>JAWNLC010000823.1:1122500-2362500 GCA_035041535.1 Drosophila cognata
AGCCATATAGCACTCACTGCCACACACACAAACAGCTCACAGAGTACACAGCACACAGCACACAGCATACAGCACACAGCACACAGCACACAGTACACAGTGAAGAGGAGTAGCAATAACAATGGACAAGTTGGATGGATGGATGGATGGATGGACGCAGTGCTGGTAAATATGTGCACTATGAGGAGAGGCATGTCTGTGAGTAAGCACTACTAAACTGAACCTGAACCTCACGTTCGGAGCTATAGCAAAAGTTTATTTCGTTATCTGCATCGAGTACCGGACCAAGTTGATGTCTCGACCTCGCCTTCAAGTTGGATAACTGAGTAGGCGGAAATGTTGTCTGCATTAAGTACGAGGATGGCTACAGGGTAAATGTAAATGAGATTAGCCTATCTCAATGATAATCGATAATCCAAATATGCTTAGCCATTAAATGAAGCCTGGAGAACATCTTCTATTTAATTCCGATTTCCCATTATATGAATAAATTGCGAAAGATAAAGAATAGATCCCAGGCAGCACCAGTAATTTGTGTAATGAAGTTGCTGAGGTCAAAACTTTTGACAGAGTTACGACTGTGGTTAGTCTTGATATATTCCCTTCAGCACTTTGTGGGGATATTATTTAAGCATGGAAATCGAGCCCTATTGCCAGTGTTATTCTAGCGATCAAACCATGATTAAAAAGCAATAGTTTTCCAAAATGTGATCATTTTTGGTAAAGTTATGGAAAGTTTTCACCTGTTCTTAAAGTCACTTTGAACGCTTAAATATCGAGCCAGGAACTCTATTCCAAATTCAAATAATTAATTGATTTTTGATAATTGGATCACCTTTGACACACACATGCCAAATTACAATGGTAATCCAATTGAATGGAGCCGCCCATTTGATGGCTTCTTATCTGTGTTTGCGGATTGGTTTGTGCATTGTGGAAATGTAAGCAAATGTAAGTTGTTGTTCATATCGAGTGGAATATCGAATACCAATCCTAATAGCAGATGTGGCGTTATCATTGAATCATGCCCCCGGGAGTTTTATGGCAATATGTAAGCATTTCTATTAGCCGACTATCAGAAGTTGTGCCTCCCCAAAGAAAGTCGCCGGTTCATTTAGCCAAAAGCTTTCCATTTTTCTTTCTTTGCACTTTTTGTTTTCTTTTTTCCGCTTTTCCTTTTGCTTTTCCTTTTGACCCACACATGTGTGTGTTTCTATACATACATATATATATATTATGCATCAGTATTTGCGCTCTGTTTGCAAAATACGCACATTTTTACTCAATTGACATTTTAGCTAAAAGTCTTTGCCATCACCGGCACGGAAGTGGTGGGCGGGTTCCAGTCCATAACGGCAGAAACCAAACCCAAGCCCAAACGAATCCATTCCCGCTCCCTTTCCTCAGTTGCCAGTTCCAGTTCCTGTTTCTGTCCTGATTTCCGCAGACAGACGACCAACAAACAAAGGTGGCAGCCGCTACTTCTATCTACTCAGTGTATGTATGTCTTTAGGTCCTGTTTCCCTGTTTCCCCGCTGCCCTTAGCCCCGCTTCAATATCACTCTCTTTTTCATTTTTTCTGGCATTTCGCTAATGGTGTGTGCGCTATAAAGCTGGCTAATGCCCGTAGAACCCTTTTTCGCTACACTCCCTTTTTCCACTCTCACTCCGACGCTGTGTCCCTCCCGCCCAATAATTGCCATCCTGCGTTTGGGCATGCGAAAAAGAAAGAAAAAAAGTATAAGTAAGTATTGAACTCCGCCCAGCACCACCCCTCCCGCCCTGGGTTCCTTTTGTGAATGGCAACAAAGGTCCTCGAAGGCTGCAGAGTACTATGTACACCAGAAAATAATTGAATAGCAAAAGTAACATTTTGTTGCATTTATATTCCGTTGACTGATGGATGACTGCGACAGGCTGGGTGTACGCCACGCCGTGCATGTGCTTAGGATCCCTGGCGAACCCCTGTCGAGTGTTTTGTCCTGGCCACTGATGTGACTGTTTCGGTAATTGCGAGTTTTCCACAGGAAATCGACAATTGAAACGGTTAATTGTGGCTACTCACTGTTGGCCAAACAAAGCCAGTCATTTGAGAGGCGTCGCCGATTCTCAAATGTGTGCAGCTATTGAATACAAATATACCCATTAAATTGATATTTATATATATACAGAATCGAGGCAGAATCGAACTTGTTTGACCATCTCAACTGGCATGTCTTCGAATCAAGTTCGAACTTAATTAATATTTATTCACATTTCAATTTCTAGTTACTTGAAACTGACATAATGCAAGCAAATGAAATTGTTTTTTGGTAGCAATTATAGGGTAGTTTGGAATCGGTCTTCAAAAATGCATAATTAGATGGAACAGCTTCAAAATGTTGTTTGATTTTGCGTATGGGTGCTTATTTCTAATTTGCCTAAAACTTTGTAAAATGCTTTGACCGAAGCCCCAGAGGCAATCAGGGAAACTCAATTACTAGATGAAGGAGCAGCTTTAGCAGACTGAGAAAGAAAGAGACAGACAGAGAGAGAGAGAGAGAGAGAGAAAGAGAGAGAGAGAGAGAGAGTGAGTGAGAGATAAGGACGAGAACGAAGAGGAAACGCAACAGTTAAATGGGTCATTTGGTCTATTTATCATTTCTGACTGGCCTCTGCAGCAGTTGGTCATTCAATTTGTGCCCTGTAACTGGCAGCAATCAATCAAAATGCGAAATTCTGAAATAGACGATAAAGCTGGCTGGGTCTCAACCCTTTTTTTTTTTTGAGCACAACTACAATGGAAACACGTGAAATTGGGTAATCGCTTGTGCGTCTGAATTGGACAGCCCCAAGAGTCAATTCAGGCCCCAATGTTGCTGCTTCGTCCTGGCCCTTGTCCTTTTTCGACAGCCAGCTTCAAGTCCTTGAATCGATGCTTGGAAGACAAATTGTACGATTTGCCGGCAGCTGGCCCCCAGAGCCATAAAAATATATTTTGTAGCCAAATAAATAAATTTTGCGAGTATTTTAAAATTGTTTGCTCGCCGTAATTCAATCTAAAATTGAAATTGAAACCGTACAAAAATGCGCTGCCAACTGAAACAAATTACATTTTCAGGCAGTACTTTAAATACCCCTCAACTTCTAGTATACAATATTAAAGCTTCATATAAAAATATAATGAATTGATAGATTACTTGACGATAAAACAAGGAAAGAAGAACAACTTGAAAACTTTGTAATAAGTAATTTACTTTTTTTGCTGGAACAAAGATACGTTTGCATCTGGAAGTGAGAAACATACTCTCAGTTGGGTTTTCTTGTAGAGAAATTGTTCTAATTAGAATTCAAGACCTTGTGAGATAATCCCTCGTTTCATCGCTCGTCAAAGTCAATTTAATTTTACATCTAAGCTAGATTTGAAAAGCCAAACAGCAGCAAATCCAATACAAATAAATAGATGGTGCAATTTTGTGGATTTGTAAGAGGTGTCATCAGTTTGTGGTAGCAGGAAGGCAGGTGGATGACAGCAACATGCGGCAAGTGGAACAGAACAACTCCAAGTTGTCACACGCTCTACTTGGGAATTGAAACGACGACTTTCACCAAACAACTGAGGAGCAGCGAGCATGTTTGGACAGCACAGCATGTTTTCTAGAACGTCAGCCTTTTGGCATTACATCTTCATTTATCTCAAGTGATTTACACTTTTGTGTATATGTGTATGTATGTGTGTGTGTGTGGGTGTATGTGAATGTGTGCGCTGCTCCTAGCCATGTCCTTGTACACATGAATAATGCATTATAATTTAACAGCATTCTGTAGTTTCAATCCTAATATTATCATCATCAACATCAGCATTATTGTGCTCATCATCATGCAGTTGGCGTGGCGTCTGCAGCAGCCGTTGTGTTTAAACCTATTGAATTACAAATTTCTTCTCAAGTTGTGTAGTTGCAACTCATCCGTACATTTCCACATCCTCATCCTCATCATCGTCCTGCCCCGACGTGGCTTGCCTCAACTCGCATAATTTATGACAATGCCAAATGCGAAATGCAAAATGCAAACTTAAACAATTTTGCGGTTTTGTAAGTGATTTCCAGCAAAACGCTGCGTCAACAGTCAAGGAATAAGAACAGAAAGCAAAAATACAATTTACATTTACATATTTTATTTATATTAGTTGCACATACATAGATGTTTGCATTCTGAGCCAAAATTACACGTCAGCTTGTAGCTGCGAGTATTTTTGAGTAATCTTCAATTCCGATCTCAAATTACAATATGTTGAGTTTACTCAAAGTACTAATCTGTATAAGTACTCTATGATTATACAGATTTTCGATAGAAAACCAAAAAGGTATCAAGACAAAAGAATCCCAACTCCAAATAAATAAATATATATAAGGAAATTACTGCTAATTTATCCATAATAACCGGTCAGCAGACCGCATGACAGGGCAAGAAATAATAATAATAGAAGGGAAAAGAGGATCACATGGCAAATGGCCATCAGTCAGCGTCAAGGGAAAACTATGTGGAAATCCAACAACAGAAACTAACCAAAGACAGCGGACTTCGTTCCTGCTAACTGGCACAGACACAACTGACAAGTACTAATCACCACCTCATCTTGAGCAAACTACATTTTTGAAGGGCCTCAACCTATTGTTCAGCCAAAATGTAGAGCTAAGGAATCTGCAAAGCCTTTTAGTATAATTTGATAAATAAAAAAAGAAGAAAAACAATCAAGTTCTATTATTGTACATGCATCCAAGTGTGTTGAAAGAGCCGTGCCAAGTTTTATGAATATGTGTCTTCCAGACAGCTCTTTTTATTGACTAACCAAAAGCAAACTTACTTAGCTCCTACTTTGCACAATTTATTTTTACAACTCAATTTTTCTTTTTTTCTAGTATTTCCTTGGTTTATCTTGCAATTTGGCACTGCACAGTGGTTCAAGATATGTGTAAATGATGCTTTGTCTTTGTTGACTTTACACAAATGACATATTCAAATTTATATTCACAAATCATAATTGATAAGTGTAGGCCAAATGTTATGTCATATTATAAACGCTTTTGCTAACTTGTTACCAATGTGCAACCTAATTTCTTATATGGAAAATGGTGAAATTATTTACTTTTGTTCTTGCCATCATTTGGTCAGATGGGCTCGCTACATGAGCCATGAATATAAATTTACTTAACGCTAAATAAAGCAAACCACATCAACGAATCCCATTCGCCAAATTGAAGAAGATTTTTATATTTATGGTTTTGGGACAGAGTTGGATTGAATGCAAAACAAAGGGAAAGCATTTACATGTTGGCGATGCTGCTCAGTTTGTGGCTATCTAAATTATAACCAATTATAATTAAGCAGCATTTGTGTATATGGTAGTAGCAGTAGTATCTTGGCCAGCATCTTTCTTATCTTCCTGGCCTACTTGGGCAGTTAGTCGCGATTCAATGTGTAAATGCCACAGATGGCCGTCACAATCATGGCCAGCATGAGAAATATGCCAGTGTGTACTAGCCAAGTGGCATGCTCATAGCTCACATCCAGCCAGATGTAAACCGAATTGATGCCCCGAATATAGCGAATGTAGGCGCACTTCAGTGCACCATTCGGTTGCTGCCAGTAGGACATCGGTTCGACATCGCGCCATTTAGCCAGTGCCAGCTCTTTGAATTCCTCAACACTTCTCGCAGCTGGCAACTTGCGGAAAATGCCATCCTTCACATGCAATACTAAGGGCATGTCGTACAGTGAGAATCGTGCATTGAGAATCTGCGAATAGTCCAGCTTCATGCTGGCCACATTTATGTCGGCCTGCTCAAGGCTCATCTCTTTAGCGAACTGACTCCAGATGTGATCAAACTTGAAGCATTTCACTATTAGTGGACTACAGAAACTGACCACCCATTCGTCGTGCAGCATCAGCTCCCAGCTGTCTTCGTCCAATATGAATTCCACTTTCTGCGGATTATCCTTCGTATGGCAGTGCTGCAATTCGGTTCCCACAACGCAGGCCAAAAACAACAATCCGGTCAACAAATATGAATACATTTTTAAATATATATATATATATAAAAATACGTAGAATGTAGACGTAGAATGAATTGCGCTCTGAAAAATACTGGCAAGGCCTTCTCAGTTATTGGGATTTATTTACCTCGGTTTACCCATTATCGAACAGATTTATATCCAGTAGCAGACGTGTCGTGATGACTATATAAACAACAGCCTTGTTTTATTTGTGTTCTTAACTGTATACGGACTATTTTTACTTTTTATTTTATTAAACAAATAACAAAAATAGCGACAACTGTCAATATTCACAGCATATTTCCAGTTGCCAGCTAGGGAAAGGTAAATGTTATCAATGAAATTGAAGGTCCTAATCGGGCAAGAAAAAAAAAATGGGGATCAAATCGCTTCACTGAGCATTCAGGCAGCATTCAGCTTAGGGGCGAACAAACAACTTTATAATGAAAGGACTAAAAACCAAAAAACATTGAACTGTGAAAAGAAAACAGGGCGTGGTGGGTGTAAAAACCAACAAAACTGTGCCATTCCACTGCTAAAAGACTTAACATGTAAATTTGGAGTTTGAAGATTGAAACGATTGCAAATATTACAACGGAAATAAAACAAAACAGAGAGGAAGAGAGAGGGATAGAGATAGAGATCGAGATAGTGATAGAGATAGAGAGAAGCATATATATAGAGCTGCTATAGGTAACTCCATAGCTTAGCTACGCATCACAGACTAATTGGAGAGACAACGACTGTTTGACACGCAGGCAGAGCCAGAACCAGAGGCAGAGCCAGAACCAGAGGCAGAGGCTGAGGCAGCGACTGAGGCACACCTGTGGCCAGGTAATGCCATCGGGACCTATGTCAATTGCCGCTGCCACTGACCCAGCCCCTGCCCCTGCCACTGCCAATGTCAGTGCTCCTGTCTCTGCCCGTGCCCCAGTCGAAAAGACCTTGCGGCATTGTTCGAGAAACGTTTGTGTGTGCCCAAATAGAAAAGAAAGTCTGCCTAGCTGAGCTCTATTAGGCATTGTAAGCGTTATGATGGATTTTCTGCATATGCCAGCGGCTCGTCTGCGATTCGGAGTTTCCCACGCATCGAGAAGCGCGCTAAACCTGCAGCCATCACCTGTGTCCTTTTTGTGTGTTCTCTTTGGTTGAGCCCTTAGGGGTGCGGCAACGGTTTGTCCCGCTTGTCCGTGACCATGTTGTGCGCTTATAGCACCCTAATCTAATGACAGACCCGAGCATCGAACATTGGTTCCCAGGCATCTCACACAGCAATTGGCGCGCGCTTTAATCCCCTCCCCCTCCCCCGCTCCCTCTCCCTCTCTCACTCTGCACGCCATAGTCCTGCAGCAGTCGACAGCCGAGAAATTGAGAACAAATGTGTTTTGCTTATTTATGGCCAAGATATTGATCTTTTGTATTTCATACATTTGCAGTGCTGATAATGAGTCTAGCAAGTGCCAAGATTGTCCCGAAATATAGCCAGGAATTATTTGAGTATGAAAAGTTGTAATAAAAGTGACAATTTTACCATAACAATTATATTGAAGAAAATAATTTGAGTCAAAGATAAGTAAAGACAAATTTAGCACAAAATTAATAAAAACTCTGAGGTCTTATCTTTATAAGGTTGGTAACTCCATTTGGAAGCTAGCAATTCGATAAAATCGATAGTTACCAATCGATAAAGCCACATATCTTTCACAATTTCAAAGCTACAGTCACCAAATTTGGTTGGCGATGTTCTTGAAAAATTGACAATGCCTACATATATATATCTATATATATATCTTCTGCAACTTAAGAGCTACGGTTACCAAACTTGGAAGGTAGATTACTAACGTTCGCCAACTTTTTTTGTGCCATGCCCATTCCCGTTCCCAAATTTCTGAAAAGCTTATATCTTCCGCAATTATAGTCCTAAAGTTTCCACACTTGGAAGGCAGAAACCTTCTCTAACAAGGAGAACAGATTTCTACCCAACCTCTTCTGTGGCACCTGTTATCAGATGGTATTACTTATTGGTATCAGAGTATTTCGCAGTCGAAAGTAAGTAAGTAAGGATTGATTGATAGTAAATAATAATAACAATAAATAATAATATAATAATAATCAATAAATAATAAAAGCTAAGCAATTTATACTTTGACACGAGGTTTTGGAAAATATATTCTCTTATAATGCAATCCATCCACTTAAAAAACCCTTAATGGTAGGGAGTACTGTTTGAAGCTGACCTCGGCAATTAGTTAACGTTATTGTTGCTATTGTGGTGCAAACAAAGAATGAGGTAATCGGTGGCAAGTCTCTTTTCATGTCTGAGTCACATTCGTTGGCTCAAATAATTCACAAAACAACAAACAAACAACAACAACTACAGGAAAAACAAGCAAATTTTCATAGACAAGCGCAAATACCTGCACTACTAATTAAA
The DNA here is from genome assembly GCA_035041535.1 of Drosophila cognata. Taxonomy (NCBI): domain Eukaryota; kingdom Metazoa; phylum Arthropoda; class Insecta; order Diptera; family Drosophilidae; genus Drosophila; species Drosophila cognata. The sequence goes on from JAWNLC010000823.1 coordinate 1,130,971, forward strand.
TATCATATTGCCTATTAAGGGGGCAACCGGCGGATCGGGGCTAGCGGTACCTGTACCATAATAAAATAACGCCAGCCATTAGTGGCGTAAATTATATTCACTGCCGAAAAGCCAACCAAAATGGGACACGTGAGAATGGCAAATAACATTATTCCTGATAGACATGCAGTGTCGCGCATTTTGGTTTCGTTTTAATTAAAAGAGCCACCAGAGCCACCGGAGCATCGCAGAGCAATGGAACCTTGCCGCTAATTGCGAAACGCATTCATCAATTCAATGTCCCGGATCAACATTATTTGAATAACCTTCATGCAACCCTCATCTGGGTCAGCAGACACAGCTTGGCCGCCCACCAAACCAAATGTTAGAACCAACTATAAAATGGAGGCAACATTTTGCGTTTACACAAAACCATTCAATGGGTCTGCAAATACGTTAAAATTACACTTAGTTCCGTTAGAACAAATCGAGTCCATAAATTAATTCTATGGTGCGGCCACAGCTCCATTAAGCAGTTACGCACAGCAGACGAAAAGCAGTACTCGTCCGATTTTCTAAATTCTCGCTTATTTAGGGGGCAAAACTATGATCAAAAAGCCCTCGTTTTTTTTAAATAAGTTGAGTTTTGACGAAGTTATGGCATTTTGAAGTTTCGAACTGTGCCCATATATCGATTTTCAGACAAGAATTTTTACTTGTCTTCCGACCTAAAATCACGTTTTTAACTTTAAATGTACGATTAATCTACACGCAAAACTATGATCAAAAAGCCCTCGCTTTTTAAAATTAGTTGAGTTTTGACGAAGTTATGGCATTTTGAAGTTTCGAACTGTGCCCATATATCGATTTTCAGACCAAAATTTTTACTTGTCTTCCGACCTAAAATCACGTTTTCAACTTTAAATGTACGATTGATCTACACGCAAAACTATAATCAAAAAGCCCTCGCTTTTTAAAATTAGTTGAGTTTTGACGAAGTTATGGCATTTTGAAGTTTCGAACTGTGCCCATATATCGATTTTCAGACCAAAATTTTTACTTGTCTTCCGACCTAAAATCACGTTTTCAACTTTAAATGTACGATTGATCTACACGCACAACTATAATCAAAAAGCCCTCGCTTTTTAAAATTAGTTGAGTTTTGACGAAGTTATGGCATTTTGAAGTTTCGAACTGTGCCCATATATCGATTTTCAGACCAAAATTTTTACTTGTCTTCCGACCTAAAATCACGTTTTCAACTTTAAATGTACGATTGATCTACACGCACAACTATAATCAAAAAGCCCTCGCTTTTTAAAATTAGTTGAGTTTTGACGAAGTTATGGCATTTTGAAGTTTCGAACTGTGCCCATATATCGATTTTCAGACCAAAATTTTTACTTGTCTTCCGACCTAAAATCACGTTTTCAACTTTAAATGTACGATTGATTTGGGGGCAAAACTATGATCAAAAAGCCCTCGCTTTTTAAAATTAGTTGAGTTTTGACGAAGTTATGGCACTTTGAAGTTTCGAACTGTGCCCATATATCGATTTTCAGACCAAAATTTTTACTTGTCTTCCGACCTAAAATCACGTTTTCAACTTTAAATGTACGATTGATTTGGGGGCAAAACTATGATCAAAAAGCCCTCGCTTTTTAAAATTAGTTGAGTTTTGACGAAGTTATGGCACTTTGAAGTTTCGAACTGTGTCCATATATCGATTTTCAGACCAAAATTTTTACTTGTCTTCCGACCTAAAATCACGTTTTCAACTTTAAATGTACGATTGATCTACACGCAAAACTATAATCAAAAAGCCCTCGCTTTTTAAAATTAGTTGAGTTTTGACGAAGTTATGGCATTTTGAAGTTTCGACCTATGCCCATATACCGATTTTTAGCCCAGAATTTTTACTTATGTTCCGACCTAAAATCACGTTTTCAACTTTAAATGTACGATTGATTTGGGGGCAAAACTATGATCAAAAAGCCCTCGCTTTTTAAAATTAGTTGAGTTTTGACGAAGTTATGGCATTTTGAAGTTTCGAACTGTGCCCATATATCGATTTTCAGACCAAAATTTTTACTTGTCTTCCGACCTAAAATCACGTTTTCAACTTTAAATGTACGATTGATTTGGGGGCAAAACTATGATCAAAAAGCCCTCGCTTTTTAAAATTAGTTGAGTTTTGACGAAGTTATGGCACTTTGAAGTTTCGAACTGTGCCCATATATCGATTTTCAGACCAAAATTTTTACTTGTCTTCCGACCTAAAATCACGTTTTCAACTTTAAATGTACGATTGATTTGGGGGCAAAACTATGATCAAAAAGCCCTCGGTTTTTAAAATTAGTTGAGTTTTGACGAAGTTATGGCACTTTGAAGTTTCGAACTGTGCCCATATATCGATTTTCAGACCAAAATTTTTACTTGTCTTCCGACCTAAAATCACGTTTTCAACTTTAAATGTACGATTGATTTGGGGGCAAAACTATGATCAAAAAGCCCTCGCTTTTTAAAATTAGTTGAGTTTTGACGAAGTTAGGGCATTTTGAAGTTTCGAACTGTGCCCATATATCGATTTTCAGACCAAAATTTTTACTTACAGTGTCTGACAGCTCAATGAAACCAGTGTCAAAGAAAAAAAGTATGTATACATACACATTTTATATCAATTTTCTGTGCTTAACTCGCAGAACAGAATTGCTTTAGTTTCATACATACCTGTAGTTAAAATACTGCAACACATTTGAGCGATTGTTCGTTTTTTGTGTCACAGGATTTCACTGATTTGTTGTTTTACTTCATGGCTCGAATTGTGCTTAAACTTGGCCCAAAACTGCAGAGAAACACAAAAGATACAGAAGAAAACCAAAACTTTCTCCCCTGTTGGTGGAGTTATGGATTTTGCAAAATTTATTAGATAACTGGCTTTTAATAAACCTCATTTGAATCGTTCTTTTTTTAATTATGTAACTAATATTTTTTAATTATGCTAAATCGTTCTGAGAGCGTGGTAAGAACTTTGATATTTGCATTAAAGTTGGTTATTATATCGGCTTTACATCCCGTTACAACAATATCTTTCAGTTTGATAGTAATTTGCGATGCATGCATAATCAGCAATTTGGCTCCTTCATATTTCACCCTGATGCACTTCAATAAACTCTCAGTTATACAAATGTTACTGACTTGCGTGGAAATCCTTAGTATCTCATTTACATCATATAGCAGTGGCATCCAGTCCCCCTCAGTAAGACATCTTTTCAAATTAGCAATGAGATCCTGTGCGGACGCACTAATACGTTGAAAAATCCCTGAGCTGAAACCCAGCGTTCGAAATTCGGATATATGCTCGTTGTTGTCAAATTGACATTCTGATAAATGAATCTATTGGATTTGCCACAGTTTAATGTGATTATCAGATGTAATAGCAGAGCAACTTACGCAACTGAGAATAACGAGCGCTACGAATGATATGTATTTCATCTTGAAACTCTGATTTCGCTTTACAGTTAGATCCGAAATAAAAATTATTTATATAGACCTTTTCAATTATAATTTAAATCTACTTTGACTAAATGATTATGAACGGTTCAATCAGTCACAGAAATACTCAATTAAAGACCGATAAGATATTATAAATTTAAGAAACATGGAACTGATATCTTATGTCCTATATATACATATTCTGTATTCTTCAAATATTGTAGTAAAGTTCGATTTTCTGTCACAGGATTTCAGTGAGTTGTTCTTTTCGTTAATAGCTCGAACTGTGAAACTATCTCCCGCTTGGTGGGGCAAGTATTTTTACACAATTGATTAGATAATTGACTTTGCGTGAACCTCTTTGTACTGAAAAAAATTGTCTCGACTCTCGTTTTACTTGATTTTGAAATTCAGCCAAAGATTTGATTTTAATCGTTTTTTTTTGTTTTAATTTATGTACATATAAGTGTATAACTTATTTTCCAATAGTTATAGAAATTTTTTTGGAGAGTACGGTAAAAATATTGAGATATTTGTGAAGAAAGATTCTCTTTTCCTCATTACATCCCGTATTACAGAATCCTCGAATTCTTACAGTAATTTGTAGTGACAGGGAAACCAGCAATTTAGCACCTTCATATTTCGACCTGATACATTTCAATGGATTTTGAGTTAAACAAACACTGATGACACTCTGGCAACCGCGTGTCATCTCCACTACATTATTATGCAGTGGCACCCAATCTTCTTCATGAAGATATTGATCAAAAGAATCAAGGAAATCCTGCGAGGCGGCACGAAAACGCTCAAAAATACCTAGCCCCCACAATGCCGATCGAAATTCAGGTTTATCCTCCATTTCTTCTGATTCAGGTTCATCTTCCATTTCTTCTGATTCAGATTCAGCTTCCATTTCTTCTGATTCACATTCCGATAGTTGAATCTATTGGATGTGCCATAGTTTAATGTGATTATCAGATCTATTAGCTGAACCACTTACGCAACTGAGAACAACGAGCGCTACAACGAGTGCCAAGTATTTCATCCTAAAACTCTTCGCTTGACAGTTGGGTCCAAAATAAAAATTGTTTTCATTGACTTTATTAAATATAATTTGCATCTACCCTGACTAAATGAATATGAACGGTTCAATCAGTCACAGAAATACTTAATTAAAGACTTGCTTACTTGATTCACCCACAATCAGAATCAAACAAACAACAGAAGTAAAACTGGACTTCAAATAATTGAAAATCTGTGCAAACAGTTTAAGAAACAAGGATTACATTTTCTGTGACTTTGATGACCTTTTATAATTGGAATATTATATATTATATATATGTATATAATTGAAGATCATCAAACTAGACAAAAAGAAACTCTAATAAATGGGAATCCATGCAGCATATAAATAATATATGTATATATGCCGATATATATATATAGGAATAGCAAATTATATACTTAAAATACTGTAATAAATGTGGGCGAAAGTTAGTAGAACCTGTGCTTAAATCGATTCAATATACTTAATAGCTGGCTTCAAGGTATCTCCTGAGTTGTTACTTAGCAATGCTGTTATCCCTTAAGGGGCATAATTTTGAAATCACAGAACTGGGATCTTGACCAGTCAGTTGAAACTGCTGAATGGACAAAATCGAGCAGTTGGCAACTGTTGCCCATGCCAACTGGCCGTTTAAGTAAGTATATCATACATGCAACATTAAGCTCAACAGAATGGCTAAGACTATAGCAGAGCACAGCACAGCATACATTGCCAGCATTTTGTTGGCCAAGTCAACACGTAAGCAGAATCCCAATCTGTGCAAAAGGATTGCCGTTGTTAGCCCTCAATATGTGTGTGTGTGTGTTAGCTTTTGTGTGCTGACCTCAGTATATTTTGCGAATGTCAGAGTGAAATCCGGACATTTATCATGATTCGAATGAATTATTGAAGTACATTTCGCTGGCATTCCCTATTGGGATATCGAAGCCCCAAACAAACCCCATTCCCTTTGTGGCGGAAACGGGTTAGGTCAGTTGGTCGTTGTTCGTTTTTCTGTCACAGGATTTCAGTGATTTGTTGTTTTACTTCATTGCTCGAACTGTGCTTAAACTTGGCCCAAAACTGCACAGAAACACAAAAGATACAGTAGAAAAACCAAAATCTCTCCTTGTCGGTGGGGTTAGAGTTCTGCAAAATTTATTAGATAACTGCTTTTGCCTGAACATCTTGTTGCTACTGATAAGAATTGTTTCGGCTCTCATTTTACATGATTTGGAATTTTAACCAAAGATTGGATTTTAATCAATGTTTATTACCTGCCATTTTAAGCATCGTGCTAAGAAGACTTAAACCTGTTTTACCGGTTTTCAGTTTATCAATTCCCAAATCCAGGAACCCCTGTTTTAGAGTAATCAGCTGCTGAAGCGATTCCAAATCGGCACCCTTTCCCGATGGGGCCATACCCATTCCCGCCCCTTTTTTACATTCCGATAGTTGAATCTATGGGATGTGCCACAGTTTAATGTGATTATCAGATTTAATAGCAGAGCAACTTACGCAACTGAGAATGAGGAGCGCTACACCGAGTGCTAAGTATTTCATCTTGAAAATCTTCGCTTGACAGTCAGATCCCAACTAAAAATTGTTTATATTGACTTTTTTAAATATAGTTTACATGCAGCTTGACTAAATGGTTATGAACGGTTCGATCAGTCACAGAAATACTTAATTAGAGCAATTATTACTCGAGTATTTGCACCTCCAGAGAGAGAGAGAGAGAGAGAGAAGGAGAGAGTTTTTTCAGTAATTACTGAAGTAATTAATACCTAAAAGAGTAATTACCTGATTTTTAGGTTATCTGCAATTGGCAGGCTAATAGGAAACTAAGCAACAAACAATCAAAACTAAGTCAAATGTTTCATGATGAGTTCAAATATACTTGGCGTGCAGCTAACGAGTTGAAATGTTTGGGAAAAGTTTTGTGTTTTTTGTTTCTTGTTTTTTGTTTATTTGTTGTAGTATGTCACACGTATTTCTTATATTAAATATATACCGCCCCCCATAAAATATTTATTGCTGTTGTGTTGTGCCATGGGCTGGGTGGTGTTACACGCAGAAGCTTTGTAAATGACTTAATCTGCATGCAGAGACAATTACCAATCAGCCGAATATTTAGCGTTAATCGCTTTAAACAATGCCAAGTCAAACAATTCAAGGAATTTCGGGACACGCAATTGGCATTTACTGGCTTCAACACCATATTTCCCAGCCCCCGTCGCTCGGACCAGCAGCATTTAATGAGCTGGCTCCAAATCGAAGGCAACAAACGATTTTGGGGCAATCAGTCAACACTCCAGTTCAGAGAAGCAAACCAGCCCGCAGGTGCCCCAAATCCCCCATCCACAGAACGTGTCCAATTTTACTAATTAGATCAAATATTTGTCTACTTGATAAATTTGGTGAAGCCAGCAGCACCACCCACTGTAGCACCGCCCACTCATTACCAGCACGCACAGTTGAGCCAGCATTTGGGTCTTGTGGGGTATTTGCCCCAAACCCCAATGGGACCCTCGGCACAGCCATGGAATTTAATTACGCGCCCCAAGTCGAGGAGACAAAAATCATTCAACCCCATTTATTGCCATACTCCGCCCACTTGCCAGGGATTTGTTTGTTTTCTAGGAATCACTTTTATGTGCCTTTCTAGTTTTCCCCCCCGCTGTTTGGTTGTATGTTTTATTTATGTATGTGTTGCCCCCTTGTAATTCAAGGTTTGTGTGTTGAGAGTTTTACGAGTACTGCAAGCAAGTGTTGTCAAAATTGCCCCTAAATTGAGAAGCTGATTGAAATATTAGAAGCGACTATCTCGCCAAGTATCCAACTTTGTCGGCTTAAATCAATTTATTTTAAATATGGAAAATATATTCACTCTTTGCAGAATTGAGTGAAGGTGTCAACTAGTTGGAAAGGGCATAGACTTGTCGACACAAACAAACACACAGTTTCAGTTGGCAATGTTTACGACTGGATTTTAATGAGATTTTTTCCTTAATTATTGCGAACACATTAAACATTTATGAATCCACAGAGATGGGTTTGTTGCTAACATGTCAATTAAGTGTTGATTGCATCAATATAATTATAAGTGAACGATTATACAAAACTAATTGAAAGTAAACGTGCATATAATGATATACAGATATATATACACACATCATCAAAAGTGCCTATATATTGCCACGTGTTCGGCCCACGTTCGATTTAAAGAAAACTAGACGAATAGTGGGGGAATTAGTCAGAGATTTGGACGCTTCGCTGATTACTAAATTAAAAATACAGTGAACAAAAAATATAAAAACGAAAAGACAAGAAAGATCGCTTATCTCGGGCACGCCGAATATTACATACCCTTGCAAACCGGAATTAATATGATCAAATATGATACATGTCAATATAATCGCATCTTTCGATTCATTTTCTTATGGCACTTATATAATAACATATTATGATATACATATATGTATACATAACAAGTTTCATCAAGAACAATTTCCGATAGACCTACATGGCTATATAAAATCAGAGACGTCTCTTTTAATGTGTTGCAAATCAGTAAAGCAATCTGAAAGACCCTCTAAAAGTGTATATAAAAGTTAGTGAAAATCGTTTTGCCAAGAATAATATATACATATATGTATATATATATATATATGTATATATAAGGAAAAGATTAATTATACATTTGGCACTGACAAGTTATCCATGCTTTTTACATTGTTTGCGCTATTTGTTCTTTCCGCTGTCAGTTCTAAGTTCTCCAATTCGTCTTCACAATTAGTTCCCCATAAGCCAGATTATTCAGCTCTTGACCGCGTCGAAGAATCCAATTCAAACTTTCGCATGTATTACATAATTGGGCCTTGCGCTTTAAGTTATAAAACTACGAATGTAGAAAAAACCCAAGTTGAAGCAGTGCTAAGATGGGGAAGTTTGTAATTCTTAAGGACCAATAATTTAGGTGAACTGAAAAAGCTATTAACGCATCAGACTCGACCCGCTAGCGACAAACAACAAAGCACAAATGGAGTTTATTGCTCTTTGCCGAGATTGGGACACTTTCTACATGAAAGGATTATTAAGAGATTTTCTCAGAGAATCAAAAGTTTTGCTATTTGCGACAGACTCAATAATTCTCGCATTTTATGGCGCAAGTTTTATTCGTATTGTTTTGTGTTCTTTGTCACTGCTGCTCCTTCATCTACTCCTTCTTCTTCTTCTTATTGTTCTTCATGTCATCCCCCCCTCGGTGCTGAGTAGTTAGTAAACTTTCTAGTGCGACCCATAAAATTATATAAAATATATAACCATTCACCCACACAGCTGTAAATGTCGTTTGCTGCTGAAAAGTTGAAAGTAAACAATTTTGTGGCATCACCGAAAACAATGTCGGAATCCCTACCCACCACGCCCACCCGCCCAACCGCCCACCTTACTATTATATTAAATGTATTTTCGATAAGATCAAGTCAATTTTGTAAATCAACATCAAGTCAATCCAATTATACTTGCCACATTAGACATCATATCAAACGCATTGAATAGCGCAATCAACTTGAATGGGTAAGAATCGAAAACGCATAATTGTTGTAATATCCGTTGAATTGCTGGCAATTAACACCACCCCCCAACCCCACCACCCCTTTCCACCCCTGCAGACCAGTTTCATGGCACTTGTTCAAGAGTTCAATTTGCCTAAAAGCACAGCAAGTGAATTAACATAGAAACATGTGTATATGTGCAGCAAGGAAGAATGAAAGTCATTTGATGAAGTGCGTCCTATATATAATATATATGTAATATCATGCAACCCCTGGATACCCTTGGTTGAACCCCTGTGTATATGTCAAAGTGACACCTGTCTATCGAGATGACGTCAGCTACAATCATCAGGAAATATTGGTATTCTTCCCGATAGGAAGAAGAACAGACTGGAAATAATCCCCACTGCTGAACTAGGTATAATCAGCAGCGGAACCTGCCCAATAATAACAACAATAGAAATACAAATAATAATAAAAATAATTATAAAAATATATGTATAACTACACAAGATAAGCAAACTGGTGCAAGGGAAGAATAACCACTTTTGGAATACCCTGTAAGACTAACGACTGCTCTGTTGGCACTGCTTGGCTTTCTTAACCGATTTCAATTATGCACTTATATTGTTTAATGTTTCACATTACTAGAAACACTCACAATTGTTCCGGCGACATCCGGCGACAATGGGGCTAATGATGAGCACCAAACACACAACCGAAAGTTGCGTTCAAAGTTGACGCTGATCGTAAATTAAATGCTGAGCGGCAAACGCACAAATTTAAAAATCATTATGCATAATGGTGTGAAGATTTGATGGCTCTCAACATTTGTCGTTGTATAAGCCAAGACTTCTTACAATGGAGAGCCATTTGTGGCTGTGGATTCGAATAAAAGTGATTGGCTTATTTATCACTCACTAAGTTATGAATTGAAATGAATTCATAGAAGCCAAATAAGTAAATGACAAGCAAAAAATAATAATAATTATATACAATTATGTATTGATATATATACCGATCTGTCGGCACTCAAAATAATTTGCTTACCTCATCGAAAACGGTGATCTCGCGTGCCAGAGTCCCGAGGCACACGAGTGAAACAACTTGTTCAAAGAGATGGGTTTAAAATTAAAAATGATGTGTACGGTGGTACGGCTAGCAAATTTCTTTTCTAATGGACTATACCAGGCAAAAAGTTGCTTATTATTTGAATAGATGAAATGTGTGCTATGTGCATTAAACAAAATATAAACAAGTAAGCAAACACTAGACGGGACAGCCTGACTAGTAGATACCCTAAACCCAGACCTTAAGTATATTAATGCTTGCTGTTATTAATACGTTCTGATTTGGAATACATTTCTACAGTTGATCAATAATATGTCAGGGTGTACTTTGCAATTGCATATTTTATTGCTAGCGCATATCGATATTCGCGAAACGGAAGCAGTTATCGATAAAACGAAATTAACTTGTTGTCATAGCAAATATTCCAAATTGAAATCTCCAGCGCTTATAGTCTCTGAAGGCAGCTTTTTCTTGGCTAGATCAACTCGACAGTTGTTACTGATCAAGAATATATATAAATATATATATATATTATGGGAGCAGAGATGCTTTCTTCTGTCTGTTGCATACTTTTGCACAATTTCATTATACCCCTTTTTTATTACAATACAGGGTATACTAAAATTAAAATATAATTTGGTTGCATGGTATTCCCCAAAAGTATTTGTGTCTAGGCTGACATTGACAAAGTATTGCAGAATTATACGATTTACATTTCGTCGTAGTTGTGGAGATAAATGTTCCTCATGAAAATTGGCCAATTTTAGCAAAAACCTATACCCGTCAAAAACTAAGAGTTTTTTAAACATCTGTTTCCCATTTAATACAAAAAATATATATTTATATATATGCATATATATTAAGCTTAGATCATTTGGTATTTATTTATTGTATTTATTTACTTGGTGATTATATTGGCGTGCAAAAAAGTCATTTGGTTTGCAAACTCGGAGTAATAGCTTCGCTTTACATTAACAAAGCAATCAATCAACATTTTGAACAGTTTGTCGCCCACTTAAGTTGTTATTGAATTACATTTTTTTAAATATAATTTAATTTAAATTTTGGCGTTGTGTATTTTTTGTGTCGACTGACTTTAGTTGTCATTAAATAAATGAGCAAATAAAAGAAAGAAATTCTTGGCGAATACAACTTTTTCAAATCTTATAAATCAGTTTGGAATTGGTGTTTAAAATGTATATATATACATATATTTATATGAGTCAGCGATTCCGTTCATAAGGCTAATGAAATTGAAAAAGATCAGATTTGAATAATTAAATAAAAGCAGAATCGAGAATATTATCGTTAGACATCCAATATCGATAAGAATCCTCTTCCATTGATTAAGATTAAAATCAGCTGAGAATCGAATGCATTGTACTCCATTTGGCCACCTCTGATTTGATCCATTGATGGTGCGGTGCTTTCAACACATTGCCTCTAGTTGGCCACAGAATAATAAATATATGCATATATATATATAATTCTCAGAGATTCAACTTTGTTTACAGTAGCAAATTTTTGTTGGTGGCTTGTTTACAACGCCAAATGGGCAAACACAAAAACACATTTCACATTGAGCACACGAAGCCAAAAAGCTAGAAGAATTAATACCCTATAATTGATCAATATATATATATATAGAACATACATAAACTCCAGATATGCTTTATATATCTTGTAAAGCCATCTTATATTAGATATGTATGATAAGTTCCTTCAGATTGATTTAAAATAAACAAATTTTTAACGTGACAAATTTATACTACACTTTGTAGCGGTATAAAAAGAAATTTTGAGTGGAAAAAAATGAAAGAAAAAATTGGGAATGTGCTTTGTGTATTTGTGGATCTGATGTATTCGAGCACTTGGGTGTCACTTCAACATGTTTTGCCTGCTGACTTTGCCTTTTTTTATTTGTATTTCGTTTTTTGTTTTTTTTTTTTTTGTGTTGAAAAGTTTTCTATTCAAGCTGCAAAATGTCAAAAGAGGCATGAAAACGCAAAGGGCCATTAAATTGTGTATCAGTATGTGTTCATTCGTGTATACCATGAGCATATGTACAAACTAAATGTATTTGTATAGAAAACCCTTTTTAAAGCTACATATGTATATGCAGCTCTATTCAATTTGAACTGCCTTATCTAAGCTAACTGCCTCCTGAGAGACGAGAACAGACTTCAAATGAAGTCTCCCTCCATTCAAGAACATAAATTAATGTATATGATTTGAATGTTGAATGAAAATTAGATAATCTAAGAATATCTTCCTTGCTTAAGATACATTTTAATCAAGAATATGCGCTTCACCTGAAGGTATTTCGAAGAGTTTTCCTATTAAAACTTTGGCTAAGTTTTAGTGTATTCACACATTCACACACAAGTATACATACATATGTCAATGTATGTACAAATGCATCAACCAAAAATGTTGAAGGTCAAAGCGAATAACAGCTGAGCGAGCATGTACAATGAATATTCATACATACGTACATACACAAGTATACATGTGTATATGTATGTATAGAAGACAGCATCACTGCCCAAATGTCGACTGCAGCTGCAGCTGCGTCGCGTCGCAGCGATACTTGTCATATGCTTTTTGCTTATTTGTTTTTCGTTTTGTGGCTCGGCTCGATTTCTGTTGTTGTCGTTGTCGTTGTCGTGTTGTCATTTTGTTCGTATTTTTTTGGCACGAAAGGCGACATGCATTAAAATTGATAGTCGCTGACGTGGGTGCAGAGGATGGAGTGGGCGGGGTGCAGGGGTATGGGTGTGGGCAAAGCAGCAGAAGCGAACAGAAAACTAAAAGAAATTCAACTGACAGCATATAGAGATGTGTCTTCAAAAGCTTTTTACCTTTTTGTTGTTTTTCTTCGGTATACTTATGAGCACATTTATACATACATGCATATGTACATACATACATACACATATATATATATATATGCATATATATAGATGCTTTGCAGTGCTGGTGCCGATATGTCTGCCAGTACAATTGAATTATATTCGTACCTCTGTTTGGCCACACATACATATACAAATGTATGTGGGCAGAGATGTATGTGAGCTTTTAAGTAAGTCGTGTGTGTGTGGGTGTGTGTGTGTGCGAATGAGTATGCTACATGCACGCCGATAACTGCCAAAGAAACAACTACAATTACCGACGCGAAACAGCAGACAAGAATAAGCAGATAAGATAACATTGAAGTTCGTGTTCAGCATAATTGTAAAACGAAATAAAAAGAAAATAAACACCGAGACGAGTGCAGCAGAATCGAAGCAATTAAATCTAATGTAAACGTACACCTATATATATATATACATATATATATATGATAATCATATGCAGCACATAAATAAATGTAAATCTTAATTGAAAATCAATTTGAAACAACTTAAAACTTGCATTCAACTCAAATACAAATTATTACGAAAAACTGAAATTGATTTCATTAACATAAATCAAATTATTAACAGTTTCAAATTCTCTTTTTTACATATCGCTAAATCTATATACCCTTCACTCACAACCGGGGACCTTTAACTACTTTTTAACTACTTTTGCTTGTTGTTTTGTTCAAAACTGCTAATCTAATCACCTAATCTAACCACCAGCTGCTAATCCTCAACATTTCGACACTTGTTCAATGTTCAAAAAATCAAAAGTCTGAATTTCACAAAATCTCTTTAAACTGCAAATTGCACTGAAAACTAAATAGTTTTTCTTGTTAGTTATAATTATTTCTAAATAAATAAAATGATTAAAACTAGAAAGTTTTTTCTTCCATTTTTTAAGCAATATATTTTTTATTATTACTATAGGTAAAGTTTGCTTCAGAATAGTTCTGGTTGATATTTGGACTAGCAAAGTTGTTATCTTTATGTGAGGCTACAATTAGCTAATCAAAACCAGATGGTATATTTAGTGCATATAGTATTATTGAGTATTATCTAATCGATGACGATAAGCCAAAGTCAACCGTTATCGACTTATCGATGCTGCACTTGAGTTCAGTGCGTTCGAAGTCACAGAACGGGAAAGTTGAACATGCCCGAAATACGCCCTCTGACGGAGAGTCTGCAACAGGCAGCGATCGAGGAGTTGAACGAAGTGCCCGATCGCCTGGACGCGGATATTGCAATCCTGCGCACCTGGATTAAACAGCAGCCACATTTGCGCGCCCGCTCCGACGATCAGTTCCTGGTCGCCTTCTTACGCGGCTGCAAGTTCAGCCTGGAGAAGGCCAAGTCCAAGATCGACAAGTACTACACCCTGCGCACTCACTATCCAGAGATCTACACCATATGCGACGTCGACAGCAAACGCATTCACGAAATCCTGCGTTTGGGGTAAGTCCATACACTGAAAAAAATAAATCATTAGCGAACACTTACAAAATCGTATTACTTGATTTAGGGCAATCCATTCTAGTTCTCAAAGCGATTATCATTTAAGGGTAATTTTCTAAAATTCAGAGAGATTTGTTTCTCTGAGTGTACTTCTCTTTATCAATCTCAGAGTTAAATATAAATTCCTTAATTAAGATTGTATATCTCAATTTGAGGTTGGGGATTCTAAATCTAAGATTTTCTATTCTAGAATGAAAAATTCTTAAGTCAAGCTGCATTTGTATGTGATTAATAATAATAATTATGTTCTGTGTAGGGTAGGATTGAGGTTACCAATACCGCTGCATGACAATGGACCACGAATTATCTATGTGCGGACCGGATGCTATCCGGCCGATAAATATAGCTTTGAGGAGATAATGTCAATATCGCACGGATTGAGTGCGATCACTTTGTATACTGACGACTATGCGGTGATCCATGGCTGGGTTTTAGTGCTTGACTTTATCAACTATACGGCTTCACATATGATTCAGATGACGCCGAGTATCGCCAAGAAGATGACCGTCTTTGGGGAGGATGCAATGCCCGTGCGCGATAAGGGCAGGCATTTCATTAACACCAACGCCGCCTTCGAGATGGGTTTCAACGCGATTCGTGCGGTTTTGCCCGCCAAGCAACGCGTAAGTGTATTTTTGATCCGAGCTAATTGCAGCCTCTAACCTCCCCCACCGCAGATGACTGTGCATGGCAGCAATCTGGAGTCGCTGTATGCCCACATTCCACAAAAATATTTACCCGCCCATCTGGGCGGTGAGCAGGGCACCATTGAGGAGCTCACGCAATTTCACTGGGATACTTTTACGGAATACCGACAATTCCTGATAGACGAGACAACCTACGGCGTGGATGAGAAGTTGAGGCCACCCGGTCAGAAATACGATTACAGCAACATCTTTGGTGCCGAGGGATCATTCCGCAAGCTCAACTTGGATTGAATGAGGCAAAGTAAACCGGTAGTTTAGTGGGTATTATCTGGTGCTTGGACAATCAATCACAATTTATGCGAATTCCATGCATATATTTGTGATTTCTTAAACGAGTTTACACTTAACAATCTGAATTATATCAACAAAAAAAAAGTCTTCAATGGATTTATAAGATTGCGAATTCATTTGCAATCGACCAATCAATTGGCAATCGGCCAACATTGTGGCGAAAATAACATTTCCCAATCAATATGCTTTTATCAAAAACTGCTTTTCAAATGTTACAAAGGGTGAACAGAATCAGAATAACTTGAATTTATTAAAGTGTGGAAGTTTTCTTGAGTTTTTACTTAAACCACTCCAAATGTATCTAGTTATCAGTTATCAGTCAATAAACAACAGCGGAAGAAAGAATGCCTGGCCCGAATACTGAGTGTGAGAAACGTTTCATTATGTTATTAAATTCTTTATAAAATTGGCTTTGAATTGATGTTTAATAATTTACACATACATATGGCGCAAGTGAAGACAAGCCCCAAAAGATTTGAATGAATGGGCATCCGATTCTGAACCATCGGCAGAAACTTTCCAATTGTTGGCCTTGATTGGGGCTCGTAATGATTGTATCCGTTTCAATTGATAAACCTTAGGCTAAACGATCCATCGATCGTGTTAATTTGCATATGGTTTTGTTGTGTTATTTATTGAACTTTTCTCTACGGGAAGTGAAGATGTCGTTAATTTATTGTCCGACGGAGTGGTTTGCTTGAAGGCGTATGCCATAAATTCCATGTGAAAGGCTTTAGATTTACGACTTAACAAATCAATTCGATTTTGAACATTGAGACATCGAACAAAGCTGCTGAAATTCCAAATTTCTTCAAACATCTTTCAACATTATCAACTGACACGAAATGATCTATTATTCTGGCGACCTAGAAATGTAGATGAAGGTAGCAGGTATTGCCAAAATGGGCTAACAACGACAAGTTCAATATCAATAAAAGAAAAATTTGAAAGAAAAAAATAAGAAATGGGAAAACATTTTGCAGAGTTACTGCAAATTGTGAAACGAGGAAATTGCTCGATGCCAGCAGCATTTTGCAGAACAATGTAAAACAAGCAAAAAATCGAAGGGAAGGGAAGAAAATTGAATTTAGTATTTATTAGATTTATGCTTGTGTGAATCGCATCGCATCGCATCGCATCGCAGCTGCTCGTTTTTGATTTATGGCCACAAATATTGACTTGGCGTATTTAAATATACGAAGAAGCTTTTTCATTAAAATCATAGAAATAGAAACTAAATAAATATTGCTTATGACAACAACAACAACAACAACAACAACGAGGCAATGTGCCGTGCCTCGCACTTTGTTTACTTGTTGACCAAGGTTATAAATCAAGTTGTCCAAAATAAAAGCAAGAACTAAACAGGTAACATCAACGTGTCGAATAACAAATACCCTTGCAAACTAATCAACAACTTCATCAATCCAATCCCAAATGCCACTCTTCACTTGCCATAAACAAATACAAATCAATTGTTTATACATATATAACAATTTTGTAGGATTTTTTCGTATATTTGCTTAAATCAGTCACAAACTGAGGGCAGTTGAAGTAGTCGGTAAAGTCGGGTTTATCTTTCATAATGAGAGTGTAGGCATTACGATAGATTTATTGGTGTTTTACGTTTATCGCATTTGCGAATCTGCAAATCGCGTTGAGTTCCCAAATATTGAATAGTGGCAAACAAACAAATTGATTTCAACCAGCCACTCCCCCGCTGAACCCGCTGAACCCCCCCGGCACTCCCCACACAAATGAAGCCCCCCTGTAACGACAACTGGCAGACAAATTGATTTTCGGTTTTCGGGGCCTGTTTATTTATTTCAAAATTCGTATTTTTCTTTCTTAACTCTCCGTCCGCCGCTGTCGCTGCCTCTGTTGGCTGACGTCAACGGCCGGACATGAATTCTCAAATACCCGATTCCCGTTGGCCGATTCTCAATGCTCGACTGTCGCGAGGCTCGCGCACTTGCCACTCGGACAAGGGGCGCGTGCCATGGGGCGAAAGTTGTTTTTGGGGCAGCGCAAATGATAATCGCAATATGGTAACAACATCAGTCTTCTCAGCTGTCAGTTGGTCGATTCGACATTTGTTTTGCATTGACCTTGGAGGCAAACAAAATCGAAATCCCAAATCCCAAATCGCTGGCAAAACTGTACAAAAGCAGTATTTGTTTTGACTTTTGGCATAAATACAAACTTTTACAAACCAACAAATCAGCTGGGCCAAAAATAATTGCGAGCACAGCCAAAACAAACTCACGAACGTTTTCGACATTTTCGACCAAAAAAAAACCAAAAAAAAAACCAAAAAAAGGTAAAAACAAATCGGACATAAATAATGACAGCGTCAAACGTGTACGAGAAGTTCTCTCGGCAAATGTTTAGTCTTGAGCACACTTGAACTACAAATTGTGCGATCAATTTGTCAAAAGCACACAAAATTGTCATATTTATAATTGTCAACAATTTGACGATGAGCTTGTTGTATTTGAAATCGGTTTAGTAAACTAAATCTGCTTTGGCTTTGGCATGTCAATGGCAGTTCAAAGCAGATGAGGTGTATCTGAAAGATACACAAAAGCATTTTTGGCACAATTTTACATACGTTTCGCTGTATTGAGAATTTGATTTTGACTACCCGCCAGCAAAGTGGAAATTTGATGAGCGCTGCTTGGGGTCAGCCAACTAAATATTACGTAGACCTATTTCCAGATGCAACCCCCCATCGCGCACAATGTCAGGTAATTATAATTTTGGCAAGGGCCCAGATAGATGATTTTTTTCTCTGTTTTTCTATTTTCTATTCAGCTCGTCCACATCGAAAGTGTCCCGCTGTTGTTTGCGCACTGGAAACATTTGCTTTTTGTATAGACTAAATATGAGTTACGAATCTTAGATATTTTTTTGATTCATTTCAACCAAAACAAGACGCCCCATCACGTTATAAATTGAGTGAATAGAATATGCAAAAAATGTGACTTTGCGCAGAGTTAGTTATCTTTTATTTATTACTTGTAGTTAAAGCTAAAAAGCTGGTCGGCAGACTAGCTGGACTAGCAGATACTCAGCATTTGAGTTATTTGGGCACAATTGTATATTTCATTGCAATCGGATATCGATTTGTATCGATATTCGCAAAGTGCTTGCAATTATCAATCAAATTACACAAATTTTGATCGACTATTTATATATGCCAAATCGAAGATGATTCCATTTATTTATTTATTTTTGCAATATTTGTGGATTTCTGTTGACCTTTGGGGATTGCTGCGTTTACAAAGGCATAAGAGTTGTTGCCACAAATGGTGGCTTGTGGGCCGGGCCGCTGTGCGCTTGCACATATTTAGGTACACATAATGGGCATTTGGCAACGTCGACCCACTTAATTGCCAATCGGTGGTCAGAACGGCGATGTGTTCGCATTGGCCATTAGATCATTATATTTTTTGGCCATTTAATAACAGATTTCCGTCAAAACAAACAGAAGGTAAATGTGCTAAGAGGCTAAGAGGCGAATTTCGGCGAAAAACAAGAAAAGTGCGTCAGCAAATGCAAATTTTGTTTTTCTGTTTTCGTTTCGACGAGCAGTTGAAATTCTTATTTTCAGCTGAAACCCGTCTCGTCTCGTCTCGTCTCGTCTCGTCAGTTGCCATCTCTTCGCTTTATCCCATTTTGTTAGCTATTTCGGTTTCACTTCTTTTTTTCATTTGTTTTTTCCCATTTTCATTTGTTTTTCATTTTCATTTGATTGTTTATTTGTCTAGCGAATGCCGAGGATTTTAACCTTTCGTCTATGCTGTTCGCACCAGCTGCAATTATGAATTGCAATGCGAACCAATAATTTATCAGAGCACTTAATCCGTTGTGGCACTTATCTCTATCTGTATCTGTATCTGTATCTGCATGCCATCTGCGTATATTGTATCTATTTGCATCTCTTAAGCACGCCCAACACTCAAACACACTTCAAACCATGCAAATCTCTTTTGCAGACTAAAAGATGTTAGATCAAGCATTAAGATTTATTGTTTTTCGTGATAGATTAAATCTTATAGATATATATATATATATATATATATATATATATAAATACAAATCACTCTAATGAACTTTATTTGGAATGGAAAATCTTCAATCAAGTAGAAGAATTTCAAACTTGAGTCAATGTTCTTGATGCCAGTTTAAACCAGAGACTTGAGGGGTAAAAAAACATATATCTCATTCAAGAATATATTCTTCAGTTAATTCCATTTTATTTTATATATATATTTATATATATTTATCTCCATATAGCTTAGATTTTTTTCGAATTTATATTTTTTTTCGATTTTGATTTTATTTTGTACACAAATAGAGACTACTTTGTATTAATTGTTGATGGCAATTCAAGGTATATATTTTGAATACTTATTATATGCCTAATTTTAGATTGTTTATATACATATTTCACTTTATAGGGTATTTAGTAATAGTCAGCTGTGCTTTCTCAAATTCGGTGGTATTTAATTTAGTTAGCCACTATCTGTGCTTTTAGTAGCTGCTAGCTGGGGCATCGATGACTCATCACAATAATGCCTGAGATTAATCTAAATTCATTGCGGCGACTGTCACGTCGTCATTTGCCTCATGGGGCACGACGACGGCGACGGCGACGGCGACGTTGCTTCCAAGTGCGATTAGCTGGCAACACTTTGGAACGAGCGATTCGATTAACTAGATAATGATGAACAGCTTGATGAATGATTGTTTGGCCAATTAGCCGCTAGGTCTAGACACTAGACCCAACTGACTCCACTAGCCATATTTTACTGTCTACCCAACCAACCATAATAAAAACAACACAAAAAATTGAATAGAAAAGTTGTCTTCTTAAGGCCCCAATTCCAAAAATAAAGAACATTTTTCAGATTATTTTCCATATTATTCTGCGAAACGCTTTTTGAATTTGGCGAGAGATGTAGCAATTTGGCAGATGATGTCCGAAAATAAAATTGATTTAATTATACCAATTGGGCAAGTTTCTGGCCAAATACAAAATAATCTTTTGCATTCGCAAAACGGGGCTTTTTGTCCACTATTTGAATAAACAATAGCCACAATAATTAACAATGGCTGCGGTGGCTGGTGCCCCCAGCGGAGAACGGAGACATTGGAGCCAGTGGAACTGGGTCTTGTCATTCAAATGCTGACGTCTCTAATGTGGCAATGTTGTTGTAGTTTGTTGTTTGCTGTTTGTTGTTCTAGTTTGTTGTTGTTGTTGTTGCCAGTTGCTGATGTTCAACAAAGTTTTTCGCTTTTGTAATTTCCGATTTGCTGAAGCGTTGCGACGCATTGCGATTATAATAAGCGTTTCGCCAACTTAATGACTGTTTGACTAGAATCTACCCTAAAGATTGCAAAAGATTGTATGAGCTGGTACGCCAGGAAGTAGAGCTAACTTAGGGTTAGGGCGGTTGTCAACTTGTGGAGTAGAAGACTCCCTCGTCGACCCACTCGAAGAGCGAGCCAAATCTTGGTTTGTCTCCAACTTAATGCATTGTTTTTATGTGTTTGTAATATACATGTAATATTTCCCATTTTTGAGAAATGGTCGGCCAAGCAAAGGGCATTCAAATGATAAATATCTTATATATATGAGAAGATAAACTCTTATATTATGTTTTTATAATACTGTACTTATAATTTTTTTGCTATCGATGCAAGTTTTGTTCTCAGCTCTTATACAAAGTTAATGTTTGTATGCATTACGCATTCGCCTGAATCCCTTTGTTTCAAGCTAACTGTTTAGTGCGCTGCGTTTAGCTCGTTGCTTAGCTAAATTTCGGCTAGTTGCTAAGAGCTAAAGGCAACAGCGACTGCGACGTTGACAGTGACTGCGACGGCGACTGCGAAATTGTTTTCGGCGTTTCGCTTGTGTGTTGTTGCTGCTGCTGCCGCCGCTTGGCAACAGCAAAGTCAACTGCGACTGCTACTGCTACTGCGAAATGTTAATCGGTGCCTCATCTGTTTTGTGTTGTATTATGTTGCTGCTGCCGCCGCTTGGCAACAGTAAAGCTAACTGCGACAGCGACTGCGAAATGTTGATCGGTGTCTCATCTGTGCTGTGTTGTGTTATGTTGCTGCTGCTGCTGCTGCTGCTGCTGCTGCCGCTTGGCAACAGTAAAACCAACTGCGACTGCGAAATGTTGATCGTTGTCTCATCTGAATGTTGCTGTTTTTTGTTGCTGCTGCTGCGGCTACCGCTTGGCAACAGTGAAGTCAACTTCGACGTTTCGTTGCGTTTTCGCCTTTGTCTTCGGCTGCCTCTGCTTTGGGCTTGTGACGTTGGCGCGAGCGTGCGATGTGAAATTTGTTGTCGACGCCAAGGAGGAAATGAATGTCAATTACTCACGTACCAATACATATGCAGATATGCACACATGTATTAACACACACATTGTGTGTGCACATGTATGTGTGTGCCTGTATGTGCATAAATTTTGGTTGGCGTCGGGCGGGCAGCATTGCAGCAATCGCACGTTTTTTGTTGTTGTTGTTGTTGTTTCTTGTTTTTTTTTATCAGCGGCAACGAAATGAAAGTAGCAGCCGCAACATTTGCATAGGCGCCACAAAGATACGTTAACCTCTTGCGATTGTCGCCCGTTGGCCACAGATATAGATATAGCTACAGATACAGATACAGCTAAAGATACAGATACAGATACAGATACAGATACAGATACAGATACATTTGTGTGGGTCGTTGCTTTTGTGGCTTTGATTGATCGTAACCTCCTTCGCACAAATGCTAATTATTTTCAAGACGCGTTTTTTATACTGCTGCAGAGGGTTTTTTATAATTTTGTCGCTTTTGTTTCTTTTGTTTTTTATTATCTTTTTTTTAATTTAATTTGCGATTCCATTGAACCCTGAACCCACATTTCAATGGAGTTCCGGAAAATCCATTCAAATACGCGACTAGGCAATACTCTGTAATGCTGATGTAGCAGATAAAATGTGTGTGCGTGTGTGTGTGTGTGTTATAATGTATTGCGTCAGTCTAAAAACACAGCGATAATTCTACGTACATATACGTAATATATACACAATCTATACTACTTATACACAAATAATGATCTCTCAGTCTGTTTACTTGCAGCCGCCAAAATGCTGACGCAAAAGTCAAAAGAAACACAAAAACAAGACAATATATATTTATATATATATATGTACATAGATATAATGAGCATCACATACGCTGTTTGACAACAGATTATCACATGTTAGATATTATCAAATAGATCACAGAGATCAGTCGATTTTAATGGTAAACTCAGCTAATTGCATTAATTGCAAATAATTTCAAGTTAATAAATAGGCAAACAAATGCCAATCGAGCTAAATAAATGCGATTATCAAATGTGGATGATGAAAATTTGCACGCAAATAAATAATAGCAAAAAATCCAAAGTCAAATCGCCGCAAAATCAACAACAAAAACTGCAAAGAAAACAAGAAAATGACGAAATTTCTTGTTTATTTCAGATTTGTTAAACTGAAAACCCCTTTTTGTGTTTAATTTAGAATTATGAATTCATTAAATCAAAGACTACAAATATGTCTATATTTATATCGATATATTTAACTCCTTACTCTTTGACATATATGTGCTAAAGAAGGTAGCATCTCCGACCACATACATATATTATTCATCAAGAGCTCAGAGACAACAAGAACCAGAGACTTCGAAGTTCAAATTTATTTTATTTGATCGATATATATATATATATATATATCTATAGTTTTTGCAATAATAGACACAATTTTAAAGGTACAGACTGAAAGATAGAGATTAAGACGATAGCATGAGCAAGCAAAAGGAATGAGAAGCTGCTTACATTTGGGTGTGCAAAACTGTTAAAGTAAGTTATGCTAAAGATAACAGATCGGTTTTGTTGGTCTGAGCCACCCAAAAAGAAGTGTGTAATTAGTGACGGCATCAGCGACACGTGTGTTTGCCGTCATTCGGAAGGGACTACAGCCCAAAAACCTTCTTTTGAGGGTGCCGGCAACCGACTCTGATTGGGACACGGTTGCCAGGTCGGCACGTGAGCTTGTGGCCGTCTTCCTGGTTCGTTACGTCACAGCTTATCCATCACATTAATGCATCTGATGTCACTGGGAGAACTGTGACGCTCAGACTACACACACCCCCACACACACACACACACATACTCGTCTACGTCTGAGTCTCGTGTCCGTGTCATTTGGTCAACGTGTCTGTCGTCATATTTGCGGTTAGTCTGCTCCCGCTCCCAGTGTGGATCGCTGGGAGCGTCGTACGTGACTGCAGCTACGTGACCCATGCAAATTTGCGAATTCGCTGCAAAAAATGCTATTTTAAGAAGCATTATTGATGTGAAAAAAGCCAGCAGCAATTGCAAGCAATACAACCAAATTTCAACTTACTACATTTAAAAGTTGATCCATGCGATCAAACAAACTGCCACAGGAAAATGTTGCATTTGTAAATATTGTAAATCTTGAATTATATTTTTATATATTTATATTACTATATTCGAATATCTGCTGCTCACCATAGAAATGACAAATTATTGCCTGTTTTTTGCTTTCGTCGTTTTTTTTGAATTTGTAGCAAATGACGCAAGTGGCACGATAAGTTAAGTGATCCATAAACTAAATACTTAAGCAGCGTTGCTGAGTGCTCAAAATTTAATGGCAATGGCCCGGTTAACAGCCCAGCCGCACAGATGCATCAAGTGTAAAGCGCACAAAATTGCCACAATAAAAATGTTGAACTCTTCTATCAAAACTTTCGCTCATGTGCACACACACAAGCACACACACACACATACACACACACACACAGACAGACAGACACACACATGGATTTACACACCCATGCTGATAGGAGATGGTAGATATTTGTTGGAAGCCATAAAATTGGAAATTATGATCATCACGACGGCACGGACAGGGCAGGGCACGCCCAGCGAATGGGTGGCGAGGCGAAGCTGAAAGCACCAAAAACAAAACAAAACAAAACAAAAATAAATACAAATAAAAACAAAAAAAAAATTAAATATATTTTAAGTCTGGGTACGCACTACAAACGGGTGCGCCAGCAACTTATACAGATACTTGCAGCTGCAACAGCCACAGATGTGATACGTGGCAAGGCGAGGCGAGGCAAGCTTGAACTCGTAAAAAGAGTTCGCGTCTGGCGTTAAAATTTATGACTAGTTGAGGCAAAAGTGACGCTGATAGATGATAAAGCCATATACACATATACATATATATATATATATATATATAGAGATATGTATGTACATTTGTATATATGTATGTATGTGGCCAGGTTATATTGTCGTTACGGTTGTCGTAAAGTCCCAAAAGTGGCATTGCCTTATCGCTTGGACGTCTGCTCCATTGAAGTGCAATGCAGTCCAAATAAAAGATTTTTGGTATTATAAAGATGACTTGCACATAATCTATATATCACATAGGAAATACACAAATATAGTCGTATTTCTATTTCCATCACTATCTTATCTATAAGTTTATAGCTTCGCGGCCTTAAAGTATTTACATATGGTATCAACATTTGATGGTATCATTACTTCAGTCTGCCCCAACTTCATTCATCAGAGTCAATTAATTAGTCCGAATTCAGTACAGGATCAGTCTCAGTCTATAAGCAATAAATAAGTCGGGACTAGTTTTGGAAGATCACTTCTATAACTTATGCCACTCCAAAGATACTTTCTTAGCTGTCAAGTATTAATTAGGCTTGGACTGGTTTCTCAAGATCACTTCAATTCCAGTCTATAAATATTCTTGCTGTTGCTGAATTTTGCTGAAATGTGGCAAAGAAAAGCGGCGCCCCAAATTTAGTTTTGTGTGCGTAACATTTTTCATTTACTTTTTGATATATTTTCTATTTTTTTTTTTTTGTGAATATGCAAAGTGGCCACAATTTCAACGGCCTTAACCGCAGTCTCTTATTCCACATGCACATCCACATCCATTTCCAGTTACAGTTCCAGTTTTGAGTTTGGAATTGGAGTTGGAGCTGAAGTTCGAGTTCTAGTTGCTGTCCCAGTGCACAGATTCAGATTCAGTGGCAGCAACAGCAGCAACAAAGTGGCATATTAACATTTTTTTTTTGTTGTTGTTGATGTTTTTGTTGTTTTTGTTGTTTTTTTGACGACGAGATTCAGAGTAGTAGTCGAGTTGATTTCATTGTGTTTGGGGATCGTCGCATGGTTGGCTGCATGAAACGCACCAAAGAGTGACAATGGACCCATGGATGGGTGGAACCATGGAACCGTATCCGTATCCAAAGTTGGCTCTGGCCAAAGCGCACACAATGGCGCCCAGTTTGGGTGAAAAGCTGAGCGCATTTTCAAAAGCTACACACACTCGCACACACACACACACACGCACACACACAGATCGGTTTGTATATATAATTCGCTCTATTGTTTCATATGCATTTTTCTCTTGTTTTCCTATTTTTTTGTTGTTTTCTTGTTTTTTTTATTCAGCCAGAGAACAGTTGCCCAACGAGAGGAAACGCCAGACAGACAATAGCCATAGTTGCCAGCAATTAGTTTCAGATACACAAAACACACAAACACAAACACAAACACACACACAAACACAGAACACAAACACAAGCAAAAGTTTCACCGTTTGCCATTTTGGCGAAAGTTACATTCGCCGGTTGAAAGATTCAGATTAAAAGCGCAAACGGTGTTAATCCACAAACGCATCAGATTCAGTTAATATATATATATATATATATATATATATATACATACTCGCATTGTGTTTGGATATAAAGAACTTTCGAGAATTCGATTTTATTTGTATTTACTCAGCAAATTCCAGATTCAGATTCTAAATTAAGATATGTCAAATAAAAAGGGAAAACTTGAATTAAAACTTTAAAATTAAAGAAAAAATAACAATATTTAAATGCAAAAAAATATTAAATTAAATATTAGTTTATATTTAAATAATTAGAACTGTTCCGTTTACCAGCTAAGTTATAAAATAAACCAAGCCTGACACATCAGTCAAAAGTTAATATTTGAGTGTCACAGTTGAGCTTGCATCATTTTTATTAATTAAAGTCAACAATTTAAAAAACAAAATGTATGAAAAATGTTGAAATTACACTTGAAATTAGCATTAAGATTGAAAATTAAATGAGTCAAATTTAGCAGCAAATACTTAAGGGGCAAACCGTGTCTGCAGTGGGTCGTTGGGGGAGTCTTTTCTGTGAAATAATTGAAATGCAGCCTTGCTGATCGCCACTTATGCAACAAACACCTGATGAATGATCAACTGATGATCAGATATGCATAATATTCAATTTTTGATTCGTTTTTTAATGTGTACGCTGGTAATTCGAAACATTTTGATGGAGTCGAATGTTGTTCAATCAAAAAAAGGTCTGTCACAGCTTTGAGTTATATAAGCGTTGAACTTTTTGTGCTGATTAAACCACAACATCAAACATGACAAGCAGACAGACAGACAGACAGATAGAAAGACAGACAGACAGACAGACAGACAGGTAGAGACGTAACATGACACAGGGGACAAGCCAAGGGAGGCAGGTTAGTCAAGTAGTCAAGAAGCCCCACAAAGAAGGCCGCAGTCGCAGTGGGTGCATAATACACAATGCTGTGGGAGGGGTGGTTGGTGGGGGGGGTGGAGAGGGGCAAGCTATAACACGACATGATACAGGCAATTAAACAATTGTAAACCAATTGATACGCATGCTCATTAAATAAATGAAATGATGGAGAAACAAACTAAACGCAGAGAGAAAAGCAAAAGCAGCTCCACGCCACCACACAGAATCGAGCTGGTGCTGTGGCACGGATGGGTGGTGTGTGTGTGTGTGCAGCAGGAGGGAGGGGTCTACCGCAACAATCAATCATGCCAATTAGTTTTAATAGCCCCTCTCTCGCACAGTAGCCGGCCGCAGATGCAACCCGCAAAGCCAAAGAAGCTGCGAGCATAACTGCAATTAAAGACCAGCACGGCGTACACTGTAAAAAATACTAGTTGCCATTCCACAATAATAACTTGTTCTATTTATTTAGTAATGCTAGTAAGTATCCAAATTAGCTCAAGACTATTTTGAGCATTAATTTGTTTTTTTGGACTAAAATATTATTTACAGTGTGAGCTGCAACAATGTGTGGAACAAGACCCAGAGCAAGACCACAGCCAAGTCGAAGGCTAAGACTGGGCCTGGTAATGAGCACAGAGCCGTTGGCTGGTCGTTAAGTTTAACGCTCTGCCTCACCGTCGCCCCCACCCCCTCCATCCTCCATCAGACGACAGCAAATCTGAGCTCCAGTGCAGCCTCAACTGTTTGGGCCTCTTATGTGTTGGCCATCAAATTTGCTAAAATAGTCCAAGAGGAGGAGGGAGGAGCAGCAGCAGCTGATGACATGTAATCAGCCAACAGCATCTCCATCTGCGATCCCCTCGCCCATCCTCCATCCTCCATCCTCCAGCCATCGTCAATTGAAGCCAGTCGAGGCCATCAAATTAAACGACGGCAATTAAATGCAATTCGTAATTGTGAAACCCATTTGGAGTGCATCAAAGATGACTCACAGCATGGCCAGAACAGAAAGAACTGGATAATATAGTCTATATAATATATGCAGCTGTGATCTATCAGATATCTAAGCCTATATTCCATCAATCCTAATTACTGCTTGAATGCGAGAATCTTTCTTGGATTGCGTCTAGGATTCTACCTAGCTATTTCACTTCTCGGTCTACAATGATCTATGATAATACTTCTTAGCTGTGCTTGACACTCGATGGCCTTAGATCGACTTTCATTTAGAGGTCAAAACAGAGAGATCTTGCCAGACTTGCTGAAACCAGATGTTAAAAAATATAGAATCAATGAAAACATTGGCAGTCAACTTTGGCCAATGACTTTGCTCTTAAATGGAGGAGAACTAGACTTGCTGATACCCTGTAGCCAGCTATTTATACATATAGAATCGATGATAATATTGTCCGTAAATTTTGGCCAGATTTCGTTCCAAATCACTTTGCTCTTAAATGTGGAATGGTTTTTCTGCAATTGCTCTGATTTCCGGTTAAGGTACTAAAGATTAAGCAAGAAATCAATCTCGAGGCGTTCCAGAATATATATAACATTATATTCCATTTTTGTAGGGCACTTAGTGATGAGAGATGTTACTCGATGCAAGGGAGATATCTCTCTAATTATTCAGATGAATTTGTATATTGATAACTTGGAATTTCAAGCTGAGTTCATGGCCATAGAAGCCACAAGAGATCCGTAAAAGTTACCATAGCATATCATAACGAAGCTTTCTACCTAATCAAATGTCGGTTAAAATGTCGCTTCAATTGTGGTAAAAGAAGAAGAGATGCAGTCGAAAGATAAACACAACTTGAGCACTGTTGTTTTAACCATTAACTGAATGTTGACTGATATCAACGTAGTGGCAAGAGTTCAATTAAATTGTAGAAAGAGAGTCAAAGCCCCTAAAAGTGTTGACAAGCAGAGTGAAGTTGCGATAACGGGACAATCGATCAACGAACCCTTATCGAACATCAGTCCAGTGGCAAGTCAGTTGACCAAATTTAGCTGCTTATTGGCCAAGTGGCTTGGGGCATTGAACTGTGCGCCTCAATGCAGGGCGGGGTGCAATGCACCCAACACACTTTGACACCTTGACGCGATGATAACTTCTGGATCGTGGCACGCTTTACAAACATTGCCTGCCACTTGCCACGACGCACGAGGCACGACGCCAGACGGGTGCTGAAGGGTACTTTTTTGTGCATTTCTTTATTTGCATGCCTTATTTGCGGCCCTGATTCGGCCGGTTCAATTTGAGCTGCTGGATAAATATTTCGACAGCTGCTTGAGATCTCATAATTGGAATTTAATAACTTGTGAACGTTTTGCTTTCGATGAGGTAGTTGACCTGGCACACGTGCAACTGCAACACACTCCAACTCTATTTGTAACCAGCAGTAACCAGTAACCCAAAAGCAATATTCGTTAACCACACAAACAGTTTTTATTAGCAAACAATTACCACTTTGCCAAGAGATTGTTTCTACAACTTGTTGCCACAATGAAGTTGCACAAACAGTGCAACAACATCCATGTTCATAGTCCGATCGCACAACGCAGAGACTGCCAATGATTTTCAATTCTTGTTGCAAGTTTCTATCAATTTATCGATAACTGCAATATCGATTTTTGAAGTACATTCGTGACTAACTTTTGGAATATTAGCAAACTGTGTTCAGGGTATCTGCTAGTCGAGCTGCCTCACCTAAAGCATTCTAACTTGTTTTTCTTTTCTTTTTCTTTTTTTGTTGTTGTTGTTGTTGTTGTTGGCTTCTGCTGCATTTTCAGCAGTTTTTCCATGAGGCTTTTCCAGGGGCGATCAAAGACTTCTAAGTAATCACTTTGATCGTTTGCTGACTTGGTTTTTTCGATCTCTCTCTCTCTCTTCTGGGTTTTTCTTGTTTTTTTTTTTTGATTATTCACCGTTGTTAGTTGCTGGTTGTTGCCAAGCGAAACTTTCCTATTTGTTTTGTTGTTTCTGTGTTTTTTTTTCTTCTTATATGTTGTTGTTGTTGTTGTTGTTGCTAATGCCTTGGCTTCGTTGTTTGCTGGTCTGTTTGTTGCTGCTGCCTCGTAATCAACGCTAACGATCGCTTGCCATTGCCAAGCTGCGCTACACAGAGTGGGAGTTGTCGGGCATATCAGCATTTGCTGTATGCTTGTCGTATTCTACACAAGATGAGCTTTAAGCAGCTTTTAAGCTTTTTGCTCAAACGAAATAAGCTTAACAACTGTTAATCTTTTGATTCCAATATATTATTTTATGGAAAAATGATTAAAACTTCGCCGTTGAATGTGAGAAAGCTTAAATTAAACAAAGTCTCTGTAAGCTTTATTGGAAGCTTCCAGCTTTATTGCAAATAAAAAGCTGTTTTCCAATTAGATAAAAAGTTTATATTGTATTTAAATATTTTATGAAGCAAAAAAATAAATACTAAAATATGTAAATAAATATAAATATTTTAGTTTAACTTAATGAATGTTAGAGCTTAAAAGCTCTTTTTTTAACAATAAAATTGTGAATAGCATCATAAAAGAAAGAATCTCAATTATAAATAGGATTTTAATGGATTAAATAGACGAAGTAAGCAAAATAGAAGAACTTAGAAAATATATTGAGCAGAATTCAAAGGCGAGGTAGGGCATTCAAAGTACATCACAAGGTGTCAGTCCATTAGGCTGCATTCAAAGCAGAGGTAGGGCATTAAATGTTCGTCACGATCGAAGCAAAGTTGTGTGCAGCTTTTCGTTGTTTGCATCGTTGTTGTCATCGTCGTTCGTTGTTGTTGTTGTTGGGTAACAACAACAGCTGATGTCTGTCGTCAGATAATGATGAATAACTGTGCTGTTCGGAGTGTAGCACACTCACACACACACACACACACACTCAGAGAGAGATACACACATAGGAAAATAGGTGAAATTGAAAAGTAAGTCGCTGAGATAGCAAAAGTCGAGCCCACAAATGTGGCCTGAAAAAAGCAGCGAACCAAACAACCAACCAGCTAACCAGCTAACCAGGCTGCCTACCTGTCCGTGTGTCCGTATCTAAAGCGTCCAGTTGCATTTGACACCCGGCGGCCATAATTCACCGAACCCCACTATTACAGGAGGGTGGTGGGGTTGGTACAGGCGATAATTTGGTCACGAAACGGGTTTTTCTCGAGTCTAGAAACTAAACTCGACCGAGCCTAAAATAGAGAGCATAGACGGAGTAGTGGCAACCAGGGGACCAGATAAGATGTGGCACATAAATCGATGAGTCATTTGACAGGTTCCTGTTTCAACACCCCGAAAGTGTTGGCCTTATCTCAACTCTCACGTGGGGCAGGAGTAGGGGAGGGAGGGGCCATTGTTGTCATTGTGTGCTCTCAATTTGCATATCTCTGCGTCAAGTCGTTGCTGCTTCAATGTGTGCTCACTTTTTAATGGGTTCGAGATACGCAGCACAAACTTAAAGCGCATCTATCGACTCCATTTGGAGAACCGGGCCAAAATGTATTGCTTTCATTGGAAATTTGTAATGTTTTTGATATTTCGAATTGGTTATCAGCAAGAGAGCAAAATATCAATTAGGAAAAACAATTGGTTGAGGCATCATTTTCGGAGACCTTTTCAAAAGAGTTTAGATTCCAATTCCGATTTCGATTGTGAATTTCGATCGATAAGAAGGCGTTTCCGATTGCGGTTCGACAAACACCGTTTTTAGATTGTCAAATTTGACAAACTGCCCATTTCACTGGCTTTTGCACACTCAAATGTAAGCAGATCAAAAAATCTGCTTGGAACAAATATTTGTATTGCTCGATGGTTCGATATTAAATATATTGCAAGAATTAACAGTTTCGCTGATAACGAAAAGTCAGTAAAGTTAATGACTTGGTTTATCTTTAGTGGCACTTGATAAGGGCATCGTTCAATGTCTCTTTTACAACTCCAGATTAGATTCGAGTTTGAACCTGCAGTTTACATTATGATTTTCTGTTAAGACCAGCTATCAGTAGAATAGAGAGAGAGAGAGAGAGAGAGATAGAAGGAGAGATCTTATCAACAGCTGAGGATCTGATGAAGTCAAATTGAAGTGACTAATCAGAGGCAAAAACCCACAATCTTCTGGCAAGTTGAGTCAATTTTCTCGTCGTCAATTTTAGTCACTTTAGTCACGGCATGAATACAATTATCAGCTTATCGGACTTCCGATTGACTTGCAATGACGTTTCGGGAACAATCGGCCAATCATTATCGTTTTGGCTCTTGGCAACAAGCAACAGCTGCTTTCTGTCAGATGAGTCAAGTCAAGCTAGGCAAACATTGCCACTGCATAAATTAGATCACATTCGCGACGGAACTGGGGAAATAGCCAAAGTGGAACCCAGCCAACCAACCAAGAAAACTCAGAGCAATGGGAAAAACCCGCTTCAGCAATTGTGCAAATAGAACAAGCAAGTAAATATGGATGGGTCAAGTAAGAATACTTTTCTTTCGAACGTTCTCGATCAGCACATATGCTGCAATATATATAATATATTAATACAATACTATTATAATGTTAGTTAAGACTTTGTCTCGGAATTGCTTTCCTATATCGAAGCAACAAGATTTGAAAGTTTTCCTAATTTAGAAATGGAAATATGAAAAATAAATGGTCAAGTTTAATACTCAATATCTTGCACAATATCATTTGATTTGGAGCATATTCTATTTGAACAACTACAATATACCCCTTAGCTGTAGATATGTACAGGGTATAAGAGTCGCGTGACAACTGCGCCAACCTCTGTTTGCCAAGCAACTTGAGTACACGCAGCGAATGGAGGAATACGAATACGAGTTTAAGGTCAACCATGGTTTTACTGTGGTAACTGTGAAATTGTTTGCCATGCCCCCCCCCCTCGGCACGGTGTACCTATAAGCAGGCTAAACCCACCCCCTGTGCCACCCCCCCCCCCCTCCCGTGCCAACTCTGCCTCTGGTTAGACTGTTGCCAACTTGTCTGTGGCAACCAATCGATTTTTGTAAGCACGACGTGGACTTTGCTAATGCCAACTAACTAGCCAGCATGGCTCAGTCGTTCTAACTGACTGTTTGTCTCCCTCTCCCTCCCCCTCTCCCTCCCTCTCTCTAGCTCCAACTACTCAGTTGGCCACTTAGAATGAGTGACGGTGACTAACAGTACTTTGTTAGCCATTGTTGTTGCTGTTGCCGAGCTTCTATATAGGTAATTATCTGTTGAGCCTTCAACAATCGCTGCTCGCGTGCTATGTGCCCCTCCCAGACCCTCCCCTCTCCACCGCACTTCCCTCCCCCTCTCGCTGTCCCCATCGCAATTGCCCTGTTGCTGAGCTAAGTAGCGTACAGCAAAACTGAACCGGTCGATGAGTAATCATTAATCATGCGATATCATTAAATGTGCTCCGTCCAACAATCGCACACAATGCGCACACGATCTAAATCGCATTTGATCTGCTGCCAGCCCGTAAAAGAAACAAACATACAACAAAAAATCCAACAACAAAACTGACAACGACTAACAGACACACTGCTACAGATAGAAAAAACCTCAAATTTGGTGAAAGCAAGTCTTAAAAAATGTCCAATTATTTTGGTGCGATTAAAATTATTTACGATTTGTAAACGATTTTAATTGAATAAAAAACAGCAGAAATAAATAATAAAAAATTAAAATAATATTAATTAAATGTAGATTTAAATTATTAATTAAATGAAATCAACTATGTAAAATTCATTTCAAGATATATGAAAACATAAAAAATACTCTTAATAATTTGTAGATATTTAACAAACATTTTGGCTGAAATTTCCACAAGGCTAAATTTTACTTAATTTATATTAAGCAAAAAGTGTTACGAAATTACCCAAAAATTGCAATATAAATCGGCAGAATAGTGGATTGGCAGTGACAGTGACAGTGAATTTGAAATTGGCAGTAATTTGACTTCTTCTAGTCAATTTTCGAATAAATTTGACTTCTTCTAGTCAATTTTCAAATATCATTTGACATTGAAAAGAATTAAAGTAAAGCAAAATATTCTCGATATTCGAGATTGAAAATTGCAATAATAAATAAACAAATTAATACAAATTAGATATCTGCAACTAAAATAAATACAAAACCAAATAAATAGTAGATTCCCAATAGATTCGCCATATAAATAAAAAAATGATTGTAAACACAAATAATAAATACAAAATAGATTCTCAATTTCAGAAATGAGAAACTGTTTTCAATACAAACTTAATATATAATAATAAATAGGTAAATAAACAAAATAAAAAATATATAGATACATAATATATACTCAATTTAAGTGACCTTCACAATAAATAACTAATGTAACAGTAAATACAAATAAAGTAACTAAGTAAATACAAATTAAGTAAATACAAATTAAGTAAATAAAAACAAGTAAATAAAAACATGTAAATACAAAAAAGGAGTGCCAAAAAAGAGGAGAAACTATTTTTAATTTACACTAAATATATAATAAAAAATAAGTAAACAAAAAAATAATAAATAAATTAAATATATAATAGATACTCAATAGATTAACAATAAATAACTAATAAATAATAAAACAAAAAATAAACCAAGTAAATACATGTAAGTAAATAAAAACAAGTAAATAAAAATTTGTAAATACAAAAAAAGAGCGCCAAAAAACTGTTTTTAGCACACATTAAATACATATTAATAATAATAATAAATATTAATAGTAATAAATAAGTAAATAAAATAAATGCGTCTATGAACTGAGAATTGCTTGGTTTGCCCTTTGCCAATTCTCAAACTGACTGACAAGCTACATATATATATATATATACATATTTATATATATATATATATACATATATATATGTATCTGTATATATGTGTGCAATTGACGACACACAACCTCAAGCAAGCTATAAACCCAGTCCCCCATTTAGCTAACGTACGTACACTATCACCATGCCGCACCCCCCCCTACCAACCAGCCCCTCCCCCTTTGTACGTCATCCATCAGTGCGCCCCGATCCGTTTGCTGGGTACAGAAAATCACACGCTGCCGTCAGTTTGTCTGGCGCGATTTTTGCTTAGCTGCCTTTTGCTGCTGCTGCCGCTGCCGCTGCCGCTGCTGCTGCTGCTGCTGCTGCTGCTGTTGCTGGCCGTATAATTGCAGGCACACAAAAAACAAAAAGGTGGCACAAATGTCGTTTCCCTGTTGCCAGCACACACCCGCGACCGCGCCGCGAACTTGGACCCCATTTGCAAAAGCCTCTGCGCTACCGCCCTGCCCACGGCGCACCCCCCTCGCAAACCACAGGCTCAAGCTCTTGGCACCGACGGCACCTACTGCATTGAATTTTGTTGTTGTTGCAAGCTGGTTGTTGTTGCTGTTGTTGTTGTTGCTGTTGTTGTTGCTGTTGTTATTGCTGTTGTTGTTGCCTTAGCGGTTGGTGCTTACGTAAGCGCAAAAGGCGGTAAAATGAAATGAAATTGTTGTAATGGGCGATTTTCATTGCGGCATTACACGCCAACAACTCTTACATATTCAGTCGCAGTCGTAGCGATGTGTGCCACAGTGCCTGCTAATTCGCGTGCCACAAGCACCAATAAATAATAAATATCAAATAAAAAATGTCAGCTTAAGTTCAGCTTTCGGCAAAGCTAAATTCATTTTTATCTAGCTTTAATTTGTATGTACAAATTAATATTTACTTACTTTAAATGATAAACGATATTTTTCAGTCTGAACTGTTTGAGTTTCTATATTGTATATATATATATATATATATATATATATATTTAATTTTAATTTTTAACTTTTATTTTTTATTTTTATATATTTTTTTTTTCGCTTTTAAGTGAAATATATTTAATTCGTGCACGAGTCACGCGCTCATCTCTAGTTCGCCTGAATGTATTTGTGAATATACATGCCCATTTCGGGCCATATCTGCACCCCACCCCCTCGCCGCCCACCCTCGTGCCCCACAATGCCGCACATTGTTTGTGAGCTCGACTGTTATGTGTATATTTGTTCTATAATTACAGCCTATTTGCGCTCTATTCTCGGTACACATGAAATTTTAATGGACCTCTGGCCCCCTTGGCCCCTTGGCCTGGTCCGTCCAAGCTGGACATTTCCAAAGAAACGCTTTTGCTCCACACTCCGTTCAGGCCAGGCCCACAGTTCAAATGCGCGTTTCTGTGTGTGTGTGTGTGTGTGTGTGTGTGTGTGGTCTTAGTTGCTGTCTCTTGTCTTTCAGTTTTAGTAATTTGGATCATCAAAGCCCCGCCCCGAGAGTTGTCTATGAAGTCGCTGCCACAATTGCCACCAAAAATAATAGAAACACAAAAATAGCCTTGCAATTTTTCAAATATTGATTTTAAATATATTAATTAGAATTCGCATTTTTTATTTATTCTACTTTTCATAATTATGTGTGAATATTTGAAAAATGTTGCGATTAATTTGATTGTTCATTTTCTGCCTTCAATTTTAAATTTTAATTCAATTGAAATGAGTTGGAAACGATTAATTTAATTCGATTTTTAAATTTTATTTGTGAGAGTGTTGTTATTATTTTGGTCACCACTGTACGTATTCTACTTGACGCTTCTTTTAGCTGCTTCTTTGAATTTTTTTTCCGCCTTTTTATTTATTTATTTTTTTGCTGTCTTTAATTTCTGCAAACGCTTTCTTTGTGCCTACCTATGCATGCATGTACTTTGCCACTTTCTTTTCTCTGTTTTCGTGTGTGGTCCCTCCATCTGTCCATCTGTCCATCTGTCCCTCTGTCGCTGGCTAATGGGTTATAAGGTGGGTCGCTGCTCTGCTCTGTGAAGCTGTCGCTGCAATTTGCCGCTCATTGCGGCAGACCCAACATGAGCCATGCTTAATGACCAAATGCAAATCCAAATAGACAACACCTAAACACATACATACACAAATACATACATACATACATACATTTATGTGTGTGTGCATACAGTGTGGCAGAAGCGAGCTGGCTTCTTCAAACTTGAGTCATGTATGCAATGGATAATTATTATTATTTTCTAGTGATTTATTTTACTCTTCAGTTCATTTCCATATCCGTTCCACTTGGTTTAGTTACATGCTGATGGGATTGGCGATCAAAATCGAGAGAACTCGACTAGCACATACCCTTCACTCAGCACAGATATCAGTTATCAGTTTGGTTAGCATGAAAATGCAGTTTGATTCTGCGTTTCTTGTCGGATGTTCGATATTAATAAGAACAGTCGATTAATATTCTGTCTATCGATTTATATCGTTAATAGGTATAATCTATATCGATTTAAATCGTTAATCGCTAAGCTAATGCCTACATTTATCAACGATCTGTCTGTGGATTACTTCACATTTTTTAGGTCAGACTTTACAAAACCAAAGTCAACCAAATATATTAGAATAAAAAGCTGTCACAGCAATGTCCAAATTATATATTTATCCTATAATGAACCAGCTCCAACTAACCATTCCCAATCCCCATTCAATATGTAAAATGCGAAATAAAAACCGGGCTGAAATCATCGTTAAAAACTGCTTAAAATTCTGGCATGACAAAACTTGAATTAATTTAAATTAAACTCGTTATAGAGGAACGCAACAGCCCACGTTTACTCAACAAAATCGAGCAAAAAAAATAGAGGAAAAAATAAAATAAATCTCATATAAATCTAAAAGCAAACAAATCAGGCTTAATAGAAGTTTTGCCATTGTTTCTTTGTTCCCAGCTTTGAATGCGGCGCGGCTAACACAGATTTGCTTTTGTAATTGTTGCACTTGTTCGGGGTCGATCCATCGACTATAACTTTAATGTATGCACTTCAAAATGCATGTGTGTGTGTGTGTGTGTGTGTGTGTATGTGTTTGAATATGCATTTGTATTAGTTATACGGTTCCATAAGTATTGCATTTTATACAGCAATTAGCGTAGGTTGCGGTGCCTCGTGCTCATTTTGATCGTAGTTAAGATTGCATCCATATATATATATATATATGTCGTGACATGACCAATGCGGAAAATCGCCAATCAACTAATTATTTGTGTATATATCAAGTATAACGACCTCGAACTACAATAATTTCAGAGTAGTATCTCAAATCGAACAACCTCCCAAATGCTAATTACTTTAATGCGATTGCCGAGAAATTTCGGCGAGAGTATTTAGTGTAATATGCATATATATACAATATATACAATATATACAATATATGCTATACTATCTATACTATGTATACTATATATACAATATATACTATATATACAATATATACTATATATACTATATATACAATATATACTATATATACTATATATACTATATATACTATATAAACTAAATATTGCATCAATAGAGAAATAAATCATTGCAAACATTTTCTACTTTGTAAGCATTGCTTGGAGTATAATTTTGGCACTGAGTACCAAAATCTGAGCACTTTTGACAATGTTGTGGGTAAACTTTTAGCTGAGGTTCGGCCACAAATCACAAATCAAATCCTCACGATTTGTGGTTGAATTTCATGTTTGAAATTATATACAATTAAGTGTGGCAACAGAATATTACATTTCTCTCGAAATTCAAGTTGATTTCAAACAGAGTTTGTAAGCCGAAATGAAATAAGAAATAAAATGAAAAATCAAATAAAAATAACTGTAAAATAAATCTATAATAAAAATCGAAGCAAACTTTGTGTTTTGGCAATTTGCTTCAACTAATTTAAATAAATAAAAGAAAACCAAATCAAGCCAAGCCTATCGCCAGTTCTTTATTACATCTAATTCGCATTTGGAAACAGGGCAAATGTGTGCTTTTATTTTGCATGCTTTCTTTTGCTATTGGGTCGCTTTTTTTTAGGTTTTTGGTACGTTGATTGGAGCGGTTCCTCTGCTTTTCGGTGTGCAACAAATCTTGGCTACCATTCAAATGCAAATCAAATTGATGGACGAGCGTGGCAATGTTGGCAGCAGGCATACAGAATCAATTGCTCGCCACAGCAGAGAAAGAGAGAGAGAGAGAGAGAAAAGTCATGAACTGATGCAATTCGAAATGAAAGTTTTTTTTTTTGCCAAATCGAATTCGAATAACTTGCGTCAAATCGAATAACTCACGAATTGAACGCATGTGAAAAAGGAAAAGAAATAAAATAAAAATAGAAAAAAATGCAATAGAAAATATGGCAAATATAACAGTTTTGCTATTTTCAATTTCAATTTGAGTGCAACAATATTTCACATGATGTTTTTCCCCCCTTCTTCGTTTTTTTGTGGCACATCTCTCAGTTGACAGGCCGAATATGTGTGTGTCTGCAACAGCCACAGCCAAAAGATCAAAAGATATTATTGCTGCAGTCTGGCGGACGGCCCAAGACACGCTGAGCAAAACATTTTTCGCCTTCTCGTTATACCCCGCCCCCGCTCTGCGCTGCTCCACACTTCTTTCTTCTTTCCACCTCCTTTTACACACACACTCACCGTCTTGTTGACGTTTGTTTATAATTTGCGTTTGGTTTTTCTATTCTATCCCTTCTACTTTTTTTCTGCTTCTTCTCCTTAAATAATCATTTTATTTTTGATCGCGCTCGTCTATAAATTGTCCAAGACACACACACACACACATGCACACATACATATATGCATGCATCTGTGCTCATCTGCGCTTAACAGAGAAACATGTGCGCGAGTGAAACAACAACAATGAAATTAATCGAAATTCTCACGAACAGATAAGAAATACTCATGTGTGTGTATGTGTGTAAAGTGTAGCCAAACCAGTGTAGACATATTTGTATTAAAATGCACAGTTAGAATACTCATATTATTAGATATCTGAGTAAAGACAACTGTAAATGTTATAGTTGACCCTATTAGAACCCATCTCAACCGGGAGTTAATTTGAAAAATTAACCTCGATTCGATTAATATTGGATTATATTTTCGGGTTTTTTATTTCTTCGGCTGGTCACACTTTTTTTTAATGGAATCGCAAATATTTAAATGATAAAAGATTGTAAATGGACATTAATATAAATAAATATAGTAAATAAATGCATAAATAAGAGAATTTTAATATACAGTCTAATTTCTCTCACTTTAGCAATAAATTTTAAATGAAGGTAATATATAAATAAATATAATCGTAGCAATCAGCTGGGCATCAATTTAATTTGAAAATGCAATTCAATTTGTAACTTGTTTAATTTAGCTTGTTAAAAAGTGATTAAAACTCGACTGTAGAAGTTTTGTTTTAAATTGAAAGTTTGTCAATTATAATTTAGCTATTTAGGTAAGTATGTAAATGTTCATATGTATACACATTCATGCATATACATATGTAGGTTTATCTTTAGATCTACACATATATTGCAATTGCAATTAAATTGTTGGCACTTTAATCGCTTTTAGCTCATCTCTATATTTATACCTGCCCTCCCGCCTCTCTGTTTCTCTTAATCTCTTTACTTTTCGCTTAATGATCCATTTGAAATTGTGACTTAATTCAGAATAGATTGTTACATTTTCGCTTAAATGTGAATTACACATGAGTTTTTGCCCAAATGATATGTGTGTATCTCTCTCTCCCTTTATCGCTTTATTCGTATTTCGTGTATGTGTGTGTGTGTGTATACAAAACACGCATATGCAAATTTGCTGTGAGGCAGGTCGCAAATAGCGCAGCGACCATTTTTCCTCACGCAGCTAGAAACAGCAAAATAAGCAGCCAAATAGCTATATGTTTATCTCTAGTTACATATGTTTGTATGTATGTGTGTGTATATATAATCAAGCTATCGGTCGTTGCGCTACACACACACACACACACACACAAAACACACATATATATATATGTGCATGTGTTGCAAGCGCTAAACTATAATAAAATCAATGTGTAGATGCAGCTACGACAATGTGCCACATGCTGCCACTACGTGCATATATACATATACATATATATGTATATATGTATAAACACATGCACTTATATATTGTTTGTCGTAAACAAAATTTTTTTTATTTTTCCCTCTCTTTGTGTATACAACATTTACCACACAACTACTCTACCTAAAACTGTTTCTCTCCCCCATCTGCAAATTGAGCATAATACTCAACGACGATCGCTGAAGAGAGTGCGCTTCTACCTCTCTCTCTCCCAATTTTAATGCTCTCAAGAGAGCGCTCAGTTGCTCTTTGAGTCAGACAGCGCGAACATATTACTCTTAAGTTCGCTCTGCGATTACGCTCTCTCTCTCACACACATACACAATATTCCTCAGCTGTTTGGTGGAATAGCAAATCAAAAAATAAAAAAAAGATCGTTCGACCCAACGAAACGTGAACGTGACTTGGCTCGCCTGCTTTGCCTGCCTCGCCTCAATTTATAATTTTTTGTTTTCTTCTCTTTTCGTGTGCCATAAATACAACTCTTGTTGTTGTTGTTGTTATTTTTGCGCTCATTGCTTGCCGCTCCTTTGTTCTGCAGATCGCTTCCAGCCTCTGCCTCCGCCACCGTTACACCCTCCTCCTACCCCTACCATCACCCACACTCATCACACACTAGTGCAAACTTTGTATTTTTTTCGCCTTGTTGTCTTTCTGTGTCTTTGTCTTTGTTTGTAGTTGTTCTTGAGCTCTTTTTCGCTGCTCTTTGCATGGGGGCTTCTTCTTCTTCTTCATCTTCTTGTTTTTACTTTGTTTTTGTAAATGCACAGATACGAATACAATTCATAGGCCTCTCGTTGGGTATATGTGTGTGTATGTTTGCTTGGTTTGTTTTCTTTGGTTTTATTTATCGTTTGTTTCCTCATTTTATGCCTATTTGTTTTGAAATTAAATTAAACGACGCATAGCAAATCAAGGGAAAAAACACATTTTCCCTCATACTTTTCCAATATGCAGGTTAGCAACATAAACTGTATTTGTGGAAAGCCTCCAACGAATTTCCAGGAAACAACAACAACAACAAGAACAAGCCCCCCTTCAAAATGGGTGTAAACATAAAATCTTCGAAACTGGTTGAGCAATTTGTATTTGCTTGCAAATTACTTTGAAAAACAAGATATATAAATTTGAATTTGAACTTTTAATCGATATAGATATAGATCAGAACCATTAACATATATTAAAATCAGTTCCAGTTTTTGGCAAAAAACAACAGCAAGAAAATCAACTATGGGTGGCAACTCTAAGCCAATGGTTAACGCTAACTGATATTTGTGCTGTAGAAAAGTAACGGGAATTTGAGGACATTGTGTCGTATGCGTAATAGACGCTTATTGTCCTTGCTAACGACGTAATTTGTTTGGCTTAATTGTCAATAAATAATGGTAAAAAAAATGTGCGCACTAGTTAACGGTATACACACACACATATACACATGTACGTGAATTTATCGCTAAAGGAAAACTAAAAAAAAATTAAATTAAAACGACAACAGAAATCGAAAAAATTCGCACATCATTTTTCAAGCTCAACGGCGATAAAAACAGCTGCGAAAATAACGAGCAGGATTTGAAGCGTGATCCAGGCAAACCTTTTATGCACATATATATGTTTGTGTGTGTGTAGTGTTACCAGTGCTGCTGCTTCAGCTTGATTTAATAGATGTGTTTGTGGGAGATTGGCCTGAATTTTAGCTTTTTTTTATATGGCGAAAATTGCGAAGAACGTTTAGCGGGAATTTTAGCTTTTATTTTTATATTTATTTTGTTTCTTTTATTGATACAGCAAACATAATTTATTATTGCATAATGAAATATATACAGAAACGAAATAACCATCCTTAATTTTGTAGTTTGTATTAATTCTTCTTAGTAGGGCTGTCAACACTGATGTCATCGCCAACATCATCAACAGAGACATCCGCAAATATATGCGGGCATAGACTACCCTTAAAGAGTGAAAGAGAGCGAGAGAGTTTATCTTGTCGTTTATCCTTTTCTCCATGGCTGATCAACCGCAAGTTACAAATGTCAAATGTTGTTTTTGTCATAAAGGCTTTTTTCACTGCGTGTCTTCTTTTCGCACGCAACCCTTACGAGTGTCACTCCCCCCTCTCCATACCGCACCGTCCCTAAGGTACATACATGCCAAGGTGCCATGACGCAACAAATCTATTATTTAACGCTAAAGTGTACATACATACAAATGTACAGACACACATATGTATATCTGCGTAATCTACGCATTACGTTTTGAAGCCCTTCTGACAATGACTGACATTGATGGCGGTGATGACGCAGGACAAATGGACAAAATAAGAGGCCCACGAATATATAGGCTGGAGTTCTTCTACTATGTATTTTTATATGCATAATTGTATAGTCCTATTTTATAACAATAATAAAATATCGATTTTCATAAGACAAGCGACAAACATAATAATCGTAAGATCGTTGTGAAAGCTCCAATCAATATCAAAGCTCAAAAGTTGAAGAAGAAGCAGCGCTTTGGAGTCTTATCTCAGCTGTTCTTTTCACTTTGTAAATATATATTCATAGTATTTTATTAATTATAATTGATTTATATTTTATATATTTAAGTCCCGTCGGCCTGCATGCGATAGATTTGCTTGTGCAGCTTTATGGTCGTCAGCTCATTGCGGAAGCTCCAATCGATGTCAAAGTCCAAGTGGCGATCGCCGCGCTTCACGCGAAAATAGCCGGAGAGGAAATCGCCAACGCAGAGCGGCAGATGGGAATCGATGGGGAAGAGCGACTGCTTCCATTGCGTGAGCGCCGCAATGGGGCTGGTTGTAATCGATTTACCTCCGGGGAAGCCAAAGTCAAAGTAGAGCAGAAACCAACTGGCAATCGACTGGCGCAAAGTGCGCAGCTTGAAGGACACCCCAAAGCTGAGATCCTCCCGCTGCAGCGTTTGCATATCGAA
The DNA here is from genome assembly GCA_035041535.1 of Drosophila cognata. Classification (NCBI taxonomy): domain Eukaryota; kingdom Metazoa; phylum Arthropoda; class Insecta; order Diptera; family Drosophilidae; genus Drosophila; species Drosophila cognata. Next base: position 1,175,118 of record JAWNLC010000823.1, read on the forward strand.
GCGTCGCAGCAGTTGACGCTGGGTGAGCACCTGGCCGGCATCCACAGCATCCACCACGGGATTTCGCTGCTTGATGCGCCACGCGTGTGTCAAATCCAAACCCGAGTAACGTGTCCAGAATTGCTGCTTCTCCTGCGCTTTTTTCACGCGCGGCTGCTCGGCGACTGCCATATAAAGATTGGCAACATGAGGAAAAATGTGTCCGCCGGGCTTGAGCCACTTATTTCTGGCATAGATCACCGACTCCAAAGCGGAACTGTACATCAAGCAGGCGCTGTCAAATAGCCGACAGTGATTAATCGATAATCGATTATAATCGATTTATGAGCACTTACCCCATCCACTTGGACATTATGACGTCCACCGGTGGCAGCTGCAGTTGCTCCACACTGCCCTGCACCACCTCGATCACATGCTCCAAATGATTTTCCCTCACCAGACGACGTGCCACTTGCCCCACACAGCTCGGCTCCACGGCAATAATCCGAGCAGCACCCTTTTGAGCTGCCCACAAGGAGAGCAACCCACTGCCACAGTTCACCTCCAGAACGATGGCGTTGCGGAAGATTTGCTCATTTGCCTCGATGGCAGAGCGGAAGCCGAGCATTGTTGGTTCATCACGCAGGACGAACTCGTGTTTCTGCAGGAATTCCGAATAGGTCTCGGCTGCAATGAGATCATCCAGGGACTTTCTCGTCTCTTTATTATCAGTTTTTGGCATTTCCTGCATTTTGTTGCTAATTGGCGTCGCTTCTTCGGCTCAAGCTAGTGTTTACACACCTGGATTGCTATCGATTTGGTACGATCGGTTGTTAGTGTGCACAAACATAATTAAGCACATGCGCAAAAGTGATATAATATTATTAAGTATTAATTAATATTAATAATATTTTGTAGTTATATATAACAATTTCATTAGCCAGTGGGTACACACCTCGCTAACACAAATTGTAAGACTATCACCATCAGGTTATCGGTGTCCAGTGTTTCCATAAATGTCATTAGTGATTTACATGTGTAAGCAAACAATGGCTAAATAATTTCTATTCCGCCTCGAGGACAAAGGTGCTATCTTTCTAGGTGTTATCTTGTCTCGCCGGACTCGTGCTTCAAAGGGTTTCGGGTGAAATGGTATCCACTGCCATTTACTTAAAAGTTTTTCGGCATTTCATTTTTCCGAATTGGCGCGCTTCTTTAGCTTTGGCCAGTGTGTACACACCTGGCTTGTAGAATCCCGCGCTGTTATCGACTTGGTACGATCAGCTGGCGGTATGCACACACATTGGCATTGCAGGTGCACAATTGGTGTAATATTGTTTAATTTTAACTATTATAAATAATGCATTTAAATTGCATTTAAGAAGACGGAACTTATATGAATAACAATAAATTGCCAGAGTGTATACACTTTGCACCCGCAAATTGTAAGACGCTGCCCAGTGTTTCCATAAATCTCGCAAATTGTAAACAAGAAAAGATAAGTCTACTTAATTTTTATTGCACATATTAATTTTGATTGAATATTATAAATTGAAGTTGATAATTTCTTAGGCTAGGCAACACCCCTTGCAGCATCCGGCGACGACTCCTTGAGTATGCCACGCCTACGCAATTCACCGAGCACTTCCAGCACCGGCTCAAACTGATTCATCGTATAGAATTGGATCCCATGCATGCCCAGATCTGCGTCCAGCACTCGTTGAATAAGGCTCACTGCGTGTTGCACGAAGAAACTCTGAGCTTTAGCATCATCATTTTTATATTTCTCTGCCTCGGCACGCATTTCTTTCGGCACACGGACTTTGGAGACCCGCTCTATTTGCTTACAGGACTTAAAGGAATTGGGCACAACCACGCCCACCATTACGGGAGCCTCAATTCCGACGCGGCGCATCTTCTGCAGCAATTTAATAATTGGCTCCACCGTATAGCAAATCTGGGTGATGATAAAATCCCCGCCACAATCGATCTGCAAAGATGAAGAAAACGTTCGGTATCAGAGTATAACAGGTGAATTTCTTTACAATTGCACTTTGGCATTGCTCTCGTTTATATGACGCACCTTCTCCTTCAAAAACTTTAGATCCTTGTCTATGTCCTGTGGTCCCAACTCCAAATCATTGGCATGTCCCTCCGGATGACCCGCGACGGCAATTGTCATTTCCTCTGCTTATGCAAAATTGTGCTGAAAACGGAATCAGGAATCGATTGTTGCATACTCACTGCCGCGAACGCGACGAGCGTGTGCCACCAGTTGTCGCGTATAGTTGTAGGCCTGATCCATGTGCACTTCATCCCCACGGACGGCGAGTAGATTATCGAAATTGAGGGCGAAGAACTCGTCGAAACGCTGCTTGCTCAGGCGATAGGTGCTCAAATGCGGCATCGCCGGAATATGCGATTCGAGGGCGCGTGTGAGTTGCAGCGTCTGCACTTGGCCGATGGGCTCCACTTGCCAGTATGGAGCCATCCAAGCCAACGAGACGAACGTGGGCAGCACGGGCAGAAATTTATTAAAGTCGACGCAGGTGGTTAACCCCGTTATCTCGATGCCGTAGAAGAACTCACCGTTGCGCGTCTTATTCGACACCAAATCAGCCAATCGCGGCTGTTTGCCACAGTTCGCCTCTTGTCCGGCCGTAAAATGGAAACACGGCTCAATGGGCACCGTCGTTGATGCTGTCACTGATGTTACGCCCTCGATTGCATGCATGATTGTGTTGATGTTCCGCACCTGGTGAATCCGCTGCGACAACTGACGCCAACAGCAACAGCACCTACGCCGAGCAACTTCTGCCACGTGCCCGAGCAACGTGGGACGCGGAGTGGCACTCATCTCAGCACAACAAAAAAGCAGTCGCCTAGCCTATCAGGTTATCTTAATTGGATTTGCCCAGTTTTTGCATTGTGTTACAATAATAGTTTCATTTATTTCCACTGACGCAATCTGGAGACGCTTACTGGGACCCATAAACTACTCAAATCCCAAACTTCAACAAGTGAGTGCTTCTCAACGACACCGACTGCGTTGTACTCTAATATCTATACCTACCCATAATCCATATATTTTCTTATGAATCGAAAAACTAACCATTATTTTTGTAATTTTTACAAATTTTGATTATTAGTATAAATTAAACTTAGTACTGACATTATCCTTATATATATATATAGATATATATTCGTAACTGTATAATCTGTTATATTTTGGTCTGTTTTACATTTATATGTAAAGTGTATAGTATAACTACATAGAACCCATAAGCTCGTTCACATTTTCGAATAGTGTATAAGTTATGAAATTGCGAATGCTTTTGTTTATAATTATTTTACCTAGCAATAGAGCAAAAATACACTTAAAATTGAGTTAAGGTATTATTTTTCATATATAATATGAAGCTGAATATACAGTGGCGGCCAGCTTATTGGACCAGTGTCAAAGACAAAAAGTAATTGCCTGCCGTAAACTAATTATTCATTATTTTTCAAAGAAAATTCCAAAGACCGATGGTAGGTCCACCAATATAAATATATGACCCTAAAAAACTGAGGTTTCCCCACTGGCTAGGTAGGTTTATGGAAAAAGTACAATTTTTTGTCTCTGACACTGGTCCAATTAAGCTGGCCGCCACTGTATATATATATATATATATAAATAATAAGAGTCAAACGAGTTTTAAACATTATCAAAGATAGATTATACGTATACATTGTTTATATCTGCTGATATAGTTTGCTTATCTTTCTGTTTCTTCAGTTTGATAGAATTCTCTAGTGGCGAGAGCCCGACTAGCAGATACCTTATATCCAGATGTTAACTGTTATTTGCTAAATATTAGTTTGTTTATTATGAATATAAGTTTTAGTTAATTTTTATAATTGTTTAATAATATGTCTGGCAGAATATATCTTTACAATTGTATATTTTACTTTTTCGATTTTTATCGATAAACGCAGTTATCGATAAAATGAAGTAAACTTTAGCTGTATGTGGATTACAAAAACATATATTTAATTTATATTTAATTTATATTTATATATTATTCTATTATTATTGTTTATATTGAATGTCTTTAGTTTCTGAGATGGAATGACAGACAGACGTGGCTAAATCGACTAGTATCTTGCTGTTGATCGGGAATATAATATGCCTTATGGGATCGAGCATGGTAACATGCCTTTGCACACTTAATTTATTTTAATTTTATTTATTTTAAATATAAATTTAATTTGAATATCCCTTTCCACAGGCCTCAACTCTTTGCCAACCGATCTGTGGCAATTAAACTGATCTTTATCGAATGTTGGCAATCTTAAATGGAGGCAAGCAACCGTTTGAAGAGCTACTTGAATCGTTTTGCTGGACGACACGCATTAATTAGAAACGTATTCGATAATCGTGGTCCAATCGATTACATCAGTTGTAAACCAATATCGCTGGCCTCATCTATGATCGTAAAAAGAGCACTTAAAAAATGAATTTCAACTTTCCGCTTTGCTTCCATACTGACTTTGTATGCAAGTTTGTGCGTGCATCGCTTACAAATCAGATGATTCATTAAAAACAATTCTCAAGTAGTCAAAAACAACAACGAACAAAAAACGCAATTCGAATCTGAAGAAATTATAACAAAACGTTGCTATTCATTTTGAATTTTACGATCAATTTCAGTTGGTTTCTTGTTGAATGGAGCAAATTACTTGGCGGCGTTAATTACAAAACTGCAGCCCATTTAGATTAGAGAGCTAAACGCAAACCAATTGAGGGCGGGTGAGGGGACACCATCTGGTTGGGGAGCAGAAGGAGGCGGGAATAAAGCAGCAGATTTAATTGCTATTCGTATCGCTTCGCCCGGCCGTCCACTTGAAAACATTTTGGAGCCGCAGCAAAGCAAAGCAGAGCAGAGCGGAGCAGAGCAGAGCAAGGCAATGCAATCTCGAATCCCCCATAGCCACTTGGGTTACGCTTCAGAGCCATAATCATAATTTAAATGCCGCTGGCAACACACTCGAGAGTCGTAAAAAAAACGAAGAAGAAAAACAACAACAACAGCAACGTGATCGTCGTTGAATTGCAGTCGGCGGAGGCTGGCGAGCCTGGCCAAAAAATTGCCAAACAACAAATCATGGATACAAAAAAAAAAGAGATTCAAAATCAATGCATGAGGCACACAAGAGAGGAGCACGGATCCCAGCAGCCAACGGAGCCATCGGGCGTCAAGTGGCAATTAAAGATACATTTTACTGCTCGACTCCTCCTCAAAATTGGCTTTCCAAATATTTCTCCACTTATGCCTGTATCCCTGCTCCACAATACAGCCTTCCAAAAATCCAAGAAGCAAAATACAAGAACCAAAAAAAAACCAAGAAAATGAAATAAAATATAAAATACTTAAATAACAATTTATTTTTATAGATGTCGCAAATATATATTTGAATTTAGTGCAGATTTATATATATATATATATATACTTGTGGAATCCTGATCTATGACAATTTTATATTTACCTATTTTTATTCTAAGAATAAATTTGCTTTAAAAAAAGCGAATTATTTGTAAATTATAAACACAATACAATCGAGACCATAAAAAGTTGATTCGACGAGCAGAATTCATAATTTATACCTTGCTTAAAGAAGGATACAACTTAATAGTTTTAAGTATTATTCGGACTTTATAAGCATTATCTTTAAATGTGTCGGGAAAGGGTAAGAACTGCGATATAAAATTACTTTTTCAATTAACATGTTAATAAACTTAAGATTATTACTTGCCTCGTCGCATATAGTTTTATACATATATATACATAATATATATATATATATATATCTATATCTGCTTCAGAGTTTCTACCCCAGTCGATTTTCGTTTTTATGGTTCCTCCATTAATATAAATATTTTGTTATTTGTGATAATTTCAGAGGTATAAAATTCTTTATGATTATTAGTTTTTGCTTAGGCAAGAGGAATGCCGAGGGGAATGGAAATGGGATTGGGAACCTGCTCGCTGGTTACCTTCCCTATCCCTAAAAAAACAACAACAAAAAAACTGGCGACATTGAGAAAGTGGGCACTAAATCAGCAGCGGAGCCGTCGACTTCGCCGCCTAATTACAAATTTGATGCAGCTGCAGGCAGGCAGTCGACGATGCCTTCAACGGACCTTGAAATACATAAATACACACATATGCACATGCATACAAATATATTTATATAAACATATGTATATGTATATATATATGTGCTTATGTATGTGTGTTTTTCGTGGGCATGTCATTAAAATTTGTTCGGGCTCGGGCAAAGTGCAGCGCACATGTGGCACAGTTGCCCTCAGGATGTGCATAGGGACTGCCTGTAGATGTGTGTGTGCGTGTGTGCGCGTGTGTGTGTGTGTGTGTAGTCATATGTATGCTCTACTGGATGATCGGAAATGCGACGCGTGGAACCTGTTCCACAGATTTTGGCTTCGTTGAAAGGCCATTCTATAATTATAGACATCGAATGTGTGGGGTAGAGATCGTGTCATATTGGTCTCTAATAGCACACAAATAAACATGAGCATAAAAATACATGCGTACATACATAAACAGACGCATAATTTATGAATATATACACACATATATATATATATACATATATAAATCAGCTCAGTTCTGGCAACGATTTGCGATTGTTAAGGGTAGTTTTTATGCTTGAAGTGCGCTTCAAATGCATGTCAAAGAAAAATCCAATCATCGATTACCAGGAAACACATACATTTTTTGTTGCAGTGCAGCCTGCATGCAATTTTATTGAACTTTGTGTTCATATTGAAAAATTGGAATTTGATGAAGGCTCAATTTTAGAATTTTCTATAGAAAACAAGCAAGAATGCTGTAGTCGAGATGGCTCGACTTGCCTATACTCTGCACACAGCTGTTAAATACATGGCCGAGCTTCTCAAATAGTTTTAATAACATCTATGTATCTTATCCAATGTTAATAAGCCAGAATATATTTTATATATATTTTAACTCTAAAATTGCTAATTTTACTACAATCGGTTTGTATCGATAGCTATCGATAAACGCAAATAAACATGATGTGGCTACGGTGTACGAGATATTATATTATAGACAGTTCAGACAGATGGACTTACGTCAGCATACCCTGTTTAACCCTTTTTAAAGGGTGCCGAGTACAAAAAAACGATTCAATTTCTCTTGACTACCTGTCGGACAGATCTCTATGATTTTCTATGGTGGGAAATGAGTTGATTGAGTAGCCAAAATGATGGATGTGCCTGGAGCAGATGTTCATTAACAAATTTTCGGGTGCAGACAGGACTTGGAATGAAACTGGACTGCAACTACTTGCGAGTACAACCAGTTAAATAAAGTTAAATACAGTTTGTGAAAGCAGATTTCATATTTTGCGTGTCTGAAATGAAAAGAGCTGAGAGATTAAATTACAAGCCAAGACAAGGAGACGCCCCAAAGGAAATGGAAAATCTTTGATGAAATGCGGCAGCTCAAGCGCCACGCACAAAGTCCCCAATGGGAAAGGGGCAAGGTAAGTGTGGAGAAAGGTATATGAGAATGGAAAAATGTGATGTGAGGACGAGGACAGCATGCAGCACACCAACGCATGAGATACATTTCAGTTGCTATGCCCGTAATGCATGAGATACTTTGACTCTGTTTAAATTAAAAAATTCCATGGAAAGCAAGAAAATTATAATGCTGCCAGTATGAAGTAAAAAAAAAATGTAATAAAGACATGAGTTGTGAAATTATTAAGATGATTATGAAAAATGAGACGAGACGCGACGAGACGAGTCTGCTGCTGGCAAAGTGGGTGGCAGGAGCAAGGAGTCGGAGTCGGTAGTTGGGAGTCAGGAACCCGGAACCAGGAGTCTTATTCATCATACCAGCATCTTATTTTTTTGTAATCAGACAGCGGTAGAAAATAATCATAAAGATGTGGACTTAAAAGCAAACGGAGCTCGCAAATGGCAGAAAAGCTGCTCGAGGAGCGATTTGCCTATGAAATGGCCGTCGGCAAGACCTTAAGACCTGAGAAAGTATGCACATGTGTAAGCACATTCGTAAGTACATGCTTAAAACAATACGTTTTATTCTCTGATTTTGTAATTCTAATTACATTTGAAATGAAATTGCTTTGCTGGCGAAGCTGATTCACCATGAATATCCATGCCGATACGTTTGCACAAACAAATATGAATAAATAATGCAATTGAATGTGAGATTATTTTCCTTGGTTTCATTTAGATCTGAGGCAAAATGTGACCAGAAACAAGCACAAAGTACACCAAATGCAATTATAGAGAAAGTAATATTATTATTCTTGTTTAGTTGCTGTTTAAGTATTAAGATTTGAGAGGAAACAAATACAATGAAATAATTCAATGGTTCTGTTGAAAATATCAATATAAAATTATTGATTACACATGTTAATAACAGGGATATCGATACTGCGATCGAACCCCAACTAGATGTATGCATGTATGTGTACATTGAGTAAGAGTTCTTCCTTGTACAACCGCCAAGAAGAGTGCATCAATTTTTGCCGCATAATTACGAGAGGAGGACTCCAAAAGGCTGTCATCCGTATTCGGGAGTATTCTGTTAGCTGTAACAAATAATAAATAGAAATCCATTTTGTGGATTTTCTTTGTTGGCGCAAATTATCAACTGGACGAAGTGCAAGTAAGTTGTTCACTCACACACACACACACAGAGGCTAACACATATATCTGTCTCATTCTGCTTCCCTGATTTAGGTTTTGCTTAGCGCAATCAAATCAACTTGGCGAACGCCAGCACGAAACAAAAAGGTGCAAAGCTTTTGCCAAAACACAACACGAGCAGCTTGCCCTCTCGCTCGCACATTCATTAGCTCTGCTGCTGCTGGTGGTCTACGTTTCATTTTGCATATTGCGCATGCAAGCTTGTGCTCAGCATTTGATCATTTTATATGATGAGCTCACGAGACAGACTGTTCTGGACGGAGTTCCTGCAACTCTATCGATCTCTGCCGGCCGTGTGGAAGGTGAAGAGTCCCGAGTACAGAAGTCGCGCACTGAAGTCCGCCGCCTATGAGCAGCTGGTGCAGAAGCTGCGCGAAGTGGAACCAAATGCGAATCGTGCACTCGTCGTCAAGAAGATCAGCTGTTTTCGAGCGAGCTATCACAAGCGAAAAAGGTCTTGCAAGAAGGGGGAACCGATCAAACCATCGTTGTATTATGTCAGGCTGCTCGACTTTCTCGACGAATCGAAGGAGAGCTGCCAAAAGGCTGTGAGCAGCAGGCCAGCCAGTAAGCGTCGCATGGCTGTCAAGGATGAATTGCCTGAAACTCCAGCTGCTCCTGCCACAATACAGCAGGAGCAGCAGCGCAATCGTTTTTCCGCATCGGAGGCACTTGCTCAGACCTGGTGCACTCAGTTTGATGAGATGCCCAGGCAACAGCAGCTGCTCGCAGGCAAGCTCATCTCGGATGTGCTCTTTTACGGTTGCATGGAGCACCTGAAGCCCTTGCATGTAACGCAACTGCAGCGGATGATGTAAACAAGCTGCACTCCGGGACCAACTATGAACTACTTCTTTGGAAAATCGTAATGAAAAAAGAGAGAGAAAATAGTAATGAAAGAGAGAAAAAGATCTGCGGTTGTCTGCTTCAGAAAACCTTACAGAAACTTGACATATTTTTTCTAAAACTTAGAAAACAACTGCATTAATTTTTCTAAGTGTACATTTTGTATACAGTTTGTACATATTTAGTAAAGAGTAATTTTTACTAGAGAAACGCATGGAATTTTCCATAAACTGTTAGCAGCAGTAGCAGCAGCAGCAGCAGCATTTTGGGGGTTGTTGTTGATATCAACATGGGGGTGCATGCACCACTTTGCCAGATGCCGGTCGAACAAGAGGCGAAATTATTTTTACCTATTGCAGGAATAGGGCGAAATTTGAAGGCTTGTTGTTGCCAAGCGAACGCTGAAGGACTGAAGGACTAAAAACACTCGTAACTGGGTGAGTGGGCTGCCTTTTCTGCTATTCCTCCACTGACTCACTGACTGACTGACTGACTGACAGACTGACGCACTGGCTGTCATTTGGCACACGGGGGTTGATTGTTGTTGCAGAAATCGCATCGTTAAAATAGCTGAAAAATCTGTTTAAGCGAAATGAATGACGAAGCCGGCTGCCAGTCAAATGAATGGATGAATGAATGGGTGGCAAAAACCAACCCTTGTCGACAAGGACGACAAGGACAACGTGTGCTTTGTGGTTGCGCTGCATCCTTTCATTTCATTTATGAGTGTGTATGTGCGTGTGCGTGTGTGTGCGTGTGTGTGTGTCATTTTGTCGGTGGCAAATCTTTCTTCTGTGTGTTTGCGTCATCAACATCATCATCACCGCAGCAACCCTGATGCGTGCCAGGCACGCATCACACTCACTCACTGCTATGCAGATGCCCCCCTCCGCGTGGACAAAATCCTTTGGGCCACTCGTGCCTCATACTCCGGGCCTATCCGCACAGGCTTAGCCTGCCTGTGATGAGAGTAACTGACATAATTAGGTCTTAACTGAAAGTCACGCACGTCGCATTTTCAATCGGTTTCGGGATCTCCAGGATTCCAGACTTTATTTTTCGTTTTTCGTCAAGGTCACAAATTCAAACATAAATCGGGGTCGTCCACAATACAAAATTTAAGTCTCAGCTCAGCTCTGGTCTCCAGATAATTCTCATAGCTGTTTCCCGAAGCGAACTGTGAAATTACACATTAAGAATTAATTGCATTTTTGAAGAGCAAATGAAATAAGCAGAAAAACTTTAAAGTTGACTTTGACTTGAAACAAAAACACAATAATTTAGAACAAATTATTATTATCATACAATTTTTACATAGATACTTTAACTTAACTCGTTAAATTGTAATTTTTGAAGAGTTGAAAAAGCAAAACTCAAAATTTGTATAAAGATATAAGAGCATCCATACAACAGATATATAAATAATATACAAATATTATGTAGATGTAAGTAAAAGAAGTGTAGCTTAGTTAATAGTAGAATAGTTTCTTTATATTTAATAATATTTTTAATATTTTGTTTACAGTTTTCGATTGTAGTCTGATAATGGAAAAATATTGATGGAAGTACTAAGAACATTCTGGAATTCAGCTTCAGATAATTCATTTACATCATGTTCCATTTTTTTTCAGTTGAGAATTTAGCTAAACTTTTTATTAATAATTTTATTTTTAATTTTATTTTTCTTTAAATAAATAAATAATTTACAACAATATTTAATAGAATTATAAAATTGGGGTGTTCCTTCTAAGTGCCATATATTTAGTTTGCCGATTGTATTCTGTATTTTGTAGTAAGCGATTTCATCTCAATTATTCAGCACTTTTCTAAGCTCTTCTTCTTCCCCACAAGAATTCACAAAAATGTGTGAAGAAGAAGAAACAGACCTGAGGAAATAATTCACGCGGCAAATGCATTTTGTATGGTTCTGCAAAACACACATACACATGTGTGTGTGCGTGTGTGTGTGTTTGTGTGTGTGGGCTGTAAATAAAAACGTAATTACTTAAATTACAAAAAAAACATTGCGGTGATTATATATTTTACATTTACACACACACACACACGCACAAACGTATGCGGCGCCAAGGCAAAAGTCGTATCCATATCCAAGTTTTTGCTGTCGGCGTCGTCGTTGGTTCGTCAATTTGCTGCTGCCGGATGCGATGGTCGCAGACGGGGTAGAGGGGTGTGGAAGCGGTGCAGGCCTTGAAAATAAGAAACGGAGCGCACAAAAGAAGAAGCAAGTCAGCAGGCGCTCGGAAACAAACACACACCAACACACACGTGCAAGCAAACTGTAAATGTGTGTGCGTGTGTGTGCGTGTGTGTGTGTTTGTTGTATGTAATTTAATTATGGGCCCAGGCTTGGACAGCAACAGCAGCAGCCGCAGCAGCGACGAAGTTCCTTCGGCGCGACTGCGACGCGTGCGGCAAATTGCCAAAAATTGTACGCATATCCTGCTGTTTAAAAATCCTACCCTAGCCCCGCCCACTTCGCCCCCTTTTTCTTTTTTTTCCCAGGTCTTTCTGCCCCTTTTCTACGAACATTGTTTGCCGTATATTTTGACTCAAGCTGTGCACATTTTCGGTTTGATTATCGAACACAATATTTTGTTCTGTCCGCTTTCGTCGCTTCCACTTCTCCTTCTCCTTCTCCTTTTCCTGCTGCTGCTTCTTCTTTTTTGCTTTCTGTTGTTGTTCCTTTTGCCATTATTTTTGTTGTCCGCCCATAATTGACGATTGCGCCATGAGTTGCCACTATTTACGCTCTTCGTTCTTTCCCCCCCCCCCCCTCTCTCTCTCTCTCTCTCTCTCTTCCACTTATCGCTTACCACTGCCAGCACTGAATTTTCTCGTTTTTTAATCAATTTCAGCATTGGTCGCGAATGCACATTAAACCGATTTTAAATTTGATCATTTTCGCAGACACTGGAAATTCATTTCCAATACGGAAATTGCGATAACTGTAATGCAAAACGGCGACTTTGCTGTGATTAAACTGACCAAATTATTCTGCGCATATTTTTATGTGTGCAAAGCTTTGTTGTTGCCATGCCGAAAATGCAGTTGACTAAAAAATGGTGTGCTGAAAAAAAACAACTAATAAATAACGTTCCTAAATTAAATGAATATACACTAGAAAAAAAAAGGAATCACAAAACATAATGATCATCCGCGAAAATTGCACATAAGACAGTCTCGGGGCAAATAGTAATAATTGTAATAAATGCAGAAATCGCAATAAAATAAATTGGATTTGCCAAATTTGTAAGATAATAAAAATGATATTTCAAATATACACACACACACACAGACACACACACATGCATAATAATCATAAAAGGGTGTCGCAGCAAATGGATAAATGTTGAACATATATACATATGTACACACATGTGTGTGTGTGTGTGTGATGACATTTGATATGGTGTCTAAACTTGAAGATCCAAATTTGATTAGCGTTTTGTATTGTTTTGATATGCATAAGTTACGTTACGTTGTTGAATGTAAATTCGAAACGAATTTTGAACACTTTTTTGGCTTGCTTTTTGTGTTTTGCTGGCTGGCGCACAACAATAGATCATGATCCGAAAATGGAAAATACATGCATTAATAATAATAATAAAAGTCGTAAAAGTGGCAGTAACCGTTAAAGCCACGAAAACCCGTTAAGCGCACGAGCAACACCCACACGCACACACACACACACACACACACACATAAATAAATAAAATAAAACCGAGTTTAATATGCGTATGTGATATCAAAAAAACAAGAAGAAGAAGAACCAACAGCAACTAGGTGTATGAGTGTGTGTGTGTGTGTGTGTGTGTGTCTGTGTGTGTCTCTGTGTGTGTGTGTGTGTCTGTCACATACGAACAACAAACAGCCGCAAGAGTCGAAAATATTGGTAGTACAATGGCTCAGCCCATAAATGGCATTACACACAACACACAAACACACACACACATACATATGTACAATGACACACACACACACACACACTAGAGTATTTTTTATGGTATCTTGTGTGTTGGTTCATTCGTGCGTTTCTCAATGCTATTGATTTGTGACGCTGCCTAATCAAAGAGAAAAAAATAAATATATACATATATATATATATGTACATAAATGTGTATATAAAAAACCATAGAGAAAAGGTGTACAAAATTAAGGGAGAGGCATATAAAAAAAATCGTCTGAAGCCCATAAAGCGAAGCGAGACGACAAAATGGGCAACTCTGCGCTTCATAGAAACCTTATCCTGCTCAGCTGGCAGAAAAAAAAAGTAGGGAATTTTGGTAAATTGTACCCCGCGCAAATCGAAAGTTGGGGAAATATTTGCAAAATAAAGAAGAAGAGAAAAATCTAACTCTACTTGCTAGAAAAGTCGATTGTATATGGCAAAAGTTATAAGAAATAGTCAACTGATAGTAAGTACATAAGTTTCTTGTGATACAGGTCAAATCTTAGTCGATCAGCCTATTCAAAGGTCTAACTGAGTGTTATTGTAATCGCACCGACTTTGCCAATACCCTGTACTCACAAAAAGTTGGAGAAATATTAACTTTGAGGGTATGAAATGATCAAAAGAAATCAACTGCTAGTAGGCACATATGTGATTTGTAATACAGGGTATTTGCTAGTCGATCACACTAAACAGTTTAACTCACTGTTATTGTAATTGCAGCGACTTTGGCAAGCCATTTGCAATGCCAAACTCGATCCAGGACGTCAAATGTCAAACGTGCTCATAACCAATGTGGATTGTGGTTGCCATCTCTCTCTCTCTCTCTCTCTCTCTCTCTCTCACTGTACATGTGCCCCTCCCACTCTAACACCATTGTATTGTTGCCACTGTGCACAACTTTTGACACACCTGAAGTGGGGCGAAACTAGTTTTGATGTTCGTTGCCAATTTGACTTGATTAACTTTTGGGCTTTGCGAAAATCGAGCCTTGCCAAAGGAAGCCTTGTTAAAATGCTGTTTTTACCCGAAATAAATTCAAGTTGTGTTAGCTGCGTCTACACTGCGTCAAGAAAGTATTATGACAATGACAGACAGAGAAACTCAACTTTTGCAAATATATGTAGATTATCATTGCCTTAGACTTTATTATTATTTTCATCCCAATTTTGAAAAACCAAATCTAGCTGAATCCATTGACTTTGCCAGCATTCAAAATGCACATGATGATCAAAATGAGCCAAATGCTGGAGCATTATAATTTTAGTTGGCATCCAAGTAGCATATTTCACAGCTACTACTCCTTATGACTTCTACAAATGTCTTTCTTGAACTTGTTATAACCAGAGAGACGCTTCCATATTATGGCTATTTATACACGCGTACAAATGTATTTTCTGTATTTTTTTTATTTTTATATATTTTGTTTATGCCTTTTGTTTTACGGCCTGTATGCATTTTGAGTTTTATTTTAGACTTTTTTTTTTCTTTGTCAGTTTTTATTTTTTTTTCCTTCTTTCTTTTCAGTTTTGGTGTGTTTTAGGGCCACTTAGAGGCGAACAGCGACGTCGACCAACAGAATCGACTGGCGCGCCAAGTGGATGGCTGACTGACTGACTGGCTGACTGACTGGCTGATTGCATGACGAACTAACGAAACTAACGAAGCGACAGCAAACACACATAAGCACAAACAACAACAGCAACAACAACAACAACCTCTTAAAAGGCTGACTACGCCAAAGAAATACAATAATGGTCTTCGGTCTTCGGGCTCGGTTCCCGGACCGGGCCTAAGTTTACTTTTGCCTTTTTCACTTTTGATATTTTGACATTTTCATTTGACAGCTGATTGAAGGGCCGCATGAAGGCGGCGTGTGGTTCGATTTCGTTCGATGCGCAGACGTGTCAGCGGCGGTGGCGGGGGAGGGGAGAGGCAGGGGTTCGTTGGCGGGGGGTACCAGGGGTACGAGGCAAGATGTTAGCGGCACTCTCTATACCTGGCCAGCGAACGACGCTGTTGCTAGGCCCCGTCGTGGATGGTGTCAAGTGCCGCACAGTGGTACGGTGCACAAGCAAACTAAAATATATTTATATATTTCTAGAGATATCTAAGTCTTATGACAGTTATGCCTAGAGATATGTGTACACTGCTGAATAATATGGTTTGGTACCACTGTGCCACTGTGGCCAGCAGGTAGTTGAGGGGTAGATGGTTTTGGGGGCGTTAAGCGTTGCCCATATGAATGTGTGACATGTTTGTCGAAAATGCTCAAAGTTGTTTGCCTCTCGTTGCTGTTAGTTTTGTTGCTGTTGTTGTTGGTGTTGCTGTTGTTGCTGTTGTTGGTATTGCCTTTTGATGGATATGGAAATGGAGGTTAGGTGTTCGTTTGCTGCAGGCCAAGTTGCGCCTAATGGCGTCGCCAGCGTTTACTTTTAGCGTCAAGTGTTAGCGTCATTTGTTGTTGATGTTGTTGATGTTGTTGTTGTTGATGTTGTTGTTGTTGTTGTTGCTGTTGTTGTTGTGTGTAGTTTTTGTTATTTGTTTTATTTTTGCTGTGTTTACCTAACTGCACTTGACAGTTGGTCCGCATTAGCCTTATTCAATTTACTGCTCCCTCCCTCTCCCTCTCTCTCTCTCTCTCTCTCTCTCTCTCTCTCGTCTCTCTCTCTCTATCTCTCTCTCTCTCTCTGCCTCTCTCTCTCTCTAATCTGTCAACCTCGACTTGCATTTAATTGCCGCAAAAGTCACAGAAATATGAACTCTGCCAATTATATAGCAAACTTAGCTTTTACTTACCCAAATCCCCGCTTTCCCCAAACATCAACCGGCTAACACCTTAATTACGAGTTGAGTTTTGGTTTTGGTTTTCTTCTTCTTTTTCGTGTTGGTTTTTTGGGTCTAATTTGCGCAGTTCTGCGCCCATTTCACTCGGACATTAATTGCAGGTGACATTTTTTGCTCGTTGATGGGCAATTCTTGGCCCAACTCGGAAATGACAAACTTCAATTTGTTGGCCAAATCATATTGCAAATGCAAGTTAAACGCAATTAATGTAACAAATGTGTCCAAACAGAAAGAGAATATTTTAATATACTTGCTTTAAGTTTTTCACATCTTTGCTGCTAATGTACATGTATGTGGAGTGACTTTTGCTAAATGTATGTAATGTCTACATAGAAAGCAAAAAGCATTTCTTCTCTAGCATTATACAAAACCTTGGAGGGTTGCGAACTACTCACATTGACAAATCTTGCACTGCAGATGGGGCTGCAGAACAAATTACATTGTTATTTTCACATTTGAATGCCCTTGCTGGGGGCATATTCACTTTCGTGACAAAGCAGACATCTCTAATAAGAAATGCGAACTATATTCGAGCTATATATATATATAGATAGATATATATATATAACCGAAGTATATATATATAGCTGAAGTCTATGTCTGTCAAGTCGAGTCTTACTTCTACATATTTTTGCTGTAAGTCGCTCAGATCAGAGAGCTATATCATATAGCTTCCAACGGATATATACATATGTTGATTTTGTGTGATTTAGAAATGGTTTTCGCCAATCTTTGATTGATATTTTAGAAGGAAATCCAATGAGAACAAACTGTTGAAACTAGTTTATAAACTTTGGATAGCTATAAACTGGTTTGAAAGTGTATATAATCGTCGGCTTGCTTTGTGTAACTGTGTACCTGATATTTCTTTTCATTGTTTGAGTCTGCTTTCTATTTTGTGCACTTCTTAAGTGCTTGAGAGAGCAGCAAAGGTCGTCGCCAGCTGCTGCTGCTGTTGCAACAACAAGAGGAATATGTGATGGGAGCTGGGAGTTGGGAGTTGGGTGTTGGGAGTGGTGAGCTACTCCTGTCGAGATGACTCCGCTGGCTGGACGAAACTGAGCTGCTGCTGGTGCTGCTGGTGCTGCTGCTGCTGGTGCTGCTGCTGCTGGTGCTGCTGCTGCTGCTGGTGCTGCTGGTGCTGCTGCTCCTCTTGGAGTGTGGCGTTCAAAACGAATTTGCCACAGCACTTGAGCGCTTAACAAGCTGCCAAGAAGGACGAAGCACGGAGCACGAAGCCTGGCGATGCTGCTGGTCATGTTATATTAAACAAGAGCAGTGACAACAACAGCAGCAGCAACAACAACAGCAGCAGCAACAACAGCAACAACAACAACAGCAACAAAAACAACTGAAGCAGCTGCAGCAGCGATAATAATGATGGCGAAAACAATTGTAACAACGGTAAACAAGGATTCGCTCGACACGCTCAACACTTGAGAGGCAGCACTAGCCCTGGGTGGGACAGGAGAGCGAGAGTTCACTGTAGCAGCACGCAATCACGCGCACTGCACGGCGCTGCAAGTTGGGGTTGACTGGGGGTGGTTAGGTGAGGCATGCTGCAGCGCTACGCTGAGCTCTTTGTTGCTGTGTAATAAGCATTAATAGGGTGCTCACAAGGAGCCAGCACTGCTTCAGCTGCTGCTGCTGCTTTTGGTCCTGCGACTGCTTTTGGTCCTGCTACTGCTTTATTTATCGCAAATGTTGTTTTTGTCTATCTGTCAACATGCAGCGGCTGCTGCATAAACAACAAACACGCCAGCTCAGTCACCGTTGCCATGGGACAAAAACAAGCAAAATTATATATATATAAATACATATATATATATACATATATATATACATATATTTGTATAAATAAATAAACCCATTCGGAACGTTCTTTCATAGTGAAATTTAATATGCTTATTTTTATGCGTCGACTTTAACTTCCTGTTAGTATTCTTACCCCTTCAACTGAATGTTCTTTCAACTTTCAATTTGTTGATTAATGTTTAAAATTTAAATGATATTCAAGAAAAGAGTTGTCCATTTACAGTGTCTCAAGGAAGTCTTTGCACAGCAGTTGATTTTGCTGATTTCTCAAAAGAATTCAGATCAGAACTTGTGGAATTTTGGATAAGAACTGTTATATTTTGTACACTTGTAATTCTTAGCCGCATCGCATCAGTCAGTTGCCAATTTACCCCGTTTTCCAGTTAAAAACTCATCGCCATTTCCATCCCAATTCCAAACCTATTCCCAACCCAATCCCAATCCCAATTCCCATCCATCCACAGCTCTATCTTGATCCGTTTTGCCATTCCCATTAGCGTTATTCCTTCGCGTTGTGTGCCTTTAACTGATGATGCTGCACATGATGACGATGACGATGGCGATGACGATGACGATGATGATTATTACGATGATGATGAGCAAAATGTTGGCCACGTTGCCAAATTTCGCAATCAAATTTTTTTGTTTATTGTTGTTTGTGTACCCTTGCAAAGTTGTGAAAGATGTGTGTTTGAGCTAAGTTGATGTATCGATAAATCGATAAGTAATCGATTGTCTCTTTAATCTTAAAAAATCGATTTATATTTATGTTTTTTTTTTTGTTTTATCAACTTCCATTTGCAGGGCATGTAATATTCGGAGTGCTTTACGCTTTTTTCAATTACAGCCAGAGCGACGTGCAGCTGGCCAAAAATTGTGGCAAGTTGGTTGGCGGGCGGAGGGTTGGGTGGGGTTGGCTGTTGAGTTTTGTTTGTTTGTGGTTTATAATACGCAAATAAATTAAATTTATGCTTGTTTCCATTTCCATGCAGTCACCTCGAAATGCTGCCACCCCACCTTACACCTCCCACCTACCACCCCCTGGCCATGCCACCCCTCACACACACACACACACACACTGTGTGTGCACATTTGTTTCCATTTGTGTTTGTTATTCTTTTTTGTGTTTTCCGTTTCGTTTTCCGATACCATTTTCCCAACACACTTTTCCCAACTAGCCGTTAACTCACCCTCTGCCGCTCCTCCCCCCCCCCATTCCTGGCCCACTCTGCAGCTCTTTATTAATTTGATCATTTCATGATTGCTGTTGTTGTTTTTGTTGTTGTTGTTGTTGTTACTTGTCATGTTGTTGCTTTTGTTGTAATTAACCTTTTGTCTTTTGGCCGCTGTTTGCTGCTCATTTTTTGGCTCTGCTCTGCTTCTGCTCTGGTCTGCTCTCCTCCTGCTCTATTTGCTTGTGTCCAGTGGCACTTTCTCTTTGCCTTGCCTAGGTAAAAGGTCTGAGTGGGTCCACTCATTGTATTTAGGACCCTCCCCGCCCCCCACCTATCTACCACATCATCAGCTCATCGCCGGAAGGGTCGAACCCTTACCTTTGACCATTGTTATCATTATTGTGTTGTTGTCGTGGTTTGACTTTTTTGGGTTCTTTGTCGGCCAAGATGGAGACGGACACACGCACAGGCGAAACACTTTTTAGTGGGTAATTATGCACTTGACACTTGATGAGGGCGTTCCCACCTATTCCATATTCCCCATTCCCCAGTTACCAGTTACCAGTTACCAGTTTAGTTACCTGCTGCACAGCTTCCTTGAGCCACACCTGCACATAAATATCAGCTGGCATTTTCATAGGCATCGCATCGTGGGTTAGGTTAGGGAAATCATATTTTGTTATTAAGCCGACATTTAATGTGCCCGCATTTTACATATATATATTTAATTGCAAATATCTTTTGGGCATAATTACCACTTCACAAACTGATAAATTTCGGGTTTAATTCCCCATTCACCTTTGCGTCCTGCAATCAGGAGTTGTTTCCTTTGTTTCCTTTCGATTTTGCCAACCTTTGTGTTATAAATTGAAATATTATAATGCCAGTCGCTTAAGCGATTATTTCTGTCAGTCAATGATTTAATGAATATCTTAGGGAAAATCATTAAAATTTAACGCTTTGCGTCATGGGCAATTTTCCGCTTTATTTTCACGCGCATTGATAAGTGGGCAGATTCATTGAAAAGAAAACAACAAAAACAACAAAAACCAAAACAAAAAAAATCTAAATTCCTTTCATTTATATACGCATTTATTTTGTGCTCAACATTTTAATTCTTATATAAATTTACATTAACATTTTTTCGTTGGCGTCAATTGAGCATTAAAATAAAAAATAAATAAAAAAACAGGCAGGAAAAACCAAACGCTGCGAAAACTCATTAAAATTTTACGAACTTTGGGCGCAGTTTTTCACATTTTATGAGTTTTTGGCGAGCGTAAATTTCAGCAGGGATGGGAACAGGGGCAAGGGGGGGGATAGCAGCGGCACTCTGTCTAATTTCACAGCGAGCAAGCGACTCGACGTTCAAGGACCTTAAAAGAAATTTCAAATTTTGATCACGTTACGTTTTTTAATTGTTCCCTTGCGGCGCGCTCATTTAAAAGTGCCCCAAAACCCCCACCCCCAACCATCCCGCTCTTTCCCGCTGCCCCTGCAGCAATCTTGCCTGCCACGCCCATGTATTCGTCCATTGTAATTGAGACCTTGACATGCGTGCGCTGAATCCTATTCCTTTTGTTCAACAAAATAGGAACAAATTACTCAAGGCGCAAACTTTTATTGAGTTGCGTTTGTCGAGAGTTTCCAGCAGATATTTTATGATTGCTTTTTGTTCCGCACTTGCCACTGCTGCCACACCAATCGTCGCGTTGTCAGCAATTTAAATATGAGCCTCAAGCTATTTAAATGCTGTAAAATATGATTGTGTACTCATCGAATACATCGAATATGTAGATACTTTATGGCATACAGCTGCGGGCAAATCCTCGATTGCCTTGTAAGGATGCAATTATTATTTGGCGAATTGGCCATTAACTGACAAATGGCCCCATTTCAGCCAGATGAGTCACATTTAACGCTGACATAAGCTTATTAGCGATACATGACCTCTAAACCAGCACAATTTATTGCCACTCATTTTGGGCTTACACTGAGCCAAAAATCGCACTCAACAAACACTAAGAAATCAGCAACCAGAACACTTATTTATTTCCGTATCCATCTATGTGCATGTATCCAACTAAATCTACTTAAAACAAACAAACTTTTCTCTTAGACTTCAAATATCTACCTTGCTGGAAAAACCAAATCGCAATGGCAAGCAGAAAAATGCAAAAAAATTTCTCGTCTAAAGTTGTGATATCAAACTTCTGATCCTATATACTTAAATTAAAGAATTTTTGTCCATTTGAAGATTTCTAGGTATTATTTTGGCTGAGGCAACACAATCTGCTTGCACTCAACATGCTTTGAGGATTTCTTGGGCAGATTTTATTACTGATTTTGCCTAGTTTAGCTGGGTGATTTCAAACTGATGCGCATTATCTGAACTGTCCAACTGTTCGATCTTGAATAAAACCATTCATGAAAATCCAGATACTAAACCAGTTTATATAATTATCAACTTTCTAGGCGAAAAAATGATCGCCTCGTTCTTTTGGCACTGTGTAACACCCACTTTGGCTATACTCCGATAATGTTTAGTCAACTTTTATGATCTTTTGTGGTAGCTTTGTCGGAATTATCATATTGAATAATATCATTTAAATTTGCATATGTCATTCATTTGTTATTCACTTGTTTACTTAAATTAATTTGTAAAAGTAGCTGTTAAATGTGGTTTTTTTTATTGCCAGATTCTGTTTGGTTTTTATGTATTACTCAACTTCTAGATATGTATGGACACAACTATTCCGTAGCAAATGAAGTTCTCATCTCTATCTTAGTATGCGTCTGTGGCATTGTTCATATCCACACAGAGTGGCAGCAGCTGCTGTGGCTGTAGCATGAATCTTCAGTATCTGCCGCAGCTGCCCATATTTGGGGCGGAGAATTATGCAATGGGCACGTGACTTACCAACGACAGACAACCTGGCCAAAATGCTCATTATCTCCCAGTTCGATACACGTGCAAATTTATTAGATCTTCATTAAAGGCCGACAATAAACAACACGCTCAACGCATTTAATTAGCTAATTTATTAATAATCAACTGCGAAATGGGCAACCCTGTTGAAAGGCAGCAGCTGCTGGCCGAGGGGTGGGGGGATAGGAAAACTTGTGCCACAAATTACATTTTCATCATAGGCACGACATTTCCGTATATTTTCGCACACGCCCAAATGAGTCTCTTTGCATACCCTGGAATCTCTGCTTAAAAACAGGTATAATGATGTTGCGAATGTGTGGCAAACGGGCAAAAGAAAGCAACTCCTTTAGTCACTAGCTGCAGGGTATCTACTAGTCGAGCTTGAATTGAACTGTGTGGAAAATATGCCTGGTGTACAGAGGGGTGTGGTCGAGGTGTTGCTGTAATGCGAGGCGAGGCGAGGCGAGGCGATGCTATGCGATAAATTAACACTCTTTGATTAGGCAGCTGCCTGCTTATTACGTATACGCCCTAATGGCAGTCAATCAATGGACACTTGAGCCTAGCGTCAACTCGAAACGGACACGAATGTCCTTTGCCTGTCGCCGTTGTTGTTGCTATTGTTGTTGTCGAGGCTGCTGCTGCTGCTGTTGATGTTGCTGCTGTTGCTGTTGCTGTTGCTGCTGCTGTCAGGCAAAAAGTTACGCAATTTTTGCTTATTATTTTCATAATCAATATTCAATTTAGACGAGAAACACTTGGCAGTCAACAGGACTGCTGCTCGTCGCTGAAATAAGCTTCATGGGATACATACCACAAGGACAATGCACCATGGGGCAAGATTTGCAATTAATTTTGCTGAAATTTTCGATAATTTTGTAGAGATTTTGCGCAACTGTTGACCACTGTGCAAATTTCCCCTGGGGCAGTGTCAGGCAACAGGCTTATAATTAAACATGGAAATCGTGGAAAATGTGGCAAACGTGAGCTCAAACAAAAACAGGCAATTGGTTGGTTGAGTGGGTCTTTTTTTTGGGGCTGGGCGGTGGTGGTGCTGGTGGGGGTGGGGGTGGACAAACTCAGTCAACAGTCGAGCGCGGCAGGCGTTCAAATTGAAAAAGTTATTTTGCATTCGATTATTCCATTGACGGAGGCTACACATCAACGAGCCTCATATTTCAGCAAGTGTGTGTGTGTGTGAGTGTGTGTGTGTTGTGTGTGAGTTGTGTGTGTATTTAGCAACTGGTACACAGATCATTTCATTTGCTGTGGCATGTATATATTAGTTGCCGTAGCTGCGGCTGCCTGAGGCATATTCTAGCAATTTTGCGTAATATTTTGCTCATTTACACTTCGTTGCATAGTCAATGGTAATGTCTGTATGTGTGCGTGTGTGCGTGTGTGTGTGTGTGTGTGCGGCTTCTGGACTATAATTGACCATTGGCATGGCACTGTGGCACTGTATATTGGCAAGGACAGCATCAACAGCTCCCAATGGAGCCTTTTCATTATTACGAAACTTTTGATTGGGCAACGTGAGAGCGATGGAAATGTGAGTTGCGTTAGTTAGTTAGTTAGTTAGTTTGTGGAAAATCGCATCAATCAATATATGGCAAGCAATTGCATTCTGCACGCAAACCAGATAAAAACCAGAACACTTTCCGATTCGTGAATCGGACAAAATGTCTAATAGAAACTGACACGAAAATTCAGTTCTGAAATTCGCACTTGGAATTATTTTTATTTTCCTGAAAACCAATTTAGGCTTTCGTTTCACTCGAAGATTATAATTGAAATATATTTTGATGTGATTGACTTATATTTGCATAGATTTCAATTGAATTTATTTGTTTTTGGATTTCAATTTGTTTGCGAATAATTTAGCTTTTGAATACTCAATTTTCGAATTTTCAACGGAAACAAAAACAATGAAATAAATCTTTTGTATAGCTGAGCCCGCCCCGCCCTCGGCACGCCCATTGACTACCCATTAAAAGTGTCTTGTAAGTGGAAGACATTGCAAGAGTGTAATTAATATTTCAAAGCGCAACATTTATCAAATAAAAAACTAAGCAACATTTTCGAAAGTTGGCCCACAACGCACAGCAAACGCACAAACAAACAAAAAGCCAAAGCAATTAATGGCACACTCTAAAGTCCCGCCGCCCCTCGCCCCCCCCCCCCCCCCCCCCGCCCCTTGCTGTTGGAGTTGAAAGCGACAACAAGCAAGGAAAACAATAAACTCGATTCCGAACTTGGAGTTTGGAAACTTGAACAAAACTGAATACAAACATAGATTTGTTTGCAGCCCAACCAACAAATTATGAAGGGCCCCAGCGGAGCCAGTCAGTCCATTAAGTATACAAATGATGAGACACAGTAGCCACAAACATGAATATATCCACACACACACACATAGATACACACACACACATATATATATATATATATATATAGACTCTCAACTGCCCACTCAACAAAGCCATATGTATTTATAAGTCCGACACATATCGGTGTGCATATGTATGTGTGCACGCACGGCTGGAACTGATAGTCAGCTCAGAGTTTAGCTGCCAAGCTGGAGACGGGGAGACGGAGACGGAGACGTTGACGGAGACGGCTTGTCGATCCCGTTGAAACCAGCTGTGATTAGTGCAGCAATCATAAATTGACCTTAGGGTGAGGTTCACTGCTGTGCAGGTTGTTTCTATGCATACCCTGTACCTACTACAAACCGAGTGGAGAAGGCATAATAGAGTTCAACAGAAAATAGGCATACATACATATATATAGTCTGGATCGGCTCGAGAAGCTAGATTAATTTGTACTGTAAATTCCGAGGGTGGAATGTTTGTACTTTTCAATCTTGAAAGCTACACCAAGATGGCCCCTAAATTTCCAACTAGTCAATATTTTCCAAATATCGCAACAACTGTAACAGCAACATCAAGGTTAATTACAGCGTATCTCCGAGTCGAGCACTCTTTGCTACTCATTCTGTGGCTGCGCTGCTGTCGATTTTGTATTTGTATTGATTTTCAAGTCAGAAAATGGACGACTTTGCCCCACACTTTGTCTATGGGCGATTCAGCTACCACATTAAAATTAATAATATTAAATTAATAATATTAAATTAATAATAATATAAATATCAGAATAATAAGTATTTTCTGTACATATTTTTATTATAAATTGATTGCGATTTAGCATAAAGCAATTTGCAAAATTCTACGCAATTGTTGAATTATTTTATTGTGGCACCACTTCCACTCCCCCTTCTCAGCTCGATCGTGCTAATATATGCAGGATAACATAAGGATATTTGAATATTTACTGTTATGCAATTTTGTTTAGCTCAGCTACTCACAATTTACATTTTGTCCAAGCTGTTCTCAGAGTATTCCAGCGTCGTCATTTTTTGTAATTTCTATTTTAATTGAACTCGCATTTTGATATCGATAATTTCAATGAGCATCGATAGACTCCATTGGTGCTGAAACCACTCGAGAATAATGTATATGAAAACAAAGTGGAATCAGTTTTGAGTATTGTCAGTTGATAATTTGTCTGCTTTGTATTCCCTTTTAGCCGTAAGACCTCCATCTGTCGCAATGTTGCACTGTGCACTTGTGGTACGTGGTACTCGTATATCTTTAATGGCATATTCATCAGTCACTTGTGATAATATCGGTATACACACACACACACATACCACACAGACACACACGTACACACACATACATCAAACACTACTGGCTTGGGACTGCGTCTCAAAAAGCGACTGGGCAAGTCGCACAGTCATTTAGTTAAGTGGCAGTTGATTGGAACCAGTCGCAGTCGCAGTCGCAGTCTCAGTCATCATCATCATCATCATCATCATCATCATTATCGTCTAAAGAGTGCTTATCATCATCATGATTATTACGTACCCGAAGCCTATTTGAATTTCTTGTTGTCTGTTTTCTCCAACAGATTTAGTTTATTTCTCAGTCTTTCTCAGTGGTTCAGTGGTTCCTCTAAAGTCCATAGAGGTCTGTTGCTCCTCCTCCTGCTCCTCCTGCTGCTGCTGCTGGTGCTCCTCCTCCAGCCTTTTGTGTGTCTTAAATTGCTGTCATTAATGAGTTACAGATATTACACTTTTATAGCTGGCAGACACGCTTATCCACTCTCCATTCTAATCGTGTTTTGCCGTCTGTCTCCAATGTCCCATGTCCAATGTCTGTCCAAACTGTGCCCCACCGACTTGCCCTATCAAACCACTTTTGGCTCTTTTCAAGCTCCTCCAGTTTTACTGGCTACTGTTTGGTTAATGATGACTTGTGCGTTGTCTGTTATTTTCCCCCGATATTTTCCTCTTCTTCGCCTTTGTCTCGTCAACTCTTTTCAGCTCTTCAATCGATTTTGTGGCTACTGTTTTCATTTCTTTTTTTTTTCTGGTTTTTTCTTTCTTTGTTGTATCTCATCCAATTTTAAATTTTGTTGTTGTTGTTGTTGTTGTTGTTGTTGCTGCTGTTATTTGCCTGGAGCCACACGCTTGTCTTTCTAATAGGCAGCTTCTTCGACTTTGGCTCGATTGCTTTCTGCCTGATTGATTTTCGAGCTTATGGATCTTGCTCTCAATTCTTTTATTCATCGTTATCGTTATCTGTCTCGTAGTGCTTGATGATGATTCCTTTAAATTACTTTAATTGATGGCAGCTAGAAATGTTCGGCTCAATGATTTCCTTTCATCGCAATCTGTCGTGCATCACATCGATGCATCGATCGATCGATCGATCGACCGATCGTTGGCTCCACTTCAAATCTAGTTGCAAGACTGTATTCGCTGTGTGGCATGGCATTTACAATCTTTCGCTTCTCTGAACCCGGGGGTCAGTTCGATTAAGTGATCTCTATGTGTGCCTCTTTGTATTGGTCTCGGCAGTTGTGCAACTTTGTGCAACGTTCTGATTCGATTTGTGTTCGATTTGAATTTGCAGCGCGTGATTTGAGCTGCAACTTCAAAAGCAATTTTGGGCTAGTTATGTTGATCAGATTAAGGTTGAGTTTGGATAGAACCAAAGACTATAGAGATAGAGATATACTAAGATAGTAATAGATATATATCTAGAGATGCATCTAGTATTTTATAGCCTCTTTTTTCACAGCATATTTAATTAGTTACTGAAAGGTATATTTGATGGGTTTTTGAGTTTCTCATAATCGAACTCATTAACAACTTAATTGCCATTATCTGTGTTGTTATCATTATTTATTGACCATAAGTTTTAATGGCATCGAAATTAATTCGATTTCCGCTTCTCTCAATACTGATGATAAGTTTGTGCTTCTTCAATTTGATTTTTGCTTATTTGCTTTTATATTCATCTTTATATTGCCGCACTCCAATAAATAGAGAAAGACCCAATTACTCGGAACACGAGCTGTCAATACGATCGGATTTTTGGGATTTGGCCAGCAAGCGGTTGTCGTTGCATGAATGAGGGAATGGCCCATAAATCTGGCCTGAATATATAGTGAGGCCAGGGCGCATTCAATTGGACGACAAGTCGACAAGGCATAGCTGAAGTTAATAACATGCGAGAGGGCAATTCTAATTTGGCCTGAAAGGCTAAAAGGGCGAACAGAATAATGTAACTGGTTGCGGCAGTCGGCAAGATGGGAACATGTGTGTACTGTACCCGAAGGACAGCAGGCAGCGCGCAAGGACAATGGGCAAGGACATGGAATGGGGAAGGCAGTGCGCATATTAAAACCGGAAATAGTCGAAACCAAGTGCCAGGCAACCGACTGACGCACTGACACACATTTCGCTAACAAAGGACTCCACACCAATAAAGGAGTCGAATTTATAAAAAACCAAAAAAAATACGAACAACAGTAAAAAAAAAACAGAATTGAGGCGAATAAAAAGCTCAAATAAAATGCTTTGTCCAGGGCCTAAGTAAATGCCGGCGGCAGCGACTGTGTGGCAACCACCCTTAATGGCAGAAGGACATGCAGGACATGCCCTGGGCTGCCTGACAACAGGCATGACGATGACGTTGACGGCTGCTGCACACCCAGCACAAGCACATAAAGGACACCGCATAAAATAGAGATCATAATAATGCGAAAACTTGAAACCAAGGATACCCGCCAGGATACCTGCCAGCAGCTCGCAGTCTCTCTCTCTCTCGCTCTCTCGCTATCTCGCTCTCTCTCTCTCACTCACTCACTCTGCATTATCTCGTTTGGCTTAACACACAGCCGGAATGCGCAGGGAGATTGCATCATAAATTCTAAGGATATGAAGCCAAAAGTGAATCGTGCGAGAGAGCAAGAGCGAGAGCGAGCGCGAGATGGACAGCGAGCGAATGCGAGTGAAAAAAGGAGAATAAATAAAAATTAACTTATTTGCATATTTCAGTGAGCGGGCGAAAGGATACGCCGCTGGACAGACACACACACACACACACACACACACACACACACACACACACACACACACACACACACACACACTCTGACGAATGGGGATGTGGACGTGGACGTGGACATTCATGTAGCTGAAATTAAATAAAAACCAAACTCAGTCGCGCCAGGATGTGCGCAAGGATGTGCGTGCAGCGGCTTAACCAAGCGTATGAACATTGCAAAATCCTCGCACGCAATTTCTGTTTTCCTCTTTTTTTTTTTTTTGTTTTTCTTTACGGTATTTTGTTGTTTTTTGCGCAGGATGAGGTTGCTGCGAACCGCTCCGCAGCGTACACGGAGCGCAGCATTTCTAAACCGATTGACTTGGCCAGCATGACAAACCCAATGAGCTGCTCACAAGCGACGGCTAAAACAAGGAATTTTAATAACGGAAAACATATAGCACAAAAATCTGAATACCTTCAAAAAGGATCATTCTGAAAAGGTTTATTCTGAAATCCAATCTGGTGCTTCTGACTTCTTTCATATATTTGACTTATTTTATATATTTGTAGTAAAGTATGATCACAGTTAAGTTTTTGAGGAATATATATAGTACGTATATATATATATATATAACAATAGGAACCATCAGAACTGCAAGTCGGCAATTTTTGACTTATTTTATATTTGATATTTGCCGTAAACTATGATCACAGTTGAGTGTTTGAGGAGTCTATATACTGTGTAGATCTCTTGCAACACAATCGATATGCTCCGTTGCCGCTGGTAGAGTGCCGCGACAGAGGGTGCAAGGTGAGGAGTGGCAAATAAAAACTGTGAGTGTGGTGGCGTGATTAAGTGATGGACGTGTATGGACACATGCAGCGTTATATTTAGCATACAAAAGCCCAAACAGGCTCTCTGCCTCTCAGCTACGCATATACATATGTAAATATGTGTGTGTTTGTGTGTGTGTGTGTGTGTGTGTTTGTACTGCTGACGGGCTCTTGCGCTTTTAATCATAAATAACAAAGGACACATGGCGCGGCGCGTAGATTCTCGTATAGCATTTAGCTTGTAACCAACAAAAGCCTGGTTGCCACCCTCGAGAGCATAGACCTGAAGCGAGCTTCATGTTGACCAAGGATATATTTGTGTGTGTTGCCTGTGTGTATGTGTGTTGCCTGTTGATAATCCTCCGACCACTGGCCGAGCATTTTGTGCCACCCACTCGCACTGTTGCCATGCGCCCATTCATTTCCGCCTCATGGACGCCAAACATGCCACTCGCTGCGATTCATAGGCTGACCTGGCCCCAGGATGTGCATATATATAAATGTATATATAGAGGCAGAAAGAGAGAGAGAGAGAGAGAGAGTACGAGTTGGTTTGGGGCACATTTGGTTTGTTCTGTCCGAACTAAACAACTGCGCAGTTGTTGCCACCGGCTCCGTGTTCCCTCTGCCATGTTCACTCTGTGTGCGGAATTTTGATATTAATAGCTTTGGACAGTTTTATAAACGCCTTTCGGGGTTAACATGCTCAAGTGGTATTCATATTTTCCACTGACCGACCTGTCACTATTATTCTCTGTGTCAGCAAACTGCATCAAAATAAAAATAAAACCAAATGCGAAGTTTGCCCAGTTAGCGCTCGTCGCAACATGCTTCACATGCCAACGATGTTGCATAGTGAAATTGGAGTTACATAGTTGACATGATGGATGGACTAAATGGTCTATGGCACTGCCTGAAACTTAATTACAGAGTTGCTTCTTTGATTAGCTTTTCTCATTTGTAATATATATGTTTTCCTCTATATATATATTCTTGATCAGCATCGATAGGCGAGTCGATATAGTCACGTCCGTCTGTCTGCCCATTTCGATGCAAACTAATCCCCCATTTTTGAAGCTATCTTGTTGCAACTTCGCGAATCATTATATCCTATAGCATCCATAGGAAGATTCGGTCGAGAGTGGAGTTCTCAAATGAACAAGGTAAAAATTATCTTCTTTCGTGGCAAAAATCGATGTGTTTTATAAATTTATAGTGAAAATTAGAAGTCAACAATTTGACAAAATGTATCGAAAGTTTGGCAAGGCTGAGTTAGCAGTTGTTTCCTGTTTTAAGTTACATTTGCCTGGATAGAGCTTTTCGGCAACATCCTGTGACTGTACACTGAGTGAGCGGCAGCTTGATTGAATTAAAAGGACGAAGCCAGGAGCTGGATTACAATGGCAACAAACTGATGTTGATGTGCACGATAAAATCAGAATCGGTAGATGGTAGACGGTAAACGGTAGTCCAAGGACGACAATCAAGGCTTCATCTTTTGGGGGTTGCTTCGTGCTCCGGCATCATCGGAGGGTTGAAGTAAAACGCAGTTTCCCGAATTGCGTCTCAAAGCAAGTTGAAAGTGGTGTCTTTACTGCACACGTTTTTTGGCTGTGTGTTTTCTTTCGTTTGTGGTTGCGATGCTTTTCTTTTGGGCTCTGGGAAAAGTGCAAGGTTTACGGGCAAAGGAGGCGGCAGCAACCACCCGTAGTTAATGCTGACTTCTATCCATTCTGCGCAGCATAAATTACGCATTTCCCTCGTTTTCTTTCTCGTTTTTTTTGTTGATTGTGTTTTCCTTTGGCTGCGACGCAGTTCGCGTTGTTATTTATGATTTATGTGCTGTGATGACACAGGACGAACCGGCTCAGCTCAGGCTGCGAAGTACGCAGTTGCAGCCATTGTCGCGGCACACTGCCCCGCCTCCTGTCTCCCCGCCACCAATTGAATCGTATTGCGGAAAATTACACGCAAATTGCACGCAACACGCGAAGACCGGGAAAACTTCGCATGGAAATGACGGCCAAAATGCGGTTCATGCATGCGCTATATAGTTGCTGTCACAGCCAGCAAATATCCCCCCTCCCGCCGCCTCCCTGCTCCTCCTCCTCATCCCAATCCCTACACTACCACGACCATCCAATAAGCCCTATCCCGTCAAGGATGACGCACGACACATGCGTGTAAGTGCCCGACAGTTGCCTGCCCATGTGGCATGAGGCAGCGCCACTTTAAATAAATTTATACATTGTTGAATGCTAATCCTTAAATATGTGTGGAACCTCACCACCAGCTCTAAACGGGGGCAATGAGTCAGCCTGCAGCCTGTCCAAGTCTAGCTCTGCTGGGCTTCACTTGCAACTGCCGCCGGTCAGACTAGCAAATGTTGCGCTTGCGGTTGCGGTTGCGGTCGCTGAATTTACTGCGAGGTTCCGGCTTCCGGGTAGATCAACATTCAACTTACAGTTCCCCTCCATCTTATAAGGACTGCGCCAAGTATGTGAAATTAAGCCGATTAAAATGATCAAAATATCTTTTCGTGGCATTTAAAGATTGCGAAAAACTTGAACTATATTTAAAGATCTCTTTAAAAATCATCTTTCAGAGAGAGAGACCTCAGCTATGCACCCACAGGCGGGCGAAGCAACCCACAGATGAATATTCATATTCAAAATTTAAGGGTTGGCGTAAAAGTTGCATCCCTGCGGAGTTACACGTAACACGTAACATGTTGCACGTTAATATTAAGGCTTTAAATATTTATAAATGAAGGCATATTTAAGCAAATGCAAAAGCAGCTAATGAACTTAAAGTCAGGCGAACAATTCAAATTTGGCGCTGAACATTAAATTTGGCTTAAATTTCGATGAGTTTTTCACGTTTGCCGTTAGCAGCTGGTTGACCATTTTTTTAATATTACTTTTGTCATTTTTATGGCATGCGAAAAAACATCAACAAAAACATACAATTTAATAAATAAGAGTGTGTGCGTGCGTGCGTGTGTGTGTGTGTGTGTGCGTGTGTGTGTGCGTGAGTGTTCGAGTGTGTGTGTGTGTGTGCTCATATGTCTGATGGTCTGTGCAGGCCGCAGTTCACTTTTTAATCACTTTTCATGAGCTTTTAATTAAAAGCCAGTCGTCGGTCCAGAGACCAAACCTCCTCCCTCCCTCACTCCCTCCCTCCGTCCGCCTGTCCGCTCGTCCGAGTCTGTTAAAATTTATGAAAAAAGCCAAACGCATAAAATACTTAACAAGGCTCTCTGTTGGCATAAAAAACAAGCATGAAAACAAGTAGAAATGGTTTGTGCAGCAAATACCCTGCAGCCAAAAAAAATAAATAAATTTCGTATTTTATATTTAAGTCGTTGATTTTATGATGAAATATTTGGTTAAGGATTTGGTATTGTTCAGTCAAAGAGCATAAATATTTGGATGTGTTTGTTGGTGTCGTGTGGATGTGGGATCTGGGCAGTTGGTGTGCCATTTGGTTCGGTATACTTCAGGATACAAATGTAAATAGGTATAAATTCTACTCTCATTTCCGTAATAATAATGTGCGAAAGGATATTAATTATGGAACAAGCGCGGCGGCAGGAAGCACTGGCAATAAAAACAGCCAGCGACAGGCAACACCATGCGTGACCAGCAACAACAACAACAATAATAATAATAATGGCAACAGGAACAACAGCAACAACAACAACAATTGGAACAGAACCAATCTTGTATATATTGTATTTTATGCCACTGGCCACATGGCCAGGACGGTGGGCGATGGGCGGTGGGTGGTTGTGTGTGTCGCAACGGAAACGGGAGCAACATGTGCAACATGTCGAACGGAAGTGTCGGCCATATTCTACACACGCACACACACACACAATATGTGTAAGCCTAAATAGGCCCACGTCTATCAGCAGGCAGGAACCAGAACCAGAACCAGAACCAGAACCAGAAACCAGGCATCAGAACAAGACTCATTAGGAGCTGGGCCAAGTAGATTTTTATGTAATGCCGCCTGCTTATTGCTTTTATACATTTATTTTATTTCATTTGCCACACACACACACCCACACACACACACACACACATATACACCCACTCACACACCCACATATTTCATATTTTAACTGCACATATTTGTCAGGCAAAGTGTATTTCTGGATTTGTAAATTTCCAGCACAGCTTGCAACGCTTTGCGTTTTTTTGTTTGTATAAGATAAAAATGCAGAAAATTGTTGGCTTGTTTGTTGATATTTATGTCTTAGATGTGTTTGCCCCAAAATTGAATTAGCAAAGCATTAAACGGCTGTGAAAATGGATGTATAAAGATGCTAATGCGTACCAGGCACCAAAACCGTATTTTTATGCTTTTCGTAATTAAGCGAAGCCAACTTAAATTGCGTAGGCTTAAATTGAAATTTGCACAAATATTTAGCTAGACATTAAAGCTGTTTGTAAATTTGGCTGCAACAAATTGTGTGCAAGGTATTTGGCATTCGAATTCTTTGGCCCGCAAGGCAACGGCTGGCAACGAGACAGGGCCAGAGCCAGAGAGAGTCAGGAACAGGACCAGGACCACCGCTGGGATGAGCAAAAAAAGAAGAAGAAAAAAAAAACAAGGAAAAAAAGGAGCAATTCGCCTGTCAATGACAGCGCCGACGTCAACATCAACGCCGACTGTTTGTCCGTCAGCGTTGTGTGTGCGTCAGTCCGTTGAGCACGTTGCCGCTTCACGTGACACTGACGAGGATGCCTAGGATGCCAAGGATGCCAGGCACACCAGCACACCAGTACGCAGTCGCCCCATGCAACCCACCCGACGCAATCGCCCACGTTGCGGCTGCCTTCTGCGTGTAATTGCCGTTGTAATGTCGCCCCGAACGCGAATATAATTGCTAAAATGTTGCCTACAAAACGACAGACGTGCCAATGACCAGTCGACAGTCGACAGTCGACAGTCGACAGTCGACAGTCGGCAGTCGACAGTCGACGGTCGACGACACTTTTCCATTTGAATTTAATTTTAATTTACGCCCAACGGCCGCAGTTGCCCCGGAAATTGGCAATGGCAATGCCAGAGCACATTCCGCACTTCCACCACCCGCTCCCACTTCCATTGCCACTCCCAACTCCCATCACGCCCACCTGCCAGCACATGCATGGATTTGGAGCCGAGACTGAGACCATCATTGACCAAATTCGAGAGGCCCGTCCGCACCGTTTGGTTAATGAGATAACCGCCGGCGGACATTTTTGTGCAACTGGCCAAAATTGCAAACGGAAGTCGAATTGAAGCAGCAGCAGCAGCAGCAGCAGCAGCAGTGCCCCAAGCAATTAGTCGATCAAATTGAAACTACCAGCAACTAAATACACTCAATATTTCCATCAATAATTGAACAAAATGTGAGCATAGCAAAACTTTGATATTTATACAGATCTGGCTAAGAATTTTCCATTGTTTGCCTACATTTCCACATTTACTAGGCCAACACTTTCCATGCGCCCCAAATTGACACGTTATCTTGTTTGTGAGTGAGCCGCATCATTTAATTTAATAATAGTTTGCCACAGATCGTGCCGTCAAACGCCAAACGCCAACTCATTAATTGTGTGCAATGCAAATGACAATTAGCAGAGCCATAAAATTGGAGTTAATATTTAATGAAAACATGCCAAACTCAATACTCCAGCACATTAATATTGATTAGAATGGACTTAAACAACAACAACAACAACAACAACAACAAGTATTGACGTATGCAAAGATGAAGAAAATTTGTTTTGTCAAATTTTGGATGAAACTATTATTAACTACGCCATGTTAATTTCATTAGCGAGTCTTCACTGTTTTTATTGCTCTCTGTTTGTGTTTTGGTTTTTGTTTTATATTTATGCTATTAATGGCGCTAATTGGTTGGCCAATTAGCGTATCTTTACCGGATTTTCAATAATGTCTGGCCATTCAGTCTCTGACGTCAACGTCTTCAACGTGCCACCAGCATTGTTGTCGTTGTTGTCCGCCACCTCATTTGGTGGCGCACTCTGGGCATTCTCAGATGCGGCAAGCTTTGCCAATCGCTGCTTCATGCGCTGCTCCAGTTCAGCAGCGCTGTATATCGATTTCAATGAATCCTCCTGCTCCTCGCTGGATTGCTGTCCAAGCCGTATGCCATCGCCATCGCCAACGCCCAAATCGGCCTCCATCTTCAGATCCTTTGTGTCGTTTGTGTGCGCCATAATTGAATTGACATCAAATCAAATATATTATTTTTCCCCTTGATGTATTTTCGATGTGTGATTCGTCGTCGTCCGATGTATGACAAGGCTTGCTCGGTTCATCATGTTCATTTTCAAATTGCATATTTTTTGCTGGGTTTAATACAGTTCTCGCAGCTGATTCAGATTCGTTTGCTTTTGAGCTGAGTAAATATAGCCTGGGCTTTCTCACCTGCTGCAAAGCAAAATGCCAAGGTTCGCATGTTCGTGGTTTGGCCAACAACCAGCCAGAAACTAACAACTAACTGAATATTATCAAAAGTTAAGCAAACAAACAACTGTCTGGACGGGGTGCTAGTGTTTGAGTTGGTGTTTGAGTTGGAGTTGGAGTTGGAGCTGGAGCTGCTTTAGAGGTTGGTTAATGCACTTTGCCGGTGTTTGCTTATGGCTTTTTGGAGCTTTGGCTCAGTCTCACAGACTGGTTGGCTCTTTGGCAACAACCAGACCAGACCAGGCCAGGCCAGACCAGACCAGACCAGACCAGCTAGCAGCTCTATAGCTGGGCTACACACCCATTTTTCGTAGGAAAGAAAAAATATATACACATAAATATTGGGTGCGTTAGTCAAACACTGATAAAAATCATAAGCCAAAGATGAGATGTAGCAAGCAGCTTGCCCTCACACACACACACACATACACACACATACACATCGCAGTACGTGTCTGGGGCACAGACATTAGGACACAGCCAGCTAAAATATATTAGGCCAATTATGTTTTGTAAAAAATTTACATGTACACTCTGGCGTCAAGTGGCCTCCTCCTCCATAGTCCAACCTCCATCCTCCATCCTCCAGCTTACTTGTGGCAATATCACGATACAAGGCCCGAAACGTGCAACGGCATAAGCGAGTGAACCAAGTGAGCCAGCCCATCGAGAACTGAGCCCATGTTGCCACTAGGAGGCTTTCCTTGCTTTTCTATTGTTGTTGTTGTTGTTTTTTTTCTCTTCTGTTTTTTGTTTTTTGTTATTATTATCGCACATTTTTCTATTTGTATCTACGGTCATGTGGCAGCGTGCGTATCTGAGCACTAGCATCTATTTTCATTTGTTCTTTTTCGGGTTGTTCGGTGTGCACCTTTCTTGGTAAAGAGGCATGCATTTTGAATTGGGGGCGCAGACTTGGGTAATTAATTTTGAGGATTTCAATCAGATTTTTGTCAGCGATAGTGTTGTGTGTGAATAATTTCCCCATATTGCCCGGACACGTACATCGTACATCGTACATCGCAGCCATCAATGGGGTCTTCAGCTCATCTGGCAACTGCTTTAATTTATTTTATGTGTCAATGATTGCCACTCGTGGTCAATGGGACTCAGGATCTTTTTTGTAAGCATTTTTCCTGGCTAAAATTGAACGGTTTTTTAAGCAATTGAATATGATTATTTTGTGTGGCAACACAAGCACAAATGATGTATGCCACCTATAAGCATATCAGATAAGTTGATATTTATCAAATCGGTGCTGCACAGCAGCGACTGGCAAATAGAAAATGACTTTCGACACGGTTATCAATAACCGGCTATCGATATTTTATGAAAATTGATACGGCCATCCATCCCTCCGTGCCGAGCGTTGCCAAATAAATATAAATAATAAAACGCATTATTACTGTTTATGCCAAAGCAAATAGTTTTTTTCTCTGCTGTTTGTTGTGTCCTGGAGTCCTTTACCAATGCCACTCATAAGCGCACTAATCCGTCAAAATTTATTGCCATAACTTGGCTGGGATGTGGGATGCGGGATGTGGGATGTGGGATGAGCGTGCCAATGAGAGGCGTCTTCGACCAGGCCAATTGATAACGTGCGTGTGAAATTTATCAAATAAATTGAGGCCATAAATGTCAAAGCTGCGCATGATTCATAGCTGGCCAGAGAGCCAGCGATGTGTGTGTGTGTGTGTGTGAGAGCGAATGAGGATGAGGATGAGTATGGGAATGAGAGGGGGCAGATCTATTGTTGATGCTGCTTATTAGGCCGCATCCGTTGGCAATCGAGATGCCTGCCTTGTCCAAAGTCAATTCTCCTTCAGCTGATAAATTTGTCGGTCGAATTTCGCGATTGCCGGCAATTTATTAAAAAGCCATCAAAAATGAATCATCCCATTTGATATGTGGCAAAGTCGCCGCTGCTTCTGCTGTGTCCCCATTAAATTTGTGCAAATGTGCCTCATATCACATATTGATTTGCTTTCTTAGTCATCTTCATTAGATGCGTATACAGAGCATCTTCTGGTCGAGCAGTCTCAATTAGAGGCTTCTAACTTGTAGCTGCTGTTCACTTGTTGTTGTTGATAATCAGAAAGCGTGGCGAATATGTGAATACCCCTGTCTCAATATCCAGTTCCAGTTCGAGTTCGAGTTCGAGTTCGAGTTGAATTTGGGGTCCAGCACAGCGTGTCTATCATTATTTTCAATTCTGATTCGCATTTTTGCTGGTTTTTTTTGTTTTCTGTTTTTGTTTTTGTTTTTTGCACTCTGGTTGCATAAGAGAGTTCAAAGCATTTCAACACTATTATTAATTTTGGCTTTCTGACAGTTTTTTATTTTCATTTTTTGTTGTTGCTGCCAACTGCGGTGGCTGCGGGCGGCACATGGATAATGACAATGCATTCGTTGCACAGCCTGCCGCAACACAAAAGGCATCGATTTTATGAATATACATAAATGAATATACACAAATAACTCATATATATATATATATATATATATATATATATATATATATACATACAGAGAACGAATATACTCATGATTGCATACTATAGCCAGTGCTCGCTGCACTGTGAGAATTCGCAACTGACAAAAACCGATTTATGATACAAATAAATTAAGTAAAATATTTGTGATACATAAATATGTTTTTTCGGGCCAGCAAGAACACATACTTAATTTATACAAAGAGGTCAAGAAATAACAATATTTTTCAGAAACTTATTAAATCCGCTTCATTAACCAACTCAAATTGATTCCTCCTCAAATCTTGATGAGCCCAACAATTCAATGAATGAAACAGCAAATAAAATTCAAAGAAATAACAAACGAAAAACTTTATTCTAGCAATTTTGATGTCTGCCATAACAAAAGTTAATCAAGAGAAGATATTTGCCAACTTTTGAGACAATTCACAAGATAGTTATATTTCATATCAAACTGAAGTTGTTCGCATTGAGGACACTTTTGCCGTTGTGCCCCAAAACTCCTTCAGCTGAAGAGGCGAACTAATATTTTATAGTTGACCTGATCCCGGGTGTTGGTTTTCTTGTTGTTGTTGTTGTTGTTGTTGCCTGCATGCTGCCGTAAGCTGTCCATTTTGACAATTTAAACAATGACCTGCCGCCCCATTTTGTAGGCGATTGTTTAAGGAAAACAAATAATGTGCTTGTGCAGCGCAGCACCATCAATTAGATCTGAAAACTGAAACCGATTCCAATCATAGCCAAACAAATGGCCAGCAAATCCGACAGAGAAACCGAACCGAGCTGGCTGCTCTTAATAAAAGTCAATTGGCAACCGCACAATTGTTGGGGGGGATGGCATGGCATGGCATCCACGTTGAGCAATGGGGGTTGTGTTTGGGTCTCGAACACATTTGAAATTTGAATAAAATGTCTTTTTATCGCACTTAAAGGCCATTTAGTAAGCTAAATTATACCGACGAGCAGGGTATTATAAGTACGGCAAACACAAATGCTAAATCCAAATGACCAAAAAAAAAAAAAAAATCAGGCCCAAACCCAAACCCAAAGCCCAAAAAATCGCAGTCAAATTGGCCATGTTAAACCGCAGACCATTTGCCTTGGCTATTGTAGTTGATGTTGTTGCAAGTTGTATAGTTGACCCGACTTATCTTCGAGCGGCAACGGGCCAAACGTAAACTTGCCACAAATTGGCCGAGAGTTGTTTGCCGCTGTTGTTGCTATTGCTGCAGCATAAGTCCAATTTATTTTTGGTTTTCGCCTTTTTTTTTTGTTTTTATTTATATTTTTTTTTGTTTACTTCAAAGCAAAACCAAATCGAATTAAGCCAAAATCTACATAAGCTTTTTCTCTCTGTGTGGCAATACGACGAGCACATCTATGGGTCCACTTCTGTCCCTCTAGTGCCTCTGCATATCCATCTCACTCTCTCCCTCTCTCTGTCTTTCTCTTTCGCTCCATTTGTCCATTTATTTGCTGCTGCCACTGATGTTGTTCGTGTTGTAGTTGTTGTTGTTGTTGTTGTTGTTACTGTTGTTGCTGGGCATGAATTACATTTCTCTTCGCATTCGCATTCGTTTTGTAGCTGCTGCTGACTTTTTCCATGCCCTATGCGTTCAGTCCCATCAATTTCTTACACGTTTTGTAACCCATACAAAAAGGTTAAGTCAAAAGTAGCAAATTCAAAAACATTTCGATTTTAGATAAACAAATTTTCCGAGTTTAGCTTGATTTCCATTTCCAGTTGAGTGCACTTCAGATAAATCTATATTTAATACAATTTATGTGGGCGAAAGGGTATGCAGTTGTCGACCAGCTGCATACCGTTTTTCCTTCATGTTTTGCTTTTTCTTTTTTCAATTCTTTTTTGTTGTTTTTATTTTTGTTGTTTTTTTTCTAAATGCTAATTTATGGGCATGTGTTGCCATTTGGTTGCCGTTGGGTAATTTTAGTACCAACAGCAGCACAAGCAACTACAACTACAACAGCAACAACAACAACAGCAACAAGAGCAACAATAGCAATAACAACAACAACTGGAAACAGGAAATGCAGCAAAGCGAAATAAAAAGTTGAGTAAATTGCATATTTATGAATCTGTCAATTGTTTATACTAAGTTTTTGATGGTTGTTGCTGCTGCTGCTGCTGCTGTTGCTTGCCGCTCTTTTCCCAGAATTTCACATTTTATTTTTATTGCTAGTTTATTTGCTTGTTTGCTTGTTTGCCCGGCCGGCCCGCTTGCTTGGCTCGCCGACGACTTCTTCTGCTGCTGCGCTCTCCCCTTTTTTTGTATGCATTTAAACACTCTTGAATCGCCGCAGCTCGACATGGCCATAACATATGATACTACATATTACCATTCGATTCGCTTGATGCTCTCCTCTTTGCAGTTGCCGTTGCCGTTGCCGTTGCCGTTGCAGTTCCAGTCTATAAAACAAGAGGCAAAAACAACGATTTCATATCCTGTTTATGATCCTATTTAAATGGCTTTTCGTGTAAATACACACAGCGAAATCGAAAGTGTTTTAATCTGCGGCACTTAACAATGAATTCATTTACTTTTTATGCATCAAATAAAGATACGCCGATAAGTGTTAATTAATCGACAAAAAAATTGGTTTAATCTAAGTAAGTCAAATGTGGGAATGTTGAAACCCTTTTACATGGATTGTAAGTCGTAAAGAGTTAGCTCTGAAAACGAAATCAAAATAAACAAATCATATTATTATGCAAGTGTAACTAAATGATTACAATTGAGGCCATATTATTAGAAGCAATTTGGCAATTCTTGGTATTTGGCCCGGCCCGCACACTTGTCTGTGTGCAATAAACTTAAATCAATAAACTGAACAAAACAACTTTCATTGTATCCGACTGTCAGTCTGTCCGACAATTTGTTTCCTGGCCTCCGTCTCGCTAGCTGGAAGAGAAGACCCCGGTTCGGTTCGGTTTTGGAACGGTTCTGTTTGGCGCTGGTACTCATTTCACGCGAAAGGCATT
This sequence comes from Drosophila cognata, assembly GCA_035041535.1. Classification (NCBI taxonomy): domain Eukaryota; kingdom Metazoa; phylum Arthropoda; class Insecta; order Diptera; family Drosophilidae; genus Drosophila; species Drosophila cognata. The sequence goes on from JAWNLC010000823.1 coordinate 1,216,666, forward strand.
AAATAAGTCGAAAGGTGTAAACACAAACCGGCAAACAAATAAGGCATGGCCAGGTCAAATGGTTTTGTCGTGGGCGGGAAGGGCAGCTGCGGTGCGGTGCGGTGCGGTGCGGTGTGGGGTGTGTAGCGCAACAGCCACAGTGGAAAACAGAACAGAATGAAGGAGAAAAAAAAAACAGTCGAAATTCCTTCACAGAACATTTATTTCGGTTGCTTTTTCGTTACACACATTGATTTTTGAAGCGGTAGCAGCAACAACAACAACAACAACCGGCATACTTGCAACTGGGGCGAGAACCGAAAGCCGAGAGCTGGTAGCAAAAACAATAAACAAAAAAATATATATAAAAAAAAATGGAAAAACACCATTGCCATAAACTTTGGGAAGGTAAATGGGCAACCGTATTTTGTATTTTACCAGAACCAGAACGACAAACACAAAGATAACCTTTTGCTCGGTTGTAATAAGTACATAAAGTAAACATGTCTATTTACATACACATATGTACACTCATATACTCACATATTTGCATTACTCAGATACTCGCAACTTAAACAAACCAAACTCCCGCAAAAACCCTTGCAGCATCCTGCGAGAGTTGACAGTGTGCGGCGGAGCTCCTCGATTACTCAAGAGCGGCAGCAAACACATACTTAGACGGCGTCAACTTTTGATACCCCCTGCTGAGGGCATTACAATTTTGCACTTTAATCATACATATCCAAAGAAGTGCTTTTACGACTATCATTTTTTACAAAGGTATATCTTTTACATCAGTATATTATTATACATCAATCTAAAACAAAGGATTGCTCGAGTTGAGAGAGCTCGAGAGATACAATGAAAGCTGTTAAATATATTTATTCATTTAAATACATTTCCACGAACTTGTAGACTTTCCGATATTATTCTATATAGGAATGTGTTTTGGTTAACAAAGTCGGTGTTTCGCATCAGTTCTTATATACGTATATATTCTATATATCGATATATTCTGATATATATTCTGACATCAATTTTGATCGATATTCGTATAATATATGAGAACTTACATTATAGATTATAGATAGGCTCTTGTAGACTCTGAAATCGGCTTGCTCACACAGACAGACAGGCGAACAAGGCTAGGAGAATTCCTTACATAGATACATACTTTAGCAGAGTCAAAACTGTCAAACTAAGGCAGACAAAGAAATTGCTTGTATGCCTGGGATTTACATAAGGGTTCAATTAAGTAAGTTTCTTGAGAAATCAAGACATGATTGTTGGAACTGCTTGTAATTATTTGGAGTATTGTAATAACATAATATCCCACACACACGTAATAGACCCTGTCGAAAGTCAAGCAGTTGGCATAATTACTCCTGTATAGCATTAATTGTGAACCACATCCGCAGGCATTAGTCGCAATGCGCCAACAGCGAACAAAGACAAAAATAAAACTGACCAAGAAAAAAAAAACACAAAACACACACACACACACACACAATGAAAAACAGAACAGGGCACAGCTAAGTGGTAGTAGAAGTAGTTGTTGTAATTTGAGATAGCGATAGGGAAAGAATAAACGAGTGAAATTCATTGTGAATTCTCATTAGCAGCAGGTAAACACATTTCTGGAACATTGCTTTTAATTAGTGAAACAGACGGGCCCTGTCACGGCCCCGACAAGGTGACCAAGAAGAAACGCGAACGAGAACGAGAACAAGCACAAGAACGAGAACGAGAACGAGACTGAGAACACGGAGGGTGAACACCCGGTGCTCTTTTTAATTGCGAGAATGTCAAAACATTTACCAGATTAACGCAATTCAAGTTCAAGTAAACTGTTCAACAGCAAACCACGAAAAAAAATTGACAAAAACGACAAAATAAAAAACACCATACAAGAAGAACGAAAGTTGAAAGAAAGCAAGCGAAAAACGAGCCAAAGAAAACCAAACAAAAAAATGCCAAACGTCTGTCAATAGAGTGCGATGGGGGGAACGACTGAGGTGAGAATACAGCTCGACTTTTATCTGATACACTTGCACTAATTCGCTGCAACTACAACTGGACTATATACAACTGTAAAAAAAAGGAAAAAGATGAAATGGGGATATGGCAAAGCACAGGAAGAGGAGATGATCGTGACGCAAATTGACACAATTAACACAATTAACAATTGCAGTCGCACAATGAATGACAAACACTTGTAATGGATTTTATAAATAAATAATATCAAATGACGTGAATCGTGTTTCGTACAATTTTATTTGTGGCTGTGTGTGAATTTTAGTCGGTGCAGACATTCAGCGCAAGACGAGCGGCAAGGGCGAGAGGGGCTCTCGTGGTGGGGGGGGAACAACAACGAATTAACTACAAACGACTACACATTAATGCCAACTTAACAACAGAAGCCGTCCAAGCGACAGACGCGGCGCGGCAGTGGAGTGGACAAACGGACAAACGGACAAAGGCAAAAAGAAAAAAAGAAGAAGAAGAAAAGCAGAAAAAAAAACACCAGAAGCTATCGTGGCAACGACGACATGCAAACAGAACGGATATGCGAACGACTGAAGCTGCGACTGTGTCAAAAAAGGGAGCGAGAGAGAGTGAGAGAGAGAGTGAGAGAGAGAGAGAGTGAGAGAGAGAGTGAGCGAGAGAGAGTGAGTGAGAGAGCACGAGATACGCAGATACAAGATAGGGCCATGGATACGGTCACGGCATGCTTGTGTTTGGGCCTGGCTAAAACACAATATATATATATCATATGTGCTTTCCTCTTCTTCTTCTACATCTTTTTTCTTTCACTGTGTTCGCTGGTGTTGTTGTTGTTGTTGCCTTTGTTTCTTCAGTTTGGTTGCACCCATTTCTCGTAAATGCTGCCTCTTCTTCTTGCACACATACACAAATATAGCTGGAAAACGAAGAAAATCGGAAAATAATCTGGAAATGTTTAATTTGAGATATGTAAAACAAAATGCAAGCCACAAAATCGAAATTCGTTGCATTTTTAGATAGATTTCCAGAAAAACCCGCCCAATCCATGCAACTAATCTGCTGGCATTTTAAATCATTTCCAATTTACAGCAAATTCTTGAGGCGTGCTCAGATTGCCACACACACACATATATATATATATATATATATATATATATATATCCGACCTAATCCTCGGCATCAAAACAAGCCACGAAATTGCTTTGACAACGGCGCGTACATCCTTCACATCCTTTTAGCTGTGTTCAATTATAGAAAATTGCACAAATCCTTCAAAGTTTTGGCTACACACAACAACAACAACAACAACAACAACAACAACAAGAACAACAACAACATCAAAACAACAGCAAAACCAATGACAACAAATATCTTTAAGAAGTACTTGTATCTTGTATCTTATTAGCGCTCTCAACTTGGCCTGACATTAATCCCCCCTGCTCCTGAACAACAGCCACTTCTCCTACACACAGCACACAGCATTCAGCTCTGAGCTGCGTCTGCGTTTGTTGCAACTTGCCTCAATTTCAACTTCAACTTGGTTGCACATAAGCCGATGACGCAGACGAAGTTGCAGAGTTAGAGGGAGAGCAAGACAGTGTAGCTGGAACCGCCTTTGGGCTGTCAGATGTTGCCCCCACCACAAGCAAGCGGCAACAACAACAAGCAGCCACAATCACCAATCAAACTGTCGAGGTCTGTATACCCTTTCCATGGTATTCTGATCCGAAACACAATCAAATTTTACATGCTTAATGTCTGCAATTACATTTAGATATAAGTTGGAAATCGTATTTTTATTTTAAAATTGTTAAATTGCACAAAAAATAAAAATGAAACTAAAATTGACAAATTTATTTTGTTAAAGTTTTCACATTAGCCGATTTTTAAGGGTACAAGCGCATAATAAGAACCGATTTCGATTCCGATTCCGATTCTGATTCTGATTCCGATTTCAATTTGAGTTGCCGCTGCTGAAACAGATTAAATTCCAAAATTGTTTTTATATTGGGCAATCGGGCAACTGGGCAACTGGGCAACTGGGCACCCGGGCAACCGGGCAACTGGCTAATTCCCGCATGCAATGAAAACAATTTTCTGTGCGAGTATTTTCAAACAAGCGCGTTGATTTTATCAAGCTTATTATATGGGTTGTCACTGACTGAAGGGTGTGGTGTTAACCACGGGGGGGTGGGCACAAGGGGAGCAGGGCAAGAGCAGGGCAACCCTTTTTCTGTTTTTTTTTTTTTGGTTTTTTCGGCTCTTAAGCTGGGCTGCAACAATGACAAAAGGGGCAGCCGCAGCAAGTTGAATGCCGCAAATCATGCAGGGGCTCAGCTCAGCTGGCAACGCATTGCATCCTCCAAGCCCGCATGCCGCTGCAACCTCTCTCTCCACACGTTTTGGACCTTACCCCAAAGTGCAGTGCAGCGCGAAATTCCACTCGTTTTTTTTTTTTAACAAGTTCCCGGTGGCTTTTGTTGCCCAACAATGCCACAAATTCTGGCAGCAGCGCAGGAAAGGGGTTGGCGAAGTGGCAGCAGAAGTGGAGCGACTGTGTTCGACTTGCTGGCTTCCTTTGGCGTCTCATTTTATATATACATCCTGCAATCAGAAAGCATCTTCGACCCAATAAATATATATACATTTTCTTGTCAATAAAAGAATGCTTAAATTGATCTATATTTTACTGTTATCCTTATAATTGTTATCCTTGAAATGAAAAGATCCCATCATTGATTAGATAATGGTCATTGGACTTTGCATTCAAATTACTAAGAAGCTTAGAAATATATAGTTAAATATCTGATAGATAGTGCAGGGAATCATTTGCTTATCGGTTGCCACAGTGGCAGTTCCACCAGCCCCCAATTGAGACCATTAGCTTCATCGTTATCACTATCAGAGTTGCCAAATTGCCGCTGTTTGTCATATTTCAGGTGATTAATTTCATCTTGATTGATTTCAGCTAGAATCAATCGGTATTTTTCGCTTGCCCCCTTAGATTGTGGCACATATACAAAGAGGTTCAGAGGTTGCCTGTTCGTCAAAAGATCTTTACTTATTATGGCTAACTAGACTTACCCATGGCTATGCTGGACAGACAGACAGCTGCTGCTGCTGATCGAGAACATATATATATATATATATATTTTATGGAATAGGAGGACTTTGCTACTGCTTGATATATATTTTGGCACAACTTCGTCAAATATCTGCAATTGTTTTTTCAATTTAATTTAATGTTTTTCACAGGTACGAACAGGGTATCTCCAAGTCGAGCTCACTTGTTACCAGCATACTTTGTTGCTATGCGTAGCGGTTGAGGTAAAGGTAACTTGAGACTACGCCAGCAAAGCAACCAGCATAAGTTTGAGTACTCGTACTTGCCACCAGCTTGGCCGCATTGTCAACGTCAACGTCAACGTCAACGTGGCTGCTGTCGTTTAACTAGCCCGCCCCTTCCCCTCCGCAGCCCCTCGCCGTAATCAGCTGTTGCTGTGGCCGGCTCAGAAGACGGCTCTTTAAAGAGCTACCTACGGGTACTCACAATATTGTGGCACAATTAAAGCTGCCGCTGCTGTTGCGGCTGCTGCTGCTGCTGCTGTTTGCCACTCAGCTGATATTGCACCGTAGGGCAAAATTGTATGAGTGCCAGCTAAAAAAATAATAATTTTTAATTAATAATGGATAATTTATATGTATTTCTTAGCACTAATTATCATAATTTTTGGTTTTTATATAAATTGAAATTTATTTTTTTAATTGTGTGTTGTTGGCCCGGCCCATTGTGTGTTGTAGCAACATTGTTGCTGTTGCTTTTATTATTGCTGTTGTTGTCAGTGTCATTATTGTTTGCTTTCTTAGTTGCTGTCGGTATTTTTTTTTTTTTATTTTTTGTGTTTGTTTTTGCTGTAACCTTAGAACTTCTCAAGTTTTTGCTGCTCCGCTCGCCGCCTTTGTAAATGGGCATAATACCGGAAAGCCACAACAGCGATAACGACAGCGACATCGCCAACGTCAGCAACAGTAATAGCAAAAGCAGCAGCAGTAGCAGCAGCAGCAGCAGCAGCAGCAGCAGTGGCAACAACAATCAAAACAACAACAATAACAGCTGAGCTCTTGGCAAGCGGTTCAGCTGGTGAGCGGTTCGATGGTTCGGCTGTCCGCTCCGCTGCCTCCAACTCGTTCGAGAACAAAACGAGCCAAAGTTTCAGACGCAATCCTCGCAGAGCGCCGAGCACAATGTGCACAGAGCCAACAAGTTGCCAAACCCCAGTTTTTTTCGTTTATTCGTTTTGGTTTAAAAAAAAAACTTGCCGCTGGTTCCGGTGAAAATCCACTGGCCTTAAACTTAAACAGCTCGTTTGGCCCAACAATTAATTGAATCCCCACATCCACTCGACAACTGCACAGTTTACAACATCTCTGCCAACTGTCCGTCCAACTTTCCATTTGTCCACCTGTCTGTCGGTCTGTCTGTCTGTCTGTCTCATTGTTTGTTTGTTTGTTTTGCTGTAACTGGCAGTATAATTAGTACATATTTTGTGTAAGTGGCACAACACAAAGTTCCCATTTAGTCCGAAGTTGTTGCCACTTACCACTTACCACTTACCGGGCACTTCCCAGCGCAGATTGCACGGGAAACGAGATTCATTCTTTGCCTTCTTCCATGGCATTTAAATTGCCCACAGTTGAGAGATGCTCTCAACTTCCATCCATCCACACACATGTGTCATAGCTATCCATTTCACACACCATATATATCTTCAATAAGCAACCGATTTGAATATAATTTACACTGATAAATAAACATGTTGCAACTTAAACCATATTGCAGATATTACACACAGTTCTCTATATATAATAAAATATACATTTATTTATCTATTTTTTGATATTTTATAACTATAACTTTTTATGGCCATGTTTTCCATCACATTCTTATCGATTTGAACGAAGCTTAAAACTGTCGAACAATTTCCTGAAATATTTTATGGCAACTAGTTAATGAAACCATTTGTAATCAGACTACAACATTTCTGAAACTTATGGTTATTATGGTTATATTAAATTATACCGGATCCATATCGAATCGAATCTAAATAACACAATTAATTATCTCACATTAATGGGCGACGACTACTGTGCCGGGGATTGAATCGCATTTTGGCTGCATTTGATACGTCATTTACATAATTTCATAAAATGAAATTGGCGCCAGGGCGATCGAAGCAGATAGTGGCTGGCCATATTATTAACACAAAACCCAACAAATTGCAGATCGGTATCTTTTGATACGTAATTAATAACTTGGCGCGTGAAAAACGAGACAAAAAAACGTTGCAAGACTGGGGCAGAACTGAGAGCAATACACGCTTGATGAGCATCCGGCAAGGGTTAGTAAAAGCTGCTGGAGTTGGGGGATTTGGGCCATGGACTCTGTCCAGGTAAGCAGCAGACTACCTCTCTCTCCCTCTCTCTCTCTCGCACTCTCTGCCTCCCTTGTAATCCCTTTGTAAAATGAGAATTGAGAGGCGCGGCACCCAAACGAGAACTAAAAACCACAGCCACGACGAATTCAATAGAAAAATCTTGTGAACACAAAAAAAAAAGAAAAAGAAAAAAAAGTTGTAAAGAAAAGTTGATACGCAGAATGCGATGCATTGTTGTTGCAGCTCCCTGCCCGACTTTTCAGATACTTTAGCCCCAGATACAAAAGAGGTGTGCGGCGGATAAGGAAACAGAATAAGACAAGCCAGAGAGCTGTAGTCGAGTGAGCTCGACTACGATACACCCTGAAGCCAGCTGTTAAACATATTACATACAAACGTACAGGCAATCTTAAGTAACGGGACTCTGCGGAATACACACAAACATATTGACGCTATCATGCCTTCTCTTTCTCACACATACGCTCGCATATTTATTCGCTGATCGAAATGTGATCAAATTGTGATAATACATTTTCGACTAGAACTTGAGTGTTTCTTCTCCGATTTTGATGAAATTTGGGCAGTTGAACAGTAATATGTATATGCATAATATGTATTAATTAGAAGATTATGCCTTTAAAATTGTGGCATTTATTGCTATCGGAAATCGAAATGTATCGATATCGGAAGTATTCGATAAAATAAAGCAAACTTGATCTGCGCCTGACATACGAGAACCCATTTTCGTGGACATGGCTATATCGACTCTGCTGTTGAGATGCTTGCTGCTGCCTGTGACATACATTTCGACCAAACCATTATACCCTTTTTACCCATTTTGAATGGGTTCACGGCATAAGAAATGAGAAAAAAAATATTGAAACCCTTGGGACATGTCGTGGAAAAGCCGGACAGCGGCAAGGAAAACTTTCCTTAGTCTCAAGGGTGAGCCCAAGTCTTGTTTGTTATTGTTGTTATTGCGAGATAAGCCCAGGCAGAGGGAGACGCTGAGGGAGAGAGGGTGCCTCCCTACGCACGACCCTTTGAAGAGCGATGCGAACAGCTTCATTGATAGATTGCAATTTCTCAACAACATTTAGTGAAAACAAAAGGCAAACCTTTTGTTCGCAACACGGCATTCACAATTCAATGGAACTTAAAATTTGCGTAACAATAAACTTTTGGCTCGCTGATTTATAGATATTTAATAAAGCGCTTTCCCAGGCCCATCCTAAGCTTCAGGATCCGCTCCACTCTCGTCCGCATTGGCAACATTTGCATGATAAAGGGTGCGCGGCGAGGGGTGGAAACCTCTCAGTTCTTCTGCCTTTTTTTTTTTTTTGGGTGTGTTCCCTGGCAATAATAACAAGCATTTGGCTGATTATCTCGTCAGGAGCGAAACTCACCCCGGCCTCACCTCGATCAGGAAATGCAAGTTTTTCACAAATTTCCTTTTCTTTTCTTTTCTTTTCATTTATATTTTTTTTTGTTTACTCGCCGCCTTTCAGCGAACGAAATTATGACGCAATTTATAGTTTTTATTATCGTTCTGTGATATTTGGCTGCTTTTGTTGAAGGATTTAAAAAAGCATAACTAAGATTTATTTCCGGCTTATTGTAATATACACCATATGCCGCAATACGGCGCCGATTTTCCTATTTTCCCAGCTGCCTGGCCAGCCAAAATAATTGAAAACCAGCCAAACTCAGCCAACTTCTTACTGCAAGGGAAAACTTTTGTGTGTGTTCCCAAAAGAAAAATGCGCGAAGAACAAGTAAAATAATAAGTACACACATATAACCCCAAAATAAATAATGACGACGGGGCCTCCTCCTTGGGTCTAGGCCTTGAAGAAATGCTGACGCAAAAAACTTCAAAGTTTGGCCTGGCCAACAAATCGAATGCCTGCAATAAAATACAAAAAACAGCCAAAAGTGCTACAAAATTGTAAATGTTTTCCCATATCTGAGGCGCAAGACAAAGGCAAGGAATTAAATTAAATGGCATTATTTAATCTGAACATTTTACTGCCTGTTTATCTGTCACAGTCGTAACCAAATTTACAATCAGCCATCAAATAAATGTTCTAAACTAGCAGTTGGGCTAAACCCAAGTCAAACTTGGCTATTTGCATATGGAAAATCGGATTGTATCTTTTTGGGGAATTGAGCAATTGCTGAATGAAAATGTCACGAAAATTGTACATAACTCATTTGTTAGCCAAAAAGGCCGCACATTACGTAATGGAAATGACGAAATCATATCTATTTTTTTTTATCTCAATTGAATGTGAAGAATAACGAGCAAAAACTTAGTTTTATCGCCGTCCATAACTCAAAGACTCATCGAAAGAACTTGTTCCATGTGTAATCCAAAACCAGAACATTAAGTACACAAAACATGGCAAATGTTGTCTGCTGTGTTTGCTGTGTATCTGTGTATCTGCGTATCTTTGTATCTATGTAAATTTCATTGGAATATTTATGCAACACGAACAATTCGACTGTCAACGCTCTGCGCATAAATAACACATTTTATTTTATGACTTGGCTAACCTTCGGCTGACCTGAGTGAAATACAAGTCCAAACCCAAAACCAAATTCAAAGTCAAATTTGTAACATTTCACGGAAGCAAATAAATAGATCATTCTACAGATCGTTCGACAGCATTAATGAGGAGGAAAATTTATTTATTTAAAAAGAACAAAAACAACATAAAAACAACATCCAATTAGCTGGTGTTACAAATTGCTTAGAGTGTCATTCGAAAATATAATTTGAGAGAAGTTAACATATCTAAAATAATTATAATACTTGTAATCAAAGTTATATGCTCTATTGAATAATACCCCCTTATCGCCGATTACAATAATAGTACAATTCTCAGATTATTATTACACATATATATTGCCAAAGAGCATTTAATGAAATTGTGCAAAAGTATATAGCAAGCTAAATATATATACATATGTATACATATATATAATCTTGACCAGCCTCAACAAGCGAGTCAAGCTGTGCGCCTGTCTTTCCAATCGCATTCAACAAGCTGCTATCAGTAGCAAGTTGCAAAATGTGCAGCTTGATAAGCAAATCTGTTGCGACCGATATATATATATATATATATATATATATGATACATGTACACATATTGTGTGTATGCCTTGTGGCTTGGCTGTGATTTCAGTTTCGAATGTTTTTGCAAAATGAGACACTTGCAAAACAACCTGCTTACATTTGGGTGTGCAAAGCGAAATTTGAGTGTAAAAACAGCAGCTGTATTTGAATCGATTTAATTATTTAATATTTAATATCTTAGAAGTAGTCGCGATAAATGAACTTGCTTCCAGCTGGTTAGTTGTCATTGTTGATGCCGCTGTGTAATAAATATGTTGCCAGCAAATTGAAAATTAAGAAAAATATGTATTTCAAATCGACCACAGCTGCGCAGCTGGCTAACTGAGCGCAGCCTCCCAAAAAACCCCCCCAGCACAATCACAGTGCACACACTGATAGAGTTTGGCAGCGCACACACGCACACTCGCACACACATGTTGTCGACAGACCGACTGCAGCATAAATCATTTTCATTTTCATCTTCTTTTTACAAGTTGCATCGGAGCGTTTTGAGTTCGCGTACTTGCCACATGCTGCCAAATGTTGCGAGGATTTTTCTCACTGCATCGCTGCATTTGCCACCCCCACCCCGACCCCGACTCTGATCTATCTCTCTCTCTCCCTCTTGCCACCCGTTGCAATCCGATTCGATTGTCGAAGTGCTTGCAACGCCTACGTTCTATTCTCCGTTCCCGTTTCGGTGGCAAGTCTTAAAGATTTCTTTTTTGTTTTTTTGCCGCCTTTGATTTATGGGCCAGCTTCCAATATAATTATGTTGTATCCGAAATATTCGAGCGTTAGAAAATGTGGCCATGTATTTTCAAAAACTAGCAACAGATTTGAACATTTGCGTTTCTACATCATCTTATTATAATCGTTTGAGAAATTGTCGGCTTGGGCATTATCATTTTGTTGCCTCATTTGTAACGCAATCTGAAACTGGACTATCGGCTGAAAGACATACATATATATATATATATATATGATGGCTAATCTATTATAGGCATGAGTATGCGTGGAACTTTTGAATACCATCGCATATATTAATCCATCAGCCAAAGTGTATTTAGATGTCGGCAAGTGGAATTATCTATAAGTTGATGTTTGCTTTAATTCGAAGTGGGTTAGCATTGGGTGGGGCAGGGGCGTGGCGGGGAGTGGGCGAAGCTGGCAACGAGTGCTCTGCTCCAAAGTATTCTCGATACGATTCTATTTTAATTAAAATTCAAGTTGCCAAAAACGAAATGTGATGTGATTTATGGCAGCATTTTGACTGCACCAGCAGCGATGCATAATCGAAGCCTGCCACAAATATGAAGTTTGAAATTGTGTACCATTTCTTCTCTCCACTTTATCAGAAATTCCAAAAATATTTACGGTATGTTGTCCTTCTCGGAATGTCAGATTTTCAATATTTATGTTTGGCTAATAGAGAATGCAGAAAAAAAAAAATATAAGCTCTACAGCAATGTTGATAGTTGTTGCTGTTCCTAAATTAAAAATTCAAAAATTCCAGATATTTGAAAATCTTATCGCCAAGCTTTTCAGTCTATAATTTTTACTTATGTTCCGACCTAAAATCACGTTTTCAACTTTAAATGTACGATTGATTTAGGGGAAAAACTATGATCAAAAAGCCCTCGCTTTTTAAAATTGGTTGAGTTTTGACGAAGTTAGGGCATTTTGAAGTTTCGAACTGTGCCCATATATCGATTTTCAGACCAAAATTTTTACTTGTCTTCCGACCTAAAATCACGTTTTCAACTTTAAATGTACGATTGATTTGGGGGCAAAACTATGATCAAAAAGCCCTCGCTTTTTAAAATTAGTTGAGTTTTGACGAAGTTATGGCATTTTGAAGTTTCGAACTGTGCCCATATATCGATTTTCAGACCAAAATTTTTACTTGTCTTCCGACCTAAAATCACGTTTTCAACTTTAAATGTACGATTGATTTAGGGGAAAAACTATGATCAAAAAGCCCTCGCTTTTTAAAATTGGTTGAGTTTTGACGAAGTTATGGCACTTTGAAGTTTCGAACTGTGCCCATATATCGATTTTCAGACCAAAATTTTTACTTGTCTTCCGACCTAAAATCACGTTTTCAACTTTAAATGTACGATTGATTTGGGGGCAAAACTATGATCAAAAAGCCCTCGCTTTTTAAAATTAGTTGAGTTTTGACGAAGTTATGGCATTTTGAAGTTTCGAACTGTGCCCATATATCGATTTTCAGACCAAAATTTTTACTTGTCTTCCGACCTAAAATCACGTTTTCAACTTTAAATGTACGATTGATTTGGGGGCAAAAATATGATCAAAAAGCCCTCGCTTTTTAAAATTAGTTGAGTTTTGACGAAGTTATGGCATTTTGAAGTTTCGAACTGTGCCCATATATCGATTTTCAGACAAGAATTTTTACTTGTCTTCCGACCTAAAATCACGTTTTCAACTTTAAATGTACGATTGATTTGGGGGCAAAACTATGATCAAAAAGCCCTCGCTTTTTAAAATAAGTTGAGTTTTGACGAAGTTATGGCATTTTGAAGTTTCGAACTGTGCCCATATATCGATTTTCAGACCAAAATTTTTACTTGTCGTCCGACCTAAAATCACGTTTTCAACTTTAAATGTACGATTGATTTGGGGGCAAAACTATGATCAAAAAGCCCTCGCTTTTTAAAATTATTTGAGTTTTGACGAAGTTATGGCATTTTGAAGTTTCGAACTGTGCCCATATATCGATTTTCAGACCAAAATTTTTACTTGTCTTCCGACCTAAAATCACGTTTTCAACTTTAAATGTACGATTGATTTGGGGGCAAAACTATGATCAAAAAGCCCTCGCTTTTTAAAATTAGTTGAGTTTTGACGAAGTTATGGCATTTTGAAGTTTCGAACTGTGCCCATATATCGATTTTCAGACCAAAATTTTTACTTGTCTTCCGACCTAAAATCACGTTTTCAACTTTAAATGTACGATTGATTTGGGGGCAAAACTATGATCAAAAAGCCCTCGCTTTTTAAAATTAGTTGAGTTTTGACGAAGTTATGGCATTTTGAAGTTTCGAACTGTGCCCATATATCGATTTTCAGACCAAAATTTTTACTTGTCTTCCGACCTAAAATCACGTTTTCAACTTTAAATGTACGATTGATTTGGGGGCAAAACTATGATCAAAAAGCCCTCGCTTTTTAAAATTAGTTGAGTTTTGACGAAGTTATGGCATTTTGAAGTTTCGAACTGTGCCCATATATCGATTTTCAGACCAAAATTTTTACTTGTCTTCCGACCTAAAATCACGTTTTCAACTTTAAATGTACGATTGATTTGGGGGCAAAAATATGATCAAAAAGCCCTCGCTTTTTAAAATTAGTTGAGTTTTGACGAAGTTATGGCATTTTGAAGTTTCGAACTGTGCCCATATATCGATTTTCAGACAAGAATTTTTACTTGTCTTCCGACCTAAAATCACGTTTTCAACTTTAAATGTACGATTGATTTGGGGGCAAAACTATGATCAAAAAGCCCTCGCTTTTTAAAATAAGTTGAGTTTTGACGAAGTTATGGCATTTTGAAGTTTCGAACTGTGCCCATATATCGATTTTCAGACCAAAATTTTTACTTGTCTTCCGACCTAAAATCACGTTTTCAACTTTAAATGTACGATTGATTTGGGGGCAAAACTATGATCAAAAAGCCCTCGCTTTTTAAAATTAGTTGAGTTTTGACGAAGTTATGGCATTTTGAAGTTTCGAACTGTGCCCATATATCGATTTTCAGACCAAAATTTTTACTTGTCTTCCGACCTAAAATCACGTTTTCAACTTTAAATGTACGATTGATTTGGGGGCAAAACTATGATCAAAAAGCCCTCGCTTTTTAAAATTAGTTGAGTTTTGACGAAGTTATGGCATTTTGAAGTTTCGAACTGTGCCCATATATCGATTTTCAGACCAAAATTTTTACTTGTCTTCCGACCTAAAATCACGTTTTCAACTTTAAATGTACGATTGATTTGGGGGCAAAACTATGATCAAAAAGCCCTCGCTTTTTAAAATAAGTTGAGTTTTGACGAAGTTATGGCATTTTGAAGTTTCGAACTGTGCCCATATATCGATTTTCAGACCAAAATTTTTACTTGTCTTCCGACCTAAAATCACGTTTTTAACTTTACATGTACGATTGATTTGGGGGCAAAACTATGATCAAAAAGCCCTCGCTTTTTAAAATAAGTTGAGTTTTGACGAAGTTATGGCATTTTGAAGTTTCGAACTGTGCCCATATATCGATTTTCAGACCAAAATTTTTACTTGTCTTCCGACCTAAAATCACGTTTTCAACTTTAAATGTACGATTGATTTGGGGGCAAAACTATGATCAAAAAGCCCTCGCTTTTTAAAATTAGTTGAGTTTTGACGAAGTTATGGCATTTTGAAGTTTCGAACTGTGCCCATATATCGATTTTCAGACCAAAATTTTTACTTGTCTTCCGACCTAAAATCACGTTTTCAACTTTAAATGTACGATTGATTTGGGGGCAAAACTATGATCAAAAAGCCCTCGCTTTTTAAAATAAGTTGAGTTTTGACGAAGTTATGGCATTTTGAAGTTTCGAACTGTGCCCATATATCGATTTTCAGACAAGAATTTTTACTTGTCTTCCGACCTAAAATCACGTTTTCAACTTTAAATGTACGATTGATTTGGGGGCAAAACTATGATCAAAAAGCCCTCGCTTTTTAAAATTAGTTGAGTTTTGACGAAGTTATGGCATTTCGAAGTTTCGACCTATACCCGTACAGGGAATTGGGGTTTCAAGACTTGATCTAAGAAGTGAAGATCTATTGAAGTAGTGTTGAAGTTTACTAATGTGTTTTAGCTTTAAATTTACCAGTTATTAAATGTGTTGAAAATATGTAACATTTCAATGCAACATTCCGATAACCTATATGTTGTTAGCGGGATGTCGATAATGCTCATTACTAATGTTATTTACAGGTATATCGATACTACGCTGAATACCCCAGCAACCAACTCTATATCTAAGAAACTTCGAATAAACGTTCTTCTTAAAATACCAACATAGTGTTAAGTTCTCTATGTAATGCTCTGTTTCTTTCTAATGGAGGGTTTCCTAACATAAGTCTGATTATGGCATTAGGTTCTCGTTTGACTTTGTTGTCATCATCATCTATCATCTCTATCATCTGCTTATAGATTATGGAAGGAATAATGCAGTTTCCTAATCATATGTAAAAAAAAAAAGAATTTATTAAGAATTAACTGTTAACCAGAGCAGAGGAGTCACCTGAAGAAACGAAGATTTCTTCATCTCCCTCTCCCTGTCTCTCACTCTCTGGCTCTCTCTCTCTCTCTCTCACTCTCTTCAGATTCGTTACGTAAAATGAAAGACACAAGAAAAACATTGCCTCAGCATCGCATTAATAAATCTGTCAAGTGTTGCGCATAAATATCTCGGCAACATGTTGTTCAGTTTTTAGTTGTTGCCTCAGGATGTTGTTGTTGGGATTTTGTTTTTGCTGTTGCTGCAACCATATGTGTTGTTGTTGTTGCTGTTGTTTGGGCTGTTGCTGTTGCTGTTGCTTTAATTAAATGCTGCAATCAAGTGCGTAGCGCAATATATTTAAAAAAAGAAGAAAAATACAAAAATATACAAAATGGCAAAGGCAACATTGTTGTTGATTGTGTGGCAAGGTGCGGAGGACGAGGAATGGGCGTGGAACGCACGCCATTTGTCCGCGGGCTCCAACTCGTGTTTGTGCATTGAGAAAATTGTGTCCGTTGCACATTTGTTGACTTTGCCACTTGCCACAGAGACCCGTCAAAGTGCCGTTTGTGCACCAAGTGGCCTCCCCATAGCCCCGCAAAATGATTGTCCCTCAATCGTTGGTTGTTTCTGCCCTAACGAACCAGCCCCAGTGAATTATATTCATAATTAATGCGTTGCATGCACGCAGACACACACACACACACACACACACGCGCACACACACACACGCACACACGCACACCCGCATGGACACGTAGCAGCAACCGTTGCCTTTTTTCTTTCTTTTTTTTTTATTTGCTGCCTGACACGGTTATTAAAACTGATTTTAAACACATATCTGAAAACGGGTACATCAGCTAAGTGCTCTTGAATATTTGATGAGTGTTTTTTGAATACTTTCTTCTGTCGCATATCAAATGAGTTGGCCATTCAAATTCAAAAATGAATATTCAAAATATCAATTAACTTAACAATTTGTATAATGACCAACATCTTTCTCAAAATTCATTTCATTTTCCAGCGGACAGTTGTGTCAAATGTGATGCAATCTTGATCAAAATCTTGATCAGGCAGTTGAGTTTCGATCGGATCACCATATCCCTTATAGCTTTCGTGGATGAGCAGCATTTTTTTCATTTAAAAAGACATCGACACCAAATTAATTTAATATGAAAATTGCTTTTCATATTTCTGACATTTATGTAACTTTTCGCATTTAATAGAGTATTCGCTAAATTGTCTAAAATATGAATAAAACATTTTATTTTGCGTTCACTTCTAGAATATTTCATGTAATTTGTGCGTTGTTTTCGTCTTTGCTGTTGCTTCTTCTTCTTCTTTTTTTTTGCTTTTTTGTTTTCACATTTTTTAAGCAGAATTTTGATTTGCACGCAATTTGAACTTAATTCGCCTTTTATTTCAGTCACTGCAAACATTTTTCTTTTATCTGAGCATATTAATCAAATGATAAAACAATTCGTTAAATAAATTTATATCCACAATGAACATTTAATTGGCAGTCTTAAGAATTTGTACAATAGTATAAATTTTGTTATTTGAAGTGTTCAATTTTTGGCGCATGGTTTCACCAGATAATTTTTCATATAATTGATCGAATTACATCAGCTAAACTCGGAACATTAATTTGCCGAGTGTGCCTGATAGGCATTAAAAATGCGAATCGAAGCGGAACCCGATTAACGACTAACATAGTTATTTAGATTTAGATCAAGTGATCTACATATATTTAGAAACTATTCAAATTTGTTGTTGTATTCATCATCAGAAGCATTTTGCATTTGCAACGGCCTTAATAACTAATTTCGAAACTGGGACTCTGGCAAGGTGTGCAATTTATTATTTGCATAAAATGTAGAAAAGACCAGATGGGAAAACGTGCACGTAAAAATGCATTTAATTATAATTATTCTGCTTCCACTTATAGGTGCCCGAGCCACCATCCCCCTAGAATTCCGACCACCTTCAAGCTGTGCGTTTTATTGCTCTTTCCCCTACCCAGCAATAAAGTTGGAAACATAAATCGGGCATAAGCAATTCAAGAGTTGTATTTGAGATTCGTATTATTTGGGATTTCACGTTCTTACACTTCTTGCATATTTGGGTTTATTTTATTGCTATCGGATATCGATTTGTATCGATATTCGCGAAACGTGTGCAATGAAATAAACTTGCTCAGCCAATTTTGGACTGTGACGTATATTCGAAGCAAACAGTCTGTAGTTCTTATAGACTGTGGAATGTAATAGAATCTGCCTGTTACATACCTATGCACAATTTCAGCATACCCTTCAACATTGCGAGGTATTTTCAACGCAGGCAAATTATCGTAAATATAAATAATAAAAGCAAAGTGCACAGCAGGCGAATGATAAACTGCATTAAAGTGCACGCAAAACGAAGGGACAAAGGTGGAGGGGCGGCCCAAAAGGATGCCACGCCCCCTCTCAAGCGGCCAATTAAATTGCAGTGCACGCAACAGAACGCACGAGTCGATAAATATATTCTCGCTGTGCTCCTCGCTCTGCACTCTGCACCCGAGTCCGCAACGAGTCACTAATTTATTCAACAGGCTGGCCAAAGAGTTACCGACTCCCATAAATTTCGCTTATGGCCCAAAGAATTGGCCGCAACTTGCAACGACCCCATTTAAGTCATTTTATTAAGCTTATGGAGAAGGGGGGGAGGGGTGGGGGAGATGCGGCTGTCTTAATCTGGAAAGAGGGCCACAACTAACAGCTATATTGCCATCCTCTCTCCACTCGATTGCCTGCCGAGGTTGCTATAAATTTGGCTAGATAAGATCTATGAATTCTATGCATCTATTCGGTTCCCAGAACATGCAAACTAATAATATTGAAACTAACAATATAATAACAAAAATAACAATAATTATGATAATAATTTGGTTATTATTTATTTCTAAACTCTGCGAAATACAACAAATTAGATATACATACATGTATATATTCCAGTTAAGTATCAACAGCTTTATCTATATATATTTTAGGGTGTTTAAGTAGCTCTACAAATTTAATAACTTTAACATAATAAAAATGAAAACCTTTTATTCAAAATAAATCAATTAAAAAGTAAAAAAATGCATAAAAAAAATGATGACTTGCAATTTTAGGCGAACTTTGTTTTAAGCAACAGAAATCAAATGAAAAAAGTAAATTTTGCTTCAAAATAATTCTTGGAAATTGAACATGATTTTTACTCTCAGTTTGATTTGTGTTTTTTTGGTTTGTGTCGGAAACATTTAATTGATCGTCAAACGGAGCTGAGAAATGAAGTTCTGTGTTGTTGTTGTTATTGTTGCGAACTGCCAACGAAAAGGTAAACACAAAAACAGTAGACAAAACTAAGCAAGGAACAGAGGAACCCTGCTGGCAGGCATGCATGCCACATGCAACATGCAACAGTAGCGACCAGTCGATGGGTAACAGGCCAGGTTTCATCTTGTATTCGTACTCCCATCTCCCCTGTCACCTCCATCGCTCTATCTCACTCGCTCTCTCTCCTTCTCTGTCTCTGTTTGAATCTGTTGCATCTGCATCTTCGCGGCATCTCAGCGCATGTCATGTCTCGTATCTTTTGTGCTAATCGTAAATAACTGTCGAAATTTTTTGCTACTGTATGAGATTTGAGGAGGCTGGCAAGGAGTTGGCCAAGTTGGCCAAGTCGGGATGCTGGCCAGACACCATTATTGTTGTTGTTGTTATCTTTGGACGTTGCTTGCAACTGGCCAGTGGTGTGTGTGTGTGTGTGTGGGGGGGGGGGGGGGAAGCGAAATGGTAACTGGTATCTGAAAACTGGCGACTTCTTCTGAACGAAGATCTCTTTTATATGCGCACCTTAAAAAAAACGGCAAACAACAACAACAACAACAACAAGATACTTAACTTTTTGCACCGTACCGTGAACGGGCACACTTATTGCCACGCACACATACACACACACAAACACACATATACACTCACACTCACACAGCCAGACGCAATCACATGAATCAAGAACCAGAAACCGGAGTTGAAGCTGCGACTCTGTGGCTGAAGTTGAAGTTGGGCCTGACACTGAGTAGCGAGAGCTGAGTGAAAAACATGTTTGGCTATAATTCTTTTTATTTCAATTCTCTTCTTTTTTTTGTACCTTTTGACTGCCCTGCAGCCATAGGTATCGAGTGTGGGGCATATCGGCAATTCACTATATATCAGTTAAGTAAAGCAACAAAATTTGTGCCTAAATAAAAACCTAGAAAAGTTTGTTGACTTACTAAATTGTTGATAATGCAACTAGGCATGACTGAAAATGATTTTTTTTATTTATTGTAAACAAACAAAACATAATTAATGATTTATTTAATGACTGCTAAACACAAAAAGTAAGAAATATTTCAAATTCAATTAAAAATAAAACGTTAAATTTAAAAAAAAATGGAAAATGTTTATTAAAGTTTTTATTTTCAATCAGATTACGTGGCATCCGGTAGTCGGTTACCTGTGTGGATTCTGACTTGTTTATTATTATTTTATATTTATTTTTTCTCTTTTTAACCGTCGACGTGCGTTTTTATGGTTTGCTTTCTTTGCGTTTTGGACATGTATCTGAAAGATACTTTTTTCTTTACGTTGCTGTTGCTGCTGTGTGTGTGTTGTGTTGTGTTGTGTGTGCGCCGTGCTTGATGACACTGACAAAGGTCTGTCCGCCCCAGCCCCAGCCCAAGCCACAGATGGCAGGCAGCCAGGGCAGACCCCAGCAGCGACCCCAACCGTAGCCATACGCGATTTTAATGAAGCACTTAAAAAGCATAAATGAAAATAAAAACCCAGCAAAGAGAGAGAGAGAGATGAAGGGAGTCATCTCATCTCACTCCCACTGCCACTCTACACACACACACACATACACACACACACAAACACACACCCAGCCCAGTGCCAAGTTTCAAGCCCATCTTCAGAACGACAATTGATGTGGAGCCTGTGCCCCATCTGTCTGTCCGTCTGTCTGTCTGTCTGTCTGTCTGTCTGTCCGCCTGCTGTCCGTCCAGCTTCGGCTACATTAGGTTTATGTTTTTTTTTCTTCTACTGCTGCATCTTCTTTTTTACTGTCCAACTTTTGCCTATGTGCAGAGTAAAAGTATCTCGTGGAAGCGCCTCGAAATTAATTCTAATCTAGCAAATTACGTTCGGTGTAGGAGGAGGCGGGGGAGCGGAGGGCACTCAGGACCATTTATGCAGTCATAAAAATTAAAGACACCGCTTCCAGATAAATGCGTATGCGTTCACACACACACACACACAGGCAGAAAGAGATCTCGCAGATACACAGATAACACAAATAACAAAACAGTAGCCAATAAAACGACGACAAACATTAAAAGCATTAACAACAGCATTAGAAATGTGGAGCGGAGAGCGGGGAGCGTATGAACTGGAATCGGAATTGAAATTTGGAATTGGAGTGGAATCAGTTGGGTGAACCAGTGCCATGACTTTGAATAATTGATGAAGAAGCTGTACAATGCCACAATAATCAATGCATGATCTCAATGTGAACAAGGCAAATACACACATACATACATCCATATATATATATATATACATATATATATTCATGGCTATTTATGCCCGGCAACGTCAGCGAATCATGTCGTAAAGCAATTAATCCCTTATCTTTACGATTGCCAATAAGAACGTGATAAAAGATGTTGAGCTCTTAATCTTATTAAAGTTCATTTTTGTGAAACACATGAAGACTGATTTTATGACCTTAAGTTCATGTTTTATTGTACATCTGGATTTATTAAAAATGCAATAAAATTATTTGAATTGACCAACACTCAGAAAAAAAAATGCAAAACCTTGGTTTTATTAATTAATTTTGTTTTCTGTTTGAAATTTACTTTGTGAATAATTTGTGTGACGATTTACTAAATTGATGGCGATTTTTTTATGAGTGTAATTTATAAAGCTTAACAAAGTTTCAAACTTTGCATTTCTACTACATTTAGTGTGTTGCTTTAACGGTTTCTCTGTTCTCTGTTCTCTGTTTTGTGAAGCTTATTAGAATGCTTAAACGTTTGAGACATTTTCTCGCGGCTGTGTTGTTGTTTTTTGCCTGACTTAACAACAAACGCAGTGGGTGCGCTGCGCACTAATACAAATGCAATTGCAGTGCGTATGCGTGTGTGGGGTAATTGTGTATTGTTGTAGTCGTAGTTGCAGTTACTGTTTGTAGTTGCTACGAAATGGGGTTCATTGCACGTAGCCCCCAAAACGACCAACTGGCCGACAGATCGACCGAACGCCTGTTCGCATATACGCCAGTAACCAGGCAATTGTTGCTGCCAGCATGTATGTGTGTATGCGTGTATTTACACTTGCGAAAATAATAATAGCACCACTCTAATAAGAAATGTTTTCAAGTGTAAAAAAGTCAATTTAAAGAACTTATAAATATGTTTTTAGAGGTGAACGAAGACTTTTCAAATAAGGTGAGAGAGAAAAAACACATAATTAAATTACTCGTTACCAACTTATTTAAATTTAATTAAAATTAAAGTAGAAAATTAAATTTTTCGAAATTATTAAATGAGCATTTATAGTTATGAGAATTATAAATAAGTAAACGATTTCTATAAAGTGCATAATTATTTTATTAAGTTATATTTTTAACTACTTTTTGGCACTTTCCCCTTCAAATTAAAAAAAAAAAGAATTCTAGGAGCAGTGCTAACTGTAATTTATAATGGGAATACTAAACAACATATGAAAAATCAACATTTGAAAAAATTGCAAAACTAATGCTTTGTTTATCCAGTCGTAAGCAAAAATGTCTTAGTGGTGCTATTATTTTGTTCGCAACTGTATGTATTTTTAGTTGTTGCTTAGACAGCCTGGCTGGGCTCTTCTTCTTCTTCGCTCCGACTGCGTCTACGGACTGTGCTTTGGCCTCGCCGTCGCTGTCCGCTGTTGCTGTTGTTTGCATTCGTCGCGTCGGTCATCGTGCATTTTGCTCTGTTTGCCTGCGTGCATTTTGCTTCGCACTCTTCCTCGCTTTCCAGCAGCGAAAAGACCCCATTACGAATTCGATTCGTAATGTATGCTTAGAAAGTTTACTCTATATACAATTTCATGACCCATTCATGACAAATATATTTTATTTTCCACTTTGCAAACTGCATAACCAATAAAAAAAAGCACTCTGTCTAAACTAGAATAATCAAAAAAATTAGAATTAATAGCAAAACAGATTAGAAACCGATTCATATAAGAAATATGTAATAAGACATTGGCACACTGCTTTTCATGCTGAGGTCCCGCGAAGATAAGTTTGTGCTTGACTTAGAAGCTCCTGTAGACTAGGGCATTACTGAATTACATTGTGTGCATTACGAATGCGTTCGGTAATGAATTGTCATTTACTAGTTCGCTGCTGGGATGCATTTATCTGCGCACTCTTCTTTGCCTGTTGGACGGCTGCTCTTTTGTTTCGCATTCGCATTCGTGGAGAGCGGCGAGCGCAGAGCGAAGAGAGGCACGAGGAGTTTCGGACTGCGCTTCTAACGCTTCAAGCCGATGCCACCTTCAACAAAAGCGACGAGGCTGTGGCAAACAGACACACACACACGCATACAGCTGCAAGTGAACTGCTCCAACGTCGTCGTTGGCGTCGCTGTTGTTGTTTATCGTTGCCTTTCTTTTATGCTTGCTTCAATTTTTGTTGTGTGTGTTATTTTTTGTTTTGTGTCTGTTATTTTCTTTTAGTTGTTGCTTTTGTTTTTTTTTTGCAGCTTTGCCTCTTCCATAAGGTTCGCTTGCTGTTGTTGTTTTTTGGTTTTTGTATCTTTGGTCTTTGTCTGTTTTTGCCTTTGCCTTTGCTCATCGTCTCGTCTGTGGCACTCTCTCTCTCTCTCTCTCTCTGTCTCTCTCTCTTTCTCCCCCCTCCCACACCCCTTTAACTCTATCAGCAGCACCTCCGACACACAACACAAACTGACGTCGCTGCTGCTGCTGCTTTTATTATTTCTTTTTTTGTTTTTGCGCATTCTGCCTTGTTCTCTCTTCTCGCTTGCATTTTGTGTATCTCATCTCGTGTGCGCTTTCGCCGTTTTTTGCCGCTGCTTTCCAATCTCTCGGCATCGCTGCGCCCCAACAACAACAGCAACAACAACAATAAGCGTCGCCGTCGTCGTCGTCGTCGTCGTCGTTGCCCCGACGTCGTCATCGTTTTCTCTATTTTCCTCAATCGCTTTTGCCTTTTCATTTTCAATTCGCATATTTTGCAAACTCTACTTTCAGTTATTCGCCGATAATTGATGTCAAAGGACGCAGTTGTGCTCCGCGTCCGCTGCTGCTGTCGACGCTTCTGCCTCCGTCTCCGTTGCTATCGCTTCCAGTTGCATAGTATTCCAATTCCAATTCCATATTCCTCGTCCTCCGTCCATCGTCCATCGCCATGCCCAAGGAGGATCCGTTCGTGAATCGCGCCCAGCTGCTGAAGGCCATCAAAAAATATCCAGAGATTTGGGATTCCAATAATAAGCTGCATTTGTGTCGCAGCGTCACATCGCCCATGTGGAACGAGATCGCCGAACAGTTTGGCGGTCATGTGCCTACAGGTGAGTGCAACTGAGATAGCCATATACAAACCCCTCTGCCTCTCTCTCGATATCTCTCTCACTCTCTATGTGTGTGTACTTAGCCAAGTTTCTAGCGGGGTTCGCTGCAAAAGCTTAGCCTGGCAGCCGGCATAATTTTTTTTTTTTCTTTTTGTCGTGCATTGTTTCGCTTGTTGCTGCTCGCTCGCTCGCTCACTTACTCTCTCTCTCTAGCTTTTGCTCTCTCACTCTTTTCCTGTGTGTGCGCGCATGTGTGTGAGTGTGAGTGTATGTTTTGTTTAAAAATAGGTGCATACACGTCAGTTCATAGGTTGTTGGGCTTTCATATTGAGGGCATTTTGTATTTGCATATGCAGCACGCTAGATCATTTCCCTTTTTGCTGAATGGATTATTTAGTATAACAAGATGGAAGTACAGTAAACGCTCGCAAAGGTGACTTTAACTTGTCCATAAGTTGTACAAGTGAATTTAAATGATTTCCAAATTATTCAATGTTTATTGAAGTCAGACAACACAAAAAACTTAATACAAAACTAGAAAATAGATTAAATTAAATTACAAATTAACTTTAATATATTATTTAAATTAAAAAAAAAAACAAATTATTACATTTAAAAAAGATCAATATTAAATTCACCATATTACCAAATATATATATCTTTATAATATATTTTGTTTCTCGATTTCGCTTCGATTTGGCAGTTAAATTGCAATCGATTTGGAGTCAAATGAAGTACCATTACCACAATTTGGTGCATCGCCAGATCCTGCACAAGGAGCGCTTCAACACGAAGTGGGAGCACTTTGAGCCCATGTCCTTTATGTACAACATAACCGTTGCCAAGATCATTGGTGCCCAGTCCAGTGCCAGCAGCTCGGACAACTCGGCGGCAGCAGCTAGTCCAGCAAATAGCGAATCCTCCTCGCCACCCGCGCCACCAGCACTTCCAAGTGCTAGCCATGGACGTGGTCGTCCCAGTGGCAGCTTCAACTGGCTGCAGGCTACGCCCACTCCGACTCCAACTCCTGCTCCAACGAGGCCAGTTGTCACTCATGCCACCGCCACACAGCAGTTGCCACATCTGATTGAGTCGACGGCGTCGCATGGATTGAGTTATACGGCCTTCACTGGACTGGTGCCGCCGGCTGCTTGCACCGTGGAGGCAACGACCACGCCCGCCGTCCGCAAACTGGGCCGGCCCAGTTCGTTGCACAACAGCATGCGTGGGCGCATCATCGATGCCATCAAGGCGCGACCCTCCTTGTGGGCGGGGCGACAGCGCTCCGAGAAGGGTCAGGGACAGGGTCAGAGTCGCACGTCTGCCGTGTGGAAGGAAGCCGCCGTCGAAATGGGACTAACACCAAGTGAGTTTAGTTTAAGTCACTTATTTTAAGTTTAGTATTTATTCGAGAATTGAGAAACGACAGATTCTAGAGTGACCTTGATCGATCTACCCAACATTGTCATATAGATATCGTATAGGTACAATCGGTATATGCCACTAGTTCATTCAATATTCCCTTGCAGCGCTGATGCAGACACGCTGGTCGATCATCAAGCAGCGCTACGTGGACGAGTTGCAGAAGGAGCGGCATGCCCAGTACGCACAGCAAGGATTCTGCTCCAACTGGGAGCACTTTGAGCGGATGTCCTTCATGCGTGCCATGCTGCTGCGCAAGGTGGACGAACGCGAGCAGACCCGCGAACATATCCAGGAGATGGTCAACGAGCAACTGCAACAGCAGCAGCAGCAACTGCAACAAGACCAGCAACATCATCATCATCATCAGCAGCAGCAGCAACAGCAGCAGCAACATCATCATCAGCAGCAAGCGCAGCATTTGCAAATTTATCGTCCTCCCGGTTTGGCGGAACATGCACAGGATATGCCCATTGGACTGGCGCAGCATCAGTTGGCGCATCACGTTGCACATTCAACATTGGCCATGCATCCGCCACATCATCATCCGCATGCCCATCATCCCCATCATCCCCATCACCATCATCATCATCACCATCATCAGCAATTGGGATTGGGTGGCAGGCGACGAGTTAAGCACGAATCGGATCTGGAATGGGATCCCTTCGAGATGATTCTCCATGTGCATGGCAGCGGGGAGCCAGCTGCAAACTGAACCAAGACTGAGTGGGGAAAGGAGCGAGCGAAAGAGAGAGCGAAAGCGAAAGTGAAAGAGAGAGAGAGAGAGAGAGAGACAGACACAATTTAGGTCTATATATATACGTATAAATATCGCCAGATGTAAAACTAACTACATTACAATCCAATTTGTATTTCCAATTTTCCACTTTGCAAACGAATAAACATTACATAAAATAAACAAGCTGCCACGCCACTTTCAAAGGGGGTGCATTCCACAAAGCAAATGCTTCAGGCAAAACGCCAATTTTTTTCACTTTTTAGATTTAAAAGAAATGCATTTGAAATCAAATTTATGACTTACGGAATAAAATAAAATAAAAGTAGAAATGGTTAAAGAAAGGAGGAGAAAGACAAAACAAGGAAGCTGCTTTAAATGGCAGAGCATTCCAAAAAGAAAATGCGTCGAGAAAAACGCCGATTTTGATTTATTTATTTATTATATTTATTTTTTTGGGATTGCCAACTTCTTAGCAATTAGTAAGAAATGCTAAAGAAATTAAGGAGGAACAACTCTTGAAAAAGTTGGAATTGGTAATGAGAAGAGAATGAAGAAAAGAGAAAGAAAAGAAGAAAATGAAGAGGAGGAGAAGGACGTCAGCTTAGTCTTAAAGAAACTGCTTACTTTATGTGTGATTGAACTTGATTTCTCTTTATCCTTAAATATCTTCAAGTTGTAGTTTCCTTCATTGGCGATGCTCACAGATTTGGCCAGACTAAAATCTCACTCTGGCGAAATAGAGGCGCAAACGATTCTTGGAATGCGTTTGGCATAAATTGGCATAAATTTATGCTAATTTGGCGCGCAATGTGCGCAACATTTGTCGATTGCCAAAATCGGAAACATGTTTCGCTTGTCACCTTGCCACAGGCCCACGCCCCCATACTTGGATTTGCCTGGAACGTAACACCCCCTCGAGGTGTGTGTGTGTGTGTGTGTGTGTATTTGTGTGTGTTTGTGTGTTGCACATTCCACTCACCTTTCACAGCGAGTCGTAACTTGTGTAAAATTTCCACTTTTGTGGTTTGAGTTCGAGTTGAGTTTTTAGTTGGCACGCGTAATTCCAATCACGTGCCACCCACACACACACACACACACTACACACACACACAGTGCTAAAAACTTTTCAAACTGTAAAACGTTTATCAAAATAAACCTCCCCCCCCGCCCCTTGCAGCAAGGAGGGGCTGCTTTAGCTCCACTTAGGCACTCATCAGGCGCACATAATTGGTTCGCTTGTCAGACGAAGGATTCCACACGATCCGCTACAGCTTCCACTTAATGGCATCAGTGGGTGAGCTGGGGGGTGGTGGTGGGGCACAAATAGTAGTCGCAGCATCTTCAATAATAAATGCATTTCACTGTCGAATTTGCCGCATTCTGCACAACACACGTGCCTTAAATAATTCACATCGCATTTAGCGGCACTTTTTTTGTTGTTGCTTTTGCTGCTCTTTTTTGCCATAGCTCTAATGGCTGCAGCGATTTGTGGCGCAGCCAGGGGCGGGCGGGTCTAGCTGAGCTGAGCTGTGTGGGGGGGGGCATGGCATGGCAGACTGCCAGGTAAGTGGAAAGTAGTTGGCTACGTTTTTAGTTCTAGGCGAGAATTTGCCTAAAAACCCCAAAAGTAGTTTTGCCTCCCTTCGAAACTTTTATGCTTCGTGCATTTATCAAAGCCAGCCTCCACAGCCAACCCCCAACCAAAAGAGACGCGAAACACCAAAGCAACATGGAGGGTGGGGCAGGAGACTGCGCGGCAAGTAGTAGCTAAAACCGTGTAAAAGTTTTCGTTGTGTGTGTGTGTGTGTGTGTGCGAGATGATGGAGCGTTATTTAAATGGTTTTCGGATGCTTGCGTGAGAAAATGTTAGCAAGCATTACGAATCCTTAAAGAGAGCAGTAATATGAGAGACTGCAGAAATATCCTCTATCATATATTATTATTATACACTATAATCTTTGGAAGTCTTTATAAATATATACATTTAATTTTCTATATACAATTAAGCTTTGTTTTTTTCAAATAGTTCTCCACTTCTATCTGTAGCTCTTAAGGGAAATTTGTAATAACTTCAAAGTTTGATCAGCAAAAATAACATTTTTACTATGCTTCTACCAATGAAAAAAAACCATTAAATAATGCCTATAAAAAAGAAATACTAATTCCAAGAGTTTTCAAATATTCGCTGTTCACTAAAGTAAATACAAAACCAATTTTCTACTGAAAGTAAGAAATTTTCTTTCTTGTTTTAAAAGCTGAAAAAAAAAACCAAAAAAATAATGAAAGCAGATTTGCTTGGGCTTAAAGTAAATACTGACTTGTGGGCACTGCCAATACGCATTGGAAAATAAAGCATTAAAAACTGGAACACCCTGTACTTGCTGTGATACTAACATTTCTCCGTGGGTGTGCTAATTGCTTTCAAGTGGAACGTGAGCCAGTGAAAACTTTGCACGATGCCTAAATGCTTGGGGTGGCAATTTCTTTCCGCAGGAAGGCCATGAACACGCACACACACACACACACACACACACATAATTTCATAAAACACACACACACAGTCACACACACATGTGATAAGACTGCTTATGTGAATTATCGCACATTTTGTAGTATTGCGAGAGAATCTTGCGCCTTTGCCACGTGCTTCACGTTTCCCGAAAAACTAGAAAACTTGTCTAAAAGTGCGCGCCACTCATATCTCTCAAGCGGACAGACAAACAGCCAGTGCGACAGACAGACTGAGAGACAGACAGAAAGACAGAAGGAGGCAGAGACAGACAGAAAGCGGCGCTTGAAAAACTTTTAAATTTACTTTTGCCAAGAGTTTTTCCGGCAACCTGCGCATATTCATTTCAAAAATCAACACACACACTCCCACACACACTCCCACACACACACGCACACACTCCCACACACACTCGCCTGCCTGAGTTTTCTTTTTTAAGTTCACACCAGCCCAAAACCTTGCCACTTTTGTGCGTTGTTTGGTCTTCACTTAATAGAGCCTCCAAAAATATGTGTGTATTGAGTGTGTGTGTGTGTGTTTGTTGTGTGTGTGTGTGTGTGTGTGTGTGTGTGTGTTTTGTGTGATTTGCTTCCTTTTAGGCTGCATCGCTTGTTGGCAAATGCCTTTGCGTTACATGTGCCACAAATTGCTCACTCCAACATAACTCAGCCCCAGCCCCAGCCCCAGCCCCAAACCAGGAATCCAAATAAACGCAGACCTAGTCATAGTCATAGTCATAGTCATAGCTGAAGCCAATTCCAATTCCCCCAGCTGCCACACAACAAGCTCCCTTTTTTTTTGAGTGTGTCTATGACTATGTCTGCCTATATCCTGTGAGCTGACAGACAGTGGAACTTTTTCTAATGCCAAATCAAAAGTTTTTAATTGAAGAAGTACTTTTTTTAAACATAACTGACAAATATTTTCAGCATATTTTCGTTATATACTTTAAAACTCTTCGAAATCATTGGTACTTAACAGTCATAAGGCAGCGTCTCAGACCCCATGAAGCATATATATTCTACATCAGCATCAAATGTTGAGCCGATTTAGCCACGTCCGTCTTTCTGTTGGCCTAAACCAGCCGATGTTGGAGACTGTTTGTAAGATAAGTTCTTGCATATCATAAGTTGATGTCATTTGATCGATAACTGCTCACATTTCGCGAATATCGATACAAATCGATTGCAATATCATTGAACAATTGCACAAAGTTCTCTAAGAACTGGCCATCAGTTGGCAATTTAGAGAGTATCTCTTAGTCGCGCACTCCCGTCTAGAGCCGTCTAATTAGTTACATTTTATCTAGTTTAATTCACATCTGTCAAACTGAGACAACGTCAACTTTTTTATATTTGGCAGAGGACACCAAAAACGCCTGCAGCAGTTGCAAGTTTGTTGGCGGCTTTGGCCATTTGTTCTACTGTGCAACTGACAGCGTCTTGTTGTGGTGGGTGGGGAATGGGGTTAGCTGCGCATTGGGAAATTGTTTGCTGTAAAATGTTGCGCCACGTATCCTGCAGCAATTCGTAAACTAATTCTACATACGTGCCCCTGTCAGTTGGGCCTCCAACTCACCTCGGTCCGGACCCGCCCCCGCCCCCTCCGAAGCTGCCGCACCGGTTCGTGCCCCACGCTCATGGAGCTGGAGGTGGCGTGTGTGCGTCATGTTTTGATTGCGTTTGCCGTCGGATTGGATTTGTGTGCCCCCGCCAAGGCGGGCCTGCCACACCGTGGGGCGGTTGAAGAGGGTTTTTCAGTTTTTTGTGTTGCAAATAAATAATTGCATTTTCACCTCAAGAACTCACTGACAGATGTCCAGAGGAGTGAGGGGCGGGGGGGGGGGGGGGGGGCAGAAGAAGATGTAGCAGAGCGGGACACAATTCAATTTGGCCATGTATCCGTTTTGCCAAGGGCTGATGCGTGGGGCGGGGGCGGGAGGCAGGAGGCGTGTTGCCTGCTTTGTAATTCCATTTGTGATTTCATATTTAGCTGTCAGCACGAAATGATTCAATTTTGCAGATTTTGTTGTGCGGCAAACAATTTACATGTCCAAAATATGGAAAATATCTGACAAATGCAACTGCAACTGTGCAACTGTGCAACTGTGCAACAGCAGCCAAAACTCATAAATACGCCACATAAAAAGGAAATTGAACAATTTGATTATGGAAACCAAATGAGAGAAATTATTTTGATATGTTAACAATTTTGTAGAAACTGATGGAAATATGCATAAACTGTGTTAGTTAGAATGGCCTAAACAGTTGCCTAACAGTTAACACAAGCAGCTGCAAGCAATTCAAGTTTATTTATTCAAATTCAAATAAAACAAAAATTAAATTAAACAAATTAAATTATTAAATGGGCAGACATTAAACGCATAATTCGCAGCAAAAATAATTAAATATTTTCTATTTATTTTCTATTTAATATTATAATCATTTAATAGTGAATAAACATATGTGAAACTTATGAATAAAATATAAATTTTTAATTTTTTATTATTTTATTTTATTTTTAATTTATTTTATTCTTCAAATTGAAAGCTTACAAAACATTTATTTGACAAGCTACAAATAATAACAGAAACTTAAATAAATAATATAAATAAATATAAATACGCTTTTTACTCATTTTTATATATATTATATAATATTATATTATTTTTAATAATTTATTATTAATTAATTATCGAAGTGTAAAAATTTGATTAAAATTGGATACGAAACGCAGAAATTGCACATCAAAAACTTATTTTCATATTGATCAAAGCAATTTGGCAGCTGAGTGCAGTGTATCTGCTAGTCGAGTATCTCCTCTCTTATGTATATATATATATATATATATATGTATGCGTTTCAGCTTAAGTCATAAATACGTTTTAAGTACGCGGGCTAATTTGCAGCATTGCAAGGAAAATGCAAATGTGTTTGGACAGTCTTAAGTAGTTGCAGTTAGATGCAAGCGAGAGTCGTTAATGCCGGAAGTGTCCTTAGTCCTGCGTCCTGCGTCCTTCGCACTGTGTTGCCATAAAATGTTGCGACATTTTTATGGCCCAAACGAGTGTCAGGCAGACAGACTTAAAGCGCTGCTTGCAAAATTTATGAATGAATTTCGGGGGTAGTTTTGGGTGCCGAGGAAACCAGGACAACAAGGACAACCGGGACAACCGGGACAACCAGGACAACCAAGAGACAGTGGGTTGCCAAGCACAGGTAGACCATAATTTAGCTTCTCGTTTCTGCAATTTCTTTTTTGGGCCAAAAAACTACAGTTTCTCGTTGCCATTTTGCCAGTGCAAATTTATGGCGCAAAACGTGCGGCAAACGTTGCAAACTAATCCCGAATGAATGAATTGCCCAGTTGAGTTGTTGCATGCAGCAAACGCAAATCCATTAATATGAATGTCTCTATCAATATGCAACAGAGTGAATAACCAACTCAACTAGTCAAAGAACGTAAATTACAATTCAAATGTACTAAACAGCAAATCAGTTGGACAAAGCCGGCAACTAATTGCGTTTAGAATGTGGCTTTAACTGTGAATGTGGCAGTGGCAGTGGCAACTGCTGCTCAATGACTTAACTCGTTTCATAAATTTGCTTATGTCATTGTCACATTGCTGGCCGAGTGTGTCAAATAAATAGTTGAAAAAATAAAAATGAAGAAGAAGAAGAAGAAAACCTGTAGGCGTGTTTTGCTTTCCCAAGGGTTTTTCTTTGGCTCTGGCTCTGGCTCTGGCTCTGGCTTTGGCTTTGGGTCTTGCCTTCTTTGTGTTTATTTGGTCCGTCATTATTTTGTGTAAATATTGACGCTCTTGTCATGGCCAGTAGCACTCAACGTTAATTGATTTGGAATTGGTGGCCACTTTTATTGTTATTATAGCAAGACTTGGCTCTCTGTTCCGCCTTCGACTAGTATCCCATCCAATCCAATCCCATCCAATCCAATCCAATCGAACCGAATCCAACCGAATCGAATCCCGCTCACCTCGGCAATTGCATAAACAAACAACCGACAACAGACGCCGCAGCAGAAGCCCAAGCAAAAACCAAAAGCACTCACAAATACACTCACACTCACACTCAGACTCACACTCACACTCACACTTGAATTACCATAGTTACGCAGACAGAAGGCCAAGTTAGTGGCATCCACATTTAGCCAAGTGGCCACTTTGTGTCGCCCTAGCTCTTCGCTTACAAACAATGCTTACATACATGTACTCTACATACATATACATATATAACTAACTATATATAGATATATTCATGTGATCTCTTAGGTAATCGGGTGTTGAAATCATTAACTATAAAACCAAAGCGAAAGATAAAGAAATCAGGCAACTCTGGCAAAGTTAAGGTAAAAATGAATTCGCTAATTTTGAAACAAGTACGAAAGGAGTCGCAAAACTTGATCGGGAATTGAGAGATGATAATAGATAATAGACTTATATGGAAAGATCTTTATAGCAGATGCTGTTATTTATATGTTTGTGTATCTGGTATACGAGAACTTTTATGAGCAATCTGAAATCTCTAGCTCTGATTGTCTCTGAGGCTAGATCGTTATGCTGATCAGGAATATATACGTTATATATGCCTTATGTGTTTGAAGTTGCTTTCTTCGTTCGATCCATTTTGACATACAATTTTAATTTTTATTTATTTTAAGCCAGCAAAAGTCTGATTCTATGTCTATATATATATATATATTCATCTATTCGAATAAATGTGAAACTTAGCTTTAAAAGAGTCAATGTCAAGTACATGATCTATATATATTTCATATACTAAATGTAGATAGTACACTCAAATATGTATCTTGAGAAGAAAGGCAAATCAGAGACTGTCTCAACTGTATCTTTCAAGGGGCTAATGCCCAAGTAAGCCGCAGCAGAGATTAAGTATTTCGATTAATAATACATTTGGACAGTTGCAAATATGTGCAGATGGACTAAAAGATACAAATGCAGATACACGCACACACCCACACACACACACACCCACACACACACACACACATGCTGATAGCAATAAATATAGCTGCATAAATATTTGTCTATATTTTCACATTTCGCTTATCAAAGTGCAAACTGTTCAGTTTCAGTTTCAGTTTCAGCTCTGCATTTATATCTGGGACTCTGGTTGGGAATCGGATTGGACTTGGTTGTTTTGGCTCCGCCTGCTGTTTGTTTGCATTGTCTGCCTGGGATTAATCTTATCGCCAAAGCGGTTGCGAGCTTGTTTTATTTTCTACCTCTTAATACCCTACAAACATGGCAAGCGATAAATCTGACTATCAAGTTGTGCATATAAGAGAGCAAATTATTGATAGGGATACTCCTGCAACTCAACGAAGGCCAAATCCATTTTGACTAAATTGATCAGCTACTATATAATAGACATCGGTCATTTGTCAGATATACCAAATATTTTCGACTTTCAAATGGAAGATCCTTTGCCAAAGGTACTCATGGGGATAAGAGCGTGCTGCAAAAAGTGAATATTTGCAAATGATAAACACGAATTCACAAATCCAAATCGAGATATGATATATATATATACTTGATGGGGTTGGAGCTGCTCTCTGCTGGCTGTTATCCACTTTTGAGCTAAACCATATCTAAATATAGGAGACAGAGTATGATTCGGTCGACTAGTCTGTCCACTGGTGCATTCCCACTTGGTTTGTTATGTTTGTTTGCTCAATTAAAACGAACTTTAATTGAAAAACAATGCAATTAACTAAATCAGCTAAGCGCGTCGCTGGCGTCGCTGTCGTCGCTGGCGTCGCTTTTACTGGCGCCCCGAGATAAGTGTGGAGCCAGGAGTAAGTCACCATGGCTCCCGTTTCCAATACAGATTCGCCTCTGCGCAAAGATAGTTAAGCACTTGCAAACAGGTCAATAAAACTGCTCCACAACTACGAAGTTTGTATGCTCTCTCCAACTCTTCTTCTTCCGCCGTTTACTTCATATTTAAAATTAATAATCAATAAATACAAATAAATATAAATATGAAAGGAAAAAAATTGAAAAAATATAAGAGAAAAGTGAGAAAAAAGAGAAGAAAAAAATATCACAGATTGACACAGATTAACAACTAAATAAAATTAATATGAATTTTTATTAAATAAAAGATTATAGAAAAAATAAAATAAACAAGTTCAAATAAGGATTAAAACTTGATCAATTTGATCAATCAATTTGTGTTTAAGCTGAAATTATCAAATTAATTAATTAAATCATTCAAAGATGATATGAGTATGATTATAATATTATTAATGAGAATTTGAAATCGAAATTAGTTTGTTTAATTTTATGGCAACAATTTGATTTTTTAACTGAAAACAACAAACAAATAATATATAAATAATAATAAATAAAAACTAAAAATTAAAAATAAATAAATTGAGCAGTTTAGAGTATTTATTTATTTATAATTTAATTATTTAATTTAACTCTCTTTTGTTCTCCAGAAGTAGACGTTGTCTGAAGACATGATAAAATCGTGTTGCCCGATTTCAATTATAGAGCATGGATGTGGCTCCATTGTGCGTGTGTGAGTGTGTGTGTGTGTGTTCTTCGTCTGCTTCTTCTTCTTGTTGTTGCTTAACGTACATGCACGTGTGTTGTTGTTGTTGTTG
Organism: Drosophila cognata; assembly: GCA_035041535.1. Lineage (NCBI taxonomy): Eukaryota > Metazoa > Arthropoda > Insecta > Diptera > Drosophilidae > Drosophila > Drosophila cognata. Next base: position 1,252,458 of record JAWNLC010000823.1, read on the forward strand.
TTGTTGTTGGCTGTCTATTTGCTTTGAGTGTTTTTATCTAAATTACTTTTAATCGCCATTTAATGTTTTTGTTTGTTTCTTGTTTTTCAGTTTCGTGTTTTATGGCCTCGTCTCTTCTGGGGGGTTTCTAATCTAATTGCAAAATGTAAGCACCAAACAAATACACACACATATGTGTGTGTGTGTGTGCATGTGTGTGTGCGCACCGGGATGTTTGTGTACAATTTTGAAGGCTGCCCTAAAAACAAGACTTCCCGCCCCGCTGCTGCCCCACACTGTTGCAAATAGACGGTGCGTTATCTAAACCAAAAAATAAAAATATGAAAAAAAAAGATTGTTGTTTTTGCTCAGCAAATTGTATAAACAATTATAAACAAACAAGCGAAAGCGTTTTTTATCATGGCCTAATTCTTGTTTTGTAAAGATATCTAAAAAGAATCGCAACCAAAATAACAACACAAATTGCCCACAGTCTAAGATACGTTTTTATCAGCCGTAAACAAAGTCATACGTTATGAATGATTGGCAACACCTCCCCAACCTTTTTAGCCATTTCCCCACCCTATACCCCCACTCCCACCTGCTCTCCCGCCCGCCCTACTCTTCAGTTCGATTGACGCACTCGATGACGGCTGGCTACTCGATTCGAACATTTCACATCCGCTGACCGAATGTGTTGGGGCATCGCCTCCAATTTAATGTGCAATAAATGTACATATATACACACACACTCGCACACACACTCGCACAGCTGGCCAAATTGTTGAATGAGAGGTAATTAAGTCAGGAAACAGCTCATATAATAATTGGGTTTCTTACCTATTGCAAATGAAATCTTTATTTTTTACATTGCAGCAGAGGTAAAGGAATTAGTGAAATATCTGAAAGATCTTTATATCTTCCTTTATATTTGTTATATTTGTATTATTTTGTTGAATGTGTACCCAAAAGAGTCCATAGTTTAAACTCTGGTCAATTCATATTATTATTTTTTTTATTTATATATTAAAAATCTTAAAAATTTAAAGGCAAACATTAAATTTCAAACTAAAACAAAAGAAAAAAAGTAAAATAAAGTATTTAATTTATTTGGGGTAGTAAAATGTGAAATGGTCCAAGTTTATTGCAAGGATTCGGGAAACCAATAAAACCGCAGCCAAACCAACGAAAGTTTCAATCAGACCAAATATCAAATGCAAGTTTTCCATTTAATCGTGAAACGTTTTCTTGTTGGCATTAAATAAAGAAAACTATTGTTAAATATATACACACACACACAAATATATTTCTTAAATCTCAGATTTCAGATAGTTTCACTTGTGTTTTTTATTTTCTTTCAAAAATCGATTGGCGCATGTAGCTAATTAACTTACAAGCAACGTTTGTCATTGTCTATGAAAACCAAAACTGTTCCCAAGAGCTCCAACAACAAGCAACAAACAACAACAGACAACAATGAACTCGACTGTTTGTTTAGTTAATCCAAAAGCTGGTTTACAAAACAGGCGCCAAACATGGCATACGAATTAAGTGTCTCGATGTTTGCATTTTAATTCTTAAAAGCCAAATTATTATTGTTATTTTTTGATGCAAGCATAACAAAAGTAAAAAAATAAAAAAATAAAAATACAAATACAAAATTAACATACGCCTCGATGCGAACATGAGGCACAACAAAAAACCAATTTTTTATTATTCTTGTGACATCACCGGCAGCAGAAACAACAGCAATAATAATAATTATAACAGAAAGACAACAACACAACACAACCACAAAGAAAGAGAGAGAGAGGGAGAAAGGGGGAAAGACAGATGCTGTAAGTGCTAAGATAAAAGGAGGCCCAATTTGCTTATGCATTGCTGGAAAAAATGACCCAGTAGGGCCAAAGCTTTTGCTTGCTTAATTACAATTCGATCATCTCAGTCCCAGCAACATGCAGCAGTGCATTTGATAAGTTTGCTCTGCTGCTGGGTGTGCGGGTATTTAAATGCAAATTAGTTTGGCAAGCAGCAACCACAGTGTGTTGAGTGTGTTTAACAAATCCTATGACAGTTTTAAATTGTTGTGCAACATATATAGACTACTAGTTACCACGTAATTTGTATTATTTACATTACATTATTTACGAGCTTTAAAGAAATACTATATATCAGAACAGTACATTCAATTTTAAATTATAAAAATTAAGAACACCACTACTTTCGAAACTGTATTTATAAGTTTTTACTGTAGATAAATGTATTGAACTGAAACTCCCCATTCCATATCAAGTTTGCATTACAAACCAATCGCATTATTTGAGCGACTGACGCTGTTGCTGCCAAGCACCATTTCGCATTTCCATTGCTATCCCTTCCCAATTCCCATTCGCGTTCCCCATTCCCCTTCCCAAATGCCATTCGCAATTCATTTAAAATTGTAGTTGTTGGTTGCTGTTGTTGTATCATGCGTCGAGCGAGTGCTTGCGGCTGTCATGATGTAAAGCTTTGTTGGCTGCCGCAAGTAATACATACACATGTATTTGTATGTATATATGTAAAGCTTTGGCGCAGCTTTAACGGATCGCTGCGATGCGCGAAAACAATGGACGAGCACACATAGAGTGGGCTATGGACGGCGGACGGCGGACAGCGGACAGCCGACTGCGCTGCCAGCGCGTAGGAGGTGTTGGCGCGTGTGTCAGCATATTGAATAGGTCGATCCCCAGCTTTGGGCATAACAACAAATGAGTAGAAACAACAGCAGCAGCAGAAGCAGAAGATACTGAAACTGAGACTGAGCAGCTAAGCGCAATCCGTTCGATCGTAAGACGAAAACGAACAGCGATAAGTGACAGGCTTGCTGACCCTCTCTCTCTCTCCTTCGCTCTGCTCGTAACCCCTACAACTCATTCCACACTTTGTCCTCTTTCAGCTCTCTGCCGGGCGTGACGAATATAGCGACCGAGCATATTGCGTCGCTTTATGTTTTGTTTATAATTCCATCTAATATGCATACACGAGCTTACAAGAGAAAAGCTTGTGATAGCGACTAACAAATACCCTAATAGGCGTGAGGAAGAGAAATACTTTAATCCTTATGTATATACTAAACTAGTTTTATTTTAAATAAATTATCAATAATTCTAATATATTGATTTTGATAATTTAATTACTTTTAAGTGCATATTTATGTTATATTTTATTTATTTAACAATCCTGTAATATTGAAAGGCGTAGCACAGTTAATGTTCAAAATATTATACCCTACACAGCAAAGCGTGTAATGAATAATCCCATTTACTCGTAGACATATGCACACACACACACACACATATAGAGTTATATGCCACTATCAGTGGGTCTATGGGTACCCCTCCTCCCCCTCTCCCCCTGCTCCTACACCTTCAACCCAGCCCATCTGGTTGGGGTTCTATTTGTAAACAAAACGCGACGAATATGCGGCTTGAATTTGAATTTTTGCCCAGCTCTGTTGGAAGACGATTTCAAAATCAACAGCAGGCACAGCCCAAAACACACACACACACACACCCTTACCTCCACGCGCCGTGGCAATTGGCGAATTCAGTCCGCTTAGTTCCTAAGGCATTCCTAACAAGATTGTACAATACTCGTATTTGTCATATCATAAATTGTATTTTATTTTATACGCATGAATTTATAATTTGTTCATTTTTTGATTATTTTTTTTTTTTGGTGTCGATTCATTTGCATTTGAGTTTTGTTGCCATTTAATTGGCCACATTTAATATTCGAGATTTTTGCTTAAGGCGAAACACCCAATAAAGTAGGCCATTAGACGGGCGCCAGTCCTCAGTTTTGAATGACATCCATAAATAGTTATTTGAGTTCAGAATACCTTCTTATATAGCCTAACAGAAAACGTGTTTGTTTGGCATGTTATTTTAGTTAAGATCGCCAAATTTCAAACAATCTCTTCTAACGTAGATATGATCTAGATAGATATAGATCTACATATATACAGATTTTAAGAGAGAGATAATTTATCCCTTTTTTAAATATTGGTTGATACACGAAGATCTAAAAATATGCAGATTTTGTTATAGTTAAGTTTTTTTATTTTTGTTTTTCTTTATTCGCTACGCATTTTGAATTCGGTTTGTTTCTGCTCATTCATTCATTGATTCATTTGCTCATTCATATCGTGTTGTTTATTTTCCAAAAACCAAATGTGTTTTTGTTATTTTCGTAAATTCTTTTCTGTTATATTTTTCTATTTCCAATTTTATTTATTTATGCAAAAAGTTGTTTTGTTCGCTAGCTCAAAATACACAAGTGAAAAAAGGTTGGTGCACAAAATAACTATTTATAAGTCGACGATTATGGATTATCCACCAAAAATGTTACAGTAAAATGTGAACTGTTCATTTTGCTTAAGTGTACAATTTTAATTCATATTTTATTCACGGCGCTGCGACTCTAAAGATACTTCTTCTATATGCAAATCTCAAATAGTTTTGTTGAACTAACATTTTTGCATTGCTGCTAACGGAAAGTGTGCCAAATCTATTAAATTTCAACTGCTTATAAACTAAAAAAAAAGAGCAGAAAAAAAACGTAAAGAAAAACAACAGAAATTGCGCTTTATTTAAGTACAAAAATAACGAGGCGAGCAGCGAGCGCAACAAGAGGCAAATTTTAGTTTGGGTTTAAATTGAAAATCGCACTGAAATGATTTTCATTTGTCGGTAATTTGGCTGAATTTGCCCATGGTTTTAAGGGGCGCCACGGATTGGGCAGGGGCAACAACTGGTGGTGGCCTACCTCGGGCAGCGGCGGGGCACGCTTTCATTTCAGTGCCACAATTTAAATCGCCAGCGGTGAAATTTTTGTTTACCCATCGCCGTCCAACAAATTTTGCGTCGTCAAATCAAAGAAAGCGTGACAAAGTATTTTATTGATTGCCGTCATTATAATTAGTTCAAATGTCTATTTTAAAATATTTTCAAGAATTTTACGAAATGAACAAATTTCGTTTGTCGAAATGAATCAGTTCGCCAGCACAATGTTGCCACATCACAGATCATTTGCAACTTTTTCAACTTTTCGATGTTCAGTTGAACTCTTACCAATAATCATAATTGATACACAAAGTTAACACAAATCCAGAACTTGTTCAGCATTGTTTGTTTGGCATCACTTTTGAACACATTTCATTTGATTTTGACATTTTGAAACATTTCCCATTGCGTTCTCGTCAGTTCGGTGCCAGCCCACGGAAGTATCCACAATCCGGTGGGTGGCAATTTATTTCAGTTAGTTATTTGTATCTATTTGTGGCGCCATGCAAATCGCATTTCGCACAACTGACAAGTTGTAAAAATAAATTTGCAATTTGTTTACAAATATTGCGGCTAATTGTGGATGACACTCAACACGTTTTGGGGAAGTGAAATAATTATGCATAAAGGTCGAATTAAAAATGTGAAAACATGAATTTTGTGCACAAGTTACAAAGTAGCAAATAAATATATAGAAATATATTATGTATATATGTATATACAATCAGATAGTTGCATAATCAAGCAGTTAGTAAATGTCATTAGACTATATAAAATTATATGAAATATGGATAAAATCAGATAGTTTAAATATGCATAAAATCAGGAACAAACATTCAGAAAACTTACTAAAAATATATATAAATATATTTAATAAATATATTTACAATATTGTACATATCAAATTGGATAACTAAAAACCAAATTAGAGTCAATAAAATAAATAAATAATCAACTGAAATAATTGGAAATATAGTAAATGAAAATATGTATAATATATATTGTGAACAAAATCAGATAGCCAACTCAATTGGGCAATCAATCAACATATAGAACTATAGCAAATAAATATATGTATTGTCTGAACTAAATCAGATACTTAAACAGTAAATGAAAATATGCATTGTATGAACCAAATTAGATAGTTGAGCAACCCGCCCATTTGATGATAGGTAATTGCTCTTATTGTTTGCCGTTGAGTGAATAGTGAACAGGAAATGTTGATTTGCTGATGATTAATGATAGATCTCTGTTGAGATCTTGACTACAAGTGCTCAGTGGAAATGCACTTGCAAATCAGAGCACAATTGTGTTATTCGCCCATCTACAATTTCAGTGCACATTTCCTGTGTTTGTCTATTGGAAGTTTCTTGGGATGGAATCAATGGAATCCGCCTCAAGCGAATGCAACCTTTGAGATAATATGCAGTTGAGCATTAACTGACTGAATTCAATTACAAATTGTCTATTGAATGCGGTGAAAACCCTAAAACATAACCCCAAAAGCGGAGAAAACAAGCAAGAAGGCGCTAGTCGAGAGAGCTCTACTTGGAGATACCCTCAACCTTAATTCTTGCCTAACTGCTGTGTTTTTTATTTGATCTGGTTCATATTTCCATATATATATATATATATATATAAATATATTAATTTTAAATTTCCAGTTTTGATAGACTCTAAAGTTGGCTTATACTTAAGATCGAGCCAAGAACATATAAATACTTAATCAGATCAAAAATGTTTCTTTCTGTGACAATCTTTAAAGCCCTTTCTATCCATTTTGAATGGTTACAGGGTATAAATAGTGGAATAGAGGACATAGAAGAATAGAGAATGGAGCCATTGAAATCGGATCGGATCGGAACAGATTGGTTTTCGCTTGGATCGATCACAAGTGTTTGTTTGGCAACCTGATCAAGGGCTTATCTCGTCGATCGAGACGTGCACCGTCCGGAGGCACACAGAGTCAGGGCAGGGCATTTGTCATGGCTGGGGATTGGGAATAGACCCTAACAAGCGATTGCATTGTTGTGATAAATTACACTTCAATTGTTAAGGCTGTCTGTCCCGCTGACGAGAGCTACAGGAATTAGGAATGAAGAATGAGGAATGATTGGCATTCGTCCGGAGTGCAATCATCGTATTTTGTAATTTACAAGTCCCAAAAGAGCCACAGAAATGTGTCAAAAATATCAAATGTCCTTTTGTGCACAGGTCCTTGCACACTCTGCCGCCCGATTAGCAAACGCTCATTGGTTTTCTATGGAGCGAGAGGGATCTGTGTGGCATCTCTAGGCACTACCTGCCAGGCATAATTAATTTAATCATTGCTCATTGCACACAGACACACAGAGACAACAAGTAGATGAAGGCGAAAGAAAACCAGTCGCAGGCACAGGGCCAAGAGGCACAAGTGTACCCATTGTGGCAACCTTCTGACGTGCCCCAGACCCACGACACAAACAAAGAGAAAACACACACAATCTGTGCCTAACAAGCGGCTCAAAGAACCGGCTATGCTGCCCGTAGTTATACATATATATATATATATACATATATACATATAATATATATATATATATATGTATATGACTATATCCCTCTAACCCAGACTCAGACTTGTATCTCGTAGCTGTCATGACAAGCAGTTTTTTTCTTCATTCTTTTCTTTTCTTTTCTTTTTTGTTTGGCTAAAAAAAAGAACTCCTCTGATTGAGTTGATCTTCATGATGATCCTCAACATCATCAACTCTTCATTTGTGTGTGTGTCACAAACAAAGAGAGACTGTTTGGAGTGAGTAAGTTGTGGCAGTGGCAGTGGCAGGGGCAGGGTCAGGGGCAGGCGCGTCTTGAGTGCGCCCGCTGTGCGAGGGTCGAGGATTGCCTGATTGCCTGTTGCCTCTTTGATGGCTGTGCGTGCTCAAACCAGAAACACTGTTTTTTTTTTTTATTTTGCGTATTTTGGTAGTTGAATTGTGGGCCCATTGTTTTAGCGCACGATCAGCGATCGGTAGTGGGGGGGGAGCTGATCTTTGGGCCATTTGTACAAACCGTCAACATGCATAAATTGACGCTAATATTGGGTCTGTGTCTGGGCTCGCTCAGCTGGATCTTGGCACCTCTGGTCTTGGCAACGCTTGTCTGCCTATCCCTCCGTCCGTCCGTCTGTCTGTCTGTCCGTCCGTTTGGCTCCAGAAAATAAAAAGAAGAGAAGAAAAAACATTCATTCCCCAATCTCACGGCGCTCACTTTGCATATAAATCATGTTTATGACTTGTTATTTTTCACTATTTATTTTGCTTTTCGCCTCTTTGTTTATCGTTAGAAAAACGCACTTTTTTTTGTTGTTTTTTTTTATACATCTTTTTCTTTTTTCCAAATTACAACATTTATTTTGGATTTGTTGTTTAGGCTGCGCTGCTGTGGGCTGCGGATGCGGGCAGTGGTGCGACTGGCGTCTAATCAAATGGCTGAAGAACTTTAAGGGGCGCCGAAACGATCGTAAATGGAACTCTCGATTGTATATATATGTTTAATTAACGCATTTCGACCTTGTCGACTCTACGATAAACATGCCAAGCCACCAACTGAACGTTCAAATGGCCAACAGATGATATCATTGCGGCCCAAAACACTTGATTATCTGCAGAACTCCCAAAGCAAAGAGATGGCCTCTAAAAAAGACTATACAGATATAGACGTTTATATATATAGATATATCTCCAGAGAATTCGTTCAATACAATATTTTCAGTTCGCTTTTTTCGACTATATCTATTTTGCATGCTTACCCCTGGAGCCCAGCCCAACTCCCCATTCCAGTCCATTGTCCATAATCTGGCCTCAGTTTTTAATAAAAAGTAAACACGGGAAAAAAGCAAATATTGCTAACAAAATGACGATTTATATTAGCAATTTATTGCAGTGCAGCATTCGCAGGAGGAGCAGAAGCAGGCATCGGAAAATAACCAGAACAAATGTGGGCAAAACAGAAAAAAAAAAAAAACGGAAAAGAAACGATTTGGAAAAAACCAAAAAAGGAAAATCAAATGGGACTTGCTTAAATTGTGAAAAGCCATTAAACGCAGCTGGTGCCTGGAAAAGCAGAACCGCAATTATCATGAACGCAATTTTTCTTGCCTCCATTTTTTTTGGTGTGTTGTTGTGAAAATGGGGAGAACTCCCGCCGTGACCAGGCAGCCCAAACAGCTGGAGAGACGTCACATGGTAAACACTTTGACGCTAAACTTGAATCGTTAAATATTTATAAAACAGCAGCAAAAAAGAAAAAAGGAAAACGTAAAAAGAAAAACGAAAACGAAGCGAAATGAAACTCGGCGCACATAAATTAGAAATTAGAAATGAAGAGATGTGGTCAAGGGACAGCTATTAAATGGGGACTGTGTCGTCGAGGGTATTGCGAGAGCAGACCGCAACGATGCTCAACATCAACACATCATAATCCCAAAAGCATTTGTCCCACTGCGACTTACACAGGGCTAAAACCTGACTAATATGGCTTTAATGAGCTGGCCAACAACAATCTGGCAGCTGCTCTGCGGCTCCACAATGCGATTGCGGCTTTCGTTTGGCTCGTTTGGGCCGAAAGGTTCCGCGTCGACTACGTGACAAAAATAGCTTGAACACTAAAAGCCAAAAACCAAAAAAAAACACAGTTAGAATGCTCGACTAAGAGATACTCTATTAAATACAGTTTGTGCACTCGATTTGTCTCCTAATATTAATTGCAAGAAAATATCTTCGCAATTGCGACTTTCGTTGCTATCGGAAATCGATTATTATCGATATATGCGTAACGATTGCAGCTAGCAATAAATTGAAATTAGCTTAGGCGAATGGTTTTTGAAAACTTTTCATTCTTTATTATTATTTTATTGTGTTTTTCATTGCTATCGGAAATCGATTAATATCGATATTCTGTAACTGTTACAGCTAGCAATAAATTGAAGTAAGCATCTTAAGCGAATGGTTTCTGAGAACTTTTATTCCTAATTTGTTGCCTTTAGCTCTTGTCTCTCTGGTCTCTGAGCTCAACTTGTTCGGACTCGACTTTTAATGCTAATCACGAAAATATATCGAAGATGCTTCCTGCTGCTTACTACATACTTTTGCTCAAACCCACTACGCCCTCTTTGCCAACTTTTAAACGTGTTCTGAGATGACCCTTAACGAACCAACCATTTTTCACAAGCGCTCCAAAATGTGCGAAAATGACTTTCATCCATATTAACAATTGAAGCAACTGAAGCAGGCCAATCTCAAATGCTAAGTGCAGGCGTATATCACCTTTGATTTGAGTATCAGTAACTCACAGGTCTATTCAAATCCTTTTTATGGCTCTCAGCTGAATGTGCAACGTGGCTAAAACCCATTCCGGCAACTCATCCATTGTCCAACTCTGAACCAGATTTGTTTTCCCCTCTTTTTTTTGTGAATTTATTGCCCGACTCTATCGCTCTCGCTCTCTCTCTCTCTCTCTCTCTCTCTCTCTCTAACCTCTGACAGCAACAAGCACAAACAATAGTTTAATTACCATTAACGCTGACGCCGACTACTGATGGCAATAAAAAACCATTAAAAGGAATTTATTTTAAGGACCGAACTGGCTATAAATCACATTACACGCTGCTATAAAACCAAAAAGGAACAGCAACAAACTGCTGCAAAAAGGGGGCGTGTGGGCTGGCTGTTAAAAGCTCTGCAGGTGCCCAAAAATGGGTGGGCGTGGCAGTGGGGCGTCCTCCTTTGTGTGTGTGTATCGAAAAAATCAATGCAATCCTTGCGAAAGGGCTGCACAGCGAATAAGCTGCGTGTCCTGAAATATTCCTTTTTATATGCATACTTTGTTGCCGCCTTCATTTGTTGCGGGTGGGAGGGGGGTGGGGGGTCGATCAAATATCAAACGATGACGTCAAGTTATTGCCAAGAGTAGCAGAAACAAATTAGAACACTCGAGTCGAGACAGCTCGTTCAGAATATGTCCTGAAGCCAAGTCTCTGTTTATTATAGATATTCAAACACTGAAAAATGTGTGTGTTTGTGTGTGTTTGTGTGTGTGTGTGTGTGTGTGTGTGTGTAGATGTATAAGAAAATACTGCTTAATATGAAAATGCAATTTTCTTTCCATTTTCACAACACATCTGGTTACAATTGTGCGCATGTTCAATATTAAGTCAAGTTGTAAGCATTCCTTATTAGATATATATTTTTCATTGTTATCGGAAATCGATTTGTATCAATACTGGCTTATCGAGAAAGTTAAACAAACCTTGAGCTGCTTATGGTTTGCTAGAACAAATTTGGAGTCTCAAGTTGTTACAGGCGCTGTTTTCCACAACTTCAGTGCACAATTTGCAACAATTTGCAATCGACTACTTATCGATAACATATTCAAAGTGTGCTTTAAGTTATGCCACAGTTTAATTCGTAATAAAAGTCGGCTCTAATCGGCTTAATGTCTTTCACTCTCTGCCACCCTTGAGCATTTGATATTTGTTTTCCTCTTTTTGCGGCATCTGCAAAAGTTTCGATAAAATTGGCATGTTTTTAATAAGCTAACACAAAGACAATAACTATTAAAGAAAGAAAGCAGCGATATTCGAAATTTCAAGCCAAATTAGACTCATTTTATTTATTTGTTCCTTTTATTCAAGCATTTGTCTGGCAGCGTGTTCGGGCCCTGTCTATGTAATAAGTGCCACATTGTTGTCGATGCTGCTGCTGTTGCTGGGGGGGAGGTGGGGTGATGCCACTAGAACAGGATATGTGAAACAATACAACCATAAAATTGACTGGCAGAAGGAAACACATTGATTTGCCATTTGAGCGCAAATTCATGGCAATAAAATCAGCGTTGGAAAAACTTTTTTTAATGCCACTTTCAATATTTGTTTTAGCTTACACACACACACACACACACACACAAAGAGGACTTGCCCCTGTGGTTGTTTGTGCTGATCCGCCCTGTTCCATATACACACACACACACACACACACACACTTCCTGTTGGGAATTGTAAAACGCGTTGTGTAATCGAAACTTTTAACGACTTGATGCGATTCGAAATTGTGTAATATTGAGGCACTAACACTCAACCAAATGGAAAGCGAGTGCCCACACACACACACACACACACAGTAACACACACACACACGGCGTGTGTGCAAATAAATATCAGTGTATATGCTCATTGAGGGTCCTTCAGATACATTTTACAACATCAAAAGTGCGCTACGTTCGATTGAGCCAAGCATATCGGTTGAGTGCACAGAACACAGAACAATTAATCAACACTCAGCTGCCAGTGCAGTGCAATCGAGTGCAATTAGCGAAAATCCAACCTTCAAATCAAAACCAATTGAAAATAGTTTTCAAAAAATGCACATCAATTTTAGTTAATGGAATTGCATTCCCGATCTATCCACTAAACAGATCTTCAAAATGAAGTAAAACTACTTCAAATAAATAAATAAATTCGAAATTTATTTCAATTATATATATTATATATTCGAAATTGAAGCAGACTTTTTTTTAATAGTTAGAAACGGAATTAATCAATACTAAACAGCGATAAATAAATACTAAATTTGAGATATTCATATAAAAATCATATCAAAAATGTTGCCAACTTAGTTTTCTCTGATTTGAACTAATTATATATTCCAGCAAGATTTGATGCTAAATCGAAGGATCCTCTTTCAGTTCGGTGTAGGGAACTTGAAGTGATTTTGTAGCTGCGAAAAAAGCAATCCATGTAATTCGACGACAAAGATGTGCTAATAAATTTCAACTTAATTTCCGAAATGTGCATCTAACACATAAAAAGCTGAACGCAAACACGACCAGGCACAACCCCAAAGCCAAAGCCAAAACCAGAGCTGGAGCCGTAGCCGGAGACAAAGTCGGAGCCGGAGCCGGAGACAGAGCCAGAGCGAGAGCGAGAGTAGCCTGTTCCGGAAATGAACAAGCGTATGAAGCGGGATTGAAATTTAGACTATAAAAAAGAAGGCGACGAGTAGCAAGGAGCAGGAGCAGCAGCAGCAGCAGGAGCAGCAGCAGGAGCAGGAGTTGGAGTAGAAGTAGCTGTGTCAGATTGAGTTGCCATGCGGCGTATTGTTCCTGAGCGATTGCAAAGGATGTGGTAGATGGTAGATGGTAAATGGTAGATGGCAAAGCTGGCGCAAAGTTTCAAGCATGGTTTTTGCATAAAACTTCAATTTAAATTGACATTTGAGTGGAAAGTAATTGCATGATATGCGCAGAGCATAAAAAAGGCAGCCCCATCGACGGGCTGTTACTTATGGCCATGGCCCCGGACCCGGACCCACACCCACACTCACACCCGGACTGCGTCTTCGTTTCAGTCTTGCTGCTGGTGTGGTTGGTATTTTTGGTAGTGCTTGGGCGTGTTTGATATATATATATATATGAGCAGCTACTATTTTTAGGCATTTAATGCGATTTTCAAGCAATATCTCTCTCTCTCGCTCGCTTGCTGTGCAAGCATCGCTGCTTAGTTTCGCCATAGTCTGCATCCATTCATCCATCCATCCATCCATTCATCCATCCATTCAACCATCTAAAGCATTGCGGAAGGCTCTATGGAGCTCATTATGCGCTCGTTTATATGCTGAATTTGTTGTTGCTCTTCCTCTTCGTCTCTTCTTCTTGATTTTACTGTTGTTGCTGTTTTTACTGTTGCTGTTGTTGTTGTTTTTGCTGTTGTTGTTGTTGTTTTTACTGTTGTTGCTGTTGTTGTTGTTTTTACTGTTGTTGCTGTTGTTGTTGTTTTTACTGTTGTTGCTGCTGTACATTTTGTGCACATTATGTGGGTCTGGGTCTGAGTCTGTGTTCTTTTCTTCTTCCGTGCGGTGTGTTGCTGTAACTCAATGCGGGCAATGCTTATTTTGTTTTTCGTCTTTGTTTCACTTTTTTTTCATTCTCTCTTTGAAATTAAATGCCAATAAATTTGCATTTTTTTTTTGTTTCTTGCAATTTTCGAAGCGAAGATCGATGGTGGAGAGGGAGACAAAGTGTAATTTGTTTTTTGGGCTGGCAATTGGTATTTTGTTTGTCTTTGTTTTTCTCTGGCTTTTGCTCGAGTTTTTCAATTGCGAATTGACCAAGTTTTAATGTTGCTAATTTGTTTTCATTTCAAGCCGATTCTTTTATTTATTCATTTCGCAGCAATTGAATCGATTTGTTATACAGTTAGATTACATGAAATAGTTTCTTATCAGCAACATTTGACTTGAGTAATTCTGATAAGACGAATATTGCTGGGCTGATGAACACATAAACGCTTAAGCTGTCCATTAAGAAAATAAATAAATTAAATAAATAAACAGGCAACGAGAAAGTGAAGAATGTGTTTAATATAAGCAAAAGGTTAATCCGAACAAATTCAATTTCAAACTGAGCAAAAACTTTTCACGGTGTCCTGCGAGAGTTAAAAAGGTTAAATTTCAATAATGCTGCTGTCCGTTTTCTGTTTGTTTTTGTTTTGTTTTGTTTTTTATCTGCTGGCAAGTCCTTGCCCTTAAGCCGGCTAAAGTTGCAAGTTGTTGGGGGCTGTGCAAAGAGGCGAGGCAATGCCTCAGATATGGCAATTCTTTTTGTTTTTCCGTCTGTTGTGGGTCGTTCATCAAGTAATTTAAATAACGTTATTTACATGCCGAATGCCAAATATTTGCCAGGATACAAATATTGATGTCGCGCAGACATTTAAACATGTCAGCAAACAACAAAGGAAAATCCTGATAGAGACATTATGCACTCGTTTCAATTAAAGCAAAAGAAAAATGGAAAACCAAAGGATGAGCTGTGGAAATGTTGAAATTGAAGTGAAACTAAAGCCTTTAGCAAATAGTTGTTAAAATATGTCAATAACCTACGCCCGCCCAGCCCCAGCTCGAGCTTGTGTCCTGTCCAGCAGCTGGGGTTCCAAATCAATGGCCAGCAGCAAGCAACCCTCTGAAACCCCCCCCCCCCCCCCCTCTCTCTCTCTCTCTCGCTCTCTCTCTCTCTGTGTATTTGGCAAAGAATTGCGAACGGGACAGTTTTGGCAGGCCAAATAGATGGTTGCGCTGGGTTGGGTGGGTGGCACTTGTGGCCAGAAGTGTGCTAGTAGTGGGGCAGCCAGAAAGAGACCAGGATAAATGTATACACGAATAAGCGCAGAAAATGTTTAATTAAATTCCGGGACACATTTGGCATGTTACATTGCTTTGGTCGGTCGAACCACAGCCAGTGGGTCGCACTTGGTCTTGCAACTTGAACCTGGACTGTGGCAGTGCCAGTGGCTGTGGCAATGGCAGTGGCAGTGGCAATGGCAGTGGATGTGGCTGGAGCTGTAGTTGTGGCTCTGGCTCTGGCTCTGGCTGTGGACCCGTTTGCTTGTTTATCCCTGTCGCCAGCGAACTAACTAACAGAAATTGCAATAAAAATACCAAAAGCGTAGCAAAAACTAAGCAAAGCAAATTATGTTCTCCCCCTGAACCCCCCACCCCAACCCTCCATCTCTGACACTTTCATTCAGCTGCGGTTCGTTCGGATATCAAATTGGCATTGATGCTGCAAGGTGCAAGGGCGGTAGGGGTGGCGTGCGCTTGATACCATTACCTTGTCGCAATTCACAGTTAACTTTCCGGCTTGTTGTCAACGCCTGACAAATAACTTTTCAAGATGGCTGCGAATTTTTTAAGCAGTGCAACGGAAGTTGACTCATAAGGATAAAACTCCTTAATAGCTGATTGGTCCTTGGAATGATAACAGTATATTTATTTTTGCACAAATATAAATTATTTATTGATAAATAATATATATAATAATATAATAATATATAGTAATAAAAATAAAAGCAAAGTTAAATCAAATAAAATATTTTTATTGATTTTGAATTGAATTTATCAATTATTTGACTTGTTTAAATAATCATATTTAAATACGTAAATAAATAAATAACTCGAAATTTAAAAATAAAATATAAATATCAATTTCAATTCTTGTTTATATATATATATATGTACGATAAATCAAAAGTTTATTCTGCTAGAAATGCAAATATAAAAACCAAATAAAATTGGAGTCAAAACTAAATCAAATTACCAAAAACTGTGTTGTTTGTTTGTTAGCAACCGAAACATGTCTGCTGCTGCTGCCGACTAACCGACTAACCGCATAAGCCTGACCTTATCTAACGATACTACACCTTTTTGGCCAAAACTACAAAATGAGGCGGTTGGGAGGGGGGAGTTGGGGGCAAAAACTTTCCACACAACCCAAGTATCTAATCAAATAAGCCAGTAAAT
This sequence comes from Drosophila cognata, assembly GCA_035041535.1. NCBI lineage: Eukaryota > Metazoa > Arthropoda > Insecta > Diptera > Drosophilidae > Drosophila > Drosophila cognata. The sequence continues at coordinate 1,268,590 of JAWNLC010000823.1, forward strand.
GGCTTTTAGCTCGTCTCTAACTCATCCGACAATAAGCAAAGGCGCACACTCGTAAAATGTTATGACTATACGAAAATTTCAGTATTTCTACTATGTTTTTCGGGTTTTAGTTGTTGTTGTTGTTGTTGTGTTTTTTTTTTAATCTAAAAGACGGCATCTGTATCATGTGATGGCCTTTTAGAGGCCAAGTCGGGCATTGTTTTTACGAGCATGCTTGCTGCACGGTGTCTGTTAATGATTGATAAACCGCACGGGACCAATCAACACCCAAAGAACGTAAGAGATTGCCGGGAGAGAGTGGGAAAGAGAGAGACAGAGAGACATAGACCCAGCTCCATTGTCAGCTGGTCCGTAATGTTTTTGGACAAGACTTTGCCAGCGGCGAGATGCACATCAAATTGGCAACATTGTCGTGAGCTTGAGTATCAAGTTTTGAGGCTGAAGCTGAGGCTGAGGCTGATGCTGATGCTGATGCTGAGGGGCTCTGCATGTAGTTGGCTTTAAGTACGAGGTAGTTGGTATACCAGTTTCTTACAGTTTATTACAAAAAGGAGCTTGGGTCAAAACCACAACAACAACAACAACAACAACAATGAATTCGCAGCCAGCAGCAGCAGCAGCAGTCGACGTCGTAAAAGACAACAATATTGTAAATAAAGTGTAGACCTGCAGCCCAAACTGGTTTCAGCCAACCAACCCAACACACAACAACAACAACAACAAACCAACAACAACCCAAACAACAACCAACAAGCAAACATCTGACCGACCAACCCAACATCGTGACTGCGACTGCGACTGCGACTGTTGCTGTTGCTGTTGGCTTTGATGACTTTTTAGCCAAAGTTGTTGGCTTTTGCTGTTGTCGATTTTATTTTCTTATTTATTTATTTCTCGTTTTTTTTTTTATATTACAAAAATATATTTTTCTTGAATACGCAGCGCAGCATAGGGAAAATTGCCAAGCGGGTGTAACCCAGCCATAAAATAGCAATCCAAGTTGCTATCAGCTGCTCATCAAACCACAGTCCAGTCCGCATATTTAGAAACAGTCTAAAACTCAAATTTTATTTATTTTATTTACTATTTCTTAACTAAACGACTTGCAGAGCAGCCCTTAAGTCGGCTATTCTCAGTTTTGGTTTTCTTTTGTTTTTGCTATCATAATTGAGGCATTGCAGGAGACGTCTCCGACCCTATAAACCAGATATACATATATATTCACTATCCACATCATTTGGAGAGTCGTTTAAGTCTGTCCGACTTTTTGTTTATAGCTGTAAATCTTCTTGAAACTTGGCTTGCTTCCAGATCAGACCAGATCGGGCGACTATATCAAACAGCTGCCGTAGGATATAGGCTCGCTCGTTAATCTATAAGTTGATACGATATCTTTAAAACTCACTTAGCTATACAGCTATCTTCTACACACAAGTCTTTTGGCTTTACTCACTCAGGAAGTCGCAGGCGATCTGATCGGAAAACTATATCAAACAGCTGCCATAAGAACAAGTTGTGGCATCGAGATAGCTGTGGAATAACGTGTTAATATTTATGAAAATGTGAAAAGGAAATCGAAAACTTATAAAAAAATATTTATATAAGAAAATATATGTCCTAACTGACAAACTTACCAACCTAACAACTATATAATGTACAAAGTACATGCATATATATATATATATATATAGCAGCAGATTAACACTGGGATGAAAGGGTATGTTGTGTTCGGGTTGCCTGGGAAAGTGGTTCTTGGCTGTTTTTATTGTATATGTTTTGGTTGCCATAAAAGCAGTTAAACCACAAACCACATCCATTGCCGCAAAACTTCTTGTTCGTAAACAACAACGCTTGGCCGGACAGTGGGACAGACGCGTTGTTGTTTGGCTTGGCCAAAACCAAACCAAACTGGCTGGTTGTCTTTGGCCCAAACACCATAAACATGAAACGAATCTAAGTCAAGAAACAGGTCTCAGTTCATGGCTTAGACTTTTATTGCCGTCTGAGCCAAGAACTAACCTAGGTCTAACAACAAGTTTGACAGCCTTTTTTTTGTGTTGTGGCTTTTCTTGCTTATTTTTTATGCACATGCTTATGGCTTTTAAGATAAAAACCATTATGATTGGTGAAACGTGCAAAAAAACAAAAAACAAAAAAACAAAAAACCAAAACAGAAAAAAAGAAAAACAGAAAAAAAGAAAAACAGAAAAAAACAAAAACAAACTTGACAGCTCGACGAATAAAGGAGACGAAGTACATTTGCACTACAACTATATATACATATATATATATATATATATATATATACATATGTGTGTGTGTGTGTGTGTGTGTGTGTGTGTGTCTGTCTGTCTGACCGAGACGTGAAATTTATGCCCTGGCATAATTAACTTCAAACATGATCTCATAAATTCATCTCGCGTTCGTTTCGCATTCGGCTGTTCTTGTTTACTTTGGGCTAAGATCAGAGTTGTTGTTGTTGTTGCTGTTGTTGTTGTTGCTTCAGCTGTTGTTGTTGTTGTTGTCTCGTTTGTTGCTGTTGCCAAAGTGGAGCAGACAGCTGAGCCTACTCCAGTCACAGCACCTATTTGCCATGTCCTCGTGAACGTGTTGAGCTCTCTTTTGGCCGTCAGCTTTTTTATGTCTTAGCCAAAACGATTTTCTTTTGCTTTTTTTGAAGACTTTACGCATTAAATGTCATAAGTTATGCTGTGTAGACAATTTTCACTCATTCCTATCGAGGAGCTTTGATAAGCAGCTCAAAGCCAAGTCTTTCGGCTTAGACAAAAGTTATGGCTATGGAAACTTTGGACATGGCCCCAAATAAATTTGGGCCTCATCCGTTTCGACTCTTTGTTCTAGTGTTGTTCTAGAAACCAAATCATGGTCAAAAATCACTGTTTCTCGAAAATTCAATTAGTTTTTAAGAAATTGACGCCAGTTCGAGTCAGAAATTTCCTACTTAAATTGTCATTTTGGTTCTTGAAAATCTGATCAGATGCGACAAAGGTTTGCCTGTTGCAAGTTTCCAAGAAGCAAGTAAATTATAACTTTAAAGGAAAAATAAAGAGATCAACTCAAAAAAAGATTAAGAAGAAGAAGAAGAACCCTAAATAGTTATAAATTATGCTTATATTTGTTGAACACATTATTGAATTATCGTTTCGAGTTTACAACCCCAAATCTGTGAAGCGGAAAATGGAAATTGTGACGAAGGTGTAAGCATAAGTTGCAACTTCCTGTATTACGAAAATGACACATAAATAAAGGTAGAAAGTGGCGCACAGGTAAATAATAGCTATATATATCTATACATATATATACATATATATATATATATATACATATGGAGAAAAGCATTGAACGAATTCGACGGCGAACAAAAAAAAAGTGAGCATTGTAAAATTTATTGCACTTTTCCGCTGCCGCACAATCCTTTTGTGGTGTGTGTCCACACACAGCCAGAACCCAAAGCCAACAAATAAAAACCGGCCGACGTTGCCTGACCCAAGACAGAGCCACAGACCCAGAGCCAGACCCAGAGCCAGGGCCAAAGCCAGAGACAGAGTCGAACCCAGAGCCAAAGTCAGAGCCATTTGCGTCAGACGGGGCACAATGAAAACTCTTTCAAATGGCGGCGAAAACAAAACGAAAACCTGAAACGCGTTCCACACACACAAGCACACACACACAACGCACTGACACACACCATACACACACACACACACGCACACACACACGCACACACACTCTATATGCACTTATAAAGAAAAATAAATACATTTTTCACGAATTAACGTGCTCGGTGAAGCCAAACGGCAAAAGGTTTTCAAAATTGATTTCCACCGAGTGCCTAAGAAAATCAACAACAGCAACAACAATAACAATAACAACAATAACATCAACAACAGCAACAACAATAACAATAACATTTCAAGCAAAGTCCTAAACTAAACGAAAAACATTTCAAATTTGAAGAGCTCGACTGGAAGTTACCCAGTTGGCTGCCTCCTAAGTGGTAACTAAACAATTTTCTTACTATTAAAAGTAAGTAAGTTTTGATCAACAAATTTATTATTGGAAGGAACAGACTCAGAATACTCACCGGTCTACTGACAGGACATTATAGACTGAGAAGTCACCTAACCAAAATGGGGATCTACAGTAGCGATGTGGAGATGGGGAGGAATCCTCACTACACATCCTAGCAGAAGGCGTCGCCTTGATTAGAAAGAGAAGCAGCATCCTAAGGAAGCATGTCCTGAGTCCAAAGGACATAGAAACCCTCAACCCAACAAAGATCCTGACATTCGTGCAGGAGCTGGGGTTGATGGAAGAGCTGTAGGCTCAGAAAGGGGGTCGCAGATAGGTCGCAGTGCTGGTTCTCCCCATTTATAATATAAATATTATATATTAGACTATATGTAAAATGTATTTTTGAATTGTTATCGAAAATCGAATAGTTATCGAGGCAGCTATCGATCAAATGCAATAAGCTTAATCTGCTTCAATTTGAAGTATCTATCGAATCGGCTCTGTTGTTGTTGCTGATCAAGCATATATATGCATTTTCCCGTTACATGCTGCTGCACAACTCCAATATGCCCATTTTAGCCATTTTTATATATATTTACAACTGCCGAAACCAAATTGGCTCAGAAAGACGAAAACCAGCAAATCATCAGCGTCAAATTGACGAAATAAATGAGCATTCTCTAAATGCCCAATGCCCCAGATATAGGAAATATAGTAAATATATATATCATGCTACTACCTCAAGTGGTAATTAATGCTATAAGTTTCTCTTAACCGGCAGATCAGATAAGTTTAATGATTTTTTTTAGTGTATGTATACATCCGATAAAACAACATCTGTAAAACCAATGGTAAATTATTGATGTACGCCGATTGGGAGTTAGAAGTGCGACCTTTTTATTTGGCTGAAGGACTATTAACTTGTTTACACACCCCAACTAACTGAATTCGTATGCCAGCGTTTACCTCAACGGATCTGCCATAATCGTAACTCCCGCACACGCTCAACGCCGAGCACTTAAAAAAGGTTAAAAATCGACCATAAACAACGACCCAAAAAACAGCATAAAGAAAACAGAAAGAGGCAAAAACCAACAACAACAACAACAAAAACAGCAACAACAAAACACACACAAAAAATAAAAAATAAAAAGGAAAAGAGTAAAAAAATAAAAAAGTAAAAAAATTCGACCATCAACACGATCATCAACGAGAACCATAAATAAGACTTAAATGGCATGAAAAAGGCAACACAGGCAACAGCAACAACAACAACAACTCTGCAATCAAAACGCATGCTGTGGCAATAACAGCAACAACAACAGCAACAACAACAACAATCGCAAGAGCAACCAAGTCAAGTTTGTGGTTGGCAAGCAAAAACAACCAAACAGATGAAGAAAAAGTAGCAAAAAAAAGAGTTAAGAAAAAAACAGAAGACAACAAAAAATGGCCAACAACAACAACCAGCCTAAAAACCAGCCCAAAAGCAACAAAGTTGCAACGAACATAACAACAACAACAACAACAACAACAACAACGACGACAGCCGCACCTTTAAACAGACAGACAGATCTCAGCAACTGTGTGTGTGTGTGTGTGTGTGTATGTTATATCTACCATTTAATATATGTATGTGTATGTGTATGTGTATGTGTATTGATGTGTGCCATGCCACTTGCAGGCAGCAAAGCATTGGCCATGTTGCTGCTGCTGCAACCTGATCAAGCGATCCTCAAGAGACACAATAAAAATAAAAAATAAATAAAAAACGAACAAGAAAAATCAAAACCAAACCAAACAAAATACCAAAAGGCGACGCGACGCGTGTTGCTTCATTTCATATCTGTGACTCGATCTTCAAGCTCCACATCCAAATCCCAAATCCCAAATCCAAATCCCAGTTCCAAATCCAAAATTCGTACTGGAATTTTGAGCTTGTGTCTGCCTTTTAATTGGGTGTGGCAACTGAGCTCAGCAATTGTATTAGCCCCCAAAAGTTGTTTGTTTCTACTGTCAATCAAGACATATACATATGTATATATACTATGAGTCAGCAGTTCTCTCAGTTAATACATATAAACAGCTGATTTGATGTCTGCCTATATGTAAGTCTATATATACTTGTACTTATATATATATATACTTAAACTTATATACTCATAAATATATTATCGTTTAATAAAAACTTACACATTTTTTGTATATCAATCAATCAATCAATCAATCAATACAGAATGCTTAACAATTAATAAACAAGCAATTTGTAACCGAGTAAGTTAGTGACAATGTTTTGCTTTGAGCATAAATTGATTAATTAATTTATGTTTATCTTAAATCAATAATCAATTCAGAGAGTTTGTTGACCGATTTCTGATATATATCTATACATACATACATACATACATACATATATATATATGTGTATCTATTCAAATAGAATTGCCATAAAAACACTTCATAAATAATCAATTTACAACCGAGCAAGTTAGTGACAAAGTTTTGCTTTAAGCATCAATTCATTTATTCAATTTTTTATTTTATATTAAATTAATAATCAATTCACCGATTTCTGATAAACACATGCATATATATATATACATATATATATGTATAATAATAATAACAAAATAATACAAATTGAAAAAATAAAATAAATTCTGGCTACATTCGCCACACTAACACTTGCCCCAAAATCAAAAGCGATGCCTCAAGTCAACTAAATAAATTAAAAAAATAAATAAAAAAATAAAAAAAAAGGCAACAAGAATAAATATAAATATAAATATCTGGCAGAGCTGGCAGGCAATACTTGAATACTTGTTTGTTAACTGGACTCAAAGATTGCTGGAGACATAAATCTCGAGAGCAGCAGACAGCCCAGATCAGCAGTGGCAGGGGCGCTGCCAAGGGGCGAACCGGGGGCACAGAAGATACAATAATTATAATAACAACAACAACAACAACAGCAACAACAGAAAAGAGCCCACGGCTAAAAACCATAAATTTACTTCTATCAAAAATGAAAAAAAACTTCATTTTTAAGCTGACCAAAAATGATGCCGATTTCAACATTTCAACAGATCTGTTCGATATAGCAAATTAACATAATATTTGTGAAATATTCGTAAGGCAACCTAAAATTCTAAAAACCTTATTATATCATCATGTTTTCCCTGTTTTTTTTTTATTTTTTCTAAATATATTTCTTTTTTCTCAAGATCAAATTCAAGATCAAATTTCGATTGTTTTTGTGGCTAGTTTTTGTTTCCAGTTTTTTCTTTCCTTTTTTATTTGTTTTTTTTTTGTTGTTAAGTCTTTGTAATTGTTGTCTGCGTCAGTCACTTAATAAATGTGTTCATTTGCTTAAGGGGGTTGCCAGGGACAGGGAGAGGGTCAGAGGCAGAGGCAGAAACGAGAACGCCACAAAGTCTCTGAAGTCTCCTGCTGAAGTTCTAAAGTAATTGCGTATAACTTGAAGTACAATCGCAATACATTCAAGTCTAATTGACAGCTAAACTGGCAGTCAAAACTGGAGCCAAACAAAGAGTGGCAGGCAGCAGGCAGCAGGCAGCAGACTCTGTTCGCTGTTTCGCATTTGTAGCATGTTGTAGGAATTATCATGAGCACATCTGTGCACCGTATTCTATGTCTATTATGTCACACACACATCGAGTGTGCGAAATTACGTAAGCACTTGTCGCGGCAATGATACCCTACACTCACTGCCAGCATGAGGTAGTTCTGCCCATTATTATACAAATTGCAATACTGCAAATATTTTGATTCTTAGAAATAATTTAGAAATATCTAAAACAAATTCGTGAAATTAGCAAATCCCTCTTCCAGATTTCACATATATTAAAAAAAACCTCTCTAAAACTTTTCTAAATTGGAAAAATGTAATCTAGAATTCAGAAACATAAATCCAAATTTCCATTTTAGAGAAATCTATTTTCTGATTATTTTCTGTCAAAAGTAGTTTGTATTTTAGGGAATTCCTACAGGGCATTTTGAGGTCTTGAGCCATAGCGATATTGTGTTTAATCGAATGATGATCAACTTTCATCTGGCAGTCTATGGGGTAGAATGTTAACTGATGCTGACCTGATGCGCTGCATCCTCAAATAACGTGGCCGTAACTGAGACTGGAGATTCATCAAGCTGCCAGAAATTGGCTAATGGCTAAACTTTCAGCTGTGGCACATCCATCTTGTTGCCTTTATGACAATGGCAACGTATCAAATTTTCGGCCAGCCGCCGCCAGCTAACAGCTCCTGTGCCCCACTCGGGTCAGTTGGAGGGGGTGGGGGATTGGGGAGTCGCCACTGGCAAAAGGCAGCAAATTTATTCGCGCAAGGCAAAAGTTAATTAAACTTGAAAATAATAAAAGCAAAGGCAAATGCCAAAACACAAAGTGGAGTGAAATAATAAAACACACACACACACACACACACACAATACACACACAATACACACACACACACACAGAAAGTGTAAAACATTGGCCCGCGGGCTATCAAATGCTGGGCAGGCACATCAAATGCTGGGCATATCCATGGATGCTGGGCATGGCCCATCATTAGCATATCGCCCTCGGCGCGAAATGTGCGAAAAAGGGTTGCATTGCAAAGTTAATCGCCAGCTGATGCCGATGACAACAACACGCCAGTGGAATGAGTTAACCAGGAGCTGACAACGAGATGTAAATTGGGTTGTCGTTGGTTGGGGTGGTGGTCGGCGAGGGGCGGCGGGGGGTCTGTTTGTGACAATGATATTGACATTGACCCGGCAGTTGGGTACGGCTACGCGTACGGGTACGGGTACGGGTACGGGTTTGGGTCTGGGTGCGAGTCCACAATTCCCGGGCATTATCTGCAATCGCGGACTGCAATAAAAGTGTCCAATAATTAAAACTGGCAATGGCAATGGCAATGGCAGCAGTGCAAACTCCACAGATAGATCTACACTCCAGCAAATGGTCTCTGCCACATTTATCATTCACACCTCAGCTGTGAAAGAAGTTTAAAGCCAGGCTTAGCTAGGAAGCATGATCTGGTAATGCCTTACTTAATACTTAAGGGTCTACAAATGCTATAAGCACTTATTTTAAGTTGACCAAAAAAATGTAAATGGCAAATTCTTAGAACTTTAATTTATGCACTCAATAAGTAAAAAAAATATTAAGTAGAATTAATAAATAAATTAAAATGGATATGCAAATTTGATGCTTAATTGTGACAGTTTCACTGTAAAATATAATTTTAAACTTTTTTTTAAGTATGAAATCAGAATCGCATATTTAATCAAGAATGCATATTTCGAATTATGTTTTTCTATTTTTGTTTTTTTTTTAAGCATGAATATTTTTAATTGTATTTTTAATTTAATATAATTTTAGCATTAATATATATTTAAATAATGTAATGTTATTTAAATTAAATACAAATTTCAAATCTTTTTCCTTATTGAACTATCATCAAAGTCTCAACTCATGCTCGAATTTTCACATACAATTTGAAAGATCTTTTTGCTTGGTTCGTCCAATTTTCATTCGCTTTTAAGTGCCGACTGACCCCTTTTATCTATTTTCTTTTTGTTTTTGTTTTGGGTTGACCAAAAATATAAAAATAAAAAATACCAAAAAATTAAAAAAAACAAAAAAAAAAATTATGCGCAACGAAAAAATTGATATAAAAATTTATCACATTTTGCTGGCCTGCGGATGGCCGGCCGGTTTCCGGCAGGTTTGTTTAATTTCTGCGGGTCTGCGTACGTATTCAACAAATAGCCGTACAAATCTTTGCCGTATTCAGTCGTAAAAGGGATTTTATTTTAATTACATGCGAGTTGCTTTCTTTGCTTTCTTTGCTTTCTTTTCTTTTCTTTTTTTTATTTTTTATTTATTTTTTTTTATTTTTATTATTTTTGCTTTTTGTAGTCGGATTTGCAGGCAGTCGCTGATGACAATAAGTCGGTGGTAGATCTGTGAATGGGGTGGGCTCAATCCACACCACTCCCCGCCCCGCCCCGCCAGTCTGCCCCCCTGTTTGTTGACTTTCATAATTAAGGCCTTTGTGTGAGCGCATTTCCAGCTGATGGAACACCCTAGAACCGAACCCGCTTACCTGGAGAAATCAACGTGGATCGCAACGGCACGGAGAAAATCAAAAAAAAAAAAAACAAAAACGAAAATAATAATAATACCATAAAAAAACAAAACATAAAAGCGCCGCCGAGCAGCGCTCATAAAAAGGATTAATTGTGCGCAATTGAGGAAAATATATAACGGCAACTTTTTTCTCTCCTTTCCTTTTGTAACTGTGCATGAAAAAAGTTGGGCGACGTCGACGTCGACGCTGATGAAGTTTTCCTTTTTTTCCGGCCGCTGCTCAATCCCGAGAATCCTTAAAATTGAATTATGCAAAATCATTTAAATGCGTCGCACAGAAAAGTTGTGTTTTTTGGGCCAAACAACATTTCTTTGGCGACTTAACCACTTGGCATGTGTCTAAGGATCTTAATGTTATTGTTATTCCTCCTGTTGTTTCAGCTGTTGTTGTTGTTGTTGTTTCAGTTGCTGTTGCTGTTGCTGTTGTTTTGGGAACGGCTTAAGTTCATAATGCTCATATACATTGCTCCTCGGGGTGTTCATGTGGGTTCAGGCGAAGCATTCTAATGGGTGCCACAGCAGCTACTGTGACAGCATGCCCCTCCTCCCCGCTCCACTCCACACAATTGCCATGACAGCATTCTCTGCTCCCCCCACACAGCAACTCCACCTCATTTCGCCTACTATTTCCACATGCGTTCTTGGGTTAATTGCTCAAGTTCAAAATTAAAATATTTATTACAATGAAAAACTTTGGCACTTTGACGACGCCACCAAGACGACGACTAAAACCAGAACGACCAGGACACAAATGACAAGGATGACATAGACGACATTGTGGCGGGAGTGGGGGAGTGGGGGGTGGTGGGTTAACAAAGTGTATGAATACCAGAACAAAGAGCATATTACGTATAATTTGCAAGTGCCTTTCGAGCTGCCTGCTCTTCATGCCACCACATGTTGTAAGCAAGTGGTTCCAACTTGTTGTAGTTGCTGGTGTCAGAAAGTTTTGCGTTGTTTTGGGCTCTCCCCAGATACACAACACACACGCACACACACACAACACACACGCACACACACACACAACACACACACACTTTCATTCCCAGTGGTGCTACAAGTTGTGCTTATTGGCCAGCTTAGCTAGACTGAGCAAATAGCTAGACAAACAAATTACTTGGCTAATCCTTCAAAGCACTTGCAACATCAAAATATAATCCCAGCTTAGCTTCACTCTCGAAACTCCAAATGCTCTTTCTCTCCAAAAACTACACTGCACAACAAAGTTGGCCTTCAACTTATCGTTCAGTTAATTGCCTGATTCTAACTTGGCTTAAATTAGAAATACTTTTAAGCTGAATTTAATGTGATAATCAGTAAAAATTCTTCAACTCAAAATAGTCAAATTTATATTTCTAGCATCTTGAGTTTGGCTGTGCTCTCGGCGTTAGGAATAAGAAGTTAGTTTAACTAGCAGTTAGTCGCATCGTTAGGCTAACAAGAGGCAGAGGCAGAGGCAAGTTGGGCAACATATCGAAGTGAAATTCAGTTTAGGAATTTGCTGTCGACTTTTTGTTGGAAAAGTTGTTGCAACAACGTTTGATCAACTTAAGCGCAGCGTAGCAGGAAAAACATTATCAAGGGACACATATGCACATCGAGAGGTACGGTTAGAACAGGTGCTGCCTCAGGGGCACGTTGCAACGAGTTGCCTTCAATCTGCCGTGAAGATAACAAGCAAAGGAAAAACAGAAAACCAGCAAAATATATAAAAGGAAAACTTGTTTTGCCAAAGCCTTAACGTAAAATGTAATGGGCGGCGCTTTTCATCATCTTTTGCCTTCTTTTTTGTTGCCTTTTGCTGCCCCCTTTGCATCTAAGCCATTTTCTTTTGGGGGTGTATTGCAAATTTGAAACGCATGAATAGTCAGTTAGATGCCCCTGGGGCCGTTGTGTGGGTCGGGTCGCACAAGTTTATCTACGAGATACAGCTGGGTGGCAGCCACTGAATGAGCAAATGGAGGATTAGCGAACGAGCTGCGACCCACAGCGGATGGCCGGGCATATCCGTTGCCAGATGGTTTTTTTTTACACAGCAACCAGTTACAGTTACTCGCATACCCTGTAAAAAGAGTTCGGTTAGCTAACCCATAAGTAGCACTTGTCAAAAGTAAACCTAGAGCCAAACTTAGCAATCTCATTCATCCAATCTGTGGATAACTTGGATAACTTATACTGGGATTCTCAAAATCCAGTTTCCTTTTCAAACTATACATTTTTATCGTCTACTTTCTGGAATACACTGAGAACAAATTGCTCTACAAATCCAAATTGTTTTTTTCCTACTATAAATTTGTGCCCAAAAATCGCTTTCTTTCTTGGATAGACTGACAAACATTGCCAGATGTTTATCTCACACAAAATGTATAAGTTTAATGAAAGGGTATTCGTGAGTCGGTGTATGCCAGTAGTGGTATTTAGATGTTCGTTGCTGAGAGACAAAAACAACAAGAACAGCAATGGCAACAGAGTGAATGAGCAAGTGTTGCGGAAATGATTCGGTGCTCTCAGCAACCAGAAGGGTCCGCATCCCTACCAAACAACATCCTCCCGACAACCGTCTCCCGACACCCGACTCCCAATTACCAACTACCAACTGGCAACTCCCGACTCAGTTGCCACGGTTTTTGTTATGGGTTTGTGTGGCACACGTTTTGGTTGCATGATTGAAAAGTGTTTTGCTATAAATTCAACTTTTCTATTATCTTTATCTTATAAGCGACACGCGCTGCGAGCAACGAGCAGCGGGCGTTGTGGGCGTGGCTGGCAACAACAGAAAACAAAAAAAAAGGCCAAAACATTCAGCTGCAACGTCCATTTCAGATTTCAGCTGGCAGTCGATGTCTTCAGATTGGAGCTGCAACTGAAGTTGCAACTGAAGTTGGAGCTGAGGCTGCGGCAGGAGTTGAATGTGCTGTTAGCCAGCCGCTGCCATAATTGCTTCCTCTTGCTGCTGTGGCAGGAAACACAGTGGGCCAACTGGATGCTGTGGTAAGCTCAAAGCACTGTTAAGGGTGCCACAACATTTGAAGATGTTCAATGCATACACCGGAAAAAATCATTCATTGCATTTACAAAAAACAAAAGAAGAAGTTAAATATAAGCCAAGGCAAAGGACTATCAAAGGTTTCCACTTATCATAGCTCTTGTAGTCTCGAATGTAATCACAAATTGTGCGCAGTGTAGCAGGTTTCTTCTTCTTCCGCTTCGTGACTACTTCAGCTACTTTTTGCACTCGTGCGTTTCCATTCTGGACGTCATCATCAAACTCGTGCCCAGCCTCAGCGTCATTCGTCATTATCGAGCGAGCAAGCGAGACACGCAGAGAGAGCTATAGAGAGAGAGGGAGAGCAGAGGAGTGAAATTTTTGCTGTCATTACTTTTTATGACCCAGCAGCATGATGCAGTTGCCGCATGTGGCAGCAACAGCAGCAACAGCAGCAGCAGCAGCAGCCAGTGGGTGGCTAAGAGTGGGCCTCGCAGACACTTAAAGTATAATTTCAGGGTAAATCAGCAGGCAGAAGCACAGAGAAAAAGACAGACAGACAGACAGACACAGAGAGAGAGAGAGAGGGAGAGAGTGGGAGAGAGAGAGAGAGAGAGTGGGCTAGTGGCAGAGAGAAAGGAAGCTTGCTCAAGTAAAACATCAAAGTGAATGATGGCACTCTGTCAACCCCCGCCAGCTCAGCAAAGCGAGAGCACAAGTGACTGGTAATCCCCACCCGCTCCCTCCATAGACTCTCCTTTCCCCGCCCTCTCACAGCCTTTGGTCTTAAGCCACAAACTCAGCTGGCTCAGTTGTTGAAAATTAAAAACGCATTTTTTGCGTTTTTCCTGCTTTTAAATATAATTTACTCATTTTTTTTCGTTTGTTTGTTTTCTGTGTGACACTTCACTTAGATACGAGTGGAGCCATTCACTGCCCCGCGCCGTGCCCCCGTTTTTGTGGCAACTTGTCAGCCCTTTTATTGCGTAATTGATTTAGCAACCACCCAACTCCCAGCCCAACTCCTTCGCCATCCGTTTAAACTCGTTTGTTAATTAAATCATCAACGAAGAAAAAAAAAACACCCAAATTTGACGCATCTATTTTGGACAATATTTATAAGCTTTACCCATTAAAAATGGCTAAAACAGGGTATACTGCAGCTGTGCAAGAGTAAATGAAACAATTTAAAAAAAAATATGTTTACAAATGTTGTGGAAAAATAAAAAATAAAATAAAATAAAAACAACTTTTCGCTGCTAAAAAAAAAAAAGAAAAAAAGTTTTAATCTAATTTAAAGTGCTGCATTTGTAAAAGTTGCATAACTTTTTTTAATATATATTTTTGGAAAATCAGAAATTGACCTCCACACGCAAATTAGCAAATTAATTCGGGATTTGTTTCATGTGATTTTCAAATGAAAACAAACAGCGACAAAAGTTTGTAAAAGTTCGTGTCCAAAAAGTTGCCACTTTTGGCTTTAATTCCCCAATGGCATGGCGCAGAATGAGTGGCATGTGGCACAACAAAAAAAAAACAAAAAAAAAAATATGAACACAAAAAAAAACGAAAACTGTTTAATCCATTTTTAATTATTTTCACATTTACGACACGAGCCAAGTGTAACCAAACCCAAAAATAATTAATTACTTTAGCACTTGACGTTGTCAGCTTGTACACTGTGCCCAAATATGACTTTTACATATTTAAATATTGAGAAGCTGCTTGCTTGCTACATGTGCCACATTATTTTTGGCATACATAAGTGATGAGCCATATACGACTATCAAGGGTATACCCTCTAGTCTTTTATTGTGCCACAAAGTTTAGGCTTATATACATGTATGTACAATGCCTCCTCTGTTGCATGGTGTTGTTGCTTTTGTTGTTTACTTTTCATCGATTCCAGTTTTTAAAGCAGTGCTGATTACATATCCCAATTATATTTTGAGCATATTTTTATAATTCCATATTTATTCTATATTTATAAGTCTGTCTAAGTTCAAACACATAAAAAAAGTAGGCAAGAAAAAATATGCAAATTGAGATTTTCGCTTCAGCTTTTCTATTATCTGATTAGAGTAGTTCAAGTTGTTTATTGTTTTATTTTCGTACTATTTATGCTCGGCATATCAATAGAGGCGCTCGACTAGGGGCGGTGAGGCGGGGATTAGCCGGGGTCTTTGACTGCCTTCCGAGTTCAACGCCATTTTGTTTGCCAATGCCCAATCAGGCGCCCACACAAGTAACTGCCACTCAATTCCATAGCTGCCACGCCCCCTACTACACACATATACACAAGCACTACACACACACACACACACACACACACACACGCACACATAGAGAGAAAAGCGCGAACATTCCACTCGACGTCTCTAATTAGTAGAATTTAATCTTCACACTATGGCAACGTCAAAGCAACCGAGCATGCCCCACTCCCCCTAGCCACCCACCCACCCTCTTGCCACACTGCCGTTGCTCATTATGAAAAATTTCAAATTAAAAAGGGGCAAGCGGCATGGTTGAGGAGGTGTTGCAGGGATAGATAGGGGCTGCTTGCCAAGTAAAAGTTTCTCACAAGAAGCGACACCAGGATTTGCATAAATGCCACAACACGAACATGGAACGAGGCCAGCTGTGTGTGTTAGTGTGTGTGTGTTAGTGTGTGTATGTGTTAGTGTATCACACATCATGATTACATAATTTAGCTATTAAAAGCAGCGAGGAGCTGCCGAGGTTCGCTGCTTATTTATGCTTCAACACGCCATCTGGCGCTGCTTCAAAGGATGCCTGCTCAAAGGATTTGTGGATGCGTTGTGGATTCGGTGGATCGCTGGCTTCCAGTTGAATGGCCCCCACATGTGCACTTGATTTACTCATTAGCGTTTCTTTTCTCTTCATAATAGACGCTTACAAGTACTGCCAAGAAAATGGCATTAAACCGCAATCCAAGCGACTCCCCCTCAAAACCAACTTCCATTCTCCCTTACGTTCGTCATGCTTACTTTGTGACGTGGCGTAGGCGTATAAGCTGCTTAGGTGTATCCTTTATGAAAATTTAATTGTGCACGTGTGTGTATGTGTGTGTGTGCGCGCCCTTGGGTGTGTTTGTATTCCAGCCTAAACCCTAATAATCCCCACTATTTGCCCAGAATGTATGTGTGTAAAAATAAGCTCCCCTGCACTTCCGACAGTCGTCATGACATTTAACCTTTGCCCACAATTTTAAACTGTAAACTCGCAATTTGCCACTTATCGTTGGGGCTGTGCCCGACTTCATCGCCCGATAAGAACATTGTTGGTGGCATGCACGTGTCCCAGTTCCCATTAAATGCAACATTTCGATTATGAGCCCTCTCCGCAGTCATATAAATCACATTTAATGTATATAGACACAACTGCCACAACTTCCACAACTTCTATATAGATATTAATTCAGCTCACACAATTTGGTATTCCCTGTGTGGCAACTTGTTGCACAATGAACACCCAAAAAATATATATTTGCCATCAATATCTAATCCTGATTGTAAACTATTTCAGATTTGTTCGCTTATTACTAAGCTCAAGAAACTAATAAATGTTTTATTATTTAATATTTTATTCTATCTATTTATTTTATATTTTTGATTTATTTTTTTTCATTTTGAATTTCAATTTAAAAAATCACTTTTAATTTTATGGAAATTAATTTGTAACTTTCATTTTAATTGAAAACTTTCATTAAATAAATACAAATAAATAAATTATTGTAAATATTAAAATATATAATATCCCCGATTATTTATTATTCAATTATTCAACTATTTAAAATTATTATGCTTACTTTGGTGGTAAGTACAGGGTATGCCCAAGTTGAGCACACTTGATTCGCTTACTGCTTGCAAAATCGAAACCCAATCAAATCTGGCTTTCAGTTACATAATGACATATATATATATATGTATGTATATATGTATATACATACATATGTATGTATTTATTTTTATAATATTGCAAAAATCTCTTTAAGCCATTTTTATTTTTCAATTTCATTTTCTGGCGACTGTTAATCTGCTTTGTTTGTGCTGAATCATCTCAGGCTGGCTGGCTGGCAATAGGCACCGCATTCGGTGTCCACCCCAACAAATGAAATTAATTTCCGCACTCCAAATCTCTGGCTGTGGACACGCCTTCAACAGATTAAAGTGCGCACAAAAATCTGGTCATATTTTTCATGCATGTCATCCCACTGTACAGTGAAATGTGTGTTGTTGATAAGATCGCACAACCGGCTGATGCAAAGGATGGTGCTCGACTGTGTGTGTGTGGGTGTGTGTGTGTTGGTGTGTTGGTGTGTGCGGTTGTTGAACAGAGAATGGGCCGCACATTGGCGACGTTAACGTCAACGTTAACGTTTGCCAGACCAGATAAGAGATTTTGTTATTCATAATTCAGTCGCTGTGCGTTTTTCACCAAGCAACGACAACGAAAAATGGTTGGAAAATTGCTCAATTTTCCGTGGCAAAAGCAAGAGAAATTTATGCTAATTTGCAGCAACTATCACTATTTAACATCAGCCAACAACAACTTAACAAAGGAACCCCCCCACCCACCACACACACACATGCACACACACACACACACACCTCCACTCTCCACAAGTTGGGGCAGCATATAATAACGTCAGCGTCAGCGTAACGAAGTAACCTAATTAATTTGTGGCACTCATTAGCAACAATTGAAAATGCCACAACCAAAAGCAGCAACAACTACAAAAGGCCCTTCACACACACACACACACACACACACACAAACACCCCATCGTGAGGCGCGTCAACTTAGCCAGAAGTTGGTAAGCTTGTAGCGAATGTGGATTATTGGACGTTCCCCCCCCCCCACCCCTCCCTCCAGCCATACAGACCCCATCCCTGCTCGTACTTCCGCCTCACTCAATCCAACACTCCCGAAAAATAAAGTATTAAATGGGCGGCCGAAAAACTTTGGTGTTACTGTCATACTGTCTGGACAATCAGACCAACTGATTAAATACTCTACATTCACAAAAAAATTAAATAAAAATAAAAAAATAAATAAAATAAAATCAAATAAAAAATATTTGCAATAAAATGTTAATATTATATGTGACATAAATTATTTATATATATATTTTTTTTAATATTATGCTAATTTAATATTTATTTTTATTTAAATATTATTTAATATTAATTTATGTGTAAATTAACTTATTTATAAATTATTTTCTATTGAAATTATGCTAATTTAATATTAATAATATTATACGTAATACAAATACAAATAATCCAAATAGTTTAACTAGAATAAAATCAAATTTGTATTTTATATTAATTTAATTTCTTTTTTTTTTTATTGCAACTTTAAAAAGTGTAAATTGGACAGTTTAAATATTAATTTATTGCCTTTGGTAATTAAATGAAATTCGCTTAAATTTATAAGTTATATCTAAGCTGACAATTAATAAATTACTTCAAGTTAAGTTTCAATTTCCAAATTTAGCTAAAAATTAAGCAATTTAAATTTAAATGAAACTTTCTTTATTTGGCGTTAACAATTTGGCGTGTGTTAAGAGACGTTTAATTGGATTTAAAAGTGATATATTGGATTTTCAATGTCTCAATTACGGCGATAATTAATAATTTGTTTTCATCAAGATGCGCCCCCCACACAAAATCCGACAATTAAGCGACTTCCGCTCGGCAGTGCAGCAAAGTGCGTGATCTCCTCTCCCGATGAGCACACACATCCATTAAGATGAATGTCGGGACAAACTGGGGAAACTCATTAATGAGACGTCAATCAATCAATTTGCAGTAATGGAAACATATATGTCTGTAAATACATACATATATACATGTATGTATGTTGTGTTATACCTGCTCTGATCCCATGATCAACACAAGGGTTGTTGGCCAGTTGTCATTGGCCATGGACTCGGCGCTGGTGTGGTGCAGGTGCAGGGTAAATGCAAATATTTATGACAAAAGAATGAAAATATGTTAACTAATTTTCGGCTTTTGGTGCGTTGACGTGTGAAGCAAGCGGCTGCCAAAGAAAATTCCAACAACCACAATAAATAATGGCTCAGCTCGGCAACGGAGTCCATCACCTGCTGCTTAGGTCTGTACAGGTCTGCCCTGTTCTGGCCAGCCTGGTCAGCGTTTGAGCTGTGCGTGAGTTGGGCCTATTCGAGCCGCTGTCAGTCAGTCACTCAGCCGACATTTTGGTCGTTGTTGTAACCGTTACAAAGCCGGGCGATATATGCAAAAACATGTGACCCACCCGGCAACGGTGGCCAGCAATGCCTCCGATCGCTATCTGAGCGCTAATATATGCGTGGGCCGGCAAAAATGCCATTGGTAATGCATAATTTGAGGCACTTTTCCGGCCACCACCGGACACTAAACCACTAACCACTGGCCACTGGCCACTGGCCACATTTGAGGGTTTTTTATTCATTTTGTTTTTCTTTTGTTTTGTATTTTCTTTTTTTCATTTTTTCTTTTTTTGGTTGGGAATATCATTTAATTAACATTTTTCCTCCGCTTGCGAGGCGCAAAATAATCACGCAAAGGCAGCGTATGTGGCCTTTTTGTATACCCTTCGACCAGTCAACATCAAAAAGGGGCATATTGAAGTTGTGCAAAGGTGTGTAACAGGCAAAAAAAGAAAAGCAAAAGACTTCAAAAATGAAGTAGCAAAAGTTAAGTTCTAGCAAATAATAGATAAATCCATTGCAATTCATCGATAGAAATCGATTAACGATAGCAATTAAAAGACAACTGTAAAAATAAAAGTCTTACAGATTGTGGAACTCTTCGAATTTGAATAAGCTCGGTTAAGAAACACAGATTTTGTTGGCCTAAATATATTTTCATAATTTATATTTAATTTTATATTTTATTTGAAATTTATTTTTAATAAATTTTCTTAATTTGACATTAAATAAATAAAAAATAAATAAAAAAAAGCCTACTTTGTATTTAACAGCTGGTTACAGGGTATCTCTTAGTCCAGCTGTACAGCCTGCAGTATTTTCACTTACTTTGGTATACTAGGGGAACATCATGCCGTCACAGTGGTGCAAGATAATATAAAATATAATTTTTTAAAGATATTTATTAAATTAATTTATATTAACTCGAAACTTGTATTGAGAGAGAGAGAGGGAGATAGAGAGAGAGAGAGAGAGAGAGAGAGAGCGAGTCCAAGCAGTTTATTATAGAGAACCGAAATAGCTTGAACATTTGCCCCACTGTGCAGGTGTTCACTGTATGCCTATGTGTTTGACCTTTGCTGTAAGTTATGATTATGGCAACTGGAAGCATTGACATTACTTTGCCTCTGATACGGCCCAAACTTACATAAACTTAATTGTTTAGTTATTATTTTGTTGTTGTTGTTGTTGTTTTTGTTTTTTTTGTTTATGTTTTTTTTTGTTGTTTTTGTTTTTGTTTGAGCTGCTGTTTTGAAAGACACGCACATTCTCCCGTGGAGAACGTACTTGGCCAAGCGGTCTTGGCCGCGTCTTTTTTTCCGGCCATTTGAGCTGAGTGTTGCGTATCTGACGGATACGCATACGAAATATGAACAAATATTCCTCTTCTTCTTCTTCTTCTTCTTTTTTTTTACTTTTATTTGTGGCAATAGTCGTAACTTTGATTAATTAGCGGCTCGTCTTCTGTATTTGTCGGTCGACTTAGCTGCTTCTTGGGTTTGGGTTTTGGGGTTTTGGGGTTTGGGTTTGGGACTCTAAGTGCGATATTTGTAACACTTTGCTGACTTATTGTTGTTGACCAGCTGAAACGTGGCTGGAACTGCGATAAGGCTAATTAACCCATTGAGCCATTGTTGTTGCTCTTGGCCAGCGCTTGTGAGAGGCTTTTAAGTCGCCCATTGTTGTTGCTGTTGTTGCTGTTGCTGTTGTTGCTGTTGTTTTGGGCCGTCGCACACGTGTTCTTGGGGCACTCACAAATCTGCGCAATAAATTCCCATTTTGGTACCCTAATGGATCCTCCAAAACGGGCCAATTAATTTCGCCAGCCAAATGGGCCGCAATCTGTTTGTGTGGCCAGAACAAATTCATATTTAACACAAACAACAACAACAACAAAACACACATAAAATGCGCCTAAGACCGTAAACAAATTTGGAATTTTATGTTTTAATTTGTGAAACTGCTTCAAAATAACAAAAATAATTAAAAAGCACAATAAAAATTGAACAATTTGCAAATGATGTAATTTTCCCTTTTCAAGCCGTAAAAGTAGCGCCATGGGAAATATATATATATATATATATATTCTTGATCTGCATCAACAGACGTCTGTTTATTTATAGATCTAATCGATTCCGCCAAAGTGGAAGCTGCGAAAGATGCTCTTATCAAGTGACACTGAAATCAAATCACGTCATTGACTTTACTGACTTCTCATTATCAGCCAAGGCCTTTTCGGTTACGGCTTTAATTCGATTATTGTGTGTGTGTGTGTGTGTGGCACCAAGTTAGTTCCACGGTGAAGACACGCTCAGTTCGGAGTTCAAGGTAAGTATAATGACGCAAATATAAGTTCGCAAAGTGCTCAATTTTGAAGCGCTTAAACTAAGTTCCACATATTGATGATCATTAAAAGTCACAAGATTAAAATTTGAGAGAGTGTATGAAGCGGAAGTCGGATAAGTAAAATCATTTATAAATATATTTATATATGTAGTTCAAGCTGTAAATGGGTAAATTTTATATATCTCAGCTGACAGATGTCAAATTAAAATGTTCGATAACATTCTTGGATCAATCGATTGGAAATGGACAAAAAGTGTTTAATGAAGTTGGAAAATGCAGACAAAAAGGAAGAAGGAGTGTATATATAAGTATATAGCTGAAATGATCGATTAACTTACTGTATTACATACTTAAGCAAACACTCTACAGATATACCTCTATATATATCTAACACTCTATAATCGTTGGTTCAACATAACACTTAGTCGAGCTCTCTCGACTAAAGCATTCTTATTTTCTTTTCTTTTTTTATGGCATTTGATATTCATCTATTATTTTGTGACTCAAATTAACAACTGTCTCCAAAACTCAGCAACTACAATTTTTTATTAAGTTAATAAACTTTTTTTTTTAATTAACTAAAACAAATATATAAATGATAATAATAAAAAATAATTGGCATAAATTAAGAGCTAATCGCAATTTACAAATTACGCAACTTTGCAACTTAACTGGAACTTAGATCAAAAGTGGGTCGGGAAGTTGGGGGACGATGAGGAAGTAGTGGATGCCACGGGAATTTATGTATGTAATACTTGGGGCCCGGGGCACGCATTACTTTCAATTCGGCTGTAAGCCTCTGGAGTCGTTCTCGTTCTCGTTCTCGTTGTCGGTTAACAAGACAAATGCAATTTGAAGCACGACAAGGACAACATGCCATAAGCCCATTGATTAATTTGAAATTTATGAAGCGCCTCGTAACTTTTGCTCTGCGGCCGAACAGCAACACAAGCCAAGCCAAGCCAAGCCAAGTCAGCAGCGGACCACTACTAGTCACTAGGCATTCATGGGGTACAGTTCGCAGCTACACGGCTCATATACATTTTAATTAAATGCCGCAGCGGAAGAGCAGCTGCTGAGAAAGAAGCAGAAGATGTGGCACAGTTGCCACTAAAGATGCATACTTGACAATTTTACGTTAATCCCGGTCACGGAGCAAACACAACACCGATCCCAGACACCCATTATCGTAAACATTGAGCGTGCGCAAAACTGACATAAATATCATTTGAATAACGTCCTGCACGTGAGGCGGGGGGTAGGGGGCAGAGGGTACTGGCTGTCGGGTGCTGCTCGGCGTGGAAGAACAAAAACAGAAAACTTCATTTGGACTTGGACCACATTCGAACATGCAACTTAATTACGCGTGCCAAGCCGAACGGCTTTTGTTATTATCATTCAGTCAGCCGAGTTGCTCGTTGTTCGTTGTACTTGCCCCACACAGTTGCCACCGCCTCTCACCTCTGCCTCGGTGGACTCTGGCTGTACCTCAAAGCACTCGCCCCGTTGCGTTGATGATAATGTTTTGGACGAGGCATTGGCTGCGCTTAATGAATTTATTTGTTACGCATGGCGTACTTTGAATTGGCAGCCACAAACACACACAGCATCTGAGCGAGAGAGAGAGAGAGTGGGAAGGCTAGAGAGAGAGAGAGAGAGAGAAAGAGTGAGAACTACGCAGCGTCCTTCATTGTCCTGTTTGGTCTTAATGAAATCCATTATTACGAAAGCCATTTTCATTCCTTTCACACAACACAACACACATGCAACACACACACACGCACGCACACACGCACAGACCGTGAAACACTCTTGCCAAAAGTAAATACACTTATTACGCAAAAGTGTTTTGCGCCCGGGTAGGTTTAACCCCTCACTCCCTCACCCGCAGCCGCTCCTGGATGCGAAAGGCATAAAACGCAGCAGGAGCCAGAATATTACGCATAAGCGTTGAGGGTTAGCCTGAACAGAGAGAGAGAGATAGCGAGATAGAGAGAGAGAGCGAGAGAGACGTGGCAAATAAGTTTTGTGCGCGATATGCGAACCGATAATGATATCCGAGCCGTGGCAGGAGCTGCTCTAAAGTGACGCGTCAATTGCCCCCACACGCCTCCCCTCCGCTTGCCAGCCAGCCAGCCCACCCCAAAGCATGTACTTTATGGTCCAAGGGCGGAGGGCGGGGTAAGCAGTATTTGACACTCGAAGCGCATTCAATTAACGGCAAATGTATCCAGCATAATAACTGTTCATCAATGCGCAATCAATTGGAAAGCAGACTTCATTTCAGATATGCAAAAATCACAGCAACAAAAAATGAATACAAAAAAAACTTCGAGCGGAAAATTGAGCTGATAAAGTGAAACACTTTCAAATAAAGTTTGACATCATTCTACATAAATCAATAAATAAATATAATAATATTTAATTAAATATAATATATTCAATTAATGAATTGACAACAATTTCCCGGAATGTGTATTAATAGTGACTTTGCCACTTCAAATTCGCATTGCCAAAAGTATCGATTTGGACAAAAACGCAATTAAAACTTTAAATTAAATCAAAAGTTCAGCTAAATGCGACAAAAACCAAAAGAAAAAAAACAAATAACCCTTCTAGCAGTGAGGAGTATTTGAAATAAAGTTTTGTATCTTTTGATGTTGCTGCTAATGGATTGTGATCTGAATTGTAATGCGACCCGTCATTCAATTTGACCCATGAAAGTTTGTGCAGTTCTTGGGGCCATCTTGCTCAACTATAACTGTGAGTAAGTCCTGTGACAAAAGGAAGGACAAGCGGCAGCAGCAGGAGCAGCAGCAGCAGCAGCAGAGTTGTTGAGCGCAACTTATTCATTAGCCAAAGACGCATCCTTCCTGCCACCATTTTGAGTGGCACACAACTCCATCATTAGGACTTAAATGATTAAGACTGTTGACTTTTGCGACGTTCCTTTTTGGACTGCTTCAAACTTGAACTGCTGATACCATTAAATGCATTCATCCGCTTGTGCGCTCATTCATTCATTCATTCACAGACTCATTCATTCATTCATTCATTCATTCACTCATTCATTCATTCATTCATCCCGCTCTGCCAGCTCCCGTCGTGTCAGCTGCTCTTGACATTCTATTACCGGCCTCGAGGACTCTATCTGCAGCTATATAAGTATATAGTATATAGTTATATATGTTTATATTATGCATATATTTGTATACAGTTGCGAAAATAATAATAGAACCACTCTCACAACAAATGTTCAATTTCAATCTGTAAGTTTTTGGAACTTATGAATACGTTTTCAGAAGGAAAGATGGAAATGAAAGATGAAAATTCGAATATAGGGGGAATATTAAACAATATATTAAAAATTAACTTTAGGAAAATTTGCAAATGGTTTGTTTGCTCAGTCGTACGTAAATATATCAGAGTGATGCTATTATTTTTATTTGCAACTGTATATATATATATATATATATATATATATACATCTATAACAATCTGGATACGCAATAAATGCTTTCTATTTAATGAGTTTGCGCCGCATACGCAGTGGGGCTGCTGTGCGGATGTCCGGAATGGCAGCAAATTTACATGTTACTGCTGCCTGCTGCCTGCTGCTTGCTGCTTGCTTGATAGATACTATTTATGGGTTACCGAAGCGCCGACATTCATGCCACTTTAATTGCCAAAAAGGAGCAGATCAGAGATGGGGGGGGGGGGGGTTTGGGGTAGTCAAACATATGTATGTCTGACCTAATGGAATGGCTGACGGCTTCTGCAACGACTCATTTATCATGTGTCAAAATGTTTAACTAAATGGCACTTTGCCGAAAAACTTTCCTTTTGGGGGAGATATGGGAGGATTGTTGCTGTTGCTGTTGATGGTGTTGTTGTTGTTGTTCAGTGTTTGCTAAGTAGTTACTTTTAATAGTTGCCGCTGCTATCCAACACATAAATAACTCGTCTTGTTCGCTTGTTGCCCACACGCCCACTTTTGCTGGCCAAGTGCTAAACATCTTTGAGATACTTTTCGGGCTTTCCCGTTTTGGGGGCAGCGTGATGAATGAGCCGCCTGAGAAGCCTCGGACATAATTATATGCAGCCCGCCCCCACTCGACCCCTAATCCCACCCTTTCTCAGCTTGGTTTACACATGAAGATGACCGCAAAATGTCTTAATCGGCCATGTTTCAGCTTATGCCCCCCTTAACCCCCCCTTGCCCCATCATTCTCTCCTGTTGCAAGCATTTGCTTGCGAGCTCTTCTCGGTTTGCTGATAATCTAAGTTTATCAAATGCGACTAAACGAGGCAAAAAGGGTCAAATCGTTGCAAATATATGACCCTGAGGTTTGAGCCTAAAACAGATTTAATTACACACTAAGCTCCAGCTCCAAATACCCCAAGATACTTATCCCTCTGTTTCACATGTTGAGTTAATCCCCAATTGAAACCACCTAAATATTAAATATTTGTTAAGTTTAACTTGATATTTTCAGTTAACAGTCTATAAAAAATATTTAAGAATATTAATTTATTCAACAGTCTACACAAAATATTTAAGAATAAAATAATATTTTCCAGTCAAGCTTGATATTATTTATTTTACAGTCAATACAAAAGATTTCAGAATTTCGTTGACTATTATATTAATTTACATTCAATGCAACCGTGCATTACTAGATATGTTATCCCTACATCCCTACACATGTTAAGTAACATGGCCTGATGTAAACTTCGCTCCAACAAATTTTAAAGTTTTCCTATAAATTTAAAA
Organism: Drosophila cognata; assembly: GCA_035041535.1. NCBI lineage: Eukaryota > Metazoa > Arthropoda > Insecta > Diptera > Drosophilidae > Drosophila > Drosophila cognata. The sequence goes on from JAWNLC010000823.1 coordinate 1,295,141, forward strand.
TGCTAAAAAAAAATAACTAAAATAAATGTAAGGTTAAAATTGTTAATATTATTAACACTTAATAACAAAACAATTGTCTGCAAAATTTGGATTTACTTTTATATAACATATCTTAAAAATAATAACTCGATAAACCGACTACATTTACGCATAATTTTTCAAGCTTCGATTGACATGAACTAAACTTCAGGTTAAATAGAATGATCACAAGTTAACAAGAATAACAATAATATATACATATATACATATACATATACACATACATATACATGAACGTTGCATAATCACATTTTGTTATCTTCATATCCGCAAGCAGAAGTACTTCTTGCATATATTATAAAATCATGGATGAGAATTTAAGCTGGATAACGGCAAAAAGCTTTACTAAAAGTTCTGTTAACAGATGCAACATTGCGATGCGGATATTGCAGATCATTGGTGTTTGCTTTGGGGGCCGGCAACCTTCTGAGCGGCTAATCAATGCAAACAAATACAAATAATAAAAAAAAAGGTAGCTAATTAACTAAGTAGAGCTCAAGTGGCTTTTGCGAAACGGGTATCGTTATCGGGGTCGGGCATGGGTATTATGTGTATTATATTTATCTGATGTGCATTCATTCGAATGCACTTCCTTTGGGGCGCACTCAACGGCGACTTCCCGTTAGCAGCAACAACTACAACTGCAACAGATACGCATCAGTTGCACAAACCAAACGAAATAAGTAAATAAATAAACGTTCACTCAAGCGACTGTACACTCTGGAAAAAAATTCGCCCCAAACTTTTTCGATTTTTTTTATATAGTTTCTAAATATTAGGGAAACATTTTTCTAATATCTATAAAGGTTTGCACTGCATCGATAATCTCAAAATATATCGATTCTATCTTAAACTGTTTTTCTTCAATTTTCTTGGCGCCAAATTTAGTACGATTTTTTTGTGAGTGTAGAATTTGCAATTGCCTTACTGCTGCCCACTTCAAGTGAGAAGAGAGATAGACGCAGACAATGATTAAGAGTGGGAGAGAAGGCATAAGGAAGTGCACTTTAAACGAGGCGACAGCTGCTCGTGGCTTATCCGACAGGCCAAACAATCCCATTCGCCGATAAACGATAAACGATAGACTAGCATAATTGAAATCAACAGCAGCGACAACAACGACAGCAACAAACGCAAAAGCAGTGATGATGATTATCGTCGACGTCAACGTCGTGTTGAAATTGAATAAAAATAAAATGTAAGAAAAAATTTTATATTCCATACAGTCTCAACGTCAACAGCAATTTCTACTAAAGTGCAAGCAACAACAGCAAGAAGAAGAAGACGAAGCACGACAAAGCGGCGACGGCGACGGCGACGACGACAACACCTCCAAAGTTGATTGATAAAAACTGTTCAGCTCGGTTATAAAGTGCCCCGCAAGGAGAGAGATAGAGAGTGTAAGCAAATGCAAGAGAGAGATGGGTGGGAGGTATAGAACGGGAAACTAGCATATCGAGTTGCTTCTCTCTAATGTGACAGCTCAATGCAATTTAGTTGGCAATGACAACACAGCAATAACAGCAACAGCAACAGCAACAGCAACGGGAAACAGCAGCAGCAGCAGCTCCATTCTATTATGCACAGTGAGTGACAGCATTATGCATTCAGCGCTGGGCTTTTATATATATTAGCGAGCAATATAAAGTGTTTTGTATCTGATTTCCCAAATGGCGCTTGAGTAATGGAATTGAAGAATAAACAAACAGCTTAAGTGATCGAGTTAATGCAACAGCTATGATTTTAGGAAGAGGAAAACTTTATAAAAAAATGTTTGTGTCATTATAATCTTTGTAATACATATTTGGGTCAACACTTATGCATATAAAAATATATATGCGTATCGAATTATATGTATCTACATATATTTGTATTAGCCTGTATATTTTTATATGCAAAAGTGGTGAAAAAGTGTAATATTTGAATCAAATTTTAATTTAATTCATAATAAGAATGAAGCCGTTGTATGTATGTACATAAACACAGAAACGACAATACTGCCTGTCCAGTAACTTTTCTAGCTCAACGTAGTTGATTGCAATTCCAAATTGCTCGCACACATAGACATACACATATGCATACGCAATACACATGGAATATACACATACACATCTATTTTAAGGTAGCGAAAGGACGTAAGTAAATACAGTGAAAAGATCATAAAAATAATGAGCAACGAGAACTGACAAAAGCAACTCGATATGTATGAATGTGTGTGTGGAAAGAGGAGAAGAGAGAGGAAAGCGGAAACTGAAACTGTAACAAAAAGCTGCGCAAACAATTTTGAACGTCAATTTGTCAACTTGAAACGAAAATTGAATGCAAAAGCTTTGCAGCAATGTCAGCCGACGGCAGTTGCAATGGCAGAGTGGCAGTGGCAGCGGTAGCGACTGACGCAGTCAAAGCCAATTTCAGATTTGAAATTTTGCGCTGCATTTTCGTTGCTTTCACTCAGCTGTAAGGGGAAGGGGGAAGCGGTGATCTGAAAGTCAAGTCAAGTTAATGCCGTTATCGTAGGTGCGGCAAACATGTCGCTGCCGCAGTCGACGACGACAGCGACAACGGCGCTTGATAATGAGCAGTTAAAGCAAGAAGCAGACGCAGTCACGAAAGCTTCCGCAATGTTAAAATGTTTTGTGTGTGTGTGTGCAAAGGGAGGAGGTCAGAGAGTGAGAGAGCAGGCAAAATGCACAAAGCTCTAACTCAGCTTATGCAAGTGTATGTGTGCCGGAGACAAAATTCGGCGAAATTGAAAACTGCACGTGTTGAGGACTTGCAAAGCAGAATCAGAAGAGGCAGACAGCGCGACCAAGTGAGAGAGAGAGAGATATCGCAAGATAGGGCGTGAGGGAGAGGTAAAGAGAGCGACTCAATGTCGATCACAGCCAGGCAATGTTGTCAACTCAAAATGCAAAAGCAAAGCTGCCTACGTGAGCGACGACGCGACCTCAGCGTCGACGCTGTCGTTTTGCTCAGTTTACCGCTTGCCTCTCCCTCTCCCTTCCAGGCTATCGACTAGCCTAACAACTTGGAACAGCGAGCAGACCGCAGCCCCTTGATTAACAAAAACAACCAAATTTGCCGTGAAATGCAATTCCTTTTTTATTTTTTTTTTGTATTCATTTTGTACGTTTCTGCTGACTCGCAAAATTTGTTACCGCGTTGTGAAGCTAATTTTTTTTGTTTCTTTTTGATTTTGCGAATTTTGTTTTTGTTGTGTTCACTTCGATAACAACTTCTCAACGACGGCAACAAAATTTACAGCTGTAGCTGTCGCTGCACAGTGGTACAAATGGTTTGGAGTTGCTCCTAATTAATGTGACAAATAAATTAATAACTTAAGATAAGAATAACACTTTTTTTGAATAAAGCTTATAATTTAATTGTTATTTAATTTTATGGCTTATTTGTGCTATATAAAAATATAACACTTAGCATTATTTTAATGAAGTTTATAATTTTCTTTGTTTTTTCATTTGTTGTTGAATATCTTTTGCATAAAATGTAACTTTTTATATATGCAATATAAGCATTAATTGAATAGCGTTTATAAATTGATTATTATATAAATATAAATTTTGTTATATTTAACATTTTTATATTTCAACGAAGTTGAATTTTGAATTGAATTTTATATAATTGTTTCATTATATTGTGCTGAATATCTGTTGCACATAAATATAACGTTTAATATTTTCACACTGTACAAACACACACACACGCATGCACACATTGTAGCCTAAAATTGTGAACTAGCTCACAATTGCCTCTCGCAACGCGGCTATCTATCCAGCGTCATGGCCGCCACTTTGCTACACGAATAGCCAGCTAATGTTTTCTTTTTTTTTTTTCATTTTTTCAGTGTGCTTTGTTGGCAACGTTCGTCACATGCGCAGAAGCAGGCAGGCAGAGGCCCACTGTGCAACGTGTTGCCATTGACGGTAGCGACATCAGCAGCAGCAACAGGCAGCAACGATCGCCACAACACACGAATTGAAAACGAGAAACGCAAAAAATGTGCCCGTAAAGCGCCGGAATTTGAATACCCTTACTAAAAACTGCAACTAGCTGTAAAGTTGAAAAACAAATTTGTAAGTTAACTTTTTAAAAAACTTAACGAAGCTTTTCCTCTCTGCCGTTAATGTCAAACTAAGTTGTGCTGTGAATTGTTCTCAAGCTTTTGGCAAAGCTTCTAAAATAACTGTAATGCTCGATGCTAAAGTTGAAAAACAACAGCAGCAAGGTTGGAAGGTGTTTATGGCAGAGGGCGGGGGCGGGGGCGTGTTGGGCGAGCACAAAAAACCAAGTGACGAACTTACGGCCAACAGCAGCAGCAGCCGCAGCAACAACAACAACAACAGCAGCAGTAGCAACAACAACAGCAACTGGCCCGTTTGGAGCAGCGCGCATGCCACACACAGTTTAAATATGTGAAATTAGTACAAATCGTGATTTCAACAGCGAACGACGACCGACGAACGACGAAGCGGCGAAAAACAACAACAACAACAACAACGAACGTGTCGGGGGATCGAGAGTCGAGTGGCAGCAGCAACAACACTAGCCAGCAGCAGCACCGGCAACAGCAACATCGTCGCACGTATGTATTGCGGCAATAATAATAAAAACAGCTGATAGCAGCAACAAATAGAAAAGCCAAAACATTCAGCAAGCAGCAGCAGCAACAACAACAACAACAAAGCGTCGCATTATCAAGCGAGCAACCAACAACAGGTCTCCAAGCAGAGCAACAACAACAACAGCAGTAGCTGAGTCGTTGAGTGAGCGAAAAAAGCCCCGCGTGCCGCTGCAACCAGCACACACAACACATATAGAGAGAAACAGACTAGCGCACATGCACACACACACATGCACACACACTCACACCAATGCAAAACAGCAAACACAGAGTCGCACACCTTTGCGTTGATTTTGGACGAAGCGACGTCGCACAGTGGTCGAAAGTGTGACCAAAAATTTATCGCACGTGGTAAACAATATAATTGAGTATTGTTAACTATCAATCAGAATCTATTTTAATCAGCAACACATTTATATGATTAAATGAGTATGTATAGGTAAAAGATCAGCGTAATTCATATTTTTGCATACTTGTTAAAATTGAATTTATGATTCGACCTAATTCCGGTAAGCAAGTAAAATCATTTTTATCACTGTATTTCTACCTGTTTAACATATTTGCGTTGAACTGCAATTGTGTTGTGTGTTGTGTACCACTGTGCAACGCTCACACGCGCGGCGCTCTCTTCGCACAAAGTGCAGCTGAGCTGCCGTTTGGCCGCCGCCACACTTGCCGCTGCCGCTGCTGGTGCTGCTGCTGTTATTGCTGCTGCTGCTGCTACGCTTCCTCTGCCACACAACCGCTAGCCGCGGCCGCCGCCGCCTCAGTCGAAAGTCAAAAGCAACGTGTTGTGGACGCTTTTTTTTTTAACGTCGCGTTGCGTTTTTTGCGTTGCGTTGCGTTTTACCTTCTTTTGCTACCACCACCAACACTCCTTCCTCCTCCTCTCTCTTTCTTCACGCGCTCGCTCTCTCAAGCTCTCACTCTTAAGCTCGTTCTCTCTATCTCACTCTCTCTGTCTCTCTCGCAGCCGCCTGCGCGCGCGCGCAACAAACCCAAACACATCAACAACAACAACAACTTCACCACCCACTGCACCATTACCAGCAGCAGCAGCACCAGCAAAAGCTCCAACGCCTCCCCTTAAGGCACCGTTAACTTTCACCAGCGATGTCCGCCGCTCAGTTCAAACATGAACCGAACGCATCAATTGCGGACGTCGCAGCGCTGTCGCTGCCGATGCCGCCGTCACCGTCAGCGCCAGCCGCCGATCGCATCGAATGGTCGCGTGCAACAATTTTGGGCTTTATCGAGGATTATCGGCGGCATCGCGTCCTCTGGGATCCGAACACAAAAGGCTACCACATCAAGCAGACCAAATACGAAGCACTAAATCTGTTGAGTCAGAAATATGGCACAGAAATCCGTTCCATACGATCAAAAATTAAATCGTTACGTTCGTCATTCCATCGGGAACATGGCAAGGTGCTCAACGGACGCAGCCGCGGCGTTCATTATCAGCCCATGTGGTTTGCCTACGAAGCCATACGCTTTATACTCGACGGCGAACGTGATGTTGACAGCGCTGCTTTAGATGTGACTGCTGCGGCTGCTGGCGTCGGCATCGGCGTCAGCGTTGATGTTAAGCCGCTGTTGGACTCGGAAGCAGCCGAAAAACTGGCGCTGATGCATAGCCTAGATTTGGAACAGCTGACAGCTGTTGGCGTCCAAAAAGTTGAGCAGCAACAGCAGCAGCACGAAGAGTTTGCTGCTCGCGTCGCTGCTGCTGTTGCTGTTGTCGCCGCCGCTGCAGCAGCGGCGAACGTGAGAGAACATCAGCATAATATGGATGCAGTCGATGCAGACGTCGTCAATTCGCCGGATCCTAATTCCAACGGTTGTGCGGGCGGCGATGGCGACGGTGACAGCGCCAGCGACGCAACCGCAACATCAACAGCAGCCGTCGCTGCAGCAGCCGTGGTAAGCTTCCTTTTTTGCCTGTTGCCTATATTTATATTTATTGATTTTTACTTTACGTTGTGCATATTTTTTCTCATTTCTTACACACGCATACACATAAAAAAAAACTGTGAGCTTATTCGTTATATGCTCTGCTTTGTACAACGGCATTTTTCAATTGTTTTGCATATGAGAATTTTCATTCATTTTGTCGCATTAACTTTTATATATTATTACTTTTATTTTTTTTTATTAAAAATCTAAATCGAAATTATGAAAATATGCTATTGATTTATCATAAAAATCACAAATAATAATAATTTGCATATGCCTTTTGTTAGTTAGGGCATACAGGTGTCGCCTATGCCGATTAGCAGCAGTTCTTGTTTGTTTCTTGTTTTCGTTCCGCTGGAGCTTTTGCTTTTTTCATGTAGTGAGAATAAGTGTAAATGTGTATGCATGTTGTGTGTGTGCGTGAGTGGTTTGACTTGTTTTGCGGCAGCAGCAGCAAAAGCAGCACACGCGCCGACGCTGCTGGCTCTGCTGTGTCTAGCGCCTGGTTCGCACAGTGGCACCAACTAATTATAATTGTTTGTTATATAATATATACATTTTTCTGTATACCTATTTACCATAAAACTAAATGCACAAGTGTTTTTCATTTAGTTTTATGAATTTTCTACTTTTTTAACTTCAAAAAGCTCCCACAACCTAAGCTGCATTGCAAATGCATACACATAACAAAAATACCAATCTGACAACACTGCAAGCCTTTATAATCAGCTGGCTACAATAAAGCTGCTGTAATTGCCGTAATATTGATTAAAGAAAAGGTTTGCTATGCAGTTACAAATTATTTGTTGACACTGTGCTGGCTGCGCTGCTATTGCGTCTCATGCGCTTGATAAGCTTGTGTGTGTGTATGTCAACTGGCTTTGATTTGCCATATGTGTGTTGCATCAGCCATATAGAAATCGTCAGCGCCCCAGACGCCCCTGCCCCACTCGACCAATACAGCAGCAGCAGCAGCAGCTTTAAGTTGCTTGTTTTTTGTGTTTGTTTTTGTTTCGTTCGCTCGTCAGTTTTGTCTGTCTCTCGCTGTTTGGTCCACTTCAATTTTGAATTCGCCGCGTCGTGCGACCCCACCCACCCCCCCTTTCTATCCTCACCTTCGCTAACTAATTTAATCGTCGCCGGCTCTCCCGTGTCGCCAGCTGTATGCAAAGTGTATTGTGTATGTGTGTATGTGTTAGTGTTAGCTTGTTGCTCACATTTATGCATTTGTTTTTTATTACTATTCTAATTTGCCTTTTTTTCGCATTCTTCCTTATTTTTCTTGTTGCTTCGTTTTTACCAATTATTCTTATTGTTATTTGTTGTTGTTATTATGATTATTTGTCAGACAAATTCTTCACAATGCCATAATTATTGTAGTTATTCGCATATTTTTTTCTCATTTATTTATTATTTTAATTATATTTTTTTTTTGCTACTTTTTAACGATTTGTTTTTGGTCTTTTGCTTTCGCAGACACGTTCCTCTTCCGATTTGGATGGCGAGACTTATTGCAATATCAGCGCCGACGATGTGAAAACCGAAATTGTAAGAACACTCGAGTCCGCACGACTAGAAACGAATAGATAGAATTAATAGAGCACAATTATAATTTGCATTCAAATTAACTTCTTTTATGCACTGCAAAAACTGTGATAATATTTCATATTATTGGGAAATGCATTTCTAAAAATATAAATAATGGAAAGCAGAATAGAAATATTTTCTATAATTAAGAAAAATATTTCTAAAAAGTAGAACTGCAAACGCAAATTTAAAAAATTAGCGATTATTTTTTCGAGTGTGCTTTTGAAATAAATTAGAGCTGTTTACTAACCAATATTTAACCACTACACGTTCTCCGTCTCTCCCTCTCTCTCTATCTCTGTGTTTCCCGTACTGTCTCTGTCTGGCTGGTCGCAGATCGAGCACGAAGCTGAGCTTGGTTTGCTGGAAAGGCAGACGAGTACGCCGCTCTCGCTGAGCTATTACAAGCCCACAGATCTGACGTACAATCGGCGGAAGCGCAAGGCGCAACTGGATGAGATCGATGCGAATGATGGCCACGATGGCAATGGTGGCGATCTCTGTGGTGGCGTGGGCGTTGGCATCGTTGGGGGCGTGGTCGGTGCTTTGACTTTGACGCCGATCAAATCAACAAACCATCAGCAGCAGCAGCAGCAGCAACAACACTTGAACCACAATCAGATCGCATTTCATACGCTCCAGCAACACTTTAACCACAATCTCAGCCACATAAACCACAACGGCAATGGGCAGCCACAGCAACAACAGCAGCAGCAGCAGCAACAGCAGCAACAACAGCAACAACAGCAACAACAGCAGCAACACCAACAGCAACAACAACATTCCAATAACATGGCACAAAAACGTGATCGTGATCGTGATCTCTCCTCCTCGCCAACATTGGCCCATATGAATAATAATAATAATAACAATAATAATATTAATAATAATAATATAAACATTAACAACAACAACAATCAATCGTCCAAATCGTTGGAGCTGTCAGCAGCAGCAGCAGCAACAACAAACGCAACAAGCAGCGGCATCTCTAGCATTGCTGCCACAACGCCCATAAAACTCAGCAGCAACAAGAACAACAGCAGCAGCCACAGCAACAACAACAACAACAGCAGCAGCAACAACAACAACAACCATTTGAGTGGCAGCCATGTGGATGAGTATGAGGTGTTTGGTGAGTATGTGGCGATAACCATACGCAAACTGAAGACATCGAAATCGAGAATTGTCGTCAAGCATCTGATCAATAATCTGTTGTATGAGGCGGAGTTGGGGAAGTATGATCAGGGTATGCCGGCGACGACGGAGCCACCGCAGCTCTACAAAATGCACTAGCATATATTGATGTGCTATCGATAAGTAATCGCTAAGCGTCTATCGATATCAAGTAAGGCGGCCAAGTAGTTAACAAAAGAGAGCAGGGATCGAGAGAACGCACTAGTCAGCAACAACGCATAAACAAAACAAAAAACAAAAAACAAAAAAAATAATAATGAAGGAAGCAAAAGAAATAACGAAGAAGAAGAAGAAGCAGAAGCAGAGGAAGAAGCAGAAGAAGAGCCAACAATTCTAAGTGTAGTTAGGAGGAACTGGGGGAAACGGGGGGGCTGTATTAAGCCAAGCGCATTTCATTCAGGGACAAAGACCATTTAAGTACTTTATACAAATACTATGTACATACATATACATACATACATACACTATAAACACGCATACATATATATATATAGATGAGCTTAGTCAATCAGCAGTCAATCAGCAGTCGTCAATCAGTCAGTCAACCCACGAGAGATACTTGCTAAGCGAAACACCAATAAATATCAACATACCAATTAAATAATTTCTTATACTTTATGTATCTCCATTTTTTCACATATATATATATATGTACACACAAACTGTATAATCCGTATATATATATATATCTATATATATATTTTGAATTTAACTCTTTTGATTTGTTTTACTTTACATTTACATTTTGGCAATAACACTTTGAACTCAGGTGCCTTTATTTTTGTAGTCAATTAAGAGTTGTTATCTTATGCATTAATGAGTCGATATACATTAAACAAATACACACATCCTTATGTATATATATATATATATATATATACATATATATATGTGTGTATTTCATATTTTAAGTGCCCGCGTTGAATCAGCAACAAAAAACTGTAGCCACAATGTAAACTTAACGCTTTTGTTGCTTTTGGAAACACATCGCTTGTAAATGCCACATATATATATATATATATATATATATGTATACTAAATACATGAGACATGTTTCCAAACATCGAAAGCGATCTGTAAATATAAAATGAAAAACAAAAAAAAAAACATTAAACAAAATAACAATGAAAAATTACTTTAAGTTTATCTATTACATTTTGTTACTGCGAACTAATTTGAATTGAGCAAAAGTTAACTAATAAAAACTGTTGAATTATTTCATTTTGAAAATGAGAAATTTGCATCTTTAACTTCTTGGAGAGGTAGACATTTTGAATGGGCATTAAACTATATCTAATATTGGTTTCCATGGGAATTGTCTGATTTCGACAAGAATTTTTTTTTCTTCTTTTTTTATCGAGTCGAATCGAGCTAAATTTTATTACGCATTCATAATGCGATTATTCGTGTGGCACTCAAGGGGAGCAGGGGGTGAGGGGCGGGGGGGGGGGGGTGAACAATGGAGTTCGTTTGTTGCCTGAATGACAACGACAACAATTGTTGCTTGGCTCTAATCGTAAATCAGAAGTGCTCTCAACTGAAACCAAGAACTAAGGCAAAACTCGGTCGGTAAAAAACATTTAAAAAACAAAACTCAAAATAAATAAGGTTTTTTATGGGTATATAATATAATATATATATATACATATATATATAAATAAATCATTTATCATTATACAATCAGAGCATAATAAATATTTATAATATAAATATAATTTTGATCAGCATTATTAGACGCGTCGAAAAAGTTGCTCAATTTAAGAGCATATATATACGGATCGTATCACTATATCATATAGTATATAGTATATGTCATAGGTAAGGTCGATCGAAAGTTGAGTTTTTCTATGAAAAACTTTGTTGTTTAAGCAAGTATCTGAAGCAAACTTGATCAATGTGCGAATTAATATACCTGTCATATTCAATCACAGAGATCGGACCACTATATCATATAGCTATCATAGGAACGATTGGTTCAAAGATCAGTTACTCAATATCAGTGCTATTAAACTACAAATATTTGAATACAAATATCAGAAAATATCTCATAGAAGCAAAAGGTCCGCTTTGAGGGTATTTCAACTTCGGCTTAACTTAAATTACTCGTTACTCTTCAGTAAATGCAGTATACCCCTTTTGTGTATGTTCGAATACAGGGTATATTGCCATAAACAAGATCAAAGTAAACGAGTAATTTTCTACTTATTATATTGTGTCGGTGGTCGTTGATAACACCTAGAAACAAATGCTAGACGATAAGACAAACTGTCTGGGCTTATGCACATACATTATATGTGTACATGTATATGCACATATGTATTTAGATCAAGGCCACTTTAAATTGAATCGCCTCGGGAATTTCATCTATTTATAGATACACTGTTTAGTTTATAGATAACATCACAAAAGTCTACATTTTCTGGATTTTGATTCCCGTGATATTTGGCAGATAAACGGGCTGAGATACTAATGTAGTTAGATATATAAAGGAATAAAAAAATATGTGTTTATTTTTTGGAGAAGTTCATGTCAAGAAATTCCTTCTCTTTAGCTGTGATTCCAAGCTTCTATTCCGAGTAGACCCAAAATATTTCACCCAGGCTGGCATTTCAGGCATAGTTTGACATCTTTTTTGATTTAAGCAAGAAAGTAAAAACGTTAAGAGGACCGAGATAATATTTATTATATAATTATAATCTTCCAGCATTGTGATGATTATAATTTAAATATTATCCTCCAGCATTATGATGATTATGATTATATTATAAATATTATCTCTGCCTGCTTGACTTCTTTACTTTGCTCAACAATTTGATTGGGTTTTGCTTTGCTTTAGAACTTGATACCTTTTTTTCTAGCTTTCCTTAATAGTTAATTTATATATTTACAATTTTATTTTATTACATTTTAATACTTCTTCACTTATTTATTTTCCTTTCATTTATGATTTTATTTTGACCAAATTTAGTTGTAACTTTTGTGAATATAATTTGTAATTTTCAATTTTAATTTACATAAATTGTGTGTTACCAAATAAAGTGCACATATGAGGCAGGGAACCCAACTCAAATTGGCTTTCTACACAATCAACAGTTTCTCATTTATCAGAATGCGAATATGTCTGGCGAGTCCAGAAAACTGAGCTGGTGAACAAGTAATTGCGCACCATAGCAATCGGAATCATAGTATACAGATATAGAATACTACATTGTACAAACATTACTAAACACACACACATATATATATATATATATATATATATTGAGTACAAAGCATGTTCAGTTAGTTCGTAGAATTTGTGGCGTTTTTCTAGGAAACGAGAACGAGAATTGTGAACAGACGAAGCAACGTGCCTCGCTGTTGCTGCGATCGTCTGGCACTTGTTGAGTGTTGGGCGCGCGGAGCGGCGAGTGGCGGGGCGTTCGTTGTATGCTGGAGGAGTGGCAATACACAGCAAAAAAATAAAGAAATAAATACAACAAAAATGACGCAATGGGGCCGCCAAGCAGCTGTCGTTTGTTTTTGGGAGCTGCTTTTGTTTTGCTCGTCGCGTTTCGCTTCGCGAAGCTGAAAGCAACATCAAATGTATAAAAACTAATGATAAATTCTACGCACACAGCGAGAGTGTGAGAGAGAGAGAGAGAGGGGGGTGTATGTGTGTGTGTGTGTGTGTGTGAATACTGCGCTGAGAGGCTTTAACTTGAGCTCAGGGGCCCCCATGTCAACAATCAACAGTTTGCCATAAATTATTTTCGCAAACAATTCGAGGCACCCGATGCTGCCCCAGGGAGCCAACACTCAACACACACACACACAAGTGCGTGTGCCTGTGTGTGTGTGTGTGTATAGACAGCAAACAGTGTTGATAAGCAGCCAACTATATTAAAAGCTCCACAGCGATTGTCGCACAATCAGGCATTGAGCAAGTCCCCCTTTTGATAACAAATAAGCAACACATATTTACCAACAGTTACATATATACTTCCCTATATATATATATATATGTATGTATATGTATATGTGTATATATATGTGTATATACTTAGTGCAGAGCTAAATGGAAAGCGTTAAGAGCTCTGATATTGAGTAAGGTTGGGAAAGTGTTGTAAATCAATTAGCCAAAAGCCTTCCACAACAACAACAACAACAACAACAACAACGGCAAAAGTAAGTCGAGAAATTGCGTCGCAGACGTTGCTCTACAATGTTGTAGTTGAAGTGCATGAAAAGGGCAGCAGGCTGCGGGGCATGGGGCATGCTGGTGGGGAAGGGGGGTGTTGGAATGTGGCAAGTGGGAAGTAAGACTGCTTGGCAATTGTTGTTGCAGAACTTGCATTTCCAATATGATTTATGGCAAAACAAAATGCACAAATGCTGTTACCAGCTATTACGCTAGTCGTCTGCGATTGCTGCCTCGTAAATAACATGCTACCAGCTACGAGCTAAACCCCTGCCGCCCTGCCCCAACTGCCCCACCCAACACCACACACAAAGAGCTACGTATGCTGCAACAACGGATAAACGAGAGCGAAGGCGTTGCATTTGCAACTAATTTGTTGCTCTAATGGGACAAGCAGCACAAGGAGCGAAATCTACAATATATATATATATATCTGTGTATATATATATATGTATATATATGTATATAGCAGGTATATTTCACAACGCGCCAGAAGTTTAGTCTGTGCATAAAGTTCATCAAAGTTTTTATGGCAATGCACTCAGCTGCAAACTGCTCAGGAATTAAACGTATTCTCAACTCAACAATTATTATGTATATATATGTACATATGTATATATATATTATGATTCAACATTAAAAGCCGTAATTGAGCGTGTTTTCTTGGCCTTAAGTGCAGAACATGTTCCTCGCTTAACTTGGCCTATTCTAGTTTGCTGTCTGCTTAAAAAACATATTAAACATAGTCAAAACAATCTGGAATCTCGTTGATTTAATTTTAGAAAATGTTTTCTTTATTGCATGCATATATTTTTCACTGTGTACAGTTAATTGATTTGAGACCACTCCTAACTCAAGTCCAGCAATTAATTATTATTGCCAAGAGCACTGCAATTTAGCTGCAACATGATTTATTCGAAAGAGTCTTTTATGTCCATGAGTCCATAACCTATTGCCACTTATGTAATCAAAGTTTTAAGGAGTTTATTATTTTATTTTCTTTTCCAATGAAAGGATACAATTATTAACGTTTTTTCATTTTCTTTTTTTAACTTGGCCAACAAGTTTTTTTGGAATTTTGAAGCATTTGCATTTTTTGTCAGCTGTCTGTTGGGTTGGCATAATTGCTTTAAGATTGTAAGAAATAATTAAAGAGCCATTATATTCATGAGACCAATAATAATGGGGCAAGAGAATGGCGAACAATAGAAACAGAAACAGATAGCTCCGCTCCGCTCCGCATTCAAATCAAATTGCCCCGAAAATAAAACCTGAGCCACAGCAAAAGCCCCAAAACGAAACCAAAACAGCAGAAAAACCAGTGACGAGTGAGCGTGAGCTCGACTAGCAGATGCCCTTTAACTGAAACTGTAACTTTTCACTTGCTGCTGGCTGATTTAGTTATAGGAAAATACAGTTTCTAACGTTACTCAAGCTGATCAGCATTTTGTGAAGGTTTATATTATTCTTAATTAGCAATTGAAAATCGATATTTATCGATTTTGATTAAAATGATATAAAAAAATATATACTTATTTTCTCACGCGTTACTCAATCCAAATTTATTTAATTATTATATTTTATTCGTACTCGATTAGAAAAATGATTTATATCGATATGCGTTAATCAGCAGTTATCGATTAAGCAAAACGAACTTATACCTGAAACTGCATGACAAATTGGAATAATCAAGAATATATATATACTTTGAGATGCTTCCATCCGCTTGTCACATACTTTTGCACAATCGCAGCATACTCCTTTGGGGCGACTTTCAATGAGCATAACAGAATCAAAAAACACGAGAATCGAGAGGAGAAGTGGAGAATTAAGAATCATTAAATGCACGAAATGGCAGAGAAATGTGCCATGGCCATTAAGAATTATATGCCGTCAACCAAAACGAGCAACGAGCAACGAGCAACGAGCAGCGAGCAAAACAAAAAACCACTAAAAACCAAGGAACCCGACAACTGGAGAGTAATTATAATGCCAAGATCACGTATTCGCATTTTGCGAGTGTGCATGCCATAATGGAAGGACGATTTATGTCCAAACACCGATGCGGATACACATACAGATACACATACACATACAGATACAGATACAGATACAGATGCAGATACAGCTACAGATACAGATACAAATACAGATACAGATAGAGATACAGATACAGATACACATATACATACAGATACAGATACAGATACACATACAGCTACACATACACATACAGATACAGATACAGATACACGCATAGATACACATATAAAAATAAACATAAATCCATATACAGCTGCAGAGAGTTGGCAAAAATCAAATGAAAACCCAAAATAATTGTTGTGTTTTTTGTTGTTTTGCGCAAACATAAATTTGAGTATTGGAAAAGTTATGTAACAGTCATCCAGATATCCCTTAAAGCCATTACTCAACTCTGGCATAGCCGAATCTGTAAAAACTTGCAATCAGCTGCATTTTGAATAATAAATTTCAATTCTGAATTAAGAATTTCAAACTGAAATTGGGATTTAGTTCAGCTTAGTTTGGATTAATAATTGGCTCACTTTTGGCTTGACTTGATTTGAAATTGGTTTTTTTTCTTCCATAAAATACTTAAAAACTTATTTAACTTTTAGCTTTGGTTGCTTGCAGTAAAGCTGAAATCTGGCCCAAAGTATTTCAAGTAATAAAAGAAGCAGAAAAAAGCACAGTTATCTAAGATGAAATATTTTGATGTTTATTGGCTGAAATGTTTGCTGAATATGTGCAAATATTATTAAGCCTTATCTGCTGCTTATGGCGGATGATGTTGCCAGATTGCGGACGCTATCCATCCTCATCGACAGTATCGCTGTCGTCGTGGTTGTGCGTGTTGGCATCCCCGAACTGAGGATTAAGGTTGCAGCCTTGCAACATCATCTGCTGCAGTTGGGTTACATGCGAGGGCTTCAGTTGCTCCATGCAGCCGTAGTAGAGCACATCCGAGATGAGCTTGCCTGCGAGCAGCTGCTGTTGCTTGGGCATCTCATCAAACTGAGTGCGCCAGGTGTGGGCAAGTGCCTCCGATGCGGAGAGCGTGGAGAAACGCTTGCGCTGCTGCGGCTGATGCCTGTGGCAAGTGGAGTGCAGTGGTGTGGCTGAAGCAGCGGCAGATTCAGGCAATTCATCCTTGACAGCCAAGCGACGCTTTCTGGCTGGGAAAGTATTGTAAGAAATGGGCTCTGGACTGCTGCTGACAGCCTTGTTGCAGCTCTCCTCCTGTCCCTCGAGAAAGTCAAGCAGCTCAAAATACCACAACGTTGACTCGAACGGTTCCCGCTCCTCGTCGGACTGTTCCCGCTTGCGTAAATCCCGTCGAAAGTTCGTTCGAAACGAGTTGATCTTCTTGACGACGAGTGCCCGATCCGCATTTGGTTCCACTTCGCGCAGCTTCAGCACCAGCTGCTCATAGCCGGCCGACTTCAGTACGCGACTGCTGTACTCGGGACTCTTCACCTTCCACACGGCCGGCAGAGATCGATAGAGTTGCAGGAATTCTGTCCAGAACAGTCTGTCGCGTGAGTTCATCACCAAAAAAAAACTGTATCAAATGCTGTCCACAGCTCGAACGCGCAATGAACACTGAATACGCAAAAAATGCTGAGCACAAGCTTGCATGCGCAAAATGCAAAATGAAACATAGAGCAACAGTAATAACAGCAACAACAGCAACAACAGCAACAACAGCAGCAGCAGCAGCAAACCTAATGAGTGTGCGAGCGAGAGAGTAACAACGAAAATATATAAAGTCAGCTGCTCTGCTGCGCTGCTGCTCTGCTGCTCTGCTGCGCTTCTGCTCTGCTGTGCTTGTTGTTTGTGCAAACCATTTGCGCTTTACGTTTTGTGCTGGCATTCGCCAATGCTAATTTTATTGCGCTAACTAAAAGCTAAATCAAAGAAGCAAAACAAGAAGGAGAAAGAACGGTGCTTGTGTACGTGCGTGTGTGTGTGTTAGTAATTTGCGCAAAGCAGAGAAAGAAGATAAGAAGAAGATTTTCGCTCAGATCGTCGACTTGAGAATTTTGAGTCACATAATTTAAACATTTCTGCGAAACACATTGAATGTAATTGAATTAATATAAGTTAAAGATTCCAGATTCAATTGAGCATAAGCTCAGTTTAATAAATCATTTTACATTTATTGTGCTGCTATAAATAAGATTTTAAGTGTACAAAAAGCCATAAATTAATTTGAATTTCAATTTCCATTAATTTGCTCAAGTAAATCACATCTGCATTTTGTGATTTGTAAATATTAATACATAAATAGTAAAGTTGTAAGCATTTTTAAGAAATTCTTTTTAATTTTTAATTCAAGCAGTATTGCGCAACCTTACTAAAGGATATTGGTAACTGTATAAATCACCTGTAGTATTTTCAGGCATACTTGGATGTGGCTTGCCTTAAGAGAAGGTCTAATCTGAAGTAGAATTGTGAAAGCCTTTTCGCCTCTTCATATTTTAATCCTAAATACTACTTTGCTTCGTATAGACCCTTAAGTCACTTATAGCTTGTACAGGGTATTTGTAATATCTGGACACAGTCTGTTTGGTCGTCTCTCTCCGCTGGCAACACTCGTAAATGCAAAACAAGAGCAGCCTTGCAGCAGCAGCAATTGGCTCACATTACAGAAACTCACAACTCTGAAGCCTGACCGCAGCTCCATCCTCAGCTCCAGATTCAGATTCAGATTCGGATTCAGCTGCAGCTTCAGCTTTAGTTGAAAACACTTCCAGTTGCCACCCCTTAATACCCGGTCATGTTGCCGGCTCAACTGGTATTAGTGTCGTGGCACAATATTGTTTCCAAAAATGAAACGAAACAAAACAAATACGTGACCAGAAATTACAAAAAACCAAAAAAAAAAAAAGAAGACAACAAAAATGAATCCCAAAAACCACAAACAACAACTAAAAACACAATTATAATGAAAAGAAAAAACCAAAAAAAAAACTACATCGCTCTGAAAACTGTGCAAAAACAAAAAAAAAACCAAACATGAGGAAACAACAAAAATCGCGTTGATTTGAATTTTAAAATATTTTCATGGCATTTGGTTTGTGTGTGCGTGTGTGCGAGTGTGTGTGTGTGTGTTTGCCACTGTTTTGTGATGCCGCACCTTGGGGCAAACTGCTTAAACAAAGTAAGCTAAGAATAAACAGATTACTAAGCAACTCACAGCTGCTTGACTTACAAATAATGATCCAAAAAATACGTTTTGAGCGAAAAGCCACAAAAAATGGAATGCTCCACGCGGCGTATGCGTAATAAATGTATTTATATTATTCATGATATGCAATTCATTTGGGCAGACATTGCGTATGCTTAATATTATTATATTGCTCATTGGTAAGCATTAAAGTTGTGTGTGGCACAGAGGCAAATATAAAGTTGTGTTCACTGCGCCCACATTGCGTATGTGTAATAATTATATTCACTCATTTTTTATAGGCATCATTTCAGGGTGTGAAACCGAATCGCATTGCGGTACAGGTTAAGGTTCCGATACGAGTTGCTCTCAAATTCGACCCGAGTGTTATTTGACCATATATATATATGTATGAATATGTTTTCCCAATTGTTTGTTGAGCATCTCTTTACACTCATATTTCAAATGCATTTCATTTATAATAATAATAAAATGCAGTTCTCAAATCTGCTCATATTTATGCAATTTTGGTATTTCAGCGTAGCTTACTTTTAAATATTTCGCATAGCTTACTTTGCCATTTGCTGAAATCTGTGCAGATTACTTTAAATAAACAAAAACAAAAACAAAGCCAATGTTGCTCAGTGTAGTTTGAGCCAAGTCAGCTTCGAATTTGGAAACTTTTGTGAGTTTTTTGTAGCAGCTGATAAATCATAAACATCTTAGGGCAATGCCAAGGCCATTAGAGGCTGCAACTTTGTAAGCACATACAGGATACGCCGCCGCACACATTTGGGGCACAGTGGGGCCATGCGCATATCTCTCGAGCCACTGTTCAACTCTCTTCCACTTGGCTGCTATCAACAAAAAACTTTTACACTGCCATTTGCTGTCATTGTTGTTGCCACCGCTATTTTCGGTTTGAGGCCATTACACATTTCGACGGCGACAACAGCAGCTCCAGTTGGAGTTGGCCAACTACTGCTCCGCGCACCACGCCCCCTCAAGCAAACCACCAACAAAGTTGCAGCGGCAACAACAGACGTCGCCTTATGTAAATTGTACAAAAAACAACAAAAAAAAGAAGGCAAACAAAATACAAAAACAACAAAAAAAAAGAAATAGAAAAAGTGTACAAAATGTTGATAATGAAACTTTTCAACGCAATAAATAATAACAAACAAGCGACTGGTGCGGGGGGGGAGGGGGCGTGGCAGTCAAAGTAAACGCCATGTCAAATATTGATTTCGCGTTGAATTTTTATTTTTATTTTGTTTTTGATTATTTCTATTAATACACGTCGGGGATGTGCGGCATGTGTTGCCTGTTGTGTCTCTTGTCTCTTGTCTGTTGTCTGTTGTCTGCTGTGTGTGTTGTGTGTTGTGTGCTGTGTGCTGTCTGCGGTGTGTTTGTGGGGCTTTATATACACTGCGCCCATTCGAAACGAGCAAAAAATGTATAAAAAGGTTTTTGCAAAAGCATTTAACAGGCTGTACGAAACATGACCGATTCCATAAAGTATATATAGTAATGATCAGCATTATAATAACTGATTAAAATATCATCAGTAAGCTGATCTCAGATCTTTAAATTTGAATTACCTTACGCAGTTGTAGTTTTCTCTTACAGGTTATCGATAATTGCCATCATTTAGCGTATATCGATACAAATCGATAAAGATTACAATTGTAAAAATAGAGCCTTACAAGTGAACATATAGCTTATCAACTGTAGAAATTTGATTGACTGACAGCAAGTCTACAGCGATATAGCTTTCAGTTTCAGGGTATCTCCAAGTCGAGCTGTTTCTTTTTAACTCGATTTTTGTATTATTTTTTTGTTGGTATATTTTATATGTGGCCGTCCCTGTTCCAAAGACTTGCCCGGCTTTACGATTCACACCCCAGCAGCCGGCGACTCGCACGTGCAACGCTGATAATGCTCCCCCATATTCGTCTAGGTCAAGTTCCATAATTCTCGACTAAGTCACCTGAATACCCTATGGGTGGTCAAAAGAAATCATCGAAATACCTGAATTGCTCTTAGTATTATTCGCATAGATAGAAATTGGAATGCTCCAGATGAGATCGTTAGTTTGAAAACTATGAAGTTAGAATGAAAATATGAAAATAAATAAATAAATAAATTAAAAATCAAAAAATGAGCTATGGATCAGAAGAGCTGATCTCTTAAAAGTATACCTAATAACTAATAAATTATGCTAGGGAATTTATTATTTAAACTGAAAGAGTAGAAGATAAATTTGGAAGGTGGATCCTTGATAGTGTTTGGGAAGCATTGGAAAGTAGATAGAAAAACATGAAAATACTTTATTTGTTTATTCAATATTTATATCAAATTTGAGCAGGAAAAAATCTTAATTATTTATTCAATATTTATATCAAATTTAAGCCAGAAAAAAGCTTAATTATTTATTCAATATTTATATCAAATTGAAGCAGGAAAATACATTTTTTATTTATTAAATGTAATTTATTTAATATCACTAACTTAACTTTGCTTGTAATCTAGCTAATTGAATTTTGCTAGGGTATCTGCGAGTCGGACACACTAAGTCGGACTGCTTAATAGTCATATTTGTGTTTTGTATGATTTTATTTATTTTGGCGCTCTTATTTTCGCATATGGGCATAAAACAGAAACGTAAACAGACATAAAACGACAAACGACCAAAATTGCTATGCAAATACAGAATGTATTACCTGAGCACCCTCCTGCAACCCTGCAAGAATACACACGCGCTGTACACACGCATACACACACTCACACACACGGGCACGAGCATACACATGGGCAAGCACACACCTGAAGCCACAACAAAATGTCGTCTAGCAAATGGTTTCGACTTGCATGTGGATACAGACACACACAGTGGGTGTGGCAGTGGCTGTGGCTGTGGCTGTGGCTGTGGCTGTATACCAAAAATATTCCAGGCGAGACACATAAAACGCAACCGAAAAACAATAATAATAAAAATGACAAATAATAATAAACAAAGTAAGTAGCTAATAATCGTCATTCAATTTGAATTGAGTCGTAAAACGCTATGCAAATGCAAATGGAAAGGATCAATTTAATCAATTCACAATTATAATGAATTGTTCCAACATATAGTATCAATAATAGTGAACAGTTAACAGTTAACATTGCCAACAACATATTGAGAAACACTTTTTCCATTTCATAAAGAATCATTTGCTGTAATCCCATTTGTACAGAGCCAACGCGACGTATGCGTAATATGCCCAGATAAGTCATAGAACTTGATAAATAATTAATAATTTATGTGAAATACAAATAATAATATTAAATTAGAGTTTGGAAATTATTTATATCTTTGATTTAATTTTCTTTCTTGCTGCTTGTTGTCTGTCAACATTTTATCGTTTCGTGATGTGCACTTTTTTGGGGCAGGCAATTTTGAATCCCAATCACGACAAACAATGATTTTGCATTATTCGATTTGTGCAGAATGATTTGCGTAGGATTATCACCGAAAGTGATGACTTGACAAAATGCAGAGGCCCCAAGATAATGAAATTAGTGGAAAAACTGGAGCGAAATTCACAAATAATAAATATATGGAAACAAGTACGGGCAAATTCAATTCAAATGTGGGTTAGGCAATAAACTCGTTTTACTGCACACACACGCACACACACACACACACACACGCACACACACAACTATTTTGTATTTATTTTTCAATTTTTTGTTCATTTTTTCATATTTAGCATAGAACTCAATCATAAATAGCGTCTGAAATCGTAGTCGTAGTAATAAAAACAACAAACAACATTGAAACAACTCGCACGACAACGACTCATAAATATTCAACTTTTGTTATGGTGTCTGCTGTATATTTTAAATACCCTTACAGAGGGCATACTCGCTGTGTAACTAGCTTGGCCAACAGTTAATTGATAGTTGCAAATTATTTAAATACAATTCTTTTTCTGTCTATTTTTTTTAATTTTGAAACTTTTGCTGTTTGTAATTTTTGCAATTTTTGTAATTTTTGTAATTTTCGTAATTATCGATATTAGAGTATTGCCAGATGGATTTTTGCATTGCGTTGCGATTCCTTCATATGGGTTACGTCTGTAAACAAATAGTAAAATCGTGTTTTCAATTTTGCAAATACATATTTATTCATTTGATTTGTTCAGCACAACAAATACACACACACACACACACACACGCACACACCCAAGTGCTCAAACACCCGGTCAGACATAACAGAGACACCAGACACCAGACGGACATCCCGCACAACTTGGAACTATAAATACCACACTAGAGAGAGCGAGATACAGATAGAGAGAGAGAGAGGGAGAGAGAGAGAGAGAGAGAGGGATAGAGAGAGTTGAGGGTCTCTCTGTGTGGCGTAGAATCTGCGTAATTTGCTCAAGCGTCTTATCGCTTCGAGTGTCGGTGAAAACGATTGAAAGGCGCACGTTTCGACACGCCTCATCGTCTGGCGGCAGACATATTTCCATGGTTGTTGTTGTTGTTGTTGTTGTGTTACTTGAATCGATCTATTGACTCGTCTAGCCGTTGCTGTCGTTAAAACTAAGATCGCTGCAACTGGCACAAATGACCTAGCCAATATTAAGTTGGCCATTCAAATTTGCATACAAAATGTTAGCTTAGGTTCAGCTAACACATATGTATATGTATGTATAAGCTAGTGGGGTGGTTGGGTTGGGTTAAGTTTCGCAGCTGATTAACTGTTATATAAATTCTAGGCTTTTTACATGGGGTGCCAAAGTTTCGCACCTCTCTGCCAACTGCCAACTGCCAACAAGCCGTTAACAAAGTACTGCAATTAGTATAATTCCAATCCAATTAGAGGCATATTCTGGAGCTGTTCAAATAATTGAAAAGCATATGTGATAATCAATGTTAATATTTATTAGACAAATATTAATATTAGTAGAGATGATTATGATTATGGATTATGGACTATGGATTTGAGATGAAAGCATAGATAGGCTCTCGATCTCTCGACTTAAGTGGTCATTTCGTGTAGACCTTGGTCATTAGAAATCATTTGTTACTAAATTTATCCAAGTTCTTTTCAACTTGAATGCAAATTACTTCTTGAGAGTGTGGACTTAACGATAAAAATAATACTCTAAAAATACGGGCATTCAGACATTCTGCATCAGTTAGTCTGACCAAAATATCTGCAGAGTATCTTTGATAAACAGCAAATATCTTTAAATGGACAACTCTCAACTTTCCATCTACAAACGTATCTTTGATGAAACCCCAGAGAAAGAGGAAACCTCTTGTATATGAGAGCTAGGCTTAATTATTATTAATAGCTCAAATTATACTCAACTACTTCACTACTGCTGTGCCTAGAAGATAGTTTGAGACAGGCAGGCAGCGGCAGTCAAGTAACTGAGTAGCACTTGATTTGTAGCCACATCATGTAACAGGCTGATAAGCATGACACACACACACACACGCACACACACACACATACATATATGTAAGCAATTTATGTAAATACGAGAGAAACTGGACATTCATGTCTAGATAGATGTACATATGCACATGTGCCCCCCCCCCCCCACTCCCCCCTGCCTGTGGCAACTACATGAACTACATAATTTAATTTGCATTTATTTATATTCATATGCATGATTATTATTTGTCATATTGTTTGAGTGACGCTGCAGCTAAATTTAAATATTTAATTTAACAAGTTCTTCAATTCAATTATTAATGCAAATTGTTTTGTTCGGCAAAGGGCAAAGAGCGGAGGGGGGGATAGAAGGGGACCCCGTTTAAGTAGCTTGTCATTGCTTTTTAGTTTACATCATTTACAAATTGAATAAGTGAACCTTGATCAGGAAAATTGAGCTCCGACTACTAGATACCCTGTGCAGTTGTAAAACTGTGGCTGAAAGTGAGGCAACAGAGAAATATGTTTATCTAGGGTATCTGCTAGTCGCGCACGCATCTAAATGTAAACTGTTACATGTTGAGCAACGCAACATGGCAAGTTGAATGCTCAATTTATTTGTAGGTCGTTTTCATGTAATGCAAAATGCTGCAAAAGTTGTTGTAAAACGCACAAACAACAGCGCTGCAAGCAGCAGCAGAGGCAGAGCTAGTAGCGGCGGCAGAGCTGGCAGAGGCAGAGCTAGTAGCGGCGGCAGACCTGGCAGAAGCAGATATAGCAGCAGATGGAGAGAAGACAGCAGAGGCAGAGCTAGCAGCTATTGTAGAGTTAGCAGCATAGTTTGTAGCAGCAGCAGAGTTATTAGCATGAGCAGAGATACCCGCTAATGTAGAGTTAGCAGCAGCAGAAGAGATAGCAGCTGAAGCAGAGCTAGCACCAGTAGGAGAGTTAACAGCAGAAGCAGATCTCTTAACAGAAGCACAGTTAGTAGCAGCATCAGAGTTAGCAGCTAATTTAGAGTTAGCAGCAGCTGAAGAGCCAGCAGCAGCAGCAGCAGAGAAGCCAGGGGAAGCCGAATTATCATGAAAAGCAGAGCCAGCAACAAATTTATTAGCAGCAGCAGCGGCGCTAGCATAGGCAAAAAAGTTATGAGCAACGGCAGAGCTGGTTACAGCAGCAGCGCAGCAGCAGAGTTAACAGCCATCATAAAAATTAGCAGCAGCAGCAGCGCAAACAGCATTTTGCGACTATTGCAAAGGCGTCGCTGTTTGTCTATGCAAAAAGTTATATCAGCGATTTATGACACAGCGACACACACACACATACACACACACACACCCTTACACCCACACACACACACACACATAAACAAACATTTCATCTCATTGCCTGCGTTTGAGGTTAAGAAGCTGACATTTTGAGGCGATTTAGCCTGACAGGCGACAATGGGAGCGAACTGTTCATTGTTGTTGCTGTTGTTGTTGTTGTTGCCTCTGTCGAGTTTTATGGGCTGTGGCAGCTCCACCCACATGCCGCTAGTTGCAAGTGGCGTTTTGGGTCTGTTGTGCACCAGGGTCAAACCGAACGGGCCACAAGTCTGGCAGCTCAAGATTGCAATACTTTTTATTCGAGGTTGCCGACGGACATAAAAAAAATGCACAAACTGCACATAAAGTTTGAGAGAGATATGTGCTTGAAAATGTGTGCAGCTCTCGGCAGTATATTGAACAAATCCAAATAACATTATTTTCAAAATATTTCTTCAGAAATAATCAACTGATTTGAAAGGCTGCCTTTTAAAGGGAAATTAACTGATGATATTCAAATGTTATCTATTCAAGCTGACTCACATTGAATGCCACAGCAGACACGCCACAAATCAATCAATCAATTCAATAATCTGGTGACTACCTGATATATTTATATATATTTGTTTATTTTGATCAGTCGAATCATATTCAAGTCTTTCGCACGAAAAATAAGTCCACTGCAATCAGCTCTATCTGAAACAGTTGTTTACAAACCGGTTAAAATGAGTTCCGGTTCAGCTCGACTATGCAAATACTCTGTTTATGCTTTTTTTTATTGGTTTTTAATAAATTTGTATATTAGTTATGGTTTCAATTTGCATTTTATTTATTTGTTATTTATTTTGTAATGATTTAACTGCATGGTCAATATACCCCATACGCAGCCAAGTGGCAAGGGGTATCGTCATGTTGTGCAATCACCAAAAGACCGTCAGTCTGCCAGGGATAGACTTCTGTTTGAAGACCGACGACGACTTCGGCCGTAAACTGATACCGCAAGCTGACCAAATAACTAACTATAAAAAAAGAGAATAATAAAATGGAACGAAAAACAAGCAAAGAGATAACGTTGAATGTTTTCCAATGCTGTTCCCAAAAACAATAAACAATTCTTATCGGCCCAATGAGTAGTTGGTCAAAACAGCGTCAGACGTTGGATCGTTCGATCGGCCTTCAGTTGGCCTGGCCACCACTTGTAAGGTGTTACAACAACACCTATTGCAGCCAAAGTAACGCGATGGGGTACGAAGTTGAATTGGTTCCAAGGTTGCATTACTACCTAACTGCAACGCAACTATCCAGAAGCAACACGTGATCGATTCATTCAAGAAATTGAATAAAACTAGACTACTTTTGGACGTTGCAAATATTTGCCAATATCAATTGACGTTGCAACAATGTAGTTGCGGCATGTGATTGGCGAGTGCCCGCTAACTTGCTCAATATAGTTCCAGTTAACTACTTATCATAATTTGCCATATCAGTTGTAAGTTTTCTTTTTAGCACATTCGTCGGCTGTTCCTATCTAACTAGCACACAATGTAAAAGAAAACTTATTTAACTGTTAATTGTGTATATTAATTAACACTAATTCTTACGCAGTTGTAGCACTACTATAATACCTCCGATACCCTACAAAATGGGAAAAATGTTTGGGTTTAATGGAGTTGTGCGAGAGTGTGTAACACACAAACGGGAAGCAGCTCGGACCTTATAAAGTATATATGTATATATATTCCTGATCAGCATACATTATGAGGGACTATAAGGGCTAGAGATATAATTTTACTGGAATGTTAGTTCTTGTAGAGTTCTTGTATATGCTCATCATGTTTATTACGTTTAATCGATAACTACCCAAGTATCGATATACGATACAATTGTTAAGCTATAGCCTAAGCAGACAATATTATAGTATTATTATATAGAAAACACATATCGAAAAATAACTCTTCTTATATATTTATATATATTTAATTGTAAGTAATACCACTAAGCAGACAATATTATAGTCTTGTATTACAGTTATTAATAGATAAGAAGTTACTTTTCGATATGTGGTTTCTATATAGTAAAGTTTGTCCAAACTTAAGATTGGTAGGGAGTTGCTATGGCTATATCTATCTAAGATTTCTTTGGTGTTTGGTTATGCCTCAACTTTTTCACTTTTAATTTATTTGAATTTAGTCTTTTTATAATTTATTTATATTATTTTTCTTTAAATATCTTGTTAGCTGTGTTTTTTATACAGAATTATAAACATTAAAGTGTCATGTTATCTATCTCTCAAAATTCGCATTAACCGTAAGATTTAAAGTACTCATAAAGAGGCTTTCAGTTATTAAATGAATGTTGTTTGCTCAAAGCCCGAAATGACTTTCCTCCAGCCAAGATCTATGTTAGGTGTGACTTGTGCGGTTAAAGATAGCTCAACAAATGTATATCTATATATATATATATATATATATGATCCGATGTGTCAGTTCTGTTCTGTATTTGAGCAGTGTCGAATATATATTTACCTGATGACTAATCCGGCAACTTGGGCAAATGTTTATTTGGCTTGACTTCAGCAGCGAATTCGATTCCAGTCCAAGTGGGCCGCATTTGCATGTACATCCAAAACACACACACACACACACACACACACACACAGATATCTATATGTATATATATACCCTGTACGTCCAAGTATTACTTAATACCTTTGACTAAGCGCTGCTCACACCACTGAGCCATCAAAACAACTTTCGATTACGAAATTTAGCACAGAGCACAGAGTCGGGTCGTTGGGGCCTAGCCAATCGCAATGGGTGCCTATTCGTCGAGGGGGGGGCACAAAAATACCAGAAACTAAACGAAAGAAACCAAAAACTGTTGCACTAATTTCAAAATCACTTTGCGACCTGCGAATGCTCTACAAACAATTTATTAACACATTGAATGGCAACATTTTTCCAAATTTCATTGTATTTATGTGCATAATTTGAAGTGGAAACGAATTCTGCCGGCTTAGCTAAACTCTACTCTCTCTGCCACTGGGCATACCCGTCTTGTTCAAGCAGAGTCCAGGGTAGCTGCAAAAAAAAAAAAAAAAAGCAGCAAACTTAATGAGCTTTGCGAAATGTGTTTGCTTGCCCTTTCGATGGCTGTCAAGTACACAATAAACGACAGCAGGTTGAAGACTAGCCATAAGAACAACAACAACAACAATAGCAACAACAAACAACAACAAACAACAACAACAACAATGACAGCGTTAACAACTTTAACACTTAACACAGCTGAAATGAAAATTACACAAAATTAAAAATGCAACCGCAATAAATGATGATGATGATGATAATGATGTTCAGAGCCGATGTTAATGATGATTGGGAATGATGACTAATGCGCTGCGTTGGCCAAGCAACACTCGCATGGCACATAGAGCATGAAACATTAACAACAACAACAACAGCAACAACAACAATACAGAAAAGACCACTTGAACGAATTTCACATTGCGAAGTCATCGCTGCGGTTTCTAAGTTGCCAACAAACTGAGTGACTGGCATACTGAACGATTGACTGATGGACTGACTGACTGACTGACTGACCGACAGACTGACTGACTGACGAGTGGTTCTGTCCATGAATGATGACTGCGTGGTTCAGTGGCTCAACCTGTGGATACGGCATTGCACGGGTCAAAGTCATGCGAGTGTCTCATGTGAAAGTTTTTAGAATGAAATATTTATATTTAACATACAACATTTAACTAATTTATTACAGTTATTGTTGTACTGTAATTATACATAAGAAACATAATACAAATAACTAAAATCGTGTTCAGAATCACCTACTTAGTTTGTTATAGATATTGTTGTCTTGCAACCTAGCAAATTCAAAGCAAGCGATTTATTGAAGCCCAGCACAATATTGACTCTATTTCTAGTTTATTCAGGACATTGCTGTCCTGCAAATCGAAGGACTTTTCATGATGGTATATTCAATATAAAGACGATATAGATACCTAACTTCTTATAGATATTTTTGACTTGTAGCTCTGAAAACAAAAAAACAAAGGCAAAAAGTGTTAAGATTGGCAGCTTTGCCGCAATCCCAACATTAAATTGACTCATTCATTTGCCATTTAAAATAAAATAAGTAATTAAGTAATTAAGTAATTAAATCGACTGGGGGATAATCAGATGAAAATGATTTCTTAGGCGAGCATTAAACAAAGAAAATACTCGATTTCCCTAATGACGACTACAACAAATAATAAATACATGATTTCCCCAGTGTATATATATATATGCACACACATACATATATATGGCATATTTTGCAATTTGTTGCTTTTAATTTGACATTCGATTGTGATATGGAACATTTACTTATGAGCCCCCCTTGATTTATCGTTCCCTTGATAGTTGAAACATTTTGTAAACAAGATAATTTGTTGCTTTTTGCTTCTTTTTTTTTGTTTTTGCAAAATAATAAACAAATATCGGCGAAAAGTTATCGTGCTATGAGCATTACTGCATATACATGTTTGTTTATTAAATAAATAAATCGCTTTGTTTATTATTTAAACGAATTCATCACTCTAGATACGCCATATCAGTTGTCGCTCTCAAGTATAATGTATCTGCATATGTATTTAGTGGCAAACAGCAGGTAATATTTATATATATATATATATATATATATATGTGTATATAATACATAATAACTAAAGTATTTATATGTAAACAAATCCATTACAATGTGTCTTTTTGTGTATCTTGAAGATACTTTTGTAAATGCGCTGCTTTATTTAATTCAGCTTCACTTATCGCCGGCAGATGGAGCCAGTTTGGATGGTTTGGCTTGGGTGGCTTGGGGGGGGGTGGTTGGGGGTTTTAGGTGGTGCGTTACAGAGATAAACAGCCATTTAAAACCACGAAAATTTGCATTTTTATTGCGCTTGTTCACTTGTACAATAATTGCCGACCGCAGCAGCCGTTACATTTCATATCTGTAAGATACATTTTCCAATTTACCAACTGCCCGCCAAGGGGATTACAATGTATGTGTGTCTGTGTGTGTGTGTGTGTGTGTGTATGTGTGTGTGTGTGGCAACATATTATCAGCTCGGCCTTTGGGCCTGCTTCTTCTGCTGCTGCAACTTCTTGTTCGTCTTCTTTTTTCTTCTTTCTTTTTGTTGTTTTTTTTTTGCTGTTGTTTGCTACACTTGTTTGCTGGTTTTATCTTTTGTTTCTATGCTCAAAATTTTGCACATGTGGCTATTTGTTGTTATTGTTCAGCTCATGCAGTTGAGGCGTGAGTGAGACAGAGACAGAGAGAGCGAGCGAGCGAGTGCGAGTGCGAGTGCGAGTGAGAGGGAGACAGAGTGCGCAGAGCTGGCAAATGACTCACAATTGGTTTGCAGTCGTTTTCTTTTATTGCTGTTGTTGTTTTAAGTACTTCATTGTTGTTGTTGTTGTTGTTGTTGTTGCTGCTGCTGCTGCTGCGTTTTATGAAACCTTCGCTGTTCATTAGTGTTGTTGTTGCTTTTGCTACTTCTTTTGTTATTGCAATGAAAAGTTGTCGCCGCATTGTTGCCAGGCCAGGTACAAATAAACACACATACATATATGTATGTTAATAAGTACATGTGTGTGTGTGTACATATCATTCACATTGTGAAAACCTTGGAACGCTACAATTACTGTTGACTTTGTTGTTGCTGTTGCCGTTGTTGTTGTTGTTGTTGTTGCTCTCTTCGCCCAGTTCGCATTTCCGCTTTCCTGCCTCGCAACAGTCGTCATTGTTTTCACAGCCACAGCACCGTTGGCAACAACTACAACAGCAATCAAACAAGCACACACACACATACACACACACACACACCACACTCATACACATACATAGATGTGTAATAAACATGCATACACTGAGAGAAGCGATGCATTCAACATAAACGCGCTTAAGCAGCTTATTACAATTTTTATAGTTTTTACACTTGGATTTAATCCGGGCGCAGATTTAAAGGCACATTATAAATCCACAGAGAGTATTCTCCAATAATCAGCTTTGGCATTATGTGTGCCCGAAACTGCTGAGATACCACTAAAAGAAGTTGAGCAAACGAATTTTGAGCTATTGTTATAAATCTGAGCTGAGAATTCATCGTATTTCTCTATATTATATTAACAATGAATTTATTTATTTACTTATTTAATGTCAATTAAAGTCAGGAATTAAATAAAATTGAAAATTATAAATTTAAAAGGAAGAAATATTTATAAGATTAAAGATATATTATTCTGATCATGCATTAATATTATTATTGGGTAATTATTATTAGAGTTGCATCTGCTGTGCCTTGTTCTGCTCAGGAACTTAGGAAATGTTTGCCCAGGAGTTGAGTTCATGTTGAATGTGTCATTATTTTAAATATAAGTAATGTGTACTTACTGTGCGTAACATTTCAATTTAAAACCGGCTTAACAGAGATTGAGACAAGCTTTAAAGATTTGCTATCTTTAAGCAAGTTTTAAAGATTTAATTCGATGACTTAAAGTTGAACAATTCGCCAAAAGTGCGCTCGTAAAAAATAAATAAAAAGTACAATAAACTACTAATTAAAAGCATAATCCGACACACATAAACACAATCGTTTGGCTCAGTGCATTTCGGCCACAAAACAACATAACACAGCGCAAACAAACAAACAACAACATCAACAACAACAACAACAACAAGAGGAGCAACAGCAATAGCAATGAGAAGTACAAAAACCGCTTATCAGTTTTGGAAACAAGCAAATCTAAGCGATACCAGCAATTGAGTCAGAAACAAAAAAAGATACGACAAGTTGACAAAACAGAACCGAACCGAACAGAGCAGATCCAAGCAGAACAGCTAAACTAAATATGTATGTACATTTGTATCTGTGAGATACATGTGCATCCCTCGCAAACAATTGTATCTGTGAGATACATGTGCATCCCTGGCATACAATTGCATCTGTGAGATACATGTGCATCCCTCGCAAACAATTGTATCTGTGAGATACATGTGCAACTCCCGCATATAATTGTATCTGTGAGATACATGTGCATCTCTCGCATACATTTGCATCTGTGAGATACATGTGCAACTCCCGCATGCAGTCCACAGGAAATACAAAAATACGGAAAGAAAACCCATCGATAGGATCGCTGTCTGATTTAGAAATTTACAACTTAAGGCATTAGAGGCAGCAACAAATGGGCAAATGGCAGCCAAAGGTGACGGCTGAGAGAGCTGGTTTGTGTCCATATCAAGATCGTAGCACAGATCTTTTGTGGTTGCCACAGACAAAGGACAGCAAAAAAAAAAGGAAAACAGATCTGTTGAAGGTCGTAGAAGTGGAGCAAATGCCCTAAATTATTGGTGTGGGATTGGCCATAGACAAACTGTTGCCAGAGCAGGGGGAAATCTGAAGATTTATATCCGGAAAATGTCAAGGAAACATGTGTATCTACTTAAAGTGCACCCCGCAACATGAGCAGATACTTTTGCTGGAGTTGCGTGCCGGGAATCTTGATTAGTTTATCAAAAATTTCTAGAAATTTGTGGAATTCAGCGCTGGGAACCAAAATGACTTAAGGTTTTCCTTCCAGCACAGACAGACTCAATCTATTACGATTATCGTTTATTATGTTTACGATTTGAATCATGAATATATATGAATGAATAATATGAGGACTAAGAGGACATCTAACTTAGAGTTGTTGCTGCTGGCATAAGCAGACTCCCAGGTCTAAGAAGTTGTGCAAAGGTATGTAACAGCCAGAAGGATCATCAGAGCAGAGTCGATAAAAGAGTTAGGGACTCAAGACATAGAATATAAGTTCTTGTATACCCAACGCAGATCAAGTTTATTTTATTGTATCGATAATTGCAATCGATATGAATCAATTTCAGACAGCACTAGAAACAATATAGATAAAGATATGTTCTTTAAATTTATATATAATGTACCCTGACATATTATTGATAAACAGTAAACATTTCCCTTCAAGCTGTCTCTTATTGTATCGATAACTGCACTCATTTCGTAAATATCGATATAAATCAATTTCCAACAGCACTAAAAGAAACAATTATAAAGATATATGTTCTTCCAAATCTGTTTAGTTTCAAGCAGTCTCGACTTGCTCACAGTTGTGTGTCCCACTGAGTGTTCACTGTAGCAGACTGCGCTCATATCAGCACAAATAAGCACTTATGTAGTCGCTCAAGTGTTTGCTTTCAAAGAGCCGATAATAATCATAATAATAGGTTCAGCTTCACACCGTTTCGTAAGCATTGATAAGAGTCTGGCTGTGGCTCGGCTCTGTCTCAGGTATTCAGCTCTTTATCGGAGACTTGTTTGACGATTATCTTAAGGATTAGCACAAGATGTCTGCGCCCCTTAAGTTCTCTATTTGTGTTGGATTGCAAAAAGACTTCCTGTTTTTTTGCGGCGACACGTGTCCAAATATATAAACGCCACGCGCCAAATAAAAAACAAACCAAAATATAAATATATAAACAAAAACAAAAACATAAACAATATAATAAACAAGTGTTGGCCAATTCCAATAAGACAAGTCAGATAGAAAATAGTTCGAAATAGCTATGCCGACTCATGTTTATCCCGCTCCCTTTCTATCATCCTCTCTCTCTCTCTCTCTCTATCTGTGTTTTCAGCAGCATTGCGATCTATTCAAAAGTAAAACGCAGACAGTGAAAATATTTGCGAATTGTTGTCGGCGTTTCAATAATAGAAATTCCGTGTTGACATAAATGAGTTATCCATCTAGAATTGATACAATTCTTATTAGGGGAACAATGGGTGGCAAACTCCCGATTAAATACAATTGCAAATATTGTCTACTCATTTATCATATTCATATATTCAACGGAATTCGTGTTGCACATAGGGGAAATACCACACAGATGTTTCTGGAGGCGAGGCATCAAATACGGCTTTATACAGGTGCTACACCCGATCTGAAGGAAACTGCGCAAAAAATAGGGCAACAAATACTACAAAAACAATATACATATATAAAAAAAAAAGAAACAAAACATTTTTTTTCTTTTTTTGGAACGCGTGTGTCGCCAATAACAGAAACGTGTTCCAATACAAGCGAAACTAAACCACAAAAAATATAAACAACAACAATTTGCATATAGTATCTATGAATTTGTATATATATATATATATATATATGAAAACAACTATAAATTACAAAATCAAGGAAATTATCAGCGTCAGTCGCGTCAACTGAAATTAACAATAATAAAAACAAGACAACAAAGTTCAAAAAACATATATTTCAAATCATATAAGAGACAAAATCGATGCGAATTGTCTGTGACGTGGCACAAAATCAAATTGAATTTGACATTTTATGACGTGACAATTTGAGTTTCACTTACTTATTTAAAGCTCTTAATTGGAACGGACTTTATTAATAATATCCATATTCATAAAAATAAATACAATGTGTGTGAGCCTATATATATATACCCGCGTAGACCGATGCAAGAGCCTTATCAGGCTTCAATTATTCTCAGCGTTGCCCAATATATTTGTGAGAAGTATTCACAAAAATAGCAAGTTAGAATGCACCAATCGAAGTAGCTCGACGAGCAGATACCCTGCACATTGCTGTTAGGTAGTTTTTTTCTATGTACAAAATCTGACCTGCTTATGAGATCTATCTGAAGCCTATATCCTTACAATTGTGTTCTTTATTCCTATCGCAAATCGAAGTGTATCGATATATATCGGTTTTAGTTCGTTTTGCCTGTTTGCACAGCTTCAGTATACCCTCTTTATCAATATTATGTAACATATTCAATAATCAACTGCTTTGAATAATCTTTTTATGATCTGTCAACAGACTCATTTCATTAAATGCAAAGCCGATAAGTTAGCTATGAATAAAGAATATCTCCACTCAATCCGGAAGAGTTATCACTCTTAAGAGAGCCCACTTGTAGACCTGGTGTGCAAAGAATTAAATATCTGCTTCTCATTCAATACAGAAAGCCTCATCTGATCGTACAACATATATATATACATATACATAGACTCTCTGAGCTGACTATTAATCTACAGCACAGCAGTACCGTCAAAAGTACTGCTAAAAGTACCAGCAACTCTAACGCTAAGCGTAACAGTAATAGTACTCTCAATAGTACCGTTAACAATACAATCAACTGTACCTGCAACTGTACCGCTTTATTTACAGCTTACAGCACCGTCAACAGTACCTTATCATAATAGTGTCGTTAATAGCACCTCCGACAGTACCGATTAAAGGGTTCTCATCCGTTAGAGCTCTGATATAACCACTAAGATCATGCAATGGAAACAGTCCATGTTACAAAACTTCTATTATTCGATCCATTATATAATACCTGATCAGGACACACCTATAAACCCAATCTGTCAAAATAAAGCAAAGCAAAGATTTTGTGTTAAGTTAAATTAGCTGTCGATTAACAAGCTGCCGCAGTTGCAGTTGCAGTTACTGTTGCAGTTGCTGTTGCTGTTGCAGTCGCATGCTTTTCAGCCAAGTTCATAGTGGCGCCGACCTGTTGCCCTGCCCCGCACCAACTGCCCCGTCCCCTCTTAGCCTTGGCTAAGAGCGTACTGAAAACCGGGCTAGCTACTAGCAACAAATCGCCAAACTGGTTGCCACCAATTGTCTGCCACAGATTGCAGTTCGAGTTGATGTTGTTGTTGAGTGCGGCGATGTTGCCGCACTTCAATTGGCTGCAAAAGAAAGCTGCAAGCTGCAACAAGCACCCGCTATAAGCAGGGTGCCCTGCCCCTGCCCCCGTCCCCGCCCCCACCATAGCTGGCAAAATAGAAAGCCGTTTTGTTTTAATTTTTTCCACAATTATTTTCCGCTAGCGCAGGAAAAATTATATGCTTTATTTTTGTAATTTTTTTTTTTTTACCTTTGTTTCTGCGTTTTTTTTTTGTTTTTCTTTTTTTGTTTTGCTTACATTTTGGTTACAAATTTCTCACAATTATTTTTGTTTTGTTTTTAAATTACACAATAAAAAAACTTAACATTAAATACAATATGTGGTTGTTTTGTTGTCGTAATAATAAAAAAATTAATACATGAATTTCTTGTCGTTTATCGTTTTTTGTGTGTTTTGTTTTTTGTTTTTTTTTTTTAATAAATAGTTTTCGTTTTTTTAAAGATAAGATACTTTAAGCTGGTATAGATACTTTTGTGTGGGTGTGGGTGTGAGTGTGTGTGTGTGTTGTGTTTATGAGAACATTAAGTTTTCTTTGTTACGTTATTTTTAATTTTTAAAAATTATATCGCATTGCATTTTAGTTGTTTTATTTTTGCTGCTACATTTAGGTTTCTAATTATTATATTTTTTTTTTGTTTTTATCGCAATTGGAGTTTTACACAGACAAAAAATTTTACAAATTTTTTACGCTTTCACATTTACTGAGATATTTTCTTTTGCCTTAACATTTAAGCAATTTTTTTTTTGTTTTGTTTTTTTTTTTGTAATTTAATTTTTTTTTTGTTGTTTGTGTTGTACGCGCTATACATTTAATAATATATAAAAATTTGTTAAAATCCTAAAATTTGTTGGTTTTAATTAAGATTAATAAATAATTTAAAAAATTTTTAATGCAGCAAGCTGCGTCTAACTAAAATTGGATCATTGCAATCCACGTCTACACTTATTACACTCATTGAATGATGATCATTTAAATCGATCGATCATCGCAGCGGAGAGTTTTTTTACAGCTCTTTTTTTAATAGATGCTTCTCAATATTAAACGTACATAATATGTTAAATTTTAAATTTATCAAGATCAAGTTTTTTTGTTTGTTTGTTTGTTTGTTTTTTGTTTTTGTTTTGTTTTGTTTTGTTTGTTGTTTATTACTAGAATAGCATACAATTAAAAAATCTGTTCACATTTAATTTGTATGTGTGTGTGTATGTGTGTGTATATGGGGGCGTGTTAGTGTTTGTGTGTGTATATATTTTATCAACGTTTTTTGCCTGGCCGTACTTGCGAACGAGCGCACGCAAAAAACTCTTAGCATCTTAAACAGTATCACATATTCATGAGTTGTCGACTGAGCGACCCTCGCAGCGGCCCAGCAGCAGCCCAAAAAGAGAGCTGCTCCTGCTGCTGCTGCTGCTGAGGCTTGCGGATCGCCGTCTTTGAATTTCATGGTTTTTTTTTATTTTTTTTTTTAGTTTTAATGATTTTTGTTTTTTTTTTCTTGTATTTGCTTTTTGAAAAGGAGAAACAACTTAAAACACTAGTTATTTGTTTTTTTTTTTGTTTTTCGCTTGCTGTTTTTTTGTTTTTTTCTTGTATTTCTTTTTTGTTTTTCTTTTTCTTTTGATAGCATCTACTACGCATCTAAGTAAAATGGTGGTGAGAGTCACAATTACAAAAAAACAAAAACAAAATTTGAATTCCAAAAGAGTTGCGCGTGAGCGAGCAACTCCTACTAGTATATTAGTATGAGTGTGTGTGTGTGTATATGTGTTTGTATGTGTATTTGTGTAGGTGGGGTGGCTTCGAATACTTGCTTCGTCGTCGCGTTGCGCTCGCAACTAACTACTGCTCTCGACATCACAGGGGGTGTTGGGCGGTGTTAAACGCGCGCTCTTTTTATATATATATATATATTTATACATATATGTATGTTTCGCACTCGCTGGGCTCCGTCTGTCTCTCACTCTCTCTCTCTCTCTCGATCGCACTCTGTTCGCTTACAACGATGGCGTCGC
Source organism: Drosophila cognata (assembly GCA_035041535.1). NCBI lineage: Eukaryota > Metazoa > Arthropoda > Insecta > Diptera > Drosophilidae > Drosophila > Drosophila cognata. Next base: position 1,333,472 of record JAWNLC010000823.1, read on the forward strand.
AATTGCCTGGCTTGAGCTTGAGCTTGAGCTCGTGCTTGAGCTTGAGCCGAAGCTGTAACTGCGCCGAGCGCCCAAACCATCTGCAGAGTAAAGCTTATGCTTTGTTATGGTATACTCTGGACTGATGGTAATGGTGCGTGCCAGACTCTTCATGAACTGTGGCAGCAGTGCTGCCCAGCCGCGATGATCCTGACGCAGTGTCAAATACACTTCGAATGTGGACACCGTATCCGGATCCACTTTGAGTGAGGCGATGCGTCGTGAATTTTGTGGCTCATCCTCGAATTCCACATAGATGGTGCATCCACGAATGCCACAAGGCTCCTTTTCTGACACACGAATAATTTCCGCCGCAATGCTGGGCGTGAGATCACAGGGTAGCGACACTTCGGTGCACGTCAAATGGCGAGCCTTCGCCTCTCGCAGCTTGTCTAGCAATCGCAGCGAGAGAGCATTCACAGCCGAAGCATCGACGTCGATGCACAGCGACGGCTCCTCGTCGTCCTGTTCGTCGTACGAGATCGCGATCGGATAACGGTTGTTCACGAAGTTACTGTTCGTGCTGTTGTTGCTCGATTTGGTTTTCTTGCTAATGCTGCTGCTGCTTGTCGTCGGCTGCTTGTGCTTAATACTGTGATTGTTAGTCTGGCTGCGGTTGCTGCTATTGCTATTGCTGCTGCTGCTGCTATTGCTGCCAACAGCAACGGCGACCTTCTTGGCCGCAACGGCGGACGAGGTGGGCGGCGTCAATGTGCTGGTCCAATCTAAAACAAGCAACAAAACAAAAACTTTTGATAAGTACAACTAGAAAAAGCAGAAAAAATCACAAATAAAATAAATAAAATATAACAATAAGCAATGAAGAAAAAACATCGTTGATTTTGCCCATTTGCTTAGTGGTCAATGTTCATTCACACTCACACACACAAACACCCTCTCGCACAGCGCAACGGCCGCTTGGCAACAAGCAGTGAACGAGATAAAAGCGGAAACAGGCAGTTCGCAAGAGCGAGAGAGAGAGCGAGCGAAAATTAAGTGAGTGTGAGCGAGAGAGAACTGAGCACAGTGTACCCTGCAACAAGAAACAAAAAACGGAACAACAGAGAAAATAATATATTTTGCTTTTTGTGTACATTTTGTTTTCGTTCATATAAAATACGTGACTTTGTAACAGATGTTCGTATTTTTTTTTGCTTTCAGTTTGCATGTGTAAATTGATTTTTTAATGCATTACAATTTTTTTTTTGCAGTCTAGTTGTAAACAAAATATCTGATGCAATGTGGTTAGCAATTTTCTAATTGCGAATAAATTAAAAACTAGCTTTGAAACTTGCATTTTGAAAATATTTAAATTTTTGCGAATTTTTTCCAAGTTGCCCCTTAAATTCGGAAACGGTTTAAAATTCATATTTAAATTTTGAAATTTTTGTAGGAAATAATTCGTAATTTCGAATTATAGATTTAATTATTTTTAATTTCTTTTTCGCTGAATTTTTTTTTTGTAATTTCTATAAACTAAGTTTTTGAATTCATTTTTTCTTTGATATTTTTGGAGAACTTACCTCGAACTTTGTTGGAGCCGAGGACACCGCCGTAATTTGACTGCACAGCGAGAACTTCCATTTTCATTAGACTTGTTGTTTTTCTGCTTGTCGGAAAATATGTTCTCTCGATTTTTCTCGCTTTTCTTTGTTTTTCGCTTCGTTTTCTATTTGCTCCTTTTTTTGTATCACTTGAAACGTTCTTTTTACAAATTAATTAATAGAGTTTGTTGTTGTTTATTAATTATTTATCACAATTTGCTGGTTGTTTTATTTTTTATAAAATTATGCTGCTGATTGCTTCAAATTTTTAAATTAACTTGATTTTTTGTTGTTGTTTTGTAGTTGGAAATCACAGCACTTTTGTTGTTGGTTGGTTGTTGTTTTGTTGTAGTTTATCACTTAAATGGCGTTGGTCCGTTGCATTTGTTTGATGGCAATTATATTTGATTTAATAATTTTCATAAAATTATTGAAAATTTTCGTTTTTTTACAGTTACGAGTACTACAAGTACATTTTAGATGTTGTGTTTTGTAAGTTTCTTCTTTTTTTATATAGAATTCTTCGTGAAACAATAATAATTTGTTTTAAGTCCAACAGTAGAAAATTGAAAATACACGCTATTTTATGTTGCTGCTGCTGTTTGCTTTGCTCTGCTTTGCGCTTTCCTTTCTAGCTGCTTTGCCGTTTGCTTACTTTTCTATGTGTGTTTGTCAGCAGTGTTTCGAAGCTACTATGAAGAGTAAACGGTCTGCACCGACTTTTATAGGCCGGTCCGCTTGCGGCTTCGCTCATTTCCCCCATACTGAATATAATGGTGTGGTGGTGGTGGTTGTCACTGTGTGTGTGTATGTGTGTGTGCTGAGAGGGCAACGGCAACAACAACAACAGCTGTATGTGTTTGCTGAGCAATTAGCGGTTGTGCTCTCCGCAAAGAGACCGCTACATAAACGTATATACGACGAGCTTATGTGTGTGTGTATGTGTGGGTGCCGTATTTGCAGTTGTGATGTGCGACAACAGCAGCAGCAGCAGCAGGTAGAAAGAAGTACATATAACAAGAGGGCAAAAACGGCTGATGTAAGTTGACTGATTTTTTCAGCGACGTCTCGCTCTTTCTCTGTCGTTCGCTCGCTGCTCCTGCTCTCTGTGTGTGAGCTCTCTTCACTCATCAGCTGTTTCACTCAACGCTCTTATTTATTTCGCCTGTTTCGCTCATGCGCACACCTACAACTGGCCGGCTCTGTCTTGCTCTGTCAAGTGAGCGTGCGTGTGTGTGCGTTAGTTTGTTTGTGTGAGTTTGCAATGCATACGTGACTTTTGTGCCGGTTGAGCATGTCACGGCTGCTGCCGGCGCATGCAGCAGCAGCAGCAGCACAGACGTCAGCCCAAAAAGGATGATGGAAATGTTCTCTCGCACTCGCTCGCTCGTTCGCTCTCTCTCTTTCTCTCGCTCGCTTGCAAGGAGCCAGCACACGCACACACATTGAAATTTTCATTTACTGCCAGGCACTCTTCACACATACATACACCCCACCCCTCGCCACACCGCCCGTTGTGAAGCCCGTTTCGTTCCACATTACTGCGCTGCCCGCAGTTGCTGCGCTGCTGCCGCTGCTGTTGTTGCCCCTTGGAGAACGCACCATGTCAAAATTGAAATTTTCCACTGCAGTTTCGCAGCACTCGAAACGAAAATCGAAGCCCAGTGGCCAAAATGGGCTGGCTCCGGGATTGCTGTGGATTGCGGATTGAGGATTTTAAACAGACTTTGACTCTGACTGCGATTCTGTCTCTGACTCCGACTGTGTCCCATCCGCTTACAATGTGTGGCTAATGGGCATACCGAGTTGCAAGTTGCTAGTTGCTAGTCGCACGTTGCAAGCAGCATGCATCAACAGCAGTAGCCTAATTTACGCTGTTGCCTAATTTCACAATAACAACCCCAGAGATCATCTCATAAATAAAACAAATTAATAAATAATTTTTGTATCTTTGTTTTTGGTCAAATGTATATTTTAGCATATCTTTAAAAAAACAGCAAAATTATCAACGCAAAGACCTTAATAATAATGCCAAATTTGGATTGATTATCAAAACAAGATATAAGGATAAGTAAAAATATCTAAAAAGTGGAATAAATTCCAATTGGAATCTTTCCCCTCTAACCTCCAACTTTAATAGCTCAATTTTTGCACTTTATCTATTTATAAGCATATATTTAACTTGCATTTGAGTTTATTTCTGCTGGTTTTATGAGCTGTTTACTATTTCATAATATCAGAAATTGGTCAGATCTTTTGTATCGAAACGTTTACGTTTGCGACACAAAGAAGAATACGAAATCCATTGACTTTGATTGTATAATCAGGCATTTATTAGTGTTGATTACACTCTGTCAAAAAAGTGTTGTGACAAAGGCACAAAATTATATTTTATTTGCGCAATTTTTTCTTTTAATTTCCTGAATAATTTTTGAAATTTTCATTTAACTCTTTTTTTATGATTTTGTTCCAATTGGAACTCGTTTTTTGCTCGGATTTCATTTGCAACTGTTTTTTTTACAACTTTTCTGTTATTTTGCAAGATTGAAAAGGAGTTCATCCAAAATTTATTTAGTTTTTGATTTGCAATACTTCGAAATTATTTAAATCAAAGAATCCAGTTACAATTTTTAATTAACTTTTTTTTACCAAATGGGTAAAATTCGGCTAATAAAACACATTTCTCTTGCAATATATGAAAATGATAAAATTTTCTGATTTTTTCACTTTGTCAAAACATTTATTTCACGTGGTGTGCATAAATATGGGCTGAAGCAAAAAACGCTTATGAAATAAATTATATCAAGGAGTTTTATGAGCTGTGTTTATTATTTTGATAAGAAACAAAGAGGAAAAAAACACAAGCAGGAATTATGATTAAGCTTTTGGTAAAAATCACGTCATTTCGAATTTAAAGGTTTTCCATGTAACACAGACAATATTTTAATTCTTATAATATCTGATGTTAAGGCAGATATATATGTATGTATGTCTATATGTCTATGTGTGTGTGTGTATTGATGTATTGTAGTTTTAGCTAGATAGAAATCTACAAACATATTGGAAATTTCATCAGCATCTGAAAGTATTTTCTTTTTTGTGTTCGTTTTATTCTTTTCTTATTTTTTTTAGTTGGAATAATTTTATATATTCATATCATGATTTGAGGCAGTGGAGTCCTTTCATTTCAATTGAATGTATCTGGTAGATTATTGTTGTGGCTGCTGTTGCACGTAGATTGAAACGAAACGAAAGATTCAAAGATTGAAATGTATCTGAACCTGTTTGCTTTGCCTGTGTGTCGTTCTTTGTGTGTGTGTGTGTTTGTGGTGTGTGTGTGTTTGGTGTGTTTGGTGTGTGTGGTGTGTGTGGTGTGTGTGTGTGTGGTGTGTGTGTGTGTGTTTTGTGTGTCCAGCATTTCACATTGAAATGAAATTCTATAAAGTGTGTGTGTTTATTTGTTGTATCTTTTGGTTCATGCTGCTGTCAGATACATTAGCATGTGTGTAGATACATTTGCTTGCCACATCAAATAAAAGCAAAGTTTGCCTTTTCATGCATTTCGCAATCGTTGCAAATGTGACGCAGCAGATTTTGCTTCCAATTATATACATATATATATATATGTATGTATGTATATACAAATCGAAGTATGTATATATAAAACAAAAACAGAATAAGCCATAAAAAGCCTTTTTTTGCATCAAAAATTCTTAGTAAATTTCAAAGATTTTTCACACAATCATTAAGAAAAATTTTCGAAAAATAAAATCCCCTCAAAATGAAAACAAACTTAATTGAATTTTTTTTCCAGAAAAAGAAATGATTAAAAATAAAAAATATATCTATATTTGCGTTGAATTTTATGTTTATTTGATGCATAAATATGTTAATTTCTGATATCATAACTAACATGGAAATTGTGCAAGAAATAAACAAAAGGCTTTGCAACAATTGATAAATTGATAAGGAAAATGTTTGCAGATGGATATTAATCGCATGTCGATAAGCAAATCACAATTGAAAGCAATTGATTCATAATGAGGCGATAATATATTTTTTTGCTGACGTGTTTACTACACTCACACACACATAGATAAAGCCATAACCGATAAGCAAAGCAAAAAGAAGCAAACAAAATGCGAAAAATAATTTCACATACAAAATGCGATACGGGTGGCGCCATCTAACGAGCAAAGTTGTTTGCTTCGCGCAGTAAAACCAAAAAACAGCGCAAAAAACTAGCAAAAATAAACACAAGTTTTATTTTCGTTTTAATGCTTAGCAATTACTTAGATTATTGTGTATTGGATAGAAAAAAAACATATATACGTTAAGAATGAATAATTGATTTATGCTCAAATATGCAAAAGTACTTAGAAAACTTTTTTCACACAATTTTTTGTGATTTGAATATATGGTGAGTGAGAGAGGGGTTGGTGGGGAGGGGTATGTATTTCCAAATTAGCATAAATAAATATGTATTTATTTATATGTGGCTGATTTCAAATTCGTTTCTTATGCAAACTGCTACAAAATAATTCTTGTCAACTTTTTGAGCTACATTTTTCTCTTACAAAGTACTCAAATTGCCACTTATTTATCACTCAAGAGCAGTCCATGTTAAATTATGCTCTTAGCTTTTACTCTTGAGTGAGGCGCTGCGCTCTTCATGGCAATTGAGCGCACAGCTGTAAGGTGTTGAGCCACAGCTGATGCGACTCAATTTGTGAGCATTTGCTCTTTGACTGTGCAGCTGTTTCGCTCATCATCTGTTTTGCTGGCGCACAGCAGGTATCCCCCACTCTCTCTCTCTCGTACACACACACACACACATGCATTAGTATATGCACTGTACACAGAGTTAAGTTAGCCGCTGCAGCTCTGCCGGCGTCTCTGCTGCTGTTGCTGCTTGTATCTTGATTTTCCAACTCGTTTCTCGCAGTCAACGCGCCCCCCAAAACACACACACACACACACAAACGCATGCAAGTAATGTGTATGTATGTTTTAGTATGTATGTAATTTGTCTGCTGCTGCTGCGGCTGCTTGTTGTTGCTGTGTTTTTGTGCCCATTGCGCATCGTTGCCGTTTTTCACCCACTCTGCAAGCTGAGCCGCCAGCAAACGAGTTCAACAGCGGCAACGTTGCACTCATCTGTTTTTCCACATATGTCTTTGTTTTTGTTGTTGTTGTTGCTGTTGATGTTTGCTTGTTTTCTTTTTCGCTCGCTTATTTATTTATTTATATTTTTTTTTTCTTATATGTCTTCGCTGCTGGCAGAGCCAAAGAGAACCAAAAGCCGCGTTCGAGTGGAAACCGGCCGGTCGTCGTCGCAGTCGCAGTCGCCGTCGACGGCAAAGTTTATGAGCTTGTCTTGTTGTTGTTGCTGTTTCTTTTCTTCGCTTTTGCTTATGGGCAATCATCTGTTTTATTTTGCACACACAGATGCAGATTTGCATGTGAATGTGTGTGTGTGTGTGTGTATCTCACAGATACAAAGTCATTTGTGTGTATCTTATGCTGCTGCTGCTGTTGTTGCATTTGCCGTCAGCTCTTTATTTTTTCTTTTTTGTTTTTCCATCAATAGTTCATTTTCTGCTTGGCAACGGGTTTATTTCTAGCTGCTTCTTTTTATTTTCTTTATTTTGTTTACTATTCGTAAAGTTTTCATGAAATAGGAGAAAACGTAGCAATGATGAAATTACTGGACATACGTGTAAGTGAGACACCACGAGTTATCTCCATTTCCAGCCTCTCTCTCGCTCTCTCTTTCTCCCTCATCCTCAACATGTATGTAGTGTTAATAGGGATGATAGGAGGGGATGGGAGAGGGAGAGGGAGGGGTCGATTAGTTCCATAGGAAATTAGGCGAAACCAGAATGCAAAATGCAAAAGATTGTTAAACAGGTGACAAAAGCGAAACAGACAAAAACACACAAAGAGAGTGGGAGAGCGGTAGGGGGACAGCCAGTGCGAACGGGAGAAAGAGCGAGAGGGAGTTTAAATTCGCTTAAGGTTTTCTGCAATTTTGACGCTGTTTCAACTTGAGTTTTTATGCCCTGAGCACATCGAGCACATCAGGCCCGTTGACATGAACATATGTATGTATGTATGTGTACCGTATCTGCGCACATACATACATAAGTATACACTATGTCAAGAAAGTGTTTGGACGCAGGAAAAATAAATATTTTTTTGTTTCTCTTCCAAAATAAGTACTTTATTATTGGCTTTACATTTTCCTTACTATTTTTCTACTTTAAAATGCAGTTCTTACAACTTGGTAAAAGAAAAGTTATGATGAATTCTTAACATAAACCACTTTTACATTTTAATATCTGCATACTTAAAGACATCAGTGTAGTTGGTATATTCAATTCAATCAATAGAATCTGAGAACAGATGACGAATAATTTCATAATTTAATTAAATCAAGGAATGGAGAAGGAAACAGCTTCGATCCCATAGAGTGAATAAAAAGAATACAACGGGATAAAAACGTATCGATGGATCCAGAGAATAGAGGTAGACACATAATAAGATATTGAATTCGAAATATAATAGAGAAATATAATAGAAAATATAAAGTTATCTTTAATAATTAAAAGTTCAACTTAATTACATTCAAAACCCTAAATTTGAATGAAAAATAACATTTTTTAAATGAAATCATTGAAAATTCTGTATTTAAATTATTAAAAATGTTTATTTACGGCTTTTTTTTTACGATTCAACTTGAGCTGATTTAAAGATATTTTCACATAAAAATTTGTTGAATTTATATTCTCGAAATGGGAGTCGGGAAATCTCAGCTTGTGTTTTATGGATAAGGGCGCAAAGGGTCCACAGCAACTTGATGCTCGTAAAAATAGTGTCACCCCAGTTGCAAGTCGCACACACACACACACACACACTCCGACACACACATACAGAGAGAGACAGAGATATACATGGAAAATAAAAACAGCTCACACAACTTCCTTTCCAATCAGAGGCAATTTATCAATTTAACACTCAACTCCCAGTCGCAACTTTGCCATCTATGCCGCTAAATCTTCTCTCTGCTTCTCTCTGGTGCCCATCCTTTGGCTTCTGCTTCTCTCTTGTTCTGCTTGGAAGCGCTAATCACCCTTAAAATTGCGTGTGCGACATCCGAAACGAAGGTCATGCATTTTTCCAAGGGAGCAACAACTGATTCTTGATTCTCGAACCTGACTCTTTGACTTCTCAGCTGGGGATGCCTGTGGCGGGGCACTGCAGGGCAGGGGCGGGCAGGGCGCTGCATGCAACTAAAAATAAACACACAGAGAAAATGATTACATGCCGCATGAGAATCGAATTGTTTATTATAAAACGATAAGTCTTGTCCATACTACAAGACAAAGTCCACAATCGGAAATCGAGAAAGTGTCATTAACAATGGGAATAAAACGAAGAAATTATCAAATTAAAGTTTTCTTGGTTCTAGCTTAAACGCACTTAACGCAAGGAAATATTCTTAGCTTTCGATTTTTGAGGCATCTTCAATCTACAATAAGAAAATTGATTTGTTAGAGTATCGATTTTATTTTATTTATTTTTATTTCTTTAAGCATATTTATTCTTGATTTATTCGTAATATTCCTCAGTTCTAAAACTATCCTGATAGAACTTGGCATTTATTCGTCTTTTTACTGTTATAATAGGAATTCAAAAATGAGTTCATGAATGAATAAAATATCTGAACTGAGCTTTCGTATATAGGAATGATCGATCAGTTATACTTATTAATAGCGACAGTCTGCAGAGTTATTTAATCTTCGGCCAGTCTAAGACAGCCTTTCTAGCTGGTTTTATGTATTGCTTAAACTAAGCCAGTTAAAAATGAAAAACTGTAAACCCGAGGAGAACTACAAACTGGAACTGGTACTCGAAACTGGGCTTAATTTATGCAAACAGTTGCAGTCCCAAGGCTATTGTCAAGGGTCCGCATTTAAGTTGATTTTCCAGATTGATGGCATTGCATCAGCTGTAAGTGTTAACTGTCATCCCATGCCCATACCCATACCCATAACCCCTACCCAGTCCCATCCATACCCTTACTCTTCCCAATATCTATGCCCTTACACATGTCCCCATATAAATATCTCTACCTGATGACCCGTTGGCTACCTGATATGCACCGAGCCTGTTTCCAAATGAACCGCAAACTTTCCACAATGAGTTGGCCGTTGGGTTTTTCCAGCCCGTTTTCCAAACTCTGCCGCGACAGCCCTTATACCATCGTGTACCATGGTTAAGTATTATGACTCTCTCATAAAGTTACAGAGGTAATTTACCTAATACCCTGGATTATGACCTTAGCTGATCGCGTTTCGTAATTACGTTCAAGTAGCAGATTCCAGAAGTTTCCACCATGTAGCAAATAGGTTAGAAGCGATATGAAAAGTTGGAGAATAAAATTTAAAAAGCTTTCAATTATCAGAGGATCTAATCAAATATTTATTATCTGTACAAGTACTAAAGCCATAAAGTATATATAATCCCAAAAGAGACTAATCAAATAAAAGGAAACAAAATTAGGAGAATTACGTCAAGTTTAAGTTGCCTTAGATTGGATTCGTCATCTTAGTGGAAGTATTATATATATATATATATATGTGTGTGTATACTAGTAGAGATATGAATGGGCCTTGACACTAACTTATCCGATTAGAACGATATATTTACTGTTGACAGCTATCGCTCGAGTTATAGCAGCTATTTATTATATTAATGCAGCAAATTGATGGAACCAATTGCGATATGGCTCTTTGCCCCTTATCTAATGCCAACAAAACTTTGAGGACAAATCGTCTGACTGGTATTCTATGCATCAGATATCGCACTCTATATATATATATATATATATATATATGGAAGTAAATACTTATCAACAACAACAGTGGAGCCACAGAATATTAAATCAATATTCAACGCTGCTAGGGCTAAATATGCGTCATACATATACCAAACTGTAATACTTGTGTATATCAATTTTGATGGAGGGAGGCATAGGGAAGGGGTGCCACAGGGGGTGTGGCGGGGGCGAGGTGCTTTGCAAGGTCGCGTGTTTATCGCAAATCGTGTACTGCACTTCAGATAGCTAACAACGGCGAAATGATGGCGTGTTCCCTAACCACTTGCCACTTGCCACCTGCCCACTTGCCGCTCCACCCGGTGTGCTGCTCCTCCTCCTAGACCCATGGGCAACATGTCGTGGAGCGCGTAGACACTGAGTCTACTGAGTTAAACAACGAACAATCAGTTCTTTTTTCTACTTTTTTCACTTTGATTAGATCACTTGGCAAATAAGAAACAACAAACTCAAAATGCTGATAAGCGACCCAGTTGTGTGCGTCATGCAGCAGGCGGGCCTCTGTTTCCGATTTAGCGATATCAACTATACTCCATATATATATATTATATATAGTTGCCCACAAAATTATTACAACACTTCTCAAACAAAGCATTATTCTATTATTCTTCTAATAATAATTCAAAATATATTTATATATTTTTCCATTTGAAGCGATAAGTGCCAAAAAGTAGCACTTTCAAAAAGTCTTTTATTTATTTCTCATTTTTTAAGAATTATGTTATTATATTTTTCGTGTTTCTTCGTTTTTATTTTATTTTAAATAAGTTGAAAAGTGTCACTTAAATTATGATTTTTTTTCTATTTATTTATTTATAAGTTTTTTAAGCAAATTCTGTGGTGATATTGTGTATTTTCGCTACTGTATATAAGTATAGATAAATGTATTTATAAATATATGCTCATAAAAAATTTAATTGCTTTATAGTGCGCAATTATTTCATCAGCGATTCGAAGCCTTGGCAACAGAATCTTGACTTCTTCAACCCAGGAATTTCACAAGTTTCGCTCTTTTTTGTGCAGTTTTTTGTGTTGAGTGAGAATTTTGCTTATGTAATCAGCCAGAGGCGAAATGACCTGTTGACAATTAGTCAAGTCTTAGTTCAACTAATTGCATTCCTTTGCCGTGAGTGTCACAGACATCAGGTGTTCTGCAAATAGGGCCCAACTAGTTACTCATTCCCCACATATATGTTATCAGCAGAAGATATATATATATATATATATATATATATGTATATCTGACTGACTGCATTCGCAGCTAATTTAAATCGTTTGGAATTTGTTTTACTTAAAGACTAGCACATCAAAGGAATATGTCTAAATCGCATTAAATTCATTTCATTTTTTTTCGAAAACTGATGAAATATTTTCATTTATAATTTTCGCATTTTAGTTAATTAAGTCGTGTTTCCAGTTGTGATTTGTCGAAAAAAGAGGCTTGTTGACACGTTTTTTTGTGAAATGAATGCGCATAATGAGCTTCATTTGAATGCGTGCTTGACTTTCAGATACCCTCCACGCTAGAAAGTATGCTACTTAAAATCGAACTAACTTTGGTTAGAAGTGGAGTGGTCACATTACGAATATCAAAGAGATTTAAGTTATCTAAACTATGATATGCACAACTATAGAAATGATTACATAAAACGGCTAAAAACAAGTAAGAATGCGCACTCGAGCTCGACTACGAAATACCATTTCATTTTCATTTGATTGCCAAATGCACACCCAAATGTAAGCGTAGATGCTGAAGTCTGAAAACTATGGCTTAGTCTATTACCAGAACTAGCTGGAATTTGCACAGTTGAACAATATATTTGTATTATAATTGGAAGACTCTGCTTTCAAACTTGTTGCTGTTATTGCTATCGGAAATCGATATCTATCGATCTATGTATAAAAGCTTATATGCCTAATTTGTGGTCTCTAGCAGTTATAGTCTCTAGGAACTGCTCTTGATGCTGATGGGGAATATACATATATGTATATACCTTATGGGATCGGAGATGCAGACCGATTATACCCATTTTATCAGTTTATATTTGTATAATAAGCGTTTAGGAAACTAAAGAACGCTGTGTTCAGCAGAATTTGTGTTTATCTCGCTGCTCAACTGATTTACATAATCAACGAAACGCGCTTTATTTTGCTGCCTCTACTTGTTGCCCATCCCCTCCCTCTGCCGGCCACTCTGCCGCTGCTCCTCCTCGACCATCTATTCTTGTTTATTTTTTCTGGATTTTGTTACGCCCGATTTAATGTTGTAGTTGTTGTTGCTATTGTTGTTATTGTTGTTTTGGTCTGTGCATTTAATTGAATGCTGATTAAGTTTTTATTCAATGAACCAAAATGCAAACACACACATTCGCCGATATGAGAGTGCGTATATATATATATATATATTCAGTATATTCATGGATTAGTCATTTATATTGACAGCGTGTTCTCATTTGACTTGGCACATTTCTGAACGTGAATAATTTAATAATGTCTCATTAAGTTAATGAATTTAGTTCAAACAGGCAGCTTGATTGATTGAAAGGCCTCTTTCAACATATATACATAATCATTTATGTATATAAATTATCCACATAGGAATGTCTAGATAAATTGTTAGAAAGGTTTACTCCCAAAAATCAATCGAAATCAATCATAAAATTCTGATTGTGTATTTTTCATATAATTCCGACTCACTTAAATATTTATTTATTTAATGTTCACAGCTTGAAAAATTGTCCTAATAAAAATGAATTTCGAATTCTATTTAAAATTAAAGTTACGAATTAAGAGTGAAAAACTAAATTGAAATAAAAATAAATAAGAATAATAAAAAGGATTTACAAATGCAATTTATTTTCTTTAGTTAACAAAGTTTGTTACCAAAAAAAACCAGAAAACACGTTTGTCACAAAAATCGCTAATGGGCTGAAGCAAATGATAAAAGCGTGGGAAGACATTTAGTGGAATGGATGATCTCAGTTTTTAAATGTTTAAATGTTAATTATCGACGCTTCCGTTATGCAAATATCCGTTAACTAAATAAACAGGTGACTAAGTTGTGCTTAGCTTAGCACAGATTTAACAATTTATTATTGCGGAAATCGATTAGGAGCAGTTGTCAAAAATTAAAAAAAAAGAAGAAAAAACATTCCGAATTGGAAACTTTTTATTGGAACATAAGGTGGGAAAATTGTGGTCTAAATTATCACTTTCCCATGGCATATGCAATTTCACACTTCTGGCCAATAAAAACGGTATAAGACAAAGACAACTTTAAACAGAAGCATGGCTAATGAGTAGACCAACAAAATGGGAACCTCCTGTGGCCAGACCAACGCAACAAACAACATGTGTTGACGAAGACATGTCAACAAATCCCAAGAAACCCAAGAAACATAAATTATCTCTCGAACATCCTCAAGAATAGAAAATGTGTCAATGTAAACAAAATGCGTGAGTTCGCCAAGCCAAAAATACACAAGCGAAAGGGTCGCAAAGGTCTTGGCATCTTCTGCTGTGTATGTGGCATGCAACGCACTCGATAAGTTGTGTCTGCCACCAACCAATATCCGATTCTAGCGCTACCTGAATTGAGCTACCTGCTGCTGCTGCTGCTGGCACTAATGGCTAATGGCCAACAGCGGTCAGCGGACATAAATCCATAACAAACAAAAAAAAAGCAGAAGAAGAAATAATTAAATTGCAATTATGTGCAAACAATGCCAAATGCGGAGATTCGGAAAAAGTTAATTACACGACAATAAAGAGCAGAAGCAGCAAACAACAACAACAACAGGGCCCGACATAAGCACACATGCATACACACATTGCATGCATACATACATACATCCGCCTGACACAACGCTCTCTCTTCCATTCTCTCTCTTTGCATTTTTTTTTGGTGCTCATTTTGGCTTTTGCTTGGCGAGAGTCTCGCGACTTAAGCTGACATTAATGTGCATTTGAATTTGCGGCTTCTGCTCGTCTCTTAATCGGTTTGTTTGACAGATTCCTTCGGGTCGGCGACGACGACACGTCGTCTACATAATCATTAGCGCTTAGTCTGCGTGCACTTTGATCGCTATTTACCGATTTGACAAACATTATCAGTGCCCCCTCTCTATTTCTCTCTCTGTCTCTCTTCCTGTCGTTCATTAATGAAGACTGACACAAACACACGCACACAGACACATACATTAGCTATGGTCTGCTTACAAATCACTTAGTCTGGCCCCCTTTATTGGAAAGAGAGGCAGACACATAAGCCAACTTGACAAATCGCGATAAGATACGCTCGTCGAAAAATTGAAAAAATAACGGCAGGCATGGTTAAACGGAAAGTGATGTAATTAGCGTTATGTGTGCACAAATATGTGATAATTTCGATTTTTGTGTAAATAATGTTTACAATGTGAATGAAAAATTTAAAAGCTTAAATATAAAGACTGGATTTCAATTCAGAAATTCAATTACTTGACTTAGAGCTTTAATTGTAATAAATAAGAGGAAATCAACTATACTTAATATCTTTCGCTCTTTCTGTCTTTGTCTTTCGTTCACTCCCTTCCTCTATCTTTCTCTGTCTAAATATATCATATAAATCACGCTTACACAATCTTAAATCTTATAACTGGCATTAAATTTAGAAACACAATTAGTTTGAGTAGATAAAATAAGCGAAAAACCGTCTAATTTATATCTTTGGCTCTCCCTTCCTCTATCTTTTTCTGTCTCTCTCTCTGTCCCTCTCTGCTGAAATCTTTAATCTAATAATTGGAAGTCAGTTCAGCAAAATGCAATTACTTTAGTTAGCAGTTAGAACTTTAATTAGATCAAATGCCAACGAGCTAAAATGTTAGTAAAGCAGGTCAATTGCCCGACTCGGGGAATGGGCCAAGTTGGTTGGCCAAGTTAACACCGCTGAGTGACAGCTGCTTGTTCCACTGGGTTCAGGCAAGTTTAATTAGATCTGCATATCGAATGCGAATCGGTTTTAGTTGAAATTTACTTGGCTTTCGACAGAGTCTTTGGCAGTGGCAGGATGCACTTGGCGCTGCTCTCCACATGGATCTCCCTGGCGTTGGCTGAGCAGACCTGGAGTCATCTGATGCAGCCGCTGCCCGTGGACAGCTATCAGGGTCAGCTGAAGCTGCTGCTCGAGCGGCTGTTGTGGCGGGCGCAGGTGGAGCGTTGCCTTGCCGTCGTCACCGATGAGCTGCACTTTGCCATCTATGATCGGGCCTATTTCGAGGCAGTCGATCGAGGATTCCCCGCCAGCTTTGTAGTGCGCGTCAATGCCAGCGACAATCTCCGCCAGCCACCCAAGCAATTGGAGCTGCTGCTGCGTGCCATCAAGGCCAGTGATTGTGATCTGCACGTCATCACCCTGCTGAATGGCTGGCAGGTGAAGCAATTGCTCCAGTTTGTCTACGAGTCGCGATCCCTGAACATGCAACGCAAGTTTCTGCTGCTTCACGATGCGAGGCTGCTCTCCGAGGATATGTTGCATGTGTGGAGTGTCTTTGTGAACGCCGTCTTCCTCAAGCGCCAACACGATAACAGGTGACAACTCTCTTCAAAACTGAGTTCTTATTTCAAGAATATCCAATACTTAAATTCATAAATGTCCGACTCTTTCTGAATAAGTTTTGCTTCGAGTGTATTGTTGACTTTGTATTTTTCCCAAGCAGCTACAGCATCTCAACCATTGCCTATCCGGGCATTTTGAGCGGAGTTGTGGTCGTCAAGCAGCTGGACAATTGGAGAGCTGACAAACGCATTGAGGCAGTTCACATCTTTAAGGATAAAACACGAGACTTGAATGGTGAGCGGAGAAACTAACTTAAATCTTCAAAAGTTATATCTTTGATTAGACGTATTTATTTATATAAAGTTATTCTTCTTCAGTCTTTGATTAAAATACCATTTTAAACTTGACAGGTGCTCAACTCGCGGTTGCCCTGGCTGAACACATGCCGATGGTGCTGCCCAATGGGTCCTCAAATGGCTACGAGGGCGTCGAGCTGATGATCATGAATGCCTTGGCCCAGTCCCTAAATTTCCAGCCCGAATATTATGCAATCAATGAGAGCGCTGCCAGCGACTGGGAGCAGCCCCTGTCGGAGAACGAGACCCACTCGCTGAGGGCGCTCATCGGTGAAGTGGTGCGATAAATGCTCTAGTTACTGGAAGATTAACTTATCTAATAATATCCATGCGAACAGGCGCACCACAATGCCCGCTTTGGCATTGGGGATCTGCATCTGTTCGAGAGCTATGTGCAGCTGGTGGAGCTGAGTGCCGCACACAGTGTGGAATGTTTGACATTCCTCACGCCGGAATCAACGACGGACAACTCGTGGCAGACTTTTATTCTGCCCTTCAGTGGTGCGATGTGGGCGGGCGTCCTCCTCTCCCTCGTTGTGGTGGGCACCATTTTCTACATCATTAGCTTCCTGAATGCCCTGCTCCTGGGCGGCTGCAGTCAGTTGGCCTTCTTTCGCTGCCTCCGTCGCAGACGTGGCATGCAACGGGATCCGCTCAGCTGGCGTCGCTTAAGCTTTCGCCTTGCGCTGAGCAAGCATCGGACTGGAAGAGGGCAAAAGTCGCCCAGGCGTTCGCGACGAGACATATTTGATGACTACTCCAATTGCATCCTTCTTACGTACAGCATGCTGTTGTATGTGGCACTGCCACGCATGCCACGCAACTGGCCACTGCGCGTGTTGACCGGCTGGTATTGGATCTACTGCATCCTGCTGGTGGCCACCTACAGGGCCAGCTTTACGGCCATTCTGGCCAATCCAGCGGCACGGTGAGCACACTCAACTCAACTCTAAATCTAACTAGTATGTCTAAGTCAGCTCTAATTTCTCTCAGTGTCACCATTGATACGCTGCAGGATCTAAAAGGCGCCCGCATTCCGCTCACAACTGGCGCCGCCGAGCACAAACAGTTCTTTGTGGATGCCACTGACGAGACTGCTCAGGATGTGGGTGCCAGAATGGACATAGTGGACAATATCGCCGATTTGGTAAACACTCTAATATATATATTAAATATATATATATATATATCCGTTGTAGAAGCTGAGCATTGCGCGCGGCGAGTGCGCCTACTACGATAACGAGTTCTATCTGAGGCATTTGCGTGTGGCAGACGAGGCACGTGGCGTGGGACCCTCCTCTCTGCACATCATGAGGGAGTGCGTTGTCCACATGCCCGTCGTGCTGGCTCTGGAGAAGAACTCGCCACTAAAGACACATGTCGACGACATAATACAGCGTCTGAGCGAGGGCGGTGAGTGCAAATCAAAAATAAACAAGTTAGAATGCGCTAGTCGAGAGAGCTCTTCTAGAAGTTGGCCTATGAAATATTAGAATTGCTGATATTAGTTTTAATGTATTTGCTCTCTTACTCTCTTGCAGGCCTCATTGCCAAGTGGCTGAGGGATGTGGTGAAGCGCTTGCCAGGCGAGGAGCAGGCGCCGCAGGAGGCGCTGATGAATCTGCACAAGTTCTGGAGCTCCTTTGTGGCGCTGGGCATTGGCTACTTGGTCTCGATAGCTGCGCTGCTCGTCGAGTGCTGGCATTTCAGATATATTGTGATGCGGCATCCATTATACGATGCGTATAATCCCAGTTTATACTATAATTTTAAGCGCCTCTATCCAGATGAATAGCGCCATAATTTAGTAAAGAACTCTTTCAAAGATCTTTGAGATTTGTGTGAGCACATAAATATAATAAACACATTGTTCTGCGCCCACAGAAAGAAATGACAAATGGATGTGTTAGCTGACGCAATCGACAGATATTCATATATATTTAATGGTACTTGTATGATATAGCATCTGATATAATGCCATATATCAATCCGATGCAAATGGCTAGCAGTGGCAATGTGGTGAATCAATTTCGAGACTTCTTCATTTCTTTGCATTCACATTTTTTTCTAAATTATAATTCGCATTGTTTAAGTTGAGCACTATTTGTTTATTGCGGACTGGCGTCTTGAGCAACGAAAAAGGCCCAAAATGTTGAATACTCGTAAATAATTCGTTCTTTAAGTGCCAGACTAAACATCCACACACACACACAGCACAAAATGAATGCACATTAACAATTCAATAGAAACTGATCAGAACTTGGAGCGAATCACGAGTTCTTACCCTAGACTCAAGCAACAATATGCTATAAATAAACAATTGCTTGTTGCAATGATTTCTGAATTGGCTTTTCTATTTTTCGTATTTATTTTTTGATAATTGTAAGTGCTTCATGGAAATGAGTTTGTTTATCAACTCGAGCAGAATTCGCTGAAAGGCATTTTCTTCAGAAATTGATAATACTAATTTAATTCATATTTTGTAATGTGTGTTTTTTGCTATTTTTTTATTATTATTTTTGTGTGGCCTTTGCTGCATAAAAAGTAATTAATTCATTTATCAAGCGAATTTCATAACAAACACATTTCATTGTTGTTCATTTCTGGAATATTTTTCCCCGATTGTTTTGTTATTTCTTTTGATAAATATTTATGGCTCTTTTATTTGTTTTGTTTGTTTTGCTTTCGGTTTGCCATGTTTGCTGTTGTTGAATTGGTTGCTGCTATTCTTGCACATTGTGTTTACAATTCTATTTTATTTAATTTAATTAGTTTTGCCTAAGTTTACAATGCTTTTTTTGTTGTTGTTCTTGTTGCTCTTTTCTGCTGTTGCTGCTGGGGGCCTCTGCATTTAATTCCCCTTGGCTAATCCTCTTGTCCGGTCCCAGTTCATAAAATTGGCATTTCTCTCAATGCACTACACAGAAATTCCTGTTGTTTTCAGCATTGCATAAAATCTCTAATTGCCATTTCCGTTGCCAGTCACACCACCAACCCAGCCCAACATCACCCATTACCACCCGCTACCAATGAGTACTCCACATCGAATATCAAAATGTTTGTAAAATGTTTTTGTTCTTAGTTGTTCTTGCCTTGTAACATTCGATTTTTAATCAAATATTTGCAAATTTAAATCTGTTTTTATTAAAAAGGACATTTTTGCGTGGCTATCGACCGCACATAATCATTGTCCTGCCGAATGGGAACAAATATTGAACTCATTTTCTGTATATTGAAAAATTTTTATATCTTCTGAATCCTTGCGCATCCTGGCGAGTCATGTGTGAAACGATTCATATTAAACAGCTATAAGATGGGCAAGGAGCATTGAAATTCTAACCATTGCTTCAAAGCTATCAAGAATTTTCCGCTTTCTTTCAAAGGAAATTTTACGTGTTTATTTTATTTTACTTAAAATGTATTTGACATCCGAGTCTAATGTCAGCCTAAAAGTGCGCTTCAAATTTGTTCATTTAATTGTTCGCCCTAAAAGTATGCTTTAATTTGAAGTGTGAAGTATTTCTGCTTCAATTCCCAACACAAATTCAAACCAAAACAAAATTTATTTCTTTGCATTTATTTAAAAAATGGTTTTCAATCTGTTATACATCATTTTTCGCATCTTTTGTGCAGCTCTGCCTGCTGTAAAGAAATCAATCTTAAATATCTAGAATTAAAACAAGAACATACACATATATATTTACTAAGTCGACGATGGTTTTTTTTTCAGCATTCATATTTGCATTTTATTTTTGCGTCTAGAAATAAAACAACAAGAAACAAATTGTACAATACAGTTAAAATTTACAAAAGTTTATCAATTATTTAGACGGTTTCAATTTAAAATATATAAATATATATTTGTGTGTGTATATAAATTATTAAAACCACGTTGCTGCTCATTATATTTGCGACTTGAGAGTTCAGTTCCAAGCAGCTGCTAAAATGGACACCGACACCATTCTGTAGTATGTTAATTATTTTAGTTATAGATCAATCATATTCAGATGAAAACTTCACGTAATCTTTAAAAATACTTAAGCAATTTGGGACGATTTAAAAGCAAATACCACATAACTAATTCCTACTCGTTTTCATACTCATATTAAACTATATCTTTATCTTTATCTTTGTTTAATATACTTTGTGTACGCATACAAAATCTACAGGCATAGAGAACGTCTCGGACAGTGTCGTAGAAATCAAGCAAAATCCGTAACGTATTCAGTTTTTAGCACAGTTTATAATTCAATTCCGTATTCTTAGGATATCATTTGTAGCACTTGATTGCAGTCAACGTTCATATCGGAGTTACTAGTCCAAACGTTCTGGCTCTGAGTATTTCTTAGTTGTTAAGCATAGTCTTTAAAATGAGTTCTACATAACTGCAAATTCTAACAAAATGTACAAACTTGATTTAATATTTCATGTTCTGAATGCAGTTTCTATGCAGTTTTACTCTTTTAAAATCCTATGTAGTATATGCAGGCAAATTCATTTAAAATATTTTGTATTAGTTTCTGGTTTCAGTTATGGCGTTTTTGGACAGCATTGCAAATAATATTCGTCGTACTTTACATATCTATACTTTTGCAAGTTATTCACTCATTATTTTATTTAAGACTTCGTTTGCTCTTCATTTTGATGTACTTCAGTTGTGTATAAACAATATGCAAATTCAAAATCATATTATCTTATGCCAAATGATAATTCAGTGCATTGCACACTTGTCATTCCATATGAAATGTGTTATGCATTGAATTGACATTTCCAAAACTCAAAGTTGTTACAAAATAATATAGAGGATATAACTAAATCGCATTGCGCTTGCTATGATATACAATATTGTTAATTATAATATATCACTGTTGCTGGTTTAACATGTTGTTGTTGTTGTTGTTGTTGTTCTTGTTGCTGCTGCTGGTGGCCTTAGCCGTTGGCCTCCGTGGTTTCCGGCTCGAATACATCGTCCGACTCTTGGCCAACCATATATTCGGCATCCTCGTGCTGCTCCCCATCGTCATCGTAGTCGTCGTGATACTCACCAAACTCCGACGACTCACCAAGCGTCCAGGCGTCGTTTTCCATTGAGTTTCTTTGACTGTAGCTTATGCTGCCCGTGAGGGTTAGATTGTTGGCCGGCCGCTGGACACTGGGCATTGAGAGAGAAACAGATTAAGTTTAGTAACGGTTTAAAACAAAATAATCAAATCAGTAAGTGGAATGTATTCAATGATTGTGGTTAATACAAATCGAGTGCTTAACTAGCGACTAACTAAGCGATTTTATTAAATTGTTTTTGTCTATGCTATGTGTGTGTGTGTGAATGTGTTGTGTTAGCTCAGTTGTTACAGCTGTTATCGCAAGTAAGTGAGTAATAATAATAACAACTCGTTAGTTTCAAGGTATGTACAAACACAAGGCAAACATTTGTACAGTTAACAAACAGTTGAAAGTCGTTAAAATGGTTGTTAAGAGGGGTTAAGAGTTTTAGTTTCGATAATGATACGGTTATGAGATGCTAGGACTTTGCTTTCGCACACGAAGCACAGGCGCTTGGAAAGCTGCTCAAGACAAACAGGATAGATATAATTTTTTTTTTTTTTTTGATACAAATTTGGGACAATTGCACAATTGCGAGCAACAACAACAACAGCAACGAATAAAATGAATCAAATGCATAAATGTAGTATGTAACAAACAGTAAAGCGCAACGAGTAACGAGCAACTAGTAGCGAGTAGCGAGTACTCTCTCAGTGCAGCAAACTTCTCTATTACATTGGCAACTCGTCGAAAGCGTCGCAATTCGTTGTCGCTGTCGTTGGATCGAAAAGGATTCGTTCGTGTGTGCAACGAATAATATCCATGAATACAATCTCGTTGCTTTGTTTTTTTTTTTTTTTTGGAGGGGTTCACATTGATTTGAATTAACTTCTAGTGTCACAATCAAGATTAATTACGTAGTTAGCAACCGGAATTCGTTGGGTTTTGCCTGCTGCCTTGCACCGCACCATGTTAAATATAGTTTTCAGTAGAGTTTCTCGAGCAGGAAGATTGCTTTGCTTAATATATGTGTGTGTCGGTGTGTGTGTGTGTGGTTCTTTTTTTTTTGTGTTGGAAAGTAGTAGTCGAATGTTGTTGTTGTTGTTTTTCTAGGCTGTACGTGGTTGTTGTTACAGATCGGTCACTAGCACACCATCCCTTGGTCATAATTGTCCACGGCGATAGTGTGAGCGTGATGGTCTACAGATAGCAGATGCAGTTGTGGTTGTGATTTTTTTTTTTTTGGTTTTTTGGTTTTTTTTTGGTGTTGGATTTGTAGGTGTACACAGAAATTAAAAGAAAAGAAATCAATTAGCAAAATTAAAAACAGGACGTCATTAAACTAGTTTCCTACAATTCTATTTTAGATATTTATAGAGCAAAATGATAACAGGAAGTGAGCTTAAACATCATTAAACGATTATTCCTACAATTTGTTGTTTTCAAATATTTGAAGGAAATATTCAATTGTGTGCCTACAACATCAGCACGGATCACTGATCACTACAAAGGATTAGATCGTAAGCGTGGTAAGAAAATAGGTGAGTGTTGCGAGTATGTTTAATTGGCCGATAAACGCACCTTTACCTCTAGCCGCGAAATTACCCACAACCTTAAGCTAATAATAAAAGAATAAAAATAGGAGAAAAATAGCATATTACGCACAACAGGAAGTATACAAAAAATACGTAAATTACAAACATAAATCTAACTAATCGATCGATAACTAACTAACTCTTTAAATGCTCGCAGGTAGTCTAAAGATCTACTTATTCTTAGCTTACAAACTAGATAGGGCCTCCACAGCTATTGATCAATTGGAAATGCTAATTGTACTAAGTAAAATGTAGGCTAAATATTGTTCTATACCTTTGCTAAATGTATTCCCCAATATCATATAGTTTTGATCTGTTAATTATAACAAATAACAAATTATGGAACATATATAAAAATGATGTAGATATTGATCTAGATTGCATCCATATTCAATATAATATAAATTACAAAAGGGAACGAAATAAAATATGTGAAAAAATATTGAATTTGTTTCTATTTGAAGGCAATTTGAAATAAATATGGTCCAAGTTGATTGTGGCTTAATTACAGAACTTTCTTTGGAATCGATTCTTGATTATGTCGTTGATAGATAGAAAAACTGTTTAGCTAAAATGTTGAATGATTTGAAATGGAATTAAAACGAAGAATACGATCGCCTAATTGAATAAATGCCTGTCTGAATTTGCTGCAGCTAAGATGGGGCAAGTAGTTTAGGGGTGGGGGGTGGGGGAGGGCTTACTCAAAACATCTGTTTAAGACCTAAATGTTGTACACACAATATTAATTATAGTATTCGCTGCTCGTTCGCACATTCGCCGGTGCTGAGAATTTACCTCTCGAATGGCGCCGCATCGTTGGCCACCTTGTTCAGCTGGCGATGCATATCGATCTGGTTCTGTGTGGTCTGGGCACGGCGTGCCTCCTCCTTGCGGCGTCGATCCTCGGCGGCCGCTTTCATCGGATCATAGGTGGAGCGTCGCTTCCACATGACCATTTCGACCTCCTTTTGTTTGTTCACTGCAATTGAAATGGTTATTTTCCAATTCACTCAATTGTCTGCGTTGTGTACTCACTTGAGGCATCGCGTCGCACAGCGGATGAGGCACGCATACCGGAGTTGCCACCGCCCAGCGATGTGGTGCTGCTGTTCATCACCGAGGTGTTCGAGCGCACACTCCGATTGCTGGCCCGTGTGCCGTCGCCACGCGTCAGACCCATGGATGAGGCGCTGGGACTGCGCTTCATTTGCTCGGCCGGCTTCAGTGTGCTCTTCGCATCGTTCTTGCGCAGAAAACTATTCGATTGGGCCGACTTGTACTTGGATATGTCCAGATACTTGGGCTGGACACGCGCCTGCTGCTGCTGCTGCTGCGACTCCCTGGCACTGGTCGCATTCGCCGTCTGCAGCAGCTGCTTCTTGGCATTGGCCAGACTGCTGGGCACCTGCTGCGCCAGCCGGCTGAGACTCGTCTCGCGCGGCATCGATTGGCGCGTCTTCGTCGCACCGCAGCCGGAGGCGGCACGCGGGGCACTCTTGATGCCACGACGCGGCAACTCCGGCGTATTGGGACAGGCAACCAGGCCGGCAGCTGACTGGGCAGCAGCGCTCAGTTTACCAGCGGGCGCCGAGCTAGGCTTCGAAGGCGTCGCGTTGCCAGCCACACGCTGCTTGCTGCGCTCGATGCGCATGAGCAGCGCCTTGTTGAGCCGCGTATTGCTCAGCGGAACAACTGCTTCCGTGTTGTTGTTGCTGTTGTGCGTCGACTGTTGCTGCTGCTGGTGCAAGTGCTGTTCGAACTCCTCCTCATCACCGCTGGAGTAGTAGGGACCAGTGGTGCCCAGCTCATCCTCATCGTTGATGTAGTACTGCAGCTCATTGTCGTAGTCGCTGTACGAAGACTGCTCAAAATTATTGCTGCTCGCCGATTTCTTTAGTTGCAGCTGCAACTGTTGCTGTTGTTGCATATGACGCGCTGCTGGCGGCATGTATAGATTTTGAAAATTGGGTCGCGCTTGCCTCTGCATCGCTTGCAGCGCTCGATTCTGCTGCTGGAAGGAGCTGGAGCGACGCAGCGGCGATATTGAACCGCCGCCGCCGCACAGCACTGTTGCCGGCAGCTCCAGATCGTGCTGCTGCTCCACATCGTCAAGAGAGTTCTTGCGTCGATGCAGCTGCTTCAGCGGATAGTCGCCGCTGGTGAGCAGCTGCAACTGCGCCTCGTTGATGCTGCTGGTCATCAGAGCACGATGCAGCGGCGATCGACGATAGCCCGCCGTCGTCTCCAGACTATGCTGTGGACTGCACTGAGCTGCCGGCGATTTGTTCACCGAACTCCGGCGCGAATTCGTCTGTGACGGCAACTGCTCCATGGCCGGCCTCGAGCGGCTGGCACTGCGCGCACGCCCCAACGTGTGCAGCGGCGATGGTATCTTACTGGGGCTCTTTGGCGGCTTATATGGCTCACCCGGCAACTGACCCTGACCACCATGGCTGCACAGCGCCGGATCGCTCGCGTAGTCACAGTCACCCAGCAGGCGATAGCGTTCCGCCAGGCTGCGATTCAGTTTGGCAGCTGCCGCATATTGACGCTGCTGCTGACTGTACAAACTGAGGCTGTCGTCCGTCAGCGAGTCCGCTCCCGTATCCGAGCAATTGTAGCTCCGTGTCATCAGCTGCAACAGACAGACAAGAGGCGACTCTGATTAGTTGCTTACTATTTATTCATTGATAATAATTCTTAAAAAGCTGCTTTTTGAAAATAGGGCCACTTTTGACCAAGTTATGGCTATGAAAGGTTTACACCTGTTCCCATGTGGATTTTTTTGGTATACAATCTTAACCGGAAGGATTCAGCTAGCAATCTTAGCTGCCAAAATTAATAAATTTTTCACGCACCTGAGCCTGGGCTTGCTGCTGTTGCTGCCTGCGGCTGGCCGAGCTGCTGCTGACATCCTGTGCGAGGCTGCGAGCGCGTGCATTGCGTGCCCACTCCTGAATCCAGTCCTGCTTTGTTGGCGCCGACTGCAGCCGCGCTGCCTCCGTGGTGGGCGTCGTTGGCGTCTCGGGCAGCTGATGATGCAGATGCGACTGTTGGTGCTGCTGCTGCTGTTGCTGCTGTGTGTTGCTGGTGGTGAAGACATTCAAGCGATACTCGGCCTTCTGGCGATCTGTGGCACTGCCCGCCATGGACATGGCCTGGGCATGGCGCAGCTTGGCCTCATTGCTCACATACTCGGAGCTGTCGATCTGTGACGTGGACAGACTGTGCGACGTGTGCCGCGTCAGCTTGGGATGCGTGTCCAGGGCACGCTGTTTGGCCAGCACGCCGCTGGTGGTGACGCTGGTAAAGCAACCCACATCGGCGGCCGGTGAACGTGGCGGCGATGGCGGCGTTAGTGGCGCCTGCGGCTGTGCCGGGCGCAGCACAACACGCGACTTTAGCTGCTGCATATAGGCGCCGGTGGCATTGGCAGTGGTGCTGCTACCCTTCTGCTCCTGCTGCGGCGTCTCGTGATAGTAGTTGACCTCGAGCACATTGCTCGGCCGGCTTGGCTTCACCGACAGCTGTTTGGGTCGCAATTTGGCACTGCGATCGATGTTCATGAGATCCTTTTGCTCCTCGGTGTAGTTGTCGCCATCCAGCGTATATGTGCCCGCCTCGCTGATATCATCCTCGCCATCCCCCCCACACTCGCCCGCCCCCATTGCCCTTAGGTCGTCGAGCGGCGGATGCGGACACAGCAGCTCCACCTGCTGCAACGCCAGCTGCATCGCCGTCGATCTGGGCGTAAATTGGTTGCTGCGATTCGCCAGCAGATTGGCGGTGCCTTTCGGCGTAGGCTTGGACTTGCCAGCTGCAACCCTTTGTGCAGCTCGTGTTGGCTCTGCCACTGCTGGCACTCCAGCTGCTGTGCCCGAGCTGCGCGGCGACCAGCTGTGCCGCTTGGCGGCGTCTCGAACGCGCGAGGCGCTGCGTTCGCGCACACGCATCTTGACTGCGGGCGCTGCTGCTGCTTGCTCATTAGTGGGCGTGGCCGGCACTGAGGCATCTTCGTTGCTGGCCTCGCCATTCTCCAGCTTGGACATGGATGCGCCACGTCTGTGGCGACTCTGAAAACGCTCCATCATAGTCTTGTAGCGTGCCGCCTGCACAGCTGCATCATTCTCGGAGGCATCGAAATGATCAATGGTGAAGGAGAGCGCCTGTTTGGTGGATGTGGAATTCGATGCCGTGGAATCGTCCTCATCCGCAGCTGAGATTTCAGTGTTGTTGCTGTTGTTGTTGTTGTGACTGCTGTAACTGTTGCTGTTGCTGTTGCTGCTGTGTTGATGATTCGTTGCTCTGCTCAGCACAGCAGCTGCAATGATATGGAAAAAGCCAACAATTAAATTATTTATTTATTTACAGCAGCTGTGAACAATTCCGCTTGAGCGGTGAAAACGCAACTAACTTGCCACAGAATGCCACTGAACGAACGCACCAACTCATGTGGCAAGCAACGCAAGTAAGTGAACACAAGTGCCACAACAAGCGGCAGGTTCAGCAACCATGCAGCCAATTGGGCGCCTGAGACTCGGGGCGCAAAAAGAGCTCTGATTGAGTGTAAAAATCAAATTTAATTTAAGCAAAACTAGAAGATAAATCGGGATATATATATATATATATATATATTTATAAATTGCACAAGGGATAATCAATATAAATCTGTATTAATATTCAGAACATGATCTTCCTCATAAGAAAGCGATGTTTCCACCAAGATCAGTTCAAATCTTAACATATCGAACTAAAAGTTAATTCAGGATATAAATTTACTATTTCTGCACAATTCAATTATAAAAGAAAAGATAATAAAAATAGTAATTATAGGGGAAGGGCAAACCCCTTGGGAAACAGAGTGTGTTGGGTGTGCACAACAAGCGAGTCTTGAGTTGAGGAGGTGAGGAACAGTGCCTCCGATAATGATAATGATAATGATCCGTTATTTCGCTGGCAACTGGTGACGCCCACCTGTATTATGGATATTCCCCCACTGCTTCCGCTAGCTATACTATTTTTCTTCTTCTTCTTTACATGATTTCCGTGGCAAAGCGAAAAAAAAGAAATTCAAACAATTTGCTTTCAAGTTTGCCACGCCAGTGATCTCAGTTATAGCGCTGGACGGCACTGGACGTGATCTATGCCTGACTGCCACCGTATATATATATATATATCTATATATCTATGTATATACTTAGTTGTATATATGTAGACAACTACTTATAAGACTCGAACGAAACCGAGCAGTGCAGCCAAATGAAGGTTAGAGTTCGTTGATTTCGGTCAATTGTTTGTGTGCGTGTGTGTGTGTGCGTGTGTGTGCGTGTGTGGTCTCCCAATTGTTTACGCTCTGGCTGCCTCTGTTTTGTTATATAGATGCACGTGTCTACCGTTCCGCCGTGCAACTTCAACTTCAACTCGAGTTGCCCTTAGGGCTGACCAAATTAACGGGCGATTTCACTCAACCTTTTTTTTTGGGCCGCAAATCAATTTATTTGGAGATACATTTTTGGTTTTTTCTATTTTTTTTAGAAGAAGAAGAATTTGTTAGCTAAACAGGAAACACGCGACAAAAGCGGCAAATGATTTTGTCTTTTAAAATCATTAATTTAATCGTTGCGAACACTAACAATAGAAAATTGCTACGAGTTGATTGTTGAATTAAAAAAGCTGTAGCAAAATTAAGAACAAAAAAAAAAAGTTATTTAATTAATTTCAGCTCAAAATCAGATTAGTTTTGGTCATTTGTTACGACAATTTCCGTTTGATAACTGACCGACTTTGATTGAGGTCTTCAACAATATTTATGAATTAAATCTTTTGTCATTTTGCAAATTATAATAAAAAGATATTTAATATATATGCGGAATGTGCAGTTTGAACTGTAAGTTCAATAATATTTATGAATAAAATCTTTACCGTTTTACAAATTACAATAAAAGACTGACTCATCACACATCAATTGTGGAGACGATGACCTCAATCAAATGACAATTTATCATCGAATGAAAGCTTTCTCTATATATATATATATATATATATGTATATATGTATTAAATGTATGCAAAACCGCAAGAGTTGAGCATTTGTTTTATTTGCTGATGGCTTTTCAAATGGGCGAAACAACAGAAATTTTATAGCAGCCAGATAACAAAACAAGTTAGCTCAAAAGTCATTTAACGAATGGCCAAAAAGCGGCGCGAATGACGTAAGAATAGCTTACGAATCGGCCAATTATAAACCAATTGAAACCTGCTGCCATTTAATAGCTGGGAACTGATAAAATTGCTATCGATTTACTATTGTGCTCTTTGTGCAGTTGCCCGATTAAATGGGTTAAATGGTACACGCTATATCATAATTGGTAAGAGCTTGCAGCCCAAAACAAAACAGCAGGCATCTGGGCCTGGGCCTGGGCCCTTCAATTTCTTGAGCTTGACTTTCCAAAAAAAAATGGTAAACTGAAAACTAGAAAACAGAAAAACAACGAAAAGTTTCAACATCAAATGGCTGTAATAACATTTTGCTTATTTATTTATTGCAAAAAGTAAAAGCGCACATAACAATTATAAATAAAAAACGAAGAAAAAAAATCATTTAAAAACTGTAACAAGCGCTTCAAATGCCACTCGACGACGGACAACAGACAACAAAAAACAATAACAATAACAATAACAGCTAACCGAATATTGGACGGTCTAATAGACAATATTTTTGGCATGCTCGCTGGCCAGTGTGATTACCGTTAGCTGTGTTGTGTTGTGTTGTGTTAGTTGTGGCCTTTGTGGCAAGCAACTTCCTGCCATAGTCCACTGACATGGATCTTTTCGGTTTGTTGTTGCTGCAACAAGCGCACAACTCGCTGTTCTACATTGCAACAAATATCACGTAATGTGCAACCAAATAAACAATATTCGCCATTTCGTCATAATTTATTTAACTAATATACCCTGTATGTTGCCACAGACTCAGTTAGGGGCATGCTAACGATTTACAAATATGAATTATAATATATATTACGTGCAGTGTATTATACACTGTTAAAAAAATCTTCCTAAATTGTAGTAAATGGTATAAATTATAAATTTTAGATTGGCTCCATAAAAATGAAGATTTGCATTGCTTCTTTTTAGAAATGTTTTTCTTAATAATAGAAAATACTTTTATAAAAAGCATAAATCCCTTAAAATGTAGGCCGATTTTATTTCAGAGTGTAGAGTGTAGAGTTGGGTAAACTGTGCACTTCAGCGAACTGCAACGATTGTTGCCAATTGTTCATCAAATGTCGCAAGTATTAACTTGAATTAGACTTGGTTCGTCACGCTGATGGCTTTAATACTAGGTCAAGTGGTAAGAAATTGCAATCAATTGGGCAGTAATTGGTTAGTAATTGGGCTAACTTTTTCTAATAACCACAAAATATGCACTTAACAACAGTTTTAACTAATCTCTCTCCCATCCATAATCGCCAGTTAACGTTAATTACACTCCTTAGCACATCGTAAATTGCACAAAAACCTGGTTTCTGGGTATTTAGTGCCGATTTTTTGTGCAGATATTAAAAATGTGTTTGAAATGTTTGCGGCTTGTATTGCTGTGTGTGAACAAACAACAACAACAGCAAACTTGGCCATATCGCAATGGTTACGACTGATCAACGTTTGGCTTTGGGTGCTGCTGCTGACTCAGCATCGTCTCACTTGAAGTATTTTTCTCACTTTTTTTGGTTTGAGAGGGGAGTGTGGTGGGGGGGAGTGTGTGTGTGTGTGATTTACGTGCACGGCATGAAAATGGTAGATAATGACAGCAACTGTCCGATTGTGCAAGATCTGGCAGTCATAAACACAAATAAAACGAGAAAAATGTTTAGCTTTCAACTGGCAAATTTTAAATACCCTAAAAGACTCTTGGCTAAAATCATCTCAACATATTTAAGAATGATTTATAATGTAGCAACAAAATCATTTAAATTATGCGTTTTTTCTGTTATTATTTCCGTTATTTCATTGAAAAGAAAATGTGCCACAAAATAGAGAAAAAGCCGGAGGGAAAGAGTATATATCAACAACTGATAAAAGCCATGACTAAACATTGATTGTAAAAGCAGTTTCTATCTTTCTCAAGCATTAATGACGGCAACTGTGGCACAACTGGCCGAACAGCTAATGGATTATGTCACCCTCAGATTGTTGCAACAAAAAAAGTCGCATGAATTCCATAGAAAGTCGCGCAACAGCAATTGTTTTTTTTCGTTTTTGTTTTGATTTGATTTTGTTTAAACAAACAAATCAAGTCAACGAATTACAGTATATTTGAGAAATATTTGAAATATTTGCAACTCGCAATTATGTCTTCATTTAAGCGGATATTAAATTTAATTAGCAAAACGATGGGCAACATGCCAAATAGGCTTTTAGCCTTGTGCCTAAAATTGATGTGTTTGCAAAACAATGGCAACGATTTGGAATATTTTAATAATTTTGCAATAAATAGCAATAAATAATCAATCAAAATTATGACAGTCTAACTTATTCATCATCTAGTTTCCAACTTATACAAATCTATAATTAGTTGGTAATTATAATTATATCTCAGAAATTTCAACTGTTTTAAGTGAAAAAGTATCCAACTTGTTTTAAGGCCACGTTCCACTGTGCAGTTCCCTTTTGCACACTGTTCTTTTATGGGTGTGTTTTGTGTATGTTGTGTTGTGCCTGTGTGTGTGTGTGTTTTTGCCATGACTAGCGCAATAAATATTTGCGTTAAGCCATGGCTAAAGCAAGCCAGCAAAATAGCTTCATTAACAATTCAAATTAAAACTCACAACAAAAAAGAGACAAGCTGAACAACAACAACAACAAGATCATGTTGCTACTGCTGCTTTCTGCTTTCAGTGCTTAAGCTTTGTCAACAGCGCACCGACTGAGACTGCGACTGCGACTGCGACTCTTTTGTCAATATGCTGCTCACCTTTTTCGGCCGGCGATGGCGGCGGTTTGCCCAAACAGAACTTTGTGTTTGACTCATCGATGGCAGCGCCAAGTCCTATTAAGCTCGATGCATGCATTTGCTGCTGCTGGTGGTGCAGTCGCTGCGCAGCTGAGCCTGACGTCGCTGCTTCTGCTTCGGCTGCATGTTTCTCCTTCTGCTTCTCCTGCTCCTTCTCCTTCTCCTTGTCGCTTATGATCTCGGCAATCTTCTTGATATTCTCGGGCGTCGTGTCGGCTTTCTCTTGCCCATCATCTTCGTCATAGCGACTGCTGCTGTTGTTGTTGTGGTTGCTGGACATTTGCTTGTCAACTGCAGTCGCTGCAGGCGTTGCTGCTGATGCTGCGTTCGTTGTTACTGCTGCTGCTGCTACGTTTGCTGCTCCTGTTACTGTCGCTGCTGCTGTTGTCGCTGCCGACGTAGCCGTTGTGTCATTTGCGTATGATGTCATATTAAGCCTGTCCAACTTGAATAGAGCCGATTCTTCTTCTTTTTTTTGTGTTGAACTTGGAACTACACCTACTTTATTATTATCTCTCTTCTTGGTTTTCCTTTCACTTGTTAATTTAGTTAATTAATTAACAAGCACGGCATGTTTGCCACAAGCAGCTGCTCCTTTTTGCTACTACTAATTCCAGTTGCTACGCTTTTCGCTGCTGGCGTTGCTGTTGCTGCTGGCGTCGCTGCGTACGCAAATTCCTGCACGCCTACTTCGCTTTGAGTAAAAGAAATGATGACGGGCATTACATAAAGAACAATCAAGAACACGAACACACGCACAAAACAGAGACACCGATACACACACACAAGAACGCAGCCACACACACACAGACGGGACAGTGTTAATGACCATGCGACGACATGTTCAATTGTTCAGTTTTCTTATTGGACAAATGGTCGAGCATGCATGGAAAACCAATTTGAGCATTTTCCACTTCAACACAAAAATAGCCGACGCTTTTGCCTTTTCAAGGTTGCTATTGTTGTTGTTGTTCTAATCGAATTTGCGCTATGCCTTTTGTTCAATTCTTATTTTTACATTTGAACATTTTTGGAAACAGCAGCCGACACTCACACATATATACACTCACACAGACGTTTACATTCAAGGGCGCCGCGTTCACTGCACTTGTTTTTGCCTTTACTTTTGCTTTTCTTTTTGCTTTTGCCTTTGCTCTTCACAACTCGTAGTCAGTGTTGATAAAAAACTCTTTACTTTTGTATACACAACTCTGTCTGCTTTTCATTGTTTCTTGTATTTTAATTTAATTCTTAGCACGCGCTGCCGACGTAGTCGCTGCTGCCAAACGCTTACTCACGCCAGTACAGACACAGTTAAGACTGAAAGAGTCAAGTCGAGTCAGTGTGTGTTTTGGCCAAAAGTGACGTATGGCAACGGGTTGTGAGCGAGAGAGACTGCTGAGAGAGAGAGCGGAACGCGGTTGATTGGGAGAATGCTATGAAACAGCTGCTGCGCGCTCTTTGCTCTTTACAGCAGAGTTGCCGTTTGTGAGAGAACTGTTCAGGGTTGTCAATTACAACATATATGTGCATATTGCTCAGCGAACTACTAAAATGAGCAGCGGCTCAAAAGCAGTAATGTATTACTTAAGAATAAATATATGTGAGTTTCTCGTAGCTTGATTTTTATATACATTATATACATAAATAATTTCTCCTGTTTGTTAGATGGTTTTTTTTTATAAGAATAAAGTGTGTACTTAAATTAACCACACAATATATATTTATAACATTAGGTGAAATAGTCTGAAGCATTAATAAATGTGACTAGTGACTATGATAAGAAAACTGAAATTAAACGAATCACTGAATCTGTGCACGTATATAACTAGGTGGCAACGTTGTAAATTACGGCGCGAAGACGATTTGTTGTTAGCTTTGCGCTCTTCGCTCTCTCTTTCTCACCCCAAGCCGCGTTCTCTAAGCACACACACTAGATGACGCATTGATTGTTTTGGATATTGAATTCGCTACACAAAATGAGCTAATAAATTCAGATATTGATATCAATGTTAATTAGCCTCAATAATTCACGCCTGAACAAGCACAATTCACAATCAATTT
The DNA here is from genome assembly GCA_035041535.1 of Drosophila cognata. Lineage (NCBI taxonomy): Eukaryota > Metazoa > Arthropoda > Insecta > Diptera > Drosophilidae > Drosophila > Drosophila cognata. The sequence goes on from JAWNLC010000823.1 coordinate 1,367,557, forward strand.
TCTAGACGGACAGGTGGGCAGACAGGTGGCCTTCGCGTGCCATTATTCCGAGCTACTTCTATTTATATAGCAAAAATTGTTGCACACGAATTACATTGAAACTAGCATTGCAGCAAAAGCATAAATTTAGTTGAACAATCAGCTGCAGCTGGACAAGTGGCCGACAACAAAAACAATTGCCGCACAAATGATAAGAGCTTTTCACACACACCCACGCACTCTCTCTATCCCGCTCTCGCGCTCTTTGGCACGCGCACGCTATTTCTAACTCCCTCTCTCGTTCGCTCTCTCAGCATTCTTTTGTATTGGCATTTTTGCTGCCTTTGCACTTGTTCAGCGCTCAATATTTAAATGCATTTCTTGGCTACTTTGGTGCTTGTCTGGCAGCTCAGTGCATTTGCCATACTTAGTGCACAAAACGTCTAACAATTTAACACCATATTTGTTATAGATTTGTAGCTATTTACTTGCTGCGAAGTGCAAGGAAAACCAGCGCCAGAAATTGCAACTTTTCGCGTTTGTTGTGCCAATCAGACTAGAGATGGTCACAACTGCGATATATCGACTACAACGATGAGCAGTGTGACCAGCAAATATTAAACATAAATATACTTAAAGTGAAGCAAAAATATACTGGCAACTATGGCGCTGAAATATTTGAAATTTAAAAACGATCGCAACATTTTCATGCTTATTTTAATTGATTGTATTATATATAATACACTTAATAGCCACATTCTGAATATAGGAGTAAGCTTAAGATATCATTCTGAATACAGGAGTAAGCTTAAGCTATCATTAACTTAAAGGTCCAAGCGTATTCCAAGCCACGCTTATCGATATGATGCTTGGGCGGAAACTTGATGTGCACCTTATTGTAACTTGCTGTCCACTGTGAACGTCAACAGTTGATTAAAGCGAACGACTAAGATTTAAAATTTCAATGCTCACCTCGATCTTTGCATCCTCCATGCCCAACATGGTAATTTCCGTTGTGGCCTTATCCAAGGTGTGCTCCAGATCCAAGCCGGCTAGCAGCACTTGGCGATATCTATTGAGGTCCTTGCCCAGCGGATAGATGTCCAGCTCATTGGTATCATAGGGATATTCCAGCACAAAGGCATAGACGATGACGACTCCATCCGACTGCGCCCCTCCCTTCGTGTACCACACGTGCGGCGTCTGCGTGTCATTCTGATAGATCCAGGGCAGGCTGCCATAGATGCCCTCGCCATTGATGCGCAGCCAGCGGCCCATGTCCCGCAGACGCTCCTCGAAGATCGGCAAAATGGTGCCGTATTTTGTGGGTCCCACATTAATCAGCACGTTTCCATTGCAGCTGACGGTGCTCACAATTTCTGCAAAGGCACAAATTAATATCTACTCTCAGAACACAAATCGAATTACATAAATAAACTTTACCTTTGATAACTTCTTTGGAGGTCATGAAATCCTTGAGCGTGACATCGAAACGCTGTCCCCAGCTGCTGCGATCCAAGGTGAATGCGTTCTCCCACTTGTGCGACTGGAGCACGCCGGGATTGAAGCGATCCGCACAGTTGTAGAAGTCACCATGCTGGCAGGCAGTCTCAAAGCCCCAGCGATCGTTGGTCACAATTGTGTCGCGGACGGGACTGTCGTTATAGAGCCACGCAATAAACTCCTCCGATTTCCAGTATTTGGCCGGCGCCTCCCAGTCCCCATCGGACCAAATGATCTCCGGCATATACTCAAGGACCAGCTCCATTTGCTCCGGCCTCACCTTGTAGTCCACAAAGTTCTGCTGGAGCAGCAGATGCAGCTTGTCATCGATCCACATCCGATTGAACCACTCGAACAACGAATAATACAAACCAAATTTCAGATCAGTAACTCTGCGCAAAGCCGACGATAGCTCCCCTGTGAAAGGTATATTATATAATATTAAAGGAATTGAAATAAAAGTTAGTTGATCAGATCAGATAGATGGGAAAGTACCAACAAATATAAATATAGTTTTCCACGTCTAACTAGAATCTCTTAACATTATCTCTTTTACTAGGAAGAAGTTTTCCCAACTAATCAGTTATGGAAAAGTTTTCAGGTCTTGATAACAATCGAGATTCAAGTCAAAAAGATATAATTGTTATTTTGTGATTTGAATCTGTGTAGTTTCTTCCACAAGTACAGAGAATATGTTTCATTAAACTTGACTATATTCTTTACTATAAATTTAAAGTGGGACTTAATAATACTTACTTATAATATCGCGTTTTGGGCCCACATCCACTGAGTTCCAGCCAAAGCTGTGCTTCGAAGGCCACAGCGTGTAGCCGTCGTGATGTTTGCTGGTCAGCACCACATATCTGATAAGAGATTAGGTCACTATCACATCTGAACAATATATGCTATATATAGTCTATATTCAAGCTGACCTTGCACCGCTGTCCTTAAAGAGCAAGGCCCACTGCGTCGCATTGAATAATTCGGCTGTGAACTGCTCGCCGAATTGTTGATAGGTGAAATCGGGCTTATAATTGCGTTGCATGAATCGTACATAGTCGGGATTGCGTAGATCTATATGTTAAAGAGAGCAATTGCCCATTTCCGATGTGCTCTTCTTGTTCTTCTTCAACTCAACTCACTTATCCAATTGGTCCAGAACCACTCGGATCCAAAGCTGGGCACTGAGTAGACGCCGTAGTGCAGGAAGATGCCCACCTTTGCCTCATCGTACCAACGGGGCAGCGGTCTCTGATCGAGGCTCGCCCAGTTCGCCTCGTACCTGGTGCGATGACCGGACGGGGTCTGTCCACAGTTGCCGCAGGCTGTTAATATGCCCAGCACGGCGAGCGTTAAACTAAAACGTTCCATTCCCTGCTTATCACCGGTTGCGAATTACGCCCCTTTCAGCTTTATTTGTACTTTCTTTTTTAGAGTGCCGGCAGCCTCCGTTTCGCTCCGATTGCAGCGCTCAACTGAACAGAGCCGAGCTGATCACACAGAAACGAATGAGCGAGGGAGAGAGAGAAACAGAGAGCGAGAGCGATCACATCCGAGAGCGACCACATCCGCCAATCAGCTAAGTAAGCGAAATGAAGGGCCTGACGAATTTGTATACCCTATGTGCGCAACTTTGATGCGGGTGTGTGCAAATAAACTTAAAAACATATTTTTAAATAATTATATATCATAAATATTCCTGATAGGCTTAGACTGTAAAATAGTAAGCTCTATATTTTATAACACTTAACCCAAAATTGAAAAAAATCTATCAAATAAAATGAAACACTATATTTTCATATAGTCAGCTTAAGTTTTCAACAATTTGTTATTAAATTTAACGTAATTTTCGCCAAGTTTTCAAATATGTAAAGATTACTATACATTTTCATATAGTTTAATTCACTGCAGGGTATTAAGGCCTCCGGCATTAATTGCTTGTGCTTACGATTGAAATTGGAAGGCGCACACACACATAAACATACATACATGTAAACAAACAAACGCGCAAACTCACACACACTCACACACACACACATACTTGTTTTTTCAATTTATATTAAAGATAATGCAAGTTTGCAGTTTCAGATGACTGGACTGAAATACTTGAAAATAAGCAAACATTTGCCAGTTGAAGTGATCGATAAACGTCGCATGCAGCCAGATCTTGTTGATGTTCCGATAAGCAACAAAAGATTGCCAACATAAATAAATATAAAATATATAAATGTTTGCATAGTTCAAATGTCATGTAGATAGTGTTCAAATATACGCGCAGGCCTGAAAATATATTCTTAGACTTCAGACATGGCTTGAGAAATAGCAAATAGCAATACCAAGTTGGAATACCGTTTCCATAAGACGTCTTGTGGTGCATTCAACATATTTACAGCTATGTAAATATATTATTTCTATTTTAATCCAACTCCCAGCTGCAACTATATTAATACACAATTCCTTTGGTTTTTTTTTTGTTTTTAATTGAACATAACAGTTTATTTTATTATCATTTTGCATCTCATATTTTGCTTTTTGTTTTTTTGTATTTGGTTTCTTTTTGTTTTGTTTTTTGTTGTTGTCATAAAATGTGTCGCTTTGCTTAATTCCAGTTGGAAACTCGCACATATCAAGGAGATTCTGTGCTCTGCATTTCCACGTTCAATTCAATTTGTAAATAGTTCATATATATTTTTGTTTTCTTTTTTTTCTTTTTGTTTTCTTGTGTTCAACGAATCGAAAATTGTATTTGTGGGTTAGCTAAAGCTTGGACTGTTTTGTGAGCTTCGAATGTTAACGGGTTCAACTACTGGAAAGCTGGAAAGAAGATTCCCATCTAAAGCGCATTTGCACGCACGCACACAAACACACACACATACAGTCAAAAACACACACACGCATACAGTCTAACACACACACACACACACACACAACATCCTAGTATACACTGAACAATTTTTGTTATTATATATTTTAGTTTCGTTTAGTTTTTGTTTGTGTTTTGTTTTTAAAGTAAATTATCTTCATTGCCTTTGTTAATATATTCAAGTCGTTTTATTCTTCTTCTTGATATTTGTATTTGTATTTTTGTTTCTGTTTCTGTTTTCAATATTCTCAGCATGTTTTCAACACTTTATTATTTTTGGCTATTCTAAAATCGAGTGCAACATTCGGTGTGCAAGTTACATGAGTCGTGTAGATACATTTGGTGCATACATTTTTGTTCTTTGTTTTCAGGCATCTTCGCATCCGTTGAAGAGAAGTACAAGTTAAGAGCGTTTGTTTATTTTGCTTTTCAAGTTAATCGTTGACACGATACACACATACATACATAAACATATACATATATATATATGTATATATATATATATATATATGCTATAGGAATACGCTATAGTAAGTTGAAGTGCTCTCATTAGTTGGTGAGTCGCTTAAGAATTGGCGAACGATTGATTATAGCCCGAAGCAAGCTTAGCGAACATTTTTGAAATTTTTGCATTCAGAGAAAACGAAACACAATAATTGTTGAGATACGTTCTTAAAAAGATATAATTGTATAGTAGTATAGTGTGTGTTATCAGCCCCAAACATTTATGCTTAAAATACATTTAAATGTGCATAGTCATGTCAAGTAAAGCTTTTGGTTTAGTTCGTGTAAAGTTAACGCTTAAAAACAAAGAACCAAGTTGAAAATCAAGGAAAGAAATCATAACGAAAATTCATAATCGAATTATAAGTATATACATATATGTATATATATATATATATATATATATATATAGATTTGCAGGCTATGCACATTTAAATATTTAAATTGAGGTATTTGTATATATATTATCATGGTTTGTTTTCGTTTTAAACAGTCGTAAATAATTCTAAAGAAATCTGCATTGCAATTAATACTTTTTTACGCACAGGAAACGGAGAAATACAAGTTAAATAATAGTAAAATTGTTGAAAAAGATTTTCCAGTTTTCGTTTGTTTTTTTTTTTTGGATTGTTAAAGCTACCAGTGTGACCGTGCGTCAATAAAGTTGTGTGAGTGAGTGAGTGTGTGTGGGTGTGTGTTGTGTTGTTTATGTTGAAGTAATTATAATTTTTACATTTTGTTTTGCTTGTTTTCATTATTATTAACTAGTTTTATCAACTTTTTGTTTTGTTCGTTTTAGAACTAAAGTGCTTTGTATTTAGTTGCCTTTCAGGCTATGCCTTTTTTTATATTTGTTATTAACTGTCATTTATTATCGGCGAGGGGTTTGTGGTTTGGGGCAAGTGGGCAAATATACTTATAAAGCCATTTAAGCGTCATAGCAGGAGACCCATCTTCCTTCCTTCCTTCCTTCTCTCTCTCTCTCTCTCTGTCTATCTCTTTCTATCTATATCTAAGTCGAAGCTTGCAGCTCACTAAATATATCAACTCTAGAATGAACATGTGTGTGTGTGTGCGTGTAAGTGTGTGTGTGTGTGCTCTATGGAACTACGCAACTGTTTGAACTGCAAACCGACTATCGATTATCGATAAATGTGTCTTACAATTTCTTGTGTTTTGTTGTTGTTGTTTTTTTGTTGTTGTTTTGTTTTTATTATTTTTACATTATTTTTAACTTTAGGATCATAGAAGTAATAACATTAAATAACATTTTTGCGTAATTCTAATATTTCTAATGTTTTTTGTTTGTTTGTTTTTTGTTGTTTGTTGTTGTTTGTTTGTTGTTGTTGTTGTTGTTGTTGTAGTTGCTGCTGCTGCTAGTCACACTATGTTGTTGCTGTTGAGTTGGTGTTGCTGCTGTTGCCACCGCCACTTGCCGCAGACGCCGCTGCGCCCACCGCATTGCACTGGATGAGGCCGCTGTGTTGCGTCGTCGATGAGGATGAGGCTGCTGCGGCTGCTGCTGCCGCTGCAGCTGCCGCATGTTGCTGCTGCTGGTGCAGGTGATGCAAGTGATGCTGATGATGATGTGGATGATGATGATGATGCGCATTATGATGATGATTATGATGGTTCATATTGTGATTGCTGTTATTGTTGCTGCTGCTGCTGTTATTGTTGCTAAAATTTAAATGTAATGCGCCATTTGTTGCTGCTGCTGCCACATTTGGCGGCAAGGCATCCAAGGTGGCGCCGCCTGCTGTCGCATGTGCCGCCGGAGGATGAGGAACTGCCGAGGTGCAGTAGCGCGTCGTATCACCAAATTCACCGCTGGTCAAATCACCCAGAATGCCACCCATCAAGCCACCGCTGCCCGGCGGTTTGCCAGCAGCGCCCGGCTCCGGTTGCGTGCAAATTGGTGGCGCCGCAGCATCCCCATCAATTAGACAGGATGTTGTTGTTGTTGTTGCTGTTGCGATGCAGTTGTTGCTTTGTGAATTGACATGCAGCGCCTCGGAGGCGGAGGAATTGTTGCTGTTGCTGCTGCTGTGGTGCTGCTGTTGCAAATGTTGCTGCTGCTGCTGTTGTTGCTGCTCAGCAGCTAGGGAAACAGAAGGCGAACCGGAATCGGTTGTTGTCAACGACTCCTGGCCACAGACGCTGCTGTTGTCGTCGGTTAGACGCAGTGCCACCTCCAGATCGCGCAGCACATCCGTCTCCTTCTCGTCGATCAGGTTGAAGCGGCGATGCAGCGCCGTCAGGTGCATGAACGTCAAATTTAAATGGGTGTGCAAGCCGAGCAGCGCGATTTCTCGGAAATGCGCCGCATACAGATGCGCTATCACATGAAATTGCAAGCGTAAAATCTTACGGGCGATCGACTCGAACGAGCCGGGAAACTCGTTCGCGTATTTGGTTGGAAATATCGACTCATCGCTGACCGTCTTCTGTGTGAAGGTCATCACATAATCGATATACTGCGGTGCCGCGACCCGCGTCTTCTTCCCCTTCTCATCGAACCATAAGTACGTTCTGCAAATATAGATTATATATATATATATCTATATATCATATATATGTATAGCTCCATTTGTTTGCTCACCTGTTGCCGGGTCCGGTCATGTCTGCGCAACCGGATTGTGTACAAAATTCACTAATAGTTCCATACACCAGATTCACGTGCTCGAAGAGAGCAAGAGCTGCAGATTAGATAAGAATTAAACTGGAGTATTAGTCAATGTATTTGATATATATATGTGTATATAAGGGTATATAATATAAGCGAACATTGTCTATAAATATACATATACTATGTAAGAGACAAAGGAAACATCCAAATCCAAATATATGTATATATATTTAATCAGCCGACTCGATTTAGCCTTGTCTCTTCGTCTGTCAGTTTGAAAAAAGCTGACACTTCAAGTTTGGAATATATGTACTCCTCTCTCAATCAAGACAGACCAACTTTAGTTCATTTTGCGTAGATCGATACTAATCGATAACACACATTTATAAAGATTTAGAGATATAGCCTGGCAATTGATATATAATATAATCCGACGTATTCTCAATGAACTGAAAGAATTCCATTTTCGAACTTCGATTATTTTCATATAGTCAATCAGCTTTGTATGCAGGGTATCTGCTCGTCGAGCTGTCTCGACTGGTGCCATTCTAACCTGTTTCATTGTACAAATGCAACCATATTCAAATAAGCAGCCGTGTTAATCGAATTTATGCATGGGAACGAAAACATTTTCAAGGTCTGCCCCTCGATTCTTAGCTTTCTTCGTGTTGCTGCCTCAGTCGGGGAAACTGTTGCATAATAATTAAGACAAACTTGGCATTGACAACCAGCTGCGACAGCTGATACAGAGTTCGCTAAAGTGTTATCGAGTTGTGCTTTTATCAATGTTTAAGGTCAATGTTAACACAATATTGGCACAAGATAAATTTAAAAGGCAAACAGAATCGGAATCGGAATCGGAATCGGAATTACGTCAGACAAAATTGCATTATGCGCTGCAGGCAAGCAAAATGACGAGCAGACAATATGAAATCATCCTTCTGCAATCTCCTATATAAGACACTATATATATATACAAAGTCAACAGATGACGCCATGAAAGCTCAACTCAATTGTAAACATGCAACGGGAAAGATTGAAGTGTGGCAAGGGTAACATAAATATATATATGAAAAAAGCTAGGTTGGGACAGGGAAGTGTGGGCACGTGGCAAAGTGGCAAGCGCTTTTGTGGCTGGGTATACAATTTGCTGAAACATTGCCAATTATTTACAACACACACTTTAAGGCGACTGCTGCTGCTGCTGCTGCTGTCAATTTCTATTTGTGTATTTCGCATTTATCAAAGAGATTAACGCCAGATGATGTAATATCCAATAAAAGGCCTCGGAGAACGAAAGATGATAATGACGACGACGACGATAATGTTAATGATAATGATGATGATAATGATGCGCGGATGATGTAAGACAAATGCTCAAAATACATTATAGAAACAACCCCCAAAATGACTAATTGCTGAGCTGCTTTGAGTTGTGGCTTGCTAAATTTAATGTGACTTCAAACTGAACTCAGTTTATTTCTGCACAAGAAAGAATGAATAAATTATATATATATAATATATATCTTTGTTATAGATGGATAGTTCCTATGGCAGCTATATGCTATAGTTCTCAAATGCTGCTCATATTCTCTGGGAATATTAGAGACTTAATAACGGCTGTTGTTTGCTACGCTTAACTTGGCAAACAAAAAAGTTCTTTATGCCCAAAACTCATCTTTCTACTGATTGTTCCTATATTAGCTATATAATATAGTAGCTCAATTTCTATACATTTTATTGGATAGGAATAACAACTTAAGTTGTGTATATCTTATTCAACTAACAAGTTTTTCATATACGAACTAATTTTTCAACTGATTGTTCCTATGGCAGCTATATGATATAGCGATACGATCTGATCGACTTCGACTTATGTACTGCCAGCAGCATAAAGATTGCTTTAAAAGTGAGGGAAACAGACGGCGATGGGTTATATAATATCGACTCGACTAGTGATGCTGATCAAGAGTATATATACTCGATGAGGTCTTCACTTAAGTACCCCCTAAAAGAGCACCAACAAATCAGGTCAATTTTCAAGCAACAGTTACAGGAATAAAGATTAAAAACTAAAATTTGGATTAGTTCTGCATAATACTACTTTCCCAGTAAAAATCGAAACATTTTCACTCACTTAATTCGAATTGCAATCGGTTTTATTGAGTCAGTTGTATTCGAGTAATCTTGCGAGTAGTTTCCGGCTCAACTTCCCCACTTTAAATAGATATCTCTGAAAGTGTGCCTCAATTGGCGCAGCTGTTGCAGCTGCTGCTGCAGCTTCCTATTGTATTTGGCTATCAATCAGCACGTTTCACTAAGCCCAGTTAGCTTAATCAGCCTAAACTGTACTCAGCCGTGTGTACTCTAAACTAAGTCACGGGGCTCAAATGGCAAATTATCTATCATCAAATTCCCCACCATTTATAAACAACAATAACAACAATAACAACACCAACAGCAACAGCAACAATAACCAGGCAAACAAAGGCAACAATAAATAGATGAATGCGAAAGCGATGCGAATAAATCAAAACACGAATATCACGCGAAAAAAAGTACAATCAAAAAGAAAAAACAAAAACCAACAAAAAAAAAATAATAAAATTTAAGTGAGTTGGGCAAGATAAGCGTGCTTAACTTTCGCAATACCCTGTAGATCGAGATAATGGGTGTACATGTCCAGACTACACTTCCAATCAGCTCTACACGGAATAACTAGATTATTTGATTGCTGATATCAAATTCTAAGAGCTGATTATGAGAATATGTCACGAGTATTGTGTCTTTTAAGGCTATCGTAAATCGATAATAATCGATAAGCGCAAAACGTGTGCAGTTATTCATAAAAATTAAGTAAAACTTGTGCTGATTATGGTATACGAGAAGTTATCTGCCTAAATTGATAGTCTGTAGTTCCTAAGATATCTAAGATCAACTCGAGTGGATCAAGAATATATATCCCTTAAAGTGAATTAGTTTTGGGACACTTACTGTGTGAGGCCAGCCATTCATTGTAATCCAAGCCAGCTGGAAGATCGACAAGGGCTTTGAGATCAGCTTCAGGTAGTTTGCGTTCCAAAACGCTCTCCTCCAAATACAATTTGGTATCTGTTGAATTTTGATCGCCATCGCGCTCTTTGCGACGCGCTTTTCTGCAAGAGAAAGAGACAGAGAGAGGAACACATAATACAGTTAGTTGGGGCGTTATTAGACATCTTAGTTCATATAGATATATATTTAGATATTTAGGCCTATTTAGGTTCTCACCCAGCTACGCATAGAAATGTGTCAACCGAGCCCTGCGCATAGCGATACAGGGTGCCTAGGGTGTCACCAATTTTAGATGGTATCGTTGTCACTTGCCACATAAAGCGCGCAGTTCTCAACAGACATTTAATCACAAAGGACGAGGAGCTGGCGGCTGCGTTGCCCGAGGAGGTGAAAGATGCTGTTTTCTCAGTTTTCTCTGTTTTTTCAGCTTTTTCTGCTTTTTCGGCTTTTGCTGATTTTTCACTTTTACTATTTGTTGTTTCTACAATCGGTTCCCTTTCGGATTCTATCTGTGTTTCAGTTGTTGTTGCTTTTATTTTATGTGTTTTACTAGTTGTTGCTGCTGCTGCTGCTGTTGTTGTTGTTGTTGTTGGCACCTTGTTGTTTGGCGTTTCTTTCATTTTTTGGGTATTACATTCAGATTGCTTTGTTTGTCATTTTTGCCGCCGTTGTACTTTTTTCGTTTGTTGGTTTTTTTTGTATTATTTTTTGTTGCTAATTTAGGCAGAGCGTAAACGTTTAAAAGCCGTAACCGTAACACTCTCTGCTGCCTTATCTCGCTCAACGGTAGCGCCAAAATACCACAAGACAGAAAAAAAAACCAGCAAACCCAGCCAAGCCACAAATCGACCGACGCGAACCGTTCACATCGAAACAATGCCACTGAAAAACCCCCATGTGTCCCTGGCTCGGGTTGTACATACACAAATATAAATATTATATATATATATATATATATATATAATTATATAGCTTATAGTAAGTTCTTGATAGCGATTCGCTCCATTCTGTCTCGCTCTCATCGTCTCTCTCCGGCGATCGCACAAAGGCAAACATAAACAACTCAAATTAGTTCAAATTGGCATTTTTGTAGGCGTTTGGTAAGGGTATCGTCGCCTTGAAAACTGCTTCAAGGCGGCGCTAGCCCTACCATGGCGCTATTTAAGCGATAAACAAAATTTAGTTTTACTTGAGTCTATTTCTATGACTAACTTTGAGTACCCAAAGAAAAGAGAATCAAACTGACTCCTGTGAGAGAAAAATCTGCAGATGAGAGAGAAGAACAGCAATCGAAAAGAGAAGAGACAGAGAGAGATAGAGACAGAGAGAAATAAGCAGACAGAGATGCAGAGAAGAGAGAGAGAGAGGCACAGAGAACGAGAAAGGAATAGGCAAAGAGAGCGAGAGAAGCAGAGAGAGAGAGATAGAGAAGCAGAGAGAGAGAGAGAAGCAGAGAGAGAGAAAAGCAGAGAGAGAGAAGCAGAGAGTGAGAGAGAGAAGCAGAGAGATAGAAAGAAGCAGAGAGAGAGAAGCAGAGAATGAGAGAGAGAAGCAGAGAGAGAGAGAAAAGCAGAGAGAGAGAAAAGCAGAGAGAGAGAAAAGCAGAGAGAGAGAAGCAGAGAGAGAGAGAAGCAGAGAGAGAGAGAAAAGCAGAGAGAGAGAAGCAGACAGAGAGAGAGAAGCATAGAGAGAGAGAAGCAGAGAGAGAGAGAGAAGCAGAGAGAGAGAGAGAGAGAAGCAGAGAGAGAGAGAGAGAAGCAGAGAGAGAGAGAAGCAGAGAGAGAGAGAGAAAAGCAGAGAGAGAGAGAAGCAGAGAGAGAGAGCGACAGAGAGAGTAGAAGTTATATAAAAAAAGTGTATAAGCCAAAAAGGCATTTTATCAAATAAAGTAAAGACACTCGCGAGAGAGAGTACAACACAGCAAAGAGAAAGGAAGAGAGAGAGCAAAGGCAAAATCATGAATAAGAAACGGCAAGCAAAAAGAGAAAGAGTAAACAGAAGAATATAAAATACATGTGAAGCAAGCGACAAAGATAATAATAATAAATAATATATTTTATGCTACAAGTAATATTAAGAGAGTAAAAAAGGGAGCCGAAAAAGGCGTGAAACCTTTGACATTTTATCTTTCATTTATTTGCAAACATAAGAATAATAATGATATAATTAAGGGCGAGCACACTTTACTAAATTGTACACATGTCTAATAGCGTGATTCTCAGATAATATTCATAAAACTAACACGCTTTCTAAGTGCGCTCGCAGAACAATTAAAAAACTAACCAAAAACAAAAAAAAAGAAAATTTTAAAAAAAATAAAACTATTCTTATCAATGTGCAAGAATCAACAACAACAACAACAACAACAACAAATAGAACAAAAAAAGTTTCAGAATTCATTTGCATTGGTTTAAAGTGCGTGCTCCAACAATGGAGGTGCTCCCAATTGCTCCATTTGCCTAATTGCTATAGCTGGAAGCAGTGGGCGGGGTAGGGGTAAAAAGCGGATCTTTAGGCATTCTAAAAACAACAACAGCAACAAAAACAACAACAAATAAAGCCACATATGATAAAATTAGTGTGTAGATTAAGGCAACCAAGCGTGCTGACCAAATTGTTGCGATAAGAGCATTACTCTTTGGCTGCGCTGTGTGTACACGCTACACTGCGAGAAATTGCGCGTAAAGCTTAACTGAAACTTTACATTTCAAATTTGTACTTAACAAAAAGTAAATTCAGTCTCGAAATGTGATTCAGTAGCGTGAGCCACAAAAGCTTGCCCTACTCTAACAACTTTTTTGTCGAGTGTATATATATATATATATAGATAGATTTGGCGGAGTTGTAGGAGTAACGCGTGTAGTCAGCATTATTTGCTTGGGTAAGCAGCAGCAGCAGCAGGTGAACAACGACAACAATCGACTCGTCAGTTCAGTGGCCCACACACCTTCCACACCCACCCCCACCCCCACTCCCCTTACCACGCCGAACACGCCCCTTTGTCTGTGGCAGCTGGTAATGAACATTTTGGCTCCACAAATTGGCGCACAGGCCAACCCCATTGTCAATTTGACACAACAGACCCACAAGCACAAAAAACAAAAGGCAAACGAAAATAAATAAATAAAAAATACAAAATATAAAAAGATTAAATATTCATGGACAAGGTCGTCGCTCCCCTCTGAGAAACTTGCAGCCCCTCTCGCCCCGCAACCCGCTAAATACTTAGAAGCGACCCTCGAGCGACCTTTCAATTTCGATTCCAATTTGCAGCCGGAGAACAAAGTGCGTGTCAAAAGGCGTTCAAAAGGTCTTCGCAAAATGCTTCAATTTGAGTGAAAATTCAGCGAGCAGAGCAGATAAGAGGGGAGAGAGGAGAGATGAGATGAGATGAGATGAGAAGAGAAGAGATGAGATGAGAAGAGATGAGAAGAGATTTTACAAATAAGAGCTTAACCACAATGAAATCAGTCCAAAAAATCAATGAAAAGTACCGCAAGAAATTGCTACAATTAACGGTTAATTTAATCGATAAACTCAACTATCGATTAAAGCGAAGTTTAAGCACAACAATTAATAACTATAGAAATCGGGGCACATCTTGAAGTTTCTTTGCACATTCAACATTTTTAAATTAGTTTGCTTATCGAACGAACCGAATCACAATATATTATATACATAAATGTATATATAGATATGTATATATAGATATATATATATATATAGATATAGATATATAATGTGTATATTATTAATATCCTGCTTATCAAAAACACTTTTATCGTTTGCTCAGCTTGTTTGACCAGCTCAAAATGACGAAACGATTTTGTTGAAATGCGCCAATTATGGTGTGATATTTATTGACTTTAGTCCAAAGATTAGATAGATGAATTGCAGGAAAAGCATGCTTCTTTTCGATATAGTTTCTAATTGGAATTTATGTATATATTGATTTACATTATCTTTATTACATGAAAGCAATTTATTGTTTTTCTTTTATTGCACATAAAAACTGAAATCACATTTTTAACAGATTACCGAAAACTTTCCAAAAAACAAATTAAGAATTGATTTTGCAGCGAATCAAACTTTACAAAACTGCAAACTTTGCCCAGCACATATTCCCCACATAATTGATCAATTCTATTTTTTGTTTTTTATATATTTTTCGCAGACTGCAGATGCTGGTTCGGTTCACTAATCAGTTTATAAGTTAATTTAATCAGGATACCACGTATTCGGCCACAAGTGCCAAATTGACAATGTTTTTATTGAACAATCGATTGCATTTATTGATTGCAACAACACGTGCCACAATTGGGGGAAACGTGTCCCAGAACTATACTAAAAAACACTCGCACAGACAGTTAGATATAGATACTGAATATAGTGACCTAAAATTGATGGGGCAGAGTAGTCCGTAAATAAATTGGCACGTTAGTCTTTTCTGTCGCATTTCGCAAGAGACTAAAAGCCGCTAAAACTGAACTGAACTGGAGCGAAACGCAAAAAAAAATGAAAACAAACCCAGCGATAAATATACAATTTTCAACTCATAATTTCCGGATTGGCCAAGTGACCAAGCGACCAAGCGACGCACCCCCCTTCCGTCCCGCTAGCCCCAAAAAAATAGCAAACAGTGGATCGGCCATGATAAAGCGTCTTTTTTTTATTTCTTTTTTTAGTGCTGGTAAAAAACACAATTTGCAATGAAATGCACAAATTTCCAACAGTTTAGAACCTGTCCCAATTCGGTATTTATTGTACTGCGAACCCATGGCAAATTGATAGAAGGGTATGCCGAGCCTGTGAACAAGTATGTAACAGTCGGAGGAGCCCTTTAAGCATATCTATTCCTGATCTGCATCAGCAGTCGAGAAGTCCCTGATTCCCTCACTCAAATAACTCTGTTTAACAAATTATGAATATTATAAACAAAATATGAGCCACATCGGACCTGAAGGTTGTAAACTTTATATATTATATGGCTAATATAGGAACAATCGGTCGATTTTCTTGAAGCCTATAAGCAAAGTTATCTTAACTATTTTTTAGAACCATTAACTGATTTAATGATTTATAAACTATGTAAAGATATTTAAAAGGCAAAACAAAATAGCAAAACTTGTTGCGTATGCACATAGGGTATCTTGTAGTCGTGCATTACTAAATAGAAAACACGTGTCTGTGTTTCATATCTGGCCATATGCAGCTGCTCAGACAGCTCCAATTGTAGGCTACCCAGACCCGACTATCGACTGAGTTGCCAGACCTGGACATGAGCACATATGTTGCCAGCCCCTCCTCCTCCTCTCTCGCCTGTATACCCCCTTTTGCCACCCAGCCTAGACCTCTCCCCAGTTGTTCAGATTGCGTGTGTGCTCTATTTACTATAGGATTGCGATACGAGATTGATGATGCCTCAATTGAAAAAGCCACAAACAGATATCACCTATTTACGATAATAAATAATAATAACTTTTATAAATCAACTATCTCAAAGTGAGCGTTATTGGAAAATATCTAGAAAGTGCCATTGTTATTTGTGAGTCTTTCGTTATGGAAGAGTTTTGGATTGTTATAATTATAGAAATAGTAAATTGGGCATAGTTAATTAAGAGTTTGTTTATTTTGCTTTACTTTAAAGGGGAATTGGGGAATTGGAGAGAGAACTGTAGAGCAGATAGATCTATTATTTATACTTATCAATACAGAATAATTAATATAAAATATATTTATTATTTATACCTAGCAATACAAAGTATATAAACGCGCTCTAGATAAACCCCAGTGTGAGCTAATCGCGCTGATTAAACTAACTGTATATATATATATATATATATATTATCATGGCAAATGCTTGAATTGATAACCAGATGGAGGCAAATCAAATCTAGGCTATTTTTTATACAAATTGCTGTTTATATTTTGCGATTATGACTCGCATGATTTTTGTTGTTGTTTTTTTTTTTTAGGTTGTTTTCTAATGGAATCGAATTGTGGCCAAAAATCATGTTTATAGATTACAAATTACAACGGTACTCTATATGTACAGATCAAATGAAAATGGAATTACGATGTTGCACAAAAGAAAAGCAAGAAGAAGCAGCACACAACACAACATTACCAAATATTAAAAATAGACTGGAAAACAAAGGCAATGGAAAGAGATAGAGTGGGGGAAGGAGATAGAGAGAGAGAGACAATGAAGTTCCTTATTTGCCAGTTGTTGTTAACCGTTATCAACAACAACAACAATAGCAGTAACAATGAGTGTGTGTGTGGGTGGATTGTTGTTGTTGTTGTTGTTGTTGTTGACGATGTTGAAAGGCACAATTGCGACGCCACAGAAAAAAACGTGTATGCTGTTTAAGTGCCCAAAGGTGTTGAAATGGCAACAACAAATCAACAACAACAACAACAACAATAATAGAGATACGAGATATTGTCGTAATAGCCGTCTAGTCTGATAAGTTAATGGCCATAAAAGCTCGACAATATGAACTGTAAATGTAACAGAAGAGGGCGGCTGGGTGGTGGGAGGTGATTGATGGAGGGTAACACAGTAAGCAAGTAAATAAGTAAGCAAGTAAGTAAGTAAGCAACTAAACAACTAAACAACTAAGTCAGTAAAGTAGTAAACAATCGGAGTAAGAATGCACGCGTCGAGAGAATTCGTCTAGAAAGATATTGTAAGAGCAGCTGTTACAACTGCCAGGCTATATATAAAGTGAGTGATTGTTATCGTTAATCGATTTTCGTTGTCGTATTGCAGAAGTTATCGTTAATCTGCTATTGCCAAATGAAGTGTGAGAAAGACCGATCAAGGAGAGAGCAAAGATAAACCAACTCAGCAGTCGCTGCTGATCAGGAAATTATATACACATAACGGGTTCGCAGTTGTTTCCTTTTGTCTGTTACACACTTTGGCACAACTTTAGCATACCCTCTACCCTTCCCGATTTCTGGAAGTAATGCAATTATCTGAGTCAGAAACTCATTGCCTGATAAGATATTACAGCTAGATTCTTAAAGGCAACTCTGGCACAAATATTGAACGTAAACTAGGCTAGAAGAAAACTGCTGAAGCCAGCTGAAAATAATAAATAAATGCCCTTTTATTATATTGAACAATGATGTTGATGTTGTTGATGATGTAAGAAGCTTTCGATAAACATAAACATGTGTAAGCTTGAACAGTTTACTTGGCTCCGATTGTTGGTCGTTTGGTGTTGTTGTTTTTTTTTTGGTTGTGTGTGCCACACTTGAAGCAGACATAAAATGGCCCAAACCCAAAGCCAACAAAAGCAATAACTACAACAACGATGACGATGACGATAAAACAATTGAGTCATAGTCATGAAAACGTGACAGAATAATGGCAACACATAAAAGAGCCCATTGATTGTATGCCAAAAGTTTCCCTTCAAATACTATCGCATATTGATTGCGGAATACCCCTAACAAAGACTCAGAATTGTACGCAGATAAAGAGAGAGAGAGAGAGAGAGCAAGAAGAAGCAACTAATAGTTTTCTACTTCCCATTTAGCAAACTCAGTTTAGTTGGCAAGTTGTGTGTAAATATCAAATGATATTTTTTCAACTTACAAGTAGCAAATCAACCGGTTTGTAATCATCTCACTAAAAATACAACAACAACAACAACATCAAGAATAGTTAATAAGTTGTTGTACACTGCGAGTCAGCTGATCAGGCATGACGTCAGTGACTAACAGTGCTGACAATGACTTTCTCAATTATAATTATCAAAAGCTCTCCTCTCGCCTTCAGTTCAGTTTCGTTTCGTTTCAATTTCAGTTTCAATTCACTCATGGAAACTATATTGACACGAATAATTCAATAAAGACAATTGTCAATTTGCAAATGAGCACAGAAAGAGAGGGAGATAGAGAGAGAGCAGGCGAGAAAGAGGGAGGGGGGCGACTATCGAACGATTGCAGTCTTTAATTAATGACAATTATGCACAAAAGTCAACGATCGTCAAGTACGAAGATCGAAGAAGGCAAACACAAAACGAACTCAATTTGTGAGTCAAATCCAGCCCCACCCTTACCCCTCGCCACTAACGAATGGGAAGTGGTGTAGTGGTCAAGGGTGTTTCACAAAGTGCAAACTAACTGCAAATATTAGGAAATCACAGCGAACGTAATAGTTGTGTAACTTTTAGATTAAATCTATTTATACTACAATAAAATCATGCTATGTTTACATATATAATTTATTGTGATTATTATATATTTCATCAACTAGATAATTGCTATAGTTGTAAGCAATAAGTTTGTCACAATATGCCTAACAACTCTTTTACATTCTCTGCCGACAGCGTGTCAATCTTATCATTAAATACGTTTATCAATCAACAAATGAGTCACCAGACGACTA
This sequence comes from Drosophila cognata, assembly GCA_035041535.1. Classification (NCBI taxonomy): domain Eukaryota; kingdom Metazoa; phylum Arthropoda; class Insecta; order Diptera; family Drosophilidae; genus Drosophila; species Drosophila cognata. Next base: position 1,386,493 of record JAWNLC010000823.1, read on the forward strand.
TCGAAATTGAACGTAACGATAAACGATTAATTTTCAGCAAGTCTGCTCAAAATGCAAGTGCGAATTGCGATCACGTAAAGCAAATGCAAATGCAATGCACACACACACACATAGTAGCAACATACCGTAACTGTAACTGTCTTACGCCAGTGACACAGAGAGAGAGAGAGAGCGAGAGGGAGCGAGATAGAGAGAAATCAGTGCACAGACGCATTGGCGTCAATTGTAAAATAGGTGGGTGGAGGCGGGTCAGGGGCAACGAGAAGCGTGTAAAATGTGTAACGTGTAACGTCGTGTGAATCAAATAGACTCTAATATTTGAAGGTTATGTGCGGGGGAGCGGGGGGAGGATAGTGGGCGACAACGACCGATCCGGTTGAGCGAACGCGTTTTTCAAGTCCACTAAACGATTTTATTTATTTTTTTTCGATATGTTTGTCACTTGGTCAACTTGTTTTAAGGGGGTTTGGTTTTTGGCTTCGGTTTGGGGGGTTTGGATTTTGGTTTCGGGCTTGCTATTTTAGTTTGCAACGCGCAGCCAAAGCTCAATTGGAACCCATTGAATTTGATTTGTTTTTTTGCACACACACACACACACACACACAAACACAAACAGACACACAGAATCTGTGAGTGCGCACCGTTAATTGGAGTAGGAAGAGGAAGCGATCGTTGTGTTTCTATTATGTTTTTGGCTATTATTTTTTTCTTCTGTTTTTCTTTGTTTTGTTTTTTTTTTTTTTTTTTTTGCGTACGCGCGCGTGTTTTACTGTCGGCAGCAGCAGAATCAGAAGACTGGCTGACGCGACCGCGCACCTTTGCCACAGCGCAGCGCACAGCGCTTTGTTTTGCGTGCGCGCCTCTGTCTGTGTATGTGTGTGTTAGAACAGAGTTGTTTTTTTTTTTGCAATAAGAGAGAATCAGATAGATAGAGAGGAGAGGGAGAGAGAGCGCTTCAAATCAGCTGTGGGCGCTCGCTCACTCATTGCACATTGAATGAAATTGGTGGTAATAACGGTAGTGTGCTTTCCAATTGGATTGCGCAAATATGAACACATAAATAACACACAAATACATACGTTGACGTTATGCAAAATGCTCTGCGCTCGAATGACGCACACAAATATCCCCCAAAAAAAACTGCGCTGGCTGCTGTTTCTGATTGCTGCTGCGGCTGCTGCGACTGCTGTTGCTGTCCATGATGACTACGGCAGAGACAAGCGAACGTAATAGCAGAATCTAAAGATGAAGATGAAGAAGAAAAAGAGGAAGAGAAAGAACATACGTTCGTTCTGTGTCTGCCCATGTGCGACAATGAAACAGCTGCGTTGACAGCGACGGACACGCGACGCTGCTGCTGCTGCTGCTGCTGTCAGCAAAACGTAAGGCAAAAAATATGCCTGTTTGTATGCATGTGTGTGTGTGTGTGTGTGTGTGTGACGTACACAAATGTTTTCGCTCGTGTGAGAGAGATACCTTTTGCCTTTGCCAAGTTCAAAATTATTTAAAACAATTAATATTCATTTTGCTTCAACATTTTCAATTAGCTGTTCCCCATTTCCATTCCCTTTTGCATGTGCTACCCCCCCTTCCTCACACCATATAAATGAAGGTGTCAAAACCGGCCATAAATTAATAAAAATATAGCAAAAAGGAAAGAAGCAGAATCAGAACAAGGGGTAAATTGAACGGAACGGATTCGGATTCATTCATGTTCGTCAAATGGAAGAAAAACGTATGTTCCATTTGCGATAATTAGAATGTCTGCGACGTAAGCAAAATCAGTAGCTAGGAAACGTAACAGAAGAGATTTAACAGCGAACGAATTTCTGAATAACCGTTTTACAATGTTTTTTTGTTTTTGGCATTTCAATTGAAAGCGTGTCAATTAAATTGATTGTCCAACTAGGATATTACTTTATTTTCTTATTGGAAGATACATGAATGCTGATCTATACAAAATCGGTATATCTAACCCTCCGACTCTCTCTATCTATGCGTATACCCGCCAGTGTGTACACACACAATTAGTAAATTGCCTAAATTGGGATGATGTTGTCTACACGTTTTTTTTTTTTATTGATTTTGCCTACAGATGTGTGAAGAAGACGGCGGCGTCGTCTTGATGATGATTTACGGTGAATGTGAATTGAATAAACAACAAAACAAAATACGTGTGTATGTAAATGTGTATGTTCATGTATGTGTAAACATATGTCCAGAGTCCATGGCAAACCAACCAATAATCTATCAAAGCTACGCTCCATTTACGCCACAGGAGAGAGAGAGCAAGCGAGCTTAATGGGAGTGGGAGGGGGGAGGCGATTACCCTACAAAATAAATGTGTGTCACAATTAACAAAAGAAAATTACGCGTTAATCAAGCGCAAAGGCAAAAAGACACACAAACTGTGCATACATACAAACACACTCAGAAAACAATTGCAGTAAAAGTTTTTCTATTTTTTTTATAAATATATTAAGCTAACTCTAGATTTTAGAATGCCACAAGCACAAATTTTAGAAATTTACTTTCTGAATCCTGGCTGTTTACTAAAATGTAGGTAGACTTTTTTATGACTGTATACGCACACACACACACACACACACACACACATGCATTTATGGCGCATATGGACAATTTAATTAAGCTTTGGGCGGTTGTCTGTCGCTTTGCGGATGCGAATAGTAAATGGCCAAAAGTCGCGATATGAATCAGCTGCTGCCAAAAAATGCGCAATTTCCTAATACATTTGCCCCACTGTTCTTGTTGTTGTTGTTGTTGTTGTGCGGAGAGACAAAGACAGTGACAGGAGCAGCCATAAATTGCAAAGTACCGTTTTGACCGAACGCACTCGGTTAGCATACTAAAAAGAAGAACAACAACAATAACCAATCACCCGTTGTGAGAGCCCCACCAAATTGGGAGAGCCACACACTGGGAGGCAGAGGGAGAGCGCAACACGATGACAGCAGCTTGTTGCGTATGTGTGCGTTAGTGTGTTATATGTGTGTGTGTGCAGTAATGAGTTGTGAGTCATGCAGAGGGCCACAAACACACACACACATGTAAACGTTGTTAATGTGTCCGTTGCTGACGAAGGTAAAAATCAACAACAAAAATTATAATAATAATGGAAAGTATTTAAAAGTGAGATGCGCCGTCATCTAGACAGTTATCTAGATACCCAGACAGACGCTAGATGATGTTGATGATGGACGGCGATAACATGTGGTTAAATGGATTAAAAAAATAAAGGCGTGATGTGGAGAAAGAGAAGAGAGTGAAGAAAAAATAACAAAACAAAAGCAGAAGCGTAGCAAAAGTAAATGAGCCGCAGCCGCAGCCGGAACTTGAGCAAAGCAAGCGCCAATAAGTCAGCAGCAGTCAGCTTCAAGGTGAAGTTTTATGAGGCGTAATATTTGTTGTTTTTGCTTACTTTTGCATGTGGGTGAAATTGAAATGAAATAGTGAAAATGGATATAAATCACTCGGTTTTTGTGTTTAGGTCAGCAGCAGCAAATGCAATTCATAATAAAAACTAAAACATATTATGGCCGTGTGTGCTTTCTTAATGAACTTTTTGAATGTCATCACCAACAATGAGAGAGAGAGAGAGAGAAACACAGATGCTAATGTTTGTTTTGTTAGTTAATGCGTTTAACGCCTGGCCGCTGAACTTTAAAGCGAACATAACGGCATGTTATTGTACTAGATTATAGGTTAGAAACTGACTATGACGAGCTGATGTACACAACCATCATGTGTGTAGTTAACAGAGCACGTTAACGGCATGTTATCATATTATATGTATAAGTAATGTTATAAATAAGATTCTAAGAATGGAGTGCTGATAAGCAAACTTATCGTATATGTAGATAACAGAAAAATGTTAACGGCATGTTATAGTAGAATGTTATTGGTAAGAAATTAAGTATGATGTGCTGTGATATGCAAATATCAGTTTTGTAACAGCATGTAGTATTTTGCTTCCGTGTAATCTTATAAGTGATAATTTATGTAGATAACAGAGCACCTTTAACAGCATTAATTTACCAGAAAGTTTCTACAATGTTAACAGGACTTGAATTGAGTTTGGGGGTCAACCGTAATTAATTTGAGACACTCTCTTATTTTCTCGCCCCAAAAAAGATAACAGTTATTTGCTGCATAGAAGAGATTTGTCGAATTGAAAGAGTCCATTGTCAACAGCAGCAGCAGCATTTTGGCGTCCATTTTCATGGAAATAGAAATTTTCGTTGACCTCTGGCGCTGTGCTTTGCCCCCTTGGGGCGCCCCCCAGTGTCGGTGCCGGAGTCGGGTGTCGTGTTCCAAATTTGTAACAGCTGTCAGTCCAAAAAAAAAAAAAAAGCTAATGGACAAATAATTACAGTCCAGAAACATCAGAGCAACGGTTTTGGCCCCGTTTGCACAATGGCCAAGAAGAGGTTGTGGGTGAGAGGAAAGGGGGAAAGGGGAAAGAGGACCCCTTAAGGGGTTTGTAGAAGTCATCTAGTTGGTTTTATGGCAATTGCTTATGCATAATTATGGCAAACAGAATAGATGACAAACGACTTCTTGACAATGATTGAATTGAGAGTAGATTGATAACATTGATTGACTTGCTGATACCCTGTCATCAGCGTTATGAAGCAAAACAAATTATTCATAGAATAATAAACTGTTTTTTTTTTCTAGAAATTCAAATAAGGCACAAATTTTAAGTGTTTACTTGTAAGTTAATAATAATAATAATCTAAAATGTTTATAGATTTTTCGCATTATCTTTTAACATTAAATTCTTCTGCAAAACTGACTCAAATTAATTAATTTAACTAAATATAGAAAAAACAGCCACATCATAACTTCAGTACAGGGTATTTGCATGAATTTGTGCAACTGTTTCATATCAATTTATACTTGGTGTATTCTAAGTATATTTTATTGATATATTTGTACATTTTTACAGAAAACTAAAGTTCCAAAACTGAAACGAACACAGCTTTCTTGCACAACTCTTTTATTCCAATAAACGAACCCATCATAGTTTCTATACAGGGTATTTTTTTTTATGAATCTAAGCGCAACCCTGAGCTAAATACAATACAACAATTTTGCGATCTTTGCCATCTGTAGTTCCTGTTGTAACATCCGCTATGTTTTGACATCGTTCTACATCGTTGAACTGATCTCTGTTCTTCTTCTTCTTCGTGTTCTTCTTGGGCTGCTAATCGGACACACTCTCTCTCTCTCTCTCTTTCGCTCTTATTTTCTCAAAAGCTGACAGTTGACGTTGATTTTGATACGCCTTCTGAGTCGGCTAATAATCCAGCAGAATAATCTGCAACTCTTTGTTGCTTCTTTTTTTTTTTCTCTGCCAACAACAGCTGTGTGCATTGCAAACTCATTAAATGCTAACCCCGCTCCCTCTCCCCCACTAACTGGAAAGAACAGCTGTTAGAGTTGTGCCTGTACTTGAGCTCAAGTTCACTTCAATTAACAGAGCATCTGTTGTCGAGGTCAATGGCCAGCTGTTGATAAGAGTAAGCTGAGAGCTTAACATTTATTCCAATTGGAAATAATAGTTAAGCAATGCTAAACCCAAAGCAAAATGTTAGCACAACGCAGACGAAACGAGAAAGTAATAATGAGACAATAAATAAAAAAAATAGTAAAAAAGTGCAAGCGCAGTTTATCGAAAAAGGAATTAACTTATATTACCAAAAGTAAATATAAAGAACGTAAATTATGCTGCTTCTAGTACTGCCAAATAATAATGAAATTGACTTTACAGTATGTTTACTGAATATCTGTTAATTTGGATAAGTTAACATTTCTCGTAAGCTAACAGTGCTCTATTAGGTATACAATCATACTGAATTGTATTCTATTGAAAATCTCTTTTTGCCACTCTCTATGGGTAACAGTACTGCCAAAAATTTAACAGTGCTCTGTTAGCAATAAACTCATTGTATTGCCACTCTGTTGCTAAACAGCGATAATTGGCAGCACTGAATATTAAAGCCTTGATTTAGCTTAGTAGTCGTTTTGTAAAAGCTTTATACTATCAAACGAATCGCTTGTGTTGCCAAAAAAAAAAAAAGAAGGCAGTTTGGCTTTTAGCCGCATTCATCAATTGGGTCAGCAACCTTCAATTATGTTATAAGTATGTTGCCTAACTGCAATTTAACATGGTTTCCACAAGCCACAATCCACAATCTGTTTGCCTGTTGCTGCTGTTTGCTCTTTCAATTTGCTAATTGCGAGGCTTTAAGCTCAATGCTAAAAAGTTAGACAAACACAGGCAGCAGCCCAGTCGGCAGCGCAGCCAGCAGCCATGCTTGTTACTAATGCTTCACAATTAGCCTCAATTTAGCTCCCCTCTACTCACCCCACCTAAACTCACCTCAGATCGCCTTCCCCCACTCCTCTTCTCTATATCTCTCAAAGTACAGTTAGCAACAGCAAATAAATAAATGACAAACAAACAAAATAAATTATTACTCACTTTATGAAGATTTCTTTTCTTTTTCATATATTTTAAGGCATTTTATGCTGCTTCTTCTTCTTTGGTTTGTTTACATCATATTCTCTTTTATTCAAATTTTGAATAAAAACAACAACAACAGAAATATAAAACGCATATAGATATTATTATGCAAATTTTCTATTCAGAAACACTTTTGACAGGTTTATCAACTTATTCTTTTATGCTGTTATGCTACTATCTCGCTCGCTCTCTAGCAATCAAATCATGAATTGACGTTTTTACGTTACGTGCTTGCTGCTGTTGCTTCTTCTTTTTCTTATTATTTTACACACACACAAACGTGATGTGACATCAATGAGAAGTGCACTAAAAGAAAAACTGTAAACTTTTACACTGTGAGTCAGAGTGAGAGGGAGTGAGTCGTTGAAATTGCTGTTGCTGCTGCTGTTGCTTCTTGTTGTTCTTTGCGTTTTCGTGTTTGAGTTACGTATTTATGCACACTCACTTCTGTAAATATTTACATCTCGTACTAATTATCAGTTCAGCGCACTTTGTGTTGACAGTGACAACAGAGACGCCTTCATCTCCATTTCGCCCTCGCGGAGCCCCCTTCAAAGTTCGTTTAACTCTGCTAATGAGTTGTGTTTAAATTCAGCTGCTTACGCTTATTTTTGGACTGGCCTTTATACCAAATTAGGCAAACGAGGAAGTTTTTAAGTATTTTCGCCGTTAACCCGTTAGTGTTAACGCAACAGAGAACATATAACAGACGTCTGCTGTTGAATAACAAATGTTAACAGCTTAACAGCGTATTAACAGTATACACACTTAACATTTTTGACCTTCAAAAAACGCTCTTAGGCCTAGTTGAGCAAAGTTTTTGTGTGTCTATTTTGTTTTTTGTTTTTTTCTTTGTTTCTAGCTTTTGTTATATATATTATAATTGCCGCAAAAGCCTTGAGTTTCCACTACACAAAACGCTTTTAGTAGTTTTGTTTACCTGAGAAATGATTGTAATTAAAGCCACAAAAAAAAAGAGTATATAAATGTTATTTATCTTTGGCAAAAGGCGGTTTTTTAAGCGTTTGACCCTTTTTATGTACTCCAATTTCTAACGACTTTTGCATATAACATAAATACATAACAAGGAAGTAACGCAAAACGAAAAGAAGAAAATGTGACAAATAACAGATCCAATCAGAAATCTCATTGGGATTTATTTTGCGTAACGCAATGTTAAATCTGAAATTCTTTGTCTGGTAAAAGTAACAGTCTTAACATTTAAGGAAAAAAAAAACAAAAATAGAAAATGTGACAATAAGTCGCATAAGTCCCAATTGGGATTTATCGAAATTGTTAAGCATAAAAAAATAAAAAAAATCCCACGCTTTAAAACGAGTAATTTGAGCCGAGAAAATGTAATTAAAAACTAGTTGAATGGGTTTTAACCATAAATTAGTAGTAAATAGTAATAGTGGATAGTGGTGGGATGAGAGAGGAGGAGAGTATCAACTTACGCCACTAAACCGCCCAAGAAGGCAACTGGGCCGCCGCCAATTAAACGGATCTTGCGATGACAGGAATCGAACAGAGATGTTCGTGTTGGTGCCTGTGATGTGGGTGACATGTTGTTGTTGTTGCTGTTATTGCTGCTGGTTTTGCGTCGATTGCTGCTGCTGCTGCTGGTGTTTCTGTTAATGAGCAGCTGTTGTTGTGCAGCGACTGTTGTTGTTACTGTTGTTGTTATTTCTGTTGTTTTCCACGCTTGTTGTTCACTTGTTGTTTTGAAATTGTAATTATTGATGTAGCTGTTGCTGCTGCTGCTGCAGTTTTTACTGTTTTTATAATGAGTTGTGTTGTTGTTGTTGTTAATGCAACTATTAGACAAACTGTTATTGTTGTTGGTGTTTTTGTTATTGCTGTTAATGCTGCGACTGCTTTGATTACTGCTGCTGCTGCTGCTGATGCTGCTGTTGTTGTCGTCGTTTGCTGCTGTTACAATTGCTGTTGTTGTTTTTGGCTTCTTGTTGCGTCGCAGTGCAGCTGCGAAGCTGTAACTTGAATGCTCCTTCTTCTTCTTCTTCTGCTGTTCGTCTGCAGTAATTGTTGTTGCCAACAACAGCAAACACTTTTCGCTTGTTTGCTGCTGCTGCTGCTGCTTGAAATAATAATCAGCTGCTGCTGCTGCTGCTATCGCTGCTCTCTTTTGATTTGTCTCTTGCGCTTCCGCTGGCGTCGCTGCTGCTGCCGACGCTGCTACTGCTGCTTTGTTGTTGTGCAGCTTTTGCTGCTGTTGTTTGAGCTTTTGCAGTAAAGTTTTGCGCTGTTGTTTTTCGCTTGTTCTCGCTGCTGCTGTTGTTGTTGTTGTTGTGGTGGCTGTCGCTGCTGCTGACGTACCGAAACCGAGTTCCACAATGTGCTGTGTGGGCGCTCTCAACATTATTCACCCGTCACTTTTGCTTTTGTTGCGCTCGCTTTACTTTTTAGCTTCTTGTTGTTGTTGTTTATGTTTGGCACATTTGTTCGTTCACTGCTTAGTTTTAAATTTTTAGTTTATGCTCAACACAACTCATTCATTTCTTTCACTTTACATTTGCTCAGTTAAACTTTCTTCTAGAAAATACAACACATCCAAAAATTAACGCAAAGAGCTTAAAACTTTTTCGATTTTTTGGCAAGCATTTCTTTAACTTTCAACTTTGTTCAAATTGATTTTTTTCTTGTGGTTTCCTTGATTACGAATTAGGCAAAAAAATAAAACTTCTATTTCGCATTGGACGTTTATAGAAAATTGAAGCGAAACACGCGGCGCGCTCTGCACAGTGGTACGAAGGTTGCAGACAAAAAATATAAATTAGCAGAAAATTCGATTTTAGAAAATTGCAATTAAAAAAATTTTTTGAAAATTACATTTTGTTCAAATCAAAAATCTATTGTGAAGAGAAGCTGTGCAGCAGCAGCTGTGCACACATTTACTGTATTTTAATTTGCAGAAAAAAGTTTTCAGGAATATAATTTTAGATGTCAGCAAATTTCGATTTAAAATATAAAAAAAAATTTACGTTTTCATCCAAGACTGTGAAGAGAAGCTTTCTACCACTGTGCAGCAACTGTGGACACATTTGGTGTATGTCTAACGTTTATGATTTAGCTTATGAGTTTTTACATACACAACAAACATACATAATGTGCGCATTTATATATGTATGTATATATATATATACGCTGTATGTATATATTTTTGTTGATGTTGTTGCTTTTGTATATGTTATTTATTTCTGTAGGGAAGAAAAAACGCGATCGCGTGTTTTTTTTGCTTCATTGTATAGTTTCACAACCTTCTATGTATGTGTGCGTGCGTGTGTGTGTTTGAGTATGTAAATAAGTATGTATATGTATACATTTGTGTTTTTTTTTTTTGCGAGGTTGCCTAGCTAAAATCGGCTTATACATATGCATGTTAATTAGATTTACTATAGAAATGAATTATGATGTATTTTTATTTGTGCCTTGACTACATTTTCTAAACTTTTTCCTTAAGTCGAGTTAACACCGACAGCAAGTTTTTTGCATTTTTAATTGTAAAATAAATAAAAACAAACAATAATTATTCCATTGGCTTTTGTGAACACTTCCTCGCATTTAATTCAAATTCGCATTTATCTTCTGCCTATTTTTGTAGCGTTCAGTCTCCCCCCCACCATCCCACTCCTCGACCCAGAAAAAGGAAAGTAAAAGCTGTTGTCATCTTCGCTGCTGCTGACGCAATGCCAGCAACAACAAGTGAGCGAAAAAAAACAACAACAAAATGAAGCGAACCCAAATTAAAACTCATCATTAAAGAAGACGAAGAAAAAGGCACAGCCCAAAAGAAGAGAGACGCAGACCACGAATAATGCGTGGGGGTGGGGGTTGTGGAATTGCCATAATAAAAAAGCGAAATAAAAGCAAGAAGAAGTAAAATCGAATGTGATGCTAGTGAAAAAGGAGTCAAAAGACTGGATAACCTTCACCTATTTACAACTAAAGGCGAAAGGCGACAAATTCTTCAGATAAAAATGGTTTATATTTTTTTTTGGCGCTTTACATTATTGACAAAATTCGGCAATCAAGAAATTCATTTCATTTTTACAACGTTAAGTTTCGATATTAATCGTAGCAATTGCTGTTAATCTTTGGAAATGTCATTTGAGTTTATGCCGTTAGAAATGAACTTTCATCTATGACCTTGGCTTTTATCGCTTGGTATTTAAGCTGCGGCGAATGCTTTTCGCTCGTCTTAATGACTCATTAAATGCTGAGAATCAAATGATGAGTAAGCTGTAAAAATCCCTCTTGGGGGATATTCCAGTGAACACACACACACAGTCAGAGAGAGATAGCGCTATATCTTTAGAATAGGAATAAAAGTTCATTTAAACAGAATTCTTCTGTGGAATGAAATATAATCAGCGTCAGTCAGAATTGGACGCGCTTATCTTTAATTGCGTGCCACAGCACAATCGAAGAATTAATCCAACTTGGCAACACGCAGCACGCAGCGTGAAAAATTAAAAACTGGGGGCAAAAAAAAAAAAGAGGTGCTAACAAAAAAATTGGAATGGCACTTGACACTTTGGCCAAAAGTGAAGAAAAACTTTCACAAGCAAGCACAAAATCTAAGCAATTTGTTATGCTTTAGATATTTTTTTTGGGGGGGGGGTAAGACAAATCGAAAGTATTATGCTAAAAGTTGTAAGCAGCAAAAATTGCTACAAAACACAAATAAAAAATAAAAATTGTTAAAAACTTTCTACGCATTCAATTAGTAAATCATATGAGTATGCTGCATATAATTCCCAAGTAGTTGTTGTTGTTGAGAACGTCGCTTGACTGTGATTTCGATTTCCAGGCACGTTTCCAGGCAGCTCATCAAAAAGAGCATTAGAATTAAAGTCAAAAAAAAGCTAGCAGCCATGAAAGTTTCCACACAAAATGGGTGAACCGTGAAGGGGGGAAGGGGGGTCTCTCTACAACGGTACTATCTATGTGTATGTATGAGTGTGTATGTGTGTCTATTTAGAGACCCATATGTGAGAACTGCTAATGATGTTGTTGTCTCGTTGTTTTTTTTTACTCTTCGGGAAGACGAAGACGCAGAAGAAAAAGCAGCAAAACAGTTAAGATTTGTGATTTGTGATTAGCTCGCATTTATAAACCTTTCGCATAGCGAGTATTTAAATTTGATCGTCAAGTTTGTAACGTCTTAAAGAAGACACAGGAAGAAAAAATAGCACTTTTACTGAAAGCTTAAGCCATAACCTCTGGTTTAGTCTTCAGTGCAGCTTCCACTCTATTTAAAGAGTGTTTATAGAAAAGACCAGTTTTTGATTTTGACTTATAGGGTCCTATCGATTAGTAGGCAGATCTTTGGCCTGACTAAAGCTTTTTTATAGTACGTAAAAGCGCATTTCGGTTGAGCTCTTGTAAAATTTTTTGTTATCGTTTTTCATTCATATTTTAAATAAGTATTAAAATAATGAAGAACATTTGTAGCACATAATTTTTTTGAATTGTTAAAAGAAATCCTCTTCTTCTGACATCCTATATATTCTCGAACAGCATCACTAGCAGAAGTCGATGATATACAACCCTGTGCCGGAGATATCGGTACTCTCTCTCTCTCTCTCTCTCATTTTTTTACGCACAACTCGACAAATTGACACTAAGCGAAGAAATGGGGCGGGTCGGAGGCGGGGGAACGAGGTGTTGGTGGGGTTCGCCAGGGGCGTGCGCTTCTAGAATTTTAAAATGAAAGTTCGTGCTTATTCACGGTTGAAAAAGCATGCGGAAATCATCTCTGACTCTGAAGAAATAATAAAAGCACTGTGGAAAACCACAAACAAGATAGACTCACACTACAATATGTATATATATATATATATATGTGTGTGTGTGTATATGTACGTTAGAGTCTAGCCAAGAGATATAATTATTATTTTAATGTGTTTTTCCTTTTATTTTTTTTTCACTCAAGTCGCTGTTTTCCCCGCTTATCCACACAGCTGTTGTCGTTTTCTGCCTGGCATTTTCAATTAAGCCAAGATGAAAGTTTTCTGTTATTTTTATTTTTTTCAGTTTTTAGTTTTCCTTCTACCTCTTGTGGTAGAGAAGAAGCAGAAGAAGCAGCAGAGAAGAAGGAAGGGTTTTTTGCTTGCCGCCGCAGAGTGAGCGAAGTGAGTGTCATTGCAACAAAACACATCGCATCTCAAGTGGCAAGGTTATGCGTTGTGAATAACCAATTAGCTCTGCGGTCTCCTCCCCTCTTGGCTCTCTTCCCGTAACAATCATCATCCACATTCATATCCACATCCACATCATTATCAACATCATCATTATCGCATTGGCTTTGGGGTCATGCAACGGATCGAAGCCAGAGCGCATCGAAAGCATCAATCAGTATCGCACTAGAATACAAATGTGATATCGTCGTCACAATAAACAATAAAGACTCGCTGCTGCACAATTAGATTCTAATCGATTTATGTGGAAACAGCACACAAAATGGAAAAGAAAAAGCGGAAAAAGAATCTTAACGACTGCCTGCTTTTGCACTGGAGGCGGAGCAGGTTTTCTAGTTAACGATAATTGATTTAACGATTCCAAGCATTACTTTCAAGAACTACTCAACAATCTAAAGAAAATCAATCGCTCGCTAGTCTAGTTTAGCAGGCCTTCTCGATATTAGATTAGCTAATTATCTTGATTTATCGATGAAAGGGATTTTTATCGAGTATTAACGGATAGTTTAGTAACAGAAATTATGAATACAGCTTATACAATGATTTAAGAGAGGTTATCGATCATAGATTACCTTTTGATCATTGATACAAAACCAATATTGATAAATGCAGATTCCACTTCTAAAGAGACTTTATCAATAACATATTATCTGTTGATTTTATTTGATCGATAAATACAGTTACCGCTAGGGATAAAGCGAAGTTATCTATTGATCTTCATTTATCGATTTTTCACTGGTACAAAACCAACATCAAATGCAGCTTTCGAAATACAATTTTGCTTCGTAGATTGAATTGCCTTTTATTTCAAAATGAGGCACATAAATCTTCCGAGTGTTATCGATAAACAAAACAAAGCTACTGCAATACACGCTCGATCAATCTACTAATTGAGACACGTTGCGATTGCATTCAACTCAAGGCACCACACACTCTGTGTTGAATGCCGCATGCAGAGCGATTGCGATTGCCTCAATTTTCACACTCTGAAGGCCACCACACCACACACACGCACACACGCAGTTGCATGATGTGTGTGTCTGACACGTTTTAGCATGCACATGTATATAAATGAGAAGCGTAAAAGGTAATCGACAATCGTCGTCAATTGATCTGCATACTCCATATATATATATATATATATATATGTAGTTTGTATCTACGTGCAACTGCTGGGCAGAGCGTTGGAGGGGGTTAGGGGAGTGGGGCTAAAATGTAACGCAATCGAGAAAACGTAAAAATGAAATGAAAACGTGGAGCCCGAAGAAGTTCTCACGGCGAATTACACAAAACGCCGCACATCACGTTTCCAACAAATAATCATGCAACATTCCCCGTGCAAACCCTCCCCTTCCCCCTAGCCAGCCACCTCATCAAACCCCACTCCAATCTCTATCACAGCTACAAGCTCCATTCCATTCGAATCCATTGCAATCCAATCCAATCCAATCCAAAAACACTTCGCTTCACTTCCACGATTCGCTCTCAATCTGAAGCTCAGCTTCGCTCCGCCGCTGGGCTATAAATTTTGTACACAGCCCTCTCAGCAGACGTGAGGGAAATGCAAAAATGTCAAATGAAATAAAAACTACAAAATAATAGAAATAATAGAAAAGAGCCACTGAAATTACCAAAACAAAAAATAGAGGAAAAAAAAGTTACATAGACCCGCGTAAAATAAGGGCCAAACAATGAAAAACGTAAGTCGCGCTAATTAAGCAAATTAGTAACAGCAAAAAAAAAAAATAAAAATTATAAACAAAAAAAAAAACAGCTGCGGTCAGCGGCGCGTCTGCTTTTTTTTCTGTTGTGTTTTTTTTTTAGCCATTGTCAAAGCACAGCACAAAATTTGACCCATAAAATTTCCCACAAAATTATAGTAATTTTCGCTAACTCAATTTGACGAATAGAAAAGATGTTGTGCACTGAGGAAAAAGCCGCCAACAACAACAACAACAAACATGACAACGAGGGTTTAGCCAGATCGTGTCCGCATCTCTGTGGGAGTCTCGATTGCAAAAGTAGCCGAAAATTAGCTAGAGAAACGTTCGACTATAAAACAAAAAAAAAAAATAGAAAAAAACTAAAATCAAAAAAACTAGAAAGAACAACTAATTTAGGCATGTCGAACATTATATACGCTAACCGATTCTATTTTAAACTGACAAAAATCTAAATTTCCCTATAAATTTAAATAACCAACGGCTTATTCCTATGGGAACTATATAATATAGTAGTCCTATATTGCTGATATTTTACCCAACTGTGAGGAGTATAATTATAAGTATAATTTGCGATTTTGGTTAGGATTGCTTGTTAAACAAAAAAGTTGTTCATACAATAACTGAACTTTGGATCGATTATACGATTATACTATGACGATTATACTATGACAGCTATATGATATAGAAGTCTGATCTCGATCAGTTTTTGTTTAAATATTAGCAGCATTATAAAATGCACGTAGAGTAAGTTTCGTACAGATATCTTATTAAGTAAAATAGTTGTTCATAGAAGAACTGAAATTTCGAGCGATTGTTCATTTTACAGCTATATGATATAGTGATTCGATCCACTTGACTCTAACCTATGTTCTGCCTATAGCAAAAAGACGAGTGAGCTATAAACAAATTGGTCTATATCGACTCCAATTTTGCTGCTGATCGGGAATGTATATATTTTATAGTTTTAGCAGACGTCTCCCTTCAATGCCTGACCAACTCAACGACATAATTAAAATACCCTCTGTGCAGAGTATCAACAAATCAGCGCAATTTTCACTATCCAGTTACAAGAAAGACGATTCCAAAAACGCCCCCTCATCGCCCCCCTCCTCCCACAAACTACTGTTGCTCCACTGCCTGAGAGCAGTGATGGAAGATGCTGCCGCCGCCTGCCGCATAATTATAGACCTCAGTCAAAGTCGCAGCTGCCACAGTTGGCGGAGTGGCAATAACAAACAACCAGCCAAAAAATAAAAAAATAAAAAGAGCTCAACTAAAGCCTCTATAAAATGGAAAAATCTCATTGAGATTATAAGAGGCTTTTTCCAACACAGCACAAAGATTGCGTTTAGATTAACTATAAATATTTAAGCCGAAATGTATTACAGTGGTTATAGTTGTGTCAAACAAATAGAATAACATTTAACATTTATTTATTTGTTGTATTTTACTTTAAAATGCCAAGTCTCAAATAATATTTCATATTTATTTATTTATTATATTTTTTTCGTTCAAATAACATTTAAATTTTATTTATTTGTTGTACATCGTTTTTGAATACTTTTGCATATCAAATGATTTTTTTTTACTTTTTTTAAAGATCAACAACTAATTTCATAAATTTTTATTCCGACATTTTTTATTTCCTCAGCCATTAAAACTCGGAGATATATTTACATATGTATGCATGTTTATAGCGAGTAATAATAAAAACGGCATACGAAATGTAGTTGCATTCAACTCGTCCAATAATCAATAATAATTTATGGCAGCTGTTTTTGTTGTTGTTGCTTTCGCTGTACTATAAATTCTCAATTTCAATTAACGCCGCTTCGTGACAGAAATGTTTAACTTTATTTTCCCTTCTGACCGTTGGGCAGCTTTTCATGTTTTTTACTTTGTTGCTGCGAGAAAAAAGCACAACTGACAACTGTCAATCAAGCAATTTGCGCAACACCCTCAAACCACTGTGCCTTGACGTGTTCTCGTTGTGGGTGTTTGTGGCGATTCGCTTGCTTTATATACATATTTCTTTTTCCTCTTGTTACCGCAACATTTCGAGTGTTGTTTGTTATGAATACATCATGATGCATGCAACACAAACACACACTCTCAAGTGGGCAGCAGCTCAAAAAAAAATACATGATTGCAGCATGAGCTTTTGTTTTACATCTTCTTTGATTTTTTGTTGTTTTGTTTTGTAGCCTTTTTGACATTTTGAGGCACCACAAAGCAAAAGAAACAAGAATAGTTCATAAATCACGACTAAGTACATACTCTATATACATACAAACAAATAAGTGTTGCATATAATTATATGTTTAAGGCTTATGTTGTCAAAAAGACATTCATTTAAAATTGCACAACATTTTTAAACATATTGTTGCACATTTAACTAAGCATAGGGTATAAATAGCGCGTCAGTCAAACATTGATTTTGACAGGTTAGCCAAAGAAATACATATGCAGCTTTGCATCCTATTCGCACACATGCTCGCTATTCTGTTCTCGCTCTCGCTCTCTCTCGCTGCAGCGGGAGCTTGCATGAAGCAATTAATGGCACGTGTACCGTTAGAAATATGTACGAAAAGAGAGCGCACGGGATAACGGCCTGACCAAAAAACACAAACACAAAGAGACATATAGCGCAAGCTTTGACGAGAGGACATGCAAAGGAAAAATGAAATTAAATGAAATGAGAACGACACTAAAACAAAATGCCAGCAACAAAAAAACAGGCCCCATGCTGATGACGGCAATGGCGGACGGACTGCTGAATAATAAATTTAGCACAGCTTTTCGATTTTTTTTCTTTTCTGTTCGATGTTGTTGTTGGTGTTTTGGTTCGTTGGGTAACAGCAGCAGCAGCAGCGCGACAGCTGAGCTGACATTGACACTTTTTGTCGTTTGCGCAGAAAAATCGTTTAAGGTTATTTATAAATGCAGAAGAAGAAAATTGACAAAATAATGAAAACAAGAAAAATGGGAAATGGAAAATGCAATAACTAGAAAAACTGCGGAATGGCAATCAATAAATCAAAAACACCAAATGCAGTTCACTTTAGCGAGCGTTAACTGTGTCATAAATAATTATACATGTGCAGACATGCCGAGTATCGGAAATCGATAAAACTGTGCGTGGTTAGCTAAACCAACACCACTTCCCGAGTTGTATTTATTTCTTTGTCATATTTGCATTGTGTATCGATAGCCACACATAATGCGAAGAGACTGCATTTATTTACACATGTATAATAATATCTTTATTGTTAATTTGTATTTTTTTTTTGTTTTATTTCTGTCTGCACGCCAACGAAACCCACAAAGTCAATTCCCCTTCCGCATTGCCTTCGGCAGCAATGGTTAACCTTCAACTCGCATTGAAGTCAATTTGCTGTTTATTTTTTGTTGGTTTTTTTCACACTCCCCTCCAAAAAAGCTATTACATAAAATTTTTGTGGAGTGAATCTAATGTCGTATCGTTAGGTGTGCGACAAAACTGAATATCTCATTTTGCTCGCATTTTGAATGAACTTAATTGTTGAGAACTCTCTATGTGTGTAAGTGTGTGTGTACAAGTCGCGACCAGGCAAAGCACCGTTAAAGGTCAAACGAGCATTAAGCAAAAGAAGACGTGAAAGCGAGACAGCAGCAACAGCAGCAGTGAAAGAAAGAACAGCAACGCAAGATAAAACGAAACAAAACCAAATGGCAAATATAACAAAACGAGACTAAAACACAAGCGCACTCATAGAATCAATGCACTTCCCCACCCTTTGCAACACCCCCTCTCCAATTCTATTTTGCTGTTCGCTTCGCTCTCTTCGAGTAGTAGTAGAATTCTTACTAACAAAAGCACTACAAAACTAGTTTCTCAATATGAAGTAGTTGTTGTTGCAATAATCATAATACGATCGTCGGGATTGTCCCTTATAACTGACTAAAATGATTGGCAAACAGAAAATTC
The DNA here is from genome assembly GCA_035041535.1 of Drosophila cognata. Classification (NCBI taxonomy): domain Eukaryota; kingdom Metazoa; phylum Arthropoda; class Insecta; order Diptera; family Drosophilidae; genus Drosophila; species Drosophila cognata. The sequence continues at coordinate 1,404,955 of JAWNLC010000823.1, forward strand.
GTTAATAAAATTAAATTTACAAATAAATTAAATGAGAAGTTACCAATTAAAAACGATAGTTTTCAATTGTGATCCCATGTAGCCTATATGAATCACATAGACCGATTGCGCAATAACTGTCCACAAAATGAAAAATTTTATATTTTAAAATTTCAACATTATCTAGGAAAAAAATAAAAGCCAATAATAAATTATAGATATTATTTTCAAAATAAATAAGAAAAGATGATCACTTTCTTGACAAACTGTATAAATAAAAGCAGGCAAAAAAAGAAATCGATATTTGTCACACTGTGCAGCTGGTGACGCATTTGCGAAAGGAAACACCAAAACGTAGCAGCAGGAGAAGAAGCAGCGGCAACTTTCAAGTGCCTGCCTGCATTCAATGTTGAACTTTTTTTAAGCACGCCTGAGCCTGCAGCAGCAGAGGGGTTGACAGGGTTGCCACCTGACTACAACAACAAAGGATGAGGGGATGCAGACACTAGGCCGGAAAGGCTGCGTCCGGCAAGGAAGTGACTGACACACAGGACAGACAACGTTGCGGGCAAAGGAAGTGTTTAAAAAGAGACAGAAAGAAAGAAGGAGGGAGAAAGACACGCTAAATGGCAACAATAAAATTAAACTAAGCGCTGCCTGCTGACGTTAGCAGAGCAGATGCTGCTGCTGCGCTGCTGCTGTTAGTCTTGCTGCTACTGGTTACAGTTACACTGGCCAAAGCAGCAGCAAAGCTCGATGCACCGTAACAGTTATTGTTGTTTGTTTGTTTGTTTTTGTTGGTGTGCCAATTCTAAAACGTTGCATTGGCAACAGTCGTGCTTCGCCGGTTTTGCAAGCTGCTGCTGCTACTGCTGCATTGCGCGTAATCAGTGAAGCAACAAACCGTGGCAACAACAACTACTGAAGAGGTAGCGAAGAGTTTTTTTTTTGCCCATATAAGTATTGAAAACTCGTATGCAGTTAGAGCTGCGAATGACACAGTTTACACTTACACACACACACACACACTGCACTCTTACACACACTCTCTTACACACGCTCCCTCATACGTGCACATGAGTGTTGAACTCCTTTTTGCTTACTTTGACGCTTCTAATTTTTGTACTGAGGATGCTCACTTTTTTTCGATTTTATGCTTTCATTGTTTTAACTGCACATTTTTTGCACACATACAAGTTGTAATTGATGTTGAGAAATGTTGCCTCAAAATAATGTTAAAACGTAAAAAGAGCCGAAATTGAAGTTAGAAACGGCAACACACACACACACACACCACACTCTTGCACACACACTCTCTTACACACGCACTCTCATACATGCACATAGTGTTGAACTCCTTTTTGCTTACATTGACGATTCTAATTTTTGTACTCAGGATTCTCACTTCTTTTTCGATTTTATGCTTTCATTGTTTTAACTGCACATTTTTTGCACATATACAAGTTGTAATTGATGTTGAGAAATGTTGCCTCAAAATAATGTTAAAACGTAAAAAGAGCCGAAATTGAAGTTAAAAAACGGCAACCCGACGACGAACACAACGACGACCGTTCAACGACCGAACGTGTCAAAGGAAATTTCTATACTGAGACAGCGGGCTGCCTAGCCTGACTCTGACTGCCACCACTGCCTGTGAATGGCGCACCAATACACATGCAAAGCGACGCATACAGCAGAAGCTGCCCGAACGAAAGCAGAGCAAGATGACGATGACGATGGCGAACGAGATGGTGTCTCTCTCTCTATTGTTGTTGATATTGCTGCAGTTGGTTTCTTTTGAATGCTGTCACACACATACACACGCACACATACATTATGTTAACTGGTTTTCTCTCTGAGAGCGGAGTAGTGAATGTTCCTGTGTGTGTATCGCGGCAGTCAAGCAAGACCAGAACGTATGTATAAATGTGTATGTATATGTGTGTACGTACATACGGCACACAACCACTTGTTTGACAGCCGAACTCACTCACTCGGCCAGCGTTGTGAGTTCGCGCGCTCTCTTTCTTTCTTTTTTACCTAACTCTCGTGACAACAGCTGAGCCGCCAATACACAGACAAGTTGCTTGTTGTGTTTTTTGAACGCTCAGCAGCTGACAGCAGCGGGTAGCGTTGCCAGACTGTATTAACATTTTGTTCACATGCAAATAGTAGTGGAATTTACTACTAACTCTTAAAATATGGAAGATAGTAGTTTTTTTTATATATTTTTCAATTATGTAACATGTACTATTTTTAAAATTATTTACCTCTTCTTTTGTTGCAAAAATTGCAGATAGAAAATTAAAGTACTCACCTGGAAGAAATTGAAAAAAACAAATGTTAGTATTGAAAACACAAAGAAATAACTTTAATTATGTTATTATCAAGTTACAAATAAAAAGGATCTCAAAAGGTTCGTGGCCGGCATGAAAACTCACAGGTAAAAAAAACTAGAATAACATCTAATGCCATTAGCAACGCCCTCTACTACCCCCTCGTCCAAATCTCTCTCTTGTGTATAATTATCACACACTTTGTGGGCCATTGATAAGAAAGAAGGAACAAAGGCAAAGACAAAGAAGAACGAGCAAACAAAAAATGACACAGGAACTGGATTTTAGTTCATGGCTTCCATGGAATCATTCTCAAATGCCAAAATCAAAAAGGCGCATCGTCATTGAAGAAGCCAAGCACACAAAGGAAAAGCAATAAAAGCCACAACACTCCAGCTGTCAGAGCGAAAGAGAGAGAGTGCACAGAATGCAATTAGTTGCGTTCTCTTCTGCTGGCTCGCTCTGTTCATCATATCGTTCTGCTGTTGGACAGTAAACACCTGTGACCGCCCGCATCGCAGCAACTGCTGATTGTTCCTCTCTTTGCCATCGAGCCGACCAGCAAGTTCATTTGTGTGCGTGTGTGTGGGTGTATGTTTTTGGACTCCTTTTTACATAATGCACACATGTGTGTAGAGGCGGGCGGCGCTGCTTGGCTGCTTTCTAGCGGTTCCAACTGCGACGCTAGCACAGCAGCAGCAATTCGCCATTATTTGAATTGCTTTGCGCTCATTATTTAATCCAGCGGTTTTTGCAGTCCCGTCGCAGTCGAGTGCAGACTACAGATAGGCACAGGCACCAATCAAACGGGAAACCATTTGCCTAAAATGCTCCACACCCTGCCTTTTTTTTTAACTTATAAAATTGAAAAATAACTGACTAAATGATATTTTTGTTTTAGCTGCACTTGCAAATTGAAAATATTTATTTGGTCTAATTTTTTCAATATAAAAATTTCCTATCTCATTAAGAAAGTAAAAATAGACTAAATAAAATGTTGAGTAGTTTGGCAGATCAAAAGAGAGAGCGTGAGAGGGAGAGAGAGCGATGCAGAGTGTTTATTTCCTACTCGGATGATGGCAATAACAAAAACAGCAATCTTTCTCCCCATCCTCTCTCCCTCTCTTTCGCACAATATCTGCTTCTGTTTTCGCCGCCGTCTTGTTTTTATTTTTCTTTTGCGGCCTGTGTTTATTTGTTGCTATTTACACTAATCTCGCACGTATCTATGAACATATGTGTGTATGTGAAGGTAAGTTCCGTTTAGTCAATCTGTCGGTCACGCCACCAGCACGACCACCACACACATAAATATGACAAAACAATAAGAATAACAACAACAAGCAGCAGCAGCTTTGGGTCATGCGCATTACAAATGACGTCAGATGTAGCCATCAAAATTTAAGAAGTGCGCAAAAAAAGGCAAAAGGAAGGAGGAAAAACTATGAATTTTATGAAGCGCCACAGGCATAAACACATCGACACACGCGCACACACACACACATCAATGCATATGCATACTGTGTGTGTGAGATTTATGCATGCATTTGTGAAAGGGGCGCGTTGCTGCTTAAATGCGTCGTAGGTGTGAAATCAGCATTTAGATCTTACTCCCCCAGACCTCCCTTTCTATACAGCTCTTTTGCACACCCTTCATAGCTTATAACCGTTGCGGGGTTTCTTTCAGCAAATGGAAACCCTACAAAAAAACAAGCATAATAAATGGGGCGACTGGGAGGGAGGACATTTGGCAAATGCGCAGCAAACAAAAAATAACGGGACACGCATGATGAGTAATTCCCTAGAATGTTATTTCACATAACAATAATAAAAACACAGCATGAAATATTCAGGGAGAGAACAGCAGCAGCTAAATTCTCATAATCAGCTGTTTTAAGAACGAGAACAAAAGCAGACGCATTTATATACATATGTACGTGTGTGTGTATATATGTGTGCATATATCTATGCAAGCTTTTGCACTCTCGCTCTTGTTACTTATTTCTTATGCTGCCCAATTGACATTGACGTTGAGTGCAAAAAAAGAGAAAAGAGACTGATTTATTGGAAGAGAGATGAAGAGAGGAGGTTGCAACTACCAGATACCCTAAAATTAATGAGGAAGTTCGAAAGTGTATTTTAAAAATTAGTCGAATTAAAAATATATAAGATGTTTTAAAATAAAAATAGAAATATTCTTTAAGGTCAGTAAAACGAAAATATTGTTTAAGGTCAGAAAATCGAAATTTGAAAAGAGACAAAGTTTGTAAAGAGAGAAACAAAACTTCTGGCCAAATACGATAATCTACCACCCATACCAAAATGATTTTCGTAACTGAATCAGCAGAATCTTTCAGGTTTTCCCAGCAACTTCAGATTTAATATACCACATCTGGAAAAATTATTGTTATGAGGAAAACAGAAACTGGAAGATGATTTATTTTACTGTTATTTTGATGCTGATCAACCTATAAATAATTTCTATCAATTTTCAATTGTGTCAAAGAATATTCCAAGTTGGATTACGCTGCTCAAAGCTGGCTGACTCCAGGCCAATATAACATAATTATTTATTAACATTCAGCCAATACCAAAAAAGAAGAGATTTTTAAAAAACAACTTTTCACATTAAAAATACAGCAAAAATCTTGAATAAATGATGAGAAAAATAAAAAGGAATTTTTAGCAAATTCAAATTTCCTTTGAATTTAGAGCATTTTATATTCTGTCGCATTCCTTGCCCAAACTCCGCCCCCCATCCTGCCGTGTCTTACCTACAAAAACAGGTGACAGTTTCCTCCACATCGAGTGGCAACGAAAGCTGTCCACCAATGGCGCCACCTGCTGCACCACCGCCCGCAGCAACATTGCCATTGTTGCCACTGCCACTGCTGCAGTTGTTGTTGTTGTTGCTGTTGAGATGACGCGAAGTCGAGTGCAGAAATGTGGCTGCAAATGTTGAGGATAGCGAGGCATGCGACATGGTTGCACGTGCAGCAGCAGCGCTAGCCGCCGGAGTTTGTGGCACACTCGATGTGCCATCCTCGCCGGCATCCAGCGGCACCGATGAGTAACGCACAAGAATCGCGCGACTCACCCGATTGCCACCAGTCAGATTCGAGATGGCCCAGTTCATCACTAACTGACTAAACTAAACCTAATACTTATACTAACTGGAGACGGACACCCAGTCGCGTTTAGTTCACAAGTGCAACTGAGGAGCACACACAACAAAATGCAGCGAGTGTCGCTTGTGTTACAAGCGTCTTCTTAGCCAAAGTCGTCAGTTGTCAATTTCCCCCCTTCCCTTCACACTGCCTGCAACAAATTGATTTTGCCCGCTGTCAATCAATTCTAGACGTGAAGAGTTTGCAAATTATCCATCTCTCTCTCTCTCTCTCTCTCTCTGTGTGCCATGCCCCTTGTCTTGCTTTGCCTTTTCTAATTCAATTAGAGTTGTGCTAAGTGTGCCTCAAGGCCGCAAAAGCGATAGTGTGAGAAAAGGCGAAGGTTGCTTAAACAGCTGCCTAATCAACCTATATATATTTATATATATAACTATACATATACACTAATATATATATATATATTATATATATATATAAATTATTAATAAATATTTCCAGCCTCGTTGCTAATTGCAGCGCTCAACAATATGCTAATTGTCTCCACCCCATGTTTAAATTAAGATCTAAATCGAAAATATGCTGCAGTCGCGTGAGCTCGACTACAAGATGCTCCCTAAATCCAGCTGCTAAATATATTATTCTAGTTTTATGTGCCAAATTTTCCCTTTTAAATCGATTTGCACACTCAAATGTAAGCATGCGAGGAAGTGCTCTCAATTTATTTGGTATTGGATTAATATCGCATTCCAAATTGTGGCTTTGATTGCAATCCGAAATCGATATATATATCGATATGTAAGAATGTAAAATTTATGTAAACTTAAGCTATGTATTTAATTTGGGAATTGTAAATAGTATTACAGGGATTTTAAAATAACTAAATAACTGCTGCCAATTATCACATCTTCAGATTTAATATAAGATATCTCAGTACTTGAGACACAAGTGAAGAGGTCGTAGAATATGTTTTTTTTTGTATGATAATTATGAGTATAACAGAAACTGGAAAACTGGCTAAATCGAGACAAGGCTGTTGGTCCTACTGAAGAATATATATATATATATATATACATACATTATATTATATATAATATAAGAATTATAGCAGCTGCCTCTTCAAGTATATAAATAAATGAATGTAAACATTTATAAAAGCTGCTCAGCTTTAAGCTTCTTTATATTAAATAAATTTAATATATAAAATAAACTGACCTCGCTGCAAATGAAATTAAATGGGCTAAACAAATGAGAGATAGATAAGTACAGTGGTAACTCGAACAACTCGAACGCTTACTCAATGTAAGTTTACAATTAAATGGTTGAAATTGCAAGTTTGAGAAAATGTTTAAATAAATGTAACTTGTTTAAAGAACTCCACTTAATCAGAAAACCCAAAATAAAAGTCAATAATAAAATTCATTTATTGCAAGAGAAAAGACAAATTTCGGCCAGTTTCCAAACACTTTCTTGACATAGGGTATAAACGGAATTGGATGAGAATTTCAATACCAAAAGAGAGTATAAAAAATAAATATATTATTGGGTTTGTGTGGCACATATTAATTATGCTCGTAGCTTGACTTTTGTGGCACACTGTATAGCTTAACTTAATTATACAAAACTCACATATATATATATATATGTGTATGTGTGTGTGTGTGTGCGCGTAAACACGTCTGTGCATGCAGAGTCCGTGTTTAATAAATGTTTGTTTGCTTGATCTATAAAACTGTTTGTTATTGCTGTTGGCTGTTGCCATGTGATGTTTGTTTTACATTTTGATTACAATGAATGCAAGGGAAATTGGCCAGGCAAGTTCATTAAACCGGCTGCTTCTCGCTTAATTCGCTTATCAACGCACGCCAACAACAACAACAATAACAAAAAATGCGTAGAAACATAAACAAGCGATGATAATGCAGCAGCAGCAGCAGCAGCAGCAGCAGGATGGAACAATGGAAATCGGGTCTAAGAATTGAGTGAGTAAGCAAACGAATGGATAAGTGAATGAAAGAGGCGAGGATGAAAACACGACAAAGCTAAACGCAATCAGAAACGCAATGGCCTTGATGAAAGGGACGAGGAAGCAGAAATGCGTATATGTATATGTATGCGTGCGTGTGTGTGTGTGTGTGTGTGGGTAAGTGCATGTCAGTGCGTGTGCACGTTCATGTAAATCAAAACACTTTCGACTTGCGTTACAATTGAGAAATCGATATAAAAAATGAAATTAGCCTTTTATTGATTTTGCAGCGCAACAACAAAGATGTTGAATAACAACAACAAAATGAGAGCGAGCAATAGAATTTGGAATTGGAGTAATGAAAAACTACGTCAGGCGTTATGTATGGGGAGCAAATATAGAAAACAACAACAATAACGGAAAATGAAAATGAGAGAGGATGGATGAGAAAACAAGAAACGAGGCCAATTGGCAAAATGCCAAACGACGACGACAAAGTAAAAGCGCAGAGGACATAAAAAGACACCACCTAGTGGCGAGACAAGACGAGACGCGACGGACAACGTAACGGACGACGTTACGTCGCGACGTCTCGTCTCGCTGTGTTTATCGTCGCCCTGCTGCTACTCACTATTTATAAATTTGATAACTCAATTTGCAGTTTATAATTTCGCTGGCTATGATTATTGCACGGCTACTGATTACTGCTTACTTACCCCATCAGCCAATCGACCGTGTCACGCAAATACTCCGGAATCCGCTCCAGTTTGACGGCTGCTGCTTCTGATGCCTCTTTTGCCTTTCGCCAAAAATAGTTTCAGTTCTTTGCCAAAACACACACACACACACACAAAGGCACAGCCAGACAGACAGTCAGCGTCTGGGGGTACCAACAGCACACAGCAACAGTCACGGCACTTATTTGTTCAATTAATAAACAACAAATTGACACTTTTACTTTTGTAATTCAATATATCAAAAAATTTAGATTTTAAAACTTTTGCACATCAAATTTTTCACGCTTCTTCTTCACTTGTTTTGTGAGTGCCCGATACGTTTTTGACGAGCGATATCAATGAATCGATAAGCGTTTGCATTCGATGGGTAGTGACAGCTATCGCACAAGGTAAACTACAATTTGGCGTTAAATAACCAAACTACAATCAACTGACTGTGCAAGCAGTACCAAATTAATCATTGTCGATATGTATTATCGCATAAATTGTGTTCATAAGCATTTATCGCTCAACTGTTAGGGAACTGCTGAGCTGTTGCTGCAGCCCTAGCAGCGACTGCGACGCAGCTGTTAATATTGAGAGTTTTTCGAACAGCTGCTCTTGTTGATGATCTGATTTGTACGTTAAATTTTTGATTGCAATCAAAATGGATCTCGCCAATTTATTATTTCTATGCGCACACAATGATCTCAATTTGCTGAATTTACTCGAATGGGAGGAGGAGTTTGAGCACACAGTGGAGGGATTCCGTTTGACCAACGATCGTCGACGCAGAAAACACAAAGCACCACGCGAATGGGCATTTGTATGTTAAATTTAATTAAATTGTTTATATATTTGCATTATTATAATTGTTAATATTTTGACTTATATTAGGAACGCACATTCTGGGGGAGAGCCATATCGGTCAGCACAGAGGCTGAGTTTAAGCAACACTTTCGCATGGAACACGAATATTTTGATATTTTAGTGGAACTGCTGCCGGAACTGCGAAAAAAAGCGATTCCAATTGAGAAACGCATTGCCATCGCACTCTATACACTGGGCACCACCGTGAAGTACAGAGTGGTGAGAAAGCTATTTGGCATCCACATATCGACGGTGGGTCAGATTCTCACCGATTTTTGCCAGGCCGTCAAACGTGTTCTGTCAAAGAAATATTTGCCCAAAGAGTTCCTCACCCAACAGAAGCTGGAGGAGTGTGTGGCAGGCTTCGGGCCAAAGGGCTTTCCTCAGTGCCTGGGCGCAATTGGTGGGCAACTAAACTTTCTTACAGATCATTTGTAAATCATATTTAATCTGCTTAGGTGTCTGCCACTTGGAGGTCCCGGCATCAATATCAAATTCCTCGCTTTATTACAATAATGAAGGTTGGTATTCGAAAATATTATTTGCGCTCGTTGCATGTCAATTATAGTTATCCGGGCAGCTATACACCTAGCCGGGTGTACGCGGAGAGCAATTTGAAGAAAGTTTTGGAAACGTTGCCACACTTCAAGGCAAATCTGAAACCGATTGCTGGCTCTGAAGTGCCTATCTTACTGCTGGGCGATGCGGCATTCGAAGCGACAACAGTGATGGCACCCTACAGCCAACAGCTAGGGGAAACGGGAAAACAATTCAATATGGCACTGCAGGATGCTCTTCAAGTGGTGGATCTCGCATTCCAGCAGCTCAAGTCACGTTTCCGTCGCATAACCAAAAGTTCAGATTTTCACAGTAGACGCAATGTTATCATCATTTGTTGCTGCACATTGCACAATTTTTTGATTAGCAACGGGAGCAAAATATTCAAGGATGAACTGCAGCAGGAGCAGCAATCAGTTGTGACTGCTGCTGCCGACGAGAAGGCGGAGGAGCAGCCGCCCAAGAAGCTCAGTGTTTAATGCTTACTCAAAATTATCGAAATCATTATCGATATTTGGGCGATATACAAAACAATACCAGTCACATTTCAGTCAGCTGTTTCATCGATTACATAAAAATGGTAAAAATTTTGTAATAAATTTAATTAAATTTTGTAAATTCAATATTCGACTATTTCTATTTCTATTTATGTATCATCTAATCACTTCAAGGCGAGCTCGATTATTCTCGCCGGCCTCGGTGTTGCGGCAGTCGGCTTCGCTGGCAAACACTTGCTGCGTCGCATGCCCCAAATGACGACAACGTTCAACGAGGCCCTTAAAAATTTGCCCAAATTCGATGCGGAAAGCATGGCAAATGCCAAATATTACAAGGGTGGCTTCGATCCAAAGATGAACAAACGCGAAGCTGCCCTCATTTTGGGCGTCAGCCCCAGTGCCTCCAAACTGAAGGTAAACTTCAAATAAATCCTTAATTCTTATCCCCTTTTCAATAATCACATTCATGCTTGCAGGTAAAGGATGCACATAAAAAAATTATGCTTCTTAATCATCCGGATCGCGGCGGCTCTCCATATTTGGCGGCAAAAATAAACGAGGCCAAAGACTTTATGGATAATGCCAAATAAATGTTGAGAACTGTGTGTAAATAAAATCAAATTGTTGTATATAGCAAGTAAGAACTAAGATTTGCTTGTTTAATGTTTTGATGTATAGCATCTAACATTATTTGAAGCCCCTAGCATAGTTTCTTATGCAGTTGGACTTGATTATAAGCAGCAAGAATATTATTACTAAAATTCGAAATTATTGTTTTGTATATTTAAAACAAAGATATTAATGATTTTTTAATGGTACCTTCCCAGAAATTATAATTATAATTTTTATGTACTTCACTTAAAAAATCGAATTTGTTTATTATTATTGTTTAAACTAAGATATTAGTGCATTTGTAACAGAGTAATTATATATTCCCACTCTTTCCATATAACTTGTAGCTTCACCCATTAGCGAGCTAATGTCGTAAACCATTAGAAGTCAGTTGAAAAACTGATAAATGGCATTATTTAAATATTACTTAAGCCTTAATATAAGCTGAAAAGTGTCGAAATTGAAATACTTTTGTAAAATGCAGCTGCAGTGCAGGTTGCTTCTGCCAATTCTGGCTGTGATTCTGGCTGCTGTTGTCGATGTCGCAGCTCATCCGAGTAATATTATTACCAATGGCTATCCAGCGACCATTGGACAGGCACCCTACATCGTTGGCCTGCTGCTGCTGGAGGGTCCGTTTGGTCGCTGGTGCGGCGGATCCATCATTGACCACGAATGGGTGCTGACTGCTGCCCACTGCACGGATCACATTGATGCGGTGACCATTTACTATGGCGCCACCAGACGCACCCAGGCACTGTTTAGTCTCACTGTCGGCGTTGAGGATGTGGTGCAGCATCCTCAATGGCCGGGCAATATTGGCAATGACATCGCTTTGATACGCACACCACATGTGGGTTTCTGGTCGCTGATCGATAAGGTGGAGTTGCCGGGACTTGCACAGCGCAATGAGAGATTTGTGCAGGCTGCGGTGCTCACCTGTGGCTGGGGCAGCACCTACGATGGCAGCTCTCTACCCGACTGGCTGCAGTGCATCGATGTGAACGTGATTAGCAACGAGGAATGCATTCGCAGCTATGGCGCACTGCCGGAGAGTGTTTTGTGCGTCGGCACCCCGGAGGGCAGATCAATTTGTGATGGTGACTCGGGTGGACCATTGGTGACCCAGCAGCAGCCCCAACTTGTGGGCATCACCTCGTTTAGCGATGCGGAAAGCTGTTTATCGGTGGCACCAGCGGGTTTCACTCGTGTCACCTCCCATTTGGATTGGATTCACAGAGTTTCTGGCGTGGCTTATTTGTGAAACTAATAAAACTAACTGTAAACATACATTTTCTATTCATAATCTGATCAACAGGTTATATTTAAGAGTGGATAAATAATCAGTTATCCTTAAAAACAAAAGATTTGCACTGTTCGCGATTTTAAACACCAAGACTCGTGCCAAAACTATCGATAAATTTAGCATGACGTGAAAGCTGTACGTGAGATGAATATATCGCCACTGAAAATCGATAATTACCCTCAGCTGATTGTGATTAGTGCGGCGAACTTTAAATTTGAATATAAATATAAAAGTCGTGTAAAATTTAAATATAAATATAAAAGTCCTAAAAGTGGTAGACATTAATTGATTTATGTTGATGTAAAGGCTGCTCTGTGGGCTGAATATATCGCCATTGATTGCGATTTGTGTGCAATAGTTGCAATTGCGGCAAACTTGAAATTTATTTATTATGCATCAAAGCAAATTGTTTTAAAATTGATTACGCCTAACTGGTTGCCACCATGTTGTCCATAGCCTGACGAAACTGGACAACGGACACCAAACCATTCTGATCCGTGTGTTTTGCCATGAGTTGTCGCCAAATCGTCTCAAAGTCACTCGCACTCACGATATCCTTGAAGATCTGCTCCAAGTGCTCCTTCGGGCGCTGCATTCGAAAGTCGCTCGACGACACACCATATAAAAATGATATATCCGGCGTGAGGAGTTCCTTTACATTGGTCGCTTCATCCTCGAATAGCTGCGGTTTCGGTTTATGCATTGGCGCCTGATTTGACTGCTTGCCGAGATCGGAGCAGAGCAATCGATATGTGGTCTCCTTGTTGTACACATTCGCCGGCATTGTCGATATATTACCAGTGGTGGGCAATGGGTTCTGGATGGAGAGCAGCCGACAGAAATCATCGTAATTAACACGCTCCGTGGCGCAATTCTCGTCAAGAATCAGCTTGAAATGGGAGAGAGTTGTGCGCATTTTATAGATATCAATATACAGATGCATCTTGTGCATAATCTCAAAGATCTTCTTCAGCGGCAAGTGGCGTGCCCGCTCCTTATCATTATGCTCCAGCACTGAGATCAGATCAAACATATGGAAATCGGCACGCTTCTGCAATTTGTGACGCCACATATTCAAATTCCCCAGCGCGTCGACCAATTGCTGATTGCTACGACACGGCGATATTTCCTCGATCAACATTTTGCAATCGCAGTCCGGAATGTGAGTAGGTTTTCCATACGTCATGTGCGGCGGCACCACGTACGGATATCTATACGGAAAAAAACAGCGCATCAGAAATACTCAAATATATATAATGAAATGAAGCACAAATTGCTGCATAAAATAAAAATAATAAATAAAAATATTCCATTTGTTTACAGTTACTAAATTTCTCTTTAAATAAATACATTTTCTCTTTAAATAAATATACAATTTTGATCTATTTAAAGACTTTTCCAAAACTACTACTACTAACATTATTTTGACCTTCTACTTTCGATGCTTCCAAAGCGAAACCTCGACGCGTGGCTGATAAGGAAGAGTTGCTCAAGACAATGAATATAGTCAGTGGCACTTGATAAGCGCAATAGCCTCTGATCTGTGCCTCCGGTTTCAGTTCTATAAAATGTTGGGAGTCCGATTTTGAACATTCAGTATAACTTTAGATTTCTATTGAGATCAGTTGAACTGAGCGCAATCAAAATGAAATTCAATTGTGTCCGGCATATTTTATATATCAGTCTGATTCTGATCATAAGTGAAACATTTTTGATAACAGCAGCTAACGCAAATGAGGTAAGCAGTTAGTTGAAATATATAATACGAATTTTGATTTTGTTTTCTTAGACATCCCAAAGAGCGGATGAACTGGTTGTGAAACCCCTGTTAAACTACATAGAACAGCTGCGGCGAAGCGTCGAAAGCAATCAAATGAAAGTCACACTTAAAGAAGCAGAAATCAAGGAACTGAAAGAAAAGCTGGTTGAACATTATGTAAATGTGGCGATAATTAAAGAGTTGAGAGAACAAATAGACTTCTATAGGAAGAGCATTGATCTACTGGCACCCAGTAACTTGAAGCAGTTAAAAGATCAGTTGGAGGCACACAAGAAGAGCCTTGAACAGAAGGACCAGAAAATATCAATCATCCAGAACGAGGTCGAACAATGTGAAAAGAAATTGAAGAACATCAAAAAGAAACCCTCAATAATTGGTTGCTCTCATGTTGGAGGTGCATCGGGAGTTCATGAAATCATCTCGTCGAATCCGTTTGATGTTTTATGTGACTCTAAGACAGCTGGTCCTGGCTGGACAGTTATCCATCACCGCAGCAATGGCGGGGAAGATTTCAACAGGGATTGGGCCACATACCGTGAAGGCTTTGGCTCCTTTGCAGGCGACTTCTTCCTGGGCCTGGAGAAGATCCATCGCTTGATTAGAAGCAAACCACATGAACTTCACATCCATATAGAAGACAATTTTGGCAACATCTATGCGGCGACCTATCATGAATTCAAAATTGATGACGAAAGCAATGATTATCTCTTGAGCAAGCTTAGCACAATGACGGGCAATGCCACATTTGATGTGCTGGAGCACAGCAGAAATATGAAATTTAGCACATTCGATCGAGAAAATAATAATTATAACTGCGCAATAGACAATGAAGGTGGCTGGTGGTACAATTTCTGTAACGGGGGGAGGTAAACAAATCACTTTCTGCATCATCTCACAAGTATTTTGCTAATCTTACTTCGTATCTTCTGCAGAAATATAAACGGAAATTTCCAGGAATCCAATGCCATCGGTTGGGGCATTAGTGTGGTGAAATATGTCAAAATGCTGATACGCCAAACGAGCAAATAAAAATTATATAAATTTATTTATATCTTGAACCCATTTAAAAGGGAGTATTATTATTATTATAATTGGGAAGAACAGCACTGCGACCTATAAGGTCAATTGTGACCCCTTTCTAAGCCTACAGCTCTTCCATCAATCTCAGCAGCTAACTTCCCCAAAGGGAGGCCGTTCGCTATCCGCAACCTGCGATAGCACCATCCGGGATGGTTTGGAGACCAAGTAAGAGGGAGAAAAAGTGTTTAAAGGTTTTGTGCAAATATATATATGTATATACGTATATATATCTTCACCATCACGACCATCGACAGATATCTAATTGAGATATAATATGCATTGATATATTATTGATAAGCAGCACAGATTTTATTATGATCGTATAAGAATCAACTAAATTATGGTCGAAAATATATTCACATAATGATCTCTTGTCTGCAGAAGTAAGAAATAAAGCACTTCCGCACCTGCTTACATTTGAGTGTGCAAAACTTGTTGGAAAATAAAACTAGAATAATATATTTAACAGCTGGATTCAGAGGGTACAATTCAAGCATCAATTTGGCAATAAAGATTTTCACACTCACATTTTATACTTTTTACCGATGCGTGGATAGGTGCGATCAATGTAATCCATCTGCTCCTTGCTGATGATGATGACATGACCGGCGCACTGCTGCATGCAACGCTTCACCAGGTGGCCACTGACATCGCCCTGGGTGGCCCTGCCAAAGGTGTCGTTAAGCCTAAAGGGTTGCGCATATCTGCCGACATTGAGGTACAGGGTTGAAGATTAGGTTTACTCAATCGACTCCAATCATTCACATCACCTGCGATTCACTTGCTCCGCTGGAAAATAATGATTATGACTCAGCACATATTTATCATGGAATTGGGCAAATTCATGATTCACTTGCTGCGCCGTCTTGCGCGGCAGCACCAGGTCGTACAGGGTGCTCGGTGATTTGGTTTCCCGGCCAAAAGTGCAACTCAAATTGGTCACATGATCGGGCTTGGAGAACGTTGGCTTTGCCTCGCCCAATTTGGCGCTCTTCAAATACATATCCTCAGAGAACTTCTCCTTGAATGCGGCAAAGCGTGTCTTCGACGTCTCCACCGCCAGCAGGTCGGGCACACCGACCGCTGGCAGACAAGGCGCCGCCGGCCACAGTTGTCCGGCACTCTTCAGTTGCTCTCCCTTGCAATGGGTGGTTAGCAAATACTCGGCTATCTCCTCCGCGTGTGCGTTGATCAGGCAGCTGGACGTCGTGTTCTCCGGATCTATGGATGAGACGATGCCTGCCGCCCTTGCATCCCCATTGCGATTCTTGAAGCGTCCACTGTTGGCCATCTCACTCTCTCCTCTAGGTTCCCAGTGTTGTATAACCCTTCAATTGTGAGTTGCGTGTCTTGTGCGTTTTTTTCTATGCTCCAGTTTCCCTTTAATAAATAATTAGTCAAATTTCAATTATGATTGTTAACTCAGTACTAAAATCAGTTCCAACAAACTAAAAATTCTATAGCCGAATGAGAATTTTCAAATTTTCGACTTATGCTTGGGTGTTTCTTAACAGATCTAGCTTGTATAAATATGAAAACACTGCTCTTAAAATGGTGACTTTTATTGCTATCGAAAATCGAAATATAGGTAGTTATCGATAATATTAAATAAAAAAACTATAGACTATAATCTAGCTCTTATAATCTCTGAAATCCGCGAGACATGGATATATCGACTCGTTTGTTGATCCTGATCAAGAATATACATAGCCTATGGGGCTATGTTTGTTACATACACAAAACATACACAAAACATACACAAAACATACACAAAACATTACACAAGCCCAATAAACGCTTCTTAATTATTTTCAATGGATTCAGGGCTTGAATATCAAGTTTTTGTACTTTATTCTAGGTTTTAGTTTCATTATTGAAATCAGTTCGAATTTCAAATCAAATTTTTTGAAGCTATGCTAAAATCATTTCCAAAAGTTTTCTAGTCGACTGCAAAATGCCCTGCACTCAATTGTTTCAATTTAATAAATGAAGAGAATAAATAAAACAAAGACAAGTTTAGATCTTGTACTTTCTAAAAACAAGTTCAAAATTAAACACAAGTCTTCACTGAAGTATTAAATAAATAAATAAGTTTATTAAATGAATATTTTTAGAACAGAATTTGCACAAGTTGAGCTTCAGTTAGCTTGTTGTCCAGTTTAGGTGAGGGCATAGTTCTTTTGCAGTATAAAGTCCCAGGTGTCCTTCCAGCGCAAGTCGATGATTTCCTTGGCGGACATCTTTCTGGAGCCGTAGCTCAATGGCAAAAATTTGACAAAGACGCCGGCAACGGCGAACAGCCAAAGGAGGAGCGCGAAACGATAAAGGCGCACCAGTTGCATGCCACGCACAGCGTTGCAATGTCGCCGCAACAGATACTCCAAATGCTCGAGCACAAAGCAGAGGAGCAGCAGCTTAAACATAAATGCCGGCAAATAGTTGTGCAAGAACAGAGTGCGATCCACAAAGAAATACGGCAAATAATGCATCAAATAGCCCACAAAGAAGGTATCGCCTGCGATAAGGAAACGCCTCCATTCGCTCGCTGAGACATCGAAACAAAGTCGCCGCCGGCGCAACGCATAGAAGATGAGGAGGCCCACATAGATGAGCAACCCAGCACTGGCCATATACCAGATGAGCACATTCCCAAGCAAATAGATCTGGGCACTGGAGCCGTCGTCCAGCCAATAGGCGATACCTTTGTCGAGGAGCGGCCACTCGTGCGGCTGGGAGCTGTACATGTGGCTCTGCACCTGTTTGGCCTGCCAGAACATCTTCGTCTGCAGCTCCAGCCACTTGGCCCAGAACGAGAGTTTCGTCCGTTTCGTTGGTATCATTTCGGCAGATAACAATTGACGTTCACGTTCCCGCTGATCTTGAGCTGCAAATATTGAATTATAAATACAAATTAATAAATTAGCATAAATATAAATTATAAGCTAGTCAATATACAGTTACGAAAAGAGAATAATCGCAGCACTCTCAAGAAATGTTTTAGTAAGTTGTATTTTTGAAGTGGAAGAAGACTCTTAATAAAAAGTGAGTAAGAAAAAGCCATAATTTTATTCATAGGTTTACAATTTCTTGGCTCTTACTCTTGGTATAGCGATGCTCCTCCACATTCCAGATGGCATCCTGATGCACCTGCTCCCGATCGCCGACCACCTCGTGCTGATTGAAGCCCCACGCGGGCAACTGGCGTCCACTAAACCTCAGAGCAGCACCCGTGGACTCATGGATCAGGCGTATCTCCGACTTGATGGCATGCCAGCGATCGCCTTCGGTCTGCCTGTTAAGGATCTCTACGCGCCAGAGCAGCTCACCGGCCATCTTGATCTCGTAGTCAATGTAGCAGCTAATCTCCTGGCATTGTGGCGTCATCGGTGCCGCCACATCGTGTGAGTTCAGTGCTCGACTAGTGATCCCGTGCACCAGTTGAATGACGTCGCCATGTTCGATGGCATCCGGCTGGTCACCGACGACAAGATCATCCCGGTCCGGCCGTTTGACAATCCACCAGTTGTTCACATCCTTGAAGGAATAACAGGTGACCTGCTGTTGATGCGACGAGCCCCGTTGATCCTTGTAGCGCACCGGATAAACGGCGGCATGCGAATGCAACCAACAGGTGCGTCCGTGTGTGTGCCGCAACGTGATTTGCGAGCCGTGAACCACAGCCAACGGCTGACCCTGCGTAATCGATGCCAATCCCCCGTCGAGCGATGCCTGGAAAGCACTCGTCATTATGCTGTCGTGTGGCCCGGCTCGATGGAGCGTCCTCAGGTGCACATAGAAGATGCCCAGGTAGACGGCCACTGGAATGCCCACGAACAGCAACAATCTGCTCAATGCGTGCAGCCAAAGCTGTCTAGCTGTGGAGAGTCGGAGATAGAGATAATTAGCGAGATATAGATAAGAAATCTAGAATTGCTGTACAAAAGTCCAATTGGATTTTTTGATTTAAAAACTCTGCAAAAATATGTAAGCTATATCTGTTAAGCAACTGCTTTGCAAAACTCTACATTAGGCTCTGTTTCAAATCTCATTCTTTTAGAAATCTCTACAACAAGAAGCACATTCTTTTCGAAATAGCTGTTATATATGTTATTCGTTATCATTAAGTTTTTTTTGTGTCTTTAATTCCTCTAATTGAAATTTTCACTTGTAGTTTCAAAGCGATATTGGCTCTATTTCTAACGTAAGTATTCTACAAATGTCTACCATAAATACATTTTGTTTGAAATCTCCACAATGAGGTGTTTCTCTTCCAAATGTCACAATAAGCTCCTTCTCTACAATGAGCTCCTTTCCTTGTAAATCTCTACGAGCTCATTCTGTTATATATGTTACACTCTACACTCCACTCTCCACGCCTGTTAGATCCTATGTCAATCAGTCCAACTCACTTGTCAAAGTGGCATCGTACAGCAGATTCCAGAGATGACGACACAGCAGATAGCCGGCGAGTGCCAGCGCCAGGAAGCCAACATATTTAACGCAGCCGGCGCAGGCGAGAAACAGCGCAGCCGATGCACCACTGCTCAGCCAGTTGAGAGAGCCGAGTGAACAGCGCTGGAAGCGCAGCAGGCAGGCAATTCCAACGGTACTTGCGAGCAGCAGCATCGATTCCATTAGAACGAAACGCGATTGGGTCAGCAGCGCGTTGTCGAGGACAATGAGTAGGCCGCCAAGCGAAGCGGCCCAGTGACGCAGCTGCGCTTGCAGCAGTAGCTTGTAGACCGCCGGAGCGAGCAGGCTGCCGCAGAGAGCGGGCAAAAAGCGCAGCCAGAAAATGGGCACATTTGGCGCATAGGTGGCGCCAATGCGTGCAAATGTATAATTGCCATCGTAGCCGGCAAAACTGACCAGACTAGCAATCAACTGCTTGCCCAGCGGCGGATGCTGATCGAAGAAGAAAATGTTGCGCATATAATGCGAAATATATTTTCCATAGTGCAGCTCATCGAAACTGTGAAAAAGTCGACAGTTTAGCAAAACGAACAGAAACTCATAACAGACATTGTATAATGTTAACTTTACTCACACCACATTTGGCGGCGTTGCCAGCTTGTAGAAACGAGTGAAGAACGCCAGCACAAAAAGAGCCCAGCTGATGAGATCGATATGCAGGCTAACGGTTAATTGCGTGGCTGTCGCAGCGCTGCTTTCAATGTCTCCACTCTGACTCTTCAGACGATCGACAACATTGGCCGCCGAATCCCCGTCGTCGTCGTCCTCACACGAACATGAACGCGAACGCGAACGGGACTTTTGCGACTCAGAGGTAGGTGTTGCTGCTGGCTGCGACGCCTTTGACGACTCAGTTTGAAACGATTGGCGACTCTCTGAGCGTCGATGGCGCTCGACGCTACCGCGCAGCTGCAGTCCTAGCGGTGTATTCAAATGGCAGTTGATGTCGCGACAACAACAGTTGAGCATGTTCGCTGCTGTGGTGGGCAGCATGCCATTACAGCACAGTGGTGAAGGTGAATTGCAATTGACGGAGGCTGACGATGTTGATGCTGTTGTTGCTGCTGCGACTGAGGTTGCTGAACGGCTGCGAAAGTGAAGTCTTTCGTTTTGCTCATTTTGATTTTCGATAACATTCTGTTGTTGTTGTTGTTTCGGCTTAGAGCGCGTCGCTTTGCGTCGCTGTACAATGGACATGATGTAAACAACAATTGTTGTCACTTTTGTTGCAGCGTGAGAATTATTACTATATTATTTTCTGATTTTTTGGTGTTTTAATTATTTGTTAGCACTTTCACTTTTAGTATATATATATATATATATATGTATATATGTATAAATGCAGACAATTTTTAATGAAATTCACACTTTTTTGTGTCCGATATTTTTTTTTGCCACGTTTGCCAAGCAACTTGTTGATTTTTGCACTTTCCTACGCTGACTGCGCAGCCACTTGTTGTTGTCTTCGTCTGACTCTGTCCACAAATAACCCAGCACAATTTACATGCGCCCTGCAGCGGAAGAAAGTTCAACACACAAGCGCAAAGAGGGAGAGAGCGAGCGAGAGGGGCGAGAGTACTAAAAATATACGCGCATATTTTTAAAGTTGTTTTTATTCTACCTTTGATTTGCTTTCCACTCACCAAATTGGCCGACTCGCTCGCTGAAGATCTCGACGCGCACTGACTCAACACGTAGTCAAAGCGTCTGCGCAGCTGCCTGCTGCTGTTGCTGCTCATGGTGTGACTGCGCAGTCTGCGATGGAATGCGACTTGTTCGCTGTTTGTCTTGTGTTTTGACTGGGTCTCTTGCCTACTATGATTCTTAACCCATTTCGAGAGCGCAGTCTATCTCTCTCGCTCACTCGCACAATCTGTTAAACGGTCTCTGCAATGGTCAATAAAATAACAAGTGCTGTAAACAACTGTAGCTTGTTGCTTCACAACACCTTTTGGCCTTTTTTTTGTGGATTTCAAGGTAGCATGCGTCAAACGTGCTGTAAACTGGAAAATTAATGTTTGAGTTTTACACGTTAAAAATATTTATTGTTTAATATTAATTAGACTTATTTTAAACAGATCAAATAAATTGTTCGAAGTTATAGATGACACTAGATTAATAACAAAACAATTTTCAACTTTTCCACATTATTTATTTACTTCTACCAAAAAGAAAAAATGATTTTGTGTGTGGAAAACCTTGTAAAAATTAAATTCATTTAACTATAGATTTAAAATCACCTTAATGAAAATTAAAATGAAATTAAATTTATATATGACACTTTATTAATCAAAACTATACATTATCCTACATACCTATAAAGAAAGAAATACACACTAAATTAATTTTCAATAAAATTAATTCTATATTTATTTATTTAATGTTAATTAAATCAGTCGAATGTGCTTTTTGGTAGCATTTTCTTTACATTTATATAATTGACCACTTCATAATAACATCCCTAACTTTGTAGCCTTAATTGTGCGTTTCAAACAGTGAGCCACCCTATCCCAAATATTTGCACGTTGCCCTTGTCGACATGCTATCATTTCAAACGGTAAAACTACCCAAAGAGAACCCCCAAAATGCACACACACACATATATATATATATATAGTATAACCATATTGGGAGCGCATTTAATGGAGAGAACGAAACGAAACGAAGCGAAAAGCAACCAAACTCAAACCCATTTGTCTAGCGGCGTTTTGGAGACTTTGCCGAGCGATGCTGACTGAAGGAGAGAGAGAGTCGGGAAGTTGGAGTTGAAATAAAATTGGTTTGAGTTTTGGGTTCGCTTTAGGCGTTGATTTTCAGGTCTGGCGTTGGTTGTCCTTCTGCATGCCACAACTGCAGCAAACGAGTGCAACGCGGGTGTGTGTGGGGGAAGGGGCAATGTGGTCCTTGCACCCGGCACAGACAAAACAACAATATGGGCGGAAAAGGAGGCAACGAGTTGAGTTTGTTTGTGCTGCTGCTGCTGTTAGCGGGTTGGTTGCAAGGTTGCAAGGTTGCTGTACTGTGCCCCCAGGCAGGCGCAGGACTCGCACAAGTGCAAGGATATTGTCGCTACCAAACCAAAGCCTGACATGCAACGCCAGCATCGCTGCAGCATCGTCGCTGAATCTGATTGAGCCTGTTGGTGGGTGTTTTTGTGGCAAGTGGGGAGGTTTGGTGCTGCTCCCGGCCTGAGTCAGAGTCCAGGGTGCCCCCGGTGTGCCGTGTGTTGTGCCACTTTGGGCTCAATGTTCGTGGCCGTGGCCGTGGCCTCGACTCGTGCGCTCGTTTCCAACTCCAGCCAAGGCCAAGCCTGGCTAAAAGGACGACGTCGCCGTTGCCGTTGACGTCGCCACGATAATGTGGCACAATGACATTGACATTGAACTAGGTCGAGGACGTTACTCCTCTTTTAGCCAACGGTTTTCGGTTAATGTTCTCCCCCCCTCGCATTTCTCTTTGTCTCTCCCTCTCTCTCTCTATCTCTCTCCTGCCAGTTTAACTGTCTTTCTTGCGAGCCTGATTATGAAAACGGCATTTTGATGCTCTCTTCCCTGATTATGGCATATTTTATGGCCCATCTGCGGCTGTGGCATGCAGCAGTTTGCATGTTGCTACCACAGCACGTTTTGTTTGGTTCACATTAAGCAGCACTCGAAGCTTAAAGACCTGTTTGTGCACATCATACAAAATAATTTGTAAGACATGACTCGTTTTGTTTATTTACTCAAAACAAGTTTTAATCATTTGCTTGGCAAATTTTATTATTTAGTTGAATATTTTTTACTTAAGCAAGTTGCTTTGTACTAATACATATTTGGATTACTTGCAATTTATTTATTTACTTATTCTGTATTTATTTTCTTACTTATTTATTTAATGTCTACTAAAGCCAGTCGACACAATAATTTAAATTAAAAATAAAATTGAACATTAAATTTTGTATTAAATAAATAGGAAATATATAAAATGTATCCAATCAAAATTAACACATTATTCTGAATTTTGACTTTAATCGCTTATGAGCCTGGTTTTTTAGTAGTTTCCATTGCCTACATTCCAGGGCTACTTTTTTAAGGAACCCAAACTATAATAGAATTTAATTGATAAATAGCTATATCTATATTAATTAATATATACATATGCATATTTGTCAATACTTAAATATATTTTTTATCTGCTAATTCTAACTCTAGCTGCAGCTTATTAACAATAGCTTTATTGTTCTATTATTATTATTTTAAAGTATCAAAGTTGTTTTTATTAAGGCCAGAGGTTGACTGCCTAATAATTATTTCCAACACAACAGTTAACTGTTGAACTCTCCACGACACTCTCTCTTGCACACTTTCTTACTGCACGACTACTGATCGATTCTTCCGCGAACTGTCTGGCAACTCTAAGGGATCGTTTCTAACACTGTCTGACTGCCTGCTTTAAGCTTTTGCATAGTGTTGTCAAGCCTTTTACATATTTTGTATTTGCATATAAAAGAAAGATTTTGATTTATGCCTGCAAGCATAAAATAAAGTTGTTGCATGCAACTTGAGACAGCTTGAGAGGCCATTGAAATTGACGATATATTCTGAGATAAATAAATTACCTGCACTCAAGCAGGCAACGCCTAGCAACTAAAACAAATGCAGCTCAGCTATCAATTAAAGTTCATGCAAATGGAATAAATTTAAGTTGCCTCAGCCCGCATCCACCTCCCCCCTTGTTCCGCCTCTATTGTTATATTGTCTGCATTTGATAGAAGTCCTTGTTTTATTGGATGAGAGCAGATTTTATTTATTTTAAATGAAATGAAATTTATTTTATGCACATTTTATTCAGTTGCAGCCAAGGGATGCAATTTCTATATATACATGGATTATTCATATATATATAAATATATATAAAATACACAAGGGACATTTATACTCAGCCCCCTAAAAAGCATGTGCTGACATTTTGTTTTATACATACATACATACAAAGATATATATATATATATATATATATATATATATAGAAAATGCAACTAAAACGCTGCAAAATGTTTTTGCTACTGCTGCAACTGTCTGGCTGATTCAAGCCAGAGGTAAAGTGAGGGGGGGGGTCGTGATGGTGTGTGATTGTGTATGTTGCATACAGCAGTTGCAGCAGCAGCCACATGCAACGCACACATTTTGTTCTTAGTTGCATTGCAGCAGTCTGGCAAAATTTTTGCCATTTGATTGCATTTTGTTTTTGGCTAGCCGCCTTTTTGTGTAGAGTTTGTTGCAATTTGCTAGGGCACACACGCACACATTCACTCACACACACACATGAGCATGCAGAAAAACGCATAGCTGCATTTTGTGCTCTCTCTCGCTCTCTCTTACACAGCAAAAGAGAGATTTGCTGTTGGTGCTGTTGTTGTTGCCTAGGCCTTAGCTTTAACATATGCCCAAGCACACACATGCACACATACACAAATACTTGTGTATGTATAGAATATAGAAATGCATTTTTTCACACACATACACATAAGCTTATGTATTTACGTAGGCATGGAGCCTACAAGAGCGAGCGAAAGAGGGCGATTGATAGCTTTATTTTTGCATACACATTTTAATTTAAATATATATATATATTTATTTTTTTGTGTTTTTATTGCCTACGCTTCTTAATTTGATTTGCCAGCTAAAATTAATCATAACGTTTTTGCAGCAAGTACAGTTGTGCGCAAAACATACGCTTTTTAGCAGTTGCATAGTTTTTGCATGCAGCATATGGCACAGCAAAAGTGACAAGTAACATAGTTTTTTTCATTTTCTTTTTATTATTTATTACCACAGCGGCGCTTTTACGCGTTTCCAACAAACACACTCCAAAAAACACCAATACACACACACTTTCACACATCTACGCTCGCTATATATATGCATGTGTGTGTGTGTGTGTGTGTGTGTGTGTGTGTGTGTGTGTGTGTGTGGGCCCCATGATGTGTGCCCGTTTGTTTAGAATTTTAGATTTTAGCGCGTTTTAGAATTTTATGAATGAATTTTCGGCGCAGACTAACTGCATGCAACTCCCCCATCCCCTCCTCCCAGCCCAACTCCTCTGCCCCTGCCCCACACCTCTGCAGTCTGCTCCAGTCGAGAGTCACTTTTAGTTTTTCGGTTAGTTTTCGTTGGCCAACAATTTTTGTGTGTTGAAATAGAAGAGCAGCTTGTGGGCGTTTTTTCTATTTTTTTTTCGACTCGTTCGTTTTGTTTTGACCTTGGCCCCGGCTAAAGGGGGGATGGGGAATTTTCTCTGGCTTGGGCTTGTTTAGATTTTGTGCCAACGCCAGCTGCAATTTTTGTTGCCCCGTTTTGCTGTAGTTGGTCCATTTTCGCATTTACCGTTGCACTTGGCACACAAAACTATTTCAAAGGAGAGCTGCACTGAAAGCTCTTTAAGAACATAACTGTTAAGTTCTGTGCTGTGAATTGTGCACTTAAAATACAAGATTGAGGTTATGGGCCCATAATAGGTAACGAAGAGATAAAAAAGCATAGATAAAGCGTAGAATACTAATACAAAAGGGATGGAAAAAAAAGTAATATGCGATGCAAAATTAGAAAGCAATAAAAGGGAATGGAAAATGGAAAAATAACTATTCTAAGCAGGAATTTCAGCTTCAGCTGCGAAGAGGAAGTGCTTGCAAAAAAGAGAATGCAATTAGAATGTGGCACAAAGGAAAGAGTTGAATTAAAAAGCAATAAAACTCAATAAAAAGACGGCAAAGATGTCTGAGTTTTGAAAATAATTGTTTCCCGAAAAAGTATGCAATATTTTTCTTGAAAATAAAGTGTTAAGCTAAAAGATGAGTCAATTTACTTCATAGGCTTACAAAATTACATACTAAGGCAAATCTGCAATTATTTTCTTTGCCAATTAAAAATGTGTGGCGGGTATTAAAAATAAATAATTATTTGTGAATTGAATAACAAGCAAGTGTGTAATTGTAGATATGGTTTGTATGTATATGCAACCACAATACACATATGTATGTACATAGACATATGTGCATATAACCACAAACTGACCCCATCCCATCCCACCTCTCCCTCTCCCTTTCCCTACTATTTACTAAATGTTTGGCGCCATGTTTCAATATGCTCATCCCAATGAATATGTACATAAAATACAAATTTACACATACACACACACACAAACACACATACGTATGCAATTGTCTTAATGAGTTTTGCTTCGGATACACACACACAAACACACACAACACAAATAGCTAATAAAAATCTATTGTAAAAAAAACTGTTGCATTGCCGGCGAGCGCGCTACTGTAAATTGTCCAGCAAGCGGAGAGTCTGTGTTACAGACAGGGATAGACTTACACTCAGAACGTCAGACAGAGCGAGAGAGAAGGAGAGAGAGCGAGCGCCCACAAAGAGAGTAGACGAAATGAGCACTAAGCAAACGAGACAACAAACACAAAAGCGAAAGCGAGGAGTCCCAACTTTCCAGCATAGTGCGTGCCTGTCAACGGGGTATGTGTATATGTATGTGTGTGTTAGTCTCTCTCTACATGCGTGTGTGTGTGTGTGTTGGCAACGACATTTTAAAGAATTTGACTTGGGCAAACACACATTTGGGCAACTGTATGGCAACCGCCTCCGTCTCCAAACACCCTCTTCGTCATCGTCACCAAACTCTACACAGATTTTAGGCGCCCGGTCATCGGCCCATTATACGCCGGCCGGCTGCTGACCATCAAATGGACGCACTTTAAATCAGTTTACGTTATAACGTCAACATCGACACTACGTCAATTCGCAACTCGGTTTGTTGGAGCTGTGTTCCGTTGCGTTTCCGTTGCGCTCTGCATTATACGACGCGTTTTTACTTTCACGTCTCTAAATTCAACAGTCAACAGTTTTAAGCGTGAAATCAAATGGAAATTAGATCTTCTCCAATCATTCTCAACACTCATCATTAGAAATAAGTAAGTTCATGAGTAGAATTTTAAAATTTTATTTTTTATTTTATGTTATTATTTATATTGATTTAAATGATTTATTTTCGTTATTAAATTACATTTTCTTGACTCTGTTAAGGTTATCTTACTTCACAGGTTCAGATATTTTCTTTCGATCTTTTCTTTGTTTTTTATATCACTTTTTATCTCTCTATCTCATGCTTTGTCTTTAACGTTTTTACTTTCCTTACTAACGCTTATTTGTTATCTAATTTAATATTTTTGGGTTGCACCAAAATTTTTAACTTTAATTTTAAATTTAATTAGCCATTTTTATTTATTAAAAATTCCGGAATAATATGTGTACAACTTATTAGAATTAGAGAAAATATACTTGTTATTTATGTTTATACGAACTGTACTGAAAGAAATTTAGCAACTTGAATGAAACACAAACTGATAGGGAACCTACAATTATTCTTCTGCCACTTAGGACATTATCTAGATACACATTTGCAGCGGCAGCTAGATTCATTATCCCATCACTAAATGTGATTCGCAGAACTCTTATCGGAGAAGGTTTTATTACTGTCACGAAGGGTGCCGCGAACGAGTCTGTTCATGTCTTTACCTATTTATAGATAAGATAAGATCGTACCATTGCAGGATTGAACAGTATCTAAAGAAAACCGATGTTGAAATTGAAGATCATCTTCATAATAGAGAACCACAGTTTTTAAGCACAGCTTAGTAATAGTATTATGCGTATGAATAGTCCAAGTGTGAATGAAATGCACTCATATTGAAATAAATATGAGTATGAATAGCCCAAAAAAGGAACATACTAATATTAAAATATCTCATATTAAAATAAGTATGACTATGAATAGTCTAAGTGTGAATGGAATACACTCAAATTGAAATGAGTATGAATAGTCCAAGTGTGAATGAAATTCACTCATAATCATAGTACTCGTATACGTATTTATGGCCATCAAATTACGCATACGCCCGCCAATTTGTGCGTGTGTTGTGTGTGTGTGTGTGTGTGTGTGTGTGTGTTTGTGTCTGTATTATGACCGCGTTTCCGGTTGTTATCAAACCTCGATATGTGTTGTGTGTGTGTTTGCGTACGCCGGAGTGCATTCTGCAGACGTGGGTCATGGCCACAGTCACCAGTCACGACAACGGCAAAGGGAACGACAACAGCAACAGCAAAAGCCGTGTGCCGTGTGGCGGAGTTTCACTTTCATGCCCGCAAATAGACAGAGACTGAGAGAGAGAGAGAGAGAAAGAGTGAGAGAGACAGAGAGATGGAGAGAGAGAATCGGGATGATAAACAACAAACGCAATGGGCGCGAGAACTTGCACTCAGCCTCATTTCGTCTTGCCAAACAGTCGGCCAGGCCAACACCGTGCCTCACCCCAACCTGCCACACTTGGTGGAAATGGGCTCCCACTTGACACTGGTGGTGCCTCTGCTACTGCCACTGCTGCTGTTGCTGCTGCTGGTTGCAAGCGTCATCCACTTGTAACACATTCGCATTGCCAGTTTGTTGACCAGAAACGCGCCACGGGCGCGACTTGTTCGCTATTCACGACGACCACGACAACGACGACGTCGACGATGATGACGCAATATGCACCCCAACACACACACACATATGGGAGAGTTGCAGTTCCTCTCATAGTCTAGTCAAAAGTCGTGCGCTCGGTTCTTATTCCAAATGCCGATTGCACTGATGCAACTCACTCCAATTGTTGCAAGTGCATTTACCTCAACTTGACTGGGGTTGGGGGTTGCTGGCCTTATAGCCTCTATGCCTTCCCCTTGGCTGGATGACGATGATTCGTGTGCGTGGCCTGATTTTGTCGATTGGCCTTGCTTGCCAATAAATTTCAGTGTCAGTTCAGCATCTTTGTTGTTGTGCCACCAATATTGCGGCACTCTGCACCTGCACCTCAACCCTTGCTCATGCTCCTGCTCCCACCTGCCTCCTGCCTCTTTCTGCTTGACTGTCGTCCGCATTCTCATGTGCCTGTGTGTGGCCAGTGAACCCGTGATTTGTTTGGCTGGTTAATTGCAGGCAATTTTCGGTGGTTGATTAACTGATAACTGCATACCCAGCATGACCCAGACTGACCCAGAATGACCCAAATCTTAAGAGACCAACTCAAAAGCATCGAATATTTATGCGAATTTTAATTTAATGTTGCGAGTTCAATTAACTTTTTTTATTTATTTATTTAATATCAAGTAGTATTAGTAGACTAAGAAAAACGCAAAAATTAAGAAACATATTAAATCAAATTAAAAATAAAAGTTAATATTTAAATTTAAATTTAGGAGGGTATTTCAGTTAAAAATTTGTTGCATGGATTGATAAAAGAGTGATTCTTGGGCTGAGATATAGAGCAGATGTAAGATATATTAATATATCAATTTGATTAAGTTCTTCAAATAGAAGCATAGAGGAAATTTCCAGGTTATTTAAAAAAAACTACGACTTAGAATTTGTGCAACGTTTCTTTATCTTTAGGTAATGAAAATATGGCAGATAAAGTATCAAAAGCGAAAGCTGAATAAATATTTTGCTTAAGTGATGCTAAACAGTTTAGTTCGGCATCTAAACAACAAGCAAAACATTTTTAAAGCCCAACAACTAGACAATAAATTATTAGAACTGAAAACAAGAACTGAAAAATAATACAAACTGTCTACATAGATGAACCGATTTGAATGAAAGAAAAAAACTAATGAAAATAAAAATAAATAAATGAAATTAATCATAGATATGTATGTACAAATAAAATAGCATAAGCTTTAATCAACTTGATTGGAGTCACATAGATGACTAGATCGAGACAGCCAACGATCGATAAGAACTAAGAGCCAGAAGTTCATTTGGAGAGTTCAAAGAGTAAATCACAAGATCGAGAGAGCCAATAAGAATTAAGAGTCAGCAGTTAATGTTCAGAGATGCAAGCAAACTGAGTGTAAACAGATGATAATAAATTGAATATATTAAATCTATAATAATTGAATTGTTTTGTGTATTTAATGCAAATAACATTCATATACATGCATGCATAAGCAAATTTTTACATACACTCTCACACATATATTTGAAATTTAACTGTTTGCTTTGAAATTACTTTTAATATATGAATACTTTGCTATTTCACTTTTTACTCATTTTTACTGATTGTTTGCGTGTCTACAAATATTAACTAGTACAACAACAAAAGAAATGCCATGTTTACTCACCAAACAAACAAACAAAAACCGTTAATTTTGCTAACTACTTTCAATACACAGAGAGAAGGAAAGAGAGAGCGAGCACAAAAAAACGAACACGCGCTCAGTCCTGTGTTCTCTCTCGTCCCTAGCAGACACACAGACACACGCACACATGTGTAACAATGCCGGCAGCTCGACTCGTGCTTTTGTCTCGTGCCCAAAAAGGAGAGAAGTTGGGAGTGTAAAAACGAGATGACGGCGGGTCAGTAGCAAACTTACGCCACACGCCGTTAGGTGGCCCTGTCGTGAATGCGGCAGCCGACACGGACACAGACATAGACGCGTTCCGCATTTCGCACTGGTCTGGTGTGGGGCTGTCGCAGTCGCAGTGTGCAGTTGCAGTCTGCAGTCGCAGCGACGTCAGCGCAAGCAGTGCAACGGTAATCGGCAGTTGGGCACATACTCCCATTCTTACTCCCCGGCCTAGCCAGGGCGAACAAATACAAACATTTGTATTTTTCTTCATCTTTTTTTTTTTTTTTTTATAAATGCCGCCGCGCGGGAATCGCATTCAGCTCGTCTCTTCTGACTCACTGACGCTGCAGTGTCTGTGTGCATGTGTGTGTGTGTGCGAACACGTAGCACTAAAGAAAGGAAAAAGCGTATGCCAAAATACAATTGCACTTTCACATTGCTGTCCAGCCGATCGGCTGCGGCGACAACGTCAACGTCGGCAGCATCATTTCTTTGTCTTTGTCTCCGGAGTTTGATTTATTGTGTCACAAGCTCAACCAAAAGGCAAAAAAATGAAAATCAAATAAAACTCCGTTAACCGCCGTGGGTTACCCGAGTGAAAGTCCAATTTTTGTCACATTTAATAAAAATGTGCCTGAGTCTTTTTGTTTTGCGACACTTGCCCAGAACTGAGGTGCTTGCCTCTGTGTTTGTCTGTGTGGGTGGGCGTGAGTATTTATATATATATATATATATATATGTGTGTGTTTGTGTTGCTCTCTCAATTAAAAGCGACACTAATTTGCGTACTTAGTGAAAATCGATATGGCTAAAAATTTGCCTTTAACGCGACACTTTTGCACCGTTTTTATTATTTCATCGGGTTTAGACGTGTACATAAATCAAATGTTTTTAATTTTGTGTCGAGTCTTACAGCAATTTCGTTGAAATATTGTTATAAAATAGCTCACACGCAAACACACACATAGTCACACACATATGCATGCTGGCAGGACAACCCTAACCTAATCAGAATGTGCCGACATACTAAAAGCGGGCAGTTGCACAGCGGTACGAGTTGCGAGTACTTTGACGAAAAATAGTTATTGTTAGAAATTAATTTTTGCGTAATAAAATACGAATTGTAAATAACTGCAAATAAAATCAATATATACATTATGTGAATAATATCATTGATGATTTCTTATTTCGTGTAAATGAAATTAGAGCATGCATGCATGCAGTTTATGCAATGGAATTCGAACCACTGTGCTCAGAAGTTTTGTGCTCGTGCCTTTTTCGTATTGCGCGCAGGTTTGCCGCTCTTTTTATAGTTGCTCACGCTGCCGGCAAATATGTATGTGTGCACATGTATAAGTATGTAATAGCCGCCTATGCATTTGTGTTTGTGTGTGTATGGGTATGTATGTGTGTGAGTACGATTGTGAGTGCGCGTTTGAGCAGTCAAAATAACAGCGGCTGTGTTTTCACTTTTCATTCACAAGTCTAACTGCCCTAACCTTAAATTTGATATATCTCTATTTGATGTAACCATATGATACACGTTGCCCCACAAATTGCATAGTTTTTTGACAATATTTTATGTATTTTAGTTTTTATTTATTATATAATTTTAGTAGTCTGCAAATTGATAAATATTCCTTAAAAACGAGTTGATATTTTTAAATTTCTTTCAAGAAGTTTTAGCTGTTATCACTGTTATAATTATAATATTATTACTATTTTTTTTATAATTTTATTATTATTATTATCACTATTATTATTACTTTTATTATTATTATAATAATTAATATTGATTTCATATTACTATTATTATGACAACAGAAATCAGTAGCTGCCAAAATTGTTATCTAAAGCAAAATTCAAATTGGATAAGAATTCGTGTGAGAATTTTAAGTATAGAATAATTTGCAAGCATTAAGTTTAAGCACAGTTTATATTAAGAAGAAATTATAAATATAATTTTAAATTTAATTTCTGATTTCGCAGAATGTATTTAAAATTGAAAACCCAAAATAATCGGTAATCTTTTCAATCTTTCAGTCGCTTCGACCTAAACGCCGCACAACTAATCTTCCGTTCCCCCAGCATTCCTTGAGGAGCAGCCGCACAACGAACGCACAATGAATTTTACACCGTTTGGCAACACTTTTCCCGGGTTGCCGCAGTTTACGACGACAACGTCGCCGCTGGTGTCGACGGTCTCGACTGCTGCTGTCGCCGTCGGCGATGCCGATGTGACTGCGGCCCCCAACAATCAACAGCAACAGCAGCAGCAACAGGAGTCTGCCAGCAGTAGCAATCGTTACCAGCAACATCAACAGCAGCAGCAGCAACAACAGCAGCAGGTGACGTCATTGACGCACTTTAGTCAAGCGAGCGTCAGTGGCGCCGCTGGCAACAAGTTTCGCAGCGGGCAGGAGGAGGCATTGCAGGGCGATAAATACAATGGGCATTTGGTTGCAGCAGCCACACAGCAGCAACAGCAGCAGCAGCAGCAACCACAATATGCAACTGTTTATGCGGCAAGTGCAACGACGAGCGCCGTGGATGCGTTGCAGGCGAGCGGCTCTGGTCAGCAGCAGCAACAGCAGCAACAACAGCAGCAACTGCAACAGCAACAAGTGGTGGCGCCACAGGAATTGACACAGGATCTATGCAATGCCATATTGCAACAACAAGGTGAGTTGGCCAAACAGTTCTCCATTTAAGCCACTTAATAAACTGTCTGTCTTCCTTGCCACAGTGCTACAAAATACCTCCTGGCAGACGATCACGCCCGGCACCACAGTTGCCGATTACCTCTCTCATCTTCCGGCCAATACGTTGCCACTGTCGCTGCACCACTTCCTCAAGTACTCCGCGGAGAACATCAAAAAGGAGAACCAACAGCAGAATGTGGTACGACTTCTAAATAATATTCAGAAAAAAATCCACCTACATTTTAGTAAATCGCCAAAAGGTGAATATCACCTTTCTATTTTTTAGAATTAATTCAAATATAGTTACAAAAAGAATTCCAAAATTAAGAACGGCTTGCCCTAAATCGACTTTCTTAATAATTGAAAATATTTATATTTAAATAGAAATCATATTTTGGGGATTGTACAAATGCAAACCGCTTTTTAGAATAAAATCCTATTCTAATTTTAGAAATTTAATTTCTGAATAATAGGATGATTAGCTTTTAAATGGCGATATACGAAAATTAAGGCAATTTTTTATGAGTAAACGTATTGAATAATAAAATCTCCTTGAGCAGGTGCTGCAG
Source organism: Drosophila cognata (assembly GCA_035041535.1). NCBI lineage: Eukaryota > Metazoa > Arthropoda > Insecta > Diptera > Drosophilidae > Drosophila > Drosophila cognata. The sequence goes on from JAWNLC010000823.1 coordinate 1,438,965, forward strand.
GTGCAGACGGGACCAGGTGCTGCCATTGGCATCAATACAATTGGCACAACGACAACCATCAGCATACCTCAGCAGGAGCAGCAGTCGCTGCATCAGCAACAACAACAACAACAGCAACAACAACAACAACAACAACAGCAGCAGCAGCAACAACAGCAGCAACAGCAGCAGCAACAAGCAACATTGCAACTGGCAACGCAGGCGGCAGTGGCAAGCAGCTCGACGGCGGTCAGTGGCGTCAAGAAGAAGAAGCGCAAAAAGCGCTCCAAAGAGCGCAAACCCAAACTGCGTCCGGGCGAAATACGGATGAGCACCGCCCTGGATGGTAGTCCATTGTACATGTGTCCCGAATGTCATGTGGCATATCCCGAACCGGAGCTGCTCGAGGTGCATCTGGTGGGACATAATCTAGAGCGACGTTATGTGTGCGACATTTGTCAGGCATCGCTCAAGCGCAAGGATCATTTGACGCGCCACAAGCAATCGCATAATCCGGAAAGACCGTACATTTGTACGGTGTGCTTGAAGGCATTCAAACGCAAGGAGCAACTGAGTCTGCATTTTGTCATCCATTCGGGTGAGAAGCGGCATCAGTGCCAGGAGTGCGGCAAGGGTTTCTATCGCAAGGATCATCTGCGCAAACACACCCGATCCCACATTGCGCGTCGGGTCAAGGCTGAATTGAATAGTCATGTGCGGCGCGAGAATGGCACCAGCATGTTGCAACCGGTTGTTACAGCGGCAACAGCCGCTGCCGTCCAGCATGCCAATCAGCAACAGTTGCAGCTGCAACAACAACAACAGCAGCAGCAGCAACAGCAGCAGCAACAACAGCAACAGCAACATCACATTGTCGTCAGCCAGCAACAGCAGCAACAGCAACAACAACAGCAGCAACAAGCCACTGGTCAGCAGCAGCAACAGCAAATGTTAAATTAGCCAAATGATTTTTGTAAAGTCAGTTAAAGCAAAATTCAAGAAGCAAACTCCTTGGCACACTTTTTGACAAGAAGGTACGCGGCAGCAACTGTTGCCGCTGCTTAAAATTCAAATCTAAAAAATACAACTTTCGGTCCACGCAATTTAATTGACTCACACAAATCGGATGTACACAAACATATATGTATATATATATGGCAACAAATATCGTTGACGATATTTGGCAATGCAATAGCAAATATTTCGAAGGCATCTCCTTCAAACACTGTACAATTAATTCCTAGGAAGCAACACGTGACACAAACTTAATCGTAAAAGTGCTATAAAACTGGGACCAAAATATTGTTTAACTTATTCTTCTTTCGAGTCGATAAAGCCACTTTCTTAGTTCATTTGTATTTTAAGCTTAAGTGCAGATGTCAAAGGTGATAGTATTGTTAATTATTTCAATTTATGTAATAGGTAATTTAATGTATATTATTTGAGATATAATACTGCCAACTTTTTAATTTGTTTATTTTATAATTTAAAGTCTACTTTCTGTAAAAAATAATGATTTCATTCTAAACTTAATGTCAATAACAATTTATTAAGCAAAATACTTGCACAAATCAAATCGATCTTCTTTCCATATTCAATTCTCCGACAAAATCTTTGTTGAGGTCTATATATATATGTATATATATATATCAAGAATCACGGTCCCAGTGCGCCGATGTGATATTCTGATCGGTCGATTTGCCACAAAGTACTTTAAGACAAAATGTGCAAAGATATTACTATAATTTTATATCGTGAATCGCGTATTTTAGTGAAATGTATTTTTGTATAAATCGAATCTATGTACAGACATATATATGTATATAAATGATATATATATGTAAACACGGTGTAAATGTAGCAAACTATTTATGTACTCTAAATACAGAATGAAAGAAAAATAAAAAATGCAATTTAGTTATAAGTACGAAATAGATATTATGAATGTACTACAAAAACTTTTGATAACACAGATTAAAACATTTGTAAATACAATATTGCTGGGGGAATTATTTTCACATAAATATTATTCACACAATTTTCGAAGAGCATTTTTTTTTATGTAGAGTTGTTCTTATTGGTTCGAAATCACAATTAACAAATCCAAGTTGGCTCTGCCTCCATCTGTGGATGCTGACACACTGCAGTCAGCGTCGTGGCTGTCCGGTCTGCAGCATGCCCCTATATATAATATATACATATTTTTAATCTCAGCTCCAGTTTTCATTCTTGTTTTTTTTTTGATAATGAAAAAAAATACTCATTATTTTTTATTATGCACCATTTATTATGTTCAATCAAGTAATCAATACAATTATAGTTAAATATTTATGTAAATGTATGCAGGTTTTTGTGTATGTATGTATGTATGGATGTGTTCATGTATGTACGTGTTTTGTATTATCATATGTACGTGCTGTTCTTATTATATACTGAATTGAATGAGCCATGCCAGCGTATAGCTTAAGTAAAGTTATTTAAAAAATACACGTAAGCTTAAGTTAGTGTACGAAATTTTGGAAGGGTACTACTACTACGAGGAGGATATAGTAGAGAATAGAGAGTAATGGCTACATCGCAGAGATTTTGCAGATAATGATGAGTCATCAAGTCTTATGTTAAAATTTTGCTGCTTGAACATTAACCCAAAAATCTGCTAGTGTTTTTTTTTAATGCTAACGAACAGCTGCTTAAATCAAAACATGATGTATTTATATACTATAAATATATATAAACGTACGGATGTGTGTGTGTGTGTGTGTGTGTGTGCCTCCTGCTGGAGACACTTGCTCACTGAGCAGTTTGCTGTTTGTTTTGTTATTAATCGCACATAATGTTTGTGTTTTTGTTTTTTTTTTTGGTTAGTTTTGTGTACTTGTTTTGCTTTCGTTGCGAAAAGAGAAACTTAATCACTGTACAAAAGAAGACCAGGGCCTGCCGCCTCTGACTTCTACGGTCCGCCCAAATACTTTCGCTTCTGATCATCCATATAGTCGCGTGTGGACAATTGGATGGCTTGCTGCAGCATCTCGCTCTCATTGATGCCTAGAAAGAATAGGTTGTAAGTGCTATATATATATATATATATAGAAGTGCGTCATTTACTGACCCTCGTAGGAAGCCTCGAGCAGCTCCTGATAGAAACTGGAATAGCTCTGCTTGGCAGCATCGACACGCTTTGGCGGCGACTGCGATGACTGCTTCGAGGTGCATGGCCGCTGTTCCGCTTCCGGGGTGTGAGCTCGCGGCGGTGCTGTTGGTGCCGCCGCGTCACGTTTGGGACTCTTACGCTGCGGCGTCTCCAGCACTTCCACCACACTACAAGCAGAATACATTTCATGTAAGTAGTTAACAATATATGCACACCTGGACAGCAAAATTGGTGTGCTGAAAATGAATTGTGAATATTGAAAAAAGTGGAAATATCATGTCCAATTTGTATGTATTTCTTACTGAAAATCCGGCTTAAGATAGCCTACAAAATGCATAGAATTCCGTATTCAATTAACTAAAAAATCAGTGCTTGCAACAAAAGTATTGCCTGCACACCTATTTAACTGTCCAGATGTGTATATATGCCTATTATTGTACCTATTACTGGCTGCCTCACGTGCCTCATGGCGACGTTTCTTGCTGCTGCGCAGTCCATTGCTGCGACGCTGCGATTTGCTCAATTTACTGGAGGAGGTGGTGGAGGAGCGTTGTGCTGCTGCTGCTGTGTTGGGCGAGGAATTGCCCCCGCAGTGACCCACAGAGCTGGTGCTGCTCAAGTCCGTGGCATCGCTATCGTAGCCGCCCAGTTCGTTCACCTCGGGCGGCAGCTTGTGCGTAAACTGGCTAAGCGTTTTCGGTGACAGCGTAAAACCAACCGTGGCTGGGCCCTCATCATCGGCGCTGGAGGAGGAGCTGCTTAGAGTAGCTGCTGCACTCTTGGCGTTTGTATTGCTGCCGCTAACATTGCCGCTGCCGCCGATGCCGCCACCACCGCCGCCACCTCCTCCATCGCTCGAGTATTTGGAGGGCGAGGCATCCGAATCGGTGAGCGCCTCCGCCGACGTAACTGTCGACGATGTGGCCGAGCCGGCGGCTGTGTTGTTGCTGCCCGAACGTTGCATATTATCACGACACCACTGCAAATAGGATTCGCGAGCGATTTGCTCCTCGATGGCTTCATTGGTGGCCTCCCAGTCTGTAGTCTTTAGCTTATCCTCGAACATGGTCTGGTTGGGCAAGCAGTACGTATACATTGAAGAGAGTGTTGGCTGCTTGAATCGCCATCCAACTCACCTGTTCAATTTCGAGCTGCTCGCTGAGACGCACTGCCTCCTTGGTCTGTATCTCGGGCTTGTAACCAGCCAAGCCCAAGCCCACGCCCACAGTGGCATTGTACGGATCCAGTATAGCATTATAGTGTGAGCCTCGCTGATAGGATAGACGCAGTGGCGGATAACCAGCCTGCGATTGCTCCGAATTGAAGATGTTGATGGGTGCTGCAAGCGTATCGGAAACACAATTAATAATCAGTTTACCAGCATATAACTACATATATAAAATAAGATCTATGCGAGATGTGCTCACTCTGACGGTGAACTATTATTCTGATTTAATATTTGATTAAAATTTTAAAATATTATTTACGCATATAGATTGACAACAATACTCACTCGACTGATAACAGTAGACTTCGACGGGGCGACTGTAGATCTCTGATATGGCCTGGATCTCGATGTGATTGCCGTGTGCATCGCGTGCGCGTTTACGCTGGATGTAGCCATTGATGTCCTCAGTGACAAACTGACCAAAATACTCTCGATTCTCATGCTGAAAGCAGGTATATTAAATGTGTATAAAAATATATTTAAATGATTATCCATATTACAATATAATCCATGGTGTGTTGGCGTGTGACATCGTGCATGCCCTCATCCCCATAAATTTGTAGCGATATGGAGCGGAAGAGGCATGCACCATCCTCCTCGACCGGTTTCAGTTCGTAGCCGCACTTCTCCATGCACTTGGCGAACTCTTCGTCGCGTCGCTGCCATTCCTCGACTGAAATGGTGCGCTCCTTGGGCTGGGAATGCTCATCGCCGCTGTTATAGCCAGAGAATGTCTCCTCGTCGGCCTTAAGCTGACTTGCCCCAGCAGCCGGCGATAATTGGGCCTGCTGCGTTTTGGGCACGTTGGCACAGCCCAGACCCAAATGCTCGGGTGATTTGCGACCCACGGCGACGGTCGGACTGCTGTTGCCTGTGGATGTGGCGGCAACGGCAGCTGCCGCCGCTGATGAGTGTGGACTGCTGCTGCATTTGCTGGTGACGCCGGCTACGTTGCCACCCACAACAGCCGGATGATTTAGGTTGAGTTTCTCGCGCTCCAAACGATCGCGCTTGTGATGATGGGCATGGCTTTCGAGATGTTCGCGACGCTTCGAGCGAGTGCTGCAAAAAATAGAGATTTAACAATTAATATATATAATGTATATATAATATAATATATATATATGATCTACATTGCATAAATAAATCAGATTAGCTTTTTATACAGATAGAGCACTATTTTATACTTATAATTTTAGTCATACGCTGCAAGAATCAAGATTGCATAAATAAATCGGTTTAGCTGTTTATACAGATCTAGTATTATTTCCTTATAGTTTTAAGCATATAGTTAATTATTACATGCTCTATGATTAAAATTATGATGCACGTTGCAAGGGTCTAATAATAATGCTAATATTTTTAAGGTACATCTGTACATCTAAATGGCTGAATTTACTTGGCTGCCAACTAGTTGCAAGGTGTTTATTCCTAGGAATCGGCACTCACCTCTTGTGCGGACTGCAGCGATGTGTGCGCGTTAGCTCATCGTAGACTTCACCACGCCGCTGTGGACTCTGTGTGGAATCGAATACACATATATATCATATATCATATGTCAAATATATATATATGCAGTCCGACGTACCTGTCCGTGCCCATCGATGACGACATTGCGATGCGTTTGATTGACAACCGATTGCTCGATGGCGACCACCTGGCCGGCAACATGGGCATCACTTGCATCCGCATCGACGACACGCTTGCCAGCGGGAGCACTAACTGGCTTGATTGTCATGCTGCGGTCGCTGCCTCCTAGCCAACAACAAAATGAGAGATGACTCCAAGTGCACCTGTCTGTTTGCTGTTATGCGAGGACTTAAATGGAAAATTTTGCTTGCTGCCGTTTTTAGTGGCCAGCTCAGAATTGGATTTTTCTGCTTCGTATGTATATATGTGTGTGCGTGCGCGTGTGTGTTTGTGTATGTGGTATCACTTTTAAACAGAGTTCTTTGTTGGGGGGGACGAGGGCGTGGGAAAGAAAGATTCCCTTTTTGACAGTCACTTCTTGAATAATTCGTTGCTATCTTTGCTGTTGAAAGCCCCTTGAATTTTGTTTATGTTTTAATATTTATTTTTTCTACGCACACAACTATGAAATCATATCCATAGCCAGATTAAATAGTGAAAATTTTGTGATTTTCATTTGGGTTTGGTATGTGTGTGTGTCTCTTGGTGTGTGTGTGTGTGGTGCTTGTTCGCAATCGTCTTTGTCTCTGCACTGTTGCTGAAGCAATTAATTAAACACGTCTAGTTTGTCTAGTTGTTATATATTTGCACTGTTCTTTACAAGCAAAAACAAATAACGTATTAATTAGTTACGTGAGTTAGTTATGTTTTTTTGTTGATTTTTTATAAAAGTAAATCCAGAAAAGTCACTTCGATTTTTTATTTACAGCAGCCAACAAATTTGTCAGATGCGCACGTTATGCTTCTTCTTGACTTTTTTCTACTTTTGGGATTTTTTAGGCATTTTCAATGGGCCAGCTTTTCGCGACAGACGGCAAACATCTGATTAAAAATGGTATTTTCCCTTAGTGATGGCATTTTTGACCTTTTTACGGTTAATTTTAAGATATTATTACGGCGAGGGGTGTAAATAAATACTATTAGGACGCACAATATATTCTACAAATTTTCCCATTTATTAGATTTAGTTTACATGCAGATTTTTTTCAATAGACCCTATTGTAGCCGCCCACCACCCATTTTCAATGGTTCCAGGGTATAAAAACAATAATAATTATATTGATATGCATATACATTTATTTTAAATCATCAAAAATCAGAGCTGTTAATTATCTCTTACATCCGCAAAAGCAATTATACATGCGTCAAAATATATGACAGATACATTTAACGATAGACTCTGGCACCCCATTGAGGTTCATAATAACCCCATGCGGGGTTGTGGTGCATCCAAGGTCCACCCGGACCCCACATATACGGATAATGGACATTTCCGTAGTTCATGCCTCCTTGTTTCATGCCAGCTGTATATCTAATTCCGTTTCCGGTTCCAGCTTTCATCTGGTTGGATGATAACATCATATTTCCGATACCGCCTTGTACACCATTTCCGAATCCCATGCCTCTTTGTTTCATGCCAGTGGTATACTTAATTCCAAGTCTATTTCCATCATTTATCTCCGAATTACCAGTCTCGATTTGTTCTTTATTGGATGATGATATGGGGTTTTGGCCATTCTTTAAGATCCTTCCAACAACGCCAAGATTACCTGGCAGATATGACGTCCTGGTACGCTTAGTCGAGGTGGAAGAGTCAGAATCGAAACTGACACCGCTTCGTCCAATACCATCCTCAATGGTATTTCCAGAGTTCGAGCGTTGAACAACATTTCCTGTCGGACCCGAAAACTTAGTTGACGAAATTACAGTCTTTGGATTAGATCCGTCTTTCAAAAGTCCAGATTGAGCGGTATTCCCAGATTCGACAACAGTCTTAATTTGGCTGGAAGTGCCTTCAACAACAGGGGTAATCGATGATCCCTGAGAAGTTGTCCTGGTTTTGGTTGTGGTTGAGCTCGATTGGTGGGATTTACCACCTTTATTGACTTTTATCATCCTTCCAATAATGCCCGGAGTACCGACTTCAATAGTTTTAGATTTAGAAACTAAAGTAATCTTTTCTGCCGGACCCGAACCTTTAGTTGACGAGCTAGACTTCTTCGACCATGAGCTCGAAACTACAGTTTTTGAATCAGATCCATCTTTGGCAGGACCAGATTGAGCGGTATTTCCAGATTCGACAACAGTCTTACTCAGGCTGGAAGTGCCTTCAACAACAGGGGTAATCGATGATCCCTCAGAAGTTGTTGTGGTTGTAGTTGAGCTGGATTGGTGGGATTTACCACCTCCAATGATCTTTATCATCCTTCCAATAACGCCAGGTGTAGCAACTTCAATAGTTTCAGATTTAGAATCTAAAACAATCTTTCCTGCCGGACCCGAACCTTTAGTTGACGAGATAGACTTCTTCGACCATGAGCTCGAAACTACAGTTTTTGAATCAGATCCATCTTTGGCAGGACCAGATTGAGCGGTATTCCCAGATTCGACAACAGTCTTAATTTGGCTGGAAGTGCCTTCAACAACAGGGGTAATCGATGATCCCTCAGAAGTTGTCCTGGTTTTGGTTGTGGTTGAGCTCGATTGGTGGGAATTACCACCGGTTTGGACTTTCATCATTCTTCCAATAACGCCCGGAATACCGACTTTAATAGTTTTAGATTTGGAAACTAAAGTAACCTTTCCTGCCGGACCCGAACCTTTAGTTGACGAGCTAGACTTCTTCGACCATGAGCTCGAAACTACAGTTTTTGAATCAGATCCATCTTTGGCAGGACCAGATTGAGCGGTATTTCCAGATTCGACAACAGTCTTAATTTGGCTGGAAGTGCCTTCAACAACAGGGGTAATCGATGATCCCTCAGAAGTTGTCCTGGTTTTGGTTGTGGTTGAGCTCGATTGGTGGGAATTACCACCGGTTTGGACTTTCATCATTCTTCCAATAACGCCCGGAATACCGACTTTAATAGTTTTAGATTTAGAAACTAAAGTAATCTTTCCTGCCGGAACCGAACCTTCAGCTGACGAGCTAGACTTCTTCGACCATGAGCTCGAAACTACAGTTTTTGATCCAACTTTGGAAGGTCCAGATTGATCGGTGCTTCCAGACCCTACAACTGTGTTACTCTCACTGGAAGCGTTTTTAACAACGGGACTCGATTTCTCAGATCCATCTGAAGTGTTCGTAGTGGTTGTAGTAGTCGTTGTTGAGCTAGATTGTTTTGAGTTACCACCTCCAACAACTGTGTCTCCACCGGATGTTGAGCTGGATTGAATTGATTCCTCTGAAGATGTTGTCGTGGTTTGGGAGGAATCAGATTGAGCGGTTTTTCCAGACTCTACAGCTGTGTTACTCTCACTGGAAGCGTCATTTAAAACGGGACTCGATTTCTCAGATCCTTTTGAACTTGTCGTAGTGGTTGTTGTAGTAGTTGTTGAGCTAGATTGTTCTGAGATACCACTTCCAACAACGGTGTCTCCGCCGGATGTTGAGCTGGATTCATTTGATTCCTCTGAAGTTGTTGTCGTTTTTTGGGAGGAACCAGATTGAGCGGTTTTTCCAGACCCTACAACTGTGTTACTCTCACTGGAAGCGTTTTTAACAACGGGACTCGATTTCTCAGATCCATCTGAAGTGTTCGTAGTGGTTGTAGTAGTCGTTGTTGAGCTAGATTGTTTTGAGTTACCACCTCCAACAACTGTGTCTCCACCGGATGTTGAGCTGGATTGAATTGATTCCTCTGAAGATGTTGTCGTGGTTTGGGAGGAATCAGATTGAGCGGTTTTTCCAGACTCTACAGCTGTGTTACTCTCACTGGAAGCGTCATTTAAAACGGGACTCGATTTCTCAGATCCTTTTGAACTTGTCGTAGTGGTTGTTGTAGTAGTTGTTGAGCTAGATTGTTCTGAGATACCACTTCCAACAACGGTGTCTCCGCCGGATGTTGAGCTGGATTCATTTGATTCCTCTGAAGTTGTTGTCGTTTTTTGGGAGGAACCAGATTGAGCGGTTTTTCCAGACTCTACAACTGTGTTACTCTCACTGGAAGCGTCTTTTACAACGGGACTCGATTTCTCAGATCCTTTTGAACTTGTCGTAGTGGTTGTTGTAGTAGTTGTTGAGCTAGATTGTTCTGAGTTACCACCTCCAACAACAGTGTCTCCACCGGATGTTGAGCTGGATTGATTTGATTCCTCTGAAGTTGTTGTCGTGGTTTGGGAGGAACCAGATTGAGCGGTGTTTCCAGACTCTACAACTGTGTTACTCTCACTGGAAGCGTCTTTTACAACGGGACTCGATTTCTCAGATCCTTCTGAACTTGTCGTAGTGGTTGTTGTAGTAGTTGTTGAGCTAGATTGTTCTGAGTTACCACCTCCAACAACAGTGTCTCCACCGGATGTTGAGCTGGATTCATTTGATTCCTCTGAAGTTGTTGTCGTGGTTTGGGAGGAACCAGATTGAGCGGTTTTTCCAGACTCTACAACTGTGTTACTCTCACTGGAAGCGTCTTTTACAACGGGACTCGATTTCTCAGATCCTTCTGAAGTTGCGTAGTGGTTGTTGTAGTAGTTGTTGAGCCAGATTGTTCTGAGTTACCACCTCCAACAACAGTGTCTCCGCCGGATGTGGAGCTGGATTGACTTGACTCCTCTGAAGTTGTTGTCGTGGTGTGGGAGGAACCAGATTCAGCGGTGTTTCCAGACTCTACAACTGTGTTACTCTCACTGGAAGCGTCTTTTACAACGGGTCTCGATTTCTCAGATCCTTCTGAACTTGTCGTTGTGGTTGTTGTAGTAGTTGTTGAGCTAGCTTGTTCTGAGTTACCACAACAACAGTGTCTCCACCGGATGTTGAGCTGGATTGATTTGATTCCTCTGAAGTTGTTGTCGTGGTTTGGGAGGAACCAGATTGAGCGGTTTTTCCAGACTCTACAACTGTGTTACTCTCACTGGAAGCGTCTTTTACAACGGGACTCGATTTCTCAGATCCTTCTGAACTTGTCGTAGTGGTTGTTGTAGTAGTTGTTGAGCTAGATTGTTCTGAGTTACCACCTCCAACAACAGTGTCTCCGCCGGATGTTGAGCTGGATTGATTTGATTCCTCTGAAGTTGTTGTCGTGGTTTGGGAGGAACCAGATTGAGCGGTTTTTCCAGACTCTACAACTGTGTTACTCTCACTGGAAGCGTCTTTTACAACGGGACTCGATTTCTCAGATCCTTCTGAAGTTGTCGTAGTGGTTGTTGTAGTAGTTGTTGAGCTAGATTGTTCTGAGTTACCACCTCCAACAACAGTGTCTCCGCCGGATGTTGAGCTGGATTGATTTGATTCCTCTGAAGTTGTTGTCGTGGTTTGGGAGGAACCAGATTGAGCGGTTTTTCCAGACTCTACAACTTTGTTACTCTCACTGGAAGCGTCTTTTACAACGGGACTTGATTTCTCAGATCCTTCTGAACTTGTTGTGGTTGTTGTAAGTTGTTACTGACTGGAACCTCCAACAACAGGTCTCGATTTCTGAGATCCTCTGAAGTTGTTGTCGTGGTTTGGGAGGCAGTTGAGCGGTTTTTCCGAGTTACCACCTCCAACAACAGTGTCTCCGACCGGATGTTGAGCTGGATTGATTTGATTCCTCTGAAGTTGTTGCTCGTGGTTTGGGAGGAACCAGATTGAGCGGTTTTTCCAGACTCCACAACTATGTTACTCTCACTGGAAGCGTCTTTTACAACGGGACTCGATTTCTCAGATCCTTCTGAGATGTCGTAGTGGTTTTGTAGTCGTTGTTGAGCTAGATTGTTCTGAGCTACCACCTCCAACAACAGTGTCTCCGCCGGATGTTGAGCTGGATTGATTTGATTCCTCTGAAGTTGTTGTCGTGGTTTGGGAGGAACCAGATCAGGTGTTTCCGGACTCTACAACTGTGTTACTCTCACTGGAAGCGTCTTTTACAACGGGACTCAATTTCTCAGATCCTTCTGAACTTGTTGTTGTGGTTGTTGTAGTAGTTGTTGAGCTAGATTGTTCTGAGTTACCACCTCCAACAACTGTGGCTCCGCCGGATGCTGAGCTGGATTGACTTGATTCAGAATGAGACGTGTTTCCAGACTCTACAACTGTGCCACTATCACTGGAAGTGTCTTTAACAACGGGACTCGATTTCTCAGATCCTTCTGAAGTTGTCGTAGTGGTTGTTGTAGTAGTTGCTGAGCTAGATTGTTCTGAGTTACTACCTCCAACAACAGTGTCTCCGCCGGATGTTGAGCTGGATTGATTTGATTCCTCTGAAGATGTGGTCGTACGTAGTTTGGGAGGAACCAGATTGAGCGGTGTTTCCAGACTCTACAACTGTGGCACTCTCATTGGAAGCGACTTTTACAACAGGACTCGATTTGTCAGATCCTTCTAAAGTTGTCGTAGTGGTTGTTGTAGTAGTTGTTGAGCCAGATTGTTCTGAGTTACCACCTCCAAGAACAGTGTCTCCGCCGGATGTTGAGCTGGATTGACTTGATTCAGATTGAGCGGTGTTTCCAGACTCTACAGCTGTGTCACTCTCATTGGAAGCGTCTTTTACAACAGGACTCGATTTGTCAGATCCTTCTGAAGTTGTCGTGGTGGTTGTTGTAGTAGTTGTTGAGCTAGATTGTTCTGAGTTACCACCTCCAACAACAGTGTCTCCAACGGATGTTGAGCTGGACTGACTTGATTCAGATTGAGCGGTGTTTCCAGACTCCATAACTGTGTTACTCTCACTGGAATTGTTTTTAACAACGGGACTCGATTTCTCAGATCCTTGAGATGTTGTAGTGGTTGTTGTAGTTGTAGTTGAGCTAGATTGTTCCGAGTTACCACCTCCAGCAACTGTGTCTCCGCCGGATGTTGATTTGGATTGAGTTGATTCCTCTGAAGTTGTGGTCGTGGTTTGGGAGGAACCAGATTGAGCGGTTTTTCCAGACTCTACAACTGTGTTACTCTCACTGGAAGCGTCTTTTACAATGGGACTCGATTTCTCAGATCCTTCTGAAGTTGTCGTAGTGGTTGTTGTAGTAGTTGTTGAGCTAGATTGTTCTGAGTTACCACCTCCAACAACAGTGTCTCCACCGGATGTTGAGCTGGATTGATTTGATTCCTCTGAAGTTGTTGTCGTGGTTTGGGAGGAACCAGATTGAGCGGTTTTTCCAGACTCTACAACTTTGTTACTCTCACTGGAAGCGTGTTTTACAACGGGACTCGATTTCTCAGATCCTTCTGAAGTTGTAGTGGTTGTTGTAGTAGTTGTTGAGCTAGATTGTTCTGAGTTACCACCTCCAACAACAGTGTCTCCACCGGATATTGAGCTGGGTTGACTTGATTCAGATTTAGCGGTGTTTCCAGACTCTACAGCTGTGTCACTCTCATTGGAAGCGTCTTTTACAACATGACTCGATTTGTCAGATCCTTCTGAAGTTGTCGTAGTGGTTGTTGTAGTAGTTGTTGAGCTAGATTGTTCTGAGTTACCACCTCCAACAACAGTGTCTCCGCCGGATGTTGAACTGGATTGACTTGATTCAGATTTGACGGTGTTTCCAGACTCTACAACTGTGTTACTCTGACTGGAAGCGTCTTTTACAACGGGACCTGATTTCTCAGATCCTTCTGAATTTGTCGTAGTGGTTGTTGTAGTAGTTGTTGAGCTAGATTGTTCTGAGTCATCACCTCCAACAACAGGTCTCCACCGGATGTTGAGCTGGATTGACTTGATTCAGAATGAGACGTGTTTCCGGACTCTACAACTGTGTTACTCTCACTGGAAGAGTCTTTTACAACGGGACTCGATTTCTCAGATCCTTGAGAAGTTGTAGTGGTTGTTGTAGTAGTTGTCGAGCTAGATTGTTCTGAGTTACCACCTCCAACAACAGTGTCTCCGCCGGATGTTGAGCTGGATTGACTTGATTCAGATTGAGCGGTGTTTCCAGACTCTACAGCTGTGTCACTCTCATTGGAAGCGTCTTTTACAACAGGATTTGATTTGTCAGATCCTTCTGAAGTTGTCGTAGTGGTTGTTGAGCTAGATTGTTCTGAGTCATCACCTCCAACAACAGTGTCTCCACCGGATGTTGAGCTGGATTGACTTGATTCAGATTGAGCGGTGTTTCCAGACTCTACAGCTGTGTCACTCTCATTGGAAGCGTCTTTTACAACAGGATTTGATTTGTCAGATCCTTCTGAAGTTGTCGTAGTGGTTGTTGAGCTAGATTGTTCTGAGTCATCACCTCCAACAACAGTGTCTCCACCGGATATTGAGCTGGATTGATTAGATTCCTCTGAAGTTGTTGTCGTGGTTGGGAGGAACCAGATTGAGCGGTTTTTCCAGACTGTACAACTGTGTTACTCTCACTGGAAGCGTCTTTTACAACGGGACTCGATTTCTCAGATCCTTGAGATGTTGCCGAAGTGGTTGTTGTAGTTGTTGTTGAGCTAGATTGTTGCGAGTCACCACCTCCAACAACAGTGTCTCCACCGGATGTTGAGCTGGATTGACTTGATTCAGATTGAGCGGTGTTTCCAGACTCTACAGCTGTGTCACTCTCATTGGAAGCGTCTTTTACAACAGGACTCGATTTGTCAGATCCTTCTGAAGTTGTCGTAGTGGTTGTTGTAGTAGTTGTTGAGCTAGATTGTTCTGAGTCATCACCTCCAACAACAGTGTCTCCACCGGATGTTGAGCTGGATTGATTTGATTCCTCTGAAGTTGTTGTCGTGGTTTGGGAGGAACCAGATTGAGCGGTTTTTCCAGACTGTACAACTGTGTTACTCTCACTGGAAGCGTCTTTTACAACGGGACTCGATTTCTCAGATCCTTGAGATGTTGCCGACGTGGTTGCTGTATTTGTTGTTGAACTAGATTGTTGCGAGTCACCACCTCCAACAACAGTGTCTCCACCGGATGTTGAGCTGGATTGACTTGATTCAGATTGAGCGGTGTTTCCAGACTCTACAGCTGTGTCACTCTCATTGGAAGCGTCTTTTACAACAGGACTCGATTTGTCAGATCCTTCTGAAGTTGTCGTAGTGGTTGTTGAGCTAGATTGTTCTGAGTCATCACCTCCAACAACAGTGTCTCCACCGGATGTTGAGCTGGATTGACTTGATTCAGAATGAGACCGTGTTTCCAGACTCTACAACTGTGTTACTCTCACTGGAAGCGTCTTTTACAACGGGACTCGATTTCTCAGATCCTTCTGAGATGTTGCCGAAGTGGTTGTTGTAGTAGTTGTTGAGCTAGATTGTTGCTGAGTCACCACCTCCAACAACGGTGTCTCCGCCGGATGTTGAGCTGGATTCATTTGATTCCTCTGAAGTTGTTGTCGTGGTTTGGGAGGAACCAGATTGAGCGGTGTTTCCAGACTCTACAGCTGTGTCACTCTCACTGGAAGCGTCTTTTACAACGGGACCCGATTTCTCAGATCCTTCTGAATTTGTCGTAGTGGTTGTTGTATAAGTTGTTGAGCTAGATTGTTCTGAGTCATCACCTCCAATAACAGTGTCTCCACCGGATGTTGAGCTGGATTGAGTTGATTCTGATTTAGCGGTGTTTCCAGACTCTACAACTGTTTACTCTCACTGGAAGCGTCTTTTACAACGGGACCCGATTTCTCAGATCCTTCTGAATTTGTCGTAGTGGTTGTTGTAGTAGTTGTTGAGCTAGATTGTTCTGAGTCATCACCTCCAACAACAGTGTCTCCACCGGATGTTGAGCTGGTTTGACTTGATTCAGATTGAGCGGTGTTTCCAGACTCTACAACTGTGTTACTCTCACTGGAAGCGTCTTTTACAACGGGACCCGATTTCTCAGATCCTTCTGAATTTGTCGTAGTGGTTGTTGTAGTAGTTGTTGAGCTAGATTGTTCTGAGTCACCACCTCCAACAACAGTGTCTCCACCGGATGTTGAGCTGGATTGACTTGATTCTGATTGAGCGGTGTTTCCAGACTCTACAACTGTGTTACTCTCACTGGAAGCGTCTTTTACAACGGGACTCGATTTCTCAGATCCTTCTGAGATGTTGTAGTGGTTGTTGTAGTTGTAGTCGAGCTAGATTGTTCTGAGTCACCACCTCCAACAACAGTGTCTCCACCGGATGTTGAGCTGGATTGACTTGATTCAGATTTAGCGGTGTTTCCAGACTCTACAACTGTGTTGCTCGGACTGGATGCGTCTTTTACAACGGGACCCGATTTCTCAGTTCCTTCTGAATTTGTCGTAGTGGTTGTTGTAGTAGTTGTTGAGCTAGATTGTTCTGAGTCATCACCTCCAACAACAGTGTCTCCCCCGGATGTTGAGCTGGATTGACTTGATTCAGATTTAGCGGTGTTTCCAGACTCTACAATTGTGTTACTCTCACTGGAAGCGTCTTTTACAACGGGACTCGATTTCTCAGATCCTTCTGAAGTTGTCGTAGTGGTTGTTGTAGTGTTGTTGAGCTAGATTGTTCTGAGTCATCACCTCCAACAACAGTGTCTCCACCGGATGTTGAGCTGGATTGACTTGATTCAGAGTTAGCGGTGTTTCCGGACTCTACAACTGTGTTACTCTGACTGGAAGCGTCTTTTACAACGGGACCCGATTTCTCAGATCCTTCTGAATTTGTCGTAGTGGTTGTTGTAGTAGTTGTTGAGCTAGATTGTTCTGAGTCATCACCTCCAACAACAGTGTCTCCACCGGATGTTGAGCTGGATTGACTTGATTCTGATTTAGCGGTGTTTCCAGACTCTACAACTGTGTTACTCTCACTGGAAGTGTCTTTTACAACGGGACTCGATTTCTCAGATCCTTCTGAGATGTTGTAGTGGTTGTTGTAGTAGTAGTCGAGCTAGATTGTTCTGAGTCACCACCTCCAACAACAGTGTCTCCACCGGATGTTGAGCTGGATTGACTTGATTCAGAGTTAGCGGTGTTTCCAGACTCTACAACTGTGTTACTCTGACTGGAAGCGTCTTTTACAACGGGACCCGATTTCTCAGATCCTTCTGAATTTGTCGTAGTGGTTGTTGTAGTAGTTGTTGAGCTAGATTGTTCTGAGTCATCACCTCCAACAACAGTGTCTCCACCGGATGTTGAGCTGGATTGACTTGATTCAGATTTAGCGGTGTTTCCAGACTCTACAATTGTGTTACTCTCACTGGAAGCGTCTTTTACAACGGGACTCGATTTCTCAGATCCTTCTGAAGTTGTCGTAGTGGTTGTTGTAGTAGTTGTTGAGCTAGATTGTTCTGAGTCACCACCTCCAACAACAGTGTCTCCACCGGATGTTGAGCTGGATTGACTTGATTCAGATTTAGCGGTGTTTCCAGACTCTACAACTGTGTTACTCTGACTGGAAGCGTCTTTTACAACGGGACCCGATTTCTCAGATCCTTCTGAATTTGTCGTAGTGGTTGTTGTAGTAGTTGTTGAGCTAGATTGTTCTGAGTCATCACCTCCAACAACAGTGTCTCCACCGGATGTTGAGCTGGATTGACTCTGATTCAGAATGAGACGTGTTTCCGGACTCTACAACTGTGTTACTCTCACTGGAAGAGTCTTTTACAACGGGACTCAATTTCTCAGATCCTTCTGAACTTGTTGTTGTGGTTGTTGTAGTAGTTGTTGAGCTAGATTGTTCTGAGTCATCACCTCCAACAACAGTGTCTCCACCGGATGTTGAGCTGGATTGACTTGATTCAGATTTAGCGGTGTTTCCAGACTCTACAACTGTGTTACTCTGACTGGAAGCGTCTTTTACAACGGGACTCGATTTCTCAGATCCTTCTGAAGTGTTCGTAGTGGTTGTAGTAGTCGTTGTTGAGCTAGATTGTTTCGAGTTACCACCTCCAACAACTGTGTCTCCGCCGGATGTTGAGCTGGATTGACTTGATTCCTCTGAAGTTGTTGTCGTGGTTTGGGAGGAACCTGATTGAGCGGTGTTTCCAGACTCTACAACTGTGTTACTCTCACTGGAAGTGTCTTTTGCGACGGGATAATCCAATGAGTTGGGTTTCTTAGATTCAGAAGTTTTTGTGATTGTGGTTGAGCTAGATTGATCATTGGTGTCACTTTTAAAAATGTCAAACCGACCGGAAGATCTGTGATTATGCGGAATCGTCTTTCGAATGGTATTTATAATCGTAGCAAATTGATCAGTATTCTGCCCAGCTCCAAATGTATCCGCTGATGAGGTAATCCGATTTTGAGCACAATTCACATGGTTGTGATTTCCCAAAAGTTCACCATCATGCATTAGAACCAATTTACCGAAAAGTCTATCCAAGAGCCACAATCGAATATCTTTGCGAATATCTAGAAGAGTTTGTCTCACACCTTCACAACATGGAGTGTTTGCTGCGGGCAGAGCCGTTAACTTCTCAGTGGTCAATGCAGTCTCCTTTTGAATGGAAGCACCCGATGCGAGTGCCACGAAAGCGCCCAAGAGGGCAATACAAAATATACGCATGGCCTACGAATTTCCAATGCTCAATTTTATCTGTTGGCCAAAACGACAGTTGGGCCCCTTTTATACTTTCCAAAACTGTTCGGGTTTGTTGACATTCTACTTTGGCTATTTGCGTTGATGCTTTTGTGCTGCTCAACAAATTTCTCATTGTTGCAAAACATTTGCTACTTCTATTGTTCGATAAAAAAATTCTTGCTCCTAAATAGAAAAGAAATAAACACATGTTCAAAATATTTGCTCAAAGCTTAAACTAAGCAATTGTCTGACTTTCTTAGTATTTACGTAAGTCTGATGTTTTTTTTGGCAGTACTAACTCCCAAAAATATTTGAAACAAGTAGCCATGTCCGTCTGTCTGTAGGAACACGCGGATGTCAGAGACTTATAGTCTCTCGAGCTCGCGACTTCAAATTTGGAATATAGGTTCTCGGCTAGTGATCCTAATCAAGAATATACAAATATGCTTTATGGGGTCGGAGTAGAATTCTTCTGCCTGTTACATACATTTGCAGAAAACCAGCAAACCCTTTTTCTAATTTTAAAGGGGTTCAGGGTAAAATTAGTGCTCCGAAATAGAAAAGAAATAAACACCTGTGCAAAATATTTGCCCAAAGCTAAAATTCTACAATTGCCATACTTTCTTAGAGTCTTACGTCAAATTTGCAGCAATTGCCAAGAAGTTGAAATAATTAAAAAGCGTGCTGCGTAGACAAAGCCTGTTTATTTGAGCTCACAGCATTTTAGAATCATTATTTTGACATATTTTTTGTGTAAATATATATTTCATAACCGTTTATAATTATCGTTATACCATATGTATAGGATTAATAGCGTAGAAGAGTTGTAAACACTGAGCCACATTTAGTATTCATCATTTTCAAATGGATGGTGAGGATGACCATGGTGACTGCAAATATCGAAATGATATAGTATAAGTAATTGATTCAAGGAATAAAAAAAGCTACCTTAAGAAATAAAGCACTATTAACAATGGCATACAAAAGCTTGCAAACTGAAAGAAATCTTACTTTAATTCAACATAATTAATCTATAATTGTTAGTAGATTTATCAGCTATTTTGTAAGGTCTAACTTGTCAGATTAAATATACAAACATTTATTGGGGTTTACAAGCGTTTAACTGTTTGGCGTGCAAATAACACGTAAATAAACAAAATGAATACGCCGTAAGAATGTAAATTAAACATACGTCTGGGCTTCTCGGGTTACTGGTTCTTAGTTTTGACATAGATATTTATTTAACTACTATCATAATTCAATTTCTAGCTCATGTTTCCCATATGGATAACATAAGATTTGTTGAAATTTAATTTAATATTCTTCATGAAATGGATAGTGCTTATGACCGCCAGCCTCTCTAAATTATTTAAAAAAAAATGAGAAAATGAATTCCATTTTAAAATAGACATAAAGAAAAAGGAAAGCTACAGTTTGGTAGGCGTGATAATGATGAAATTAATTCTTAAAAAGTAATATGATAGCTATAAGAAACTTACTTCAGCAGTGGCACCAGACGACCATTGCACTCGAAACTCTCAATGGTTTTTATTTCCTCGGGTGTCAGCTCGAAATCAAAGACTTTGAAGTTTGATTCGATTCGTTCCTTGGTCACCGATTTGGGTATAACAATGTTGGTGCGCTGCACCTGATAGCGAATCAGAATCTGGCCAGGTGTCTTATTCTTGGCCACAGCAATTTTCTTAATCTATAAGAGGACAAACTGTAGAGAAAAAACTATTCATTATTTTATTTTACGGCTTACAGCTTCTTCCTCCAGGATAACTGGATCACCCGCTTTGGCCCATGGACGACTCGGACTGCCCAACGGGCTATAAGCTGTTATGGTAATATTCTTCGATTTACAGAAATCACACAGTTTCTTCTGGGTTAGATAGGGATGGCATTCGATCTGATTTGTGGCTGGCACAATTTTGGCAATCGCCAAGACGCGTTCAATTTGATTTTTATTGAAGTTGGAAACGCCAATTGATTTGACTAGGCCCGCCTCAACCAGTTTCTCCATCTCCTTCCAGGTGTCCACGTAATCGTCCGGCGAATACTGAGGTTTGCCATTCTCGTCGACTGGGAACAGTTCGCCGCCCTCCTTAAAACCCATTGGCCAGTGAATCAAGTACAGATCCACATACTTAAGCTTCAGCAGTTTCAATGTATTTTCAAGAGCACCCTTCACCAATTCGGGTCGGTGGAAAGTATTCCACAGCTTGCTAGTGATGAACAAATCCTCACTAAAAGCAAAAAAAAGTTGTTAAAAGAAAGAATAATGTAAATGTGAGGATAAGCACACCGCTTAACAACGCCTTCCTTTATCTTGGCCTCGATGCCATCGCCGACTTCAGACTCGTTCTGATAGACGAAGGCACAGTCAATGTGCCGATATCCAACATCGATGGCAGTTTTAACAGCCTGCTCCACTTCACCGCGAGGGCTCTGAAATAAACCAACATATTTCACATTAGTGGCTTATAGGTTAAAGGTTACTTTCCTAATTAATATATAATTCATAATTCAAGTCATAATTCATCTTTAGTAGTGTTTGACTTAATTGGAATGATTAAAATATGCTTATTTTAGCTGCCTTATCAGTAGGAGCATATATTTTCTACAACGGAATCGGATGACCTTAATAAATAGGTTTCTATAAAAACCCTAAATATAATATATAAAATTTACTTTTGTAATATATTTATTTAAAAATTAAAATACCCACTATGGTGTATAGTCATTTGTACAGGTTAACATAATCACTTTTGAGCATGAAAACTCGATAAGCAAATTTATCAATTTCTTGATTTGTTGAAGATAGGTACTACATAGTTTTAAGTATGTACTACAAATAATTTATTATTAAGGGGTGACATTGCACTTCTGAAAACTTTCGAAACAAAAGGTCACCTTGGTGCATAAGTGTGTATTCAAAACATACATGTTGTAAAACATTGCTGGAGATCTGATTATAACTTGTTGAATTACGGCCATTGCAAACACTTCACCACCACACACACACACACACACACACAGCCGGCGGGAAACAGACGCCGCACCCGGCAAATTATCATTTGCGTTCTAATTTCACAACTGCGAGAAAAAAATATAGTTGATGTTGGCAACGGAAAAGTACAAGATAACGATTTTAGTTATGTATGAATAGCGATACCAATACCAATAAATATACATGCATGTATTCAGTATGCAACTGTAAATTCTCATATTCACTTACATTCCAAGTGCCCAAACCGATTATGGGAATGCTGTGACCACTATTTAATTTAATCGTTGGCACTGCACTAGCCATGATGTAGTTCTTTTTGTGCTCAGTTCTTGTTAAGAATTGGAGTAAATATTTAAACTAATTCGTTTTGCGTCGAATTGGTTCAAAACCTGAAGAAACTATGCACGGAGCACACAGCTGTTTGTCGCTTTTATACGCCAGTGGCGGGCAAAATTTGTACGGAGCTTTTGATGAGCATATGGTTATATCGATAACAGCTGTGCGATCGAGTTCAATTTGAAATACTTATTGAAGGTGCTCAAGTTGCATTTGAATGTTTACCATTTTTACTTATTTTTTAAACATGTTATTAATAAGACTTCTTAGACTTATCCAAGTGCCAAGCCCTATCATTGGAATCTCTTCTCCATCAATAAAAATTGCATTTGGAACAGAAATGCATGAGCTTTCGATTTCTCAAAGAAATATTCATTTTAAAGAAATTAATAATCTATTTTTGTTGTAATATTTATTCAGCGATTGCTTTGTTTTTCAGGTTTAGAATAGGCAGATTGATAGCACATAGCAGTTAAATCGTAGACCGTAGTTTAATAGACGTAAGTGAATCCTTTAATATGTATGAGATTCATAATTTATTAATAGTTAAATTTAGATTCATTTGACACTAATTAATTTTTAAACGAACTAATAATATATTTATATTTTTGAGTTTTGAGCCTCCGTTTCAAAGGGATGATGTGGATGCCCATAGGCGGCTTTCATGGTCATGATACGGCCATTGCAATCGAGATTGTCGATGGCCTGCAGATCGTCGTTGTCTAGTCCAAAGTCCCAGATCTTGAAATTCTCGTACATGTGATGTTTGCTCACCGAGCGAGGTATCACAATGATGCCCGACTGTGTCTGGTAGCGCAACAGGACTTGTGCCGGCGACCTCTCATATTTGGCAGCGATATCCAGCAGGACGGGATGCTTTAGCAGCGGGTATGCTCCGGGCTTCTCGTACGGTGTGTGTGCCGATCCCAGCGAGCTGTATGCTGTCACAGCAATCGCATTGTCACAACACAGCGTGATGAGGCTTTTCTGGCGTAAATATGGATGACATTCGATTTGGAGCACAACCGGTTTCAGTTTAGCAACGCTCAGCAGTCTATTGATTTGTTGCTCATTAAAATTGGACACACCGATGGCGTGGCACCGGCCATTGTCCACCAAATCCTCCATTGCTCGCCACGTGTCTACGAAATCGATATTCTCAAAGACCGCTTTGCCTGTGTCGGGGCATGTTGGATATAAATTATCGCCTGATTTGTATGCCATCGGCCAATGCATTAGATACAAATCCAGATAGTTGACTCTCAAATTTTGCATGCTCGTTTCGCAGGCAGAACGCACTAGATCCGGTCTATGATGGGTATTCCAGAGCTTGCTCGTAATGAACAGTTCATCACTGCGCCTCAGAAGAAGTTCGTGCATTAATAATCGACAATTTGTTTTCCGATTTTAAACAGTATTTACCGTGATACAGCACCTTCTGCGAGCTTATCGGCAATTGCATCGCCAACTTGTGCCTCATTCCCGTAAATATGGGCGCAATCAAAGTGACGATATCCTATATCTATCGCATCCTTTACGGTCTGGGTAATAACATCTGGTGGACTCTGCAAAAAAAAAAGTTTAAAGCTTGAGTGTATGTTGCATGTGCAATGCAGCCTTGAAAGCTCAAAAAGCTCTATTTGGCATTGACAATGAAAAATATATGTAAAATATTTTTCGTTGCCGCTATTTTGTGATTATTCAATAAGTCTTACTCGCCATGTGCCCAGTCCGATCATAGGCATTTTTTTTCCATTGCTCAAAAGAAAATTTGGCGTGAACATCCCATGTGCTGCACTTATTTCGTTTGTTGTTTATTAAAATCAGGCGCGTTTGTCACATTAACCAAAACGTAAACGAATGGGAAAAGCCTTCTTGGTTCATCTTCAAACTAATTTCATTGACAGCTTTCTTTAAATATAAATAAACAACGATGTATATGCGTACATCATTTAAATATAGAAATCATCTTGACCTTGCCATATATTTGGTTAAAAAAACAGATTTGTTGTATATTATGTATTTGGAAATGCAGTTATTTTTAAATGAAAGTAATTGCGCTAAAGTGTGTACACACTGGCCACTTAACAATGCACGAACTATCGATAGGGCTGTTAATATTTTAATAAATGCCAATTGTGAAATGTGATGAGGAAGAAGAAGCAACTCGAAACATTTTTTAATCCATTCATTCATCCGGCCACACTGTGAGAAAGATGTTTGGCACCCTCAACAATTATTTGACGGGCGTTTTGCGCGCCGCCGAGGATTACGACGGCGATAATTTGGCCACATTTCTGTCGCTGCGCGATGTTCACGTCCAGAATCACAATTTGTACATCGCACAACCGGAGAAGCTAGTGGAACGCATGCTGAAGGCACCACTGGATGAGGTTGTCAGTGCACATTTAAAGGTGCTCTACTATTTGGCGCAGGAGCCACCCATTTATATGGAGGCCTACAACAACCAGGCGGCGAGCTGCTCTGCGGTGGTTAAGTTGCTGCAGCAGCTCAAGGACGAGAACTGGTGCCTGCCCCTCATGTACCGGGTATGCCTTGATCTGCGCTATCTGGCGCAGGCCTGTGAGAAACATTGTCGCGGCTTCACGTCGGGCCATATCCTAGAGAAGGCTACGGATTGTATGATGGCCTGTTTCCGGGTCTGTGCCGCAGATGGACGTGCCTCCGAGGAGGACACCAAACGCCAGGGCATGATGAACCTAGTGAATCAACTGTTCAAGGTCTATTTTCGCATAAATAAACTCCACTTGTGTAAGCCCCTCATCCGTGCCATTGACAATTGTGCGTTTAAGGAGAGTTTTCCTCTGCCGGAGCAGATCACCTACAAGTACTTTGTCGGACGACGAGCTATGTTCGATTCCAACTATCAGATGGCTGTGGAGGATCTCTCATATGCTTTTACCCACTGCCCAAACCGATTTACCAAGAACAAACGTCTGATTCTAATCTATTTGGTGCCGGTGAAAATGTTGCTCGGATATTTGCCATGCAAATTTTTGCTGGAACGCTTCGATCTGCTGTTCTTCCATGATCTGGCCCTAGCCCTCAAGGCCGGCAATGTGAACAAGTTCGATGAGATTGTACAGGAACAGGAATTGTTCCTGATACGCAGTGGCATATATTTGCTTGTCGATAAACTAAAGTTTATTGTGTATCGAAATCTTTTCAAAAAAGTCTTCGTCATCAGGCAGACCCATCAGCTGGACATGGGTGATTTCTTGACGGCGCTGCAGTTTGTAGGCGTGACGGATGTGTCGGTGGATGAGACGCACTGCATCATCGCAAATCTCATTTACGATGGCAAAATCAAGGGCTACATATCACAGGCCCACAGCAAATTGGTTGTGTCCAAACAAAATCCCTTCCCGCCATTAATTTCAACTTAGCCAAAAAAAGTAAATGTTTAAGATCGCTTTTATCTTATATACTGCTTAACTCATGAATAATAAAATAAATATACAACAAAGTTAATATTTCAAATATTTCGTCCACAGCTTGTAATTTAATCGATTATCATCATCATGCAGGGCTGCAAGAACACATGAAACACGAAAAAACTATCGTACTATCGATATTTACATTTGTCAATGGCCAGGCCGCATGCACAGACACACAAGCGCATCCGCCTGCCTGTGTTAATAATCCGCTAGCTCTCAGCTAGCTCTGCAAACTGTTCGGTGTCGTCTAGTAAATAACTGAAATTAAATTAAAAGCAACTTAATAGATTGGTAAAGTTAATATATATTTAAGTTAATATATTATTAAGTTAAACTCTATACTTAAGAAACTATCAATTCATAGAGAAGGAAATAAATGTTCGTTCTATTTTCCAGTTTACTTGTCAAATTTCATTGCGTTTGCTCGTCTATTTTACATAAATTAAACAAAAAAAAACTTGTACAAATTTTTGACGCAAATCGTATTTTAAATAATTGCAAATCATCTAAAAAATGTACACGTTCATTTGACAATTTCAAGCTGTTAAGTGTATTTCGTTCTGTTATCGCAAAATCAATATTACTAATTTTGCTTTGGTTTTTGATACACTTGCAGAGGTGTTTATAATTTTGTTGTGCAATTTGTAAAGTATTAAATGAATACGTCTATATATTATTTGTAAATATATATTTATTTCTATTTATCTATCCATCTATTTATTTGGTCTGTCTGCTACTAAATAATCTAATATATATATTTTCTGCAAGGGTACAGAAACTTCGGCGTGCCTAAAATAGTTTTTTTCTTACTTGTTTTCAAACATGACATAACTAACAACATGCGTTTCTAATTGTCGTCTATATGAATTGAAATTAACAAGCAATCGTTGTTTTCGTTTTCCAGCAAACGCACAGCGTACCTGCCACTTATTTGGAAAATAATTTGTTGTTTTGCGGTAAAAGAGGCTTAACTATCGATATGGCAGCACCGGTCATTGTCGAGGCGACAGCCAAGCAAACAGCAACGGTATGTAAACATTCGCAGCACTGACTCCAATTTGCTAATCTCTTGCATTCACTTGCAGCTCATCTTCATGCACGGCTTGGGCGACACTGGGTGAATATCAGCAGCAGCATTATGCCTTGCATTATGCATTTAATCGACATGGTTATTAATTAATTGCTTTGCAGGCATGGCTGGAGCAGTGCTTTGGCTGCCATACGTCCACCGTTCATGAAGGTGATTTGTCCGACGGCGCCAACACAGCCCGTCTCGTTGAATGCCGGCTTTCGTATGCCGTCGTGGTTCGATCTGAAGACCCTGGATATTGGGGGGCCGGAGGATGAGCCGGGCATACGTGCGGCCCGTGACGATGTACACACAATGATACAGAAGGAGGTGAACGCCGGCATACCGGCCAATCGCATTGTGCTCGGCGGTTTCTCGCAGGGCGGAGCTTTGGCTCTCTACTCGGCGCTGACATTTGCTCAACCGCTGGCCGGGGTTGTTGCACTCTCGTGTTGGCTGCCACTGCATAAGCAGTTCCCCGGCGCTAAGGCCAGCAGCGATGAGGTGCCCATATTCCAAGCGCACGGAGATTACGATCCCGTGGTGCCTTATAAATTTGGCCAACTGAGCGCCAGTCTGCTCAAATCGTTCATGAAGAATGTCACCTTTAAAACGTACAGCGGACTCTCGCACTCCTCATCCGATGAGGAGATGAGTGATGTCAAGGTGAGTTCGGAGCGTTATTCTTCTTGATTTTGCTTAATTTGTTTATTTTGCAATTGTTAATCAATCCGTTAAAGAATTTCCTCACTCTCTCTCTGCTCTTATCTCTTGCAGGACATAATCAGTAAATGGGTAAACTAATTTCCATTTAAGCACTTTAGACCCTTTTAGCGACCCGACTCCGTCTCCGTCTCCTCTCGTGTGCATTCCAAAAAGCAAGAATGAAAAAAAAGAACACACAATCAAATACAGTAATAGCAACATATTTTTGAAAATAACACTAAAATGATTACAAAATGGATCGCAGTAAGCAAAAGACAAACACACACAGATTATAGCTGTCTTTGTTGTTTTAGCCAAATTGAAGTGGTAGTAAGAAGATGCATTGGGTATCGTTAGATAAGCAATACTAAATACTATATATATTTATATAAAACCTAACATAATATAGGGTGATGCCAATGGTTGAGGATCTTGAAGAGAGGAGCATTTTAATACGCTCCTTTTTTCGATGCACACACAAATTATGTTTCCTTATTTTCTGTTTTAATTAAAAACAAGAAAACCATACATATTTGATTGAAAATTTATTACTAATAAAGCTAATTAATCCTTACAAAAAAAAACAAACAAACAAAACCGAGAAACAAAATTCAAATATTTGAAATATGAATTAATTGATAATTTTCGAAAATTAGTTTCAACATATTGACATTTTTCTTAGAACATCTACGTTGATTTTTCAGAAATTCGTCGCTTGGAATCAAGCTGTTTCAAAATCATATTCTTAATTTTTAGAGTTTAAAATGTAAAAAATATTCAACAATTCAACAATTTTGTTTATTTTTTCTGTTTTCTTTTTATTCCGTTTATTTTTAATATAGCAAGAATCACAGTCACCTCATCTGTAGATTTGCAGCTGAATTTAGTTATATTTTCGTGTATATGTGGTTAACTTTAATAAATCATCTGATTCTATGATTTCCGCTTTTCTTTGCTTGCAATTATTATTATTAGTCAAAGTCAAACATATAATATACAAATTAAAATCACATTCTGTATACAAAACACGTTTATCAAATCTACTATATCTATGTAATTAACTAAAGAGGCTCTCGCAAGACTCATTTTCCATCTCTCATCTATATATTTGCAGACGCATTGGGAGAGCCAGAACATGGCTGCTAGAAGGGCTCAATGCTGCCAGATATCATAGCTATATAGACTACGAAAAATATAGTTGCAGTTCCTTCCACATACAAAATCAAAGCTCCTCTTCACCCCCCTCCCTAGTCAAGAAACTCGGCGCGCTGCAGACGTCTGAAACAAAAAGAAAAAACTAAAAAGAGAATTATATTTTAGATATTATTTTGTACATATATATGTAGATTTTAGGCATATTGTTAGCGATTGAATGGATGGATTTGTCTGTCTGTCTCCACTTGGTGGTGCTCCGACGAGAAGACGTTTCGCGTGAGCGGACTAAGCTTAACTAAAAACAAAACTAAATAAAGTTATGCAACACGACTCAAAGCTATCAAAAGTGGCAAAAGTCATGGGTTATCTTGTTCCTGAGGATTCCGTCTGGCTAACTTTTATGTATTTTTCTACGTAACATTTAAAACGGCGTTAAAAGTCCAAAGTCACAATAGACAATAATTAATAGCGAGAATACACGTTCAAGCTGCCTAGTCATGCACTGCCAACTGCTATTGAAATGTGAGCGCGAACATTTGAATATATGTTTAAGCGCCAAACGTTAAAGTGCTAAGTCACAATAGCTTGTACAAAAATCAATATCGCGAATACACATTCAAGCTGCTTCTTCATGCAGGCAGGCCAACTGTTATTGAAATGTGAGCGCGAAAATTTGAATATACATTGAAGTATCAAAGTGTATTATTATGCAGCAACTTGGACAACAGATAATTCAACTATTGCTAGTTGATGGGCAGCGACAAAAGGCAATTGTTGAAAAGAGTTTATTTGATGACTGGCAACCGAAGCCGGCAAATTAAATAAATTGGCAGATTTTGAGCAAAGTAAACAAACAGCATGGGCTAAGCCACATTTGAACACACACACACACAAACCAACACACACACACAACAAACATAAACACACACACACACATGGTTGACTAATGTTGACGAACGTGAGCATTGACGACTTCGCTGCGCTTCGCTCAGTTGTTTCCGTATCGCCGCTAAGTTTGGACACGTTCGTTCCGCGCTTGAAAAGTTCGCGCCGTCTTTACTTTTGATAATAAACATTACGAGAAGCGCGAGGTTAGTGTAAAAACAAAACAAAATGTATGGCAAATTGTGAGTGCTGTGCAGATGTCCAAATAATGTAATAGGTAAACAATCTTAAATGCAAAGGGAAAAATAAAATCAAAAACAGTTTGCAGTTAGCGAAAGTTTCTCTTGCAGTTTTCTGTCAAATCTTTGTTACTGCTGTTGCTGTTTTTTGGATTGGTCACAAAGGAAGCTTTGTAAAATGCTAAATGCATTTGGTGTGTTTTTTATTGTTGTTGTCTTTATTCCCGCATGCCATCTGCAAAGTGTAAGACAAATACATATACATATGCAAGTGCAACTAAATACAAACAAAATAAACGGAAGAAGTGCGTGCAACGTTTTTGTTGCAATCTCTTTTGTGTACTGTTTACACTCGACGAGATGGGTATGCGTATGGGGGTGGAAGTGGGAGTGTGTCGCTGTTATCCGTTACCCTGTTGCGCCCTTGGTTGCTTTCCACGCACTCACTGCTTTCCATTTACTCACCTCACTTTAGGAGTGGACGACAGAATGGTGGAATCGATTCAAAAATGCATAATAAGAAGGCAAACAGTCTGAGTGATATTTGACAAGATAAGCGAGCACTTCAACTAATTGAGGTTTAAGCGATGTTTTAGTTGTTGCGCGTAAGAAATCAATTATGTTATTTTTTAAAATGTCACTTATGATGAACTCAATTGAAACTTAATGCAAGAGTAACAATTGCACTTACAACTTAATTTATCCGAGTGATTAAATTGCATCGTTAAAAGTTCGTTTACTCTTGCAATTGTTTGGAACGCAGTTTAAGGTTTAAGCATGAACTTCAGCTTATTACTCCCAGCTAAAAATAATAATAATAAAATAATATAAAATAAGGAATCCAAGTGCGCTTTAAAATTAATATTCGTATACATGGAAATCACACTCAAACTTTCAAATAATAATGATAAATGTTGTTCAAAAATTAGCGAGAAAAAAAAGAAGATTTTGCGGTTTGTGTTTTGCTCAGGCTGATTAGCAATCAATTATCTCCATAAAAGATTAATCATTGATTTTGTTTGGAATTTGGCCTTCGACTCTGTGGGCGCTGTCAACTAATTGTCAAGATCATTGTATCAATCCCTTGCTTTGAGAAATACCAGCATCAATTAAGTAGTTGAGTATTTACTATAAATATCATAAAATTGCCTGATTGAAAAGTGATTGTTATAATAAAGTTAAATACATTATTCGTTGGCAATTAAAAGACAATTACACATATTCTATATACGTTACAATGCTATATTTATTTGCCACATATTTATACTTACATTTTTTTCTAATGGTCTGAATTAAAAAATGTATATATTATCCGGATTTCCATTACAAAAATGTATATGAATGAGAATATAAGGGAATGAAATTACGAAATCTAGAGTTATCTAATTTATGTGAATTTTATTCAGCGCTTAATATCAGAATCAGTTAGTGGAATATATTTGCAAAATGAAAATGGTATTACTCATGTATTATTTATAAACAATTTTCAGTAGCTCTTTGAAAGTTGCTCCTATTGACAGCTTCCACTTGTCACGTTTACTAATTCGAGAAACGCTTTTATCAGATAATTATGCTATGTAGAAAACTTTATCGACAATAAACTGGTATTTTTACTATTACTTAATGTTAGGTATGAGTCAAAAGTTTGGCCTTCCTCGCGTCACCCTCGATAGTGTCACATAGAATAGAATCGTGCTCAAAAAGAAATCGAAAATCAGACATAAGAAAGTGTCATTAATTAAGCAAATATGCAAATTTTCAATTATCGCTTATTGCCGAGTGGTAGGAAAAGTGTCAGCTCTTCTCCTCTCTTTTATTTCCTTCTTTCTTTCTTTCTTATTTTCTCTTCTCACTTATTCTAAAGCCGAGTTCCATTTGGCAAGTATGCAAAGGTTTATGGCTTCTGAATAGCCTCAATAAAAAAACGCCTTCTTCCTTAGGGTATTTATATAAGTGCCTGAATGCAAAAAACGAGTTCCAGACGCTTTGCATGAGACTCCAACGCCTTAGCGAAGGAATCAGACGACACCAAATACATTAAAGAGGCATATAAATGAACGCAAATCAGAGAGTTCCGATAAATTAAAGTATTCTGTTCTGTTCTGTATTTGTCCTCAGTTTGTATACAGGGTGGTTCAAAAATTATATTCGACACGTTTCCCATATATTAAATAGTTTAACTCAGGCTTGTCATCATGACAAGTTCAACAGGTTTCGCTTCACTTTTAGATGACAGAATATTTTAAAGGTTTGTTTGCTAATATATATATTTTTTTAGTTTAGTTGCTTGATTTCCTATAGAAGTTTGGAAAAAAGGATTAAGGCATCGACTTGGTATATTTGATCTGAAAATTTCCCACTTGATATTATTAAACTTGTTGTGTAAGCTCAAATTTACACTTCTTATTAATTATAATTTTTTTTTAAAGCTTCAGCGGAAGCATTAAGTGAAATGCTTATGCAATTTAAGCAAGTATAAAAATGTTTTCAATAAATGCTTCTATAAAATATGCATTTAGAGTAATCGCGGAGACTTGATAGATTGTTGATAGCATCGCGAGTGCTAATTGCGAGACTAGCAACTGTCCAACTGTCCAGCTGTCTGTCATCTGATTATTTCCAAGTGTATATCTATTCGCCATAAAAACTTGTCTTTGGGATCTATCTCGGTTAACCAGATAGTCAGTCGCCCCTTGAATGTTTTATTTTTAATAATTTGTTAATATATGAATTATTAATTTCAGCAGGTTTGCTTATGATAATTTTTGTGTTATCAGGCAAATGTCTCACATTAATTAATTGATTTTGAATTACCACAAGCAATTTTATAATTTTTTATATTTATTATTGGAGCAATTAGCATCCCGTAAAAATCAAGGTACCAAAAATACTTGAATTTCTACAGTGGTTATAATACTTTTCATAATAGAATCGGCACTGGAACCTAAATTCGTTTCGGTTTGACACCCTGATTATTACTGTTGTTTTATACTAAGTGAAATTAGCAGGTACTTAGTCACACCCATATCATTCCAGTTTATTTTCTTTTTTATCAACTTGTGGGGTAAGTGAGTTTGTTAACCTGCTCTCGGGATATCTGATTAATTGCATTGCATTTGCCAAAGTTCTTTATTTATATTATACTGATGGCGAGTTTTTGCGAGGAATATTCATGGTTTACTTTTATAAAGTGCTTCATATTTTTTATTATTTGAATTTATTTATTGCATTGCAATTGAGTGGAGAGAAGATTGGGTCATTGACTTGCTCCAAGCGTTCAGCACATTCTTTTTCAGAGCTGTCAATATCGTGTATATATATGTAAATACATAAAGTAGACAGTATATTTGAGTCGATATTTTAATTGAGCATCGCTAAGTAGATAATAAAAATGCATAGATGTCATCGGCAGCCATAATTTGTGCACTGGAGGCTCAATAGTTTAATGAGACGCGTGGTTCTTGGAATGCCAACTGCGAATTTATGCAACTGATAGCAACAAGCAACAAACTGAAAAACAAAAACACAGATTATTAGGGCTTGTCAAGGCCACAAACGCATAAGCAGAAACCAATGCAAAAAGCCCAAAACAAAAACAAATGATAACAACTAAAAAAAATAAAAAACAAATAACAACAAACGACATTTAAAATGATTAATTTTGTATTTACAGCCTGCGATGCGTTCGTCGCACAACCTAAAAAAAAAATCTGCCACAAATAACGAAAGCACAACAAAAACAATTAACTGAGTCAGCGATGCGTGCCAATGAGCAGTAACGATAACAAAAATCTAAAGTCCAACCAAATATAGTATAGCAAATTCCAAATCCAAATCCAAATACAAATTAAAATCAAAACAAAAACCACAAGCACCTCTCAATATATCACATTGTACACTAATGAAACAATCCGAAAACGCGACACGTACCGCTAAGATACCTGTCTTCTAGCTCACATACATATACTTTTATATATATATATATATATATATATATATATCCACACTCATCAATATACATAGTTCATAAGACATTGTGGCATTAAAATCCAATAAACCACTATAAAAACAAAACAAAAACGAAAAGTTTCGCCATGGATCAAACGCGCAGCCTTCTAAGCAAACAGTCCAAAGACGTCGAATTCCAGGATGTTTTCTACACAGTCGATCAGCGAGCTAATTTCTGTAAGTATGCCAAAATATGTTTTAATATGCTCATATATAATATATATTTTTTTTCATAATTGAAATGAGTGTTTTGGAGTTTGAAATCTCACATCTGACTAGAGGAATGCTGTGAATCACTTCCTGACAATGAATTCCGACCGCATTCGAAAGCTATCGTATGAAATTCGTTCTTATATAATTTATACTTTCCATTTGTTTCATAACAAATTATACAACATAAAAATAAACAATGGAACATAGCTATATCTAAAGTATTATGTTCAGTTGTGAAATTTTTTTTTAACGTAATTTAGGCTTCCCATTTGGCAGATATACATCACATTTTCATAATTTAATCTAAGGTTTTTATTATAATAGCTAAACTTTTAATCTTTATTACTTAACTAAAATATTTTATTAAGCTGTTAGTCCTTCAACTAGTTAACTAAAAATTACAACACGCGCAGGTAACTAAATCATTAACACGATTTATAATGTTTTTTTTGTTGTATGTTTTAGTCAGTATGAACCAGCTTGAAAGCATTATTTAAATGTTGACTAGTTAACAAGTCCAGTTTCTATTTGGTACAAGTACTTTATTTATTTAATAGTTACACATTTTATTTCTTTTACTGTGTACCTATTTCATTTAAATGTTGATCATTCGACTTTCGCAAAATTGTATTTGAAGTCGAGGCGCGAATCGCGTAAAGTGTAATTTAAATGTTTGCTTTGGTTTCGCTTTCTTGAGCTACAATTTCGTCATTTTGTGTCTTGTCTGCCCAAGCGCTAAGTGTTCCATAATTATGCGAGCTGGCAGGCAAATAAAATCTAAGAAAAAAAACTTGTAACTTTAGTACATCAATTACAAAATTCACTTGTTTTTAGCTGGTGCAATTAAAAATGGTATCGTGATGACAGCAGGATGGAAGATCTTTGACATTTTAAATATATATGATTATGTATAAGTTTATTTTACCATATGTATATCAAATGTACTTTTAGTTCAAAATGCACTATTAAATTGTATACTTACTTTTGTGTTTAGCGCATTCAACTTTACCATTTTTACAAGCAATTTGTTCGGGTTGTTGTTGACCTTTTTCCTGGTGCATGTCAAATGCAATTTGGTCAATAGATTAGTCAGCTGTCAACTGGAGCTGGTGGTCAGCTAATTTTGGACAATTTTGGTGTCTTCCTCGTTTAGGCGCTTTCCCCATTCTAGTCGCGTCTCGTTCATCATCGTTTGAAAACGAGTTTCCGTCTCGACTTGTTTATCCATTTGATTCTCCCAAAACTTTTGAGTAGTTTAAGTAAAGCATTTTGCAGCTCCTCAAGTTGAGAGTAGCCTCGCTAAACGATTTGCTATTTGAAATGTGATGAATCGCTTATGGAACAGCACTTAGATCTGTGAATTAAGCATTGCAAATTTATCATTTGATCAGTGCTCGATGAATCAACTGACGTTGACGACTTCGCATTACGCAAAAAACCGAGAGACATGCCTTGATTTATAACCCATTTGTAAACCTAATGAAGGGCAGCTCGGCTTGGCAGACATAGCTATTATTTGGATTATCAGCCTTTGTGTGACTGTGATTCTAATCATTTATATATACCTGTAACCTGTAGTTTTTTGTATTATCAGTCTTTGTGTGACTGTGATTCTAATTCACTGACAGAGTAAATAAAAACATTTCAGAGTTGCAAAGGTCTGTTACATGATTTCCAAATGAATATGAATAATGAGCCAGAAACGATTACTAATTAAATATAATTTAAAAAAAATTAAATTCAGCACTTTACTAAGGATTATCTCTCTATTCTGAGTTGTTTCAGGTTCGCATTCAGTCATTACTCAGTCGTGTGGACTTTGGTTAGATTTATGTGTGTGCCGAGCATTTAATCGTGAATCACTAAAAATGAGATTGCTTCCTTAGCTTGTTCGGCAATGGCAATGGTCAAGAGTCAAGAGTAAAGAGTCGAGTGTTAATCAACATCGCGAATACGCCAGTTGCAACGTACAACGTACACTGCTCGCAGCCAAATGTGGGGGCATCCACATGTGGCATATCAGCAGAGGCAATAAGCATCCGCAAACAAAGATACATAATAATACATAATAGTATATGTATTCATATACGTATATGCCCATATACACAGTATCTACAAATTGTGCACAGTTACAAGCTACTTCCTCAAACTGGCGGCTGAAAATCATTGTTGCTAACTAGCTACATAGTTGTGTACGATGCAAACGTCATTATTGCGTGGCAGCATCATCATTAACTCGATCATTATGAGCATGGACATAAACAATAAAAGCATCAACCCGATTATGCTGCGTCGACAACAAATGCAACAACAACAACAACAACGCCAAAATTGACCAGCTTTGATTGAATAATTTTCCGCTCCCCTTAAAGCGTAGCTTTCGCTCTAAAATTTCAGATTTTGCTCAACACTTTTTCCACTTTTCCCCAACTACTTGTTTGGCGCAGGGGTTAAGGGGGAGGGGCACTGCTCTCCCCTTAAAACTTAACTTTGGGATTGGTGGCCGAAAGAAAATCAGAAAAAAATGAATAAACTTCAATAAGCTGAATAAAAACCTTCTGAAAATTGTAATTATTTGATTATTATAGCTGATAAGCAGCTTGGATTAAAAAATCTACTACTCAACACTTGCCCCCCTTCCACGGCTAAGCCTTAAATTGATTCGATGTGCTCTGTGATATATAAATAGACACACTCATATCTTATACCAGCTACACACACATTTACACCTTATGATTGCATCTCGTCCAATGTAAACAGCTTGAGCTAAGTTTACTTTAAAAAAAGAAGAAAAAAACTGAAAACAAACTCAATAACTCAACTTCAAGGTACTTAAGCTACAAAAGTAGCTGACAGCATTGATGCTTTGTCAGCTGTATAATATATTTATATGATCTTTATAGAAATCTAGTCAATTATTAAGTCTGTGCTTAAATCGATGATCGATTATTCATGTATGTGGTTATAAGCGAACTTTTCGACCTTAGCGTTTTGCCGATCACATTTCACAACAAAAATTATACTGCTCTCCGAGTAGGGTAGAATACTTACTAAGAAAAAAACTATAAAGTGGCAAAACGTGATTTAAGTTGTGCCTTTACTTGAATTGAATACGTGATTAAAGCACATTGCAATTGAGTAGTGCAAACAAACAATTATTCTGATTTTCAACACGTCATAAAGCTACAATAAACTTTCAGTAAACATTTGTCTGAAGTGGGATCAAGTGGCAATCTTACAGTGTGTGAAAATGTCAATTGCATTGAATTTATAATCCCACTTATGTTTATTACAGGGACTGAAGTAAATATTACTAATCGCTGCAGTTAATTAATTAACAATAAATTACAAACTAATTGAAATATATTATCCATTGTCGATTGTTAATAAATATGCACAATAATAAATTAGTTTGTAAACTTCCATGCTCAGTGCAGCTGTGTTTCATCTTTTATCTTAAAGTTGACATTTAATATCTTGCTTAGGAATGAATTCCGTAAAATCAAAATCAAAGGGACAATAAATAATTTGTTTTTGGCCATGGCGTACCTAAATTAGTATTCAAGTCGCATTTTAAAAAATTTAAATTTTAAATAAACTAATAAATGGGCTGTAAATTAATCCATAGCAAAATCAAATGGATATTAAATATTATTTTTTTTTTGGCTATTACGTGATTAAATTATTATTCAAGTCGCATTTTAAATGTTTTTTTTTTTGTGAATACTCGATAAATTTATGTTGACAATTAACACTGCTGTGCTAATTAGCGAACAAACGCAAGAAAATTGAAATTTTTAATTGAATTGATTTAGAATCAAATTTCTTGTATTGTTTTAACTCTTTGTCTCTTTGATATATGCTGCTGGATCAGCTGGTTCATCCGGTTGTGTCTGGTATTGATTAAGATTTTGTGCATCTGCCCCACAATTACCTGCTGCGGTTTCAAGATTAACTCGAGTGGCCGAGTTACCATGTCGTCACGTTCTGAAATCAGAGAACTACACTTACCTAAGCCCACCCACCCGGACGAGTGCACATTGATTGTGAAGTTAATCCAAAAATTGTTCACGTCGCATTTTGCGTGAGTGACTCACTCAGTTCGTATTCGAGTACTCGTTGTCGCACTCTCACTCGCACTCACACTTGCAATTGCATTTCGTTTTATGGGTGAATCGACTGAAAAGACTGGCGCCTTAAGCCCAAGATCAGAAAATACCGCAAGCTCGCCAATTTAGAACTCGCTGACATTTGTTGAACAAGCTCAAACAAATACATAAAAATTGTTCAAATAACAACAGGCAGCTGGCAGCAGGCAGCAGGCGACTCTCAAGTTGCCCGGCTAATTGTTATGTAAACTTTGCCACTGGTCTATAAACAGTCAATATATCTTCCGACTTTTGCTGATTTGTTTTACAGTTTGTACCTTGTCTCTGACCTTCTTTGATTTGTACGAGCTCCGCGTTTGTTGGCTGTTGTGCCAGGAATATCAATTGGAAACAAAGTGGACATTTGTGGGAGGTCCATCGAATGGCTAGTGCGCAAAAAAAAAGTGATAACATGGTCAAAACAGAATGGCTCATAAACAAGGCACATGACTCAAGAACTGTATAAAAAGAGTCGCAGTTTCGTTAAAGCGTAGTCTTCAAATTGACATATTATTATGATACTTTTAAGTATTATAAATTTCAGCTAATATTTATGGGTGTTTACATAATAACAGAGATCTATACAGATCTATAAATTTTGAGTGTTAAGAAAAACAAAAATAGCTCAATATCATTTGCTATAGCTACTATTTTGGATTTGAAGACGTACTTTGAAGTCCCACTATATGTTTATACTATTTATATAGTTTATTTGTAAACAAAATCGTATAAATTCATTCAATCTTAAATATGAGCTCCAAAATATATAGAAAATCAGTGTCAGTTGGGCCAAGTAAGAGGTTAAGTTTTGTTTATTCATATGTGACTTGTTGTCAGTTCTAATTGCGCGCTTTTAAATATTCGCTTATATAATCTTTCATCCCTTAATTGGATTGTCTATCAGATTATTAACTAAATCGAGTCTTTGAAATAATAATCTAGACTTAGTCAACCTTTGAAAGGCGAAGTGATTTTGCGAACAGCAATTAAATGTCAATGGGCGATTTTAATTGAAAAATAAATCACCTTTAAAATAATTTATGTTAATTACGGGGTACGTGATCGGGTTGTCATTGAATGCAATGCCTGGATCGACTTTAACCTACTAGCTTATTTTGCAGCTCAGCCAGCTGAGCTGATATTCTGGGCTATTGATAAGACCAAATCAGCATTGACACATATTAACGCACAAAGAAACACGTGTGTTGATCAAAGAACTTACCTACAACAATAAATGAGCAACTTTTGTAATATTCTTTAGCTACTTATCTCTCACAGATGCCTCTGGCGGCTTATCGCCAACTTATTTATGTATGTACATTATACGTAACGATGGCCATTAAGCAGAGCTAATTAGCTGCACTCTCCGCTTAAATCACTATTAAAAAACGAAAAACGTGACTCTGATTAAAATCACCATTTAATTTGTGCAAGTCACAACTAACACCAGCTCTCAAATGACAGCAGAAGTTGTAGATGAAGTCGTTAAGTTGTTATGTCCGTATCGTCATAAACTTCAGCTGGCTAAAGAAGAAGAATAAACTTTTTCGGCCAGCCACAGAACGAGTTTTCTTTCATTCAAGTTTAACGATAGATTTTTTTTTGGGTACTTATCCGGTTGCCAGTTGCCAGTTGGTAGAGTATTCAAACTTTGTTGTGTTACATTTACAACTCACCGACAACGAATTCTCAAGTTGAGCGGAGATAAACATACGAGTCACATTTGAAACTCAGATTATTTATATATTTCCATTTATGTATCTGAAGTTGTGGCGCCTCTTATAATTATAAATATTTTTTTTCAGTTCGCGTTTCGGGCCAGCGACAGATCTTGAAAGGCGTCAGCGGCAGCTTCCGCAATGGACAGCTATCGGCTATAATGGGCCCCTCGGGGGCTGGAAAAAGCAGTTTGCTGAATGCGATTTCGGGTTTCAGGTAACCTAACAATAACTAATCGAAAACGAAACTCAAAGTCGCATATACAAATTTGGGAACATAAAGCGATCTTTAAGTTTGAACCGGTTGTATAAAATACATAATGAATACGAAACTAATTAGATTGTAAACAAATCATTAAAGTAAATGTAATTTTTTTTAAAAAATTTCCAATACTAGATCTTGTCGCATAAATAATCAATAATAATAAACATTTCAAAACATTTTATTTATGGCTAATTAATCAGATTCTAATCATTTATTTATGTCTATGGCGAAGTTCAATAAAAAAAACATTGAACGAGAACGAGACTGAAAATCAGTTATAAGCCATCAAGTAATTTTGAAGGCCAGCTTTATTTTTCGGGTTTCTCGCCAACAATTTCTAGTTTGATTTTCGGTTTCCAATTTAACCTTTTCTTTTATTGTTTGCAGAACAACTGGGGTTAAGGGCAGCTTTAAGGTGCAGCGAGATAATGCCTGCTATATAACGCAAGATGATCGTCACCAGACGCTGCTCACCGTCGAGGAGCTAATGAATCTCTCGTATGACCTGAAACTGAAGCAGCGCCACAAAAGGGAGGAGTTACTCACGAAAATACTCAAGAATCTGAATCTTGATCATCGCCGCAATGTAACCGCCGACAAGCTCAGCGGCGGCGAACGGAAGCGTCTCTCCATTGCCCTCGAACTCGTGGACAATCCGAATATCTTCTTCCTCGACGAACCCACAAGCGGTCTGGATGAGGTGACGGCAGCCCAATGCATTCGCCTACTGCGGGAAATGGCCCGCGAGGGTCGCACCATTGTCTGCACCATACATCAGCCCTCGGCCACGATCTACAACTACTTCGACAGCATCTATGTGCTCGCCAAGGGATTGTGCGTCTACCAGGGCAACCCACTGGCGACAATACCCTTCCTCCGCATTGCCCAACTCGATTGCCCGCGCCACTACAGTCCGTCGGATTACAGTGAGTGACCATTTTAACAAATTCAATGGGGCATCATTTATGCAATCTAATTTCTTTTACAGTCATTGAGGTAATTGATGCGGAGGAGGGTCATCTGGTGCCGCTGCTCAGTGAACTGACAGACAATGGCAAACTGACTTATCGGGCCAAGCAGCCGGCATTGGAGGACACTCAGCTGGTGCCACAGCAGGCGATAACGACGCTATTTGTGGAGCAGCCAAAGCGTCAGTGTTTGTCCGCTTTCTTTGCCGGCACAGCTGCCTCCACGGATGGAACATTGATGGGTGCAGCGGGTGCGTTGCTGGAGCAAATGAAATTCTTTACACAGCATCTGCACCGCGAGCGACGTGAGATATCCGGGCTGCAACAGTTCCTGGTGCTGGTGCGTGTAATGCTGTTGCGGACGATGCGAGCCCGCCTGGCGCTGACCATCCAACTGTTCCATCATACGCTGTGCGGCCTGTTCTTTGGCATGATCTTCTTTCAGTTGGGCAATCAGGGTGCACGCATGTTTGATCATCTCAAGTTCTGCATCGGCGCCGTGCTCATGATCGTCTACACTCAGGTGATGGTGCCCATACTCAGCTGTAAGTGTTAGCTAGAATCCAAGATCTTGTTCAGGTCACTCATTAATCAAGCTTTCAGATCCGGCTGATGTCAAGGTGGTCAAGAAGGAGACCTTCAATCGCTGGTACACACTCACGCCCTACTATTTGGCGCTGACCATATCCCGATTGCCAATCCAAGTGCTGCTGAATCTCACATTTATGGCCGTGACCTATTATATGTCTGGATTGCCCCAACAACTGTGGCGCTTCTGCATTTTCGCTGCCGTTGGGCTAATGATCTCGCTGGTGGCCGAGGGCATGGGTCTGGCCATTGGCGCCACCTTCAGCATAACCGTAAGTAATTTTTAGTTATCTTCGAATTGTAAGCTAATTCAAATACATTTGTTCATTCGCAGAATGGCAGCGTTGTGGGTCCTATGTTAATAGCACCACTGATGGGTCTTGCCATTTATGGGTTCGATTTCGCGTCCCAAATCTCTGGCGGCATGAATCTGTTGATGAAGTTCAGCTATGTGCGTGTGGGAGTTGTCGCCTTAATTCTGTCCGTCTTTGGCTTCCAGCGTGAAGAGTTGGACTGTGATGAAATCTATTGTCACTTCGGTGATCCGCGGGTGCTGCTCCGTTTCTTGGATATTGAGAAGGTGTCGATATGGCATCAGTTCGGCCTGCTTGCCATGCTAATGATCTTCTTCCGCGTCATCATGTACATCAGTCTGCGCAAACGCTGCTACACCTGAGCCACTGCAATGAGCAGAATCTGCTCTAGTTATAGCTAAAGTCTATGCTGTGATTTGGTTTTATAAACTCACTATGTATATATGTATATCTATATATATATATATAAATATGCAGGTGCCTAGCTAGGAAGAGTTATAAGTGCTGCTTTATGTATTATATGCACAGTTGATTGCCGACAAGTAAACACTCAGATAAATTGGTGCTTGATACCCCTTAGTTTGTAAATACGTGTAGTATATATCGGTTAGCATGCCACTCACAAATGTAATCTTATCTACATGATAAGATATGGCTGCGCCCTTACGCCCTATTTGTAAGCATATTTTAGTTTAGATTTCTGGTTAAAGTGGCGAATACATTTTGTACATAAGACAAATAATATTTTTACATATTGAAAAAAAAGAAGAAATATAATGTTTTTATATGTCGGTATACATAAATCATTAGGTTTTGTATTTTTATGGCGCGCTTGATGAGTTATCGCACTTATCGATTATGATAGATATTTATGGATAGTACGATTAGGCGAGATCTGGCAACTTCTTTAAAATGTACTCTGCCATTCATAAAATAAATGAGCCACCAAGTGATAAGGAGATTGACAGTTTACAGGTCCATTTCGATGTCGGGCTCATCAATGTACTCAAACATTGCCTCGTCCGGCGTCACTCTGGTCAGGGCGTGGATTTTTTCGCCGAATTTCTTCAGCGAAACAACAACGCGATCGAATTCCTCGCTCAGCTCCGTTGGCAAACCGACCAGCATATTGGTGACGACATCCTCCATGACGGCATCGACTTCAATGTTGTTGCCATTGCCCAGTTCGCCGTAGACATGGAGCAGGATATGCACGCGCAATATAAGTTGGCGTATGCTCCCCACTTGGACGTTGGGCTTGTCCTGGATGGCCTTCATGTCCATTTCGGCGAGAGCGCGGCACTTCTCGTACAGCTTGTTGCGCGGCAGGCACTTGTTGTGCAACACACTCTTCTCGTACTCATTCAGATAGTTTTTGGCCA
The DNA here is from genome assembly GCA_035041535.1 of Drosophila cognata. Classification (NCBI taxonomy): domain Eukaryota; kingdom Metazoa; phylum Arthropoda; class Insecta; order Diptera; family Drosophilidae; genus Drosophila; species Drosophila cognata. The sequence goes on from JAWNLC010000823.1 coordinate 1,481,855, forward strand.
GGCGCAGCGGCTTCAGAATGTCAGCGTTCACACGATGCAGCGCCATAATGTTGGATGCATGGCGCATCTTGAGCTTCTCGCGATTGGTCGACTGCTTGGACTCACGGCGACCGATCTGCGGCATTCCACCGAGTAACAGCTCCTCGTTCATGCTGGCTATATCCTGTACGGTCTTGCGCTTTAAATCGATCTCTTTTTGCATCTGCAACACTGCAGTTATTAGTTGAGCCCTGTCCTGATTTTCGGGGCTTTCGGCTTCGGCGAGCAGTTGCTTGTCCTTGAACTCCTGGATGATGGTCGACGGCGACAAACTTTCGCACTCCTGCAGCGCATGGAGCAGGCAATCGGGAATATTGAGTAACTTATGCTTGCTCCCAATGTTGAATTTAACCAGATAGCGACTCTGTCGCGGATCATAGCTAACAATGCGTCCCTTGCAAAGTCTGTTGCGCGGCACACTCAGCAAACTGATGACCTTGGTGTCCACGGCCAGTGGCAATGGTATTTGCTTGGGTAACAGTTCCAACAACAATTGCTTATCCTGGAGCACGTCCAGCCGGCGCTGCTGCAGCTGACGCACAATGTAACGGTTCTCCTCCAGCACATTCCGCTCGAGCTCAATGAAGGCTGGCGAGAAGCGACGCGCCTTGCCCAAGGAGCGGCGAATTAGCTGCCAGCAATGACGTGACATTTGACGCGTCTCCAGCTCCTCCAGGTAGTTGACCAAATAGTCGTTCCAGTCAAAGGTGCCCGCCAGTATCGCCTTATCGATGGTGGACTCGTTGAACTCGTACCATATCCAGCATTGGCATTTCGATTGCTTCACAAATTTGTATAGCATCTGCTTGGGATCCTTGACAACGCTGACAACGTTATCCGCCGCTTTAGGCTCCACTGAGGTCTTCTCCCCAGGCAGCCGCTTGGTGAACTTGGGGCGATGGACAAAGAGTTCGAGTTCGTTGTCCTCCTTGGCCGCAAGTGTCTGCGATCGGAGCAGACGGCGTCCCGGTTCCTTCTTATTGGGCATTTTATGTGCTTGTTTCAATCCCAGTTTTGACAGCAGTGGCGGCGTCTTTGTCATCCGAGAATCGATTGTGTATCGTTTGATATCGGAACGCCTATCTGAAATTTTTCGTCTATTATTTTACTAGTTGTTGATTTCAATTATCACTTGTATTACTTGTATTTTATTTTGTTTGTCTTTTTAGTCTCCGAGCTCTTTTCTCTATAACAATACTAATCACACATTTAACATTTCAGTTTAGACGTCAAATTAAAAATGACTTCAGTGTTTCATTTGACAATGTTTCCGCCTTTCACTTTCCCATATGACAATAGTTTGAAAATGTTTTTAGTATTTTTATCTATTGTTTTTAAAAGCACCCTCTTAAGCCATAATTCGACCATAACTCCCTAAGGCTACCGAAGGTACATGTATTTTGTTTTGCCCAGGGCTGCCTGCTGGCGGGGCAAAGTTCGCAAAGCGTTGAAATTCTGTCATGTGTTTGGGTTCTTAAATAATCTCATAATCCTCGAATGAAATTCGATGGAGGAGATTCGGGAAGATTATAACGCATGATGTCATTTCAGAATCTGTAAGCATTTCGCCGATTTTTAGCCAGTTTTGTACAAATTACATGCACTCTAACGCAATTACTTTGATCATCCTAAAAGTGTGCTTTAAAGTCTATTATTTTTCTGAGAGTAGTTGTCACCATTATTTTGGTTTTATTGTTCAGCCCAAAAATATGCAATGCTTTTAAGAAAACAAATTATACCTCCACTTTGAGAAAGTCTGCTTCTGCTCTTTTTTCAAACTATTGCTTTTTTACACTCAAAATATATTTTTCGAGAAATTATGTTTACAAGATTTTCAACTACTTTTTCATGATGCCGATTTTTTCCTTTCGCTTTTTCACATGTTTCTTCACTTTAACCTTTCTCTGCTCGGCCTTTGCATCTTTAACAGCTTTTTTTCGAGCCTTTTTACTCTCTGGCGATTCATCACGTGGCCGTGCCGAGTTTTTGAATTTCGACTCATCGTTGTCATCGTGGGATTCGTCGCTCTCATCTTCACTTGACTGCTGCTCACTTTCTGCATCCAAAATGTCTGGCTGCTGCTGGACTTCTAGAGCTGGTGTCAAACCCGTAATTTTAGCGTAAATTAAATTTTGTTGCACACCCTGCTTGGCTTTGGTCACATCTCGCTCGAAGTGAGGCACCTGATGAAAAAATGGATAAGTTGCGAAAGGTCACGTTTAACAGTGGCACTTACCTCATCTAAACGTTTGGGAATGTAGGTGTTTTGCCAAACGGCCTCGTCGATCTTCTCCTGCGCCGTTATGGCATCGAAATCCCGATCCTTGATACGTTCCGAAATACGCTCCAAACACTCCTCCATATTTTCAGCAGTTATGGTCTGATCGGTTATGAAGTCGAACAGCTCTTTGACGGTCATCGTGGCCACCGATTTTTTGCGAAAGAACTCGGATATGTTGGTGCAGTCCTTGCGCAGAAAGTCGAATGCATGTGGATGATCGTGTTCCACAGCCTGGCTCACATCGATGATGACCAATTGGCCATCTTGGTACAGTATATTGAACTCGGATAAATCAGCGTGGACGAGTCGGCACTCGTTGTAAATGCGCCACATGATTACCACACAATCCCGATACAATTCGCGAGCTTTCGACGTGCTCAACTCCACATCCTTGAGCTTTGGTGCCGGCCAGCCGTCGCGACCACAGAAGCGCATGACGAGCACATGGGAACGCAATAGAATGGGCTCGGGAACTGGAACGCTCGCGTTGTGCATGCGCAGATAGTTGCGCATTTCCTTTTCGGCCCAGGTGCGCACCATTTTGCGGGGATTGTGCTTGCAGTACCCGTGACGGAAACGAAATTCGCCTGACACATACTTGTCCCGATCCTTGAACACCAGTATTGATGTCTTGTAGATCTTGATGGCAAACTCGTCCTCACCATTCTTCGAAGCGGCATGGTAAACATTTGCCTCCTTACCGGTGGATATGCAGCCGTTGATCTCCTGAATGAGTCCGCGATTCAGCAGCTTGAAGAGTATCATGCGCGTCCGTGGATCCATCACCTGCTCCGCGGTAGCGCGATCATGCTTGTCCCGGACTCGCACCCGTTCCGTCTCCTGGCGCCGTTCGAAGCTCACCAGCCGGTTTGCGGCTTGAGTGCTCATATTCGCATTCGGATCGTATTTCTCCACATTAATGCGTGCTGAGTAGCGACGCAGAACTTTCTCATTTGGCTGGTAGTTGCTCAGGCGCTGCGTGGAGCCAGATGCATTGGCACTTCCACTGGTGCTTTTGCCACCAGCTGCTACTGTCAGCTGTGGTTGGGCATTGTGCTTGTTGAAGCCGCTGTAGGCTTCCTCGTACGCATCATAGCTATCGCCCACATCGTAGTCATCGTCTTCCTCATCATCATCTGCATAGTCTGATGCAGATTCCTGGCCAGGATCGGTAGTTTGCTGGCAAAGATTATCACTTGCATCCTTGTCGCTTAGCTTGATGTCCTTAAATATGTCGTGCTTCACTGTCAGCGACTTAAAGTCCTGCATCCACTCAGACTGCAAGCAATTGCATTTAAATAACATTTATTTACTTATTTTGCGGAAACTTACCTTCTTTAAGTCCACTTCATCCTCCTCGGGGTCGCTATATTTGTGCTCATCGGTCATCTTGTGAAATACCAACGAGTAAATGCTCAATTCGTGAAACTCTATTAATAAAAATAGCTTTTTGTGGTGCAGCCTTTTGTTTATATATGCGAGCAGCTTCCAAAAGTTCACGCTTTATTTTAAATTTATTGTGAAATGCATAAAGCACGCACGTGTAATTCGCCAACAGCGGAAACTTTTGCCATTCGTCGCCGTACGTTGACATTGTTTTGGTATTTTTGGCTATCGATAACTCAAACACACCGATTTAATATATATCGCAACAGCATGAACTGCAACAGCTGTTCTCTGTTGAGGTTCAGAAACAAATTGAGTGACTTGTGGCGCCACTTAATAATATTTATTAATTCTATTTAAAAAATACTGTAAGATTAAAATATTTAACTAAATAGAAGATAATGTCAAAATGTTTGTATTGGCTGAACTGAAAGACAATGTACGCATTGCACCAGACCAGTTTAACTTGAAGCTGGTGGACGCGGTGCGCGACGAAATTGACCGTAAGCTGGCCAACAAGGTAACTTAAGAAAATTATAAATGAAAACATTGAATAAAGTGTGTTGCTGGTTGCTTCACAGGTGCTGCTGAATGTTGGACTGTGCATAGCTCTCAAAGAGATTGTCTCACTGAAGGACTCAATAATTCTGCCTGGCGATGGTGCCTCGCACACGGAGGTGCTGTTCCGCTATGTGGTCTTCCGGCCAACGGTGGGCACCGTTATGACCGGTAAAATACGCAACTGCAGCCGGGAGGGAGTGCATGTGACGTTGGGCTTTTTCGATGATATACTCATTCCACATGCGGCACTGCAGCATCCTTCTCGTTTCGATGAGGCGGAACAGGCATGGGTCTGGGAATATCCGTTGGAGGATGGCAATAAACATGATCTTTTCATGGATGTTGGCGAGCCGATTAAGTTTCGTGTTTCCCGCGAAATATTTGAAGAAACCTCACCCATTGGGCCGCCCAAGGCGGAGGGCCAAGCGTCCCAGAGTGCAAGCACTTCAGCAGCGGCAGCAGCTGCTGCCACAGTTGCAGCATCGCAAGAAGTAAAAGCTCCCTACAAAATTATCGTAAGCCACTACGATTATAATTTTTGAGGCTGTTTCTTGAACGTGTTCTTAATTTCCAGGGCGCTATTAACGAGTCCGGACTGGGTGTGCTTTCCTGGTGGGATCAGCAGGCCAAGGATGGCGAACAAGAGGGCGAGGAGGATAATACGGAATACGATAATGATGATGATGGCGAAGGCGCCTGCGAGGAATAATCACGACTCATTTTTTGCGCTATTGTCGCAATATTTGTAAATATCCAAGTCCAGATCGAGTTGTACATCATCGAGTGGTGTACATGGAAAAGATAACTTTACCAATTAAGGGATACTATTAAGAGTTGATCTATTAAAAAATTATCGAACTAATGCACAAAATGTTTGAGTTTTTCCCAAATGAAACGCAACAATTTCAATTCTGCTTTAGTATATTTTTGTTGTTGATTTTTTTAGAATTTGTTTTGTATTTTTAGATTTGCAAATGGCATTTGTTAAATGTTCATATTTGATTTGAAGTATTTCAAACAGTAATTCTCACATATTCCATTTAAACACTGGTAGCGCAGCTCTATTATATAAGGTAGTTTATCCATATATTTAATAATTTATTATATTTTATATTTAACTCTTTGTCGTTAGCGACTTAGTTCTAGGAAGGGCGGCACAGGGACTTCAGTATATATATATATATATATATATATATATATATGTATATATACCATTTAATCTCTTTTTATCTTTTAGTTTATCATTCAAATATATAGCTCCATGAAATATATGCGTTCTCAATTTAGTTCGATTGGATTTGTATTTTTTTGTATTTGCTTAGCGTGCGCATTTGTCTAAATCGGCTAATTCTAAAACTTGTATCCATTATTTGATTAGTGTTTTTTTTAATTTTATTTTTTCGATTGTGGAGTAGAATTAAGGGGAGGAGGCAAATGGGATTATTGTTAGAATAGTTAGCCATAGTATGGTACAATTGATGGAAAGCTTTTCGTGGTCGGGGGAGGCTACAAAAGTGAGCTAAGCTATAAAGCTGGTTAGCAATTTTGCCTCTAAGTTGTTGTTGCTTTGAACAATAAATTGCATAGTTTTTGATTTTACTTGCCGGTTGCATTCGCTTAAACACTTCGTTTCATTTTTGTTTGTTATAATATCTGTTTTGTCTTTTATGCGCAATGCTTAAAGTTAATTTACATAAATATCTATATAAATTGTTTCTGCTGTTTCTGGTTTTTGCACAATCTTCAATGGTTAATTACAGTGAGATTAATTAAAATTTGCTTTAAAAACTACAATAATAAATATAAATTATCATTTAGACGTCATCTCGGTATTGTACTGATTTGTAAATAAATATCATTTAGGGGTACTTTCTTGGTATTACCTCTTAAACAGCTCTCTCAACTTAATAATTATACATATATAGTAGTTCCAGTTAAAATCACAGTAGAAATCATAGAAAATTGTAAAAACTAAGGATTTACAGTTGTTACGAGAATTTTTGTATAGCACATGAGGAACTTCCCGACTAAAAATAACAATCTAAAAAAAAACTAGCATACAAATAGAATCATTATAATCAAACTGAATCTAAACAAAATCAGTTACATTCTGGTTCTTGTTCACATTCAAATAAAGTAATCGTTCAATTATTCGATAATCAAGCAACGTGGAAGATGCTCCTTCAAATAATCGAAGAGTTCGTGCGAGGCGCCCGGACAATTGGTCAGCTCCAGCTCCTGCAGATGACGCAACTGGATGAGACTGGACAAGCCCGATGACGTCAGCAGCGGACAACCAGCGAGCGAAAGCACCTGCAGATTGCGCATTGAGCACAAATGCTGCAGTCCAAAATCCCGCACCTGGGAACACCAGCGCAAAAAGAGAGCGGTCAGCGATAGCATCGTGGATATATAACCAACTCCGATATCTGTTATATGCACGCATCTACAAAATAAATGGCAGAGAATATATTACAAAATGCTGCTTAGTATTTGTGGTGGATTATTGTTTATGACTTGTAAAAATAAAAGACTTATTTGAAGAAGTCTAAGAAAACGAATTTTCTTTCTTAAATTAACAAACTCAACGGAGTCGTTAAGTCTTTTTAAAGATGCGTGCTATGTCTAACATTTATTTGAAATAATATTACATTCTCAAAAAAGAGGTTAGCAGGTATTTTTAAGCTCTGTGAATTCCAATGAAAAAGAACAAATTAAGTCATTAAATTCTTGTAGCAGTAACCGGATCAAGTCGCAGAGTATTTAAGACTGTTTGTTTGTTTGGGGAGAAGTCTAAGAAAACGTTGTTTATTTCTTAAGCCGTTAAGTCATGCACGCTATGATTTATGTTCTTCTGAATTAAAATTAGATTATTCTAAGATGTATAAAACAAGTTTGCATGTTGTATTATCAACTTCAAGCTTTAGCACAAAAGAGCCAATTAAATTGCAAACTTCTTGTAATAAAACTAATAAAGCATCCCATAAGAATTTATAGCTTAAAGTAAGTAACATAGTTAGAACCATTGCGAAATCCACTCAAAATTTATAACCAACTAAAAACCCTTTAAGTCTTGCTAAAGTGATGATGTCGACATTGGAAACTGCTGTTGCCACTTGCAGCAGAGTGTGGCGCGTTGGGAGTTTGAGCGGAGCAAAGTCGGAAATTGAATTTAACTCATGAATAATTACGAACTGAGAGGGGCAGCTATAAAATGAAATGTGATGGGCTTGAGCTCACCTATCCAAAGTCAATTCCTCCAGCTGGTTCAGATCACAGGCGATATACTCGAGCGAGGCGTCCGTAATACGGGGACACCAGGACAGGTCCAGGGCGCGCAATTTCTGCAGATTCTCGGCAATCAGCTCGACGCCATCATCGGTGAGTTTGCTGCAGCCGGACAGGCTGAGCACCGTTAGATGCGGCAACGAGTGCACTGCAAGTAAAATGAACAGAATCAAAAAATAAACGGTAAAAGAAAGTCAAGAAAAGTTTACATTAACTTTAAGTGGAAACTATGGCGTAAAGTTGATACAGCAGCAGCAACGACAACAGAGGCAAAAACAACTCATGAGAGGCAGCTGTTGGCTGACAGCCGGATGAAAAGTAGGTTGCCGCTTGCCGCATGCATCCCATGCCCAAGAGGACTCTTGCATAGTTTATGAAGCGTGTGATTCAAAAGGGAAATTAACCATAGTATTTCCAGCTTAAGGATGTTGCATATTATTGCAATGCTTTTGGGCTTAATAATCGATAGGAATCAATGCTTTTGTCGGCTTAGACTTAACAAAGTTGTTGCAATTTTGCAAGTTGAATAAAATACGAACATTTAACTTGCAGCAGCACTTTATATTCAAGTTTATTTAATAAATGAACTCATAGGCATCTGAAGCATGTGTGTGTTGTGCGCTCTTTGAGGCGAGCACTAATTGAATCTGGATGATTATTGAGTTTTGTGGCTATTCTGTTGACTGTTGGCTAAAAGCCTTTGCATAGATTCAATTTGCTCACATGACTGCTGCTAACGGCTGCTCTTTCCGTGTTTGCGAGTACACAAAACTAAAACTAAGAATGAAAGAGTAGCCTCGTCCATTTGTTTTTTGCTTTATTTTTTTCTTTTGACTGACAAAGACTAAAACTATGTTCTAGTTGCGTCAGCTGCTGTTTTATGTGCCACACATTTGTGCAACACAGTTGACAAGATTCTTTTTGTAGCTTGCTTGCTCGTTACTTATACAATGTTCTTTGTTTTAGCTCGGATTTGTATTTGTCACAGAACGGATTTCATTCTAACAATTGTGTTAAGTCAGAAAACTAGGCTGGCAAAAAACCATTTAGAAATTCGTAATCTCGAGATATAAATTTGGACACTAGACACTCTTTATACGTTTATTCATTAAATTATGACTTAGCCATAATTGCTTTAAACCTTATTCGAGCATTTTTCTGCTTTTCGAGTTTGCAATTTAAATGCGATTTTGACATCGTCGACATTTTGAACTCCAACTTAAAGTTGAAGCCTGCCACATTTCTAAGCCAAAGGATTGTCTGGCCGCTAATTAGAGGATGTGGGGGCGGCGGATGGAAGCAGCAGCAGACGGCTACAATTACGCTTGGTAAGCGGCTTAAGCGAGCGAGCGAGCCGCACAAAGGTGGCTCTCTGGCAATGGTGAATGAAGCGTTGGTTTGACTAAGTCGACCAGCCGTTGATTTGGCCACGTGCCTTCAGTTTGCATGCTGGGCTGCATAAACAAAGATAAGCATAAAAAACATAACGTACTTTCAAGTAAAAGGAGCGAAAGGGAAACAGAAGCTACACTCACAAAAACAAATCGGCTTAATTTAAGTAAATCGCCAAACGTTTTTTGGGACCTAGCGCTCCTCACAATATTATACTTAAAGAAAATAATTGCAATCTGTGGATTTCTTAAAAAAAACTTGTATTTTTTAATGTCAAGGTGAATTTTGGAATTGACGATTTGAGGTAAACCACCTTTCTACTTTTAAGAAAAATGTTTTCTTAAACAAATTATTTTCAAAAAAAACTTTCTAATTTTTAGGTTGATTTTTTTTGAGTGTACTTTGTCTAGCATAGCGCGCTATTGACGCTGAAGATGAAGTCAAAAAAATGCAAATATGCAGGGCCAAAGTAAGTAACTAAGCTGCTTTTCACTCGACTTCTAAATAACTGGAACTATATATAAATACACATTTATATACGTATATACATACATAGATATTTAGTAGTAGAAGCATGCATATTTATTTAGTAGTAGAAGCATGCATATGGGATCAACTGTGCCCCACTTTGCCGGCCACCAGATACGGATTCGAGTATAGTCGTGCCTTGTTTGGCTTCTGACCAAAATAACCACAAGGTGCTCTCGTCGTACACAGAAACGATTTGAATTACAATATGAATACTGTATTATGAAATGCGGCTATCTTTCATTTGTAAATAAAAGCTTGTATTCAAAAACGAGGCCCCATTCAAAAAATAGTTATTGTTGGCACACAAGAACTATAAATGAAAGACAGGATGCTTCTAGCTATTTGTAAAAACCAATTACAAAATATTTAAGGAAAATAGAATTCAGCAAAATCGTATGTTTTATAAAGAGCTATTTTTCAAAATGTGTAAAGTGAAACATTTATCGATAGTCAGTTTCATTGGAATTTCCAATTGTGAAGCGAATAACAGTTAGAATGGCCTGGTATAAGGAGGTTGAGGCAGCTAACTGTAACTGTATCCAATGGTATCAATTGGTGGCAACAGCAATTGTGGGTTAAGTCGTCTACAAAATAGGGGGACACTTCAAAGCTAAAAACCGCAGAGAAAATCGAGTAGAACGCCGTCAATAACAAAGGCTGGCAATCACAACGTGAGATGTGTGGATGTGTGGATGTGTATTTAAATGAATGCTGAGCGTTTCATGCCATAAGCGAAAGAGATGGAGAAACAGGGATAGAAAGAGATGGCAATAGATGAACTGCAGCTGCATATGCATTAAATTGAGTTGAGATGTATGACTAGGCTCAAATGCAACAGACCACAGCGATGAGAGTGAGAGAGCGCAGGAGAGTGTGTGAAGGAGAGAGAGAGAGAGAGACTTGAGGAGAGTTTTAAGTGGCATCGATTGAATTACATTTGTAGAGCCAAACTAAAATGCATTTGCATTCGCATTAGAAGCCTCAAAGCGCACAGCAATTCAAGGGGGGAGATTATTGAGATCGGTTTAGATTTCTCAGAGTATTTATCGCGCTTGTAATCGCAGATGAAATTCATTTCATTATCAGCTGCACATCGAGCAGCAGCGATCGGGGCGACTCCATCGAACTAATATATAAACAAGTGTGTTTGTGTGTGTGTATATATAGAAAAAGTGATTTAGTGCAACGTTTACGAGTCCTGTGTGTGTTGCAGTTTCGGTTTGTGACCGACACTAACGGGTAGTTAAAGTGCATCCTCGCATTCTGCTGGCTTACTCGTTTTTGCGATCACAAATTCTGAAATTGCAACGAAAAGCAACAAAAATATATATAAAAAAAAAGAAAAACTAAAATCTAAAACTGAAAATTGATACGAATTTCAAATGGGAGGGGGTTGGCAGGGAGGGGGCGAGGTCAATGTGAGTTCGCTACGAACTAGATTCCGTATGCAGTGATGTGGCAAATGTGTAAACTGTGAGATATTTTTATGATTGTTCGAATCGTGTTTCATTTTAGAGAGACAGACAGAGAGAGAGAGAGAGAGAGAGAGAGAGAGAGAGAGGAGAGAGAGAGATCTAAATTCCCAATAGAAATACAGTAAGTATATAGCCAGACAGATAGTATGTCAATATTGTTGTATAATAATTCTTATGTATGTACATTAATCCCAAGGAAAACATTATTAAAAGTGTCTACAATCAGTGACTGAAACACATTTAAATGACACAAGCACAAAGATTTCGATTTAAATAAATCGAATATACAATGCTATACCCTTCAGAATATCTGATAATCGCGCACTCCTGATTATATTCTATTTATTAAGCAATTAGTATTTCAATATAAGCGTTTCAAAAGTAAGCAGGCTAAATCTAAATCTACACCACACAAATAGATGCAGAACTCTTTAAAGCTTTCAATTCGATCAATTTCATGCACACATTTCATATTATGAATCAGTTATATGTATGCTAAGAAGATATTAACAGAAAAACAGAATAGAAAATGCCATAGTGAAGTTTTACCTAGCAACACGAAATTTGCTTTGATGTGGCATCAAATATTTTGACAGAGATTTTCAAGTTTTCGGAATAATTTAAATTGTATGGCGTAAATCGAATTTGTGTTTCTTGGAAATGGGCGAAATGGTGTCTGTCAATATAACTACTTGATATGTAAATCGAAATTTGCGCATGGTAAAACATTACGAATAGCTAGCAATAGTGAATTTACACACATACATACACACACACACACACACACACACACACACACCCACGGAGACACACACACACTCCCACACACACACCCAAAATGCTGTAGGTTAAGCTAACAATTTGTAACTTGTGTGCTGCAATATACATTTACCATAAAGCTAACGCCTTTTATGTGTATGTGTGTGTGTATGGGTTTCCTTTGCAATTCGTTTTTGTATCCATATGGCCCACACATATGTATGTGAGTTTCTATATCCCATCTACATTTATTTAAAGCTGCGCCTCTTATCTGCTTTTAGGCGTCGAAGATGTCAAACTGTCAAACGAATACAAAGCACTCTTTCCATATGTAAGTGCCTACTTACGAGTGAGTGTGTGTGCCAGTGTGTGTGTGTGTGTGTGAGTATATGTGTCAGTGTGTATAAGATGGGAGAGACCTTTGAATGAGTTGAGCTGGAGCGTGGGTTTAATCAATGCTTAGAGCACATTTAATGCCATATTTCCTTTGATCCTTGATTCTTGATTAATGGAGGCAAATATGCCAAATACCCTATAATTCCAAGCCACATACCAAACTAAAGGATATCCAAAATAAGTATGGAGTGCAAACACACAAAGAAAGTAAGAAAGTGCAACTTAAACTGTTCTGAAATAAGCAAAGTCATCTTTGATCTAATTTTAACATAAAAATTGTGTGCATAGTTATTACAATTTTACTTTGCCATTTACAGGGTATCTACAGCACAAATAGTAGTCGAGCTCGAGCATTACATTTGTGCTGGTGTATGTTGTCTGTTCGCTGTCATTTTCACTCCATATTGCAAATATGACAAATCTAAGCCGCACTCATAAATATCGTGTGGAATGCTTGGCACGCATTCTGACTACTGTTTTGATACCCAGCCGCTATTTCAGGCGGCAAACAGGGCATGCCAATGTGACAGTCAGAAGGATGCAACGCCACAACGTGGACTAAAAGTGGTATTCTGATATGTAGTTTATTTGATAAATATACATACATATACAGATGTACTATTAGCCTAACAGAATGCGAGGTAAATATGATAATAATCTCGGTTGTGTCTCTCTTGCAGGATATTTTGTAGTCTATCAACTGGCGCACTCTCACTTGTATCTTTATTGATTTTTTGCTATTTTTTCTACTTTGAAAGGAGAAAGCTGCTTAGACTAATCGTCAAATATAAGTTGTGACACATACATATATATATATATAAAATATATTTAGGTATAAAATATGTATTTGGTGTGGGTGGGAAAAGTTGAAGTTTTCGCTGGAAAATGTTGAATCCTTTTGCTTAGGCAGCCCACAATAATTGTTTGGTTAACAAATTCCCTAAAGGAAACACATACACAGTTAATGTAAAAACAGTTTACAACGATTTATCAATTAATGTATTCAATTTGAAAGCCGTGTAAAATAGTTTATTTAATTTAATTAAATTACTGACTGACTGGAGCAATTAATTAACTTAAATTTAAATATGTGCAGCAACAAAAATGGCACATCAAAGATTATGCCAAGCATTATATTAAAATGAGATAGGATAAAGGCTTAAAGGACACTCCAGAACAGAAAGAACAAAGGCAAACACAACATATGAAAAGTGAATTTTGCAGTTGACATAGCGAAAAGTTTGAGGTAAACATTGAGCCTCAATTGAAAAGCCTTAAAGCTGCTGAGCAAAGCAAGCCCTGGCCGGGGGAGGAGCGGGGAAGAAGTGCGTGAGATTAGGCCATAACGAGCACACAAAGTCAAATAATGTTGGTTTTGGCAATGAGTGCGGTTCATTATGCTGACGTCTTTGTCAGCGTGTCGCTGGAGTGCGATAAGGATTACGTAACACTCCTGGAAAAAGGGACTCGGCTACGGCTGGTCACGACTAAGGACCCGTAATAGCGCTGCCGGTGTGCTAAAAGTGTTGCCAGAATTAAATTAGCAACGGCAACGGCAACAGCACCAGCACCAGCAAAAGCCTCCTTAGATGAATATCGCATCATGGTGCTCTCGGTACTCTTTAATTAACTGCAAATTGTGCACAAGAGAATCGACAATTTGGCAAGCAAACGTGGCTAACAAATGCCGCGGGAATATTCGGGGGGGAAGAGCAGAGAGGGGATGGTGTCTTTTCGTCATGGCAAATTGTTCAGCAATTTACAAACAAACGAAATTCGCAAATCGTTTAAATTACATATTTTGGCACACTGACAAGTTCTCAATTCAGTTTGTCATTTCAATCAAAATTAATTTCATACATTTGACAGTCCCGTTTGTCATTGTTATTACAACTAAATGTGTGCTTATTTATTTAGTTGTTATACCAAATAAAATAATATGTACTTGTGTTTGAAGTGATTCATGTATATTTATTTGCATTATTATTGTTATTACTTTGCATTAGATTCCATTAGCAGGACATCTGTACGTATACGTGATATATGTAACTCAATATTTGACATTTGTGTAGTTATATTTATCGGTAGATGTGAAATGTATGTCTATATCTATCTCGATGTCACAACTTAGCTCATCTGGCAGCTAAAGGATATATATATCCGCTGTGATTGGCTGCGACTTATGTAATGTCTGCAGCAAAAACATGAATATCTTCAAACTTTTTTAAACTGAGGATATAATTCGCATAGTAACAGAGAGCTAAAGGGATATAGCTATATACCGATTCGGGTATATATGCCCCATGTGCTCGGGGAAGTCTACTTTAATGTGTTACAAACTTTACGGATAGATTCTAAGACTCTCTGCAAGTGTGTAAGAGTTTTGACTAGAGTATATAAAGGTATAAGAACAGGATCTATAGATTATAACTTAACGTAAAGATGATATTTGCAATTGCCGATATCTGTAACACAATATATATTCAAAATTTATCCATAGTTTCGGGAGGCTTAAGTTATCTGAATATACTTATGCATTGACATACGGAATTTACATACCATATTATTAAGACCCAACGGATTGTCTAAACTAAAAATATTAGAAAAACCTCAGATTGCTTTCCCTAAGACAAGGAACAAATTTATTTTTTAGTTCGCTGCAACACTATTCTGCTTAAAGATTCCTCTACTCAAATATTCTTCAATTTCTCATGCGATATGTATACGTATGTGTGCACATTCATTATCTGATCTACTTGCACAACGAACTGCACTGTGTACACATTTTTAAGGAATTTCTGTTGGTTTTTGTGTTTTTTTTCTTGCAGAATGGCCAACTTGTGGAGGAGTAGAAAAAAATATAGCTGGATAAACAGGTTGCAGCTTTATAAAAAGAATATTCACAGCTTTGCTGTGGAACGCGTTGGAGTAGACAATAAATACGCATCTGCCACACGGAAGCAGAAAAACTGCAACCCACACAACCAGCACACACACACACACACACACGCACACACATGACCTGAAAAGCGATGCGCGTGGGAGACGCAACAGAATGGGGCACTTTAGGCCCGGCTTATGTGTTGTGGGGTTAAAACCAAGTACCCAGCTCGGTGGAGCCATCCAGGGACAGTGGAGCTAAGCGGTTTCATGAATTTTTAATCAGAGGTGGAGCACGTGTCGCTTGATCCACATCAAAGGTGCCATGGCAACCACCAAGTACACCCAGCAGAAGCCACCAACTAAAAGTTTAATGAGCAAAAGTCTAACGAATAATGCTTCCAACAAATATTTATATTAATACTCGAAGGTGATCCTTAAGCTAATTTTGACTTTCAGCCAGTTCCGATTCGCGTATGAAAAGTATAAAAATTCTTTTAGAGATTCCAGTTATTTTTACAAACTTTTTATGGTAACTTTTTACGTATTGGTACCTTAATGTTTAAGCGATAAGTAATGGTACAATAAAAAAGTTTGACGTATAATAAACTGATACCAGAGTAAACCAGCTGTTAACATGTGGCAAGGAGCCTACTTGCAATTGAGCAAATTAATTATCTGACATATATATTATATATGTCGGTCGGTATTTTAAGTTTGATCTGATAACTGATCTGTCTGCAACGTTATCTTATCTAGCCTTTAAAATGCAGGAGGCATATCCAACATCAATCAATATCAATCTCTCATCAATCATCTGGTTCCTTGCTGGTTCATCCATCATGCAGAGCTGACTAGTTTTGTCATTTTTAATTGGAATTAATGATTTTCGTTTGCTCAGCGCATAAGCATTTTGTGTTCAACGCATAATTAAAGTGATGCGAAAGTGTGGTGAAAGTTGGTCTTGACTGCAAGTCCGCTCGACGTCACTTTCGCTGATTGCTGGCTGCCACAAGTGGCACGCAGCTGCGTCACGGCCGTAGGATGTGGACGTGACAGTCGTTTGACATGGCGTGGGCAGTGCCTAGCTCGTCCTAGTTCGTCCTGTTCTCCACTGACGTAATTGCCAGCACTGTTTAGAACTCGCATTTTCCTTCTTTTTTTCTCTCTTTTTTTTATAAGGCCAATCGTAATGGCAATCATTGTCAGCCGCATCCTTCGTAGGCGGAACGCCGCAATTTGTGTTGCATACTTTTAAGAGACAGTGTGCCTGCGTCACTGCGTGTGTTTGTGTGTGTGCTGTAAGTAATTGCCTGTTTAAATGTGCCGGGCATTAAAATAAAATTCATTTTGATTGCACTTATAAATCGCAGCCTACAGTTCAAGTTGCTCTGCCGAACTCAGTTCAAGTTGTATTTATTGATTTTTTTTAGGGCTTTTGGTGCATGCCACAAAAGGCTGAGCGGAACTCAGCCATGCCACCCAGCATCAGCTGCTGTTTTATATTTTTTGTTCTGCAGTCCAGCAAATGCCATTACATAAGCCGGCAATTAGAATTCTACGTTTACGAGTTTTACTTGTATTATGCGCGGCTCAACTTTGAACTAAGCTCCACTCCAGGCATTCTGGGTGTGTGTGTGTGTTGCCAACATTTGACTTTTTGCTCAGTTCGTGTCGCTTGTCAGCTGGATGGGAAGTCAACACATTTATTCAGTTAAACTTAGCCAGCATTTGGTTATTCACTTTTTGCATCTACTTCCAACTTTTTTTTTGGAATTAACAATTTGTACATTTTAAGCAAATTTCAATTAACTTTTTTATAACATTTTATAAGCCATGCATAAGAAGTAAACCCCACACAAATAAATGAATTAAACCTGTTAGTATTCATTACGATTAGAAACATCAATAAAGAAACCTTTGTTAAATATTTGTTTATTGTTTGTTGACATCTGTCTGTAGTTAATGTACAATTTAAGCCCACTTAAAAATACTTTTGCATTTACATTTAATAAACCTTGAATTGGAAGAATGAATTAATTGTGTCTTTCTATGATAAGTAGTAGTAAAGTAAATAAATAAATATTTATTAGAAATTATCTAGCTGCAATTGTACTTTGTACATTTTACTTCCTCAATATCATCTTTAAAGTCAAGCAGAAAATCCGACAAAGTATTTTATAAGTAAAACGTTTCATTATGAAAATCCTTGCTCAAGTTTTTTCCTGTTTTGGGCAGCCCGTTTGGTTTAATAGACTGCGGGACCAACGCTTTGAGATGGGTCAATGTATTGTTGCATTGTTGTCCAAGTTCATTAGACAGATGCTTGTGGCGTTCAAGTTGACATTGATGGATATGGTGTGAATTTAGCATAGGAATGGGAATGGGAATGGGAATGTGAATCCTGCTTGGAATCCAGCAGCAGGATGTGTCTTAAAATCATTTAGATGAAATGCTATTTTCATTGTCTTAAGGTTTACTGACCTTTCTGGCCAACGAATTGATGTTGCTTGAAACCATATAAATTGAACCAACTGCTGATGGAAGCTCTACAATCTAAGCACAACAAACACCCAAAAATAAAAAAGAATCTTTTACAAGAACAAGAAATCACTTAAAAGATGTAAACAGAAGCAAATCAAATCCACACAATACATTTTGGGTGGTATTCGTATTTAGTTAAGTTCATGGCCAAAAGCCGTGTGCAAAAAAAACGAAAAAAACAGAAAGCAGGCGACAATTGATTGGCAAGTTGGCCGAGTGGTCGTTTTGGGGAGATGGGCGTAGGAGGCGGGCGGGACGGGGAGGATGATGGGGCAGGTAGGTGGTGCGTGGCCAACAGCACGCGTCGAGATTTCCCGTTGAGCTTTTTATATACTTATAAATAAGTTAATTAAAAATTGCGACAGGCAAAAAAAAAAAACAATACACACAAGAGTGTAAATGAATTTATACAAAAGCCGCAGGGATGGCAACGTTGGCGACAACAACAACAACAAACAGCAACAATTACCTTGAAAATGTAAATGTAATTAAAAAAACGACGCAGTGCGAGAGAGAGAGAAAGAGAGAGAGAAAGAGAGAGAGAGAGGGAGAAGCAAGATAAGTGAGACTGAGCATGTTGGATAAACAGATCTGTGGTAAGCTTACAGGCAGCACTGCAAAAGACTGGCAAAATCACATTTTTAAGTGGTATCAGCCAATATACAAACCACACCCCCTACCAATCACCCTCCCCCCACCCATTTCACCAACAATTGCAGCCAAAACACACATCATTAGATAATTTTTGGCTAGCGCACAGATTGACGAAGATAAATTTGTCCGTATAACGTATTTACAATGTTGGCACCCCAAACGAAATGTAAGAAAGATAAATAAAGCCAAACAGACAGATATTATATATAATATTATAAAATATGCATGAATGCTGCAAAGCTTATAGGGAAAACTCTAGAGGAAAATTATTCAGCCAATTTACATTTAAACTTCACTTTTATGGCTCAATCTTTATTTTTCATTTTATACTTTCCTAATTATTAAGAAAACAAATTCAGAGAGTTTAAGTCTTTTACAAATTAGAAGATGAACAGCATTTGCTTTGAACAAGAATAAGCACATTTAAAAGCATATTTGGAATTTAAATCTAGCTATTCAATTTGATAAGTTCATCACTGTGTGCACCCACTGTACTTTCAACTGAGATGCGGCAGTTTGCGTTTTGATGCGGAACAAACACGGCAACATTCACGGATCTGTGAAACGTAGCTGGGATGCTGCCTAGCGCTTGTGCGGCTAAATTGATGGACACAACATTTCTGGTGCTGACATTTAATGACAATTGCAATTGTTCAGCTACGAAACGAACCGCGACCACTTCATCATTAGGATGCAGATGCCTATGATGATGATGATGATGATGATGATGATGATGATGCTACTGGGGATGATGATGATACAGATGAGGATGCGTTGCCAGATTTGCTCGCCTTGCTTTGTTTAATGTCAGCTGGCATTGCTGTTGACATTGTCAATTAATGTGAGATTAACTTGTTTGCAATTTTCGCAAAATTTTCTTATTTTCGGTTGCGTGCTCAGAACAAGTCACGCATACGCGCAGTTGAACGAACTTGCCCAACTCGTCGTCAGATGTTTGCCAATTAGCCTCAGGGGCGCCTCAGCGATGTTTCACACACACACACACACATACAGAGATATCACTTGGACTTCCGTTTCCGGCGCTGTCACAGCTCGCGTGCCAAATGAAGTGTCACCTGTCCAAAAAAATACCTAAAAAACACATTTGACGAGGCGCAGCAATAAAAATGCCCATTGGCAACGGGCCCACACAGCAGCAGCGGCAACTAGGGTAATCAGTAGTAGTAAAAGAAACAACAACAACAACAAAAATAAGGATTGCCTCCTGTGAGAATTGAACTCACGACCGCTGGTTTACAAGACCAGCGCTCTGCCACTGAGCTAAGAAGGCACCTGGGGCACAGGCCACAGCTGAAAGAGTTGAAAGACTCGTCTCAATTGCATTAAATGGCAAATTTAATTAGCTAAATGGCCTCTTCATGTGACAGCTTGCTGCTCTGTTGCTCTGATAAGAGTGCGTTACGTTGTTGGTGCGAGCTTATCAAAACTTTTGCTTCAACAGTTGCCATTTTAAGTTAACGATTTTGAGCAGCAGGCAGCAGGCAGCAGTCGGCAAACTGGTTGAAACTTCTGAACAGAATCTTTGCGTTTACCTTGACTTGACAAGATTGTCCTTAAGTCGTGCACAAATCACAACAACTTAAAACATGTAACTAAAAGTTTCTTGTGCAAAGTTGTCTTTCTCATTTATATGAGAACAATTGAATTAGTCTATGGAATTGAAGTCTTTTCTTAATTATTATTTCGAATTCATGAATTGCTTTGCACTTTTTCTGAGTGCAAATAATGTTAATGTTGAAACCAAATAAGTTACTTAGGTTTATTCTTGTGTTTTGGTAGTTATCTAAATTTGCTAATTATTTTGAAAATCACGTTTTCAACTTTAAATGTACGATTGATCTACACGCAAAACTATGATCAAAAAGCCCTCGCTTTTCAAAATAAGTTGAGTTTTGACGAAGTTATGGCATTTTGAAGTTTCGACCTGTGCCCATATATCGATTTTCAGACTAGAATTTTCACTTATGTTCCGACCTAAAATCACGTTTTTAACTTTAAATGTACGATTGATTTAGGGGTAAAACTATGATCAAAAAGCCCTCGCTTTTCAAAATAAGTTGAGTTTTGACGAAGTTATGGCATTTTGAAGTTTCGACCTGTGCCCATATATCGATTTTCAGACTAGAATTTTCACTTATGTTCCGACCTAAAATCACGTTTTTAACTTTAAATGTACGATTGATTTAGGGGTAAAACTATGATCAAAAAGCCCTCGCTTTTCAAAATAAGTTGAGTTTTGACGAAGTTATGGCATTTTGAAGTTTCGACCTGTGCCCATATATCGATTTTCAGACTAGAATTTTCACTTATGTTCCGACCTAAAATCACGTTTTTAACTTTAAATGTACGATTGATTTAGGGGTAAAACTATGATCAAAAAGCCCTCGCTTTTCAAAATAAGTTGAGTTTTGACGAAGTTATGGCATTTTGAAGTTTCGACCTGTGCCCATATATCGATTTTCAGACTAGAATTTTTACTTATGTTCCGACCTAAAATCACGTTTTTAACTTTAAATGTACGATTGATTTAGGGGTAAAACTATGATCAAAAAGCCCTCGCTTTTCAAAATAAGTTGAGTTTTGACGAAGTTATGGCATTTTGAAGTTTCGACCTGTGCCCATATATCGATTTTCAGACTAGAATTTTTACTTATGTTCCGACCTAAAATCACGTTTTTAACTTTAAATGTACGATTGATTTAGGGGCAAAACTATGATCAAAAAGCCCTCGCTTTTTAAAATAAGTTGAGTTTTGACGAAGTTATGGCATTTTGAAGTTTCGACCTGTGCCCATATATCGATTTTCAGACTAGAATTTTCACTTATGTTCCGACCTAAAATCACGTTTTTAACTTTAAATGTACGATTGATTTAGGGGTAAAACTATGATCAAAAAGCCCTCGCTTTTCAAAATAAGTTGAGTTTTGACGAAGTTATGGCATTTTGAAGTTTCGACCTGTGCCCATATATCGATTTTCAGACTAGAATTTTTACTTATGTTCCGACCTAAAATCACGTTTTTAACTTTAAATGTACGATTGATTTAGGGGTAAAACTATGATCAAAAAGCCCTCGCTTTTTAAAATAAGTTGAGTTTTGACGAAGTTATGGCATTTTGAAGTTTCGACCTGTGCCCATATATCGATTTTCAGACTAGAATTTTCACTTATGTTCCGACCTAAAATCACGTTTTTAACTTTAAATGTACGATTGATTTAGGGGTAAAACTATGATCAAAAAGCCCTCGCTTTTCAAAATAAGTTGAGTTTTGACGAAGTTATGGCATTTTGAAGTTTCGACCTGTGCCCATATATCGATTTTCAGACTAGAATTTTTACTTATGTTCCGACCTAAAATCACGTTTTTAACTTTAAATGTACGATTGATTTAGGGGCAAAACTATGATCAAAAAGCCCTCGCTTTTTAAAATAAGTTGAGTTTTGACGAAGTTATGGCATTTTGAAGTTTCGACCTGTGCCCATATATCGATTTTCAGACTAGAATTTTCACTTATGTTCCGACCTAAAATCACGTTTTTAACTTTAAATGTACGATTGATTTAGGGGCAAAACTATGATCAAAAAGCCCTCGCTTTTCAAAATAAGTTGAGTTTTGACGAAGTTATGGCATTTTGAAGTTTCGACCTGTGCCCATATATCGATTTTCAGACTAGAATTTTTACTTATGTTCCGACCTAAAATCACGTTTTTAACTTTAAATGTACGATTGATTTAGGGGCAAAACTATGATCAAAAAGCCCTCGCTTTTTAAAATAAGTTGAGTTTTGACGAAGTTATGGCATTTTGAAGTTTCGACCTGTGCCCATATATCGATTTTCAGACTAGAATTTTCACTTATGTTCCGACCTAAAATCACGTTTTTAACTTTAAATGTACGATTGATTTAGGGGTAAAACTATGATCAAAAAGCCCTCGCTTTTCAAAATAAGTTGAGTTTTGACGAAGTTATGGCATTTTGAAGTTTCGACCTGTGCCCATATATCGATTTTCAGACTAGAATTTTCACTTATGTTCCGACCTAAAATCACGTTTTTAACTTTAAATGTACGATTGATTTAGGGGTAAAACTATGATCAAAAAGCCCTCGCTTTTCAAAATAAGTTGAGTTTTGACGAAGTTATGGCATTTTGAAGTTTCGACCTGTGCCCATATATCGATTTTCAGACTAGAATTTTCACTTATGTTCCGACCTAAAATCACGTTTTTAACTTTAAATGTACGATTGATTTAGGGGCAAAACTATGATCAAAAAGCCCTCGCTTTTCAAAATAAGTTGAGTTTTGACGAAGTTATGGCATTTTGAAGTTTCGACCTGTGCCCATATATCGATTTTCAGACTAGAATTTTCACTTATGTTCCGACCTAAAATCACGTTTTTAACTTTAAATGTACGATTGATTTAGGGGCAAAACTATGATCAAAAAGCCCTCGCTTTTCAAAATAAGTTGAGTTTTGACGAAGTTATGGCATTTTGAAGTTTCGACCTGTGCCCATATATCGATTTTCAGACTAGAATTTTTACTTATGTTCCGACCTAAAATCACGTTTTTAACTTTAAATGTACGATTGATTTAGGGGCAAAACTATGATCAAAAAGCCCTCGCTTTTCAAAATAAGTTGAGTTTTGACGAAGTTATGGCATTTTGAAGTTTCGATCTGTGCCCATATATCGATTTTCAGACTAGTATGTTCCGACCTAAAATCACGTTTTTAACTTTAAATGTACGATTGATTTAGGGGTAAAACTATGATCAAAAAGCCCTCGCTTTTAAAATAAGTTGAGTTTTGACGAAGTTATGGCATTTTGAAGTTTCGACCTGTGCCCATATATCGATTTTCAGACTAGAATTTTCACTTATGTTCCGACCTAAAATCACGTTTTTAACTTTAAATGTACGATTGATTTAGGGGTAAAACTATGATCAAAAAGCCCTCGCTTTTCAAAATAAGTTGAGTTTTGACGAAGTTATGGCATTTTGAAGTTTCGACCTGTGCCCATATATCGATTTTCAGACTAGAATTTTTACTTATGTTCCGACCTAAAATCACGTTTTTAACTTTAAATGTACGATTGATTTAGGGGCAAAACTATGAGCAAAAAGCCCTCGCTTTTTAAAATAAGTTGAGTTTTGACGAAGTTATGGCATTTTGAAGTTTCGATCTGTGCCCATATATCGATTTTCAGACTAGAATTTTTACTTATGTTCCGACCTAAAATCACGTTTTTAACTTTAAATGTACGATTGATTTAGGAGCAAAACTATGATCAAAAAGCCCTCGCTTTTTAAAATAAGTTGAGTTTGACGAAGTTATGGCTAAGTTGAGTTTGACGAAGTTATGGCATTTTGAAGTTTCGACCTGTGCCCATATATCGATTTTCAGACTAGAATTTTCACTTATGTTCCGACCTAAAATCACGTTTTTAACTTTAAATGTACGATTGATTTAGGGGCAAAACTGTGATCAAAAAGCCCTCGCTTTTCAAAATAAGTTGAGTTTTGACGAAGTTATGGCATTTTGAAGTTTCGACCTGTGCCCATATATCGATTTTCAGACTAGAATTTTTACTTATGTTCCGACCTAAAATCACGTTTTTAACTTTAAATGTACGATTGATTTAGGGGCAAAACTGTGATCAAAAAGCCCTCGCTTTTTAAAATAAGTTGAGTTTTGACGAAGTTATGGCATTTTGAACTTTCGACCTGTGCCCATATATCGATTTTCAGACTAGAATTTTCACTTATGTTCCGACCTAAAATCACGTTTTTAACTTTAAATGTACGATTGATTTAGGGGTAAAACTATGATCAAAAAGCCCTCGCTTTTCAAAATAAGTTGAGTTTTGACGAAGTTATGGCATTTTGAAGTTTCGACCTGTGCCCATATATCGATTTTCAGACTAGAATTTTTACTTATGTTCCGACCTAAAATCACGTTTTTAACTTTAAATGTACGATTGATTTAGGGGTAAAACTATGATCAAAAAGCCCTCGCTTTTCAAAATAAGTTGAGTTTTGACGAAGTTATGGCATTTTGAAGTTTCGATCTGTGCCCATATATCGATTTTCAGACTAGAATTTTCACTTATGTTCCGACCTAAAATCACGTTTTTAACTTTAAATGTACGATTGATTTAGGGGCAAAACTATGATCAAAAAGCCCTCGCTTTTCAAAATAAGTTGAGTTTTGACGAAGTTATGGCATTTTGAAGTTTCGACCTGTGCCCATATATCGATTTTCAGACTAGAATTTTCACTTATGTTCCGACCTAAAATCACGTTTTTAACTTTAAATGTACGATTGATTTAGGGGTAAAACTATGATCAAAAAGCCCTCGCTTTTCAAAATAAGTTGAGTTTTGACGAAGTTATGGCATTTTGAAGTTTCGACCTGTGCCCATATATCGATTTTCAGACTAGAATTTTTACTTATGTTCCGACCTAAAATCACGTTTTTAACTTTAAATGTACGATTGATTTAGGGGCAAAACTATGATCAAAAAGCCCTCGCTTTTTAAAATAAGTTGAGTTTTGACGAAGTTATGGCATTTTGAAGTTTCGACCTGTGCCCATATATCGATTTTCAGACTAGAATTTTCACTTATGTTCCGACCTAAAATCACGTTTTTAACTTTAAATGTACGATTGATTTAGGGGCAAAACTATGATCAAAAAGCCCTCGCTTTTCAAAATAAGTTGAGTTTTGACGAAGTTATGGCATTTTGAAGTTTCGACCTGTGCCCATATATCGATTTTCAGACTAGAATTTTCACTTATGTTCCGACCTAAAATCACGTTTTTAACTTTAAATGTACGATTGATTTAGGGGTAAAACTATGATCAAAAAGCCCTCGCTTTTCAAAATAAGTTGAGTTTTGACGAAGTTATGGCATTTTGAAGTTTCGACCTGTGCCCATATATCGATTTTCAGACTAGAATTTTCACTTATGTTCCGACCTAAAATCACGTTTTTAACTTTAAATGTACGATTGATTTAGGGGTAAAACTATGATCAAAAAGCCCTCGCTTTTCAAAATAAGTTGAGTTTTGACGAAGTTATGGCATTTTGAAGTTTCGACCTGTGCCCATATATCGATTTTCAGACTAGAATTTTTACTTATGTTCCGACCTAAAATCACGTTTTTAACTTTAAATGTACGATTGATTTAGGGGCAAAACTATGATCAAAAAGCCCTCGCTTTTTAAAATAAGTTGAGTTTTGACGAAGTTATGGCATTTTGAAGTTTCGACCTGTGCCCATATATCGATTTTCAGACTAGAATTTTCACTTATGTTCCGACCTAAAATCACGTTTTTAACTTTAAATGTACGATTGATTTAGGGGTAAAACTATGATCAAAAAGTCCTCGCTTTTCAAAATAAGTTGAGTTTTGACGAAGTTATGGCATTTTGAAGTTTCGACCTGTGCCCATATATCGATTTTCAGACTAGAATTTTTACTTATGTTCCGACCTAAAATCACGTTTTTAACTTTAAATGTACGATTGATTTAGGGGCAAAACTATGATCAAAAAGCCCTCGCTTTTTAAAATACGTTGAGTTTTGACGAAGTTATGGCATTTTGAAGATTCGACCTATGCACATATATCGATTTTCAGACTAGAATTTTCACTTATGTTCCGACCTAAAATCACGTTTTTAACTTTAAATGTACGATTGATTTAGGGGCAAAACTATGATCAAAAAGCCCTCGCTTTTTAAAATACGTTGAGTTTTGACGAAGTTATGGCATTTTGAAGATTCGACCTATGCCCACATATAAATTTAATAATTTTCTCTCTTACAATTTTAGCAAAGATATCGAGCCAGAATTACGTTTCCAGATTTAAATCTAGTATTATTAAAGAGGCCAAACCATGATTGAAAATCACCGGTTTTTTATACTCTGATTATTTTTGACAAAGTTATGGCTGTCGAAAGTTTTGCCCCGTTACCAAAAGCATTTTTTGGAGCAGAATTTTGGCAAGGATATCGATTCAGAATCGCGCTTCCAAATTTAAATGTAGCATTATTGAAGGACCATAATTTAAGTCGAACCATGATTAAGAAGCCAACATTTTTGCGTATCTGACTAATTTTGATAAAGTTAAGCTTCTCGAATGTTTTGACCCCTTCACTGACAGCATGCTTTTGGGTCCACTTTGAACTCCTCCCTACGAGCACATTTTGTTGTTACTGAGTTCGGAACAGGCCATTAATTAAATATTTCCGCATTTTACATTTATGTGGTCAACCGTTAAGCATTCAAATTAAAATGATAAAATATGGTTTTATAGATTAAAGTATTTGTAAATAACGTGTGTGTGTGTGTGCTATTTTTGCTGTGGTTGGCTTTTGTTGGGCAAATATTTGATGGACGATACGAAGTGTCCTCATTAAAAATATACTCATGTCAGTTTAATATTTGCTCGTGCTATAATTATGTAAATAGACAAATGCACAAATAAACACACACACATACATAATTCCCTGGGGTTTGTGCGAGAAATTCGTTTATTATTTTTCATATGAGTTTTTCGCATTGGTATTTTGTGCTTTTCTTTCAGCACTTGTATATAAAAATTCAAAATATATGACCATCATGCAAAATTGTTGTTTTTAGCTCGAATGAAAAGTTTATCTTGAAAAATGATATAAAATGTATACAATACACACGAGGCTTTGCTTTCTATTTGTTTGTGTTTGCAGCGAAATATAATTAAAAAATATGAATTAAATTCCAAAATTGTGTGGATAAACTGCTACAATTATATCTAATTCCACCTAATTGCCGTTTTTATCACTTGTATTGCCTCCTAAATTAAGCATAAATAATGCAAACGTTGTCGTCGAGGGACTCGTTAATTAATGTGACCAATAAAATTAGTTATACGTATTTAAAATGTATGCCAAGTGTTCCCGTTCACTTAAGATGAATGCTATTGAAGCAGATATCTTCGACTCTCGCTATATATATTCATGAGCAGCGTGCCTAGTTGAGGCGATATGAGGCCAATCCGCCTTAATAATCGTTGGAGAAATTCATTGTTGTATGAAAAACTTGTTGTTTACCAATATATTCGAATAAAATGTATAATTTATGCGTGTTATTATTCAACGAAAATGATTGATATCGGAATACTACAGTATACTATACTATATAAGATTTTCTTGCTTGTTATTACTAGGATTGACAAATTGGATAAAAAAACGTTCTCATTTCTTTTTTTTTAACGATTACAAATAATCTTCAAGTGGGGAGTAGAATATATAGATAATAAAAATAGCAATTATGCACTCTTTATGCTCCTAGTGATTTCAACTGATTAGCACAGGCTAACTAAGGGCAACTAACTAGAGTCGAAGTAATACCAGTTAGTTAGTCACAGCGGGCAGCAAACGTGCCACACAATTAATTGGACTTCAAGTCGAAAAGAATGCTTCTGGCAACGAGGCAACGAAGCAACGAGGCGTATGTGTGACTGAGTTGGCAGCCCAAGTGGCAAATCATTTGGCTTGGCAGCCTGCAGCAAACGATGCTGCTTAATTTGCTGCTGCACTTCAACGGTCCGAAAAAAAAACACACACACACACAAAAGTGAAACTCCATTGAAATTTCAGACTTGTGAGAGGGTCGGAGATGGCATAAAATTGGGGAGGGGGAGCGGACGGGTGTGTACAAAAGCGTTGTAGCGTATGGCAGCCATTTTGTAATTTGTAATAAACACATTCCCCTTGGGATACCATTCAAATTGCAAGCTGACAGACAACTGACTAGCATATATCCTGTACAAGTCAAAACAAAACAAATACCTCAACTTGTTACAGCTAGAACAAAAAAATGTGTACAGCATGCCCTTTTGGCTTTGATTACAGGGTATTTGCATAGCCATAACAGGCTATCAAATGAAGTGCAAGCGACCTGCGAAACGGCGCTGAGCCAGGTTCAACAAAACGACAAAACCAAAAGCAGTCCCTTGGGACACGTAGAAGGTCTGAACACTTGAATACCTTGCGAAAACAATAACTTATTTGGGATTAGAAATGTGACCTTCATTGGAGTGAGGAGTGAGCTTCATCAGCACAATAATAACGTATGATATCAAGCTGTAAACATTACCTAAATGGACAGATTATATCAATTGCAATTTTGAAAATATGTTTTCGATTTGTGCTCAAATTTCCAACCTGTCCTCTCGTCCAAGGCTGACAAGGGTGAAAGCCCGTTTGTCTGTCTGTGACGTCAAACGTTACGTGTTATTGCCCCCATAACATTAATTCGCCCGAAAAAAGGTTCAAATCATCAAAAATACTTTAATTAGTTGAGTGCAATACTTGGAAATAACCAAAATGATAGCACGAGTTTATTTTATTCTGTTTTTATTTGCTGTTTTGCAATAGCTATTTATAAATAGCGACAATATTCGCTCATTTCTATAGCTCCTGCTTCAACAATTGGCAAACACCTGGCGGATGTCCGGCACAGTTCTGGCGCAGAACAAGCAGCACAGTTATGTAACATAACAACAGGAATACGAATGCTCGAGGAATAAACAATTCCCGGAATTTATGATGAGACATCACGTGGACAGACCTTCAACTAACAACTTGCGACTTGTTTATGGCCAATTGTATATGGTTTCACTCGAATAGAGCTTGACGAACGAACAAAACAAATCAAAGCATTAAATTATCGATTTTAGTGTGGAAATTGGGAATCATAGCCTGAAACTTGCAAAACTTATGACTTGTATTTATATTTGAAGCATTCTCCATTTATATATATATATATTTAGCTTGTGACTTACCGATATTAACAATGCCATGATTGGTTAGTTCCCAGCATGACTGTAAGCGTAATATGCTCAAACTGTGACTCTGCTTTGGTGAAAAGTAGCCAAGGGCAGCATCTGTGACATGGTAAGCCTGTGGTTTGAGCAGAGCAGAACAGAATTCAATTAAGGATGAGCCCATGTTTGGCACACACACACACACAATACTTGCCTGTAGCGAAAACTCGTATAAGGATGGCAACAGCTGGGCAACCGCACCGACCGCCTCGTCCGCAATGTTGATGCAGTCCGCAAGTGACAAGGACACGATCCGCGGCGTCAGGCAGGCCCAGAGGCCCGCCTCGGTGACCTCATTGCAACCGGCCAGCTCAAGTTCAAACAGGCTCTGCAATTGTCATTTTACATACACAAAAACACATTTACAAAACGTATTCTTTCCTATTTTTTTTTTTTTAATTAAAAACTAGCTTATGCTGAAAACCAAACAAATGGGTGTTGCACTAAAAAGGGAATGTTAGAGAATTCGATAAAGTATTCAGATACATTTGATTAATGTTTCTAATCCCTCGAAAATCAACTTAATAATAAAAGCCTTTAGCTAAGTTTTCAAATAGTTCTGCAATATTAGAAATCAACTTAATTTTAAAAAATGAAAAATAAGTTAACCAAGGCATTAATTAAATGCGTATTTCAGTTTTAGATTTTGACATATTTTAAAAGCTATCTGACATTTTTAGTACTAGGGTTGGTAATAAAAGAATTTCAGAGAACGCGTTTTAGATACTATTTCAGATAAATAAGATTAATATTTATAATCACTTGGAATATCAGAAATGAACTTAATAATAAAAGCCTTTAACCAAGTTATCATATGTGTAATTAAATTTTAGAGTTATTGGAGTTTCTCATTCTCTAGGGTTGCCAACTTATTTACATTTTAGTACAAGTCAAATATAATTTTTTTAATTAAAGCCTAGTTGAAGCAAAGGGATTTTAGAGATTAGGTATTGAGATCGCAACTGGAAAACATAAAATTAAGGTTTATAATCACTTGTAAGATTCGAAATCAGCTTAAAGCCTTTAGTTTTTTAATGCACTGCACATTAATAAATAAAACTCGAAATTCGAATCTTTTTTTCACAGATATAGGAATGAGAATTTAAACTTTTTTAAAAACGACTGAAGCTTGAATTTGTTGGCATGTTTGCATCTAAGTATAAAATAGACGCTACATTATCACTGTACAACTATTCGCATATGTAACCCTAGACTACAAGTTTCGCTTGCCTGCATTTAAATTTTCACAGAATGACTCAACCTTTGACCTTTGCAAGAGCAAAACATCTGAGCAAAAGACGAGGCAAGGCAAGCCAAATATTTCACAATAAGTCGAGTACTGGGTAAGGCGACCCACATTGCGTGCCAGACAATGTGTCGTCGGGGGACTCGATCTGACTAGTCACCATTCTGGTTGTATTTGTTGTTGTGGCAGGCTGTTTAGTTCAGTTCCTTGGCGACACTCAAGAACTTTCGCCCCGCGCCGCGGCCCAAAAACAAAAATGCGAGCAAAACACGTCAAATCTAAGCACAATGGCAATAAAGTTGCGTCGAATAAAGCAATCCGGAAGCATGACGCAAAAGCAAAAGCAAAAGGAAAAGTTGAAGGGAAATGCGAATTGTCGAAAAATGGGAAATGGGAAAAGGGAAAAGTG
This sequence comes from Drosophila cognata, assembly GCA_035041535.1. NCBI lineage: Eukaryota > Metazoa > Arthropoda > Insecta > Diptera > Drosophilidae > Drosophila > Drosophila cognata. The sequence goes on from JAWNLC010000823.1 coordinate 1,512,586, forward strand.
GCAAATATACAATTGACGGTCATAAACAATGAAGTAACTAAGTACACAAATATTTATCGCTAACTTCATCAACAATTAGACGACAACAAGCAAGGCACATTCGGATCCCCTGGCGCTGTAATTATTTATTTTTAAGTTACGATTAACTTTAATGGCTAAAAGTATAATCAGCAGTTGATAATTAACATCAGTAATCGTTGAGTTTAGTCAATGTTTAAATATTTATATTAATTGTTTATAAGTTGTTATCTGGTAAATCAAATAACATAATAGCTGATACAACACATGACATAAATGCTGCTAATTAGTTAGTCCCACTAATTGAAGCCACCGTCCCGAAATGACTTCATTGTTCATGGTAAATAGTCTGCGGGCCTTTGCAGCATTTTGCCCGTTGGCATTTATGGAGAGCGTACAAAACTTTTCTACCTTTTTTTCTGTACACCCTAACTATGGCTGGCAACAAACGTATCCAGGGCAACTTTATTTGCACATGTCTGTCACAAAATCAATATGCCACAAAGGCAACGAGAATCAGCCACAAACCGAACGATACCACCATGAAATGCGTTTAGGTTTACGTATTGTAATTGTGGTTTTTGCTTTTTCATCTATTGCATAAATTTATCATATTTGATTCAAGTGGTATTCATTTATATTTCCATAAATATATATATAATTATCATATAACTATCAATTACTTTAAGCTTTGAAAACTTGTATGGAACAGCCGATGTTTAGCTACTTCATTTTGTTTTGCCTTTAAGTATGTATAATTTATGGGTCAGCCGGGTTCAACGATGGCTCTGAAGTATCCATTAACTGTTTGCAATGCGGAAATAACGTATACGCCACGTGTTCACTGGAAAAAAGGCCACCTATTAAATATGTATGCATGGCAAATGCTGTCGCATTTCCGCCGCATTTTCAAACAGAACCTATTTTATCAGATTACTACACTCCGCAAAACCAGTCACCCAAAGTTTCAAAAAAGAAATAACCAAAATGTACGCAAAAAAAAAACAATAAAAAAATTAAAGACTTCTTCCATATGTTTTTAGAAATATATTTCTTAAGGAAAAGTATAAATGTAAAGCATTATTTTTATTTATTTATTTTTTTAAAAAAGTCATTCCACAATTTAAATACTTATTTATTTGTTTTCTCTGCATTTTAGGAAAATGCACACAGTTATAAAGCAAAGGAAAACCTTGATTTTTATAAAATTCGTTGAGATTTTTTTGCAGAGTATAGGAACAGGACTTGTTAATGCAAATAAAAGAAGACAGATGCACATAATGCTCCACGCATTCCCCAAGGTCAAATTTTCGATATATATATATATATATATACACATATGCATACATACATATGTGGTACTTGGGACTGACAAGTGTTCGGGGTCGCTGTGCGTGCCACTCTTGTTGACATTTCCCTTAACAAGTGACTTGCAATCAAACCATTTGTCGACCGGGCCAAAAGCGCTCCCACACACACACACACACACTAAGACAACAACAAACTAGGCTCGTGAACATGACATGCATTCACATTGAATTAATGCCGACATTGCAGATTGACACGCAGCCACCAACTGGCTGGAACAACATACATATATGTATATATATTTATGTGGTATGCGCAAAGCAGTCAGAATGTGAGTTATTCCATTTAACTTGGCCACAAGCAGTTCACAAACATTATCCACTTTACCCATGTGTATCTGTCTTACTCTCTATCCATCTCTATCTCTCCTTCAGCTGTCTCATGCTGAGCTGATGCCAGTGGATTATATTGCCAGATTGCTTTGTATTGGCCCATGAAACTGAATAGATTAGTTTCTTGCATCTACGATGAACTCTGCTGTATTGTCAACAACTGACGGCAGCAATAAGGCCAACTAATTAGTTTGGGAGCCAGTCAAGTCACTGCCAGTTAAGCAACAGCAAAAGATTATTGCTCCTTCATTGACTAACTATCTATAGGGATAATAAAATAGAAATGTGATAGTTAAAGGCACATTTATATGCACCAAAATTAAGTTGTAATATGTTAGCGAGCCATAATTTAGTTTGTTAAGACTAATTAGTATTTAAGAAGAACTAAAATACCCATAAAAAAGAAAGTGATGTTAAAGTTTGGGAATAAAAAGCTAGTCCAAGAAATATAGCACAAATATAGGAAAGCAAAATTGAGTTCAAATGCTAAGGATGTCAAGTAAGCCCTTGCAGCTATATAATATAATATTATTTATTTATTTTAATATTATTCATGTTATTTATATTTATTTTATATTTATTTTTATCTAATATTTATTCATCTTATCAAATTTGTATGACTATTCCAAATAAGTTCAGTTAAAAATTTAATTGGATGCATCTCATAAAAGATGCAGCATGAAAATTGCACTCATTACAACTAATGCATGAACATTCTATTTAATTTATATATATTCATTTTGCACAAATTATAAATTAGCTCAGCGAAATATTTCAGTAAATTAAATAAAATTTATGGCACTGCTTTGAAGTGATGTGCGCTTGAAATTGATCGCATCAATTCGTTATGAGATTGCAGCAGCACATCAGAGAAATTATCAGACAATTTTCAATTGTATATATAATAATATATATATATATATATATATATATATACATAAATATATTTTCGGGGCAGTCTTTGTATGACACACTTTGCGCGTTCAACACTTTTCATTTCGCTGTCGTAGAGCTCAAAATAAATTTGAAAATACTTTTCACTTTTTTTCGCACGGCCGGCAGGAATTTCAGTGAGTGTTTTTTTTACCCTGCCTTGGGGGTAGTATAATTTTCTTGTGAAAAAAGTATATATTCTTGATAAGTATTACTAGTCAAGTCGATATATAGCTATAATTTTCTGCCTACTTCTTTAGTCCTTCAGGTTTAAGGCTATCTTGATGAAACTTGAAAAATATCCGAACTTTTGCTGCAGGCAATCAGTCGGAGTGATACGGATCAGATTTCTGTATGGTATAACTTTCATGGAAAGAATCGGAAGATACATACCAGAAATCATTCACGAGCAACGTGGATAAGACTGCTTACGTTCTTACAGTTGAACAAACAGTTATCAAAATCGAAGTTCTGTATCCTATAGCGATGAATTCTTTCATGAAATATTATTTTGACTATCGGAGTTATTAGATTATTTAAAAGTATAATTAAATCTCGAAGTCGTAGTTTAACTCTGGTCTGCAAGGGTATCTACTCTTCGGCGTACCCAATTTACTTTTTCTATTTATTTCCGTTGTCGTGTGACTGACCATCGTCAACTTGACGACGCTCTCTGCTCTGATTTTGGACTGCTTTTGGTCCGCTCTAATATGCTCCTCTATTCTCCGCTCTAGCAAGCCGCCCACGGTCATGGGAAGCGCCTGGGGAAATCATATTTGACGAAGCTAACAAAAAAGATGACAGCGCACAGATAATATATACAAAATAATCTATATAGTTTATCTGAGCTGAATGCAGCAGGTAAGACAGCTTTGGACGTGGAACATGATTTTTTGAAAGGTAACTAATAATGCGGATGAAAAAGCCACAAGATAAATAGATTTATTCAGCAAACCGGCTAATGTGATATACATCATAAAATATAACAACCACAAATGATAGAAAACAAATAAATAAAAGAGAAAATGTTTTTATACTCTAATAGAAAAGAATAGATTAAAGCAAAAAGTTACTCCAAAGTTAAAAAAAAAAATATATTAAAGCTAAAAGTTACTCGAAGAAATCCTTGAGCAAATATAGAAAGGAAAGAAAGGCTATCTGAAAAATGTTTACTGATCGAGGTCCACGATTTAAAGTAAGTCAAATACAGGTTTTTCAAAAATTACTTTTCCCTTTGGCTCACCTGCAAATGATCCAGGAGTGTTTCCAAGCCGCGATCACTGATCGAGGAGCAGCGCAGACTCAGCGAATGCACATGCTTGGAGGCCAGCGGAAACGAGTGGACAACATCGAGGGCATCCTCATCGGAGGCGCCGACCAGCCCAAGGGCATGGAACCCTCGTCGAATGAGCGAATTGTAGAGTTTGGCCCGATCGCAGGCGGGCATCTGGCGGAGATCGCGACACTGCAGCGTCGGCAACAGACCGGACCAATAGCGTGGACTCCGGTAGAGGATGTCCCGCCACTTTATGCACACCTGGGCGAGCACGCGACGTTCGTACGGCGAAAAGTATTGGAAAAAGCGATTGAGGAAACGATCGTCCAGTAGCAGGGCATCGATACTTTGCATATGTGGCGGGTGCTTGTGAAGGATGAGCGCTGTTTGATTGACAGACGATGCCGTTGCCGCTGCTGCCGCCGCCGCTGCTGCTGCCGCCAGCTGATTGAGCTGCGTCTGGGTTTGGGCAGCGCCCACAACACCACCATACGGATGATGATGATGCAGATGCGGATTGGGCAACTGTTTGCGCAACTGCAACGGTGTACCACCGCCCGCCGCTGCCGTCGCCTTCTGTGCCGCAACCATGCCCATTGTACTGAATGTGGGCGATGAGCCGGGCGCTGGAATCATAATATTCATTTGCTTGGCAATCGATTTGACTGTGGGCGTTGGTGGCGCACCCAGTGGCATGTTGCCGGGCGGCGCTGGCATCATATGATGATTGGAATTGATGAGCGTGGAGCCAGCCATCGCTTGCAGTTGTTGCTGCTGTTGTTGTTGCTGTTGCTGTTGTTGCTGCTGCTGCTGTTGTTGTTGTTGCTGTTGCTGCTGCTGTTGCATTAGAAGTTGCGATGCGGGTGCCAATTGTTGCGCATTGGACAAGGAGATGAGCGTGGGTCCACCGGCAACACTCTGGCTGGCACTCTGATTAGCCCGCGTTGGCTTATCGGGCGTTTGTTGTGTGCCCGCCGCGACGGCATTTGAGCTGTTGTTATTCGCGTTGGAATTGGAGTTGGAGTTGGAGTTGCTGCCGCCGCAGAGTGCGTTTGTCACACGCTCCATTACAGAGGTCTTGCCGCTGCCCGACGATGAGTTGGAAGAGGAGGAGGAGGTGGCACTGCTCGAGCTGTTGTTGGAGGAGGAGGTGTTGTTGTCACTGCCACTGCCACTGCCACTGTTGCCATGATGATGCTTCGAGCGCAATCCCAACCCGTTGATGCGTTTCGATAGTTCGGCGGAGGCTCTCTCGACCACGCCCTGCGCCGAGATCGATGACATCGTTTGCTGAAACAAATGCACTTTGTGACTTTGCTCTCGCCCTCTCTCTCTTCCTTTCACACACTCTCTCTCTGTCAATATCTTTTCTCTCTCTCTATGGCTCTTATATAACGTGCAGCTGCAACATGTTTGAGCGTTGTTGACCTTGTTGCGCCTGCTCGTTCTTCCGTCTCGCTCTCAACTGTAAGCATGCAGAAAGGAATCGTTAAGGAACTGTAAATTAAGTACACTCAGCTAAAAAATGTAGACTACTCTTGAAGGCTTTTTACTTTGCTTACAATATTTATATTATAAAAATTGATTTTCTATTTATAATTCAAGTTCTTAAATCAAGACTCAAATAAACCAAATATATATATATGTATTCATAAGAAAACCGCTTTTAGTGGAATATCAAACAACGTTTTTCTCTAAGTGTGGCTTTGTTAGTGGTGCACTTTTTACGACCCTGCAGCGTCGTTCAAATGCAAACGGCAGACGCAAAACTCAAATCAGTGCAAATTTATGTTCCATTTGCATGAAGTGCTTCCATTGTTTTTGCTCCTTTTGTTGTTCCATTGCACGGCATCCGCCCTGCCTCATATCCCAACGCTCATTCATCACACCCCATTCACCCACTCACCCACTCATCCACTCATCCATTCGGCATTTGCGATTTGTTGTGGCTGCTAAGAACTTCGGCTGTAAATTGAAAGCGTATGCAAAAGAGCTGAAACTGAACTAAAATAGAACTGTGCCAAGGAAATTTTCACTGTTAAAGGTTCTCTGAACCATAGATTCAAGGTTTAATTCACATTCGACATTAAAAGAAGACTGGTCGAGATAGCTCAATTACAGGTAACAAAAATCAGCATTTCTTATTCGATCCCAATGAAATTATTACAGTTAGTCAAAAGTGTGTCGGGTTATACAACACCTATTATAAATCTATTATATATCTATAAAATAAAATCGACTGCGCTTATCGATAAAATGAAATAAACTTGATCTGAAATATGGTAAAAGCGAAATTATACACCAAATTTGAAACCTACAGCTGTTATACTTTTTCAGATTCGCTGATTCATACAGACCGACAGACGCACAAAGCTAAGTCCACTCGACATTTGATGCTGATCAAGAATATATACACTATATGTGGTCGGAGATGTTTCGATTGGCCTGTTTCATACTTTTTACTTATTATAATTATTTACATAATACTTAATTAAGACCTTCATCCCATTTTTAATAAATCCAGAATTTATTTATAATAAATAATAAATAACATAATAAATAATAAAATTAATAATAATCAGATCCGGTAAATATTTATTCTTATTGCAGCTTATATTCTTGGTTAGGTAGCATAAAAAATGGATTTCATTTAGAGATTTCACAAGTTGTATTTATATAGCAAACTGAACATCATTAAAAAATGTTACTAAAGTGGAATTTGCCCATTCATTTTCCAGTTGAATGCGGTATTTCCGCTGAGGCAAGCTAACAACACGTTTGCATTTATCACTTAAGCCAAGGTTGGCCACTCAATTAGCCAAATGGGCAATTGCAACGAGAAAATTTTAACAGTGGCAGTAAAAAAAAACAAGGACATTAAAAGGATGCACAGCAAATGAATCACTGATTGTTTTGCTATTTGCTAACAAATTTACTTTAACTACTACTGTTATTTATGTTTGTTTAAGGCGTTTATTCAGTTGCATAAATAAAAAATGAAATTCTGCTTAAATCTTACATTGAGGCAGACAAATTATATGCTCAAGCCAAAAAGCGTGTCAAGTGTGTCTCTCTGTGTGTGCTTGGGGGTGTGTGTGTGTGTGTGTGTGTGTGTGTGTGTCGGACGTGGGCGGCAATTTAAGAACTTAACCTGCTTCCAATCTTAGACAAATGGGGTTATTAAAAAAATAAAATAAGACTTCAGCAAAATGCTCATTAGGGTCAAACAAAAGGAAAAAAAAGAGGATGAAAGACAATCTAATTGCCATAAATATCTAGGCCCTTTTATGCCACATTTCCTGCTAAATCTTTGTGATTGCCTTGCCACACAATGGGGCACACAACGTGCCCGCTGACAAAGGTAAATGTGGACGAGGCCAAGCTGAATGAGTCTTTGATGCACCACAATTGTTTGTGGCTACTTCCTGCCTCTTTTTTCAATGGCAAAACATGTGTCCTTTTGTTTAATGCCCAACTGAAGTTGTCTGTGTCTGTTGCTGCCCCATTCATGACCTATCGAACCTATCGAATGTTGCTGAGGTCGCCAAAAATTCAGTATATTTAAGGTCACATCTTTTGACACAATTTGTTAATTAAACAATTGAAATCGGATATTTTATGGGTTCTTTATTTGTTAACAATTTCATATATTGTTCTGACGTTTATCAAACTATTGTTAACAATTTCTTTCGCATTGTTTATCAAAGCCACTGTTAATCATTTTTTTATTTAAACTCTTAAAATTTTCGAGCAGAAAGCAAACAAAAATAAAACAAAATAAAAGAAAAAGAAAATACAAAATAAACTGCAAAAAGCAACTGAATAATATGAGTGGAATGTGACAGTAATATGTGCTTGGGTCACCAGCAGCTGTTTGTGGCGTGTGTATGTGCCCATTAAGCGTCGTTGTCATTGGGGCATGCAACTGAAATCAAGCAAAACTTTTTATGCCGCAATTCGCGGCAGCAAGCTGCATGCTGTGCTGCTATTAATGTGTGCGTGAATGTGAGTGTGTGTGAATGTGAATGTGAATGTCACCACCCTGACGACCATCACACACACACACAGCGTACTAGTGTGTGTACTTGCTCTCTCTATCTCTCTCTCTTTCTGCTGTACTTATTTCATTTTTATGCTTTGTTAGCATTTTCCGTCGCTTGGTCTGTGTGTCTATTTTTGAAGTTGTTTTGAGTCGAGTTGAGTTAATGTTGTCGTTGTTGCTTTTGCTTGGTTCGCGTGCCTCGCTTATTGGATTTTACTTCATTCTCTGCTAGTTCGCGTCGCGTAACGGTAAATACCGCACGCTGCTTTAAATCGCTGCTCTGTGTCAGGGCCTGCTGCTCCACATCCAAGTCCCCTCCTCCCCTCTCTCCTTCTCCCTACCACTCCACATCCCCGTTTTGTATGCGTGCTGGGCGAACTCCACACACACTCATTTACACACACACACACACACACACACACATTTATATCGATTTTCGACCCGTTATTTTCATTCCCATATGCGCTTTGATCTAAGCGATGAAAACAACAAAGTAAATCAGCCGCTTAGAGATGGCCACATAAAACATTTAATATCCTTTGCGAAAAAAGGGCATCTTTCTTATATGCTTATATATTTAACACTGTTCAATTATTGTATTGTATAGATCAGCTTTTTGTTAAAAATTTGAAGATGGTTTATTTTTCAGATTTTTGTCCTTTTTCATTATTGTATTGAAGAGGAAGATTGAAAATCAATTGAATAATTTATTCGTTTGTTTTGTGGGAGGATAATAAAAAAGCAATTAAACGACTCATCTACATACTCTCAGCTGCATAGAAAGCTTAAAAGTATGCTATATAATATATTTTAAATGGTTTTATTTAACAGCACTAAATTGCTAGTTACACGCATTGAATTGGAATTGCTATATCCATGCTTTAAGCTAGATTTTGCAGTCTTTAACAACAGTTTTGCAGTATTTAGTAATAATAATAAAAGACTCGAATTTAAACGAACTTATTTGTAAATATTAAAAAATAAATTTGTTTAGTTTAATGGAGGGGAATTATGTAAAATTTGAACTTCTATGTTAAAAATAACTTATTTTTGATTGAGCTACACACCATAACAGAAAAAAAGAGTTCCTTTAAACTGGATACCCAATAAAACAAAATTAAGTTCTATGTTCTTGATGGAGTTCTTGAACTTGAGCTCCATAATGAATAAAAATAGCATAATCAAAGTACATAACAGACTTTAAGTGGTCAAAGAAATTATATTTTAAATTGATAAATGCCTCGCTGCATAAAATAGAGTATTCATTGATGAATCGATTGAAATGGATTCCCAGCTGCCTGATCAATAATAGGCTGCTGATTCATGCAACACATGGCAGGCAGTTTGCATTTAACTGGGTCAAACTATGCAACTTTGACCCGATTCACGTACATAACTTGCACTATTTACAAAGTAAATAAATATATATGATAAATATATATATATATATATATATATATGATCATGCAAATCCAGGTGCAATTCCAAATGCAATAATTGCGCCAACAACCAAGAGTCGAGGAATGTCCAAAGTACCCTAATTATTATGGTTAGTATGACATCACAAGCTCAGCCCTCCTGCGGCAAGGGAGGGGGTGGAAGTTTATCGCCCGGCTTACGCGACGGGGGTTGCTCAAAGATGGAGGCCAGTGAATTGCTGTGAGTGGGTGGTTGTATGGATGTGGTGCATAATGGAGTCCGAGTGGAAAAGCAGACAGCGCCGACCAAACTCAAACAAATCACGTGCAGCAAACCCAACCAAAAATGTTCCAAAGAGAAAAACCCACTCGAAACCTTCAAATTTGACTCAAAATAGCAAAGATTTTTGTACAATTTGTTTTGGGGTGACAAACACACCTTGTTTTCAAAAAATATATTTCACTTTTGTGAATATTTGTTGTTGTTTTTTGGAATTTGCTTTGCTTGTGTCGCGCAATAAAAATCAATTTTTACAATCGCGACGCGAAGTGGTCTTTTATTTTTAATGGTTTCCTTGGGTGTATTTTTATTTTTGTTTTTTATTTGTGTATTTTTAATCATAGAGGGGGAAATCAAAATTTGGACCGTTTGTTGTTGCTCCAAGAAACTGCACAAAGACACAAAACGCTGATGAGCATAACGTTTTTTTTTTCGGGGAAACCGCAAAAGCAACAATCACAAAACAGTTTGCACGCTTTTGATTATTCGTGTGTGTGTGTGTGTGTGAAAAAAACAAAACGCTCGAGAGCCGTGTAAAACAATCAAACCGAAAATCGGGCAACCGAGCGTAAGCGCGCACGACTCGTAACTGCAGGCGACTGTTGCCAGCGAAAGTTGCAAAAATAAGGGAAAGCTTTCCACAGCAGCTCCAGAGAGCGTAAAAGAAATGAAGAGTGAACAGCTAAAAGGAGTTTGCGCAGTGTGCTCTCTGCTGCTCCTGTGCTCTGAGAAAAAGCTTTATACATGGCCATTGCATGAATCACTTAAGAGGGGGCCGACTATAGACTTGTTGAAGTGTCCCTGCTAACCATGCCACTGCATGTTGAGAGAATGCGCACTGCAGTTGTTAAGGTAAACAAGCAAAAAATACACCCCCGAGGTGCAAAAGAGATAAAGAGAAAAAGAGATAGGGAGAGAAATGAAAAGAGTAAGTAGATTTTGCTAGCTAAAATAATCAGTGTTATTTAATTACACATTTTAAATTTACTCATTTTTTAATGCATTTATTTTTTTTCCTGCTATTGTTAATTATTTTACTTTATTTGCAACATTTATGCAATTTTTAATTATGATAAGCAATTATTTAATAAAGCTTGTCCAGGTTAGTTTTTTATTGTTAATTAAAAAAAAGGAAATATATTTATGTAGTAAACACCTTGCTATTTGTTTCGGCTTTGTTGTCTTGCAACGGTACTCAAATAATCCAACAAGTATTTTCTCGCGCTCCTTCTTTGTTTACCCAGGCGATGTGCTTAATATTTCATGCTCTGCTGTCTGCGCTCGTTTATTTTCTGACGCAAAATTCTGTGCTTCTGTGCATTCTACCGTAATCCATCATAATGCCATAAACATACACACAGACAAACAAATAACGGCACTTAAGCTTAGGATGCAGACGCTGTTGAGTATGGCTTTTATAATATGTGGCGTTGTTGATCATTACAACTATGAAGCATCTTCAAGCTAATTACCAATCAAGATATCAATAATTTTTCATTGAGCAAAGCATGCAATATTCATTATTTTACAATTTAATTTTAGTAAATCTGTGTAATTTATATAAGTCTGCTGTCGTAACAAATTTGCCGCCATTGGCGCTCTTATTTTGCGTTACTCAGCACTCTTTTCGATAAGACAACGCATGCTATCGATATTTTACAGTGGTGTTAACGAACTGCTCCACCTATTAACAGCAGCAAGCGGCAAACCAAGGAGAAACGTCAAAAAATAAATACTATTAAATTAAATTGCTGCGAAAAAATTGCGCACAAACAAAACAATTATGTCCTCAACATCGGCGGCTGCAACATCAAATGCAGCGCCGCCAACAAAAACCGAAGTGCGCTACGTCACTGAGGTGCCCAGCAGCCTGAAACAATTGGCCCGTTTGGTAGTGCGCGGTTTTTACTCCCAGGAGGATGCATTGATCATTGATATGCTGGTGCGCAACCCCTGCATGAAGGAGGACGATATAGGTGAACTGCTTCGCTTCGAGAAGAAACAGCTACGGGCACGCATCACAACGTTGCGCACCGACAAGTTCATCCAGATCAGACTCAAAATGGAAACGGGACCCGATGGCAAAGCGCAAAAGGTCAACTATTATTTCATCAATTACAAAACGTTTGTGAATGTGGTCAAGTACAAGTTGGATCTGATGCGCAAGCGCATGGAGACGGAGGAGCGGGATGCGACAAGCCGTGCGAGTTTCAAGTGCTCGACATGCAGCAAAACGTTTACGGATCTGGAGGCCGATCAACTATTCGATGTGGCCACCTGCGAGTTTCGTTGCACGTATTGCGGCAGCTCCGTGGAGGAGGACAGCGCTGCAATGCCCAAGAAGGACTCACGTCTCATGCTCGCCCACTTCAATGAGCAACTGCAGCCGCTGTACGATCTGCTCCGCGAAGTGGAGGGCATTAAGCTGGCGCCGGAGGTGCTCGAACCGGAACCGGTGGACATTGATACAATACGTGGCCTGAACAAACCGAATGCGTTGCGACCGGATGGCTTGCAATGGTCGGGCGAAGCGACACGGAATCAAGGATTCGCTGTTGAGGAGGCACGTGTCGATGTCACCATTGGCGGCGATGAAGATAGCTCCGACGCCATAATCGAGCGTAAATCTCGTCCCATTTGGATGACGGAGAGCACTGTGATAACGGATGGGGATGCGGGCGATGGCAGCGCCACAAATGATGGTGATAGGCCAGCGGGCGGTGGAAGCTCGGGCGGTGGGCATCGCAATCGGAAGGAGAACGAGGATATTATGTCCGTGCTACTGCAGCACGAAAAGCAGCCCGGACAGAAGGAGGCGCATTTGAAGGGCATGCGGAAGGGCTCTTCGAATGCCAACTCCAGTGATTCCAGCGACGATGAGAACGACATCGACAATACTAAGATTCGTGAGTTGATTATTCTTAATTTGGAGTGAGATGATTTAATTAATTTTTGTATTTGTAGCGAATGTCAATTTTGATAATTATATCAATTCAGAGTCGGAGGAGGAGGATGACGATGTGCCCACTGTGTTGGTGGCTGGGCGACCGCATCCATTGGATCAGTTGGATGACAAATTGATTGCCCAGATGACTCCGCAGGAGAAGGAGAACTATATTCATGTCTATCAGCAGCACTATAGCCATATATACGACTGATTCTCCTGCTCAATTGTTAGGCATTAAGTTTAGTCTCATTCTTAGTTTAGTTGCCCATTAAATGGATATGCAAACAACGTAAAATTTAAGAAATCTTTATAATAATGGCGCCAAAAGTTGGGTTTCTGCTTTGATGCAAAACTCTGAACAGCTGACTAGCCTGTGGACTAACAGAGTCTGTTGTCGCAATTTACGATGCAGCTGCCAACTGTTAACGCATATCTGAGCTATGCAATGCTGGATGCCAATGCCAATTTAAGCCAGATAATGAGGAACATAACCATGACTGTTCTCAATTTGGCATTAATTGTAGTCTTTAAGTCTGCATACTAAATGGACTTTAAAATAACGTAGTCAACATTTCTTTCAATAAAAACTATAATGGCGCCAAAAGTTGATGCCCAAATCTGAACAGCTGATCGGCCTGTTAACGCTATTTGCGATACATAGCCAAATATTAACTGATATTTAATCAGCGCAATACTGACTGTCAATGGACTTTGAGTCGCAGATGGATAAATACATACACGCTTGTCAGCAGCACCATAGCCTATACTAATATTCTACTGATTTTCCTCTTCTAACATTTATTGAAGCAACGCACTACGGTTTTATAGTGCCAATTTGAGTCGCTGTTAGTTGTTAGTTACTTAGCCTGCCAATCAGCTGTTCTCGGCATTTTTGTTTTTATGTTTTGCATATTCGCGTTAGAAGAAGCATGTTCGCTGTTGCTGTTGTGGGCGACTGTTCGATACATACGTAAATTTGCCTGTCTGCTAAAGATAAGCGCAAGTGCAAATAGTAATTTAGATATGCACGTATCCAGCACAACGTGTCAGTTGAACGTAGTCGCTGGTGGAACTCTTACCGTATACGTATCAAATTGCGCGTGTTTGAAGTGAATTCGTAGCATGCTAAATGGTCAATATGCGGACAAGCTTAATATAATGTTGACACCAGCGAATTCGATGGGAATACAATAAACGTGATCGCGATACACGCTTACACACTCACACAGACACACACAAGTGTGTGTGTGCAATTTAGTCAAGTGGCATCGGATAATTTATGCTTAAGTTAACTCTTTGCTCAAATAAACCAACATTTATTGAAATCAAGTGTGCAAAAAATTGTTAATCTTTGGCGAAATTGTGAACAGAGTGCAAAAGGCGAATTTTGATTTAATGCATTACTTATAGCCACAAATTAGAGCAACAAAGCAAAAGAGCCAAAATGAAGGCCAACATCGATAAGGAATTGCTGCCGATGAAGGCGCATTACTTTCTCTTCAATGCCGGTAAGTTTCCTTATAACTACTTGTAATTACTTAGTAAGTACCACTTACAAATGCCACGCACTTTAGATAAACTAATTGTATACATTATCTGAGCGGATATCTTTCAAACTGTTTGTTTTGTCAAATCGGTGTGCAAAGTGCTTCATAGATAAAAAATAAAGAGCCGATAAGGCATCTATACATATACATAGATATTTACATATACTGGCAATAGATGTTCGCATGATAAACTTTTTTGTTCGATAAGCATAATGGCCAAATATAGATTATTTAAACATTTCACTTAATCACTTCGATCGACAAAAGCTTTTTGTTTCCAAAAAAATATATATGTTATATGTGTGCATACACTATACGCCAAAAGTATGCGTACATCAGAACTTTATTACTTTCTTCAATTGCACTTTGTTAATTAATGTAATAATATGTTGCTAAGTGAATAATTTTTAAAACATGTCAGCTATTTGTATTCAGTTGAAAGGTTTGCACTGATTTGCGCTATTTAATCAACAAAAACTGTTAAATATTATTCGGCGAAGGCAATCAATCAGAAATACCTAAAATAATGATTTGAACAAAAACGAGTAAAAAATGTATCTACATACATATATTAACTATTATTGATATGGAATATATATCTACATTTATATATCTACTATGCGTATAAAGTTAAACAACATTTGAATGCGTATATATTCTAGAATAAACTGGCAAGCCTAGGTCAAAAGTTGACATGTCAAGTCCCAACGGTACTTTGCCTTGCTGGCCCCATCAAGCTGATGTTAGCAATTAAAGCGAATTTCTAACTTTTAAATTAATTAAAAAACAAGTAAAGATGACTTTATTAAACACAACGAAGGTTGAATGCACTTGCCAACATTAAAATTTATCTATGTCAGCTATATGATATAGTACTCCGATGATGGCGAGCTTAATGACATGCATATTCATAGGCATAACTTTGTGAGCGAAAAGGTTTTTCATACAAGAACTTAATTAAAATAAAATAAACAAATAAATGAATATAAAAATAGTAAGGAAAAACAGCAGCGTCATTTGATAACCGACTACAAACAGAACTATGTACATATATATGTCTATATATATAGATGTATGTACAAGTGTGTATGTACACCTAGTCTATGAAGATATATGATGCCCATTCCAATTGTTGGTTTGCTTATCAGTCATAAACACCCACATTTGATATTTGTACACTCGCTAATCATGCCATACCCTACACAATAAACAAACACAATCGGGTGTATTCATGGGCATCTTATATTTCGCATAGCTATAGAGAGTACAGGGTACCTGCTAGCACAG
This sequence comes from Drosophila cognata, assembly GCA_035041535.1. Classification (NCBI taxonomy): domain Eukaryota; kingdom Metazoa; phylum Arthropoda; class Insecta; order Diptera; family Drosophilidae; genus Drosophila; species Drosophila cognata. The sequence continues at coordinate 1,528,034 of JAWNLC010000823.1, forward strand.
ATACCTTTTTTCTGTTTAACTCTTGGCATACTTAGATCGCGACTTATCTGGCTGAACTATCAACGCAACCCACTCATCTGACTAATCTGCATACATTCTGTTTACTTTCATTTGTTCCATTTTTGCCACTTGCTGTACACTGAAACTGAGGCAGGCACCGCACCCGTTGTACCCTTTATGCCGCAACTGGCACAACAGCTCGGCTATTCCCCGGTAGTTGTGGGCACCATGTACACGATCCTGCCCATCATTGGTTTGCTGGCCAAGCCAATCTTTGGCTATATTGCCGATCGGTAAGTGTTTACGACTTTGATATGATTATGAAGTTAATATTAATATATATTGTAGGCTTTTCAAGTTTTGGCTTATAATTCTATTTATATTTCTAACTTAAACCTCTTTTAAAAATAGAATTTGACAAATATCCACTAAGAAAGTTGTAAATCCTTTATAAACTATAGATTATAGTATATTTCAAACCATAATTTGAAATTGTTTGTTTAGAAAATTAACTAAGTATTTTGAGCTAAGTATTTTCAAAGTTACAGCGAAATATTTTTTGTTGAGAAAGAATATCAGAATTTTGAAAAAATATTGATTAAAAGTCTACATTTATTTAAGATTTATATATATATAATAAATAGACAATATCAGAACCTTGAAATAGCCACTCAATAAATTAATTAATCTTCAATTTTTTTTTTTAAATATTTATGAAATTAATTCCATTGTATTCGTAGCTATCATCGCCATAGATTCCTCTTTCTGTCCGGTCAACTGCTGACCGCCGTTGCCTTTTTCCTGATTATGTTTGTGCCCGCGGCGGAGAACCCACAACTCCAATGTCAAGACGGCTTTACGAACATCCAATATTGCTCGGCGAGCAATGGAACGGACAAGAAGACTGGAGAACTGGAGACGCAGAGCTGCAATCTGCACTGCCAAATGGAGCCCACATTGTGGGACGTTGTGTGCCAGGATTTGCTGAAGAAAGCATCGAGCAACTGTACAACAACGAGAGGAATCCTTGAGAGCGGCAATTGTCTACAATTTATGATACCACACGATCTGGGCACAAAGGACGCACAAAATGTGACCATGTATTGTCCGCAGAACAAGGAGATGTTCAAGCCCAGTCCGGAGGCGTATCTGCAAGAAATGTCACACAAGAGCGAAATGATCAACACGAGCACCGCAATGGGCATGCCCGAATTCTGGTTCTTCTTTGGCCTCCTCATCGTCAGCTGGGTGGGCATGGCTGTGGTCGTCAGCATTGGCGATGCCATTTGTTTTGGCATCCTCGGCGAACGTCATCATTTGTATGGCAGGCAGAGATTGTGTGGCTCCCTGGGCTGGGGCATCTTTGCGCTGCTCGCTGGACTCCTCGTGGACACAATGTCCCATGAGGGCAGCGCGGACAAGAATTATACGATTGTCTTCTGGATGACGCTCGTTATACTTGGCTTCGATATGCTCGCCTCCACCAAACTAAAGGTGAGTGTTTAACGTGTTCAAAGTGGAGATGGATTAATTATTATCTTCTACTACTACAGCACACACAGACGCACATGTCGGCCCATATACTGAAGGATGTGGGTCAAATGTTTCTGTCGATGCGTTGCGTTGTCTTCTTTCTTTGGTGCGTGGCCATTGGATTGGGCACGGCTCTGATTTGGAATTTTCTCTTCATCTATTTGGAGGAGCTGGCCGAGCTCTATGACAATGGCAACGATTACATTAAAACGCTGGAAGGATTGGTCATGAGCATTCAGTGCTTTGGCGGAGAACTGCCATTTTTCTTCATGTCCGGCTGGATATTGAAGCGGATTGGGCATGTGAATGCGATGAGTCTGGTGCTCTTTGGATTTGGAGTGCGCTTCATTTTGTACTCGATGCTGCAGAACCCGTGGTACATACTGCCCATTGAGCTGCTGAATGGCGTCACCTTTGGCCTCTTCTATGCAACGATGGCCTCGTATGCCAGCATCGTGGCTCCACCGGGCACCGAGGCCACCATGCAGGTAAGCAGCAGCAGTTGTGACTCAGAGATGGAGTTGCTCAAATTTTTGTTTGCTTCTTGCAGAGTCTGGTGGGTGCCATCTTTGAGGGCGTTGGCGTCTCCGTGGGCAGCCAAATTGGTGGCCAACTGTTTGTTGCCGTCAGTGCTCGGACAACGTTTGAGATCTTTGGCATTGGCGCGTTCATTGCATTCATTATCCACGTCTGCGTCCAAATGTGTCTGCAGCGCAATGGTCAACCTGAAAATGGTAAGGGTAGATCCACTCCAGCAACTACGCCAAGCAGCGCCAAAGACGTTGACTGCCCGTCTAGCAATAAACACAACGATGATTTTAGCGATGTCGATTTGAGTTGATTCACGCATAAAGTAGACTCTTTTCCATAGTACAAAAGAACTTCTCACAAATTATTTACTCACAACAAACAAATTTGTGTCCAAAGAATGAGACAAATGTTGTCAGAAATTTATTATCAGCTATGCCAAGCAGGCTTCCTATATAAAGACAATACATCGGTAACTGAAAGATTTTAGATACGACTTGATATTAAAACCTGAACATTTTAAATATTGTCCATTAAATTTACTATTCATAGCAGCTGTTAGAAAAACTTGTTGACTGGTTTATAAAACATTTTAGTAGCTAGCAAGTGAAAACTACAAATTAATTTCGTTTTTTTTGTTCAGCTGACAAAATATTTTTAAGCTAATAATTCTTAAAAAAGAAGCTTCACCATAAATAGTGTAAAAAATGAATTTACCAAAATATATATCCTATCCTTGACCATATAAATAGTAGAAATATCGAATTTTTGGCTTGAGATCACGGCTTTTATCGTTTCAGCTACATTTTCAGAAAATAAAACAAACAAAAATTTCTATATTTTATTTTTGATTTTTATATATAAGCTTAATTCAAAAAATACTGTAAAGTTCTATAAAAACAAATAATAATAATAAAATTGTAAATAAAATATTCATTTTATTTGTTGTATACATATAAAAAAAAGCACTTTCATCTCTGTTATGCAAATGATCATCATTAAACATATTTAAGCGAAGGTATTTATATTAATGATTAACTGTTAGATACTAACTAATCATATATATATATATTATATATTTATACATACGTATGTGTATAACTGTAACTAATGATATTATATTTCAAATATTTTTAGGCACTGTCAAATATTTTGCACCAACAGATGCAATGCACATGCTGAATGAACAGGAATATACAAGTAGTCTTAGCTAAGCTGCCTGCCTATTCTTCCTTCTCTTCTTCTTGTTCTGTGATCTACCGTTATATATATATATATATATACCATATATGTATCCTTTGTCAGCGATTATCCAACACTTCTCAACCAAGAACAACACGAAAAAGCAACAGCAACAACAATTCCAACAAAAACAACGGCAACTTAAATAACTTCTTAATTGTATTTATAATGTTTATATCTAGTTGTACTTTACACACAACACACAACACACACTTATGTTAGTTAGTGCATGCTCCCAAACTTATTCCATGCATATGCTAAGTTTATGTGTATTATAATCGTGATGTCTCTTTTTAGTCCTACATTTACCTAAATTTCGAAAACTTATAACATTATCACGTTCAGTCAACGCATAAACGTAGTATATTGCAAAAATGTGTTAAACCTAACTTGGCATGTCTTAAAAATTGTATTTAAAGGTTTATAATTGTCACTTGGAATGTTTAAATGTCTAAACATCATTTTTGTTAAATTTCAACTGCATGTGGCTTCATTTCAATATTATATATATATATATATATATATTCTGTGAAATCTCAAAAGTATTTACCAAATTATACAAAAATATATGAAAAAAAGAAAAAAAAAACTTGATTGTAACAAATTAAATGTGTAAAAAGGTATACAATATTTATTTAGTTGACAGTTTAGTTGATGTAGTCAAGTCCCGCCTTTTGTTTTAGTTATACTAATATGTAGTTAATTATAGTAGACAACTAATGCGACTGGCTGCCGATGAGCGACTCTTCTTGTTGCTGTTTGTCGAGTTTGCGCTGAAAATCGCGCTGCTTACAGCTGGCAACATTTGCGGCTCGTTTCTGAAATTACCCAATTAGAGATAAAAATACTTGATTTATGTCTAATTAATGTGCATGTTAACAGTTTATGATTATGATTATACTTTTATAGATTTATGCAATGCAATAAAGTTTATTTTTTTCGATGGGTTTTAGATTTCATTTGTTGCTTACCTTTAAAACTTTAGTGCGCTGATAAATATTCTGCATTTCTTTTTTGATTCGCGTCAATTTTTCTTTGTAGCGCTTCACGTCGTTCATCTAGAAATGTAGATTGTGTATTATATTTTTTATTATAATCGTACTTCGTGCAACATTGTTTCATTTATTCGCACTATTTCGAACATTTATTATACTGCCAGCGATAAGAGTTATTTATTGTTTTAGACGAGGGCAGCTCAAAGAATTACGCTCTTATGAAATGAAGTCAGATTACGCACTCTTATACATCTTATAAGTTGACGAAATAAAGCTCTTATACGAAATGCACTCGTACTGCACACTCATATACGTTTTGCAACACTCACCATATCATTCAGCTTGGCCACCTCACTGCAATCGAGCTTAAATTTCTCCTTCGACAAGTCAATGTAGATTTTGTTTTGCTTCCCGCTACAGTTAACATTGTTTTTTAGATTAATCGAATTCTTAATTTACTTGGCAATGCTCACATTAATTCCTTGAGCTGTTGACGAGAACGTTGCAAAGGTGGCTCGGCAATTTGCAGTATTCCGTGGGAAAGTTGTAAAGCTGCCAAACTGCATTCGTTTCCATCTGCATCGAATAATTGCGCATTGTTGTTGTTGTTTGTTGTATGCTCGCCGCTGGCAGCGCGATCAGCTTCCAGTTGATTGATTACGCTATTTAATTATCATTACATATAAACATAATTTGTTAATATGCTATTCCATAATTTACCTATTTAAGTTGCTGCTTTTTATCATGGCGAAAGTCAAACAAAACAAATAACTGAACAAGACAAAAGAAAGCCTAAAACAAAACAGCTGGTACATGCAGTATTGTAAAAGCTGCCAACACAAAGCTTATATCGATTTCTGTCTCTTATCGATAGCAAGCTTTAACAGCCCTGCGTCAATCAGCTGACTCATTTGTTTATGCCTTGATTTTTATTTAATATTATAATGCGTTGTGCCGTTAGGAATTGCGGCAACAACAATCGAAATCGTGATAAGAAGAAATGGCGTTATTTTCACTTTCCCAAAGATAAAGAGCAACTTCAAAAATGGATTCAGTTCTGCGATCGCAAAATCGTAAATACGGCAACAGGTATACACTAAAAATTAAACAATAAAATTGATTAAATAATAATAAACAATTTGCTAGCCTGCATCTGCAATGAGCATTTCACAGCAGATGATTTTGAGCGGAACATGCAATATGAGTTGGGTAAATATTTAAAATTATAGTGCATTTGACGATTGATTTTGAAGATCAACTCAATTGCAGGTTTCACGCGCAAGAACCCAACGAAATTAAAGCCTGGCTCGAATCCCTCACTCAATGAACCACACCACAAACCAGCTAAAACTAAAGTTAAAGAAAAAAAGAGCAGAGTTAGAATGGATGAGCCACAATCGAATTTATCCCAAGAGGAGGAAGCTGTCAAAGAAGATTCCTCGCCGGAGCTGGAATCCATGTATTCCGATTCCATTCAATTTGAGCTCTTTAACTGTATCGACGATCTCAAGGAAAGAGCTGAAAGCGTTACCAGTCAAGAACAAAACTATGAAATGATAGAGTATATAAACGAAGCTGAAGAGTATACAACTGATTTACTAAACGATGACGAGCAAATGCAACTAGAAATATTGGATAAGCTCAACACTCAATCAGATGCCGAGCATCAAGTGGAGATCATCGACACGGAGAGAGACAACTATGCGAGGCACTTGGAAAGCGAAGTGTATGCGAGATAAGCCAACACATTATGATTACTAATATTATTAATTTTTTCTTTAAACAGAAACAGACTTAAGCGTCAGGTATTCATTCTGCAGGATGAGCGTAAAAAACTAAAGGATGAAATTGAAAATCTTCGAGCCACCGTTCGCAATTCACGACTTAAACATGCCGATGGCTTGGAAAATCGAAATAATAAAATGGTTTGTCTTTTGCTAGGAATAGAATATGTATTTCAACTGCTCTTAATTATAATCCATAGATATATTTTACTTGATACATTTTAATCATAATCCTTACTCTATTTTACAGGCAGCTAAATCCAGAACTCAGAGTAAATCACCCATAAAGAAGACAGTCATGCTATTTACGGCTGATATTAATACCATCAGAAAACTGCGTGAAATTAACAAGACGACTGACTGAATAAACACATACAATATATATATATATAAAATCTAAAATATATATGTTTTTATATACGCATTAGTCAAGCTATTGATTTTGAGCAAGCTCGTTTTGAAAACAAAGGTTCATAAATGAGCAGAAGACATTTTAATATTTAAGCAACAGCTGAAGAAAATTCAGCAATAATTTGTATTCAAAAAGGTTGAGTTTCCCAGAAAAATGTACACGATAAACAAACACAGAAAAAAAGATATATATATATATATTTATATTTATATATGTCTGTACACAACTGAAACGTGCAGTCAAATTGTGATTGTTTTGCTGCCTTTTTCTTGTTATCGCGGAAATTTCGCTGTAATCGCGTTTCCCACAGAGACTCGGTATTTTTAAACATGTGCTCTTTCTCTGGACGACTACCTGAAGACCTATAAAAGAGCTGCGTCGCCTTGGATTCGATCTGCATTGCAAGCGAAACAGTCCATCGAACAACATCTGAAGAAGAAAACTGGCTGGACGATGGCTAAATATGACGGACTGAAGGATGTCAGCAAACTGGAACTGCAACTGGCATCCATGGAACACCTAACATCTTCTCCAGCTACCACTTGCAATGTCAGCAATTTACAAAAAGAAAAACCCCAAAAAAAAAAATAGTTAGTTGTAAAAAATTCAAATTGTAAATAATCAAAAATAGTCAAATTTATTTAGTTTAAATTGTACATAGCAAAATTTAGCCAATTATTTAGACGAATTTGTTGAGTATATTTTAAATATACGTGATACTTTTTGCAATTAAATGTAATTTACACAAACTAAGCTATGATGCGCTTTTTATTATTGTTTAAATATATATTTGACTTTGCTTAAAATGCAATTGAATTTACAGAGTCACTCCGAAAAAAATTACACTAAAATGTACAAATTTTTATATAATTTTCTAAATTTCTAAAGTTAATTTTTATTCTGCTTAAAACTGATTGAATTCGTTTAATGTTTCTGATAATATTAATCAATTAGTTACATAAAACATAGTTTTAAGCGGCCTTAAATCTTAAATCTTTTTGTTTTCCACACTAGTAAAATTTGATACATATTATTTATAAGAGCTAACTAAAATAAATAATAAATAAAAATAAAATGTAAAGTTTAAAGATTCAAAATAATATTAGCATTATAAATAAGAATTGCACATTTACATGCAATGAAATAAATAAATAAAAATAAAATAAAATGTAATGTGTATTTTATGCCCAATTTAGAAAGAGAATTCAGAGCACCATATGCTAAATATAAGTTTCCCACTTATTGACAAAACATGTCCTGGTTGCCTTGGCAAATTCAACGATGCCCAGCTCAAGAGCAGTTTTTCCTCAAAATTGGATTATTACGCATTATGGCTTTCTCGGCGATGGATTATATTTTTAAGAAGGAGCGACGCACATTTGGATCGCGTGTTCACTTCGAGGACAAGGATGAGGTGGTGTTCAGTGAGAACTCCAATCCCGAATTGGTCAAGAACTATATACTCAAGAATCCCGTCGAGCGTTGCACACAATATGCTGGCCAAACATCGCTGAGTGTGGCAAATACGGAGCGAGCCACGTACAAAAGTACGGGGATAACTCACAATGAGGGCGGCTGGCCGAAGGACATCAATATGCAGGATCCCGAGCAGACGGTGCGCTACAAGCGCAAAATCGAAAAGGACGAGAATTACATAACGCAAGTGATGAATCTGACCAAACCGATGGAGCACTATATTCATCAGAATAATGCGGTCAATATCTATGAGAATTATTTTGAGAATATGGATCCGGCTCCGTTGCCAGAGCCCTGCAAATCGCGTACGGTGAATGTGTATAGGGATCCAAATCCAGTTAAGGTGCCCGTGAAGCATTTGTCCTGGTCACCGGATGGTGGCATCAAAATGGCCGTCAGCCATTGTGATATGAAGTTTCAGGGCGATAAGACTGGGCAGCGTTGCAACTCATACATCTGGGAGGTGGAGAATCCCAACGAGCCATTTCTCACGCTGGAACCCAAAGTGCCCTGCGTGTGCCTCGAGTACAATCAGAAGGATCCGACGAGTCTCGTCAGTGGCATGTACAATGGCCAGGTCGCAGCCTGGGACACACGGCATGGCAAGCATCCAGTGATGATTAGTGAGCGGGAGGTTTGTCATCGTGATCCGGTTAATTCGGTACTATGGAACAACTCGAAGAGCGGCACTGAATTCTTCTCCGGTGGGTCCGACGGTCAGGTACTCTGGTGGGATACACGTAAGCTGAGCGAACCCCTGGATCGTCTGCTCATGGATCCGGTGAAGAGTGATGAACAGGATTTGTCCCGTTCCTATGGCATCTCCGTGCTGGAGTACGAAACAACGATACCAACCAGATTCATGGCGGGCACCGAAATGGGAATGCTTTTCTCATGCAATCGCAAGGGCAAAACACCCACGGAGAAAATACAAATTAGGGTAAGTCTGAGAGAGGGAGAGAAAGTTGACATAAAGATTTATCCCACGGAAATCTTTTGCCAGATGATGTGCCACTTGGGACCCGTTTATGCGATTACCCGGAATCCGGCATTTGTGAAGAACTTCCTCACAGTGGGGGATTGGTGTGCACGCATCTGGTCAGAGGATTGTCGCGAGAGCTCCATCATTTGGACAAAGAGTAGCTCATCCATGCTGACAGACGGCGCTTGGAGTTACACCAAGTGAGTAAAAGAAAAGAGTAATTATATTTAACTTGTTTAGTCTCTCAAGTAAAACACCAACGTAGATTCATATTTAACGATATTTCTTACGTTGTGGAACACCACAAGTAGTCGATATATATATTGTGGTGGTCGGCAGATGAAATGTTGTCTTGTGCATACCGCTAGATGTCGCCTTTGCGCTACACCACCATTTGAGTTAACGTTACTTATTTTGTTATCTATATATATATATATATATATATATATATATTACTGTTGTAGGGTCTCACAGTTCTTCATCACTCGCATGGATGGTGTGTTGGACACTTGGGATCTGCTGCAGCAGCAAAATGAACCGGTGCTAACGGTTAAAGTCTGCGATGAACCATTGTATTGTGTGCGCACCAATGAGAATGGCAAATTTGTCAGCTGCGGCAGCAAATTGGGCGCCACATTTCTAATCGAGGTCTCCGAAAATATGATCATGTCCGCCAAAAATGATAAGCCGCTGTTAACTGCGGTAAGTTGCAATTACTAAATATTGTTAACTAAATAATATAATAATTTTTGCAGATGTTTGAGCGTGAGAATCGTCGCGAGAAAATCCTGGAGGCCAAGTCGAGGGAGAGCAAACTGAAGATAAAGGGCAATCATGGCCAGGAACAGTCGGATTTAACCATGCTGAATGGCAAAATAAATATGGCGCCATTTGCCAGCGCCTGCGAACAGGCAGCCGCGGAATATTTTGCCGCCGTGGAACAGGAACGTTTGCGACGACTGCCGGGAGGCAAGCGTAGGTGAACATTTAACTATTATTCATAATGCTGCATTTATTAATTGCTCTAATTGCAGAGGATGTGGAGGAGGTTGACGTCTCGGAAGCGGAAAGCTCGAAAGTTTAATTTTGAAATTGCTAATAATTTTTTGTTAAACATTCAAATTTTTATTTAACGAAATTTCATCTCAACACTGCAAGTAGTCGATATATACGTTATGGTGGTCTGCAGATGAAATATTGTCTTATGCGTGCCGCTAGATGCCGCTTTTGCGTTACGTACACCATTTGAGTTAATGTTACTTAGTTCTTATGAGAACCCTATCGATACATGAAGCGGGATAAAATTGTTATACAATTTTTACAGACTAGACACACAATTCTTAGACAAAATTAGATAGTCGATGGTTTATAGAAATTATAATTCTTTACATTTATAATTTGCAATTTATTGGCAAGCTACGTCTTTGTTGTAGCTTTTGAATAAAACTAAAAAAAATATAATTTAATTTTCGCTTTTGACCGTTGTAAATTCATTTTTAAATCATTACTTCTTTCGATAAGCATCGATAAGTGAATCGAGTAAAAATCTACTAGAATCGATACAATAATAATCGATAATTTGGTGCTGCGATGCATTGCTTGAACAGCGAACACAACATTGTAAAACGAGATCGTGGGTTGACAAGACGTGCGTGAAATGCGAGCGCGCAACGCTAACGAAATTTAACCGCAAGAAGCAACGTACCAAAAGTGCCACAGCAACAACAAAAATACAAATGTACACAAAAAATCGTAACCAAATAAAAGCCATTGAATAAAGCGCAATTTGTTATGGCCGTTTAACTGTTCTTTGCTGCTGCCGTTGTTGTTGTAATTTCCGCTGTTGTTTTTGTGCTAATTAGAAAGAGCTGCTGCGCTGTTGACGGCTGCGCCGGCGTTTTAGAACGTTGGCCCAAAAACAAAAACAAAAAAAAAGTGGCGAAGCTGGTTTTTATTTTTGCGCATCGTTGTGTGTGTGTGTGAGAGAGAGTGTGTGTGTGTGTGTGTATTGGAATTTGTTAAAAACACGAGCTTACTATTAAGGTCAAAAGCAACAAGTGACAAGCAACAGGAAGAAAAATCAGAAATTCCAAATATTAATTATAAATAAAAATGAATTAATAAATAGAAGAAAAAATTGCTGGCATTTTTTCAATCTGAGATTTTGTTTGTAACTTTTTTTTACTGCCAATAAGAACGACAACAACAAAAAGAAGCAGCAACAGGCAACAAAAAAAAAACGCAGCAGCCAAAGAACGCCGCCAAAGCAACAACAACAACAGCAACAAAAAGAAGAACTTTCCGGTTTTCTCTCCTTCATCTCTCAGCGTCTTCTGCTTATTTTACGTTACGTGTGTTCATCGATTTTCGTGGCTTACGCGTTTTATTTGTGCCAGAAAGAGAGAGAGAGGAGTTGAGAAAAGGGCGCTGTGTGATAATTAAAACAAAAATAAAACAAATTTAATTCATATAGCAAGTCAACTGCAGGACGCGAACGAAAGGAAAAAGAAGAGCAACGAATAAGAATTAGAAAGATCACGCCGTCTTTTTGTCTGTGTGTGTGTGTGTGCGCTGCTTTTAAGAGAGAGCGAGCGGAAGCTGTAAACAAAACAAAAATCATATTTTGCGTCAACAGGATTTGTACATAAATCATTCACGCTGGATTTGGGATACTACGAGGCTGTTAAAGGTAATGAACAACAATAACATGAAATTGATTTTTGTTAATTAAGCTGAGCTCAACTCAAAGCTCAAAGCTCAATAAAAATAGCAACAATGGGTCTCATTTATATATTGCTACCAAATTTAACATCGCCAAAAGACAGCAAATAACATTGTATGCACTGTAAAACACACTGTTTAAATGCTTGAATTATGGGAAAGAAATCGAACATTAAAATTGATTATTACATATGTATTAATATTCCCCTTCTGCTGGGGAAAATAAATTCATGGTGTTCAAATTTTGAATTTTAGCAAAGAAATCCAAGCCTAAAATTAAATAATAAATATTAAATAAAACTAAATATACCCCTTTTTACTACAAAGATCAGTGCATTTAGCTCATAACATTTGTATACAGTCAAAGCACCTGAAAGCCAGCCACAACCGTGCTGCGCTTTTTATGGCCACAAAAATAAAAACCCATTCACAAAAAAAAACAACTTGTTGCATAATCGGAGCCAATTCCAGTTAGGTGGAGCTGCTCAAACTGTACAGTTTTTGATTGATAAGGGCGCAGATTGCGTGCTTGGGAGTCATAATAAAAATTGCCAGTGTTTGTCACACTTCTTATTAGTATGATCGCAATAGCTAGATGCAAGAGAGAGAGAGGCAGTTTACAGGTGCGCAGCAGCAACAGCGAATGAGAGCTGTGTGGTCATTAAGCCTGTCTTCGACTCAGACGTCGACGTCGACGACGGCGCAGCTGCAAACTAGGCTAAATAGGGTCTGTAGCCAAGAGCACGTTTTGGTCTGAAGCTCGAGCTTGATTTTTGTCTGCCTGCTTTTTGCTGCTTGCTTTGGGCTTGGTTTGTTTTTAAACCGCATTCCGCGTGGCATTTTGTATTTGCCTGGGCCAGTTGGCCACACATACACATAGAAAAACATGCATTTGAATACACGTTGGAAACATTACCGTTAACAGCGAGCAGTTTAAGAGGCACTGCTATGCAGCAACGGCAGATTTACATACATACATATTATGTATATACACAAACATACACATGTGTATAAAGACAATTGCGCTAAATTAAATTACGCTTAACGGGGGCAGCCAAAGGCCAACGATGGTGAGGGAGATGGAGAGATTGAGTCTGGAGTGCAATTGCAGTTGAATCACATACAGTGCTTGTCAAACTGCTGACGAACACTGGAAATAAGAATGTCAATGTAAACTTACTGGAATATGCAGTTGTATGCATATAAAAACATAACTGTAGATCATACAGTGCTTGTAAAACTACTGATTAACACTGTAAATACGAACGTGAATGTTAACTTTATTATTGGAATATGTTAATGTGTTGTTTTTATAAACATATATTAACGTAAATATTGAATATGTTACGATGCTAATTTATTTACATTTTTTAACAAGTTCATAAGTAAGTGTATTCAAAAACAATAGTTCCTTATAAAATTAATGCAATTACTCGAATTTCGTAAAGTTTCAATTGCTGAGCGAGCAATGTGCTTGAAGAAGAAAAATAAAAATGCCTATTGGCAAACCAAGTTGGTCCATTTGATTCTTTTGCTGTGCTTTTGTTTTCTTTTCGTTCTTTTCTGTTTCTGATGCAGCTGGTTGATGCTGTCTCTGTTGTTGTTGTTGATAGTGCTGCTCTCCTTGCACTCCTTGCTGTTTTTGTTGTTCGCATCGCATTCTTTAGCATTTTGCGCAATTTGTGCGCTGTACTTTTTTTTTTGTTTCAGTTTTCGTTTATTTCTTTTTGTATAATTCCATACACCAGATTTACATTCACAATGCAAGCTGAACAACAGCAGCCGCTAAAATATTCCAGTTCCAGTTTGAATTTCCAGTTGCACAGTCGATCAATCGATCACAAGCGTTTTTGATTTGGCCTTTCCATCAATCAAACCAATAATATTTGTAGAATTTTATTTCGCTTGTTGGGGCAAAAAAAAACAAAAGAAACCGTCACAAAATGTTGTACAAGGCCTCATTTTAAGATAATGATAAACAATATTTTTTTTAATGATAATTGCTCAAGTGGAGTGATGAAAGTAGGTGGGATGAGGTGGGGGGGTGGTGGAGGATAGAAGTGCTCAGTTCTACTTAGATACACATAATTAATTGAATAAGGGCATAAGACCTTTTGAATTAGTCACAACAATTGAGAGCCGCCGCCAATTGAGTGCTGAAAAATTTAGAAATATTCCAACTAAAACTTCTTTCCAGTTTGTCTGGAATACGCATCTAAAAAAAGACTATTACTCATCTATTCACTCAATGTTTCAGATGTCAAGCTAATTTTTGTCATCTGATCATATTATACAGCAGTGAGAAACGTTATCTGCAAGTGATATATATTTATTTTCTAAAGTATAAGTGAAGCACCTTGGTGTTAGTGTTACACAAGCATATGACAAATTCAGTTGAATGATTTTAAATTTCATTTATTGATGCATAGAGCTGGTTTCTGTCTTATCATCTATATAAAACAAAGTGCGAAAACAAAATTTAATCGCATTTCATAAATAATGAATATATATATAATCGTCTATCTATATATATATGTATATTTATTCTATATATATACTCCTGATTCAATATAGTACACCTACTTGTCAAGCGACAAATTGCTTGGCTCGAAATTGATAAGAAACGCTTCACACTTCATTTAAAAAAAGAATGAAGCCATCTGCAAAAATGCCACTTTCAAGTTCATAGTGAGTATTTGATTGATAAACCAAGTTCTTTTGTTTATCGCTGGGTTTTCTTTTTAAAACAGATTTTTAACTTAACAGTTTATTCAGCCATAGATTGTTAACAGTGTATTCTGTTATAAATGTTAACAGTCTGTTCTAGTTACAAATGTTAACTGAACAGACAGTTAGAAATGTTAATGAGCTTTGCATTTGCATGTCGGAGTTCTACAAACATACATGCACACACACACACATGCATTATTATATGATTGTATTAGTGTATAGTACAAAGATAGTTCCAATTGGCTGAAGCTGGTTGCCAAGTGTGTCAGGTGTAATTAGAAACAGCCGCATGTTTAAATGCAAAACTGATACAACAATCTAGCAGAGAGAGAGCGAGCGAGAGACAGAGAGCGACTTGAGAGATAGAGAGAGCGATAGCGATTCTCATTTCACTTGTCTAATTTGGGGCAAATTGCGGCCAAATGTTTCTTTTTTTTTGGGAAACGCCCGCAGACTCAAGTCTCTGTGGCATTTTCCCTATTTCCACACAGTTCCTTAGATATTCAGATATTTTTAATGTAGGCTACAAACACAAGTGAAAGGCAGATTGTCGAAGAAGAGGCTGAAAAACGTGGTCATTAAATTCTTTTAACTGACGAATCATAATAGTTATTTACAAATTAGATATTGCCCATTTAAATATGTTATATGCAATTTTTACTTGCAGTTTTAATGATTTAAAAAGCTAACAGTTTAGCAACACTTTACAGGGTATTTACTGGCAATGCCGTTTTCACTTTGCTCCTTACTTTACCTGTTGCCAGATCATTTTGCCTGTTTTTCTTTTTTGCGCGCGCGCCAAAAACAGCGAGTCAGTCAAAGAGCAGCAACAATAAATGCACATTCAAGGCTACAACAACTGCAACATCAACATCAACAGCAACAACAACAACAACTGCAACAGCAGCAACAATCGCTGCAACAACAACAACAACTGGCTCAACTCAAACTGGTTTTTCCATCTTGTGGTTTGCTTTCTTTTTTTTGTTGTTTTCTTCGTCGTCGGCTTGTAAATGCACGTAGCCAAAAAATATGCTAAAGTCATATCACAAAAAGCATTTTTTTTTCATGTTTTTTATTGAAGTGTGCACAGGAAATGCACTTTACAGATATGTATACATCTGTATACATAAACATGTATATATAAACATGTATATACATTGAGTTTATAAACAATTTGCACGATTTTACAGTGGAATTGCAGTTGCATATTTGCGTTTTTGTTATTTTTACTCGATTTTGCTGTAAATATATCTGCATCTGTGTCTGTATCTCTGCAGAAATGTGAAGGGTCGGTCAGTTTTTGCCTTATTGTTTGCTTGGCACTCAAAACTGACGACGATGTGTGGGATTTTGGCCAGTCTGAAAGCATTCAACAACATTAACAAATTCTACACATCTACAGTTATTTTTCAGATTATGCATATACTTACGATATGTTTCACTTGAGATTTTCAGTAACAATCAACACAGAGAAAGTTAATGAATTTTCTTTATTTGGTTGATTTTCTTTTTTAATAGAGGTCTTTTAATGTTCAATACCCTAAACAACTTATAAATTATTATTTCGGACAACCTCACTTTGAACAACATCCAATTTTTATTATTTTGTGTGTTCCACGCTCACTTTGTCATCCAATTCCAATTCCAATTCTCCTTCCCTTTTCAGTTTGAGTATAGTTCCCTGTTTGGTGGCTTAGTCAATTACAATCAAAAGAAAAAAAAACAAACAAAAACCGAAATACAAAATCTGTTCAAACTCGCCGCTCACCTGCTCCATTATCATAGAAAAATCGGCTGACAACCTTGAAACTTGCCTCGCCTTCCGCTGGCTGAGTGAAATTTCTCACCAAAATCGTAAAAAGAGAGAGAGAGGGAGAGAGAGACTTGACTCTCCTCTATCGTCTCTCTCTACCCCTTTCAGACTTTGCTTTGTTTTGGTTTTTGGTTTTACTTTTTTTTTTAGATTTTAGTTTTTGTATTTGCTTTCAAGTTTGCAGTCGCACCATAAATAATTTTGAGCAACTTGTTGTTGTTTGCTCTTTTTTTACTTAAACCTATTCATTATGTAGCTGTCTAGTTTTTTTTCTTTTTTAATTTCTGACATGTTATGGAATTTCGCTAATCAAGTGGTTACGGGGAGTGTGGCGAGGCTTGACGATTTTAAAATTTTCCTATTCAATTTCCTTTTACAGATAGAATCCAAGGTATTTTTAAACAAGAAATTAAACTGCCATAGACTTTCCTTTAACTAGCTTAAGGAAAGCTGGCCAGCTAATGAGTCATTCGAAACCGGTACTTAAACGTGATTTAATGAGTGTACCTAGTGTACCTATCACTGGGTGCCGAATTGGGTACATAGTTGCGATTACAGAAGTACATTTGTACCTTTGTACTTTGCATTAGATTATCAATTAATTTGTCGTTAGAGGTACATAGTATTGTACCAAAGTATGTACCTACAAGGGTACATTTTGGTACAAAAGGTACCTACCAGTCATAGCTGTACTTCTTTTGTTTATTTAATAAAAAACTCATTTAAAAAAAATCTCTCGTTTAATAAAAAATCCCACATATTTTTTTTTGATAGCTGCACAATTTAAGTTTTTTTCTGGTTTACTAATGAATTTTTCTCATTTGTTTAACGGAAGTGCTTAGATTTATTGTTGTTTCTTAGGAGCTTATCAGCACAGAGCGTCTTTCTCTCTGTGCGCCTAGCTGAAGTGGGCGTGGCAGCAAAAAGCATAAGGAAACCCATTAAATAAACTTATCGCAGCTAAAATTTTGCCTTGAATCTGCCTTTATAATTTGTTTTTTTTCGCCAAATTGCTATCAAATTGGGTCTGCCTTAAAAAACAACAAACGAATTTAATAATGTCTGCGAATAAATTGCGATGCCTTCGCATATTGATGTTGCTTTTGTTTCTGTTGTTCTTGCTGCTGTTGATTTGTTGCAGCAACGACCCCGAGTCCAATCAAAATATTTAGCTTATTAGTTGCAAAAAGTAAACAAAAATAGAAATCGAGACCGGAGCCCTGAGCTGCTGTCCATCCCATCGTAGCAGATCGTGTGAGTTGGAGGCAAAGCAATTTTTGCCACATTTGTGCGCCGACGCAAAGCCAAACAAAGATTTTTCGCATTAAGCATACGCCGCCTGGGCCGCCTGGGGAGCTCAGCTCTCAACTCTTAGTCGCCTCGGGCAATTAATTACATTTTGCGCACTTTATTTCCGCTTTACACGGCGCACTGCTAGAATTTCGTAGTCTCTGTAATTATTTTCCTAGTACGATATATATGCCTCATTTTTCTTCTATCTTTGTTTTTAGTTGTTTTTTTTTTTCTGTTTTTTGTTCGCTTAGCTGTTTGCCTAAAGACAAAAAAGAATAAAGAATAAAGATGAAGCCGTAAAAATGCCGCTGCTTTTGCTTGCCTTCGACTACTGTTGACGGCTTTTGTGTTTGTGCAGCTGTGCCTAGGAAGGTGTTGTTGATATGCCCCCCAACCCCTCCCCTTTTTATGGCGAGGGCATTGATTTTAATGCAACAGCAGCTACCAACTACAAACGGTTCTTTTGACCGAAACGCTGATGCCCTTAGCACTAAATGCAATAACAGTTAATATAGCCAAGTGATGGAAATTAAATGTATGAGATACCTCTACAATAATAACGATGACTTATCATAAACGGTAGCTTCCTGTCTAGCTTTAGTTAATATATATTGCTATGTGGAACAGATGAGCAATGCGCAAATGCTTGGCCCCCTTTTTTGCATACTTGCTTTCCACGTAATATACACATTTATATATGTGTGTATATATATATATATATATATATATATATTTATTTATATGTCGAGTACGCTCAACATCGATCGAAATCAAAAAGCGTAACACCAACAACAAAACAGAAATGCCAAAAATTCTTGACTTTAGCTTCAAGCTCAGATCAGCTCAGCTGTGAAATGCGAAGCAGACAAAGACGACCCAAAAGCCAAGCCCCAAGTTAGACCAGTGCTAAAAGAAGGCCCTGAGGGGAGACTTGGCCTGCCTTGCTCCTCTTTCAATTTGTGTAAATATATAAATGGCATTCTTGGGCGTACATTCTGGCCCATGTCTTAAGCTCGTTCCACTTCTTACACATGTATATATATATATGTGAACTGGTCAACATTGTCCCATGTATTTATAAATAGCATGTCCATGCAATTTTTTTTTAACTGTTATCATTTATCGGTCGAACGGAAAAGGTGACTTTGTTTTATGACTTGAGTTCTCTTTGTTCAACTCTAATCAGTGCAATAAAAAAAACTAGCCCATTATCTATTGCCGATAGTGTTGTTGTCAGCGCCAATAATCGATCGCATGTGCGATAAAAAAACTGCACAACAATCTATGCAGAATTTACAGGCCATGATGTCAGAGAGACAAGTTTTGGTTTGACTGAGTCATGAGTCAAGATACGAGTCACAACTAGTCATGGGTGAGAGCTAACTGTCTGTATGCTGTCTTGATTAATTAGCTGGGAACTAGCGCTCTCTCCTAAGCTGCGATTAAGCTTCATTTCTCTCCAACTCTACTTCTCTCTCTCTCTCTCTCTCTCTAAGTTGATGATGATGAGGTGGAATAAAGTCTAAAAGCTCATGACAACAATTTACGTGAACATTAAACTCGACAATAGACAAATGTTTTGCATTTGCATTCAATGAGCGCTCAGCCTTTAAGAATAAGTTTCTAACCTTGTATTTTAAGTTTCAGTACTCGTTTTCAGAGTAGCCTACAAAACAACAACAAATAGCAACAGTAATAATACATACACACACACACACAAACACATGTGTATATGTGTTGCATTAAATTATAAATAACCCATTAGTATTTATTGTCGTTATTGTCGTTATTGTTGTTCAAGCCATTGACTGACTGGCTTAAAAATAAAATGAGGCATAAAATATACATATATTTATTTTGAAGGCCGAAACTGTTCTACACTGAAAACCTTAAGTAATATTGCAAGTATTGTTCGGTTAGCTGTTTGTTTAGTTAATTTTAGTGTAGACATAACTTTTAAATGCAGTTTGTTTGCAGTTTTAAAGTTCGATCAGATAACTGGGTTAATTGATTTACTTTTATTATTATTGGGAACATAACTCAAGTATTTAATTATATATTTGCAAGTTTTCAATGCATATATTCCAATCTTTTACACTTTATTAAATATTATGCTAAAATTCTTTAGATTAAAATCATTTTGATTGCTTGACAAACTCTGCAATTATTTAATTCTTACATTTTTGATGAGGTTAAATTATAAATAGAGGTCAAACAATTATGTTTTTAGAGTATACTTTACATGCATCTTGCGAACAATTACTAAAGCACATTTTTAATAATACTTGTATAATTATGATCAAATGGAGACATTTTTTGGGATTAGCTGACATGTGCCTCAAAGCGTTGCAAGCCGTTTGACATGCGCGCCATGCTAGGCTAAAGGGTATAATTACACGGTTAAAAAGCCAAATATTTGCTTAAACGCTGACATCAGACAGTAATTGCCAGCTGGGCAGCCAGAAAGAGAGCGAGAAACAGATGAGTGAGTGAAAGAGAGAGAGAGCGAGAGAGATAGACAGAAAACTCTTGCTTCGTTGGTAGAATTGAAAAGGCGTTGTGAAGCTTCGAATTTTTATTGGGTTGCTGTGCGAAAAGATTCTTTACCGGTTTTATTCGTAAAACTGTTGCCTCTGTTTAGCATTGTAGCGTGAAGTAACGCACATATAAATGTATATATATATATATATATATACCTATATCTTGTCGGTTTATTTGGCTTATTCATTTTTGTCGATTTTTAATATGACAGCGTCGTCTCTTTATCAACGGTGTATTGAGACAGTTCGAGGCACCACTCTGTCAATTTGCATTTACCGCCGATACGTGAAACACGTTTTCGCATTGACCACCCGAGCAAATCGCAAGATCTCCCCCAAAAAAATAAAATTGAAAACCAAAACAAAAAAAGCAATTTTGACAAAAAACACTTTTGCAAACCTGCAGACAAGAATATAAGCAGCCAAGAACTAGCTAAGCAGCTTAAGATAATGAAATGAGCACAAAAGAGTCTAGAGATTCAACTGATAAGTTAATAACTACTTTGCTTACTAAATAAATAGTTTTTATTGCACGTGTATCAACGCATAAAGCTACTGTCTAGCTGCTCTCTCTTTGTCATTCTCTCTCTATCTTTGCCCATCAGAAATCGACTCGTTTATAATTTATGCACAAATCCACTTTGGAGGAATTCTTGAAAAGCAATTCATTTTTATAGCTGTTGTTCAATTTGTTGTTATATTATAACGTCATCAAAAATGAATTTTGTCATGTAATATTAAACGTTATTATTTTTTCTTCGTTTTTTTTTTTTTATTATTTATGTGATTTGCGCAACGTGCTTTTGAGTTCAAAATGCAATTGGCAGTTTACAATTTTTTTCCATTTCTTGTTATTACTTTTTTTCTTTTTTTTTTTGGGTAGGTCTGTAATAACAAACCCATATCAGAGTTCGTGTCTCATCAAAAGCACATTGAAATCGTTTGAAATTCATTTAAAAAGCATTACTTGTGCTTTAAGGGCTTATCACATGTTGTGTTAACAATCTTCACTTCTTCGCTGATGGGCTACAAGGCTGTTCATTAAAAAACAAAATGTAGTACTTGAAATACTATCGATTTAAATTTATTAATGGCTTTTCTATAACCGAGGCAATTAAAATGTTGTTTCTTAACTTTAAAAAGTTGAATGACAAACAATATTATTATTTATATTTGAGTCAATGTTTAAAGTGGTCCCATGAAGTATGCCATAGTTGACAGTTGTCTGAGTCGCTTCCGGGCTTAGCCAATTAAAAATTTCAATGACAGATCGAAAGTGCTTTCGAATAAACTGTAGCCCTATCACACAGACACAAACACACACACAAACACACAGACAAACACACAGACAAACACACACACAAACACACACATCTTCAAGATACAAGCTACGAATACCTCATATATTTATTTTGAAGCGTAGAGCTGTCAAAATGGAATTGAATTGTTCAGTTTGCCGCTTGTAGATCTATTTTGAGATGGTCTGTCGTCTTTTCAGATTGTCGTGCTACATTTTAATTAACAACTAAAGGGGTTGCTAGGGCCGTTTCCCCTTCAAATTTTGTAAACTTCCAAACTGCCGAACTGCCGAACTGCCAAACTGATAGTGTGCCCATTGAAAGAAACTAAAAAGCTCGTCAAGTTCTTCAAAATTTCACAGTTTGTTTTTTTCGACGATAACACATTTGCTTTGGCAACTTCCCGGGAAAAACGTAACGGAAATATTCATTGCGTTGGGGTTGTTATAGAGTTGAGCAAATATTTATTTATGTGACTCTTTATTTGTCATTAGTACACATTTATGTGCCATGTGTGTGTTGTTGTTGTTGTTGTTATAGCTCATGTGACTCAGTCTCGGTGCCCAATTTTGGACTTACACGTGTGTTTTGAGCGGCAAATGCAAATCATTTCTAGCTCGCTGCTTGATTAAGCCAAGCCGGCTTACTACTAAGAAGGAAATGGTGCTTACTAATAACAGATCGCTCCAAAAATAGACAGCGTCTGAAGTAGGTCGCACTTAAGATGCCCATTTAGAATGCCAGAAAACCAATAGGCGCCTTTTTAAACAATATTTAAAAGTTATCTTTTGCGTTAGAGATTCGAAATCGATAATATTAATTAAGCATTGATTGTTAATCAAAAGATGACAAATCGATGCCATTAATTATGTAATTATTAATGGCTAATTGAAAACGGGTTTCATTAGCTATATTCTTAGTTTTCACTCAATCATTTGAATTGTGCTTTAGTTTTCTTTCCTCTAATGTGCCCTTTGGAAACTCAACAATCAGTAGATAACATTAAGTGAGTATTATTTTGAAATGTGTAAATATTGGTCGGCAGTTCATTTATTTTATGGTATCTACTAAATGATATCTTAGTCGGGTCTTTTAAAAGTGCCACAGTGATTGGTTTATACGAATGTTATTTAAAACTTGATTACGACCAAATTCGATTGGTCGAAATTACTGTGTCAATTGACTGCGATTTGATCGACATTCGATTAAATGATTGTTAGCAAAACTAATCAAGAATATGGTTCTGTGATTTTTTTTAAAGAAATAAATCGAGATAATGAGGTGAGGGTCTTTTAAGAGAGTTTTTTATTAAGTGCAGTCTACAATTAAGTTTTAAATTAACTCCGCTTGTGATTGCTTCTCTTTAATTGCCATACTAACTGAACTGAACGATGTACAATAATCATGCAGCTCGATTTAATTCGATTCGCTAGGCATTGCTAATTGTTTCCCTGGCACTTCCGCAGCAGTAACTAATTACAGCCGTTAAGAGGAAGTCAATCAGCTGGAAACCGTTGGGATTCTCACACCTTCTGCTTGCCACGTAATAGGTCTCATCAGTTACAAGAAGCGGACAGATTAATGGGCCTATATGCGTCATAACGAATCTTAATTACACATCAATTAAAAAAAGATGAGCTTAACTATTTGGCACATAATTAATGAATCTACCACAGTCTCTACTGGCCCACGGCGTTAGACTGATTAAAATTAATCAAAAAAATATTAAAAAAAATAGAAAAAACCTAGATACGCCTCTATGAAATCAGTTTATTATTCATAAAAATAAATAAATATGAATAGGAAATTTCACTTTTAATTGATCTTTATTGTGCCACAAGCAAAAAACTGTGCTGAGTGAAATTCCATTGTTTGTTGAACCCATCGAATTTTTGGCTGTTTTATTTATAAAGGCGACCGCCCGCTGTTAAATGGCACAAGCTATTTTCTACAAACATAGAAACCCTCGAATGGTTCTTTAGAAATTGCAGAACTTTATGATGTCATCATTTGAACATTTAGCCAAACTCCATTCAAGCCGATCATTTGGACAAAGCATTTTCCCAGCAAAGGCTGTAATTGATTTGTTGATCGTGATTGTGATTGGGAAAAACCGTTTGAATGTGGCCAACAACAATTGAAAATTTCACTGTCAAGCTCACTGATGCGGCGCCTACTTAAATTCCATTTGCATGCCAAATGAGCACATGTCACACAACCTAAAAAACAAAGCAAAGCTTGAGTTCTCTAGTCGAGAGAGAGCTCGACTTGTAGATACCCTAAACTCAGCTGCTAAATACGTAATAGGGTTTTAGATGTTAGTTTGTGCCAAATGCAAATATCTTTACATTTTATAGTTGATCAATAATATATTAGGGTATATAATATATTTATATTTATTATTTATATTTATCGGAAATCGATTTGTATCGATATATGCAAAGCGGTTGTCGATAAAATGAAAATAACTTGATTTGACTGTGGTATAGGAGTAGTTATATTCTAGCGCTTGTATGCTCGGAGATAGCTTGTTGATAGAGACAGACAAAAGCATTTGGCTAAATCGATTCGACTTTTGATGCTGATCGCGAATATTTTTGTGGTATATGGGAAATTATATTTCATATTTGAAGTCTCCAGGTCTTATAGACTTGCACTTGGTTAAATTGACTCGACGTTTGCTGCTGATCAAGCATATGAATACATTATGAATACATATCACCGATGCTTCCCTCTTACTTACCTTTTCGCAACATCATTATACCCCTTTAACTTTTTTATGGGTCTATTGGACAAAAAAACCAAAATAACAACAAGAAAAATAGTAATAAACAAATACAGTAGCGCATGCGCAGAAAACCAAAGCGAACACAAAGAATTCAATTCGTTGCCTGCGGCAGCGATATATTCAACGTATTCGTATCTGTTAGATACTCGGATAGAAGTGCGCAGCTGCGAATGATGTCATGGATTGGAGTTTGTGTTGGTCTTCGTCTTGGTATTGTCTTGAGTCTTGTGCGCATGTTCACGGCGCGGGTGTAACGCCCCAGGGGGGCGTAGCAAATGCCAAACAGACATAGATAAAGAAGAAGGAGAGAAAAAAGCTATTTTCAAAAGCATAAGTTATGGCAATAAAGGCAAAGAGTGGCTTGAGGGGCGTTGACGCCTATTGACTAATTTTCGCAAATAACTTTTTGGGAAGCGCACAACAATGAAGTAAAGCCGACATAGAAATGAAAACAAGCAACACACACACACACACACTAATAGACATTTGCAATGTGTCTTAATAATGAGCCAATATATTTGGTAATAATATTTTTAAAGCGCTTCAGCAATTTGACTGTTGCAGATGTTGCTGAAGTTTGGTTGCGGGGGGAGACGTGTGTTTTTGCCTGTGGTCTTATGAAAATAAATGAGTTTCCAGCGACACATGCACAACACATTCCAAATGCCAATAAATACTCGCTTTTTCATTGTTATCCAACTGTATAAAAATAGTTAATATTTTAATTCCCTCGAAACTCGAAAAAAAAAAAAATTCTCTTGGTTACAGTTATAAAGATGTAGCTGCCAATAGTGAACCGTTTTTCATTTGGCATCTAGAAAAATACTTGTTTTATTTTGGGGATTCGGTTTCACACTTTCCACTGCCATAACTCTTTTTAAATGATAACTAATTTTCGTAGCTATAGAAATGGATTTTCTTCGGTTATTTATAAGTGTGCTGGCACTCGTAAATAGAAATACGAAATAACCGTTAGGAGTGCTGTCAGTTAGATAAAAGTTTTCAATAAATTCAAGGTTTCAAGTCAAGCTGAGAGCCCCGAAAAATAAAACTCTCGCCCACTTTTTCAATGAGGTTTTCTCTTTTTGTTTTGGAAATTGTTTAGCATGCCAGGCACAGACAAAAGAATTTATAACATTGTTATTGTGTTTGACTGACTGAAGCTGACTTTGAATTTGTTGCCGTTATTGTTGGTGTTGTTGTTGTTGTTCATTTTGGTTGTTGTCATTGAAGCCAAAACTGAATTTTAATTTTCGGCAAGTGATGAGGTAATTTTATGCACGAATTTTCGAAAGAACGCAAAAAGCCTAAAAAAAAATGTGCTACAGGTTTGAATGCTGGAACTGTCAAGCTACTAAGGCGACAGAAAGAGAGAGAGATAGAGAAGAGGGAGAGGGCACAAAAAATTATTGTAGACTGATAAAAAGAAATGACCATCAAATAAATTTGTTATCTATAGCGATCGCTAGGCAATAATTAAATTCGAATGATTAAGCAAACGTTCCGCGCATGTAAATATTTTGCATTTTTGCCTAATAAAAAAAACATGCTGGGAAGAAAATTGTCGAATGTTTATTGATTTATGCAAATCTCCGTTTGCGAGGTTGTTGCACGCCTAATCAGCGAACAGACAACTTTCCTATATATATATATGTGTGTGTGTGTGTGTGTGTGTGTGTGTATACACACACGCATGAGGCACAACTGCTTATGGTCACGAAGAACTTGAAAACTCAAGGGGGAGGCTGTTTATAAATACAACGATACACATAAATTTTCCACCTCCTCTCAAATGTTGCTCAGCTGTCGACGGCACACAACACACACATGTGCGTGCCGCATGTGCCCCTTATCCCCTGCCTACATCACTCCCCCGTTTGCCCGACATCACTCCCCCGTTTGCCCGACAATCCTTGTGCGCCTGCGCAGTGTGCTGTGTTTATTTTTGGTGTGCCTGTAAACAGGATGCTCTCTTCTCTCTCTTCTCGCTCTATATACATATATATGTACACAGTGTGTTGTGTTTTTACTTTCATGTTTTATGGCCAGTTCTTCAGTGGTGCTGCTGCTGTTGCCTTTTAACGCTTTGCCACTAAAAATAGTCGAAACATTTTACAGCATTTTGCAGCTGGGAGGTGTTTGAATGCCCTGGAAATGCCATTTGCCCAGGGAGTGGGAGTCTTATATTTCAGCTAATAATGCTCCTATTTCAAGCAGTGGCAAACACAGAATTCTTAAAACTCCAATTATTGTGGGGTAACTCGCAGTTCAGCCAGCTCAGCTCCGCAGGGGAGAAATCTTTTAGCTGAGATGTTTGGGAATGCAATATGGCATATCGTCGTCTGCAATTGGTTTTAATGACTTTTCCTGTTAAAGCCTAAAGTTATGCCTCAGTTTGTGCTATGTGTATACCTTATTACATACATAATATATATGTATATATATAAATACATATATATGGTCTATATATGTTTGTTCCAAAGTCACATTCTAGAGATAACAAAGTTTACGTCGCACCTGTTATCGGTATATAGCTAAGTTTATTGTCACGCTGCTATTTGTTATTGTTGTTATTGTTGTTACTGAGTTTATTGTTTGATTTTCACCTCATTTTAGTTCTTAATTGATTTTTCACTTTAAATGCCCTCCTATCTGCAAAGTGCAAAAGTGTTTTGTTTGCACGAGCTGCTGCCTTCGAGTGCCTTTTGGATGACCTCAGCAACAGCTTAAGCACAATGCGCCAAGAATGGTTCAAGATAAAAAAAACAGGCGTTCCAAAGATTAATGGCAATTAAGAAATATGTTTTATACTTATGAGATCATCATTTGTCAACTCCATTTTTGGTAATTTATGATTATTACTGTTGAAGTACTTTTCAGATTAATTGCATTTCGGCCTATAAATAACTTTAGCTTATTTTATTACGCAAAAATAACCAACTTAATCTATAGGCTGACATATGTGCAAGGTATGTGAGAGTTATATCGATTCGATCGATAAGATAAGACGATCCCTCTTCATTGTCTGACCTCCCCTCGAGCGTTCGTTACACATTTTTGCGTTATCAGTTTTAAGCTTTTAGTACAACAGTCAAATGATAAGGAAAAGCGAGGAATTCACCATACGCAGAAAAAGCCAGAAACTTAACAAGAATTTGTTTTTGCCACTTTCGTTTTCTCGATTTTCTTAGCCGCTCGCATAGCTTTAACCAATATTTCAATTTGGTTCGCTATCTGATAAATCCACGGAAAAAAAGCTTTCTTACGCCCAGCCAAGAAAAAAGGCAAGCAGCGCCGCTTCTCCAGTGTCCAAACAGCGCGGGCAGTGCGAGCAACTGCCTCCATCCCATCCAAAAGCGAAACTATCGAGAAAAGCACGAACTTAAAGTGCATCGTTCCATAGAATAGACTGCCTGCAATTGGTAGTCAAGTGTGGCGTGTGTGTTGTTTTTTGCAATCCAGTTCAAATCCTAACCATGGAATATAACAGTATATTGCGGTCAAATTTTTCGAGACATGAGTATAAGCGATATATATCGTTTGAGCGTCAGTCTATGGGTAGGTTGAACTTGAACTTACTCCCGATTTGTCTACACATATTTATAAATGCTGAGTGGACTACTTAAGCACTATCTAATTACACAACACAGACGACCTCCACCCCCCATCCCTCCACCTTATCTCTGTCACGATAAGCCGCAAAAAATACTATTTTCCAAATAGTAGCTGTCAACATAATGTACAGTAAATATTCTAGAAATATGTGACACACTAGAAATCAGCGTTATACGATATTTCATAATGCTGTTTTATTGTTGCTGTTTTTATTTTTGGTATAGGCTAAATATTACGTAATCCGTACAAAATGTCAAATTGATAAAAAGCATAAAAAGCAGAAGAAAAAAAGTTTTGGTGAACCAACCATTTGGTATATATTAATTGCTGATAACGCGGCCATATTACGGCATAGACCGGAATGTTAAGTTTTTGTAGTTGTCGGGAATTTCGTATTCGTTGGTTTCCGTCTTAATCTACAGTGCTACTGACTGACTGACTGACAGTATCACCTCACCTCACCAAAATAAAGCCATTGACTAATAGCTAGAAAAATTATGACATAAATTATGATTAAAATTAGACAATGAAAGAAAAAGCTCAAACAATTAAAATTATTCATCTCTATTTAAGTATGGATTAATATTTAGCGAGTTTGCAGTTTATGTGAGGTAAAGAGATAAGATTGAAATTGTTAAAGCAATTAAAAATAAGCGAAGATATTCTCATTTGAAGTAGAACCCAACTCGTTCAGTTATTGCTCTAAAAGTAGCATGTCTATAGAATGCATTGAATAGTATTATATATAAAAATGATTTGTATTATAAGTATCGCTTGGTTATCAGTCAGTATTGTCGACAAGTTACTCCCAAGAATGGCACTACCTGATCAAAATAAATATTGAACTTCTGAACGTATATACGTATAGACCTTCGTATAATTCACATTAATTACTTTGACTTGCGATAAGTGGCAAAGTAAAATAAACACAAAAAAGGAAAGAACAAAAATTACTGTTCTTATCGTGTTAAAAAGGCCAATAAACCAGTGGGGGGGGGGGGGGAAATCCCCGTTGACTTGAATATCTTTCTTCTTTATGTAGAGCACCCTCTTTAACGATTGAGGGTTGTTGAAATCAAAACAAAATGCTAAACGTTTAGCACTTTTAGGGCTTTGCGAAGCTTTTGCTAATCCATTGTTGTTGTTTTCTTTTCTTGTAGCATCACAATATGAGCCCGGTGGCTACTCAACGCAGCAGTCATCATCGTCCTCCACCCGCGGCAACCATACGGCAATGACGCAACGCGATGGCATTATCAAATTCGAGAATGAGCGCATCAAGACGCTGCAGGAGGAGCGGCTACACATCCAAAAGAAGACCTTTACAAAATGGATGAACTCGTTTCTGATCAAGGTAAACTCAAATAATATCTATGTAGAAATTAAATTTTGATTCTCTCTCATATTATTTCGCACAACTTACAGGCCAAAATGGAGGTCGAAGACCTATTCACAGATCTAGCCGATGGCATCAAGCTGCTCAAGCTGCTTGAGATTATTTCGTCGGAGAAACTGGGCAAACCGAACAGCGGACGGATGCGTGTACACAAAATCGAAAATGTCAACAAGAGTCTGGCATTCTTGCACACCAAGGTAACCAACAGTGCAACAGAGAGAGGGGGAGAGAGAGTTGTCGAGAGAGAGAGAGAGATTTTGCTTAGGCCTACGCATTTGTAGAAAGTGCAAGTCTTGAGGCAGCTGCGCGTAGCCCGTTTGCGTGCTTTGTTTGCCACATGAGTTAAAAGAAAAGAAAAGCAAAAAAAAAAGACGCGAGAGTTATAAGCCGCGTCTACAATAAAATTGACACTTTGGATGCAAGACTGCATCTGGCAAGTGCTACATAACACACATACATGCAGCATGTATTTAATTACATTTGCTTTAAATATTTGCATACTTTCTAATGCACGCGCTGCTTATTTGTTCATTTTTTTGTTCACTTTTTATTTAGTTATAATTTTTTGCTTTTCGTGTCGGCACATTTTAATTTTTGTGCACTTTCTTTGCTTGAATTTAGTTTTAATTGTGGGTGTGCAGGTTGCTTAATGGAATCTATAGATGAAACCCCGCTCTCCCTGTCTCACTTGGCCCAACTCTCTGTGTATCTCTCTCACTTTCAGCTTAGCGTGCGACATAGTTTCGCTTGTGGTCTAGCTTCTACTGCATTGCATGTGTGTGTTTGTTTCTCTTTAAGCCTAATCTAATTAGAAATAATGGCGTTAAGCATGTAATTTGTACGAATTGCAACAGCAGCAACAATTACAACAACGACACTCTGCACACGCAGTGAAAGTTGTTGATTTTGTTGCATTTTTTTTTTTTTGGGCTTGTCTTTTGGTTACTGCTGCTTTTTATTATTTTTTTTTGTTCGGTGACATCGGCATTTATTGCATTTTCTTTGGGTTTTCAGCTTGCAGAAGTTTGAAAGCGAAACAAAAAAAGAGAAAAAAAATAGAGAAAAACACTTAACGCACAGCTGGGCAAGCATTTAGTTAGGGATCGTAGCCAATAGAGCTCACAATCGGTCAACATCGATCCACATAAAGTCTTTCTTCAACTTCATTCATTAATCAAATTTTGAAGCTGAGTAAAAAGCTCAGTTTTGTATACGATTTGATGTATGCTATAAAGATCAATTCTCGTAACTTATGCTTTCTTCGCCTATTTCCATTTGAACTGTGCCTACCTGTTCACGCCGTGACCTACTATAAATTCAAATGAACCTGAGACAAACAGACAAAGCAACACACTCACACACACACGCAGCAGGGGGTCAAACACCTAGCGAGACATTCGCTCTGATAATGCGTGACTTGTTTGGTGGCCCCAAAGCAGAAACAGCAGCTCAAGTTCTCTTTGCTTGGTTCACATGTAAAAAGCGTAATTCGAAACGGTGCAGCTTAGCGAAACGGGGCAGCTAGACTCACAGACCCCACTCCCCCCGCGTACACCACCCCCCGCTTACACCACCCCCCAAGCCAGGCGTAGCATTGTTAAGCACTTGTATTTAATTTCGTTCTCAACAGGTACGCTTGGAGTCCATTGGTGCTGAGGACATTGTCGATGGCAATCCCAGATTGATTTTGGGCCTCATCTGGACCATCATTTTGCGTTTTCAAATTCAGGAAATCGTCATCGATGTTGTAAGTCAAACTGCTCGAATAATAAGGCAACGATTTATTAAGATTCAACTCAACTGCAATTTAGGATGAGGAAAACGAATCCAGTGAGAAACGTTCAGCCAAAGATGCGCTATTGTTGTGGTGTCAGCGTAAAACGCATGGTTATCCGGGCGTTAATATAACGGACTTTACATCATCATGGCGTTCCGGTTTGGGTTTCAATGCACTCATCCATTCGCACCGACCCGATCTGTTCGAATATAGCACCATTGTCAATTCAAAGAATTCCAATTTGGATAATTTGAATCATGCATTCGATACGGCTGCCAACGAATTGGGCATACCAAGGTAAATAGATATTTACAGTTATAGATATAAATATATATATATATGGGCGTTACCTATGGGTACGCCTGTAAATGTCTGTAGAAGAAGCAAGAACAGATTCTTTGCTCTAAGCTGTTATGGCCTTAACATCTCTTTAGATAGTTAACCAAATTGTTTTATTTTTATAGTCTGCTCGATGCGGAGGATATCGATTCGGCGCGACCGGATGAGAAATCGATCTTGACCTATGTGGCATCATACTATCACACGTTTGCTCGCATGAAGAACGAACAGAAGAGTGGCAAGCGTATCGCTAATGTGAGTGAAACACACCTTCGATTGGGTGCGGGGTGACAGTCTTGGGTGACTGTCTGTCAGGGTCGGGGGCATTGCATGGCTGCTGCTCTCTGCCCTGAAGCTGTTGCAGCGTAACGAACTCTCCAATCTAGTTAACGCTCTACTTCGCACACTCGATTTGAACTCGATCGATCGGGTTGGGCCTTAGAAAGTTGTCTAACTGCTGCTCTTCCCTTCTTTTTCTTTTTCTCTTGTTGTCGTTGTTGTTGTTGTTTATAGATTGTGGGGCAGCTTATGGATGCCGATCGCAAGAAGATGCACTACGAGCGCCTGACCACAAATCTGCTGAGTTGGATAAGGCAAAAAACGACGGAGCTGAACCAGCGCGATTTGCCCAACTCACTGGAGGGCATACAGCAAGAACTGTTGGCCTTCAAGGAGTATCGCACCATTGAGAAACCACCCAAGTAAGTTGCAAATCTATCAAAACAGATTTATTTATAACCAACTAACTAAAAATGTTTCGTTTTTTGCAGATATAAGGAGCGCAGCGAAATTGAGGCTTTGTACTTTACGATAAATACGCTGCTCAAGGCACTGAATCAGCCGTCGTATAATCCCCAGGATGGTCAGCTGGTCAATGACATCGAGAAGGCCTGGCAGATACTCGAGTATGCGGAGCACAAGCGCGAGGTCGCCTTGCGCGACGAGCTCCTGCGCCAGGAGAAACTCGAACAGCTCAACTATAAATTCGAAAAGAAATCTGTGCTGCGCGAGGGCTATCTAAAGGAGATGATTCAAGTGCTCTCCGATCCGCGTTATTTGCGTCAAGTGGATGCCACACTGAAAAAGCACGAGGCCATCTCTGCGGATATATTGGCGCGTGTGGAACGTTTCAATGATCTGACGGCCATGGCCAATGAATTGGAGCGCGAGAACTATCACGGCAAGGAGCGGGTGAAGCGACGCGAACAGGAGGTCATGGAGAAGTGGCGCAAACTGCTCGAGCTGCTCGAAAATCAGCGACTCAATCTCTCGCAGATGAGCACGCTGATGAATCTGTTGCGTGAGATCGCCAGCACAACGGAATCGGTGCGAGAACTGCAGCAACAGTTCGCCTCCGAGGATGTGGGTCCACATCTATTGGGCGTTGAGGAGCTGTTGCAGGCGCACTCGCTGCAGGAGCTGCAGGTCAACTCGTACGGTGAGACGCTCAAGCGTTTCAATCGCCAGGCGCAGCCCTACAAGAGTTCCGAGCATAAGGATGCCGCTGTGCTGGCCCAACGACTCGGCCAGCTGGAGGAGGCATATGCCGAACTCTTGAAGCTCTCCGCACAGCGTCGTGCACGTCTGGAGGAAGCACGGAAATTCCATCATTTCATGGAGGATTATGATAACGAGGAGAGCTGGCTGGTGGACAAGCAGCGCATCTGCAAAACGGGCATTACGGCCAAGGATCTGCGTGCAGTGCTCTCGCTGCAGCAGAAGCATAAAGCACTGGAGGATGAGATCAAGTCGCGCAAGCCGAAATCCTCACAAATGTCGGAGGCGGGCAAACGTCTGATTGGCGAACATCATCCGCGTGCCAGCGAGATAAAGAGTCGCATTGATTCTCTCGCAGAGCATTGGCAGGCTTTGGAATCGCTTGTGGATTTGCGACGCCGCCAATTGGAGGATGCCGCCGAAGCGTATCAGTTCTACACGGACGCCAACGAGGCCGAGTCCTGGTTGAATGAGAAGATGGCATTGGTTAATTCTCGGGATTATGGCAACGATGAGCCCTCGGCACAGGCGCTGCTCCAACGTCATCGCGATCTGCAGGGTGAGCTGAATGCCTATTCCGGCGACATACTCAATCTGAATCAGCAGGCCGATAAGCTGATCAAGGCAGGCATTTGCACTCTGGAGTTGACGGCCGCCGAGCCCGAATTGCCCGAGTTGGAGCAGGAGGAGTGGGTGAATGAGACGCGTCTGGTGCCCAAGGAGGTGTGGGAGGATGAATGGGTCGAAAAGCTAGAGCACAAGAAGGTAACCGAAACGAAAATGCTGCCCCATGTGCGCTCCCTCTTCCCCTTCGAGGGTCAGGGCATGAAAATGGAAAAAGGTGAGGTGATGCTGCTCAAGTCGAAGACCAACGATGACTGGTGGTGTGTGCGCAAGGATAATGGCCACGAGGGTTTCGTGCCCGCCAACTATGTGCGCGAAATCGAGGCACGTCCCGTCGCCTGCATTGTGCCCAAAGCGGAGAAGGTCAAGAGTTTGCAGAAGGTGAAGAAGACCATATTGGTGCGACAAGTGGTGCCCGTGAAGCGCATTCGTCCGGTCAGTGTTGATCCCAAGCCACTCGTGAAGCGTCGCACCTCCAATCAGAGCATCACCGAGAACGCCGACAGCGTGGAGAAGCGCCAGCAACGCATCAATGCGACGTACGATGAACTGCAGGAGATGGCACAGAAGCGTCATGCCCTGCTTGAGGATTCGATCCATCTGTTTGGCTTCTATCGCGAATGCGATGACTTTGAGAAGTGGATGAAGGAGAAGGAGCGCATGATCAAGACAGACGATGGCGATGGCGTCGATAATGCCAAGCGCAAGTTTGAGAAATTCATCACCGATCTGTCTGCCGCGTCGAAGCGTGTCGAGGAGATCGATGGCGCCGTTGACACCTTCCGTCAACAGGGTCACTCGCAGCTGGACAAGATCATAGCGCGCCAACGTCAAATCCATCAAATCTGGCAGCGTTTGAACAATGCCAAAGCACAGCGTGAAAAGAGTCTGGAGGGTGCCTCCAGTGTAGAGCTCTTCAATCGCACCTGCGACGAGGCCAAGGTCTGGATGAGCGAGAAGATGCTCCAACTGGACACCGCAGTCATTACGCCCGATCTGAAGACAGTTCAGGCCCTGCAGCGACGTCATCAGAATCTGGAACGCGAACTGGCCCCAGTCGAGGAGAAGGTGAATCGTGTCACCTATCTGGGTAACTCTGTGAAAAACGCTTATCCCGCAGAGCGGGACAATGTCAACGCCCGTCAGCAGGAGGTGCAGGATATGTGGCAACAGGTGCAGCTACGTGGCAGTGAGCTACGTGCTCGCATCGAGAGCGAGGTAGGCCAACAGATCTTTAATAATAGCGCCAAGACTCTGCTCGCCTGGATTGATTCGGTCAAGGATCAGCTGAATGCCGATGAGTCGGCACGCGATGTGGAAACGGCCAACAATCTGCTCAAGAAACACAATGATCTGGGCGATGATATCAAGGCGCATGACAACGAATTCGTTGAAGTCATCCAGCTGGGCAAACAGCTCTCCGACGGGAAACCCAACATGGCCGAAACGGTGCAGCTAATTGAACGGCTCAAGGCCGAACAGGATGCCATCCATCGGGGCTGGAGCGAGAAACAAAAGTGGCTGCTGCAGTGCGTCGAACTGCAAATGTTCAATCGCGAAGCGGACAAAATCGATGCCACCACCAAGAGCCACGAGGCCTTCCTCGAGTACAACAATTTGGGCGTAAGAGAACAATTGGCAAAAAGAAGCTTCTTTGTATAACAATCCTTTGCTTACAGTCCTCGCTGGATGAGGTGGAAGCCATACTGAAGCGTCATCTGGACTTTGAGAAAAGCCTCATGGCACAGGACAAGATCCTCAAGGGCTTCTCGGACAATGCGGACAAACTCATTGCCAATGATCACTACGATGCCAAGTAGTAAGTAGCCACAAAGCATCCTCAACTATATGTTAACTTAACCCTTCAAATCTGCATCCGCTTCCAGCATTGGCGAGCGTCGCAAGCAGGTGTTGGGCAAGCGCAAGGCTGTCAAGGATCGCGCTTTCGAGCGCAAGCGTCTGCTGCAAGCCTCCAAGGACTATCACAAATTTGCCGCCGAGGCCGATGATCTGAAGGCCTGGCTGCAGGACAAGACCAGAATCGCTGGCGACGAAAGCTATCGCGATCTGAGCAATTTGCCACGCAAGCTCCAGAAGCACAAGGCCTTCGAGCGTGAGTTGCGCGCCAATGAGGGACAATTGCGCAATGTGAACAAGGATGGCGATGCTCTGATTCAGGCCGAGAATCGTGTGCCCGAGGTGGAGTCGAGGGTGGCCGATTTGAACCGGAAGTGGAAGGAGTTGCTCACCCTGTCGGAGGACAAGGGACGCAAACTGGAGCAGGCTGCGTCACAACGCGAACACAATCGCGCCATTGAGGATGCCAAGAAGAAGGTGGACGAACTGGATACGGCACTCAAGAGCAAGGATGTCGGCAACGATTTGCGCAGCTGCAAGGATCTGATCAATAAGCAGCAACTGCTCGAATCGGAAATAACCATTTGGGATCAGAAGGTAGCCGAACTGGTGTCGACGGGCGATGATATGGCCCATGAGGGTCACTTCAATGCCAAGAACATTGAGGATGAGACCAAGGAGCTGCAGCAACGTTTCAAGGATCTGCGTGATCCAACCCAAATGCGTCGCGACAAACTCGAAGAGAGTTTGAATTTCCATAAGTTTGTATTCGAACTTGATGCGGAATTCCAATGGATCAATGATCATCTGCCGGCTGCAAAGTCCAATGAGCTTGGCCAGAATCTGCATCAAGCCCAATCGCTGTTCAAGAAACACAAGAAACTGGAGGCCGAGATCAAGGGTCATCAGCCGATGATCAATAAGGCGCTGCAGGGCGGACAATCGCTGGTGGCCCAACAGCATCCTGAGAGCAAGAATGTGGAGGCGCTCTGCGAGCAACTGGAGCAAGCATGGCAGGATCTTGAGCTGCACTGTGGCGAGCGCACGCGCAAGCTTGAAATGTCACTGAAGGCACAGCAATATCTGTTCGATGCCGGCGAGATTGAGTCCTGGTTGGGTGAACGCAACAATGCCCTGCGATCGACCGAATATGGTCGCGATCGCGATTCGGCTGCCAAGTTGCTGACCAAACACAAGACCATCGAACTGGAATTGGACACATATTCGAGCATTGTCACTGAAATGGGACACACATGCGCCGCCATGGTTGCTGCCCAGCATCCCGACAGCAAAGTTCTGGCCGCCAAGCAGCAGCTGATCGAGAAGATGCTCAAATCGCTGCACAAGTTGGCCTCGCAACGACAAATGCGCCTTATGGAGAGCCTCTCGAAGCACGAGTACTTCCTCGAATCGGACGAGGTGGAGCAATGGATTAGGGAACAGGAGCAGACAGCGTCATCGGAGGACTATGGACAGGACTTTGAACATTTGCAGTTGCTGCAAAACAAATTCGATGATCTGAAGCATCGCGTTGAGGTTGGCGCCGATCGGGTGGATCAGTGCGAGCTGCTCGCCAAGAAACTCATCGATTCGGAGAGCTCCTATGCCAATGAGGTGGAGAAGAGACAGGAACAATTGAGGTAAGGACATGTTTAAAAATATGCAAACATTAAAATCCATAAAATTGAAGAAAACAATTTAATTTATATGATTTTATAATATAATAAATGAATCTTCTCTCTTGCAGAACATCCTGGGAGAATCTCCTGAAGCTGCTGAACCAACGCGAACAGAAGCTGCATG
The DNA here is from genome assembly GCA_035041535.1 of Drosophila cognata. Taxonomy (NCBI): domain Eukaryota; kingdom Metazoa; phylum Arthropoda; class Insecta; order Diptera; family Drosophilidae; genus Drosophila; species Drosophila cognata. The sequence continues at coordinate 1,565,080 of JAWNLC010000823.1, forward strand.
CCGCTGGCGAGATTCATCGCTTCCATCGCGATGTGGCCGAGGCGCTCTTCCGCATCCAGGACAAGAATGCGGCGCTCTCGTCGGAGCTGGGCAAGGATTTGAACTCTGCGTTGGCTTTGCTGCGCAAGCACGAAGGCTTCGAGAATGATTTGGTTGCGCTGGAGGCACAGCTGCAGGTGCTGGTCGAGGATTCAGTGCGTCTGCAAGCAAAATATCCATCAAATGCCCAGGCCATTGCCCAGCAACAGGATAAAGTGGTGGCTGCGTGGAACGATCTGAAGGAACGGTCGACGGCGCGTGGCGATCGCTTGGCGGCCAGTTCCGATTTGCAGACCTTCCTCACCGATGTCCGTGACATTGTGTCGTGGTCAGCGAATCTGCGTGCCACTCTCCAAGCTGAGGAGCATGTTAGTGATGCTGCCGGCGCCACAGCCCTGAAGATTCAGCATGATGCCATCTATGGTGAGATTGAGGCACGTGAAGATAAATTCCGTTATCTGAATGAGCTGAGCGATTCGATGGTTCAAACCGGACACTATGCGGCCGCCGATGTGGAGGAGAAGTGTGCGGCGATGTTGGATGAGCGCCAGAAGCTGCACGCTGCGTGGAACAAGAAGAAGATCATGCTGGAGCAGAAAATCGATTTGTTCTGTTTCCTGCGCGATGCGAAACAAATCGATAATCTTTCAAGCACCCAACAAGCGGCGCTGAGCAGCTCCGACTTTGGCCAAACCGTTGAGGATGTCCAGAATCAGATCAAGAAACACGATGAATTCGAAAGGGTCATTCAGACGCAGGAGGAGAAGGTTGCCCTGTTGCAGGAGCATGGACGCAAACTGATCGAGCAGCGGCATTACGATAGCGCCAACATACAAACGATACTCCAGGGTGTGCTCGCTCGTCGCCAGAAGGTGAAGGATTTGTGCGCGGTGCGCCGATACAAACTGGAGGATGCCCTGCTCTATGCCAAGTTTGTGCGCGACTGCGCTGAGAGCGAGTCCTGGATCAATGAGAAACAAAAGAAACTGGAAGCGGATGCGGCAAGCTATGCGGAGGTCACTAATCTCGACGAGAAGATCAAGAAGCTGCAGAAACATCAGGCCTTCCAGGCTGAAGTTGCTGCGAATCAGGGTCGCATCAAGGAGATTCAGGACACTGGCGTCATATTGCTGAGCAAACAACACGAATCCTCGCCGGAGATTAAGCAGGCGATCGAACGTGTACTCGCCGCCTGGCAAGGGCTGCTCGCTGAGTTGGATCAACGTGGACGCGGCCTGGAGGAGGCCCAGGATATACTGGAGTTTAACAATCAGCTGGACAAGATCGAGGCATGGATACGCGACAAGGAGATGATGGTCCAGGCCAGCGACACGGGCCGCGATCTTGAACATTGTAGCGCCCTCATGCGCAAACTGGACGACGTCGACTCCGATATGCGAGTGGATGATCAGCGGGTCAAGCACATCAATCAGCTGGCCGACAAGCTCATCAATCAGGCCCAACTCCCGGAGGATACGCAGAGCGTGGACAAGCGTCGCCGTGACTTCAATCACAACTGGCGTCAACTGCAGGGCGCTCTCAATGCATACCGTGCTCTGCTCGGCGGTGCTCATGAGATTCACGTCTTCAATCGGGATGTCGATGATACAGCCGAGCGTATTGCGGAGAAGGCACTGGCCATGAGCTCAGCGGATACGGGTCGCGATCTGGCCGCCGTCGAGGCGCTCATTCGTCGCGAGGAGGCGTTGGAGCGTGACATGTCCGCCGTCAAGCAGAAGATTGATGAGCATGAAACGGCTGCCGAGTTTCTCATACGCAAATATCCGGAGCGTGGTGCTCAGGTCATTGAGCGTAAACTGCAAGAGCTGCACAAATCCTGGGGTAATCTCCAAAATCTATCGGTCAAGCGGCAGACGGTGCTCAACGAGGCGTATCTAACCCATAAGTTTGTGTCGGATGTGCGCGAATTGGAGCTGTGGGTCAACGATATGATCAAGAAAATGAATGCCACCCAGGCGCCATCGACGATCAACGATTGCGAAACGCAGCTGGAACTGCACCAGGAGCGCAAAGTGGAGATCGAGGGACGAGATCCCGCGTTTGTCACACTCAAGCAGCATGGCGAACAGCTCAGTGGTCAGGCCACACAGCCGGAGAGCGTTAAGCAATATATGCGCGTGCTCGAGGAACTGCATCAGACGCTGCACGAGGCGTGGAGCGAACGCTCCCGCGACCTGACCGAGGCCCATCAGCTACAGCTGTTCAAGGCTCAGGCGGAACAGGTCGAAATTTGGCTGGCCAACAAGGAGGCGTTCCTCAACAATGATGATCTGGGCGACTCCTACACAGCTGTGGAACGTCTGCTCAAGAAACACGACGCGTTCGAGAAGCTGCTCGATGTGGATCATGTGGATGCATTGCAAAAGTTCGCCAATAGCATTTTAGAGGGTGCACCCAAGGATGCGGATTTAATTAGCGAGAAACTGGCCTATGTGCTGCGCCGAAAACAGAAGCTATTGGATCTGTCGGCGGAGCGTAAAAATCGTCTACTCCAATCGTTGCAGCTGCAGGAGTTCCTCCGCAGCCTCTACGAGATCGATCGCTGGCTTGTGCAGAAACTCCAAGTGGCACTCGATGAGAACTATCGCGAGCCGAGCAATCTGCAGAGCAAGATACAGAAACACACCGCTTTCGATGCCGAACTCTTGAGCAACTCGCCGCGCGTCCAAGCCGTGATCAGTGAGGGCGAACGTCTGATTAAGGGTGAGCACTTTGCCAAGGATGAGATTGCACAGCAGGTGCAGCTGCTCGAGGGCGATTGGCTCAAGCTGAAGGCCGCCTCCAAGGCGAAGAAGGAGAAGTTGCAGCAGGCGCACGAGGCGCTTGCCTTCAATCGCAGCGTCGATGAGTTCAACAACTGGATGGACGATGTGGAGTTGCAGCTGTCCAGCGAGGATTATGGCAAGGATCTGGCCACGGTTACCAATCTGCTGAAGAAACACGAACGTCTCGAGGCGGATGTGGCGCATCACAATGAGCTCGCCGATCAGCTGAAGCTGAAGGATGAGCACTTCTTCCAGGTGGATCACTTCCTCAAGCATGATATCCATGAGCGGGCAATGTCCACAATTAAACGCTACAATACGCTCCATGAACCGATTGCCATACGTCGCGAGAATCTCGAGGATTCACTGAGTCTGCAACAATTCCTGCGCGATGCCGAGGATGAGCTGCAATGGCTGGCGGAGAAGCAGTTGATCGCTGGCTCTCAGGATCTGGGCAGCAGTCTGTTGGCCGTGCAGGGTCTGCAAAAGAAACACAATGCCCTCGAGGCCGAGTTAACATCGCAGGAGCCCCTTATCCAAGCGCTGCTGCAGCGTGGCCAGCAAATGATTCGCGACAATCACTTTGCTAGCGAGGAGCTGCAATACAAATCGGAACTGCTGCAGAAACAGCTCGTGCAACTGCGAGACTCGGCTGCCATCCGGCGATTGCGTCTACTCGACGCCGTGGAAAGTCAGCTGTTCTATGTGGAGGCCAATGAGGCGGATGCCTGGATGCGTGAGAAACGACCCATTTTGGCCAGTAGCGATTATGGACGTGATGAGATCTCCGTGCAGGTGCATCAAAAGAAACTGGAGGTCCTCCAACGCGAATTGACTTCGTTTAAGCCTTCGATTGACAAGGTCAACAAATTGGCAACGGGTTTAATTGAACGCAATCACTTCGATAGCGCCAATATACAGGAGAAGAATGGCGCCGTTGAACAGCAATATGTGGAACTGCTGCGTCTGGCCAAGGATCGAGAGCAGCGTCTGACGGAGTCCAAGAAACTCTTCGAGTATCTGCGCGAAACGGAGGAACTGCACGAATGGGTCGGCGATCAAATGACCGTTACAGCTAGCGAGGATTATGGCGAGGATGTGGAGCATGTGGAGCAATTAATGTTAGCCTTTGAGTCTTTTGTGTCCAACCTGAATGCGAATGAGGCGCGTGTCGAGGCCTGTCTGGAACGGGGCGACCTTTTAATCCAGGAGAACAATCCGTATCGCAACTCCATCAAGACGCAACGCGATAAGACGAAGCAGTTGTGGGATGAGCTCAACGAGCTGGTGAATGCTCGCCAGGATGCGCTCGCCGGCGCCAAGCGGGTGCACGTCTATGATCGTGTTGCCGACGAGACCATCTCGCTGATCAACGAGAAGGATGCATCGCTCATTTCCGAGGATTACGGTCAGGATCTGGAGAGTATACAAGCGCTGGGACGCAAACATCAGGTGTTCGAGGGTGAACTGATTGCTATCAAGGAACAGGTCGATTCGGTGCTCCGGGAAGTCATCACACTGGGTGCAATCTATCCGGATGCCCGGGAACATATCGAGGTGAAGCGCGACGAGACCATCGAAGCGTGGACGGATCTTAACGAGAAGGCAGATGCGCGCAAGGGTAAACTAAACCAGGCGGAACAGCTGCAATCGTATTTCGATGAGTATCGCGATCTGATTGCCTGGATCAATGAGATGCTGGCCAAGATTACGGCCCCCGAGCTGGCAACGAGTGTGGCCGGTGCGGAACTACTCCTTGCCAGCATCAAGGATCATCATGTTGAGATACGCGCACGTGACGAGACCTTTGCCAATTTCACGGCCAACGGTCAGAAGTTGATCAAGGAGAAGCACTTCCTCGCCCACGAGGTGGAGGATAAGATCAAGGTGCTGCAGTCGCGCCATGAGCTGCTCGAGCATACGTTGCAGCAGCGCAAGGAGATCTATGAACTCAACCTGGACACACAGCTCTTCCTCAAGGATGCCGAAATACTGGAGCAATGGATCAGTAGTCGCGAACCGTTGCTCAAGGATGCGAAGCTCGGAGATTCCATCCCACAGGTGGAGGATCTGTTGCGTCGTCACGAGGACTTTGAGAAGACGGTCGCCGCCCAGGAGGAGAAATTCCAGGCGATCAAACGCATCACACTGCTCGAGCAGCGTTTCCGCAAGCAACTCGAGCACGAGAAACTGGCCAAGCTCAAAGAGAAGGAGCGCCTCGAGAAGGAGCGACTTGAGCAGCTCAAGCAAAAGGAGCTGCAGCGCCTCAACGACGAACGTCGTCGTGCCGAGAAGCAACAGGAGCATCGCAACAATACCGCCGCCCAGGAGAAGACACCCATCTTCTCTGCGCCCATGGTGACCACTGGCAACAGCAGCAACATCAGTGCACCCGGCAGTGCCAGCCAATCGCCAGCCATTTCCCAATCCCATTTGCGCCCACCCTTCCAGGATCAGCAGCCGCAAGATGAGCATGCCGCCCTGCAAAAGAGCAGCTCGAGCGGCATGTTCGGTGATCGACTTCGTCGTGGCTCCGCCGATGCCAATGTGAAGCGGGCCGAGAGCATGAAGGTGCAGCCCAAGCAAGCCAAGCGAACGCCATCCTTCACCACACGGCGTCGTGCCCAGTCCTTCCGCAAGAACCAGAAGGGCGAAGGCTTCGACTTGCCACCCGTCGAGATACAGGGCATGCTGGAGCGCAAGCACGGACTACAATCGGGTGGCAAGAAGGCGCCCGTCCGCTCATGGAAACAATTCCATACGGTGTTGTGCGGTCAATTGGTGTGCTTCTTCAAGGACGAAAACGATTTCCTGCAACAGAAGACGGCTCAGGCGCCGGTGAATATTCTGGGCGCCAAATGCGAACGTGCCGATGATTATACGAAAAAGAAGTACGTGTTCCGTCTGAAATTGCCCGACGGCTCGGAGTTTCTGTTCGAGGCACCCTCACTGGACATTATGAACGATTGGGTACGCAAGATATCCTTCCACGCTAGTCTGCCGCCAAATCTACAGCTGCTCAGCTACGATGAATCGATGAAGGTGAGTTGGCGTCAACTCCAATGCCATTAAGAATGCAACTAATCTGAACTATTAATTTGAATTTACAGCAACAATCGAGCAGCTCACCGGACATTAAGGTGAGCAGCGGCATGGAGTCTCCCGTCAGTTCACGCAATTCCTCGCCAGACTCACAGCGCCGGGCGAGCGTCCAAACATCGAACTCTGCCGAAGCAACGCCACAAATGGCCTTCCTGCGACAAATGCAACAGCAGCAAGAGTATCTGCAGTATCAGCAAACATCCCAGCCTAGCTCACCCACTACCGATCAGAAGCCACCGATTCCACCGCGAGGAGCGCCGCCCGTTGCCACCACCCGCCAGAGCCAAGAGAATCTGCTTGTGCTGCGCAATCGCCAAAGTTCTAGCAATGGTGTGTAGAATATTTAACTGATCTGGTTGTTTCTTGTTTATATCACGATTGTTGCTCGCGCAGATTTAACTGATGGCCGCCTGCATCAATCGGCCACGTTACCCGCCCAGAATGGAAATAGCAAAGATGACAGCGCTGTTCTCATGCGCAACAGCGACAGGCAGTCGGGTAAGTGGCCCAATTGTGGCACTCCATTGTGTAGTCAGCTATATACTTGTGTTTGTTCCACACACACACACACATACACACACATACATACATATACACATACTTATTTGATCACCCATTTGTAAAAACGTGTACCCCTCCAAAAATCGACTTGTATATTAGATAATCCGCCGCCATTGCCCACAACGATGCCGCCCTTGGGCAGCGCCAGTAGTCATCATCAGAAACAGAAACAACATCAGCAACAACCACAGCATCCACAACAACAACATACACAACAACAGCATCCACATCAGCATAGTCATCAATCAAAGCAGGTGCAGCAACGCATCAATGCGTTCAATGCGGCCGCCAATCAACAGCAACAACATCAGCCCGACTATTACAACAGCAACATTGTGAGGCAGCAACAGCAACAACAACACATGGCTTCACCACAACGTGTGCCGTCTCTCAACACTGGACGCATCGATTCGACGCGCAAGTTCATTGAAATGGAGACGCATGCGCCGGGCAGCATGTACAGTCACAGCAGCAGCAGCAGCAACAACAACAACAATGGCCACAGTTCCGGCAATAGCAGCAGCAGCAGCAACAATACAACAACAACGACAACAAAGCGTACTGTTAACTATTCAAGCAGCGGCGCAAGCAGCAATGGCAATGGTAATATCCAACAAAAGGGCACCAACACAACAACAACAACAACAACCACATCATCATCGACAACAACAACACAACAGCAACAACAACAGCAACATGCGACAAGCAGTCGCACGGTTTGGCATTTAACGAGCTCACCAACATCATCAACGAAATCATCATCCGGCTCCGTTGATCATAACAATGCCATCAGTAATCCAAGCTACATGGGTCTACATCTAAATAACAATAACGATGGAATCGGTGGTTAGCACACATTACAACAAACAAACAACAAACAAGAAATGAACACATTTCCTAACAATTAAGGCTTGCATTTTGGTTGTTACTCTCTCTCTCTCTCTCTCTTAGATTAGTGTTGAATTTGTATGCGGCATATAGTTGATTTTATATATAAATATGTGTTTAGCTCACAAATCTGTTAATGGTTAATGGTACATAAGTTATTCTTCTCTCTCTTTCTCTCTCTCTTTTCTCAATGATTTGTGCATGCCTTAATATATATGTGAAGGTTCAGCGGTGAAATCAGTGAAAATAGCGCGGCGATCCTATCTGCGCACGAGTTTGCAAAGTATTCCACATATGTTTCTCTCTTGTTCCCGCTCTCGCTCTCTTTTTGTCAACTCTAAGCTAAGAATTCGCTCTCTTCGCACGCACACTCACTCTTTCTATGTTTTGTGTTAACATTATGCGCTCTCTTTTGTGTTACGCTGCATCCGCTTAATCATCATCAGACGCTTTATCATAGGAATCTCACTCAAATACTCACAATCTCTCTCTCTTTCTCTTTCTCTTTGTGTCTGTTGCATTTACAGGTTGGGGCAACACTCGCTTTGAGGGCAATCGTCCCGTTTCGCTGCAGCCGGATTCGATTAGTTTTACACGAGCATCAGCGGAGAGTTCCAGTGAGAGCGAAGCCCAGTCGATTTCATCGGTGTCGGGTGTGAAGGGCAGCAAGAGCAAAGAGGAGCGTCGCAGCGGCATGTTCCGCATTTTTGGACGCAAGGGCGCCGACAAAGAGAAGGAAAAAGAAAAGCGTCGCTCGAGTCAAACGCCGCCACAGTGAAGAAAATTGGAAATTGGCAATGGGAAATTCGTCACGGTTTCAGCCTAAAACGTAAACAAAAAAATTTCTTTGACAATTGCATTGAACGATTTAACCGTTATGGCGATGCCAATTGTTTTTGTATTTTTTATATACATATATAAATAAATAATGTTTAATTCTTTACCCACACACACACACACATTGCGAGCAATGCAAACAAAAATTCGAAACAAAAGCAAAAAATATAAATAATAAAAAGATTTAAGAAACTGTGTCTTGAAGCGCTGAAAAAAGTATAAACAATTATTATATTATACAGTCAATGTTTTAATTGCATTATAAAAATGTAACTGTAAGTTTGTTCGTTGTATGATTATGCTTAAATATAATTTTCGTAAAACAAAACATAAACAAAACCAATAAAATTATTATATTATATGTGAAAAGTTAAAGTATTTAATATTCAAAGATGGAATTTATTCTCCGCCTCCGTTTTCTTTCTGTTGCACATACAATGTGAACAATAGATGGCGCCAGCAACCTAGCTAAAATTTAAACTTAAACAAGTTTAGCTTTTTCATAGCATTTTGTATGCATTTTATTCATGGCAAGTAAAACTGCACTTAAACCTAAGGTCTATGGGATAATACACATGTATGTATATTAGATAAGATCAAAAATGTAATGGAAAGGGCCCTTCCACCGATTCGGGGGTACTCATATCTCTTAATTATAAGCAAAAAAATAAAAATCAATAGAGTTAGTCAGCTACACAAATCAAGGTCTACAACTACTTTAGGTCTTAGCCATAGCTCGCATACAGATTGCCATGTGTGGATGTCGATTTGAATTGCATCAGATTGCCATGCGTCTGCACCGGCTGCTGATAGTAGGCCGCCTGGTGGTAGAGAGTGGGTGAGGCTGGCTCATTCACCTGAATCTGATGATAGTTGGTGATGGGCTCATGCTCGACCACCTCGCGCACAGTCTGGAACGGGTGATTGACCACAATGCGACGCTTGTGGAACGTTTCCCTCTTCGAAGCGGCGTCGGTGGATGCAGCCGTCGCTGAAATGACGCGCTCATTGGGCTGCAGGTGTCGATTGAGGTGGCCGGCTCCGCCATTGAGTGACACATCCACATCCAGTTCGGGTTGGGTCTGAGTGGGTGTGGCCTGTGTGCTGGACACAACGGGAGCAGCTGGTGTCTCAACCAGACGCTGAAATTGCTCCTGCTCCTGCTGAGGCTGCCGGTAGCGTGCAAATCTTTGATCCGCTTGATCCTCTTGCTGCTGCTGTTGTTGCTTCTCCTGCTGATCACAATCGGGCTTCAGTGGACTTATCGTCGCAGTGGCCACAATCGACTGATCCCGGTCATCCTGATTTGGTATTTTTAGTTGAATTTGTGCCTTTGCTTGCTCTTTTGTCTGCTGCTTGGGTACCTCTACCAGACGGCCGGACTCTGCATCAGGATCGTAGCGCATGCGTGAGTATGGTGCACTATATTCCAGTTCCTCGGCGAGGGGACTACGTTGCCGTGACACTGCCGCCTGATTGTAGTAGTTGCCACGTGGTGTGGCAACGGGTCGCACCGCTGACTTGGCGTAAACCACTGTGGGACCATTATGATTGCGCAAGTAGGGCTTCACTTCGGCAACATGGGCCGGCAGCTCCTCCTGAATGCGACGCTCCTTTGGCGGCGGCTGGCGACTGCGACTCAAATAGATGTTATGCTGCGATGGCGGCAAGTGAATCTTGTGCTCGTGCTTGATGATTTGTGTGCGGGGTGCCGGGGCCTCCTCGAGACGAGCTGGTTTCGAATCCACATTGCCGGAATTGGCATTGGGCAGAAACTCGCCGCTGAAGTAGTCATCGTTGCTGGGTTGCTGATAGGCTGGCTGGCGACCGAAGCTGTTGGTGCGCTGATAGCCACGCTGTGTTGGATAGCTTGCCTCGCTGCGTCCATAATCATAGTCCTTTTGCTCCGGCTCGAGGCGTGTGAGCATCTTGGGTGTCAGATGCTTTTTATTGATCTGGAATTGATTGCCATTCGAATCGGTAGCAACAACACTGGAGCTGGGAATGGAGCCGGAGCTGCTGCTGGTGCTGGAACTGGAGCTGAACGAGGGCGACTGACGATTGCCATCGGTGGCATCGTTACCCAGTGTGTGCTGCTGCTGGTGCAGCTGCGACTCGACGAACTCATCCTTGGGCGCCTGATCATAGGCGGGCATTGTGGTCACACTGGAGCCAACAGTGGTCACCTGTGCCTGCTCCTTGGGTCCATCATAGTTGGGTCTGTACTCATTGCCATTATTGGTGTAGCTTTGAGTTTGCACCTGAACATTGTTGTTGTTGTTGTTGCTGTTGTGGTAGGCACCAGCGACAGCGGGATGTGGATGACCCAGAGGCAGTAGAGTCTCACCCTTGGGTATCTTTGCGACCGGATGATCCAGTTCGACAACCAATGTGCCAGCTGGCTTGATCACAACACGTTCCTCAATGTCGTAGAACTCCTTCTGTATGGCCGGATGACGGACCTCGTATTTCTTAGCCTTCAGCGCCGGCTGCACAATTTGGATGGTCTTCGTGACGAGTTGGCGGGGTGGAGCTGGCTGCACATAGCCATGTTGTGGTGGTGGCAAGTAGCCACCGGATTGATCGCCATAATCCTCGTAGCCGAAGCTCTCGTCTACTGCTGGCGGATACTGATCCTGATAGTCATCTTGTACGTCGTCATAGCCGCTGTAGCCGCCCTGATCATAGCTAGGACGATTATAGCTGTTGCCCGCATCGAAGGCAGGCTCATAGGAGGACTCAAAGCCACCACTACTGCCGCCCAGCTTGGCATCACTGGGCAATGAAGTGGGCGCCGGAGCAGGAGTACTGCCTGAACTAAAACTGGAGGAGGAGCTGGATCCGGAACTGGAGCTTGAGCTTACAGCCGGTGCAAAGGCAGCTGCTTTCACAGGCTCCTGCTGCGGTTCATAGATGGGTTTGCTATCCTGTGCCTGCTCCACGTTGGCGCTCTGACCTTGGACAGCAACTGGAGCAGCTACCTGGCGCTCAAACATGCGCAGCTGCTGCGATTTGCCACCACCAATGGACACTACATCATCTCCAGCAATGGAACTAGGGCTGTCACTGTTACTGCTGCTGCTGCTGGACTGCGTATAGCGTTGAGGCGATGGACTGGAGGATTCAAAGACCTGCACAACAAATTCAAGAAAAGATTGATGTTGGCTTGGAAACATTTTAAAGTCAAGTCAGTAAATTCCTTACGGTTTCCACGGTGGGTCCATGACTATGATAGGACTGAATGTAGCGCTCGAACTCCTGATTCTGGCGCAGCTGCTGGTTGCGTTGACGAAACTGGCCACTGTGCGGCGGCTGCTGCACCAACGAGGGACGGCGACTATGCATACGACGACGTGGCTGGCGACCCTGCTGTGCCGCCTGCGACGACTGTTGCTGATGCAGCTGTTGCTGTGGCTGTTGCTGTTGCGTCATTTGCTGCTGTGGCACTTGTTGCATCTGCTGCTGTGATCGCTCCTGCAGGCGAGCAAAGCGTGGCTCCTCGTCAGCACGATTGGGACCGGCCCTCAGCTCTGCTGGCGCATGTCCATCAACGAAGCTAACATCTGCCGGATTTGTGGCCGGCTGTTGGGCAATCGAAATGTTGACATGTGTCGCCGCATAGCTGCCAGCAACCAGCGCGAGCAGTAACAACACCACTCGGCACGTCATCATAATACTAACTGTTGATCCTCCTTTTGGCAGTCTGCTTTGTCGTTGTCTATTGTCTGTCCGATGGAAAAGCGAACGCACCCGCCGAACTCGTCTCGTTGTGTGACAAATAGCGACGCATGCGCCGCACATTTATACACGTTGGGGGAGCGATCACGAATCGAGCGATTCGCAAGCATATCAGGGTCAATGTCGGCGCGGCTAAAACACCCTGTTTAGGGAGGAGATGCTGCTTGCCCCAGTTCTACAATTAAAGGCATGCGGCTAGATGATGCACACACGTCAACAGAAATTTGTTAACACTCTGTGGCACGCGCATTTCAATTGCCCAAAATAAACAAGAAGCTTGCCGCTGCTGCCAGCCTTAATTGGCCGAGTGCAACATATTCGCGTAATTGTCGGAAGGTCAGGTCAAGCGTACGCCGCATATGAGTGATGTTTACTACTTTACTATTTACAATTTGAACTTGAAATTGCCGATCACAATCGATTTTCTAAACGATACGTTGAACTGCCCGAATGTACATTGTGGAATTGGAATTTGAGTTTTGTTTTTGTTGGTGTCAATCAAAAATAGTCTTAATCAGTTGCTTCCAATACGCCCCGTGTGGCCAGCAGTCAATCAAGCTTGCGCAATTGAAGTTGGTGGAGAATTCGCAACTACTTTTTACGTAGTTACTCGAATGTAAAGCAAGAGATAAATAAAAAAAAAAAACAAAAAGGTTAACAGTTACTTTGGGGCGTCCAGCAATAAACATTTGACCAACAAGGTGTTGAATGACCAAAATAAATGTGCACATTTTACAAATGTAGCTCGAAGGTGCTCTAATTCAACTTAAATAAAAAAATAGATTGCTTTTTATCCCAACTTTAACTTAAATGCGTGTAACACAACTGCAGTAGCCAATAAATTAGATAGAAAAACAATGTAATTTTATTTTTATTTCATTTAACACTATTTTAAATTGTGAGCTGCATGCGCAAAGAAATGCGTAATGTGTGTGTGAACTTGAATGGAACAGCTTAAGGGCAATCAGGTTTTATTGTGTTGTACTGTGCATACCGAATGTTAAAAAAGTGCAGAGAAGGGCTCTTAGATATTATTACAAGTCTGGCAAAGCTGAGACGTTTTCCAAAATTTAAAAATGTTTTAGCAAGGCATCGTAATCTATATTGCGAAAATTGAATTACAAAAGTTTTGATGCAGCGTAAATACTTTAAAATCTACTGTCTTGCTAAATACTTTATAAGATATTATATATTAAATGCATTTATATGTTGCTCGTACGCCTACTTAACTGACAACCAAGTGACAGGCAATGTGCTAAAAATAGGAGCAGTAAAATACTCAAACCTAACAGCCAAGTGCCTAAATTAAACTCGCTTCTAACCAAACTTGACACTAGCAACAGCATCTGGGCCAATAATATGCAGCAAGGAGCAAGCAGTAAGCAGCTGGGCGAGGATTTGCCTTGAATCGGGCACACGTGGGTGCTGTATGTGTTGCATACATAAATAACAATTGAAGAAACGACGTAGATAGCACCTAGGAGCCGGGACAATAATAAAAATAAAGCTGAATACAAATAGACAGACTGGGACGACGCTGATATTTAAATCAGCTGCACGCATGTGGTGCGGGTGCTGGTGGTGCGGGCGTCTGGTGCCTGTTTACTATGCTTGCCACACCTGATTAAAATCTATTGACACCAAACTAGAGCACGCTAACAAGAGCCAAACAGAGGAAACGGAAATGTCCGCCCTTAGCCCTCTGCCCTCTGCCACCCTCCAATAATGAAACTCAATTACGCGTGCCGATTAGTCCAAGGAGTCCGAGGACCAAGACAAACACAAACCAGCTGCAGAGTCGCTGGCGCAGCTGCCAGCTACACCTGTTAACGTTATATTTGTATTTGGCAGTGTTCCTGCTTGTGTACAAGTTACACACAATGTGCATATATATATATTTTATTGTTATTAACGCGCACGGCCCCCGTCATTCTCCTTTATTGGCAAGGACATGCGCAAACAACACCCCGCCCACCCGTGCCGACACACGGCCGCCAATCCCACCCCCAGCATCGAGAGCAGCTCATCTCTGTATAAATAAGACGCCACATTGAGCACTGAGCCTCAGTTGCTGGACCGTGTTGCTCGCGTGCCCTTCTAATTCCCAGCTGCTCCTGTTCGTGGGCCTGGGTGAAGTGAATTCGGAAACCACTAACTGTTGCGAAAATCGAGCAGCAGCAACAGCAGCAGTAGAAGCCTCCAATTACCAGTCAGGAAGTTGATATTGTGTGCACGTGTTTACAAATTGCCGGTGTGTAATTCGAGAACGGTGTTGGAGTATAATTAAACCTAAACCAGGTGAGACGCACATTTAATTCGCTTCAAGTATCCAGTCCCTTACTATTTAAGCTATTAATCTGTAATCTGATTATATACGCAATGTTGTTCAATCTGAAATTGGATTTGTTATAAACAAATTTAGTGCGGTAACTCGAACTTTATTGTAGCCTATCATATTATGACGAGCAATCGTTTCTTTTATAATGAAGTGAAAAATAAACTTAACTTTAAAACGGAAAGTAAGTTGACACTTCAAAAAGTGGTTAGAGTGATAATGTGTTTATTTTAATAAAAGAAATAGAAAAGTTCATTCATTTACTTGAATCATTCACAAAACTATTTCGATCACTAGTCAAATGCAACACTCAAACTAACAGTATACAAAATGATCATTAAATTATAATTTACCGTGTATTCAAAAGGGAGAACAAACTTGTTTTACAACACTGCGACTCGTATTGAAAATGTGTCCAACATTCGAGCAATGCTGCCAGAGTTGTCACCTTGCAACATTTGTAATAAATGAGAGGGAAATGCCGACAGGAAAAAAACAAAATAACAAAAAACACCCACAATGCCATCGAAATAACTAAGAGTGAATAAAGAGTGTTAAAAAACTGGTTTCATCATATGGCCCAAAAATAGTGGTTAAAAAAGCACAAGCACGAGCGCAAGCAAAACCCACCCCTAAGTGGCGATGAGTGCGCTGGCAGACGACAGCTTTTCTAAGGGTTCGCAGAGCCATTCAGTTGAACAGCAAACTTCGAAGCGAACGGTTAACGGTTCGCAGTCGCAGTCGCGTTTCTATATTTCTCCAACCATTTTTAGAAAACTTCTCACACACTCACACACCCGATACCATCGACGATAGGAGACCACCCATCAGAGCCGACAGCAGACAGAGCTCCCCCTAACATTCGCAACTGAGTCGTGTGAATTTGTGTGCTTGTTGTGTGTGTGTGTGTTTTTCTTGTTCTCCCCAAACGAACATAAGACAAAACGAGAGTTGAAAGTGCAAAGGTCCAAAGCAAAGCAAGATGGCCGAAAATTGCACAAAATGCAAAAAATCAATCAACTCGAAGGATGCTCTCATCATATGCAATTCGGATGACTGCCTGAAGAAGTTCCACCGGACATGCTGTAACATTGACGATGCCATGTACGATATGATTCAGAAGAATCCAATGATATCATTTAACTGTGATGAGTGCCGCACTCAAACGCCGAAAGCACTCTGCTCCAAACTGCAGACCATCGAGGAGAAGGTGAACAAGGTGTGCAATGGGGTTAATCAGATCCAGGGACGGATGTACCAACAGTATTTCCAATTTGGCAACCAGCCCATTGTCAGCAATCTCGATGGGAAGAAGCACCCGCAGCAGAACAATCTCATCGTTGTCGGCAACAATTGCAATTCCGATCGATTGCACGTCGTATGCGACTACGGCCGCTGGGTGCAAGTGGGCAAATTTGCGACAAACACCAGCGAGGATGACATTATCGAGCATCTCGCCGAGGAGCTAAAGATCAACAAGAACCTGGTGAAGTGCACCAAACTGGTGAAGAACGATGCCAACTTATCGCAGTTATCATATTGCAAATTCAAGATATCCATACCGGACTATCGCTTCAATGAGCTGTTCAACGAGGCGATTTGGCCAAGTGGTGTTATGGTTAGCCCCTTCACTCCACGCTCTCAGCTGAATCAGAATCGCATATAGAACGAGAGAGCCACGGAGAGAGCGCGCTTGCGCCTCATCGCCAAGGAGGGGGGTGCATTGCATTTGGCGAGAGAGAGAGAGAGGGGCGCTCTGGAGCTGGAGCTGGCGGAGGGTATGAGGGTTGCTTGCCGGTCGGTCAGCGACAATAGCAACCTATAGACGAGATGACAAGAAAAACAACAACAACAACAACACATAGTTTTTTCATTCGATAATGTTTTTTAGCCGTCGCCGACTTTGGGAGGTGTGTGTTATGTGTAGAAGGCAGAGACGGCGGCGGGGGTTGGCTCACAAATTGTATGCAAATTTTTTGACTTTGACAACTCGAAAACTTTGTCTAAAACTTTCCAAGCTTACTCATTATTAAGGGCATGAATTACAGCTAAACAAAAAAGTACTTATCGAATTAACTTTGAAAATGCATTTTAAAATGTTTAAGCGTTGCGTAAATTATCAAAAACCAAAAAGAAAATATAATAATTTTAAAAGCAAAAAAAGTAATATACTTAAATGTGAAACAAAGTCAAATATTAGTCATTTATGCATAACTGTCGTATTTAAATTAAACAAAACGAAAGACAACTATTAAATCACACAGTCAGTAAATATTTAAACCAAAAACAAAATAAAATAATATACATATTTAAACTATTTAAGCAAGGCACTAAGTAATCCTTTGTTTTATAAGTTCTTTTAATAAATTTCCTTCATTTTTCTTATGTTTTTTTAATTGAATGAAATGAGTTTGTTTTTTAATTTGAGTATTTTCCCGAAATTTGAAATCAATTAAATTTAAAACCAAAGCATTATCTTTATTACAACTTACAAGTACATATATTCAGAATTATTGTATTCATATGCGTAGTTTGAGGCATTTTCAAAGCTTGTTCTCAAAAATTTCTAGAATTTTGGCGAACCCAATGAAATGGACAATGGCAAATTGCAAAATTTATTCAAAACAAATTTATATTCTGTATTCGAAACTATATATTAAAACACAACAAATAAAATTTAAATACAAATACACAAACCAAATGAAAATATATAGAAACCTGTTCAACACAATTTAACAACATGAAAACCAACAGTTGAGGTTTGCTATTTCATAAAGGGCAGCTGGGCTAATTTGTTGCAATAAACTCAACTCAAGAATATAGAGATGTAATAATAAAAATAATATATATTTCGTAATTGATGTATATTTTTTACGCGACACCAGTTTCGCTAAAAACACAGAAACACATACAGCAATAGGATGGAAAATGATCGCTGCCTCAAATAAAAAGTTTTGGTAATGAACATTTTGGCAGGGTGGGTTCGTTTGAGGTGTGCATCTGAAGCATTATAAAAGACAGCAAACGTAGATTTCTATTTTCAGAAGATTGAGTCAGAAACGACAAAATCAAAAAATAAAATTAAAGAAACCATATATTATATATTTAGTATACAACAATATGCATGCATGTATTTATGTCAACTTTTTCAATAAATTCTACAAAAAAAAAACCACAAAATCAATATGTAAGGCGGGTCTATTATTTTTGATGATTAGAGGATAACTGTTTGCAAGTTACAAGAACGACATTAAGAAATAAGGTTTATTTTAAAGCGTATTTTTTATACACAGCCCACCACCACCACAATTATGACCAACTCGAAACGTAAGCAGCCCACAAAGCCAACATCATCAGATGTGGCCACAGAAAATAAATCGACAACCGCCGATGATGTTCCGGTCATGCCCAAAAGGGAGGCAGCTGCTTCAGAGCAAGCAACCCAAACTGCTCAGTTGTTCAGAGTATGTTTAGGCCATGAACTGGACAACTTTGACAGCTTGAAGAGTTTTACACGATGGCTGAATCGACCTGTGGATGGTGACGCTTTGGGTGTCTTTCGGATGCTCTTCGGCGCCGCAATGCTGATCGATATAGCCGAGGAGCGGGGCGGTGGACAACTGGACGTGCGCTTTGGTGAACCGCAACATTGCCACTTTCCACTGTTCAATCAGATTGAGGCTATGGAATATCCGATGATGGGCTGCTTGTATGTGGGCATGTGGCTGGGCGCATTGGGCATTATGTTTGGGTATCGCTTTCGTGGCAGCTGTCTCATGTTTGTGGCGGGTTACTGGTACATCTTTCTGTTGGACAAGCCGGCTTGGAATAATCACAGCTATTTATTTGGACTCGTTGGCACATTGCTACTCTTCACCCAGGCACACAACTACTGGTTGGTAAAAACAAACAATGCCAGCGACCAAATACTTAAATCTTTGTTTTTGCAGCTCCCTGGACAGTTGGTTGAATCCGCAGCTGAGACAATCGGTGCCATATTGGAATTATTTTATCATCAAGTTTCAGTTCTTTGTGCTCTACATGTACGCCGGTCTGAAGAAGTTCTCACTGGAGTGGCTTTCCGGCTATGCCATGTCCACTTTGAGCCAACATTGGGTATTCGCACCATTCCGACAGCTGCTGGACGAGAACCTTATCGATTTGCTGATTATCCATTGGTTCACGGCCATTTTTGATCTCTCCATTGCATTCTTCATGACGTGCGAGAGGACTCGCCTGCTGGTGACACCATTCATGATAAGCTTTCATTTGATGAACTCCCGACTGTTTACCATAGGTAAGTTGAACTCGAAAGAAGAAGGAAACGAAGATAAAATACGTTCGAGTAGAGTCTGATATCTTTTCTCTCCTATTCTATTGCTCTTTTAGGCATGTTCCCCTGGGTCTGTCTGGCAGAGGTGCCACTCTTCTTCACCTTCGACTGGCCACGACGCTTATGTCACCTGCTCAAAATACGGCCAAATGTGAAAGAAAATAAAGCAACAATAGGTGATCAAGCTGGACTCAAGGATCAGCTGCGCAGCTGCATCATAATCATCTATTGCATACTCCAGCTTTTTCTGCCCTACTCGCACTTCATCACCAAGGGCTACAATAACTGGACGAATGGGCTGTACGGCTACTCCTGGGACATGATGGTGCACTCCTACGATACGGTGCTGACCTCCATAAAGGTGATAGACAATGACAATCAGCAGGTGCATCACCTGAATCCCTATGCCTTCACCGAATACGATCGCTGGACAAAGTATGCCGACATGGCTGTCCAATATGCCAAGTGCATCGAGAGGAACATACACGATGATATGACCAAAAATCCGGACAGCAATCCGGTAAAGAGCAGCAACATTTCCATTTACTTTGACATTTGGTGCGCCATGAACGGCCGATTCCAGCAGCGCACATTTGATCCGCGCGTGGATCTGTTGAAGGCGCCCTGGTCACCTTTTAAGCAGACACCCTGGTCGCTTCCATTGCTCACCGAACTAAATCATATGCGTCCAAAGCTTAAAACGATTTCAGATGAGGTGCTCGCATGGAACAACTACTCGGACGTCGTTTTTGTAGCTGATTTCCCAGGGCTGACGCTGAGCAACTTCATCGCTCCGGCGCTGTTTAACTGCTCCTTGACGATACTCGAAGGTAATGTGCGCTACAAGAGTAGCAATGAGGAGGAGTCATATTTTCTAACAGCCGGCAAAAGCATCAGTTTGGAGAGCAATGTGACGCACTTTGTGACCACCATTGGTCAGAAGCCTTCCTCCTATTTGTACACCTACGTGAACAGGACTATGTTGGAGCAGGATATTGTGATCGATGATGCGGCTCAGACAAGGGAACAGCGGCCTCTGTTGCCATTGTGGAAGGAGTTCAAGCAACGCATTACAAACTACCAGCAGTTCCTTAAGCATCTGGCTAATTGTCTACTGTATTTGCTATACGATGTACCCATACCCGTTTCCATACGAGAGAGAGATTAAGAATGAAGCAGTTGAGATCAATTTCTGCCTGCTAACCAAAGTATTTTCTGGCCTAAGTGTCACATATTGTGTGGGTGATAAAACTGATAATAAATGTTTAACGTTATATATCTAAACGATGTTTCGCATATTTATATTGAGTGAATTCTCGAAATTTGAAAAAAGTACAAGCATAATCTTCAATGAATCTGAAAATCTTAAAACTTTCTTAATTTAAGACTTTGATGCCAACCACCCAATGAAATCAATATGATTATCTACTATACACATTTATGAATAACTGTATTTACAAACCGGACACAATATTACCTTCAACCTAAATAATTACACAATCTCCGCGAAGGAGCCTCAACTACAAATTTTGTTGGCTTTGTCGAATTGTAAAGCTCATTATTAAAACTAGAAGAGCACAAGACTACAGAGCAATCGACTCTGCACGCTGATGACTGGGTTCAAATTGATGGGTCTGCGTCTCCCACAGGCGGGCATAAAGTCCCTTTTGTTGCAGCAGTTGCATATGTGTGCCACGCTCTCCAACACGTCCATTCTCCAGCACTAGAATCTCATCCGCTTCCTTGACTGTGGAAAGGCGGTGGGCAATACAAATGCTAGTCCGGCCCGTAGTGGCGCGCGAAAGAGCCTTCAAAATATTCTGTAAATGGTATTGATTAGCTTGTAAATTTAATTATAGTATTAGAATGCAACTCACATGCTCTGTGATGGAATCCAGACTGCTGGTGGCCTCATCAAAGATTAGAATGGGCGTGTTCTTCAGAATGGCACGTGCAATAGCCACTCGCTGCTTCTCTCCGCCGGAGAGCTTTAGGCCACGTTCACCTACCTGCGTTCTGTATTGATTTGGCCAGCTCATTATCGATTCATGTAGATCGGCCATGCGTGCCGCATTTTCGACATCCTCGTGCGATTTACCCAAGTTGCCATAGTGTATATTATGCTCGATGGTGTTGTGGAACAGCACCGAGTCCTGTGGCACCACAGCAATGCATTTGCGCAGACTGTCCAGCTCAACGCCGTTGATGTCCTGGCCACCGATCAGAATACGACCCGAATTCGGCTCGAAGAAACGATACAGCAAACGCACCATAGATGACTTGCCCGACCCGGAGCCGCCCACAATGGCCACATTCTTGCCAGCTGGTATGGTGAAGGAGAGGTCCCTGAAAATGGCCTTACCCGGCTCATACTCAAAATTCACATTTTGAAACTCAATCGATGAGTTGCTATTGTCCACGAAGATGGGTTGTGCATTGGGCGCTGTTTGTATCCGGCTATCCACATTCATAAGCGTAAACATGGCCTGCATATCTAGCAGAGCCTGACGCACCTCACGATACACGCTGCCCAGGAAGCCCAGCGGTATGGACAGCTGGAATAGCAATCCATTTACCATTACAAGATCGCCGACAGTCATGTTGCCCTGCGATATCTCCTTGGCCGCCAGCACCATAATTAAACTCAGAGCACTACTGAATATCGCGTTCTGTCCGAAATTAAGCATCGCCAGACTGGAGCTGGTCTTCAAGCTGGCCGCCTCATACTTTTTGAGCACCTCGTTGTAGCAGCCAGCTTCGTATTTTTCGTTATTGAAATACTTCACCGTCTCGTAGTTGATCAGCGAGTCGACGGCTTTGTTGCCCGCCTCGTTCTCCGCCTGATTCATGTACACCCGGAAGCGTGTTCGCCACTGCGTCACACTTAGTGTGTAGAGGGCATACACGCCCACACAGCCCATACTGACGCTAGCGAACGCCAGTCCGTATTTGAAGCCCAAAACGCTGGAGACCAGCGCCAGCTCAAAAATCGTCGGTACTATATTGAACACCATGGCTGTGAGCACAAAGTTAATGCCACGCGATCCCCGATCGATCGTCTTGGACAATGCGCCCGTCTGCTTGTTCAAATGGAACGCTAAGTCCAGATTGTGCAGATGCAGAAACACATTGGTCGCAATCTTGCGTATGGAATGGTGAGCCACTTTGGCGAACACCGCATTGCGCAGCTCATTGAAACCAGCGGCACTAGCTCGAGCAATGCCATCTGCGAAAGAAACAGGGGCATTAAATGAAGTTCCAATTCTGAATTGAAGTACGCACATCCCAATAACATAGCCGTTGCTGTGGAGAGCACAACATCCGGCGCAGTATCCATGTTCAGTGACGTCATTGTGTCCACAGCACCTTTGAATAGAAATGGCACACTCACGGTCAGCAGCTTGGAGCCGGCGAGCAGACCCAGCGAGATGCCCACGCTGTGGATGGACAGTTAGGCTTAAGGCTTAAGAATTTTTGACATTCTTACCGTTTGCGCACAAGGGCATCCTCCTTTGGCCAAATGTATGCCATCATGGCACGCATCATATCCTTGGAGGTGACCTCCGGTGCGTCAAGTTTGCCCAGCGTTGAACCACCATCGTTGCCGCCGCTGCCTATATGAATGTGACAATTTCGTGATTGTTGCTGTTGTGTCGGCAGTCGTTTTTGTTGTTGTTGATTTAGCACTGGAACCGCATTGAATTGACTTTAATGCCGCTAAATAGAAGCAGGCGCCAACACAACAAACGAACATAGAAACAAACTGGCATTTTTTGGGGTATTTTCAACTTACAAAAAGTGACTCAGTTAACAACAACAAAAACACAATCAATTTGTTAGCCATATTTCAAAATCAAAATGCAATCAAAACTTCATTAATAAAATGCAGCACGGTTTTAGTAAGATTTTCTGTTAAATACACCTTCTAACTACGAACACATACCTTTTGCCTTCTTGGCAAAGACGCCCCCAAGGAGTTTGTTGCCCGGTGTGGGCGTAAACGGCGTTATCCTTTTGGGCTTAACATCATCGGTGCTGGCGAGCGTGGCATATAGCTGCAAGGCAAACAAAATATATTTTTACAACAAATAACCAACTGATTTTTATTAAATTTAAATTTGTACTTTATTGTATTGCTTGTATTTCAATTATTATTAGATGCGCAATGTGTTGACTCAAAGTCGTGCAGATAGTGTAGGCACTCTAAGAGGTAGCCACGTGCAACCGTGCCACTTTCAGTGAGCTGTGGCAGCTTCTCCAGTGCGGCCACAAATTTTTGATATTCGCTGATTTTGTGTGTCAGTAAATAGGACAACTCCGGCTGCACATCGTCGAATTGGCTGGCATCGCCAAAGGCAATCTGATTGAGCAGATTGGGAAAATATGCGCGTTGCTTGAAGATGAGATGGAGCACAACGCGCAGATTATGCGAGCAGCCCTCGCTGATATGTACAAACATTTGATCCATTAGATTGTGCTCCCTGATGAACTTGAAGATGTTGCGATGATAACTCTGCGCAGCCAGCTCCTTATTATGTGCGATGAGCTGCTCGATGTCCAGCAGCGCGAACTCAAAGTAATCATGCGCATTACGCTTCAGATAAAAACCGTACTCGGTGAGTAATTTTAGATTGGGTAAAGCTCCATAGCTGATGAACAGTTGCTCGTATTGTGTAAGTTTAGGCGCTGTCAGAGAATCGATTGTCAACACATAATCTTGGCTTTTTGTGCTAGCCAGCAGCTGCAGCTCAGCTGTGGTTTGCACCGTGTCAGAGTGATTAAATAGATCCAGAAAGGGAGCCAGTGCCAGGTTGGTTGTTCCGCTTAGCAACTCCTGAAAATGACTTCGTCCTGGATGCAGTTGACGTGAGTTTAAATAGACACTGCGGCTGTTGACTGCAAAGTAGGCGCGCCGATACTCGGCCAGTGTCCAAATCTCCTCGCCGTAGCGCTGACCACAGCACTGGCAATGCTGTGTTCCCACTAGGAACTTCAGCACCTGATAGCAATCGCGTATCTGACGATTCTGTTCCACCGTGCGCTCCAGTATTGCCTCTGGCAAGCATTGCAGCTCCGACATTGCACAGAAAAATGGCATTGTATAGCTGCGTGGCAGACTATCCAAGTAGGCAGCGAATGGGCATTCTTGTCTAGCTTCATGTAGATGTTGTAGATGCAATAGATAGGAAGCCATGAGCGCTTGAAGCGAAATGCGGGAGTCCTTGTCAAACCGATCCGGGTCAAAAAGCGCCTTAAACTCTTCATCCGATTCCAGGGTGGCGATGCTTATTAAACAACCAGCGGGCAGGCGTATCAATTCATCCCCAGCCCGAAAACATTGTGTTTTGGAGCACAGGCCGCGTCCAGTTTCTTGAAAACTCAACGCAGAGAGTTGAGTTTCGTTCCGCCAGCCCAGCGAATGAAGTTGCTTGTAGAGCGCGTGCAGGCTATCTAATTGCGTATCAGCTGCTGGGCGCCGATGACGCCGGCGCTGACGCTGTGTGCGTCCCATTTTCGTGTAAGTGTGTGCTGTTTTGGCGCCCGATTAATGCCTTGAAGTGAGTTTTGCTTGCTGCAACGAAAGAAGCAGCGTTAAATCTAAAATACAACTCCGAAAACAAACTCAACTCAGCTCTAAAAAAAGGGGCCAAAACAACACACACGCATATTGTTGCCTGACCTCTTTGTTTTTGTTTATTTTGGTTAGCGAACTGGGCGCAGGGCATGCAATTAATTTGCGCTGCTTTTGTGCTAATCATTCAATAAACTTATGAAATCGTAATCTGGGCAACTTTATCTACCTGAGAGTGGCCTTGAAATCTTGATTTTTTACTTACCACACGCGATTGGCCTCGTGTGCCAAGTGGATTGTGGTAATTAGTGTGGAAAGTGTAGGAAAGCGTCTTCTTTTTACTGCACAATTTTCTTAGCTGTAATAGTCCGGCCATACTTTATGCAAAAACAAATACTAAATTCTAATTCGCTGGTAGGGACAGCACTAAATATCGATACATCGCATCCGAGTCAATAGTTCTGGTGGGCTGAGGTTTCAGTGTGACCAGAACTGCAAATTAAGATACTACAACATGTTGTCAGCTGTTGGCGCTGCCTAGTGAATGGCACAAGTTTTATTTATTCTAGAAAAGACCGAACCCGGCCAAAATGTTTGGTTTAATAAGTTCAGGTAGATTGGTGAGTACTACTACATAACTATTTAATTCATATTTATTGGAATTACCTACTATTAATACAGCCACAAACCGACTTTGTTGCTGTAGATGAGAACAAACTGCTGATAAACGTGCCCGATATTGAGTCAGTCAATTATGTTGTTGTCTTCTTAACTGGCATCTCGCCCCTTCCACTGGGCACAGCGGCTGCGATTTACTTTAGTTGGCCTGATGCAAATGCAGCGCCCACCTGGCAATATCTGGGTCACATCAATAACAACAAACCATCGGCAATATTTAAAATAGCACAGCTCAAAAAAGGCCACGAACTGGACGCACATGGCAATGGAATGGTTTTTGGCGCCCAGGAAATCTCGCATATAGCACAAATAGGCATTTCCATTGAGCCCGAGCTAACGGTGGCACAACAAACACCAGCAGTTGTATGTCCTCACTTCTATATCATACCAATTATCAATATCACTAATAATCACACTTACCTTCCATGCAGTCTAGCGCCAATGATAATAAACAATTCGGACAGCGCATGTTGGAAAACTTCTTCAATTACGCTTCGAGTTTTTGTGTGAACGTGCCTGAAATTCCACCCGCCACAACTGAAACATTTGTGCCTTTCTCTGTGGTGCAGAACTGGTATATGAACTTTCAGCGGCGCATGGAACAGAATCCGAATTATTGGAAACAGTGTTGAGCGACTTATTAATTGTATTATAAAGCTGAAAGTACATATTGCAAGGCACAGAGATGTTGATAGATTTAGAGAGCAAGCATTTTTATTAAAATATTTCAAATATAAGTACGGAATTTTTTATAAACAAACGACTCAATACTTTATTGGAAAATATAATCAGCTCTATTTTTCGAAAGGATCGTGTGGTGCTTCTTCGGTTGTCTTATCTGCAGAATTTTCATCTTTTCTATGCTTTTTAGCTGGAGATAGAAATTTCGTAGGTTTGATAACTACATTAGCTACTTTAATAGCTTTTGGTGTTTTTGCTGCCCGTTTTGGTTTAGCTTCGTCAGTTGGCGAAGATTGTTTTGGTTCTTTTGGGGATACTTTTTTGGGTTCTTTTTCTGTCGGTTTTGGTTTAGTTTCGTCAGTTGGCAAGGCTTGTTTGGGTTCTTTTCGAGATGCTTTCTTAGGTTCTTTTGCTGTGGGTTTTTCTGACGATGAAGGTGCCTTCTTTGCGGCTTGCTCAGACTTGGACTTCGCCAAGCTAGCTTGAGATTTCTGCTTTGCCTTATTTTGCTTCTCTTCCTTAATGGCCTCGAGTCGTGCTCTATTAGCATCTGTGAGGCTGCCGAAAACACTGGTCATGTACTCTTTGTATTCGTGATAATGCTGAAGTTTATTGCCAGTGGCGGATGCCGAATTTGGTAATCGTCCACGATAAACAATGCAGCGCCTGTAAATTGCATGCAGATCAACATTATTAAAAAGTAATCAAGAGCGAAATAAAATTTGTGGTCGCTATTAATTATGTATCGCAGCCGGCACAATTTGGCAAGGTGGCATTTAAACACTCGTGCCTATATGCAATTCTAAATTGTTTGATTTAGCAGAATATGTATTGTGAACCTCTTATATATAAATATATTCTGGTATATTCAAACAATGGGATCGTAGCGCTGCTTGGCTGCTTGGCACGAGTGGCTTTTTTAATTCTACTCTTTGCCCATCTTTCTTTTCTATTTTGCCTCTTTTTGTGGTTTGCTAAAAAGCAATTTGGCAAGTTGACACATATATCTAGTCTATATGGTCGAGTGTACATACTATGTAAAAATAAACTTATATTATAGTTGCAGACACAATGAATCTTACATAGGACAACAGAAGTCTACAGATGTTTTGCATTTGTAAACATAAAAAAAGGTATTCTTCATATATTAAGCAATATGTAACAAGCAGAGCATTTTAAAGAAATGTTCAAATGATGCAACAAATGAAAAAATATTCGATTCCTTGCAGCGTATTCAGAGTTCGTGTTGGATTACAAAACAAACCAAATTAATTTGCAAATTTGTATATAGAGAGATGTGCATTGATTTAGCATTTGTAAATGCATTTGTTGCTGTAACAGCAACAAGGAGACTTTTGTCGGACTATTTTCTTGCTGCAGAAAGGTGCCCCGTTTAGCCAGTTCGGGTTGCAACGCGCTGTTGTATGCAGCAACAATTAGCAGCGCGTGTTTAAAACAGAAAAAATATATAAAATAGGTCAGCTACAGAGCACAAGCAAACAAAATAACAACGCGCGGGCGTTGTCATTCAATGTAGATCGCAAATCAGGGCAGGAGAATCAACCACAAGTTGCGCTGTCAGCCGCTAATAATAATAAATTTAATTCGCAATACTTGACTGACGCCATCAGAAATCATAATTGTGAGTCAGTCATGTTGTCAACAACAACCACAACACCGAATGTCTTTTCCTCGCTGCCGGAAGTGCCACTTGATGAGCAACGATTTCCGCTGCGTCAATTGCAGAGAACGCTTTGGTGTTACTCAACACAACAGCAAAAACCACAACAACTGCAGCAACTTCTATTGCATCCGCAGCAAAGTGTGAAAATTGTATTGGATGGAAAATTCCCGTTGCTGCAAGCAAAGTTTGAAAATCCCTTACGAATATTTCCCATGCATCAGCCACCTTCTTATGATATCCTTACCAATAACAAACAAATTTTGGTTCCGCCAGCAATATCTCGATTTCCCGAGCAAGTGATTCACCTATCGTTGCCACAAAGATTTCCTCTTAGTTGCCAATTACCCAAGCGGAATTTCAACAATTCTGTTCAATCAATAAGCCAGCGGGGGAGCAGCACAACACACCTGACGAAGTCAAGGTCTGCGACACTCATGCAATTTCCCACAATTAAAAAACAATTTGTCAGTTTTGGCGATAATCGGCGGCAAACCTGTAAGAATCAGCATGGAAATGGACAAGAAAGCGAGGCAACGGATGTGGTGCCCACACCAGCAACAACACAAACAACAGTGACGCACAGGAGCCACAATATGAGCACTAAAATAGACGCAGATCTGTATATGGATGTGAATGTGGTTGTGGATGTTGACGAAGTTGACGATGATGATGATGTACATAAGTCGACGGCATTTGATAATGAACTCAATGATCGCAAGCAAACATTAAACTTGAACGTGGAACCAGCTGAAGGCGTTGTTGGCATGCAAAAGGAAATCGAGCATCAACCGGCGGAAAATTTTAATGACGCCTTTGGGTGGCGACACGACAACAACAACAACAACAACAACAACGACGAAGGCAACGACGACGTGGGTACTGCCAAAAATAAACGCGAAATATGCGAGCAAAGCAAATTAGAGACGACGGCGACTGTTCATAATGAGCTAAATATGACTAAAGAGCAACATCAGCAACAGCAACAGCAGCAGTCAATATGCTTAGCCAGTGAGCAGGAAAGTCAAACAATAGCCGAGCGAACAACAAATGCTTCCAATCGGCAATCATCAGACGAGCGCGGATCGTCGACAGAGCAAGTGGATGGTCAAGAGCAAAAGTGGCATCTGAAAACAAACGTAACCAAAACCGTAAACGAGGAAGCGTCGTCGTCGTCGAATATAGAATACTTAAAGTGTGCGGTTCGCGCGTTGCTAGACGAAAGCTCGAGCAGTGTTCCTTCTCCTGTCGTAGATCTCGATTTGATTGATCTATTGGGTGAGCTGGTGCAATTGATTGCCACGCCCACAAGCACGGGTAATATTTGGAGCGTACCATTGGTAGAGGAGCCGGTGGTGGTCGATGAATGTGCGGACATGACGGTGACGAAAGTGATTGACGATAGTGAAGCAACAACAGCCGTCGTTGTTGACATTTATAGCGAGCATATTGAGCAGCAGTCAGCTGAACTGGATGATAACAACAACAGTAGTAGCAGCAACGACAACGACAGCAACAACAACAACAGCGACATGAAATACGAAATGCTGAAGAGCACAACGCGCTTGCCAGAAACGCTACCGAGTCGTTTATCGAGCACAGCAGCAACAGCAACAGCAAGAACAGCACCCTTGACAACAGCAACAGTTGCTCCCGTCCCAGCGATAATAACACGCATACGTGATGTAACTACACCGACGACATCCGCATCCCCGCGTCCCCTTCTTGGCGAACTAAAGCGGAGCTCCTCAAGTCGTGATGCAATCTCGATTGATGTGGAATCCTTGCTGCCACAGCGCACACTTCTGCGACGCCAGCGACGCATGCGCTCCCAGGAGTCGGTGGAGGAGAAGCCCGAGGATATTGTTCAACGTCTGAACAAGTTAAAAGAACGCATTTCGGGTGCGCTGAGCGAAGTTAAGGGTGTACTAAAACAATACAGCACAGAGAGTGAAGCGGAAGAGGCCGGAGAGAAATGGCTGGGACCAACTTCGTCAGCATCTGCGTCAGCATCAGCTTCTGCGTTAGCTACTGCGTCAGCTACTGCGTCAGCTACTGCGTCAGCTACAGCGTCAGCTGCTGCATCAGATGCTGCACCAGATACGGTTGTGAGGACGGAAACGGAGGCGGAGAAACAAGCTGTGCAATTTCGATTTGTTAAGAAAGTTCGTAGGCGTAGTTTCTTCGATGAGACGGAAGAGGAGAAGGAAAAGGAGCAGGAGACAAAGGATGCTGCAAATCTGGCCATAATTGAGGTGCCGACCAAGGAGATTGACATCAAAGAGAGAGCTGCAGTTGAAGTAACAATAAAGACCATTGAAGACCATAAGAAATCAGCTGAATCTGTTACAAGAAGTGACGTTATTGAGGATTCGAAGCAACCAATAGATGCAGCACGGCAAAGTAAAATCAATGAAGAACATAAGAAATCAAATAAATTTGCAACAGCAAACAAAGTCAACGAAGATCAGAAAATATCTAAAGAGGCTACAACTCAAAGCAAAGTCATTGAGGATGTGAAAACACCCATAGAAAATACCACAGCGATCAAGTACAATGAGAAGCAGTTGAAACCGACTGAAGTTGTTATGCCATCAAAAGTCATTGAAGATCAGAAAATATCAATAGAAGTTGCGAGCCCAAGCAAAGTCAATGTGGAGCAATATCCAATAGGAGCAAGCAAAGTCACAGAACAGGAGCAGGCAATAAAGCAAACACAGGAGGAACAGGAGCGAAGCTCAAAACTGAAATTTAAGCCTATAGAAAAACCTACAGTCCAAGCCAAAATTGAATTTCTAGCCAAGGTGCAAAGCGAACTCAAGTCAAAACCCAAGCCAAAAGAGTCAAATGACACAAAAGAACCAAATGAGCCAAAAGAACCAATTGAGCCAAAAGAACCAATAGAAGCAACAGCTGCCAAAGAGCTGCCCAAACAGACAGCAACTCCACCAACAGCTACAGCAGCTAATGCGGCTGTTACACCGCCAGCAACTCTAGCAGCAACCACTGAGCAACCTCATCCCGTGGAGGCAATGGAAGCAACACCGCTAGCAGCCGCATTGCCCAAAGAGTCAGCCACGCAGCCAGACACGACAGCCGAGCCAACTAAGGCGACTAAAAAGAAAGTCATTGTCAAAGTGAAAAATCCGCGACGTGCATCGATTGCCGCCGTGGAGCCATCAAAGATTAAGACTGAGCCGGTGCAGATCGATGTGCTGGCACAAAGACGACCCTCCGACTCGGAAGCGATTGTCAAACGCAAGAAGAAGCTAAAATTAACGACTAGCAGCGTTACGGCAACCGTTGCCGAAGGCAATGAGGGGCAACAATTGCAAGAACAACAGCTAAATCAAGACCAAGAGGCGACAACGATAAATGAACAAGTTGTAACTGCAACCCCTGCCAAAAGCGTATCAGCAAAAGCAGAAACAATTGCCAAAAGCGCGAAGCAGGCAGTTGCAGCGCCGGCAGCAGCGCCAGCAGCAGCAACAGCGGCGACCACAGCAACAACAAGATTAAGCGTAGCGACAACAGCAATTGTGCCAACGGCGCCAAAACAATTGCCAATCGATGTCGTGATTGCCAATCAAGCAGCAGCCAGCGAGCCGAGCAGACGCGCCAGCCTGAAACTATCTGAATTGGTGGGTGAAACGGTGCTGGTGGTGCCGGCAGCAACAGCAGCAGCAACAGCATCAGCCGTAGCAACAACAGCAACCACAGCGAGCACACAGGACATTAACACAAACTCAACTGCAGCGGCAAAAATCAGCAGCACATTAAGCCAGTCCAAAGAACCCATTAATCAGAAAGCAATTAGCCCGCCACAACAACAAGTCGAACCACAGGTGGTTGTTGCCGTTGACATTGAAGTCGCCCCCGTCGTAGCGACGACGACATCGACGACGACACAAATAGCAGCGACATT
The DNA here is from genome assembly GCA_035041535.1 of Drosophila cognata. Lineage (NCBI taxonomy): Eukaryota > Metazoa > Arthropoda > Insecta > Diptera > Drosophilidae > Drosophila > Drosophila cognata. The sequence continues at coordinate 1,596,236 of JAWNLC010000823.1, forward strand.
GAGCGAAGTCTCACACGAAGAGTCATCGCCACAACAACAGCAGCAACAACAACAGCAACAGCCACAACAACAAGGTAATCAAGTAGCTACAAAAGACAACGCACAGGCGCAACAAAATAACAGTCTAATTGCCATGCCGGAGCTGAAAGTACTTACGGGTCCTGTGCAGCCCGTTAAAATTGAGACGGTTGAACAGCCGCACGATGAATCCGATTTGGTTGTGGCCAAAAAGAAGTCACCACATTTGAAGAAACTAGTGCGTAAGACCTCCATAGACAAGGGCAAGGAGAAGGTGGGTGACGCCATCAAACTGAGCTCCATACTCAAGGATAAAAACAAAATAGCCAGTCAAGCGGACAGGCTCAACAAGTTAACGCCACCCAAAAAACAATCGAAGGCAACACCAACAACAAAGGAGCAGGCAGGAGCAACCGATGTGCAGGAACAGCAGCAAGAAAATGCTCAAGTTTCCGAAGAAAGCACAACCGAAACGCAACTCGAGCTGGAACTTGAGCAGCAACCGGAAACGGAGCCGGAACCAGAGCCAAAACCCAAGAAACCGCGACAAATCAAAAAGAAAGTCATAATAAAACGACAGAAGAGAAAACTTTCAATTGGCGATACATTCTTTATACAGCAGGAGCCTGAGGAGCCCAAGGTGCCCGAAATTGAGACAATAGAGAAAGCCATTGCCTATGTAACAGATGATGAGGATGATGTGGAGCCCGAACCGGCGACGGAGCCATCAAAACCCCTCAAATCTTGTCTGCATGTGCGTGAATATAAGATCGGAGATTTGGTGCTATATGCGGAGCGTTATCGAAAAACCCAAGTGCGCTGGAAACGTGGTCGAGTCTTGGAGCGTATTACCAGCATTTCGTATAAGCTGGAAATTGAGGGCAAGGAAGTACCGGCCCACATTAGCTATATTAAGAAGTACACCGGACGCAAGGTGAAATTCGTTGGCAAGGAGTACCTGGATATTGAATACGAACAGGTTGTGGAGGAGGAGCGTCGAGCGCGCAGCTATAGCATATGGAATATGGTCTAAAAGGGAAAAAGCACTAACCCAATCCCATGTAATGTTGTAAGTTGTGCAAGTGTGTTCCCACATGTTATGATCGTCGACCTCTCATTTTGAGTGGAATTGAGAAATTTCGCAATGGAATTTTTTGAGGATCTCAAGTTTGACATTCAGTTAATTGTATAGTTAGTTTTATCTGTACTATATAAATCTGTAAATATCTGTGTAGTATAGTTTATCCTAGTGTTAATGCTTTAGATTTCTATGTATTATATGTACGTAAATTATTCCAAAGATTTCAACTCGTTGGAAAATCAACAATAAAAAAAAACAACAAGTGCAAATAGAGTGTGGCTCAAAATAGTAACGAATTTGTTATAAAATTTCACGTCGCCTTTCGTTTTAAATGTTTAGTTTAAATTTTAAGAAATTTACGAAAAAAAAATATATATATATACATTTTTAATAAAGAGAACCAAAATATTTCAACTATGCATATTTCGGATTATTTACATCATCACTTTGTGATCATCGCAACAACAACAGCAAGAATTCAAATTTCAATTACTCATAAACAATTTTATGAGTTTGTTTATTTAAAAGCTGTGTGCTTCATTTTTCGTATTGCGGCGTTCTCGACTTATATTTATAGATTTGTATATATACGATAATATTGAAAAATGAATGAATACAATCAAAACGTGCATGAGTTTTACAAAAAACATCAGATCTCTGACCTGTTCCCATTCTCGGTTATTATCTTAGCGCCTCCTCACCCGACAGGGTCGTCTTCTTAAAAATAGTCATAGGCTAAATGGCTGTGCCCACTCTGCTATATCCTATCTATAAATCAAACATATATCCGCCCACTCCATCAACTTATGCGCCAACAGCAAAAATGCGTGTCATTAATAAAAATTTGGCAAAAAGAAACAAAACACGAAAAAGAAAACATTGCAAAAATAAAAACGGCGACAGAAAAAAAAAACAGAAGAACTAAACATTTTTGCCTTCATTGCTCGGACTCGAGCATTTCTCATAATTGATGGCCAAGGCGTTTGGCGGTTTCTGCTTGAGAAATCCCTCAAAGATTATTATCGCCTTGCCTTTCGTACAAGAGCACAGAACAACAAAGGCATTTCTACATGAAAATATATAGTATATCTATAGTACTTATAAGACATAAACACATATTTCGGTTTGTATAGATGTGGCACTTATTGTATATGGCATATTTGTGTTTGTGTGTGTGCGTGTATGTGTGGGTGTGTGCCATTCTAGCAAATATGCTGCATTCCTGGGATTTAACAGCGCGTCTTTGTGTGCAGGGTTTTTCATTCAATTTTTCGCAGCTGGCAGCTCGTCGCGACCCGATTAATAATATATGCTTTATATATTTAATGCATTAACAAATTGTAACAAAACACATAAGCAATTTCATGCTGATTGAAAATCATTACTAAAAATAAAGAGGTAAATAGTGTGGGAAATCCCTCAAGCTTTAGACTTTAAAATTATTAAATATTAAGAAAAATTACACATGAATATGAATTATGTATCTATATCTGGCAAAAGAAATTAATGTTTCCACTTGTAACATTCAGATAAGTACTACAAACAAGTGAAAAAGTTAAGATCGAGTATTAGAAAAGTTTTAAAATACGTAGGCAAATAATAGAATAGGGGGAGATAAGATAAGAATATAGGAAATTTTGTTCAAAAATATTAAACACTCAACAATTTAGAGAAATCTAGCTACACATGTAGGAATTTTCGTAGGCCTCGGCCTTCACATGTTTAGGGAAACAAACTTTTGTGGCACTTCTGAGAACATAGAATATTTCCATAAATCAGCGCACAAATCTAGCGAACCACTTGCCGACTATTAGCAGGACCATCGCATATATGTCGCTACGTTTAATTTGTAGCTGTTGTGCGAGCAAAATTCAAAACATGTCTACACAACGAGAACTGGCAACGGCAAATCGCTAAATTCAATATAAAAACCGGGCAGCTACAAGATCAATTTGGGATTTGTGGGGATGGCGGATGGGGTTGAGAGATGGCGGGGGATTTTTTAGTATCAAACGCTGACTAAAAACTGTGCCAAGTTCCTTGCGCTAGTTTCATGCGACAGCGACATGGACATTCACATCCACATTCACATCCACATGTGCACCGACATCGAATGTCTCGCAATTTGTTTCAAAGTGCATATCTGCGAAAAAGCGAGGCCAGGCTAATTACTAACAACGCAAAAACCAAAAGAGCAAGTTGAAAAGAATTATTGGAGCCTTCATGTTGCGAGCATACGACAATTTATCGCCGTCAAAAAGACAGACAGGGCATATTTGCCGAGCTTACTCAGCAAAAATATAGGGAAATAACGAGGAATTACACGATGCATCTGAACTTTGGCAAGGCCAAGTCAAATACAAATACATAACAACTTTCGAGAGAGCTCTCGCTAGAAAAATGCTCGAAAAAACCACACATCAATTTGACGTAAAATATTATCGTATGTTTACACAATGCGCGTATTTTCGATAAATCTAATGGGAGGAGATCAGCCTTCAAATGTTTCTCTTTTATTTTGTGTATGCCCTAGAAACACAAAATGTGCAAGATGTGTATATTAATACGTTAGTAGCTGTGTAACATATTTATGGAATGCGGCACTAGTGATAAAAAAAATTCAAATGAATTTGATTCAATTTGGTAAAAGTTATTGCAATGGAAAATTGTGGATTTTGAATTTTTGCGGTTGCATATGTGAAATCATCTTAATGTGGATTTATGGGAAAATTGTTTACACGAATGACAAGTTGAAAAAGCGAGGTCAAACTACAGTTAAGCAGACCTGTTTTTTTTTAAATCTGATTATTTTTAACATAGCGATTCCAACTTTAAATGTAGTATTATTCGATTGACACCTGCGTCAGGTAAAGTACAGGGTATACACTTGGTATTACTTGATTTACTAATCTGAATTCTTTTTGGGGGCGACGGACGGATGCTTGGCACACGTTTCAGTTTTTGACGCGTTCGAAAATCGATTAAAGTGAAAAATCAGCTAGTTGCTCTTTGGTGTCAACGAAGACACCGATGAGGACGCCCGCCCGATATGGCGTCATGCCCGATGGCCGACGCCAGACGCCCAACGCCTGACGCCATTTTGAATCACTGCAATCGATCGTCACCGAAAACGCGAGAAGCGCGACGTCGATGGACACTTTGAAGGCGCGTCGTGTCGCATCTCACCTGAATCATTATCGCTACAGTTGTATCGATGTGTGGCGGCAGTAGCCCAAGGTCTGATTAACCACCTTGGCATTTAGAGAACCGTTTCTCTTTATCAACAAAGACACACAGAGTGCAACAAAAATAGTTGCCAACTTTTAAATATATACAGACGTGAAACATGAGCCGAGTTGATAGATAAAATTTCGCTTACTTTTCATTATCGATATTAAGGAGCGTTGTGTCGAAGCGCGGCTGAACATAGGGCCAACCGCCCTGATTCTTGTGCTCCTCCTGCAGCCAAATCAACTCGGCGGTTTTATACTTTTCAATCTCCTTGACAACAATATCATAGGGGAACGGACAGAGCTGCAGAGGAAATCAGAGAAATATCAATATAAATCAATGACACTTGAAATGCACTTGAAATTTACCTGTTCCAGCCTTGCTATGGCTACGGTTTCTTCCTGCTCGTGATCCTCGCGCTCCCTGACCAGATCGTAATAGACCTTTCCAGAGCAGAAAATAAGCTTCTCCACACAATCGGGACTCGCTGCTGCCTTACCAGTTTCGGGAATGCAGCGCTGGAAGGAGCTGCACTCGTCGAAGTCTGTGAAGGGACTCCTTGCCAACGGATGACGCAGCAGAGACTTGGGAGTGAAATTTATGAGAGGCTTACGAAAACCGAGGGCCACCTGACGCCGCAGCGCATGGAAGAGATTCGCTGGCGTCGTCACATTCGTTACAAACCAATTGACGTGCAACAGTTGGCGGACAACAAAGTCAGGATCGCACAGATCCGGAAAGCAGTCTTGATCATCGTCGCTGAGCTGCAGAAAGCGTTCAATGCGACCGGAGGAATGTTCCGGGCCCATGCCCTCCATGCCATGTGGCAGAAAGAGAACAAGCCCAGATTGACGCACCCATTTTGTTTCACCGCTGGCCAAAAATGTGTCTATAATCGGCTGAGCTGTGTTGACAAAGTCACCAAATTGCGCCTCCCAAATGACCAGCGTATTGGGATTGGCCATCGAAAAGCCCAGATCGAATCCCATCACCGCACACTCCGACAGGGAACTGTTGCATACGAAATACTCCGCCTGATCGGGATACAGACACTGAAGCGAATTGTATCTCTGTCGATCCTTAGACTGATGATGCAGCACATGATGGCGATGCGAGAAGGTGCCACGCTCCACATCCTGCCCGGACAGACGCACATGTATGCCATCCTTAACTAGTGTACCGAATGCAAACGCCTCGCCCAACGACCAATCCGCCACACAGTCCTCCATCATCTTTTTACGCATTTCCAAAATACGCATAATACCCCTGCAAATACCGAAATAAAAGTAAAGCGCAAATAATGCAATAATACTTAGGAATATAACTCACCTGTGCACATCGAACTTTTGCTCTGGGGGCGGCGGTGAGGAGTACATGTTTCCAATGTGTTGGATAGTCTTGAGACAGACACCCGTTGGGCACATCTTGAGACGATCGCGACCCTGAAAGAAGGCTGTCCACGGCGAATCCAACCATTGCGAATTCTGCAAAAAGAGAGAAATAGATTCGAGACCAGCTACAACTGTGCGATAACTGCACCTTAAATGTTTTTATCTTTTTGGACTCCGTAAAGGCCTTATTACAGATCTCTTCATACTTGCTGACCATTGCAGTGTAGTCTTCCATCTTGATGATACCAGCTTGGATCAGTTGGTCGGCATACTTGGCCGTACAGGGCTTCATCTTACGAATGCGCTGATACATTAGGGGCTGGGTGAACATGGGCTCGTCGGTCTCATTGTGGCCATTGCGACGATAGCCGACAATATCAATGACCACATCCTTGTGGAATTTTGCCCGCCATTTGGCGGCAACGCGTGCACAATGAACACACGCTTCCGGATCATCGGCATTGACATGGAAAATGGGTGCATTAAGGACACGAGCGACATCCGTGCAGTAGCGCGAGGAGCGCGAGAAACGTGGATCTGTGGTGAAGCCCACCTGATTGTTGACCACCACGTGAATGGAGCCATGCGTGGTGTAGGCAGGTAGATCCGATAAATGAATGGACTCATAGACAACGCCCTGGCCACAAAAGGAGGAATCTCCGTGCATAATAATCGGCAGCACTTTGTTGCCCTGGTAGTCGCCAAGATGATACATTTCGGCACGTGCCTTACCCAACACCACCGGATTGACAAACTCCAGATGCGATGGATTGGCAACAACGGTGATCCGAACGTTTTTGTTGTTGAAACGATTCAGTCGATCGCTGAACACGCCCAGATGATATTTCACATCACCGGAACCCCAATCACTGGCCTTTAGGCCATGGAACTGAGAGAGTATATCCTGGATCGGCCTGTGGCATATATTGGCCAGAACATTTAGACGTCCACGATGAGCCATCCCAATGTAGACAGACTCAACACCTGACTGGACTGATTGATCGATAATTTCGCTCACGACTGGTATCATTATATCACAGCCTTCCAATCCAAAGCGTTTCTCCGAGCTGAACTTTTTCGCCAGGAAGTTCTCGAAACCAGTGGAGCGTGTGAGTCGCTTCAGGATAAGCTTCTTCTCATCGGCTGTGAAATTTATAGAGCCTGGCTTCTCGAAATGCTCACGTATCCAGTTGCTTTTAAAGAACGAAGTGATCATCATGTATTCCACACCAATATGACCACAATATACGCGCTCCAAACGATCCAAAATTTCTCTAGGGCAGAAATTAAATTTCTACGATGTTTTGGATGTCTTGTCAAGGATTACTTACTTAAGTGGCAGAAATTGCTCATTGCCACCAATTAATGTCGATATCGGAAGCTTGAACAGAGCATTCAAGTCATCTGCAAAAGGATCAGCTGGTAAAACGAGCAGATTTCGCATAATATATATCTTACTGAAGGAATAGGAATAATGCTGGCGCAGCACAGCTCGAGTTGCCTGTAATTTCCTGTCATCGATGGATAAGGAATGACCCGTTGGACCCACAATCCCCAACGGATCCAGATCAGCAGCGAGATGACCACGCGTTTGATAAGCTCGAATTATGGCCTGTACAGCCAAATGATCATCTATGTATTTCCAATCAGCATTGGGAGCAGCAGTTGCAGGTCCAGCGGTGGCGGAGACGCTCCGCGATGAGATCGCCGTAGGCTTGGATTTCTGTTTATTGGGCTCAGGCAGAGAGGAAAAGTTTCGTGGCTTGCCCTTAAAATACGCATCCCAGGACTAAGGAATACTCAACATTGAAACAAGCTTATTAGTACCGACCACAGCATTACCTCATCAACGGAGCTGGGATTCTTCCACCACTTGGAGTACAATCTGTCTATGTAAACTGCGTTGCTCCCATTGGCCAGGCTGTCGAAATAAGCTCCCGGTTTCGTTTGGCCTGCAAATATCGTGGAGGCAACTTGTAAGCTCCGACGGGTCATATTATGGCACCTATATTCATATCCCATACTCTTGGAAAATATGATTTGTCCAAATTTGGCATTGCTAAGACTCATGGTCTTCTCCCCAAAATAAAAGTATATTAAAAATTTTGAAAATAGAATAAATTTTGTAACTATTTATTGTTAAGCATTTTGCTTTATTGACTCAGGTGAATTTTATTTGTCAAGCGAGTTATTCATGACATGTCAATTTGTTATAATATCTATCAAAAAGTTGGCATTCCCTTGGCTTCCAAAAAACTTTTATCACTACCTTTCTTAAATTCCAAGGATATTCACAAGTTTTTCATCTCTATAAGCTTCAGCTGTTTTTTTGATATAGTCTCGTGCAATTCTCCTAGTTATTTTGCATCGCAGACAAAGCTATTGTTATAGACTCTTTGATTGGAACAATTAAAGGTATTTGAATTTGTAGATTCTTTTGTTGCTCGCACTGAAACACTTATATTTGTAGACCGGTATGTAAGAATAATGACGCAAATTTAAATGTGGTATAAGCAGTCATAGGTTTTTAATATTTCCATTAGCAATTTAGTTCCAAAGAAAATTAAATGAATTAAGTAAATTTATATTTAAATAAGGAGCCCAGTGATTGCAGATGTTGCAAGAAATGTTGCCAATTTTATAGTATTTTTTAGCTAGCACAAGCTGGTCACACTGCTATATGTGCCAATGAATTGAGCAATGTTGTCCAACACTTACAAATCACCACAGCTGGACAACACAAGAAGTCCACGCTAAGAAACAAATATATATTTTTGTTTATTATCAAAAACAAAGCACAATCTGAACGAAATTTACCTAAGCAATGAATCAATTTCACACGCCCTCCTTCGGCGACGAAGTCTTCGAGATGAATGACACGCCCCTGGAACAGACGACACAAGAACAACAACAAAATGCTGTAAGTGAAAGAAGAGAGCTCCAGCAAGGAGCGAGGAGCTGCTCCAAGTAAAGATGAGCGCCAGGTCAGATATGCTAATGTGCCCGTCGTTTTGTGTTGAGTCTTGTTCATTTTTAACGGCTCGATTTAAATGATTTATTGTTGCCTTTTTTTAATAAAATCATTGAATATTGCAATTGGTGCTGGTAAAAAAAAAAAACAAAAAAAAACGTTTGCGGCCAGCAACAAAACTTAAACTGAAACGAATATGTTTTCTTTACCAATGAATACATACATCTAAGCTAATGAATGGGCTGCGCCAACTGGATATCAGCTGATAATTGTTTTATAATGGCCGAATTGGAATCGCTCTAGTGGAGCTTTACCACTGTCATTTGCTGTGTGTGTATGCATGTGAGTGTTTGTCTGTGTGTGTTTGAGTTTGTGTATATAGCCTCAGATGATGGCATCAGTAAGCGCATGAGGGTTATCGATACAAACCAACAACAATCAACTAAAAGCAAACGCTTGCTTATCAACAAACACACGCACGCACACACAAGCCAGGCAGAAACAAACAAACACACACATATACAATCAGTAGGTTGGGACTGCCGCTGAGTGGTGCTCTGGACACAGTCATATGCGTCTCCGTAGCCAGCGGCAAGCAGCTAGCAAGCAATACGTGTGCGTTATGCACAGAAAAGCACATGTACAAACAAACATACGCATACCACTGTCTAATATTATAGCTGACGGTGCGAATAATAATAATTCTGTTTGCTTCGGATTTGATTTCAATTTCGAATTTCAATTGACAAACGCGCATCTAAGATGAAGAAGTTACTAGTGAGCGTTTTCCCCATAAACACAAAAAAAATCTAATTTATAATTGTTCTTTGGTTGTTTTTCTTTTTCAGTCACGTCGCATCAGTCGACTCAACAGTTTTGAGCATTCCACGCTGGGTGAAGATGAGAATGGCCACATGGATCAGCACTATGAAACAAACAGCGCATTCAACAACATTAACAGTCACAATCTATTGTCAACAACAGCACAGCAACAGCAGCTGTTACCACAGCAGACACAGCAACAGCAACAACAGACGCAGGCTCCATCTAAACCTTTAGCTCCATATGCGCTCTTCTTTCGCGACACAATGACGGCAATTAAGCAACAGAATCCAGTTTGCACGCTGGAGCAAATTACAGCGATAGCGCACAACATGTGGGAGTCAATTGATGAGAAGCAGAAAAACGTCTACGACCAGCGGCATGAGCTGGAAAAGCGAGAATATATGCGACAAATGCGCGATTATCAGCGCTATCAGCAATTAGGCGAAACGGGGACAGCAATAACGACAGCAACAACATACGAACAGCCGTCGCCACTAACCGAGGAAGAGACGCCAGCAATTGCTGCTGTTGCTGCTGCCGCAGAGCCCATTGACAGCAGCGGAACAGCATCGTCAACGACGCCGCCGCCATCAGAGCAAATCCAATTGTTAACAGAAGCAGCTGCTGTGCAGAAATGTACGCGAGATCAATGCAATAAGCCGGCAATAATAAATCCTGATTGGGAGGACGAGTATTGCAGCAATGAATGTGTTGTAATCCACTGTCGGAATGTTTTTACTGAGTGGGCGCGCTCTTTGCAGAACTCGCCCACGTAGTAATTTTACGTAATAGCCACACTTAGTTATTAACTAAAATATTTAGACAAACAATCGCAATCGTTAATCGCGAGTGTTGTCAATCAGCTGTTTTCTGCACAGCGTTGCCAGCCAATTTATTGAAACACTGGAATATGGAATCTGAAACATGGCGCGCATTCAATTTGTTTTGTAAATTGTTTTTCATTTGTTTTGTTCAACATGCTAGTATTTATGCATTTACCAATAAAAAAGAAAGAAATAGACAGCATACGTTTTGCAAATGTAACTTTTAATAAATACACACATTTATTAAACTTGCACTTCATTATCATTGCATCAATATATATCAATGTCGGTTTGCTTACAAAATACATTTCATTGTTTTGTTTAATATTTATATCAAATAATTCAAATGTATATAAATTAAAGAAAAGACATTTTTCTGGTTGCGCGCCCGATTCGCTGAACTACTACGAGTAAAAATTCAAATAAAGAACAGTATAAAAAATTGCAAGGCTTAAAGTAATTAAGATTAGGGCTATGGGTAATATTTAGAGAGAGACTGAATCATTATTTTGTTGTTAGAAATATGTTAAAGCTGCAGCGCAGAGACTACTTAAATGCAGCTGGCAAAGCACATAGTTAATTTAGTTATTTTTATGATGAGAGTAGTACTTAAAGCACTCACAAAATTGCAGCGAAAATTCCAAAAGTAAAAAAATAATATAAAATAACATAAAGCAAGCGCACACACTAAATAATATCACCAAATTTGTTATACTTTTTGACATTGCTTCGACTTCGATTCCGCCTGGCATACAATTTCATTACAATAATAAGTATTTAAATATGTTTTGTTTTTGTATTGTATTATATTGGGAGGAGGGACAATAAGTTGTATATATATATATATATATATATATGTAACTGCTGTAATTTGTAGTGGGGAGTGCACACATCGTTTGCTTTGCTAGTAACATGTTTTATCTCATCTTCATCTCTATTGATTATTATTGGGTTTATTGTTAATATGGTTCCTGCGCCTGCAACTACATGCTATTATTGACTAGAGTTGCCTTATGGGACGTGTATGGGTGTTTACTATTTATTTATTCTCTCTCGGCTCATATTTGATATGACCTGTAAATGGAGAAAAAAGGGTTTTTTAGATACTAAATTCCTGTTGAAATAATGCTCATTTATAGCTTTACCGTTTTGTATATTTACTCCACAATTTGCAGTTCGCTGACATTTATATTCAGATCGGCGCTGTCCTTGCAGAAGGTGCTCGATCTCTCCAATTTGGATTCGACACGTCGCTCACTGTTTTCCACCAGCTGCTGCTGCTGTTGCTGCTGGCCATCGATGAGCAGGTCCAGCTTCTGTTTGACCGCCTGGGCCGTTTTGTACGGATGCGAGCCATTCATCATGACGCCATTTGTGGTTGGTGGCGGCTTGTGAGCACCAAAACCATTTGTTGTTGTTGTTGCAGTTGTTGTTGTCTTGCGCAAGTGCAGCGTATTGGGACGACGTGTGGGTATATTGGAGGGCAGACTGTTGCGTAGATTGTGCTGCTGCAGCAGCATGCTGCTAACGGCGGAATGTGATGAGGAGCGCAGCGGTCCAGCAGAGGCACGCAATTGTGTGTGCCGTTCATCCCCAGACCTGTGTTGCTGCTGCTGCTGCTGTTGTTGCTGCTGCTGTTGCTGTTGCAATTTGTTCTTCTCGGCTCGCTTGGCGAGTATCTCGCGCGACTTGGCCGAGAGAAAACTGGGACGACTCTTGGCTGTTGCTGCTTCACCGCCAGCCGGCACCGATATGGAGCGCTGTTTGAACATCTCCCGCGTGGACAAAGTGCTGCTCACCGAGGACAAGCGACTGGTTGCCGATTTGGTTGTGTGCACCGAACTGGGACTGGAACCGTTGGAGGCACCACTGGCACCGATGCCAGCATTGTGCTGCTGCTTCAACTGACGCGTTGCCTTGTTGCCCACAGTCGAGGTTCGCTGGGTGCCTCGCAGTGGCGGCCCCGTTGTGTGTGGCTTGGAGGTGATGGCGCCGCCACCGTTGAGCTGCTGCACGCGCGCCAATTTCGAGCTGCTCGTTAGCGATTCGTGTGAGATCGTTTTATTGGTAATCACTGAGCTTTTCATGCTCTCCGCCAGCGAATCCACATTCAGATCGGAGGAGTAACGCTCACGTGAGCCACTCTTGGCCAGACTATCGGTGGACAGATTGCTCGACTTGTTGCCCAGACGCTGCTGCTGGCTGCCATTCTGCTGGCCACGTCGGACTGCCGCCGGACTTGAGTTGCGCGAACTGTCGCTCGACGAGATGTGCAGTTTCTTGGCCTGTGCCTTGCGTGCTGCCGCACCCGTTGCTGGTATACTGCCACTGGTGGCGCTACGCATTGGACCCGCCGCTGTGTTGCCAGCGCTAACTGCACGCGGCTTGCGCGGCTCCATGTAGCGAGCACGCACCTCACCCAGACGCACAGGCGCCGCTGTGCTACGTGCTGCTCCCGCTGCGCTTTCCGTGTGCTTTGGTGCAGCTGCAACAGCTGCAGCGGCTCCAGGTTTCTTTTGTGTCGCTGGCGGCGCCTCGGACTGTGTGCGTCGATGCGTTGTCAAATTGAGACTGTTCCGCTCGCTGGCCACCTGCGAGCTGGCGCGATGCGTTTGCGGCACATAGGCGCGTGAATTTGACTTGAGCAATTTACCTGCGGGAGGAGGAAAGAAAAAGCAGCATTTTAATTGGAATTTGGACAGACGCATGTCAGACAATAGATGCAGCATGTCAAAACGACTCCAAGTCGCCTATGATAATTTCTGTAGAAGCTGTAAGGAAGACGAAGAAGTGGAATCTGCTTTTGCTGCTGCCATCGTCTTGCCTAATCTAAGTTGGAACTTGGACTCATCATGGATACTCACTGTTGCCCTCGCGCAAATCGTGATTGGCCTGAACGCCCCGCTCAGTGGTCTGCACATTGCCCGGCTGCTGATCATACGTGGTCTGGGTGTGGATGGCCTTATACTGTTGATGCGTTTCGTGCGCCTGGGCGCGCTTCGACTGCGCCTGGATGGCGAGCTTGATTTGAACGAGATCCTGACTGCGTGTGCTGCCGCCAAAGGAGAAGGCCTTGCTGACCGGCTTGCCACCGTTGCGCTTGAGATCGAGTGGCTCCGTCAGCCGTGCCATTGTCTGGATCTTCTTGCGCAGCTCCAGATCCATGCGTTGCCACGCAGTAACGCGCATCGCACGCGAACACTGCCGTATCAGGCACTGTTCGACGGCATAGACGAGAGCGCTGACCAGCCGTATGTATTCCGGCTGCCAGTCGAGCTGCTCCTCCTGCAGACCCTGCAACTCCTTGGCCAGTTCACCGAGATTCTCGGGCATTTGGATGAGCTTCGCTTGCAGCACCGTATTCAAGCGTGTGACACGCTGATAACTGCGACAAGCCTGCTCCGCCGTCAGAGCAGCAGCCGTTTGCAGCAGCAGCGACTCCAGCCGTGGAATGTGCCGGCTGCGATCATGGCCCAGCGACAGAAACGAATCGCTGGCAATCAAGCTGGCAAAATGATCACCCACATAGCAATAGGCGGCGTCCAAAATGTCGCGCACCAGCTGCTCACAGACATGACCCCAGCGATAGGCGGACAACTGGGCCACCAGATGATCGCATTCGAGCACCGTGTCCAGCACCGTCTCGGATGTCTGCGGGGGGTTTGAAAAAAAAGGCATTAGACTGAGTATGAGAATGAGAGGAGAACCCTTACCAAATAGGCAACAATCTGCTGACGACATCGGCCGAGTATGTCTGGCGGCAGTTGGGCAAACTGTCGCGTGGGCCACACCTTGAGATAGTGGCGACACGTCCAGCGCAAGCATTTGCGATAGAGATCATCGAGCGCATGATTGAGAGCGACGGGCAACACCTGCAGTATGCCATCGATGCAGCCCGAGCACGGCTTATGGAAGTTGTGGCAATAGTTCGTCTTCAGCGCATGCGAAGTGACCTCCTTCAAACCCTCCAGACCCAATAGATCTGCCAGTGCAGCCAACTCCATTAAACTAATCCCGTCGGGCGGATGCGAGGCGCCCGAATAGATGTGACAAAGAGCAAAGTGGACAGCGGCATAGGAGTAGCCTTGCAGGGAGACAACGCTCTGGGATCCGTGACCGGCGAGCATGGCGGCAAAATACTGACAGCGACTCCGCAAGATGCATTTGTGGGCGCGTATGCGTCGCCCGTGCACCTCGACCAGCATATCGGTTGCAATCTCCTGCAGGAACATCTTGAGCAGATCTTCGCCTAAGCGACGCGGTTGACGGCAGCTCATTGATGACTCATCCATGCCGGAGCGAGTGAAACTCGATGCCAAACTAGAATCGCCACTCAGATCCGTTTGGATGTAGTCCGATTGCGGCGGCTGCTGCTGTTGCTGCTGCTGTCCGGGATTATTGTTATCTAGGGCCATATCACCAGGCAACGAATTGGAGAACTCCTTGCTGAAATTGGGAAAGAGTCGCGAAAGACTGCGTAAATTATCGACGGAGCTGGCAAAGTGCTGGATCTGATTGCCACTGGAGCGAGTCATGGCCCAAGAATGCGGTCGTGTCGAACGATGCTGTTCATCGCGATAGAAACGTTGACCGTTGACGGAACTGGCGCTGCGTTGATTCCCAGCACTTTTGCTCATCGCATCCGGAGATTGTAGTTCATGTTTGGCGGCCACCGGTTTATCCATATCGGAGAGCTTAACAAAGCTGGCTGCGGCGCCAGTTGGAGCCTGTTGCTCCGCATGCTCGTTAACCGTTTCCAGCAATTGTTTTTGCTTCTCAATTGTGGCATGCAAAGTTTCCATGGTGTGGCCATTGCTGAGCGTTGTTACTGTGGCTGTTGCAGTTGCACTCATTGTTGTTGCCTGCTTTTTGGGCGATGCCGTCTCCTTGGCCTCAATAATCGTCTCCATGATGGAGGTGCGATTGGAGCAGCTGCCTGTCAATTGCACCTGCACCGGCAACTGTTGTTGCTGCACCTCACGCAACGCAATCTGCTCATCCTGTTGAAAGGTGAGATCATCGGTGTCCGTATTCGTATTCGATGCCGGCGACATATCCTTGGAGAGCACACCCTCGGTGAGCACAGAGGCCACACTGCTACTCTTGTCATAGGTCTCATTTAGCTGTGCATCGCGACGACGTTTCTTCAGACGTGCTGCAGTCGCCTGCTGCTGCTGTTGTGGTTGCTGCTCGTCCTCCTCGGAGCCACAGCTGCTCAAGGCGCCAACGCTATAGTCATCGTATGGCGACAGCGAGCTGTCCACAGACAGCGAGGATGCCTTCGAGATAATGGGCAGTTTGTCAATGATGCTCATCAGACCATTGCCGCCACCAGACTGATCGCCACCGTTTGCAGTTAGGCTAATCGAACGCTTGTAATCCCCAGCGGGTGGCGCCACCTGCTCCTTATTGCTATTGTTGCTGCCCCAGCTGTGCCGTTTGCTCGCCTCCTGCTGCTGTTGCTGCCTGGACATGCGTCTCAAAGCGGCCACAGTCAAGGGTTGTTGCTGCTGCTGCTGCTGCTCCAGATTATTGCAACGATAGTCGAGAGACTTGCTCTCCTCCTTGGGCGGCTGTGTGCCGCTCTTGGCCATTAGGGTCTCTGTGGAGCTGGCACTGGACTTCATCAGCTCCTCGCTGCGACGCTGGGCAACGCTCAGCGAGCTGCTCAAGCGTTGCGCCAAATTAAAGGGCTCCTTGCGGCCATTTGTGGCACGCGGCCTTGCCGACTCCCCAAAGTCAATAAACATGCTAAAAATATTCTTCTTCTCCTGCTCCTGTTTGGCCGCCGCCTGCTCTTCCTCCTCCAGCTGCTGCTGGTGCTGCTGCTCCTTAGCGTGATAGTCGCTCTGCGATAGATTCACAAAGAAATTTGATGCCTTGGGCGCTGTATAGGATTTGCTGAGTGTTTGCTGCTGCTGCTGTTGCTGCACTGGCTGCTCCTGCTCGGGTTTAGTCTTTGGCTTTCTGTCCATGTCATCCAGTGACACATAGAAACCGCAGCCGCTCTTGTGCGAGCTATTCGAATCGGAGCGTTCGCGAAAGCGTTCGCGTGCCGCCGCCTCCAAGCTGGATGTGGAGCTGCTGCTTTTGCGTCGCTCCGGCCGGCAATCGCTCATGTCCACCACCCAGGATGCAATGCCCGACAATGGTTTGCGCTGCTGCACACTCTTCACACGCATCTCAACGCCCTCCAGCTCCGCATCATCGGCAACCTCCTGTTCATACTCATTGTCCTCATCATCTTGCGGCTGAGTGGCGGCAAAGTCCAGTGAGACAAAACCACCCGAAACAATGGGGCAGGTGTCGGTGCGTCGCTTTAAACTGGGACTATCGCAATGCTTTTGGCGGAAATCCTCAATGGATGCACCGCCCGACACAATGGGATTCGCCTCATCGAACTTGGAGCGTTTGGGTGTGCGTGGCAGAGGCAACGGAGAATCGGTTGCATCACTGCAATAAGCACCAGAATCCCGATGATGCGATAGGGATGAGCTGAGCGTATAATCTCTGTGTATGGAGCTGTTGTTGCTGCTCGAAATGTGCTCCAGCACATGAACCATTGAATTGTGCGGCGTGTCTGTGGGTGGAGCCAGAGTTGGAGCATGTTGCTGCTGCTGTTGCTGCTGCGTTGGCTGCTTTGAGTGCTGCCTGCCGCCCTGCTCCGACCAGACCAGACTGTGCGCCGGACTACTGGATGAGTAGTCTGTCGTATAGCTGAGATCATGATGCGCTGCAAACTTGGGACTACTACCCAGCGGATGCACGCTAAACTGTTGCGCATTGTGCTGGAAACTGTAAGGCACCGCTATGGGTGCCGCTGAGCTCGGAGCACGACGTCGTCGTGTACTCATCAAAGATGAATCCGAGGAGTCCGCATCAGCGGCAGCCAAAGAGACGCTGCTCGTCTCGGCGCCACTGGCAGGCAACTGTTGTTCTCGCTTCCACAATTTCTCCTCATCGGACAAGTTGTTCGTCGTGCTATCCGGCTGTGTTTCATCCGGTTCCACATCGGAACTGCAATTGGATTGACTGCTGCGCTGGGTTAGACTCGATCCTTTGCACTTGGCAAATGCCTTGTGAAACTGTTCCAACTCCAGCTCGGTTGTCGGCTTCGTCGCATCCTCCAGCGGCTGAACACAGTCCAGACTGGGAAAGGTGGAGAGCACCTCATCCTCATCGCGCAGCGAGGATGCATCGATGAAGCAAGCGCTATGCTGTGATCCGGTCAACGGTTGTCGCTGCTCGCGCTTCTCAAACTCACGCAGCAGGCAGTTGGAAGTGATGCCCTCCTTCTCCGCCGTTGGTGGCTCCTCCGATGGGGGCGCCACATGTGCGGGCACATTCGGATAAACAGACTCCCAGGAGCCGGTCTCTGTGGACACTGTCGAGGTTTCCATGCAGACAATTTCCTCGTTCTGGCGTTGTTTCTCCTCCTTCGATGATGGTTTTAATTTAGTGTCGTAACTTTTGTTGTCTCTGCTGCCGCCGGCAACAACAACAATTGCAGCTGCTGTTGCTGCTGCGGCACCGTTGCAATCTGGACTGGAGACGGGTGAGAAAGTATCGCGTTCCTCCTCGCCCACATCCAATTCACAGGTCTTGTGCGATGAGTGCGAACCTCGCTGACTCTGACTTTGGCTCGGCGTCTGACTTGGACGCACTGCAGCCGCCGCACGCAAATCTTCGCTGTATTGCGGCGCCGAGGAGGAAGATGTGGAAGTGGAAGTAGTGCTGCTGCTGCTGTCGCTGACAACAGAGGGGCTGCTGGCGTTGCTGCTGTGGCAGCTGCTGCTGTGGGAGCTACTGTTGCTGGTATTGGTGAGATTCGAATAGTGCGAATGATTGGGCGAACCAATGGAAGATGCCTCCACCTGTTGGTCCAATGACCTCGCTGCGGTAGCAACAATTGCTATCGATGGTTCCGCTAGCTGTTGTTGCTGCTGTTCCTGCTGCTGCTGCTGCGTTGCGTCCATTGCAGTTGGAAGTGGGAGGGGAGGGGAGCAGCAGCTTGAATTGAATTGAACTTGGCTATCGGTGCTCAACTCATCGACGCTTTTCCGCTGCACTGACTTGAATAATAACAAGTGACTGACTGCCTGCTAAAGTGACTCTGTCAAGTGACTCTGTCAAGTGTGGCCAAGTTTGTTGTTGCTGTTGTTGTTTTTATGGCTGTTTTCTGTTGCTGTTGTTGTTGGCTTTACATGGCCACATGCTGCATTCGCCGCGCGGCGTGGCGTGGGCCTTTAGCAATCTACCAAGTATCTTTTCAGCTCTTCTGCCACACAACCAAAATAGCCAAAGCCAAAGCGAAATCGATACCGAGACGAACAAGAAGAAGACGAAGACGTGGCCCCTTCCGCTTGTCTCCGCTGCTGCTTTTAATGGATGCACTGCCTCCTCCTCCTTCTCCTATCGTGTCCTCTGTCTGCTTCGTTTTTGTTTGATTGTTTTTCGTTGTTCGTTTTTCTTGTCTTTTTTTTTTTGTTGCGGTGTCTGTTGAAAGTTCAAGCGGCGTCTGCTGCTGATTTATCGCCAATTGTGCCAATTGTTGCACTTGTTGTTGTTGCACAATAAAACTGCAATAAAGAAAAAGTGTTAACAAGACATTATAAATAAAATGCAATTGTTTAGTACACATGTATGTTGTCTGATAATTATTTAAATACTATATACATACGTAAAGCCGTCAAAGGCGTTGACTCAACATCAACAAACAGTTCAACAAAAAATATAGCAAAATAATTATATGAGTCAAACCCGTCTGCAATTTCGAAAGCACTTAAGCTACTCGGACTATTTTGCTTAAGTATTTCGTATATTAAGCGGAAATGGCAGCGATCTATAATATACACTTAAAAGCCATCAGCTTTTCTGTGGAAATCTGTTTTCCATAATAAGCTGTATAACAACAAGTTTTGGGCTGACTGCTGTCTGTTGTTGGTAATCTACACATACATATTATATACAATTTATGGTCGAAATTTGGAATTGTTAACTGCACTTATGCAGCTAAAATTCGATTAAAGATCTAAATAAGCCGCTTCAATAAAACTTCAAGTTAAGGCCAAATGAGTTAAGTTAAAAGGCGCATCACAAACAAATTAAGTACGTACGTGTTCATAAAAAAATAAGGAAAAAACTATAAAAACAATATAATAGTGCCACATTAAGTGTGATTTAGTAGAAAAAAAGCAAAAGTAAAAAAATATATATCAATTATATGTTTTTAATAGAAAATAATTGAGCCTTGAAAAAATATGACTAAAGACGAAATGATTCAGGTTGAAATATTGAACAGTTAGCAGATAAGAAAATTTAATATTTATAAAAAATATGTATTTAAATGAAATGTTTCTACAAGCACACTTATAAATCAATGTGACTTCAGAAAAAAAAGTGACGAAAAAAGCAAGTTCCGAAATCAATGAGACTTGAAAAAAAAACCTGAGCAAAGCGACAATAATTCGGATTTATCAATCAGCAGTTGATTTCAGTGTAATTACGAAAGTTCGCCATTGCCAATATAAATATATTTTTAATGATTTTCAGCCACAATAATACATACTATTCAATCGAATCAATTCACATTACTTTTCAAAAAGCCACAATTCAAATGGCTTTTAAAAGCTCTGACGTCGATAATGGGGACGCACCTCTAAAACTCGAAACCCGCAATCCAGCTCATCATTACCCACCGTTTCCCGTTTACAAAAACCACCCCCACCCGTAGCCATCCCGAGCAACCACAATGACAACAAAATGCAGCTTGACCCTCGATGTGGCAACGACAGTTTCCCGTTGCTTCCTTTATCGGTGCTGCGCACCCGAACGACCCATGGGCAAACAACATCTAGAATTTCAATTTGTTATCTCGGAAGTGGAAGTGCAGCACAAGTGCATTGAAATTTCAGCAGCTCATTTGTTATTTCAAATGCGGCACAAATTACAAAGTGGAAAAATGTGGCAAGCATTCAATTTGTCACCTAAAAGCATTTGCTTAGCGTTCCAAGGAAACATTAACTTGAGTTTGTTTTTGCTCTTTTCTCTTTTCTGTTTTATGTTTTTTTTTTCGGTTTGCCAACTGTCATAAAAATTATATACACGATATGCGAGATATATATATGTATATAGTACCTGCTGCATACGGACATTGTTTAAATATTTACGCAGTTCACTGAAATTTAAACAAGAAAACGTTCGCAGCAGAGTGTCAGCTGTTTACATACTTATATACAGATATGTGTATCTATATAAATGTCGAGCTAAACTTATCCAGTTTGCAATCAGTTTTCTTTTTATCATAACCTAATCATTAAAAATGGCCAAAGTGGTATGACTTCAAATTTTGAACCAAAATGTTCGTTTACCCCACGTAGCTTAAGTTGATTTCATGTTATCGATACAAATCGATTTCCGATAGCAATAAGACAGAATCCTCAAGATACAGCCTTTGAATTGATGTAAGACATTCATTAAGATTGGATAAGAAAGCAAATCGTAATTTCATCTTGCACAATGGGTTGCATTAGCGTGCAGGGTATCTCAAAGTAGAGCTGTCGCTTCCAGAACTCTTAACTTGTCACAATCTACAAGTATTTTCAATCTGACGACTAATTCCTACATTATTATTAGTAATGAAAATTATGTATATATTTAGTTTATGATAATATGCCACGACACAATAATAAATTTGCATACAAAGGCGCGACACTTTGACGCATGAGCAAATCGCAGCAAATCGTTTAGCATGAAAGTTAATATCGGAAAAGAACAAGAAATAGGGATTGTTTACAGGCGAAGATTGATTGATTAGAGTGTTACAAATTGTAAGCAATTAAATAAAGCATAACTTAAAGATAGTATCAATTTACTAGAGTTGTGTAGCCAGTTGGGTTCACAGTTCATTCAACCCAACTGAAAAAAAGAAAAGTTAAACAAAGGTCACAGATCGTGGTAGCAAAAACAACAACAACAACAGCAACAACAACAACAACAACAACAAAAGCCATATCGCTGAACAGATAAACGTACAGCAAATTATGTAATTTATGGCTTATTGCACGATATGCATGTTGAGGCGAACAGATGCAAATATCAACAATAACAATAACTGCAAAGTCAACAAGATATAACCAGCATAATCAGCACAAAAGAGAAACAATTTCATTTGTAACTCAATAATTGCACGTTCAGTCAGATTGAACAACAACAACAACAACAGCAACAATAACAACATCGACTACCACAAACAAATAATAAAGCAACTGAATTACTCGAATTATTGTCGATATGTGCACAGTTTATTGTAGGTAGTTGGTTTTATGCTTTGCAATTCATATTTCCACTTCGCTCATTTATAGAATCGCCATTCGCACGAACTGCCAACTGCCAACTGCCAACAGCTAATAGCCAATTGCCATATAAGGTAAATGACTGATTTTGTAGAGGGGAGTCTTGCAGAGGGTGCTCTAGCTTTGCTACGAAGTTTGTATAGCTTAGATATATATATATATATATATATATATATGTATTCGAGCAGCACGAATATCATCATCAATCATATGCCTAGTTTCAGCAAGATGGCTTTAACTGAGGTACTAGTTTGCATTTATAAAGAAAATAATATATATATACCAAAGCTGATCAGATCAAATCTCTATATCATATATATCATAAAGCTGTTTATAGGAACAACTATCAAGTTATCCGAACCAAACTCACTGAATATGCTTACACTTAAGCCGCTTACACTTAAACAAAATATCATCCACAACAGACTACTATATCATATATAGAAAATAGATCGCTCTTCTAAGTTCATAGTGACAAGTGACGCTCTGCAAGAGTATTTAGTATTCGTTCTTAATTACACACTAACAAATAATTATAATAACAAATTTTGTGCTCATTGGAGTCGTGCTTATTTAAACTAGCTGGAAATGAGTGCAGTTATTGCTAAATCTTGTCATATTAAATGGGGCAGGTGGCAAGTATTATATATGCACTGGAAATTATTGAGATGTTAAATTATTACAAGTGTTGCTCAAGTGTAGCATTCTTTTCGAGACTGCAAAACTAGATTTTCTAGTGTATAAAAGTAATATAATAAAGATTAAGTAACTTGGTTATGTCACGAGCTTTAAACTGAGACGGAAATAGGTAAATTAACTCGACAAATGTTGCTGTTCAAGAATATATATACCTTATAGGATGTCTACTATTACAAGACTATAAAAATAGTTATGTGACTAAAATGAAATACAGCTCTGGTTCTAGGACTTATTTCTGGTCAACTTTCTCTTGTCAGTTCGAGTTTCACTTAAAACTTTATCATTATTTTAACTAGTAATCATGACTCCTATAGATCTCGAACTCATCTCTGTTCCATTTTCTTATCTTCTCTTTTTCAGTTGAAATTTCTGTTGCAGCTTTATTATTATTTACAATTTGTACTAACTATAGAAAATACTTTTCAAAAGTATAACAAACACTTTTATGTGTTTTTTAAACATAGTGCTAAAGATATACATCTGTGTAGATATGTATTTGTATAGCTGTTTGGTAATTTGCACGCCTCACGTTCATTAAAACACGCACATCTCCACATCGATGCCGCCCTGAGGCGCATTTGCTACACAATTTGTACAGCAATTTGTGTGTGTTTTTGTTGTGTATTTTTGTTGGGTGTTTTTTGTTTTTTTTTTTGTTGTTTGTTGTTTGTGTGGTGTGGTGTTTAGGCGTCGTTTCAAGTTGTCGCCGTTGTCGATGTAGAAACCGAAGGCGGAACATGGCTAGATGAAGCCGGAGGAGCGAGCTCAACAAACTCGTTGCTACTTTTGACAATTTGCAAACTCATCGCCAGACGCCACACAACGACGCATTCAGTTTTCTTCTTCTTCATTTTTTTTGCTATAAAAATGTGGCATTATATGATCATTATTATTACAATGTATGCACAGAAAGGCAACATTTGTGCCCCTCTGAAACAGTTGGCAACAATGTGAACGCATTTATAGGCATATCTACAGGTATTTCTTTATCTATCTCTATATATAAAATATATATTCCCTGTTGCCCCTTTCTTTCGCCAATGCTTTCGACAGGTTTTTTTTTTTTTGCTGCAACACGCACCCATTACAAATGTGTAAAAGGGGTAAAATGGTTTCAGGCAAAAATATGTTACAGGCGGAATGAAGCATCTGCGAGCACATAAAGTAAATATATATTATTGATTAGTAGGAGTTGATATACGAATAGGTCGACACAAAAGTTCTCGTATAACCCGTGCAGAACAAGTTTGTTTTCATTTCATCTTTCCTTAAGAAATGAGAGCACTTCTAGGCATGCTTACATTTGCGTGTGCAAAGGGAATATAATTAATAGCTGATTATAGGGTATATCGTAGTCAGGCTTACTACACTACAGCATTATTACTTGCTTTCATTATTTTTTTCTGGTTGGTTTTCAAACGACTCCATTCGACACTCAGCGCAGGTTTTTGCCATCAATAAACTATACATATATTTATTTCTTCACTTTATTATGATTAACTTTACGATTAACTTTAAACCCAACTTTCGCTTGCAATTAATTCTGATTCGTTGTATGCCCCCACCTCGAGCAGTGCTGTCTGTAAATTCTGTCTGCCCACACTTCCTTATTATTATGTGATGAGATTGATATTGTTGTGTACAATATTCAATATCTTATACAATCTGAATTTACATGTTTATATTGTAATATTGTTGTTGTTTTTCTTGTTGTTGTTGATAGGCGTCTTTGTCATCGATTTTATAGTCGCGTCAACTTGTTACACCCATATTTGGCAGCAAATTCAAATCTTACGTCTCTTTATCGAATGTATTGAATCTTGGTTATATTTATTAGCTGCTGTCTCTGGCAGTATTCTCCGTTCTAAGCGCGACAACGGATTACTCATTCACCACACGACCTTTGTTTAATAACGCATATATATATATATATAAACAAATATATATTTATTTATATAAATATGCGCACAATTTGTATACATTTATAGCATTCATATAACCAAATGAGTTTTACATATATATATACGAATACGATCACTTTGAAGCGAGACTAACACTTATGATTCATTCTCAAAATATATAATAAATTTGTCTAGCATATTCAACTAAAAGAAAGTTTAAGCTTGTTATTTTTTATGTCAAAGTTCATTTGAGTTAAAGATTAAAAAGACAAATTGCTGCCAAATATTGACAGCCCGCAATTTTATTGTGTGTGAAGCACACCTAAAGTTAAACTGTTTTTTTAAGTGCTAGTTAAAATAACTTTTTACTGTAGTCCGACTAGGAGATACTCTGCAGTCGGCTGTTAGTAATTTATTTATTTCTTAACTGATCTCAATGAAATTGATAAAGTTAATCAAAAATATGTCAGGTTATATCTTTAGAATTGTATTCTTTATTGCTATCGTAAATCGAATCGATATTCGCGAAACGTGTGCAGTTATCGATAAAATGAAGTTGACTGTATCTGCACGGGATATACGTGAATATAGTCATATACCCTCTGAGATCGATCTGTTTTGACAGAGGGACTGTCGCATATGGCTAAATCGACTTGACTGTTCATACTGATCGAGAATATATATACTATATAGGTTCAGAGAAGCTTCCTTCTGTCAGATACTCAACTTCACCCATTTTAATAGGTTCACCACATGAACAGTGTCTAATTTAAAGGTCATAATCCTCAAAATGGGAGCTCCACTTTCTAAATATAGCAGAGGTTTGATTTTATAGACATAATCTGACATTACTGACAATCCTTGTATGTATATGCAATATTCTGGAAAGTGCAGACATTTTTACGAGCCACCAGCAGCGAACACCTTGCCAAAAAAAAAATGAAAAAAACACAATCTCAATAAATTTGATGGCTTTCGTGCCAAACTAGAAATTCACTTTCGTCGGAGTCGTTGATGGCCTAGAAACCAAGAAACCAATTGAGGCATGGCGCTGACGACTGGCCACCGATTGAGTGGCAAGTGGATAATGTGGGTCTTCATTTGCCCATTTGCCATTGGCGCCATTTGGAATTTGAAATTGCAACAGCAGCAGCGCTTACCACGAGGTCAGTCAATGGGCCCTGATTTTTACAACCGGTTAGTTGGGTGGTTGAGTTGGCTGGTTGGTTAGTTGGTTGCGTTGGTTTGTGGGCTTAAGGACCTTGTGGCACGATTAAAATCTCGCATGTGAGTTTTGAGTTTAGAACAGTAGAAAATCAAATTGCTAATCGACAGGCAAACAACTACTAAGCTAAACTGACCCTGAGAGAAGGCTGCTGCCAAGCAGCTGCCCAATAACAATGAGCTAAAAAAACGTGCTTGTTCATAAATCAAAAATATATTTTTCGACATTAACTGCAAACTTGACAGCAGATTCAACAACAGATAATTAAGCAAGCAAATTTATGGAAGTAAAAAACTAGAAATAAGAAGACTAGAAATAAGAAGACTACGAATTTGACTGAAAATATGCGTGCATTGCGGCTAATTAACGTTATTTGACCTTTGACATTGACTGTGGCATGACCTTTGACAAGCAGCAGCAAAGACGCCCCCAAGTCAAAAACTCGAACAACAATTGCAATTGTGATGGGAAAACATTTTTCCAACAATTTCATAATTACGTTCAAACAATAAAAATCAAGCGAACGTCTTCTTTTTTTTTTTTAAATTGTGTAATGCGAGGTGTGGCAGTAAAGTTAGGCAACTTCATTTTAATAGCCGAATTTGTTAAGCATTTAGTTTTAACTGATACTTAAAGCTTAAATGTGCTGCATAAGCAATTTGTTCACATTATAAATATTTGAATTCTAGCATTAGATAATTTAGCACAGACTTAAACTTCTTAGAATTGTATAATTATTGACATTACTTCAACTTTAAAGTTGTTGCCTTTGTTTGGTTAGCACAGCTGTCAACTTTATTAGTTTAATATTTCGCACATGCAATTATTTTTAAGCATTAAATTCCAAATTAACATACAAATTGAACTGAATTCAACTTTTGCAATTAGTTTGCATGAAATAGGGTGTCGAAATACTGAAAGATAAACAATTTTATTACACCTTCGACATTTGATTATAAATTCGTGCTGTGACAAAATGTTATAAATGTTATTTCCGTCGTACATATTAATTGAATTGGTTGTAGTTAATGTACAATTTACATGCACAACACACATAACAAAGTTCTCTGTTAACCCTCGCTGTAAACACTGCATAGATATTTGTTGTTGTTGTTGTAAAAATTTGTAACTCAATCAGGCGTCAAAATGTGAAGGCCCTCAACGAATTCAAATATATACCTTAACCACCCAACTGCTAAAACACAGCTTAGAGCACAGCTGCTTGTGTGTTTGTGTGGATCGCATGTGGATTGTGTTCACATTTGTTTTATTTGATTTGCTCAAGTTTCCACCTGGAATTGGAATTTTGTTCACACACATTTCTATGCATATTTAAAATACGTGTGCGGCCCACGCTTCAATGATAATTACACAGCATATTTTATTTTTTTTTTCTGCATTTGTTACAATACATAATTTATTAGCAAGTCGCCGACTTTTGTTATTGTTTATTTCAATTGTTTGACCATAACAAGTTTGTTACGGAAGTTTTTTGAGTGTTATTTTTTTTTTTTGTTGTCAAGGGCTGTTGAGTTCCATCGAATTTTGGTTGAATTATTATTATTGTGAACAAAGCTGATTAACTGCCAAGCCAAAATAGCAAAACATATACAAATTAAAGATTATAGTCTGTGTTAATTAAGTATGTTGTGGGTCGTGTTTCGATTTCGGAGAAATTTTCGCGATTACAAAGTTAAAAATCAAATTAGAAACTAACAATCAAAGCGAGAAATCCAACACAAAGCGTGGCACAAATCAGCAACAAGATTATTTATTGAATACGAAGTTCGTTAAACAATCGACAGGCGACGATCCGCGTTGACGCGCCAACGTAACGCCCCAGCGTAGAGCTAAAAACACACTAAACTCTTGCGGAGACGTAGACAGCCGCAGCAGCTGTGTGTGAGAGAGTGAGCGGCCCCAGTGGGAGAGAAAATTGTGTGCACAATGCTGAGTGAGTGGAGAGTGTGGGAGAGAGTGGAGTGCATGCACTTACTACTATTGAGAGCATGCGGCTGTGTAGTGCAAAGAGTATAAAATCTTGGTGTGTGTGTTGGTTTGTCTTTCAGTCTGTGTTTGCCGGCGTGTGAAACTTTATGCAAATTAGCCTGTATTTGTCTATATGCGGAAAATAAAAGTTTATGCCACTCTGTGTTTGACAATAAAAGCAAACGAAAAAAAACAGCGAAAAAAACTGTTGCTGATACGGTACAATGAGTGTGTGATACGCGGCCAAGTAAAATGAAAAAAGGCCTAATAAACTAAGCACCAGCAGCCGCAGCAACGACCGAGAACCTGCCTCAATTTGTTGCTCCGCTGATATGTTTACTACATATGTATGTATATGTGTGTGTGAAAAAGTTCATTGCACGTTGATTACACAAAATAGCTAGCCGACAACAATAACAAAAAAACACAAAAAGAAGCACAGCACACATAATTCTCCGCTTTTATTACAAACATTAAAGCACACACACGCATATAGACAAACTCGTAAACATTTACTTGATGCTTTTGGTACGTGCTATTCAACACTGCGATTAATCATCACCAAATGCCCAATGAGCAATTTAGTTACGCAAAACTTTTGGATGGCTCACAGTTAAGGCTTCCCCCACCTCATCCATATTTGTTTTACAGCTTTATTTCGCGTCTGCTGCTGCTGCTGATGTCATCCGCATAAGAGCGACTGCAGCGAAAAAGAGTGCACAACATACACATACGTAGTATGTCGACGCTTTTTGGCATAGTGTCAAGTTAGTTTGACAGTAGCAGCCGCAACAGCAGAAGTGTACGAAGCAAAAGAAATTCGCATGACTTTAAATACAAAATTCAGTTTTTATATGCAAATTTAGCTTGCTGCTTGAGTAAAAGACTATGCAAAATTTGCATATATATTTTTTTTTCGTCTTATTTGAAATGAAATCGAAATATTTATGGCCTCGAGGCGACAAAGTCAAAAACAAATATACCAGAAATAAAAGACAGAAAGACAGCATAAAATGCAGTCGGCTGCATTTAAAAATTTTTAATGTCAGGTTCGACGACGACAAATGGAGATGAAGCGAAAAGAAAAATAATGATGACGACGCGAGGAGCAAAAGAAGTGGGGGGCTGCTATATGTCTGGCTGCGGCTGCTGTGTGTGTTTAAAGTGCGTGCCAATGAAAATATTTGGTTCACATTCAAGCATGAAATGTGCGTTCTGCTTACAAATTGCGAATACAGTTTAAAAATTGTTCGGTTAAAAATGTAGAAGCTGTCTATCAAAATTATTTGTCTGCTATCTTAATTTTGTGTATGTATATTGAACTACGCTCAAGGTCAGCGCACGATTGTGATCGCTGTGGAGCTTTTGAAATGACGCAAAAAAAAAGAAGCCAAAGCAAAAGATTAATTAAAGGCAATACATACAAAGTGAGAGGGAGACAGAGAGCGGGGTGCACATGACAAGCGGTAGCCAGACACACGTAGATAGCCAAAATATTGAGTAGTGTGTATGAATCGAAAACGGACACAAAACTGGTAAAGAAGCTCCATATGAGAATGTAAAAGCTCGCTATTCAAATACACTATAAAAAAATGTGGAGCGTATATTTAAATTAATAGGATGTTTTATATAACTCTATTAGTAGAATTCTGAATGTAAAATTTATAAAAAAAATATTATATTTATAACAGACAAATCTATATGAATAATGCATATAGAGTATGCGAAATAATCATAATAATGTTTTAAGAGTACACCACAAAAACGAGTAATTATTATAAATAATTATTAGAGCGCAGTGGCAGTTATATATACACACACATAGCATGAATAAGCTATTGTTATATGTACAATAAAAACAAAACAAAAAACTTTTCTAAATATTACTCTTACTGCTGCTGCTGCTGAACATAGAGCATTGCTTGGCTGAGCGCTTTAAGCACATTCGATAGATAGGCCGGCAAACAGACCGACGCGCGTCGCACGCTCGTTCTCGCTCACTCACACACACTCAACAAGCAGCTCTAACTTTCCATATAGTAAATTTTCCATTGTTTATGATTAAAGTTATGGCGTTTGCTTTTGTTCCGTTTTATTTGTATTTGTGTGTGCATGCAGCACCTCAGCAGCAGATGCAAAGCGGGCAGATAAGCAAAGCTCATTAAGCGCTGCTCGCTCTTCGCATCTCACTCTCTCTCGGTCTTTCTCTCTTCCTCACTTCAAGAGGAAAGATTAATTATACTTGCACAGTTCTATTTGCACCAAAGTTTTACAGGGCGTCCTCTAGTCAGCATTCTAGTTTCTTGTTTCTGATGCAGTTTGCACTTTGTTGGCCAACTAAATGTTGACAAGGAAACGCGCAATATTTGTGCAAATTCCAACTGACAGTGGGCGTGGTTGCCGCATTTGCATATGAAAAAATAAAAATAATGCAAACGTTTGCTCATTTGTTAATCTTTGGCTCTTTTTATGCGCCACTATTATTCAACACTGAATGCTCAGGTACCGTTACGTACATAAATCCAGCAGCTAATGCTAACCAACCAACTCTTGCGGTTGTCTGTCTGAGTTTCTACCGTTTGTTGTTTTTTTTTATGTTGTTGCTAAGCAGCAAATGTGCAAAATGTTAATAAACTATTATTGCGCAAAAAAAAAATGCGACTACATTTATTATAATTGCGCAAGTTGTTTGATATGCTTTGCAAATGCAAATTTGCATACTTTTCACTAAGCTCCTCCGTTTATATTAAACGAAAGTCGTGTCGATGGGCGCCGCTTGCAATGATAAGTATCGATATCGATTATTATGATAATTGTTAATTCGATACGCAATTGTGCATTAAAGTTGGCTACGGCTGACCTTTCTTTTTGGACAGTCACTATTGACAGTCACAACGACCCGCCCACACGCAGGCGCGCAATTACAGCAAAAAAAAGGAAAATGAATAATTACAACTAAACACATGCGCCTGAGCAGAGACACATAAGGCAGCACAAAGCAAAGCGCAGACGCCCACGCAATGACGTCAGGTCTCAAAGTTCTAATGCCGCCCAAAAGGCAACCATCAGTCGCAGCAGCAGAGCATAAGGCACTCCGATATACACACACACACATGCGCACAGGTACTGGAAGAAAAAACTATCAAAAGAAGAGAAGAGGTTAATGAACTTCTGAGCGAGCGAGCGTCGTTTTCGTCTCACTGGCCAATTTTTATTGCCTACAACAAGTCAGTCGTAGACGTACTTTTCAATTCGCTGTAATTACGCCGGCAAAGCTTTCAATTTGCTTCAGTTAAGCGAAGCGTTGCATTGAAAGCGAACGGCGGTAGTTAAAAAAAATAAATAACAAAAAAAACAGACAATGTTCATATGCTATAATTTGCTAATCACATTTGGCAAATTATGTTGTAACCCGCACCAGAATTGTACAATCAAAATGATGTGTGAAGCGGCGACACACACAAACACACACACAGGTTGACAAATTTGCCGTAACTGAAGCTGATGAATGGAGAATGAAAGGGGGTCAGAGAGAAACGATTAACAGTTAGGCGCCAAAGAACATGCAAAAAGGAAATGTGTGTGTGGTGGATAGAAAGAAAAGTCGCGTGAATCATATGTAAAAAGTGGCACACAGCAAAAAAAAAAAAAAAGAAAAAAAAACACGTTTATGACCGGGGCCAGGCACACGCCCCACTGAGACAATAACAATAAGAACAAGAAGACAAACGGCGAAAACTTGGCCATTAACAATTAATCTTGATTTGTTCTGGGCCGGGGCGGAGGAGGTCGTTAGGAGCTTACGCAGCTTGCTGCCGATAGGCACAGGTAAATGACCACAAACTCATATCGTCATCGTCAGCGAATGTATTTGCTTGGATTGAGTAGCTTTTTATTGTTTAACGATACACAGTTTATTGTTTATATATATATATATATATATATATATATATCTGTATATTTGTATATCAAATATTAACCAGCAGCTAATATTTATTTTGAAATTCGAGCCAACATTAGTTATTTCAAATAATGTGTTGTCAAACAACACACATCGTATTTGCATTTAAAATGTTGTGCAACACTAATGACAACTATTGTGATTTCTCTCTTTTACATCTCTTTCGCTCCTTCGCAAAGTTGCTTCGTCATTCAGCTCATAATTTTAGTTCTGCTCAAAGGGCTTTCAACTGGCTTTCAAAAAAATCGTGCAACCAAAAAAAAAACCTACATAACAAATTGCAATTTTTGAGTTCTTCACTGTTTGTTTTCGGCCCGCAGCGCAGACCCATCGAAACTTTTAACGTATTTGCCAAAATTTGCATAATTTTGCATGCGAGAAACACTTCAAAAGAAATCGCATGCAAATCGAAAATTGATTTTCGTCACAGTTTTTGTTTTTTTACTTTGCTGGTTTCCGACGTTGCGCAAAATTTTAAAGGTGTTGAAGGTTATTTGAATTTGCTGTTGGTGGTGTTGATTCTGCATTTAATACCATTTTTGTGTGTTTTTAAATTTCACAAATTGCATTGCACCAAAACTTGCAAATGAAAAGATAAGATTGATAGTAACTATATTGTATGCATATTAGACTTTTCAATAAATAATGTACAAATTTTTTTATGTTTTGATTGGCCTAATTGATTTTTCTCACATGATTTATGTGCTCCGAATAGCCCGCGGATTTGAATGATTGATGAGTTGTGGTTATTGCCACTTTTACGGTGCTTGCATAATGAAGCACTCAATTGACTTCAATTGGGAATGGGAATGGGAAAAGGCACAGCTTTTATATATATATATATATATATATTTATAACGGCGTTGAACTGACCATAGTCAAGGGTAGAGAAAAGGAGAACCCACGCAATATATATTACTTACAAGTTCAAAAAAAATTAAGCTGGCATAAAAATATGTGAGAAATATATAAATCATAGCCATAAAAATAGCGTAAAATTTGCCTACGCAGAAATTCCACAAATCGTGCCCAAAATTGGCGCACGTTTAGCCGATTAGCATCAACGGGAATGGAACGAGTGATGAGCTCTTGTCTGAATCGACTATAGTCGAGTCCAGTTCAGGTGTGCCCAGGTTGCGTGACACTTTTACACAAGCAGCAGCCGGCCACACTTTACCGGGCTAATTGTTCGCACCCGCTGCTGCCCCCTGCCTGCCTCAAGAGCCACACCCAAAGCTTTTGAACCATGGCTGAAACTAATCTGTAAACAATTAAGTCGTGCATATATATATAAGATGATGCGTGTATCCCATTTATGGTAGTAATTCAGCACGATAGACATTTCAAATTAATTTGCGACGTGTGCCATTAAAATAATTAAGTTTTAAATGGGATCACAGCAGAACGATAAAACCGTTTAAATATCATTAATTAGCAATTAAGTTACACGCATGCACAGCCAATATTATTAGAAATACATAATT
The DNA here is from genome assembly GCA_035041535.1 of Drosophila cognata. Lineage (NCBI taxonomy): Eukaryota > Metazoa > Arthropoda > Insecta > Diptera > Drosophilidae > Drosophila > Drosophila cognata. Next base: position 1,629,190 of record JAWNLC010000823.1, read on the forward strand.
CAATCAGCTCGTAACAATTTTTCGTTATTTTATTTATTTTTATTTCTTTTTTCTTTTGTAAAGGAAAAGTACACATAAGGAAACCGAAAAAAGCAAACTTGGACAAAACAAAATAAGTAAATAAATAAATGAGAGCGAGGAGAGTGCTGATAAGAAAAAACAACAACAAATTGATTAAATCAACAACACAACAAAAGCGGGTGCAGTGTGTGTGTGTGGTGTGTGTGTGTATGTCCAAACGCATTTGAGTCACTTTCACACAAACAAACGAAAGACAAACATCAACAACAACAACAAACAAACAAACGAGTCCAAACAAATACAACAAAAACAGAAACGAATCAACATCTCCTTCTCTTCGCTGCCTCTCTCTTTCATGCTCTATCTCTCACTTTAGATTGCCTGTCCCAAATTTATTTCGAGATAAAAGCATTCCTTAAAGCCAAATTGATTGTTGTTGCCATGCACAAGTTTTTATGCCTTGCATAAATTAAAAATTAAGAATGTAATAATCAAGTTGTACAAAAGTAAGTAAAAAGGCACAAGGAATGAATAGAACCTACTAGGTACCCTTCGGTAAGTACCCACTTCGTTACTTACTAGTTACCCAGTACTACCAAATTTGTTTACTCCTTACATTTGTTCTTATTTTGATTAAAGTTATAATTCATAAGCAAAAAGCTCTGTGTAGATATTTATGTCTGCAAACACACACAAATCCAAAACCATAAGTTTAAAATTCATTCTTAATGATTAAACTTATTGAAAAATGTGTTTAAAGCTTGTTACTGTTTCAGTTATCTCGAAAAATGAAAAATACATTAATGCATATGTAAGTAAGATTGGGTGGCAACCCAACGGCAATAACATATGTCCAACTTTATTGTAGCTGCAATTTTCTCTTGTCAAATGTCAGCTGTTACCGCACTTGCCCTTTGGCAACTCTTACAAATACACACACACACATGCTTAGAAAGTTTATTAAGAGTGTTGGGCACACGCAGCGCAATATGGCGTCATTTCTCTGGTAGCCACAAAAGAGCAGTCTACAATGGGACGTGACAATTAAATATAAGTGAACGACATTGTGTGAGCGAGAGGCACACAAAGAATGCGACAGTCGACAACAACAACTATTCTAGGTCAGCATTTGAGTTGAGCGCGTGAAAAGTTCGTGAGTTTAGAAAAAACAACGTTCATATTTATATATAAAGAAAAGAAAATATAATTTTCATATTTCTTACTCATTAGAGTTCAATTGGGTGCGCAATAATTTATAGTCTCCTTATCGATAACATTGCTCATCTCTGATTCGCTGATAGCGCGCAACTCTTTCGGCCTCTTTCTTCGATATACGATAAGTAAATCTAAATGCGTTTGACAGTTTAAGCTAGCGTTTGCCTTTGTTTTTTGTGTTTTTGATAAGCGCCCGCCTTTTTTTTATGAGAGAATAAATATCGCATGCAATACAAGATATAAATGTATTTTGTTTGCTGATCGATTGCCGGAAATTCAACAGAAATCAGCAACACAGCAGATAAGTCCAATAGATATATAAATAGATCAATTTTTCACACATGCTTTCCGCAGAATTTCTGTTTTTGTGGAGCACTTTAATTGAAACAATCAACGAGAATGATATCATAAGCGAAAAATGCTTGTTACAGTTGTTTTAGCAGTGTGGAAAATTCTTGTACAGCTTTTATTTTTTTTTAGTATTGTTCTTCGGTGCAGCGATAAGAATTAAACATGCACTTATAACGGGGTTTATCTGCTGACGCATACGCAGAAAAGGCCACTTGACTTTTGGCCAGTATAAATACCCCCCCACGCTTAAAATACGAAATTAGCCAAAGCGGCGTGTGAAAAAAAAGTTAAGTTTTTAACGTTAAATTTAAGCATTTGCATGAGTCACGGAAACTTTTGCTCAGATGTTGATTTGTTTTCTGCTTTTCATTTATTCGCTAAGCATGCAGTCATATTGCTTTCTCTCTCGCACTCATTCTGACTAATTTGACATCTGTCTGCCAGCCATATTGAAATTGGGTTAATAACATGTGTACACACTTAAAATGTTTGTAAGGCGCACTTTTGCTTTTTCTTATTTACAGCTAGCTATCCTAGCGTCAGCAGCTGTATTGATTTTTCTTATTTGCAGCAACAGCAAACAGAAAAGAAAAATACACATAAAGGGAAAATGCACGAAAATTTACATACCTATGTATATGCTTGTGTGTGTGTTTAAAAGAGAGGTTTTTTCTGCGGGCAGCCGCCAAAAATACGCTGAGCATCGTTGGCGTTTTTACATTAAGCGGCTTATTTGTTTTATGTGTAGCATACACACACACACATACACACACATAAACATAAGTGTGTAAGTGTATTTTCCTACCCCAATTCCTCTGTGGGGCTCCGCACACACGCATCTCTAACAGCTGCAGCGGCGCTGATTTATCGATTTTTCACCCATAACTGATTTGAATTTTGGGCAATTACATAAAATAAAATGAAACCAAAACATGGTCGACGGAATAAATATAAGAACATATTTATTAGCTGAAATTAACAACAGCAATTAGCACAACAAATAACTAAACCACCTGACCCATCAGAGAGAGAGAGAGAGCGACGCCTTCTCTTTATTTATTTATTTATTTTTTTTGCACAAGAACAAATCACACGTATAATTTCTAGCCGCTGCCCTTGAGTCTTATTTATCTTCTTTATGTGTCTCGCTCTTCTACCTGCCTTTTGCACACACTCATACGCATACACACACGCAAACATTCGCAGAATCGGGCGCCGCCTCTCTGACTGCAATGACGCCAAAAACCCACACACGGTTGAAGCTATTTTTTTTACTTTTTTTAAAGGCTAGTACGGTGCACATGCAGCATTTTTATGTATACTTGGCTTGTACTTACTTTTATATTTTGCAAGAAATTCGCTGGAAATCGGCTTTTGGACGTGGAGCGGGCAGAATCTGGTTTTAAGTGTTGTCATGGAAAATGTAACCTTGTCTGCTTGTTGTTGTTTTGGCCATTTAATTAATCAGCGCTGAAGCACACACTTTAAACAACACTTTCATTTAACATTTCATTTTGTTTGCCATAAAAATGTTTCGCTTTTTTTCATTTTGCTCAACAAAAAGAAAATACTCCAACTTCGCATACATAACTGGTTTTCATTTTTTGGCACATTGTTTTTCGTTTTATTTTTTGCTTTTACTGTTGTCTGTCCTGTTTTAAAAGATTTTCACATCTGTTACAATGTGATGTTATTCATGTAACGTTTTTTGTCAATAAAACTGTTAAATCTGTTTGTATATTAAAATCAAAGTTCCTCTCGGCAGCGCATAAAATTTCCCATTGCGCGTTCAACGCGCTCACTGTTCTGTTAGCGATGCGATCATGGAATTCTTGGGGTGGCCAAAGACATCATGCGAATCGATAGCCCCAAGGTGCATACACGATATATTCTATACTAATATCGATATTATATTCGATTTATTAAAATACTAAAAATGTGTGGCTGAATTGCGAAAACTAAATTTAAATTTTCTAACTGCTTGACAGCGCATTTATTTTATTGTTTATTGTTTATAAATTAAATAAAAATATTAAAATTATTGGCACAGGCGATTAAAATTAATGAAACCTAAAAAACTGCCTTGATTAGTTAGTTGAATATTTATGCTACCTGCAAATATTTGAGATTCTATCCAGCACCTGCAATTTCCACTCACGCCTGCACATGGTCACATTATCTGCGACATTCCAAACTATACCCGGCACGGTCACACCGTACAGACGTGTCATTTGGCGACGGCTGTAAATACATAAGTTTTTTGTTTAAGATTCGCGGTGTTTAATTGGTGCAATTAGCCGCAGAGAATTAAATTTTTGGGACTTACGAAAGACATCCCAAAAAATATCAAACACATTCGATAACATATTACAAAACGCGCGCAGTGAGAAGCTGCCAGCGTGTGCCAAACATCAGCTGGCTCCCAGCCGACCGAGCAAAGAAAAAAGTCAAGTCTGGAGACCAAACCCAAAGAAACAAAACGCTGAATTTGTAAATAAAATACGGGGGACCGGCAACAACAACCACAAATATGGCGGGTCAAAAATTTCAATATGATGAAAGTGGCGGAACATTTTATTATTTTGTGTTATCATTTTTGGCATTAGTTTTGATACCGACAACCATTTACTATTGGCCACGTAAAAAGAAAGAAGGTTCGTTGGCTGCTGATTATAATCACACACTGCACTTCCCTTTCCCCTCTGTGTGTGCATGTGTGTGTTTTGAGCTTTTCCCTCAACCACACACATGTACAAATTTGTGCGCTACGCAAATGGACACGTTCCAATAAGTTATTCTGCTGACGAGCTCGGCTCAACGGTGTCTTCGTGTTGGTGAAAGCTGCAGTAACAACCACAAGAACAACTTGAGCCAGCTCAGCTCACTTCACAAATGGGACACACACACACACATGCACATACAAACACACACTTGTAAGAGAGAGTGAGAGAATTAAGCTCTCACGATCTCTCAAGTTTTTCGATTTTTCTCGAACTCTCCAAATACGTTTCTAATCTAATTGGCTCTTTACACAGATCTCAGCAAAACAAAGGATGATTGTCAATGTCCAAATTGCTTGAAGAAGAAGATCATTTTGGCAAATGCGGAACCTTATCGCATTCTCAAATCAGTTGCGATCAAGCTGTCCATTGTGCTTGGTTGGGCTTTGCTCCTGCTGCTCACGTATCGCGTGTCGCAGTTCGATTACGAAATGGCCAGTTTTGATCCCTTCGAGATATTGAGTGTGCCGCCAACGGCAACCCAGGCTGAAATTAAAAAGGCCTACTATAAACTATCGAAGGTCCTGCATCCCGATAAGGAGACGGGCGATGAGAAATCGTTTATGATGCTGAGCAAAGCGTATCAGGCCCTCACCGACGATGTGGCCAAGGAGAATTATGAGAAATATGGCAATCCTGATGGGCCTGGTGCGATGTCCTTTGGCATTGCGCTGCCCTCGTGGATTGTGGAGAAGGAGAACAGTGTTTGGGTCTTGGGCTTATATGGATTGGTATTCATGGTTGCCATGCCCTCGGCGGTGGGCATCTGGTGGTATCGCTCCATACGTTTCAGCGGCGACAAAGTTCTGCTGGACACCACACAAATGTATTTCTATTTCATCCACAAGACACCACACATGCTGCTCAAGCGCGCCTTAATGGTCCTGGCGGCTAGTTTGGAGTTCGATAAGCGACACAATTCACAGGTCATCGAACGGCAGGCGGACAACGATGAGGTGCCAGCGGTATGTCCTAATCCTAGATACTAATATATAATCAATATAAGATATGTCAAGTAACTGTTAGTGCAGAACAGCTGTTAAGTAACAGTAAGAAGAATTTAGATCCTATTAATTTACTACAATTTATATGAAGCGCTAAGTGACTGTTAATGTTCTCATACAGAAAAGTTGTTAAGTAACAGTCAGTAGTATATACATATTGTTAGATCCTAACAATATAAAACAGCTCATGTAAAGAGCTAACATATAAGGATATCTCTGTTAAGTAACTGTCAGTTATTGGACATCAGCCAGGTCTACTAGTTTATGTAAAACGAGAACATTAGGGAAAGCTCTGTTAAATAAGTGATAATGTTCTGTTAAAGAACACATCTTATTCTTATTCCTGTTGCCAGATCCTTATAAACTTATATGTAAAGCACAAACATGTAGGGAAATCCATACTGTTCTACACACGGTTGTACTTGTAGCAAATTTGTGCTACAAATTTAAAATTTTTAGTTGACCTCATTCTCTACGCTTAATTGCTTCTAATCTGTAACTGTTAATTAACTGTTGTTAACAGCTTACAAACAAAACATTGTTAATAGCGAAGCCAAATGCTCTTTTGCAAGCATTTATTAACTGTATTTTTGATTTTATTGATTGTACACAGCTCATTCGGCAGCTACCCAATTTGAATGAGAAGTGCAAGGAGCATCCACTCTGCCGCATGTACTCGATAAAGGCGCGTGCCATTCTCCACGCCCATTTATCGCGGATGCCCCTCAATCCGGAGACACTGGAGCGGGATCGCCAGTATATTGTGAAGAAGTGTCCGTATCTGGTGCAGGAGATGGTCAGCTGTGTCCATCAGCTGATCATGATGGCCTATGCGAGACGAGTGCCCCGCCTGCCCAGCATCGAGACGATCGAGAACTGCATGAAAATGTCACCGATTATCATCCAGGCGCTATGGGAATTCAAATCACCGTTGCTGCAGTTGCCCCACCTCACCGAGGATCATTTGTATTTTATGAACAAAAAGCGCCACGTGAAGAATCTACAGCAATTTGCGCAGCTCAAACCGGAGGAGAGCCGTCAACTGCTCAAGAATCTGACGGACTTTGAGTATGAGAATATTATGCGTGTGCTGGGCAAGATGCCCCTGATTGACTTCTCTATACGCTGTGAGGTGATCGATGATGAGAACACAAATGTGGTCACCGCTGGTGCAATTGTCACCGTTACCGTTAGCCTCGAACGGAAGGATATGAAGACGCTGTTCGGGGATACCAAAGTGCCCGAGAAACAGGGCATCAAGGACGATGCCAATGAGGAGGCAGCTGCCGGCGAGGAGGATGAGGCTGCTGCCGCTGTGCCCGTTAAGAAGGCATCCGCCTGGGCGAAACGCAAAGGGGGCAAGGGCAAGGGTGGCAAGAAGCCAGCCAACAATCAGAAGAAGAAGATGCCCAAACAGACAGTTGTCGCAACAACTGCTGCCACATCGGCAACGACAACCGATGAGCAAACGGCTGCCAATTCGGAGGCAGACTCCGATGCGGGTGAGCAGCACAGCGATGTGGATTCCGTTGGTGGCGGTTCCGGCAGCGATGATGACGACAAGCAGAACAAAAACAATTCATCGCTGGATGACGACGATGATGAGGAATGGGAGCGTCTGCAGGCGAAACTGAACAAGCGTGAACGGCTCGAAGGAAAATCGCGCACATCGCACACGGTGCATTGTCCCTTCTTTCCGGAGGAGAAGCAAGAGTACTGGTGGACCTACATCTGCGATCGCAAGTCACGCACCCTGCTCACCGCCCCCTATCACGTCACAAATCTCGTCGAGAAGGAGGAGATCCAGCTCAAGTTCACCGCGCCGCGTTGGCCCGGTGTTTATCCCTTTACGGTCTGCCTGAGATCAGGTGAGTTTAGCGGCGAAATACACTCGGAGAAAATGTAGAAAACCAACAATGGTTCCTAATCTTATTAATCAACAAGTTCATTCCTAAAATTAATGTTTGTTGTTTTCTGGAAACTGTCGTTTCTTTGCATTTCTAAATTTCTGCTTCGAGTTTTCTAATATTTTTGACAACAAATATTTCTAATTTGAAGAATTTTTGTATTAGCTTCTGTTCGTTACTAATTATTATTATTAAGCATTAGTTTAATTTAAGCATTATATTTAATTTGGAGGAACTTACGATTTCACGGGTATTCGAACCAGGCTACTCGATTATATAAATTACGAGCCAGAAAATTTCATTACCTGTTTCTGAATTTTAGAAGGAACATTTCTAGAAAGTAAGGTTTGCATTTCTATTTTTAAGAAATGAAGTTTTATTTTTAGTTTGATTTTTCTCCGAGTGTAATTCACCCTTCTCATAATTGTAGTCTCTTTTGATGATATACCATAATAATCCTTGACTTGCGCTCTTTGCAGACTCGTATCTGGGCATGGATCAGCAGCAGGAGCTGAAGCTGGATGTGCAAAAGGCGCCAGCACCACCGACAGATCATCCTCAATGGGATCTCAGTGAATCGGAACCGGAGCACACTGATCAGCAGGAGAATCTGAGTGATTACACAACGGACACATCCGATGCGGAGGATAGCGACTAGAGACGCAGACAGAGAGAGAGCGAAGTAGAAAGAGAGAGTGAGAGACATCAATCACTAGACCACCCCTCCACCTGCTCCTCCTCTGCCCAGCACTCACAATCACATCAGAGTCCCCCATTAATCCAGCCTCTTGGAATTTTTTGATTTTGTTTTCGCCCCCGTTTTTTATTTTATTAGAAAATGATTTTGCGTTGCGAATTTTGTTCGCATACATTTTTTACTAGTTTTTGTAATGGAAAAAGCCCGAAACTAGAGCGTACGTAACTAAGTAAGTAAAAATAAATAACTTCATTTTTAATGTCACTGTACTAAATATAAATATAAATGTACTGTATATTTAATTATTTGGATACAAGAAAGAAATAACAAAAACAAAAAAAAAAGATATGTGTGAAACGCGTCTATTTTTATTGGCATTTCTTGTCAATAAGTGGAGAATATAAAAAGAAACATTTTCAAAATAAAAGCAAGAAAAAGCAGTTAAAAATTTTTAATGTTTATTTGTTTTTACTGCGCAGCTGCGGCGCGTTCCAGATCCAAAAGCTGAGCCGAAGACGAATTCGAATTCGATTCTGGAAGCGGAACTGGAACGAATGCTTTTGTTGTTGTCGTTGCTGTTGTTGTTGCGTTCAGTTGCTGTGGGGGGAAGAAAAGAGTTATTTTTAAATGTTTACAGTTGCTTGCATTGCGCTAATTTGCATTACCCTCCACCACGATTTTTTTATTATTCTTAGTGATTTCTTTGTTTTCTTATTTACAATACATGTTTTATTATTTGCTAATGAGTATGTGTGTATGTGCGAGTGTGTGGGTGATGCGACTACAGGTGCGGTTCATTTGATGAGATTGATGAGTGCGAGGGGTGTTTGTATAGTTTCGGATTCAATTCGTTTCTTGTTTTAATTTTGCAGATTCAGGCAGTTTCTGTTTACTCTTCTCCGCTCTCTTCTTCCTCAGATGATTTTTCTGCTTTCTTTTCAGCTTCTTTTGTGCTTACTTTCGCTTCACCATCTACTTTATCTTTAGTCTCCACTTCGCCCTCTTTGGGCTTTTCATCTGTTGTGGAGTCTTCTGGTTTTGTTGTTTTTTCATCTTCTTCAGTTTTATCTTTGACTTCCTCCTTTGGTTCCGTTTTCTCTTTGGTTTTTTCTTTAGTTTCTTCTTCCGTGGTGGACTCTCCCTTTTCTTCCTCTTTGTCATCTACTTGTTCATCTTCTTTTTTAGCGGCTTCTTGCTGTTCTTCCTTTTTATCGTCTACTTGTTCATCTTCTTTGGCGGCTTCTTGCTTTTCTTCCTCTTTGTCTTTGGTTTGTTTATCTTCGCCAGTGGACTCTTCTTCGGTTTTATCTTTATCATCCTCTTTTTCTTTTGTTTCTTCGACTACTTCTTCTGACTTTGATTTATCTTCAACTGCCGGGTTCTCCTTTGTTTCTTCTTCCGTTTCCGTTTCGTCAGATTTCTCTTCCGTTGCCTCTTCTGGTTTCTTCGCAGTTTCTCCAGATTTCTCTTCCGTTTCTCTATCAGCTTCTTTCGACTCTTCTTCGTCTTTCGGTTTCTCTTCCGTTTCTCCATCAGCTTCTTTCGACTCTTCGTCTTTCGGTTTCTCTTCCGATTCTCCATCAGCTTCTTTCGACTCTTCTTCTTCTTTCGGTTTCTCTTCCGTTTCCTTACCTTCCTCCTCCTTTTCACCCTCCTCTTTCTTTTCATCCTCCTCCTTCTTTTCGCCCTCCTCCTTCTTTTCACCCGCCTCCTCCTTTTCGCCCTCCTCCTTCTTTTCACCCGCCTCCTCCTTTTCACTCTCCTTGTCAGCGGTTTCCTCTGCCTTCTCCTCTTTCTCATCATCAGCTGCTGTTTTTGGTATTGGGAAATGTTAATATTAATGTCTCCCAGGGTTGACTTCCTAAACATTACCTGTTGAGTCCACTTTTTCCCCCTTCTTGTCGGATTCTTCGCCGCCTTCTTCTGTGGCTTCAGTTTTAGTCTAATGTGCAGGATTGGGTGTTGCAAGTGTGGATGTGGTGCGTTATATATTCAATGGGAAATGTGGGGAAAATGTATGTAACACAATCAGTAAGAATATCTACTATATAAAACCTGAAGTCAGCAATTTACGTTGCAATAACATGCCGGATTAGCTTCTTGATCGCAACTATTTGAATAATGTTAACTTTTCTCTCGTTTCATGCAGTACCTTTTCTCAATATTCAATATTGTCGTTTTACCTTTTCTTCACTATTTTCGATCTTCTTGTCTTCTTCGCCGTTCTCCTTATCTTCACTCGCAGTCTCGCCATCCACGTCCTTATTCTTTGAAAAAGGTTTTTGAACATTAGCTCGATCAACTCTCGCTGTTACTTAACATGCACTGTTAAACCACAGTTAGGCGCTACAGATTTGAGACGCGGCTATGTTTTGTCTCTGAATTTTTGTGATTAGTTTGTGTTATTAGCAAATGCATTGATTTTTAGTAAATACAAATATATTTATTTTTTTTATTTTTGTTTTTATTTTATTACATATGTACTTATATATTCAGCGGATTTTTATGTTTTCGCATTAACATAACTCAGCCGCACAAATCGTACAGTTTTTACTTTTTTCTACATTTAAATGGAGAGCAAATAATCAATCGGAAACTTAAATCTGATTTTTATTTCGTTTCGAGTCGATAAACAAAATGTCTCAATTGAATGATGTTAAATACACACACACATACATAAAAAAATGTGAATGAGTGTGTGTGAGTTGCATATACCATAAATAAATATGTACGTATGTATGTGTATATTTTAATTAAAAGTTGTAATTTCTTTCAGCGTGAACACAATCGCTTTGTAAAAGATTAGTGTGTGTGTTTCGCAGTATGCATGTCATAAATATATATATATATATATATATATTTATATATAAATATATAGTAGCTTAACTTAAAGAACCGCAGTCGTTAGATTAGAAGCACATTTGCTAGAAGAACATTGCAACAAATAAGTTTTTTTTTGCGTCCAATTTGTCGAATTGCTGTTAGCAGAATACATTTGCTTTCCTTTTTTTGTTATGTTATTGCTGGCAACTGCTGTTAACATGGATGCTAATTCTGGCTGATTGCTGATTGCGTCTCGTTAGTGTTACGTAGTAGAAGAAAGTTGCTGTTGTTAAAATGTTATTGTTGTTGTTATTCTTATTATTATTGTTGTCATTTATGGTTGCTTCTGTGCAAGCTTGTTGTTGCTGTCGCTTTATAACAGTAAACAGAAAAAGAGTATAAATTGCTCAAAAGCTCTCAAACCTCTGCCTTCTCCTTCTCCTCCTTATCCGTGTCGGACGGCTCAGCTTCACCTTCACCAGCGTCCGCTGGAGCTTTAACCTCAGCTTTCTCACCATTCTCCTGCTTCAGTTCGATTTGAGCACTGCTCACGGCCGTTGTGTCGGCGGGCGCCAACTTGAGGAATACCTCCAGGGTGTCAATCTCATTGGCCATATCGAAGGCATCATAATCGCCACAATATTCATCATCGTTAAACAGTTGCGGCGGCAACGGATGCCTTGGCTCTGGATCACTGACTGTGCCGCCATTGCTAGTTGATTTGTTTTGCATCAGCTCCTTTTCGCTCTCCTTGCCGGGCTCTGTGATGTCAACCGCATCGTACTGAATATGCTTGCTGTCCAAAATCATTAAAACACGCTGTTGGCGTTTCTTCACCTAAAACGAAATAATATACAATATGTAAAGATAAGCTGTTAATTTTGATTTGTTGCCCTGCCCCGGTTTGTCAAATGCCGGCAAGCCCAAAACAAGCACACGCATACACACAAACGTACATGTTTCATATCGCAGTACAAGCAGAGTTATCACTGCTTGCTTGTAATTAACTGTTGATAAAGTGCTGTTGTTATTTATTGCTCTCAACCGCAACACACACATAAATACATATATACAAATATATATACATATCAATGAGCTTACTCTATTTTAGAAGCTGACGCGTCTGCAGCAACAATAAACAACGGCACATAAAGCGCAGTCAAGCTCCCAAGCAACGCTCTCTCCCTTCCGCTATCTTACTCCCTCACACGCCCTGCTCGGACATTGTCAATATGCTTTTCGCACAATGACCGTTGTTTAAGTTGGCGAATCAAACAAAGATGAGGGTTGGCACATTGAGAGTCACTTCAAATGAATCATCCTCACTCACACACACATACACACAAGCATGTACCCACGCATATGAGAAAAAAAGAAATGAAAAAAACTGTGATCAATGAATTCTTTTACGCTTCATAGTTCGCAGCAGATAATTAAATAAGCTTATATGGAAATGTTTGCGGTCGTTGCGCTGCTTCTTGCCACCACACCACCAACAAGCACACACACATGAACACGCCAATCAAAATACCCACTTGCTGTTCTGTTTTGTTCGGAGAGGGAGGGAGAGAGAAAGAGAGATGACGTTTTGACTGTACATACCACATCAAACAAGAGAAATGTGTGAGTGCATAAAATAGAATATGCAATTTGGTATTTCTCTTTTTTATCTGTTTCGCTAAGTTAACATTTAATTAACATGACACTGACTCAAACAACAATTTAACATATATACTTCTGCATGTGTGTGTGTGTGTCCACGCCCACACTTAATACTCACCTCCTTGTTGCCGGACATGCCGCTGACGTAGACTTTCAATACCATTTTTGCAATTAATGATGCGCTGTCGTTGCGTTTTTAATTTAAAGCTTTATTTATATGTTCTTGTCGTTGTTGTTGCACGAAATAAAATATGCGACTTTCACACGATGATACAAAATATTTTTAGAACTTTCTTTCTTTGCTCTGCGCTTTGGCTGCCTTTTTTCTACTTCTTGCTGCTGCTATTGGCCCCTATCGCGATACGTAATTTTGATTTATATATATTTATATGCACGCACTGGGCTAATTGCTGAGTAACGATGTAAATTCGTTGCAAAAAAGCGTATACAAAGTTCTGTACTATAAAAGTGTAAAAATATTTAATAATAATTAATTGCACAAATTTGCTCTCGAGCTCTGCCTTTTTATTCCTATTTTATTCGTTCGAATCTGTGTGACCTAATCCAATTAGCGAAAAAATACATCTTTGCAGGAAAATACTAAATAATCGATGTTAGGAACATATTTTAATACATTATAACAGGCAACTTTCGTTGTACCTCTTTATTGTCTGACAAAATTATAAGAATTTAAAGAATATATATTAATGGGCAATATAACTTGTATATTTATAGATGTATATATAAAAAAACTTTTATCATGCAAATGATAACGAAATATTTATGAGCTGCATACCCAATTGAAGGCACTATAAATATCGATAGCTCGCTGGCGTCGATGACTGCCGCGACGACATCTGTCAAAACGGCGTGGAAATTGTCGTTTGGCCATCGCTAGGCTCGCCTCTCTGTTCACGAATCGTCGTCACGCATGCATCGGTCGTCCATTTTCCGTAAGAATCCGACAGAAAACTGAAAAATTACATCGCAAAAACACAAAAAAAAGAAGATAAAATTGCATAAATCAAACAACGCTTTTCAACAACTCACTCTCTCTCGCTCCCAGCACAGTGCATTTCAGTGGCCTTTGAAATACTGCTCAATCCAACATAAGCAATATCAATCTACAATTAGTCTTACAAATAAATCAAAAGTAAATAAAGCGCGTGTGAAGTGGTGCAGAAAATCGAGGCGTTACAATACAATTATTTAACGTAAGTGCAAAAGTGTAATAATTAACTGTGCTAGTTACTTATTTTCTTTAATATGCATAATCTATAAGAGCTAAACGATAATGATATGCGCTGCGACCATTTTTAAAATTTCACAAAATCAAAATTCCAACTCAGCTGCAAGTGTGTCGTGTATGTGTGTGTGCGAGCGAGACAACCATTGAGCACCATAAGCTGCTGTCATTTTGTTTTCTTTAAAACGATTCTTTTATTTTCTTCTTTATTCGTTTTTTTTTTGGTCACGTAAAAAAGCACTAATCATTTATTATTAAAAAATCTTGAATATTCTGCAAATAAAGGTAGAATGAATAAGCAAGCAACACATACTCACACACGCATACAATCGCAAATGTAATTTGTATTCATTAACAGCTTTTGCACGACTGTGTGTTTGTGTGCTTGTTTGCTTGTAGTGGTGTTTGCTGTGTGAAAACAGCTGGTACAGCTTAAAGGATACGCATACGCGTTCTTAGTTTTGTAGTGCGCCGTGTTTGCTTGTGTGTGTGTGTTTATATTGGTGCTGCTGGTGGTTGGCTAGCATCATTTACAGTACGATTTCTTTGCTTCTTGTGTGCCTTCCTTGCGTGTGCATTGCTATGCATGTTTTGTTGTAGCAGTGCTGTAAAGTTCGTATTGTTGTTGTCGGCAACACTCCCTTTAATTGCGCATCGCTGCGGCGTTCGTTTTTCTTTGTAAATGCCCTTTTACGTAGTTAGAGTTGTACCAAATAGTTCAGATGTAAGTTCAATTAAACCATTTTTTAACTGCGCCTCCAATTGCTGTCCATTTCTAACATAAAATCAATTAAATTAGACGATTACTTATAGCAATAAAAAATTTTAAAATTAAACTAATATGGAAAAATGAAATACAGTGATTTTGAATTAAGGACACCACTAAAGAACGTTCAAAGTCAAATATTAACTACTGAACTCCTTGACTCAGAATTGAACTAGAAACTGCAACTCAAATTTTACGCAGCGGGAGTCAAATTCTTCTTTAAGAAGCAGCTGCCGTAAATCGATGCACCATTTTCTTTTTTGATGCTCCTTGTGTGTGTGTGTGCCTGTGAGTACTCGTCATGTGAATCCTGTTTTCCTTGAAACCAGTTTTCTCTCTTTTTTTGTTTCGTTTTTTGTTGTCAAATTTAATTTTCGATCTCAGTTGACGCTGCTGCTTTCTGCTAGTTTCTAGTACTGAATATTTCTCCATTTGTATTCTCATCCACAGCGAACGCTTCCAAGCAGCAACTGTGTGGCAATAATAGCAAAGAATATATTTAAATAACATATAATAAAAATATATATACAAAATAAATAAATATATTTTAAATAGAGAGAGAGAAAAAGAGAACTATTGGACCACATTTAATTCAACAACGATGGCCTGTGCAACACTTAAGCGCGCCTCCGACTGGGAGTCCCTCAATCAGCGGCCCAACAAACGTCGACGCTGCAATCCATTTGGCCAATCGCGCAGCAATTCACCATCACGCAACAGCAACAATGGAAACAGCAAGAGCGACGGCAACAACAGCAGCACCACAACAGCAACAACGCCAAGCAATCGCTATGCCAAAGGCAGTACAGAGCCGAGTCCCTTTTCCGAGTCAGCACTGGCCAAGATGTCGCCAGGTGAGTCCAATTTGTCGTCTACTGCTGGAATTTGATGTACACAAATGTTTTTCTGTTTCTGACGGGCAGATAAAATGGCTCAGAATCTGTGCAACGAGATCAAGAGACTGCACAAGCGCAAACAATTGCCAATAACATCGGCTGCGTTGGAGCGCATGCAGGACTCGGAGTCGAGTGGTTCCGAAATGGGACCGGAGAGTCCGCATCGTCCGGACAGTCCACCCAATCATCTGATGATGCGCCAGCATGGCGATAAGACTCTGTTCACGTTTAAACAGGTGCAACTCATCTGTGCGGACATGATCAAGGAGCGCGAGGATCAACTGCGTGAACGCTACGAATGCGTCCTGACAACCAAACTGGCTGAACAATATGATGCCTTTGTCAAATTCACATACGATCAAATCCAGCGTCGCTACGAGGCAGCGCCAAGCTGTAAGAAACAATATACCCACCATATATATATATATATATCTATTTATTCATTTTTGATCCATTATATTAATCGCTTTTCCCTATTGCAGATTTGTCGTAAGGTTCGCCTATATATATATATATATATGTATGTATATATATATATATGTATTCTCAAAAAGAAATGCACTACGATCTTATGTGGACGGTTGAAAATCTTTTTCCAACTCGCAAACAACAACAAAAAACAACATCAAAAAGAAAAGCAGCAAATTGCATAAAGCAAAACAACAGCAGCAGCAACAGCAGCAGCAAGAACATCAACAACATAGAATCCCTCATTAATAAACAAAAACTACAATTGTGTTTATTATATATATTTTGAAATATAAAAGAGTTGTAGTTTAAAACTATAGAATAACATATATAAAATTGAAAAGCTGTATTGAGAAGAGAGAAGAGATCATCAAAGGGAGAATATACTTTAACGGCTTACGCTGCTTAGGCAAAGCAAACAGACAAACAAAACAAAAAACATTATAAAACAAAACAACTTGTTACATTTACGTTTTCACATAACGAGAATTCTAAATAAAAATGACAAATATCTATATAGTACATATGGAAACAACAACACTATGCAACATGCTAATATAAAAAAGAAAAAAAAAAACCAGCTGCAACAAGGTGCAACAACAAACACACACCACACACATACACACATATATAAAGTACTATTAAAAACACAATTCAATGAAACCTCAACATTAGCTTCGTATATAAAAAAATAAAGCAAACAAAAAAGAAACGAAAAAAAAACAAGAAGAAAAAACAGATTTGGTAAACATATATGTTAAGTACATATACGTAGCATATAAGGTATATTTGTAAAAGGTATCAAAACTATATTGTATTTCAAAATAGCAATGATGACGGAGAACTAAGCAAAAGAAAAAAAGAAAAAGAAGATGAATAATAAGAAAGAAAAACAACAACAATGCAAAACTAAGTTAAAACAAAAGAACAACTACTCATGAAATAACTTTTTCATAGTTTATTTTTGCATAATAATAATTTTCCTAAAAACAAAGCAAACAAACAATTGAAGCGAGTGAAGAATAATAGCAACTGTATAAAAGAGAAATAAGTTTTTTTTTGTTTTTCTTGAGCGTTTAATTGTTTCTTCCTTTGAATGTACAATTTTGCAAATTAATGAAAGAAAAAAATAATAGGAACCATTTTCATTTGCAATTTTTAATTTGCTTTAAAATGAAAAACAAACAAAACAAAAACAAAAAAGAAAGAAAAAAATATGATGTATAATTTAAGTCAACTTGAACGCTTCCATCTATACACGCTTGGTAGAAGACGTTTCATGTTCATTATAAATATTTTTCACTTGATATATACACACACATCTATATATTTTTCAATTACCGCGTTCATACATACTTTACATTAGTAATTTAAACTTAATATTAGTAAAGAAATGCCATTTTTATATTAAAATAAAAAAAGCGATGAATTGAGGAAACTAAATGTTGACTTCTTATTTTATATGATTTTTTGAATTTGACATTTAAATACTTAAAGATGCGCGCCGCAATAAGATCATTAAAGGCTGTCCAAGCAATGTTAAGTTAACACATCGTGAAGTTGGCTGCGCGCAATACGCTGCGCACTTGAAATTGGGCCTGCTCCACACTTAACATAATTTCTCCACAGCTGTTAACACAGCACGATGTAATCTGAATAGAAAGACAAAAAAAAAAAAATAACAACAAGCAGTCGTTGGATTTCCGAGAGCAACAAAAATTGAACGTGTGTGTGTGTTTTTTGGGAAAGACAAACGCTGGAACGCAAAATTATGTGTCGCTGATACGCAAAGAGCAATAGCCGATAGACGCTTAAAATGCTGCACTCGTGAAATATAACAAAAACCTATCAATATCCATTGATAATCCGCGAAATCTGTACAAATAAGATACACAAAGGAGAGTGAGAGAGTGAGAGCGAAACAGAGAAAGAGAGGGAGAGGGAGAGTAAGTGTGATAGATAAAGAGAGAGAGAGAGCGAGCGAGAGAATAGAAAGCTTTAAGAATGTGCGACAATGACGGTGAAATTTGTGAGTCAGCCGTGCAGGCATCGCCGGCAAAGGCACAACTGATAATCGCCGCCACCCAAACCGATGCCCAATTCCAGGATCTGAAACAACAACACACGAGAAATGGAACACAGCAAACGAATTGCATGCATTCCAACGTCAGCGTTCCAGATATGCTGGAAATCGATCAATGGCATCTCGAAGAAGTGGAGCTTTGGGTCTGCAGCAACATGGAACATTTTTCCCCGGAGCTGCTCGACTGTTTGCGTCACGAGGCAATCGATGGCCAAGTGTTGCTGGCGCTAACCGAACGCGATGTTTGCGATATGCGCTATAAGCTCAACTACAAACTCACCATCGGTGAGATGAAAAAGTTCTGGCTAACGGTATTTGAGCTGCAGCTGCACTGGAAGCAGGACAAACGGCAACTGCAACAACAACAACAGCATCAGCAACAAGAGAATTATCAGAATTCGACGCAGGGATACCCTACCAATCATAATACGGAGCCACGTGTTTTGCACTCATTTGCCACAGTTGGTGGCAACTGTTGCCTGCCAGTGTTGCAGGTAGTCGATCCATGTCCATGTCCATCAGCCGCCGTCGATTATACGAGCACTGTCAACGAGAGCGACTCATTTCGGCAGAAGGGCAAACGTTCCGTTGCCCCCGAATATTTTAAGACTGCAATTAGTTTAGGTGAGTATTTCAAATTTCGCAGTCTTCCAATTGAGCGTTTAATGGGGTCTCGTATCGGTCATCATTTGGCAAAAGCTTGCATTTTACCCGTTATCAGCTTTCCGATTTCATGTCCAATTGGAATATGATTTATATACCAACATTTGTATGTGCGTTGTCAAGTTCATTATGAATTTAGTTACAGTTTTATTGCTTCATTGTTTTTTTATTTGGAGGTTATCTGTATGTTTGTAAGTGCGTGTTTGTGTATTTGTCTTCATATTAAAATGCATGTGTTTTGTTGCCTTCCCGCTCTCAGTCGCATTGCTCTGTGTCTGGTTTTTCTGCATTTTATTGAATTTTTTGTTGTGTTTTTTATTTGTGTGTGGTAATTTTGCGTGTACAAATTTTCAAATGTTTATGAAGAGAATAAAAACGCATTTGCACTTTGTCATCATTTTTGTCATGCATTCAAAGCAATTTAAATTGATTCTTATTATGAATATTTATGTATAATGTGCTTCCAGAAATTGGGAATTGCAAGCCAGAAATTAGGGGCATTAGTCATTTTCCATCTAATGTAAACTTGAAACCAATATACACACACATACACCCTCTTAGTAAGTGTAAACAAAGTACGACGTGAGAAGTTTATTTGTTTGTTTATATTTGCATTGAATGTTTAGCAAATAGTGTTTTTGTTACCCATTGAAAATGTGTAAAATGGGTATAATGGTTTTCTGGATATGTATGTAACAGGTAGAAAGAGCTATTCCCGACCCAATAAAGTTTACAAGTTATGGTCGAAAAAATATTCTAATATTCATCTTATTTGGATTTTAAAATTTCAAAATTGTTTAAGTTACTGAAGCTTGTTAATTGTTACTTTAACTAGTTTAACTTATCGTAGCGAGCTCATTCTTGCTTGTTTTTAAATACGTTTCCAATTTGATTTTCTTGTCGATTGCAGGATATTCGTTTGTCGTGACATGGATAACATCGTTTGTGATGGTGATTGTGCATGAGCGTGTGCCCGATATGAAACGATATCCACCGTTACCCGATATCTTTCTCGATAATGTGCCGCACATCCCGTGGGCATTTAATATGTGCGAAATAACGGGATCGCTGCTGTTCTCCGTGTGGTTCTTTGTGCTCATCTTTCACAAGTACAGAATGGTGTTGTTGCGTCGCTTCTTTGCACTGGCCGGCACCGTTTTCCTGCTCCGCTGTGTGACCATGCTAATCACATCGCTCAGTGTGCCAGGCACCCATTTGCAGTGCAATCAAAAGGATTTTGCCATCGATGATCCAAATGTGGATGTATTTGGCGCACTGGTTATGCGAATGACGCGCGCCTATCGCATCTGGAGCGGATTGGGCATGTCCATTCAGGGTGTGCGTACGTGCGGCGATTATATGTTTAGCGGTCATACCGTCGCCCTGACGCTGCTCAACTTTTTCATCACGGAATGTGCGTAGATCTATATTAATATTCATATAAATATATATACTTATATCTATTATTATATATTAATTCGATTTAAATACTTGCAGATACGCCGCGGAACCTTTACTTTCTGCATACGTTGACCTGGCTGTTGAACATGTTTGGCATCTTCTTTATACTGGCTGCCCATGAGCATTATTCGATCGATGTCTTTGTTGCGTTCTATATAACATCGCGTCTGTTTCTCTACTATCACACACTGGCTAACAATCGGGCAAGTTTCAGCAAGGATTTACTTGTTAATCTTAACCCTAATCCTTAACTCTCTTGCAGGCTCTCATGCAAAGTGATTCGACACGCACCCGCATCTGGTTTCCCATGTTCAGTTATTTTGAGAATTCAGTGGATGGCATCATACCCAATGAGTTTGATACGCCTGGATCACTGATTGATTCGCTGCTACAACAGTTAATCCGTTTGAAGGACGAAATTCGCTCAATTTTTCCAAGTTTTTGGTTTTCGAAGATCGCCTCAGCGTCGGGCAAATCATCGTGGTTCATGTTTGGCAGCTCGGAGTTGGATTCGCGAAATCATGCGCATGCAAATGTCTCCAATTATTTGTCACCGGCGCAGTCGCTGCTCAGCACAATGCCGTCTCCTCCAGTGCCGCAGCAGCAGCAGCAGAAGGCGACATCGATTGATGCCGGCGTCAATCCTTTTGCCGGTGGTGGCGTTGCCGCGGAAACGCTGATAAATAATGATTTGAGAACACCGTTGACGGAGAAGAAGGTGCTGTGATTGATTTTGCTGATTGTCGAGTCTTCCAAATACGGATTCCAAATTCTTATTTCCTTATCGTCGTTCTTCAAAAAGGGATTGCGGAAAAACACAAAAACAAACAACAAACAAACACACACCGACTGATAATTTTTACATGAATTGTTATTTGAATACTTTTCTCACATGCAGCAGCAGCGGCAGCAGCAACACCTGTATATCTGTATTATCTACTATAATAACACACTCGTAGTGCCTTCCGGGTAGTCTCAACTCTGCACAGCAAGCCCTCCCTTCTCTTTAGATAAATAACATATTTGGTTTAAAAACATTGAATTAATATATATATATATATATATATATATAAATATCAACAATTACATGAAGTTGTACTTTGAAGTTGTACTATAATTGTTTAATTGATGATGATGAAGATAATCCACATTCTGCTTAGATTAGTTTTATTATTATTATTAATGACTAATGCATTATTATATAATTCTAAGCATGTACAACAACTTTATTTAAGTTATTTAGTCATAAGTTACAAACTTTTTGTTGAACGCACAAAAAATTCAATAAATTCATATTTCAATTGTGGGAAGTTAAATCCAAATTGCCCGCACTTCAGTGATCGATATATATTGTTTTATTTATCGATATTAGTATTTTAATACTGTTTGTCAATCAGTAGGCTGACGAGCGATGCGGTCACAGCTGTCAAATATATATTTCAGTAAGAGCTTTATTCTTTAAATTATTTTTTACTGAAAGCGCACACACATGTGCTCCAACTATAATATTTTTGGAAGTAAGAAAATAAAAATAAACGGAAAATAATTTTTGTTTTCTCTCACAATAATCTTTAAATGCGTACCGGTTGAAGTATTGTGAATCTTTTTTGCGATAGTTGAGGTGCTTTGTGTGACTGGCGATTGCCGCTTCTTTTTATTTTTTTTATTGGCGTCGGCGTCGTATTTTGTAGCGGTTAAAGCGAATTTATTCTCGTGTGCGGATTTTGGCAGTTCTAAATTTGCCCACACAGAATATGAAGAAAATCAAACCACAGTTGCACGACCACTTGATAACCAATCGTGTGAAGCAGGTAAACCATTATCACAATTGCAGCTAACTCAAGCAATTTTTTGTCAGGCAGCAGCCGGCAAACAAAATGCAACCAAAGAATAAAAAACAAAAGCAAGGTTAGTTTTTGACAGACTGCAATTATAATCGTAATTTTGTTCTATTGTCAAAGTATTTGGAGGAGCACATTGACGAAACGTATTTGGATGTGAAGCAGATGACCAAAGCATTGATGCGCAAATATCCAGAATATACCCGTCGCAAATTTGGCCCCTTCAAACAACTGGTGCATCAAGGTAAAGTGAAAAGTAAATATTACGAACGTTTCTGCGCATGACGCCAACAAAAATATAAAACTTGACTTCCACAATGCATTGTAACAATGCATTTTTTTAGTTTGTCTCTTAGTCGATTTATATTTGACACACATGGCGAACAACATTAAATATATATGCATGTATATTGTAATTGTTATACCAGCTTATTTTGTTATCAATTCTAGGAAAAAGCGCAAACATTTCACGAGAACCGCTCAGAATTATAATAATATTGAATTATAGTCATCATTATACAGGTCGAAAAACTTGTTAGTTTTCATGAATTCTAGGCGATAATAATTATATCTGTTATATATTTATTTATGCTAAACAGTTATAAAATATTTACAATTTTTGTATTTCAGCGTTCTCGATTGTTTCCGACAGTTATAACTTAGATAAGGCGACTAGCTCAGACGAAGAGGAAGACTATCTATCTGAGGAACCGGACACAACAACCAACAACAGCATGAATAATTTGATGCATAGCCTGTACACCAATCAGCAAGCTCGAAAACCAGCAGCCACAAAACCCAGCAACGAACCAATTGACATTTCCAGTGGCGATGAAAACGAGGAAGAGCCTTCAGTTAGTCCACCAAATGGTGGCAATTTGGCAGCCGCAGCTGCAGCCGCCAATATTGGCGATATGATGCCATCGAAAGCGCTGAAGCGTCCATTGGAATCGTCTGCATCTGTATCGATAGCTGGCGGACAGCCAAAGAAAGGCAAGTCGAGCAACAGTTAAGCAACATCTAAATATACTTTAACCAACAATATAAATAATTAAAATTATTAACAGGACTCACGTCAAATTATAGCTCTTCAAACAACTGCCCCAGTCCAGCAACTGCGCCCAAGAAATGTGAATAACCTAGCTAGGATTATCAGAAGTTGATCAGTGAATAATAATTGTTCTCTCTTTCTTGGTTTGCAGTCATTGCCGTCTCTGCTAGCCTTAGTAAGGCCAATAGCGATGGGGGCCCACGCAAAGAGTCGCAATCGCATCATGGACCTTCGCTCTCATTTCAGCAGCAGCAACAGTTTCTGCAGCAGCAGGCCCAACAGCAGCTGCATCATCATCAGCAACACCAGCAACAGCAGCATCAGCAACTGCGTGTGCGCAAATACAAAAAGGAATTGGAGGTGTCTCGTTCCTCGGAGAGTTTCCGCGATATTGGTGGCATGGATGGCACCTTAAAGGAGCTGTGCGAAATGCTTATACATATCAAATCGCCAGAGTTTTACTTTCAATTGGGTCTGCTGCCGTCACGTGGCCTTCTACTGCACGGACCGCCAGGCTGTGGCAAAACCTATTTGGCACGCGCGATTGCCGGCGTGAGTAGCAAATAATATATCCAATTTATGTATTTATTAACATGTTTGGTTTGTAGCAATTGAAAATGCCGCTATTGGAGGTGCCAGCTACGGAGTTGATTGCCGGCATCTCCGGGGAATCGGAGGAGCGCATACGCGATATCTTCGAGCAGGCAATTGATCATTCGCCTTGTGTGCTCTTCATTGATGAAATCGATGCGATTGCCGGGAACCGCCAGTGGGCTGCCAAGGATATGGAGCGTCGCATTGTCTCACAGTTGATTTCCAGCCTGGATCAGTTAAAGGCCACCGAATTTGGGCAATCGGTGGTTGTTATTGGCGCCACCACACGACCGGACTCTCTAGATCCTGGTCTGCGTCGCATTGGACGCTTTGATCATGAAATTGCCATACACATACCTTCACGCAAAGAGCGTCGCGAAATATTGCGTATTCAGTGCGAGGGTTTGTCCATTGACCCAAAACTGAATTATGATAAAATTGCTGAACTGACGCCGGGTTATGTGGGCGCCGATCTGTTGGCTTTGGTCTCGCGTGCCGCAACCATTGCTGTGAAGCGGAGATCGATGAAAAAGTTTCGAGAACTGCACGCAGCCAGT
The DNA here is from genome assembly GCA_035041535.1 of Drosophila cognata. Classification (NCBI taxonomy): domain Eukaryota; kingdom Metazoa; phylum Arthropoda; class Insecta; order Diptera; family Drosophilidae; genus Drosophila; species Drosophila cognata. The sequence goes on from JAWNLC010000823.1 coordinate 1,653,276, forward strand.
GAGATGAACATGACCACTGTGACCCTGGATGACGATGAACCGAATGAGGACAAACAGGAGGAGCAGACGTCAACGCAGAAGGATCAGACATTGGCGCCGGAGAAGCCACCAGTTACAGATGAGCAGCAGCAGCAGCCAAGCAAAGAAATCGATAAACCCGTAGAAGCCACAAATGGTGAAAAGACCAGTGAGGAGGTGAGCAGTGAGCAATCACCCATGGAAGTGGATGAAAAAGAAGATAAAGATGATGTAAAACATAAGGTTTCGCCGGCCGCTAAGGCCGACTCCGTGAAGCAACCAATTTCAAGTGCCAAATCGCCGATATTAACTGATGATTTCTACGAGCCCACATTGGCCGAGTTGACAAATTTCCTGGACAATCCGCCCGAAGAATTTGCTGATCCCAATTTCTGTCTAACTTTGGATGATTTTACGGCCGCTATTAAAGCGATGCAGCCATCGGCAAAGCGTGAAGGCTTCATCACGGTGCCGGACACAACCTGGGATGACATTGGTTCACTGAACGACATACGCGAGGAGCTGAAGCTAGCTGTGCTGGCGCCGGTCAAGTATCCCGAGATGTTGGCACGCCTCGGCCTGGAGGCGCCATCAGGTGTCCTCCTCTGTGGACCGCCTGGCTGTGGCAAAACACTCCTGGCCAAGGCCATTGCCAACGAGGCGGGAATTAATTTCATTTCCGTCAAAGGACCTGAATTGATGAACATGGTGAGTGCTCCAACTTGCACTCAATCCTCAATATTTTTCTATAATTTTCTTTCCGATTTCTTTCGCAGTATGTGGGCGAGAGTGAGCGTGCTGTGCGCGCTTGCTTCCAACGTGCTCGCAACTCATCGCCTTGTGTCATCTTCTTTGATGAGTTCGATTCGCTGTGCCCCAAGCGCTCGGATGGTGGCGATGGCAACAATTCGGGTACTCGCATTGTCAACCAGCTGCTGACCGAAATGGATGGCATTGAGGAGCGCAAGGGTGTTTACATTTTAGCGGCCACCAATCGACCGGACATTATTGATCCGGCCATTTTGAGACCGGGCCGCTTGGACACCATACTATATGTGGGACTGCCGCTTGAGCAGGAGCGTGTTGACATACTCAAAGCCACCACCAAGGTAAGTAGTCATGGATTATTTAAGATTCACTTAGTAAGCCACATTTTGTTATCAATTTAGAATGGCAAGCGTCCTGTGCTGTCTGAGGATGTGGATCTAAATGTGTTGGCCGCTAAGACCGATGGATATACGGGCGCCGATCTGGCAGGTTTGGTTAAGCAGGCTTCGATGTTTTCGCTGCGCGAATCGCTCAATAATGGTGATACCAATGCGGAAGGTTTGTGCGTACGCCAACAGCATTTCGAGGAGGCTCTAAGGCAACTGCGTCCCTCGGTTAACGAGCAGGTAAGCTCTCATATTTTTACCCATCTTTCCGTAACTCGGGCTAAGGTGACATCTTTTCTTGACAGGATCGCAAGGTGTATGAGAAGCTGCGTCAGAAATATGCTGCACCGCGTATACCGCCGTTGGAAGCGAAGTGAAAAAATCACGGCGCTTGGCACTGTTGTACTAGTATTTAAGAAATCACCCACATACACACGGATCCAAACGCGTGGTCCTCATTTGAATTAAAAAAGATGTACAAATACCCAGTTAAAGAGTCCATCATAATGGAAGCAAACACATGCACACAAAATAAAAATGCCCAATCGAAATAGAATTTGGGACCAAGCCCAGCTCAATTGCCAAATACTTTATATACACGCATATAATTCAGATACACGCAAAATACACCCACACGCACACTTGGAATCATGGTCTATAATGCTGCATCGCCTCTACCGGAACGTACTCCGGCCAGTGGCGCTGTCATCGCCCTCCTCGGCATTAAAGCATTTTGTATGTGCCTCTTCTGCAGGTCAAGAATTTCTGCGTGCTGTGTGAGCAGCGTGCGCTTGGCGCGTTTCTTGAGTTTCTTTCGGATCGGTGACTTCTTTTTATCCTCGTTGGCATTGGTCGGGACAACGGGGAACTGGCAATCGCCGGCGCCCAGCTCTTTGAGGCCCGGTGGCTTGGGCGCATTGGGCTCCTCATCTCGCCTGATGATCTGGCGCAAATCGAACGCATTCTTGCACATCTCGCGTATGCCGAACCAGCTCTCATGGCCAATCTGACTGATCATCTCGACGGGCGGCTGGAAGCCAAGTTCCCGCGATGGCAGCTCCATTACCAAAGCCATGGGCGTCTTCAGCACACCATAAACGTAATCGACAACGGAGCCGGCAATGGTGCGTTTGGTAAGGCCACTAATACTACCCGTGCGATATTCGCGGCCATTGTACGTCTTGATCGCAGTGCGTCCGGCAGTTGCCAGCGTATGGAGTTCGCGCCAATAGTATGGCGACTCTTTTGAATAGCCCCAGGGATACATGATGCTCTGGCCGTACGAGTGCAGCGACAAAAAGAATAACAAATTCGGCGCCAGGCTGTCCAGAATGTTGCGCATGGCACGCGTCTCCGGCTCGGAGAAGGGTCGCTCTCCCTTATACGTGTTGCGATTGGTACGCGTCGGTCCGCATTCCCAGAAAATGTCATAGTTGCGATTGCAGTCGGTGCCGACAATTTTGGACGCCTTGTTCGGTCGTCGATTCTTGCGCCAGTTGCGATTCTACAAAGGATTAGAGTAGAAATAAAAAAGCTGGCCTGATCTTTACTTGACTCTGATTTACCTTAGTGCGTGAGTACTCATAGCCATCGGGATTCACTAGTGGCACAATAATGAAACGCAGATTGCGCAGCATCTCGATGTTGCGAGTATATCGCTCCGTCAGTTGATAGATGCAATTGAGACTGGTGCTCACTGTGATCCATTCGCGTGCATGTGTTCCCGCCTCAATGAAGATGACATTGCGATTCTTTTCGCCCATCAGCACGGTGGGACCGTTGACGCCGTTGAGCTTCTGCAGCTCGGACTGTTTGCCCGCCTGCATACGCATAGTGATTGGGAGCTCGGTATTATTGGGATTCATCCAATTGATTTCCACGGCGCGCACTTCCCGCTTCTCGTGCGTTATGCCCAGCGTATAGAGCTTAACGAAGTTCGAATAGCGATGCACTATATATTCCAAATACTGATTAATTTGTCCATACTCCAGATACGTGTGCAACACATCCGGGCGTGGTATGACCAGGCGCCTAACCGGATTTGTAGGCACTGCAATGGTGGTCACCTTTTGGCCAGGACGCGCCTTTGTCTTGTTACGTTTCGTTTTAATTTTCGATTGCATTTTTAATTTCGATAAATATCATGGGAAATTTCAATTGGAAAAAGAGAAAAACAATAAATTTTAATATTTTTTTCACACAACAAACAACCAAATTGATTATTTAATATTTATTTATTTTTTTTGTTTTCACGCCAGCTGGGAGCTGTTTGATTTTTCGAAAGCCTGCTAGGGAAAAATTCTCACCTGGTGCTCGACTTGGAGCTGCTGCTCGGTGAGGACGATACGTGCGTGCCCCTTGGGTCTGTCTGTCATTGTGCGATCCAAACCGATTGCCAGTTGGAGTTTATATGAACAATGCATTAAAAAAAAAACAACAGCAGACGACTGAGCAGCGAAAAGTGGCACACTGCCACAGTGCCACAGTGCCAGAATGCCACATCCCACATAGCGTGGGCGTTCTTCCACAGACAAAGAGAGAGAGAGAGAGAGTTCACATTTAGGGTAAATTGGGACAGCGACAACGTTTAATAAGTTGGGCACGGCAGGCTTGTAATGCGGAATTGGATTTGTATTCCCGCTGTCCTTCTGGCCGGCCTGCAACTGGCTGCCACAAAACGCAAATATGCTAAATGTCAGACTTGGCCTATGGAAAAGAGGGAATCGCTTGGCTGGTGGACAGGTCTACAGGAGGTATGTAGCTGGAAGCACGGGCACGTGCTATGCAAATAAACAAGAAAGCGTACGACTCCAAATAGACGCTCCAATATTGGCGTGCCGTCCCGGAAATGGAGCATTTGTAGCTGGTCTACAGGACAGGCCTTTAAGCACAAAATTCATTTTGGAGATTGCCTCTAAAAAACACTATCCTACAGCAACAGCTCAAAAAGGGTTGTGAATCTGTTAGACAATTAATTAATTTCAATTTCTGCAATAAAATTCGTTAAATTTTGAATTTCATATTTTTTCAGCTAAATTTACCTTTGGAAGAACCCCAATCTGAAATGTTATTCATGGGGCTTATCTTGTGTTAAATAACACAAAAGTGTCCAGCATATGCTTTTAATTTGAATAGTTTGAATGGGAAAATATGTGAAAATTGTTTCAGAATCGAGAAACTCTTAAATCATGAAAGTGATATGCTGGAAAATCTATAATTGGTACTCAACTTCTAGTTTGGTTGCACAGTGTAACTTTGTGCCCGACAAACGTCATGTCAACGCAAAAGTCAAAAGTGCGGGGTCGGAACAGTCGCAGCAGACAGATGTACATATGTATCCATATATATTTACAAATAGTGTTACATATATATGAATGCATTTATGGGAATATCGTTCGCGACGCAACCAGTTGATTTATACAAAAACAAGGTTCGTGTTGATTTTCATTTAACGGTCCTTTAGTCAACTTTCTGACACAGTGACTGCCATATATTTACGTCTGGCTATGCTCGTAACTACATAATACGTACCCTGTAAATTCGAACTAGTGTGCGCATATTGGTATTGTAGAAATTTTTGACGACATTTATGCTCAGAATTGTATCTTTAGGATCGTTTTTTAAAATTATCGTTCGTCTGCAAATATCTTTTCTGAGTTGATTTATTAGCAGCAACTTGCCGATCATTCCCTGTTGTTAGTTTGACAAGAACTTCATGTTATACATTAAAATTATTCTGTAGTTTGTTTTCTGCCGCAGAGACACGCAAAGGCCCAGACAGGTTGCCAGTCAGTTTTGGTCCCATCAGGGGGGGGCGTTTCTGAAGTATGCACATTATGTCATTAGCATGCTGGCTAAAATAAAAGGGCCAAAAACTTTGTGTTTGGGGAACGCCAAATATAAATAGTCTGGCTAAATGTTCCCAGTTGTCGTTGTTCTTTTTGAGCGTTCTTTTTCGCTTGTTTTTCTTTTTGGACTTGATGACAAAATGTTTGGCAGCATAAAACTGGCTACAAATTAACGAAATTCCAGCAATTATGCCAAACAAAATGCACAGCAAAAGTTGTGAGGTTGCTGTGCAACAAACCTGCCTCAACAAACGACAACAACCACTGGATATATGGAACAATGAATATTTATGCATTCTATGGGACATGGCAATTTAACTTTGTTATCCAATTTTCCATAATCGGTGACGTATAAAGTAATGCCGATTCTGTTCATATAGATATGACAGGCAGTTAACATGTTATGCGGTCTTAATTAACCTACTGGCATAATGTCTTTGGCAACAGCTGTTCACTGCAAATCATATACACATAATTTCTTGATTTCATCCTTGCAGTCGTTGCATGTCTATAATAATAATAATAACTCTTTTGAAAACTCATCTTAGTCTCTTTCACATATTCTTCCGAAACAATAATTTAATATTAGATCGAGTGCCTGAAGATTATTTTCATGGTTAAGGTCGCAAGACAAAGTAGCTTCTGGCTTGGAGGTCTTTTTTTATATGTTGATTGGGGAGTTGACAACTACAATAACAAAATTAGACAAGATTGATTTTGTAAAAATTGTTTGAATAGAACATACCCTGTATGCTCATATATATTTCTGACCAATTAAAACTGAAAAACATTAGAAAACATTCAAGTTCTAAAACCGTTTCAGAGATATAGAATTTTTATTTACATTAATTTTGGATTTTATAATTATTTAATAGGACAGGGTGTAAGAGCAGTCTTAAACAGGCCTGTGAACAATCCGCAATAAGTATGTATTGTAAGATAATGGGATTATTAAGTAATAATGATGTGTGAGTCGAGACTTTTTAAGACTATGCGGTCAAGAAGAAAAGTTGAATGCCCTGAGATTTAAGTTAGTTAGTCTCAGGTGATTTAGAACTTAAAACGAGTCTTCAAAGTTAAGCTAGCTAGACATGCGACAGAGCTATTAAATATTGGAATTGGCATTCATTTAAATTTCAAATTAGAGCAGATGCGTTGTTTTGGAGCACCGGAAGTGGTCAAAATTTAACTGTTAGTAGATTGGACAACGAGTGCCTCGATGACTCCTACGATTATATACACTTATTGATCTGTAGCAGTCAGTAAAATAATCGCTGGTCAAGCGGAAGTGCTCGAAGCGACAGTCAAGTGTTATAATAACCGAAATATTTAAGTTTATAAAAAAATAAACAAATACAAATGAAAAAAATAAACTAACACGATGATAAATGAGAGACATGTCATCCGAAGAGTCGAAAACGAATACTTCGATGATGAATTTGTGAATGGCTTCTGTTAGCCATGACGCTGGGCTATTTACAAATTAGTGTATCTATTTATGCTTGGGGCCAAACACTTAATGTTTTAATGAACTCAGGCCAGACATGCTTTTTTTACGATTATCTTCGGATATCTTTAATGGTCTCATCAGTTGCTGCTTCTGCGGCTCGTTGTGGTAACTGTAATGGACCTCAAGTATTTTTTATTAGAGTGGCAACACAAACTGTATTATCGCTTCCGGCTAAGTTCGACAAATTGACCTTGCACGCGCCATAATGAAATCAATAGTTCACTTAAGTTCGAATTAAGCCTGGCTAACAGCTGCAGAATTAGCTCTTTGAGCTCATCTTGAATTCAAATCGATTTAGCTAGAACAGGAATCTGTTATTTGCCGGCAGCCCTTCATCTCCATGTCAGACCGTGACATTAGAAAGACAATGTGCAAAGTTGGCCCAAAGCATAATACTCATACACACGCCACACGATACAGCACAGATCACACATATGTAATTATAATTCAAGTTCCTCTATAAAAACCAGTAAACAAACAAGTAACGGCTTCAGAATTGCTTTAAGACCAGCGACACGCGGATGCAAACGGTATGAAAGAGTCAACACTATTGAACTAGACCCGAAAGAACTCAACAAAAGGTGATCAAATTATCCAAACTTGTTTATAAAACTCAAAAAGAAGAAGAAAAGCTCAAGCAATACTCTGAGAGAAAATAAAAAAGCATTAAAAAATAAAGCAATAATTTGAGCTTTGCATAAATTATGCAAAAATAATTAATTAGAAAGAACATAACCAATTCTAATCTTATAAAAAACGACGCGTGCCGTGAACTTCTGGGAAAAAATAACGCTTTCCGCATTTTGTCTCGTGACGCGTTTACAAATCGTTTCGGATTTTGAAGACTTCGCTTCGAAACTGGTCACTTATCATTCGTTGGAGGGACTGGACCGCAACACCGCACTGACCTTGACACTCACTTTTCTAAAAAATATATATATATATATATATATATATATATATCAAAAACCATACAAATAAACGATACGAAAATAGTATTTTTTCGGGTTTTTGGCTTTGGCAACGCGTCTTCTTTCTCAGCCGCGCTTTAAGCTGCTCGACAGTCTTTGGCCGAAACGGAGATGAAACACACGAGTCGGTCTGCGTTCAGTTTAGCATAACTTAACTGAACTTAATTCCATGCAGTTGGGTTTTTGTAAATTTATTACATAACGCTTTTCAAGTGCAACGTGCAAACAATAAAAAAAAGGAAAATACAACATAAAATTTCAAGGCATAAAGAAATCAAGTGAAGCTGTGCTGCAGCAGCCACACAGCTCAGCTGCATATTTTAATACATAACGTGTAAATTCCACAAAACACAAAATAAACAAACAAAAAGATAAAACAAATAAGAGGAGCTGCTGTGGCCAATTGTTAAGTGCACAAAATGTGTTATAAAATCGTGTGTAGTTTACTGCTCTGTCTCGTCGGCTTGGCGTACTCCAGCAGCACCAACAATCTGGCTGGCTATGAAGGGTAATTAACACAATATATGTATATATATTATAAATCGTTGATTTTATTTCGTTTTTTTCTCTTTTTTTGTGATTTTCAAAATTAAGTATTAATTTAATGATAGCCGGCTAGTTGGTAAACGGGTTTACGCTTCTTATTATTTGTCCATCACTTTAAAAGATCACTTGCTGAATCAGTTACAATCGACGGATTTCGCGCCTCAGATAGTTGACAGACCCAAGGGTAATACACAGATACATCAGACAGATATCGAATGTGGACAATTTATTTAAATGGCATTTAAATGTTAAATACGGTATTGCCAAAATGGAAGCGAGTAAGGCATTACGATACACTGTGGGACCCCAGTTAATAATTAACTCTTTTAGTTTCTCAAACATGATTGATGACGATTCTATTTATGTATATTTTTTGTTGAATAATGAAAGAGCTACTACGATTAATAGCTTGTGGGTTGACTTTGTTCAAAAACAGGTAAAAGTGATTGTCAAAAATAAATGTAACTTTCTACGGGAGAAGAAAGAGATATCGATTTTTAATTTAATATATATTTTATAATAATTTGTAATACCAATTGACTACTGAAGGTTAGCAAAAAGTGCAGTAGCTAGATTAGATCTGCAATGTCTTATTTGCATTGCAATTGTTATATTGTTTTTTTTTTATTAAGCAACGTGTTTTAGGAACTCTTTCGACAGCCATTGATTTGTTGACATACACAAAGATGAACGTGTAGAAACGATTGTCATTGCCAGATAATTAATCATTGCCATTGGCATTAGCACTTGAACTAAACGTTTGCCCAGTTCGGGCGTGCCTAGAAAAACAAAACTCAGCCACACGCCCATGACTGAGATTCCATTAAAGATGATACCGCAACAATAATATGTAAATGCCAACAGATCGCTGTGCAAGTGTTTGGCAAAGATGTCAGCTGAAATTGTATGCCGTCTGTCTCAGCTGCTGTTTGAGGGGCATACACCGAGTTGGTGTTTGTCTGATGGATGCATACACAACAAGTATACAACATAATGGAAATGGAAATGAAAACGAACTTAAAAAATCAACTCGATATTGAATTAGCACGCAAAACGTTTGCTTCCTTCCGTTTTTGTTAATTTTATTGCTCTTTCGGCAAAATCTGTTTTCAGTTTTGATGCTCAAATGTAGATGTTTAGTATGCAAAAACACGTAAATATATATAAAAAATATATATAGATATTTTCGACAAGGCCGACTACTGCAGCTGATTAAAATCAGCGTACAACAATAGCACCCAATTTGCTTATGATTTTTTTTAATGAAAATTACAACCAAAACTAATTAAAGTTAAAAAGAAAAAATACTTATCTCATATAGACAGTATCTTTATGAAAGAAAAAACAAATTAATTATTTTTGTTTTTCAGCCATTTATTGCCAGCTGTTTCTGTTGCTCTGAGAGAGGGCTAAACATAAATATTGTTGACGGGCGTTGAATTAAATTATATATTTCATTCATTGTATGCCTGTACGCTGTTGACTGATGCCACACGTGATTAGCCTCGTCATTGTCTTCTGTTTTGTTTTAGTTACTATCTCCTCATGCTTCTATCTCCGCACCCGCGCATCCAGTGCCGTTGCACATAATGAATATGCATTGGTCTTCAATAGTTTGTAGCCTGTTGCTCGTTGCTGCATCTTCTTGTTGTGGAATTTTGTGAAATGACAAATTGGCCACAAATTCATGCGAGGTGGCAAAACGCCAATTGGGCAGGCGACGACATCGAGAACGAGACAGTCTGCATTCGTTTTGTGAATCAACAACTCATATTTTTTTTTTGGGCGCCACAAATAAATTTTGTTGCCCAATTAGCCTCAAGACGCACACAGCTTATGTGTATATGTGGCGCAATTGATTTTGGGTTTTTCGCATTTTTAATTAGATATTTACGATTTTTACAAATTGGCCAGCATTAATTGCATCGATTAATCAATCACAAACTCATACGGTTATTTAGACAAATGTACGTAACATCTTTTACCCAAAATCATTTGTTAATGTTTATAAACCGGATAGATTCGACTAACACATAAACACAGTTTCCATCAATCAGCTTGGCCAGCAACCATGCTTAAATAAGCAACCACTTTCACACCTGATTATAGTATTTCGATACTTCTTATATAATTTTTTTATGGGAATGTTGAACTTTGAACAAAGATAAGGTTAGAGTTCATAGCAAATGAATATAAGTGTATTTTTAAAGAAAGTGGAAATGTTATTATCAACTTTCAATTATATTCTTCCAGCTATACGAAGTACACGGTGCAGCATGGCGATGACAGCGCTTTTCGCTATATGGTCGATCTGCAGACAACCGACACCGAGGTGGACTTTTGGTTACTCACCCGCAACATGTCCGTCCTGACAGTGGGTCCTCAGGGGAAGGCACAGTTCGAGTCGCGTCTGTCGCAGTTGGATGTCCAATATCAGATCCAACCACTGATGGATCTGATGACATCGCTGGAAGGCAACAGCACCTACTCCGATGATGATGTGGATGAGTGTCAATCGGGTGATTGCGAATCGCAGCGTCCCCACAACCGTCAGCGTCGCCAGGCCCGCGGCTTCTTCTCCCACTATCCACGTTATAGTGAGATACTTAACTTCATGAGTGGACTCGCGTCGCGCTATCCACAATTCTGTCGGTACGAATCGCTGGGGCGCTCCAACGAGGGTCGCCACATTGCCGGACTCTCGATTTCGCTGAATCAGCGAGTGCGACCTCGTCGAGTGGCCTACATTCAGGCAGCTGCCCACGGACGGGAGTGGATTACGACTCAGACAGTGCTCTACCTGGCCTATGAGCTGCTTAGCAATTTGCGCGCTTTCCAGCGTGTTCTCAGTGATGTAGAGGTGTTCCTAGTGCCGCTCGTTAATCCAGATGGCTATGAATATACGCACACAACGGTAGTATAAATAAAGATTACTATAAGAATAATATGACAGATTGCTTGGCGATATCTTAACCCCAGGATCGTATATAAATTACTTTCACTAGTATGATTTCATAATTTTCAACTTCAACCACTTTTTAGGATCGCTTCTGGCGTAAGAATCGCCGTCGCTTCGCTGGACATTCCTGCTCCGGTGTGGATATCAATCGTAATTTTGGCAATCACTGGAACTATCAGGGCGCAAGTCAGAATGTAAGCAACCTGTTGTCAAATTTGACTTTGACCTTCATTATATGAATACGATTTTCATGAAAACACCAGCTCTGCTCGGAGGTCTATTCGGGCACGTCGCCAAATTCGGAGCCGGAAACATCGGCGGTGGTGCGCTATCTGCAATTCAATCGTAATCGTGTGAAGCTCAGCCTGGATGTGCACTCATTCGGCAAATTCATTTTTTATCCCTACGGCTATGCGAAGTAGGTGTTCACGGCTTTTTCCTTTCTCGTTGTTCTTGTTTATCTGTTTTTTTATTTTTGTATTTTTGGGCTGTTGAGCGGCTCTGCTTCGAAAAAGAAATTCAATTTACTTTTCAATTAATTGCTAAAAGCAATTAAAAAGTGAATATTTTTCGGCTGGCATTGTATCTGTGCTTTTTTTAAATTTCACACCCATTTCACCCCATACAGAAACACAGTGCCACCCACTGTGAACACATTGCGCTCGGTGGCGCAGCGGGCCGCCAACCAAATCACCAAATATCGCGGAACTCGCTACACCATCGGCACCTCCGCCTCCATACTGTACGAGGCTTCTGGCAGTCTGGATGACTTTGCCTATGGCAACTTGGCCATACCCTTGTCCTACACGCTCGAGCTGCCTGGTGACGAATTCCACGTGGCCTCCTCTGACATCATACACGTCTGCAAGGAGACATTCGCCGGATTCATTGAGTTCATCCGGCATGTTAGTCTGTATTAAGTGTACTCCCTGTGGTGTACATGCGTTGGCTTCTTTTAGCATTTAAACAATTGAATTTATAATTGTTAATTTAACTAATTACTGTCGTCGTTGTTAGGAATTAAATTATAGAATGTGAGTTGAAAATTATGGTTTTATTGTCGCAGTTGAACTTGTAGAAACTTTAATTGTACCATTAAGATGTTATCCAATTTAGTTATCTTCAATTTTATTATTCGTTTAAGTTGTTAACTTTGCAAATACGTGATTGGAATTAACTCAATTTCTCTAATTGATTTTTTATTTGTTTTGATTTGCCATCGCCCTAGTCAAAAGTGGTTTTTGATTATCTTTATATATCTTGAAAGAACTGGTTCAATTTGATGTCGCTGTCCCACCCTGAACTTAACATTGTTATTTATCGCATGCCATAAACAGAAGCGTCTGGTACGAACGATATATGAAACTATAAATCGGCAAACAGCTCCAATTAAGTGATAAATAGCTTGCCTTTGCATTTGTGTCGACAATGTTGTCCCAGTTTTGTTGAAACTTTGTCAGAACCAATGACATCGTTTAGTCTGTTGGGAGTGCTGCTGGTGCTGCTCTTGCTGCAGTTCAAAGGACTGCTGGCCTGGCAGGATTACAAGGATTATAAGGTGTTTGAGTTAAAGCCACACGATGACACTAAGCTGCGCCTGCTGCATCGGTTGGCAAGAGAAAAAGCCCACTGCGATCTTATCGCACCTCGTCGCAATTACAATGAGAGCGGATTGAGGGTGCTGGTGCCGCCCGCCCAAGTGGACAGTTTACTTGAACTACTGAAAACACATTCTATAGAACATCAGCTACTCTTAGATGATTTATCGCCGCTAGTGGAAGCACAACGTGCTGAGAATCAACGCAGCAAATCGCTTCACCCGTCGCCAAGGCTCGATGTCCTTGCCGGATTTTATACGCACGCCGAGATCAATGAGTATTTGGATAGCCTACCAAAGCGTTATCCTCAGCATGCGCATGTCAAACATTTCGGTTGGAGCTACGAGAGGCGTCCATTGAAACTGCTGACCATTCATAATGGGGATGGACGATCAAATAAACCGGTGATCTTTATAGATGCCGCAATGCATGCTCGGGAGTGGATAGCGCCCTCATTTGCATTATACATCATCCAGCAACTCTTGGACAATTTTGCGGAAAATAAGCAACTGCTCCAGGACTATGATTGGGTTATAATGCCGGTTGTTAATGCGGACGGATATGAATTTAGTCACACGGACTCACGCTACTGGCGCAAAACTCGCAAACCCACCTGGGATCCCCAAGACATTGGCACCGATCTTAATCGGAATTTTGGCTATGGGTGGGGCGACGATGAAGGTTCCTCGCCAGATCCCGCTAATGAGACTTATCGCGGCGAACATGCTTTCGATCAACCCGAATCACAGGTGGTACGCGATATTCTGCTTAATTATAGCGGTCGCCTGACCTTTTATCTATCGCTTCACTCCTTTGGCAACTTCTTGTTGCTACCGTGGGGTCACTCAAGGTAAGCCGCTGCGAAATACATGCAGTGTTCTTCAAAACAGAATGATTTAAATGTCAATAAATCATTTTTTTTTTATCCTTTAGTGATTTCCCCAAAAATTACAATGATATGATGGAGGTGGCTGATGCAGGTGCTATGGCTATCGTTCAAGCTACGAATGGAATTTATAGCTATGGCAGTGGATATCATTTAATGTATCCCACCTCCGGTGATTCCACAGACTACGCCGTAGCCGTTGCGAATGTAACAATAGCTATCACAATGGAATTACCCGCTGGCGGTTTTCTTGGCTTCGATCCGTGGGCCTCGCACATCGAGGGCATTGTTACCGAAAGCTGGATAGGTGTGCGAGCGATGGCCATGGAGGTGATAAGACGTTATCAACCAGAATCGTAAATAAAAACTAAATATAAATAACATTGTTAGTAGACATTTAAAGATTAGTGCAGAGTTAAGATTAGATAGGATTTGGCTATTTAAGTGACTGATTTTGGGCCACGCGTGTCTATTATCCGGGGATCACGCAACAATGTCACGATTGGGCCTGTTTACGCTGCTATTCGGCTTGGCTCTGGTTGCCGCCGAGCAAGGATATGAGGGGTAAGTCGCATAGGGATTACTGAGAATGGATTTTCTTGAGCTACTCTCAATTGCAGCTATCGCATATATGAGGTAACTCCAACGAATGCGGCACAGGGAAAGTTACTGCATGGTCTAAGCCAGCAGGGCTACGACTTCCTTAGCCTGAGCCGGTTAGTAGGACATCCTTCACGGGTCATAGTGAGTCCCGCGCAACTGAGTAGCTTTGAAGAGTTGCTCGAGGAGCAGTTGATTAGTAATCGCCTCCTCAATGACAATCTGGGTGCTACCATTGCTAAGGAGTTTACTCAGAGGCAACTACAACGACGCTTTTCACCAATTACGGGAAAGGGTCGCTTGGGAACAGAACGCTATTATTCGCATGAGGAGATCACCAATTATATTGATGACTTGGCCGCTCGGTATCCGGATCGTGTGTTCGTCAAGACAGTGGGCTGGTCATATGAGAAGCGTGTTATGAAAACCATTACAATTACAAATGGAGACAGGCGTCCCAACAAGAAGGTGATCTTTATGGATGGTGGCTTCCATGCTCGGGAATGGATTTCGCCGGCAGCTGTGCTGTATGTGATTGATCAGTTGGCGGAGCAATTCAATCAGAATGCCGATCTGCTCAAGGACTATGATTGGGTGATTTTACCAGTGGTTAATCCGGATGGGTATGAGCATACCCAGAAAAGCACACTGGCGCGTATATGGCGCAAGACTCGGCAACCCTACAAATATCTCGGCCAGACCTGTTATGGCGCTGATCCCAATCGCAATTTCGATTTCCATTGGAATGAGGAGGGTGCCTCATCGAATCCGTGTAGTGACACCTTTGCTGGGCCAATACCCTTCTCCGAACCGGAGACAATGGTAGTGCGCGATCTGATGCACTCGCTGTCGGATCGTGGGGATATGTATCTAACCATACACTCCTATGGAAATTACTTGATCTATCCTTGGGGCTGGACGAGGTTGGTAGCGGATATTACCTGCTGACAAAATACGAATTAATATTTTCTTTAACACTACAGTGATTTACCAGAAACTTGGCAGGATCTCGATGAGGTGGCAAGGGCTGGCGCTGATGCTATTGAAGCTGCCACTGGCACCGTTTACCAGGTGGGTAGCTCCACCAATGTCTTGTATATAGCCGCTGGCGCCAGCGATGACTACGGATTCTATGCTGGCTTTAATATATCCATTACAATGGAACTATCTGGAGGTGGTACAACAGGATTTGATCCGCCCCCCAGCAAAATTCATGAGTTCGTAACGGAGACTTGGATTGGTATTCGTGTCATGGCCGAAAAAGTTATAGAAAAGTATAATTAAGAGAGAGCATCCGATTATAGAAGAATAAAATGTGCAACAACCAGTTTGAGTGAAGATTTCTGAAATATAAGTAGGAATGGATATAATACATTGCAGATTCTCTGCTCATAAGTAGTTCCTAATTCAACTTTTCCGACACACTTAGAGATAGAGACTTGAATCTTGTAACATATTAAAACTTGTTAGTATCCGCGTTTAAAGATAGGCATATACATTATCAGACCACCAGAACTTTGGCACTAGAAATCTGATACACGCATATCGTCAGCTAGAGTCACCAAATTTGGAATGTATGTTACCATGAGATCGATACAAAATTGTTCTTATTTCTTTATTTTTTAAAATTAATTTTATTTATTCGAAGAGAATATTTTATTCTTCTTTTATTTTTCTGAGTGTGGAAAAGGGTTAAAAATGTATCGGTTAAGTATACATTTGAAAGCAGATCATAAACCGATCATGACCCATAATAGCTTTAAATTCATTGAAGCGTTTACACTCGACTAGCAATACTGACTTGTGCGGTTTTACAACCCAATTTGCTGTTTATGTGGAGTGGTCTAGATATTCTTTTGATAACGATTTTGATAAGAAATCTTGTGATTGAAAAGTTTGATAGACTGCAGCCAGTTTTTTCCGAGTTGCCAAAGTGTAATGATGAAACTATTGTGGTTAGCCTTATGTTGCCTGTGTCTAACACTATCCCATGGAAAGGGAAGCGTTTATGATGGGTGAGTGTGCTGGAGAGAATATAAGTTCTAAGCTAATTAGATCACAGCTTTAAGATCTATGAGATGACCGAAAGAAGCCTCTCCCCTGGCATTGATTTCGTCCTTTCGGAGCTGAATAAGAATGAGTCATACTATGAGCTCTACAATGATGACGGAACATTTGCGCACATTATGGTGCATCCAGAGGCACAGCCGGAGTTTATAAAGTTACTGGATGGATATACGTTAAAGTATAAGATCATTAATCACGATGTTGGTTCAACGCTGCGTCGAGAGTTTGAAACGAATCTCAAGTTGCGCAATAGGTTTCCTTTTCAAGGACGTTTGGGAACAGAGCGTTATTATTCGCACGATGAGATCAATCAGTATATTGAGCAGCTTGCTCAACAGCATCCAAGTCGTGTGTTCATCAAAACTGTGGGCAGAAGCTTCGAGGGGCGTTGGATGAAGACGATCCGGATAACGAATGGGGATGGACGTGCCAATAAGAATGTGATCTTGATGGATGGTGGCATTCATGCCCGTGAATGGATCTCACCTGCTGCGGTAGTTTATGGTATCGGTGAACTGGTGAACAACTATGAGGCGCATGCGGATCTGCTCTTGGATTACGATTGGGTAATTCTACCAGTGGTGAATCCCGATGGCTATGAGTACACCCAGCTGTCGGCGGACACAAGACTGTGGCGCAAGACTCGCCAGCCAAGCAGCACTGCTTGCATTGGCACCGATCCCAATCGCAACTTTGATTTTCACTGGAACGAAACGGGCTCTTCAACAAATCCCTGCTCGGAGATATACGCTGGACCAAAGGCCTTCTCCGAACCGGAGACTGTTGTGCTGCGCGATGTCATCCATAGTCTGGCGGATCAGGGCCAGATGTATCTGACGGTGCACTCCCACGGCAATTATGTACTCTATCCTTGGGGCTATATCGAGTGAGTATCTAAGGACTTCTAATTTCTTATTCCTGCGAATTTATTTTGCTTTGCAGCGAAGTTCCGGACACTTGGGAGGATCT
This sequence comes from Drosophila cognata, assembly GCA_035041535.1. Lineage (NCBI taxonomy): Eukaryota > Metazoa > Arthropoda > Insecta > Diptera > Drosophilidae > Drosophila > Drosophila cognata. Next base: position 1,670,402 of record JAWNLC010000823.1, read on the forward strand.
GGATGAGGTTGGACGTGCTGGCGCAGATGCCATAAAATCGGCCACAGGCACTATCTACACGGTGGGCTGCTCCACCACTCTGTTGAATGAAGCTGCCGGTGCTAGTGATGATTATGCTTTTAATGCTGGTTATCCCATTTCATTTACGATGGAATTGCCAAGAGGTGGAAATAACAATTTCGATCCACCTGCATCGGATATTGACAGACTGGTGAAGGAAACATGGGTGGGCATTGTGGCCATGGGTCGCAAGGTTACGGAAAAGTATCCGCTTAAATAAGGTCAGCTTCATAAGGCTGATCTTGTCTTCAATCAAAATATGTCTGCAATGCAAAGAAACAAATTTTCAACCTTAAATGTAGAATTATTCTAAAGTTCAAACCATAATTAAAAAACGCTGAATTTGCAAAACTTGATCACTTTTGACTATGTTACAGCTATGGAAAATATTTACCCATTTCTAAAAGCATTTTTGGGGATATAATTTTAATATGAAAATCAAACGAGAATCGCTTTTTCAAATTTTTATGTAACATTGTTCTAAAAAGCAAGTCAAGATAAAAAATCAGAGATTTAAGAATATCTATATGCCGATATTGACATATGTTACAATTAGAGCCATCGTATATAGCCGCTAGATGAGTTAACTAAATCAAAGAGCACAAAGTCAATAAACTATACAATTGACTTACATACATATAAAAGAAAAAAAAAAACAGAAGTCACTTAATTTCTTTGCCATTAAGCGATAATTTCAAGTGTAGGCCACACAACACAGCACTTCTTTGAGCCACATTTAGCCAAAGTGTGTCATTGCTGCTGCTCAGTCTGAATAATAGAACGATTCGAGTGTGCTTCATGGGGGGCGCTTATCGCGGCAAATGACAAGTGGTTGTAATTCAAATGTAAGAAATAGTTGATTTATTTTTGCAGTGATTTGGTGTTATTTAGTATTTGCTAATAACAAGCTTTGCCATGGCCTTGATGCCAGTCCAGGTCTCAGTGACGAATGGCAGAATTTGTGAAGTTTTTGGATCGAAACCACTACCGCCAGCAGGCAGCTCCATGGTAATGGATATTGGGAACTTGGCAGAGGCAAAGGCATAATCATCACTGCCACCAGCAGCGGCATACAGTACATTGGTGGAACTGCCCACGGTGTATTTGGTACCCGTCGAGCTCTTAATGGCAGAAGCACCCGCCTGGGCAACCTCATCAAGAGCACGCCAGTCGCTGGGCAAAGCCCTGAGAGCAGATAATTTGGTTAACGTTAAAGTGTGAACAAATAATAAAAGATATCTGGTAAAAGAAATCACTTACGATGTCCAGCCCCATGGATACAACAGATAGTTGCCATACGAGTGCAGTGTCAAATAGAATTTGCCACGTCCCGTCAAGCCAAGCAGCAAATTGCGAACAATCTGTGTTTCGGGCTCCGAGAAGGGAGTTTGGCCCATATAGGTGTCGGCGCAGGAGGAGCTGGAGGCACCAACCTCACCCCAGTGGTAGTCAAAGTTACGATTGCCATCGGTGCCGTAGCAGGTGGCTGCTGGCTTGCGGGTCTTGCGCCACATGCGTGAGCTGGTATGCGTGTACTCATATCCATCGGGATTGAGCACGGGCAAAATGACCCACTCGTAGTTCTTTAGCAGATCGGCGTTGGCAGCAAAGTTCTCAACCAGCTGATAGATGACGTAGAGTGCGCCCGCTGGTGCAATCCATTCACGGGCATGAATGCCAGCATCCAGAAAGATGACTTTTTTGCCGCTCTTGCCATCACCGTTTGAGATGGTAATGGTCTTCATATCGCGCTTCTCATAAGATTTGCCAACAGTTTCGACACGTACGCGGCTGGGATAGGCCTTGGCCAGCTCATCCAGATAGGCGTTGATCTCCGCATGACGATGGAAGGCAGTGAAGCTGATGCTACGAGCAGCAGCACGTTGCGACATCAAACGTTGGCTCTGATTCTCCAGCTGGTTCTGCTGCAGTGTGCGGCCCATATTCTCATCCACCACCATGTAATCCAAAGAGAATCTTTGGAGAGTCTGCTCGAAAGACTCCTGATCCTTAGGCTGCACCATGACGCGTGTGGCTGCTTCCAGAGAGCGTGGCATATCAAAGAAATCGTAATCCTCGTTATTGGCGAGGCGCAGCAGCAGCTGCTTCTCAAAGGGGTTGCGCGCATTGATGTCGTAAATCTTGTACCTGAAAATGTGAAAAAACACTGCACATTATCTAACTGAGAAGACGTGGCCACTTCACAGTCGGCTCACCCCTCGTAGCTGTGGGCGGATAGCGCCACAATGCCGCTGAGCAGCAGTAGCATGCAGGTTTTTACAAGCATGTTGTTTTCCGTTCCGTTGGGTGGCGACTCAAAATGCCTATTAAATTGTAATGCTTCAGCTGTTCTCTTTATATAGTGCTGTGTGCTGGACTCAGCACCACTTGTCGTATGCACAATGCCAGCAGCAACTTTGCCAATTGATAAAATTTGATCAGAAAAATCTTATCAGCCTTATCAGGTGCGCACGTAGAGTATAAGGCGTGCGTGTGTTCAAACGCTTGACGTGAATCCAATAGAAATCCCATACAATTTACAATACTTTTCGATTGATGACAGTCAAGTAATTATATAGAATTTTAAAACAAACACTTCTGAGACGATATGTTATTGAGTTCTTAAAATAATACGCAGCGAACTGCTTAAAGATAGTACGCGTCTGTAGATGAATGAGTTGTAAAAGTGAGTAAAAATAAATATAAATAAACATACGAAATTGGTTTTTCCTATTTGTAAGAATATCATTTACTGATTTACTGATTGATATATCATTAGACTAAAATACGATTCTGTTCTTTATTTTGCTTCACTCGTTTCATTTAAGTCTGTTGTAAATTCGTCATTTTCGAGTCGCAATAAACAATTGATTTATTCGGTATGTGGACATTTTTTAAATGTAGGCAGAACATAGCCTTATCAGTTTGTCGGTTTTGACGTAATGTGCCACTGCACCAAGTCAAAAACTCAGTTAAAAAAAGCCCTTAGACGTGAAAAAACTAAACCAATTCCAATAACAAATATCACCGTCGAACAGCTTATACCCTTCAAATTTTACTTACTTCGCTTAAACTAAAGCAGAATACGAGTGACGAAGTCGTATTGTGAATTCAATTATTTGCTCAAGATATTAAAATCATAAAAATAATGTAAATACAAATGTCTAAATAAGCCTTGAGCTATAAATATCATGACAAAGGCTGTTAATTCATCCTTTCAAAGAGTATATGAAATAAAGGGAAAAAACGTAGCTTTGCTGCCGCACACAAAATATATATTTGAAAATTTATTGCATTTCATGCGTTTTTCCATATTTGTCTGCATTTGTAGGCAGTTTTGGTCGACAACTTTTGCCGGCTGCTGGGCTAACAACAACAAAACAGGACTAACAGAAACAGAAACAGCAAAAAAAGAAGAAACCAACAAAAACCAGAATAGAGGGAAAAGTTGCTTACTTAAAACTGACAATGAGCGCATGGAAATGACAAAAAAACACTGCGGAAACTGTTGGCTCGTAATTTTGAATGGCCCATTGGACGCGACAGGCAGTGTGGCCACCCGCACCACCCCTCCCGGCCCCTCCGCCGTAAAGTTTGATATACCCTATACCGAAAACAGAGGAAAATATCTTCATTTTGATTAATTGAATATAAAAAAACGTATAAAAAAAACATATTAGTCGGTGAATGGAAGGAGTAAATGTATAAATTATATTAAATATAGCATAAGTTTAATTAATATTCATTAATTTAGCACAATTTTTGATACAGGATGTAATTTAGTCGATCAATCGCTAGATTCAAGTATTTTTAACTGCATGTAAGTGCCAGGAAATGTATGTGCGTACTTCGGAGTGTGGTTGTGTTTATATTTTGGCATTTTCTTTTTTGATTTTCTGTTGCTTCTGGAAAAGTTTGGTAAAAGTTGTGCCGTTCTCTGCATTGACAAAAGATAAAGCGGCATTGTTTGCTATTTGCTGTAAATTATGCAAAATAATATGCTAAACATTTGATGGGCTGAGTTGTGGCCTTAAAGTCGTAAAGTCCTTTGCTTTAATTGATATTGATAGCTGAGCATGGTAAATTACTCGTAAGTAGTTTCGAAAATTCATTTACACGGTCATTTGCATAAATATTCACAGCAACATTTCGAAAAGTTTTTCGGCAGGCACTCTTTAATTTTAATTTTGCATAAATTAAAAGCCGAATGCCGACAATGACTAAGCCCACAAAAGGACCTGCTATCCTTGCGATGAACTTGCGGCTTTATTGCTCTATTAACACCCAACCCCTTTGGCCAAAAAGTTGAGTGTCAAAAATATACCACAACAGCAGTGGTCTGTGCCCGAAGGGGTTGGGCTGATTCTTGCGGGGGTTACTTGAAAGTTGGCGTAGCGCAAAGATTTTAATTAAAATTCATCTTCACATTTAATCAAATCATTGCAGAGAGCAGAGAGCTGCCACTGACATCGACACTCGCTTCTAATTAAGTGCGAAAAATCGTTAAATGTAAAATCAAATCGTGCAAAAAGTAATTGAGGAACTCGGCACCCTTCCTTGAACACACCCAAAAGGGGTGTTTCGGAGTACACCCGCCTACTGACTGTTTGAGATGGCTTGAACTTGACGACTCACCGCCAGCCAAAGTTGTAAATTGAGTCTGGTTTTTGTTGTTATTGCTGTTGTTGTTTGATTAAGGCCACAACAATAGCGCACACTTTGGTGGTGGGGTTGGGTAAAACGCGATTGAAGCCAACCTGGTGTCAAATATTTACAATCTATTATGTGCACTTGTACATTTGTTACTAGGTGTTACGGGCCAACAGTTGGCTAATTGAAACAAGCGCTGGCTGTAGCCAATTTTCTTAATTGTCAGCTGAAAGAATTATCATTCGTATAATTTGCGTAAATCTGACCCGTTAGAGACTGATATTGTAGGTATCCACTATACCTAAGGGAATAGATATGAATTTATACATATACCTTACTAATACTTTGAAGAAACTATAAAAAAAAAACCCATAAACACGTTGAAAATTAAGAGTCGTGAGATACAGATACATTTTAATTGCAGAACGTACCCATTCGAATTTATTGATCAGCAAACAATGAATGGGAGCTTAGCTTGTACACACACTGACACACTCACAAGTTTGTGTGTATACACAAAACTCAATTAGCTTGTTTGAGCTCATTTGTAGCGGCAAATGTTATTTGAGAAATTAAGCTTTAATTAAGCCAAGCACGAGGATTGCAGGTAAACCGACACAAAAGCGGCTGCCACTGCAGCAGTAATAACATTACAAAAAAAAAATGCTGAAAATTAAAACAAACAATATAAAAACCAGGGAATCAGAGAACGACCAAAAGCAAATGACAAACGAACTGCAAACACACACAAACACACACTCATACAGAACAGAGCCAAGTAAGTCGTATTAAATTTAATTGGATTTGAGTGTTTACCAGCGGCACAAGCCGTCGGCAAAGCCACAAGCACACCGGCTGAAGCTTCCCAGTTTTCTTTTAGTCTCCACAACCAGTGCGTACGCGCTCTCGCTCGACCTACTTTTTTTCTTTCTTTTATTGTGTCATGTCTGTGTGTGTGTGTGTGTGTAGTTGTTGAGTGGCAGAAAAATATCATACATATCACAGGTAGCATGAGGCTTAAGCCGGATTTTATAGACTCACAACGAGCCCTTAGGGAGGGTGGACAAGCAAACAGTAAAAAGTGTTGAAACAAAGCAAATATTGCGTATACGCCAAGGCAGCCAAATGCCGAAAGCCAAAGCACGTGGTCAGCCAGTGTCTCGTTGCCAGCGCAACGCTTTGAAAGAGACCAATTAGCGTTATAACTAAATGCCAACTCATATGCCAATTACTCCACATGGACAGACGAGGCATACCATCTTGTTTCTTTACACTATTCATGGAGTTTTACATTTACAGGAAAAGCGATGCTTAGATAAAGTCAAGCTTATAATAAAAAGTTTTTTGTTTTTGTTTTTGTTTTAGTTTTTGTAATTAAAAGAAGTATAAAAATTAGTGTTTTTAAATTAAAATATATTTCAAATTTTATGATTATGATTGTTATTACTTACTGCGATCTGTAGTATGGGATCGTTTTCAGAGGTAAATCTAAAGTGTTGGTAATTTAGGTAAACAGAAAATGTCTAACAAAAATTGAAATCAATATCGAAGAAATTTGAAAAGTAATTGTAGTTATAGTTATAAATGTTGCAATATTTGCAGCAATTACGAATGCAAAATTTTCAAGTGCAATACGCGTTGCGAGTAAAATGCTTGCATACAAATATGATAAATCACCGTCATTATTGGGCCATCAATCAAAATTATGCCGTCTGCTTGTCGGCCCTCTCTCTGTGAGTGTGTGTGTGAGAGTGACAATGTGTGGGTGTGCAAAGTGTCTAATTGAATAACGAAGCGTGCAAATTGAGCCGATGTCTGCTTCAATGTTCTCTGTTTCTCTCTCTGTCTGTCTGTGTTTCTATCTCTCCACTCTTGCTCTCTGTTGCTCATCTGCTGTCGTGAGTGTCTGTGCCTTGTCCTTGTCATGGGACTGGCATAAAAACCGTTAGCCGGCGGCAGTTAACGACACATCCGTAGAGATTTATAGAGACAGGGCTGACACTCTCCAATGTCTGCGGTTAGTGTTTGTCCCCAAAGGCAACGAGTGTTACTTGTTACTTGTTACTCGGTTTTAAATTCGCTTAAATTCAGTGCAGCTCACACATTAACATAGTTTTTAGAAGCAGTAGCAGCAACAGCAGCAAGCAGCAGCAAGTAGCAGAAAATGCAAATGCCGTTAGAGGTTTACCAGGCTTACCAGGTGTGGAACAGCTCTGCAATCTACAGACTACTGACAAAGCCGCAGAGGCAACCGGTTTGCCGGTTACCGTTACACGGTTTGTTTTTAATCCCGTTGCATTTGATTGTATGCAGCTGGCACAAAAAAGTAATTTAGTTCGAGTAAAGCGTTAGAGGTGTATGTGTGTGTGTGTGTGAGAGGTTCTGTTTAATTTGCAGCATGTCAAAAAACACGGCCACATGTGTGTGTGCGTGTTTGCCTGTGTCTTTGTATGCATATAATTATTGCATTTCTAGCACGTTCGGAGACTGAAAACGAAACGAAATAGAGAACATGAAACTCGACACTCGAGTGTTTGTTTTGCAAGTTGGCAAATGGCACATTTCCCTCGCTTTGCCATTGCTTTCATTATATTTTTCTTCTCCTTCTCCTTGCTGTAAGTATTTTTTAATGATACATAAACTAAAAAGATACACAACAACTATATATGCACATGCATGGGTGTGTGTGTGTGTGTGTATGGGTGTGAAGCAGTTGGCAACTCGTCTAAATTATTTACACATCCGTTTTGCATTTGGACTGTGCTTGTTTTTCCACGCATGCCCTGCACTTTTTGGTGTCTGCATTGTGGCAGCAAACCGCCGCAGGCTCTAGCCTCGTTTTCCGTTTTCTGTTTTCCGTTTACCAAGCTTTTGTGCCTCTGCCACATAATGAATGCGATTTCATTCAGCTCTCTCTCTCTTTGTCTCTCTCTCACTATCCGTACTGCATTGAGTGGGTCGCCTTCGAGTACATTTGGCGCGAGGTTTTGATTACAATATACATTAATGCATATATGAAAGGATACACATGCATATTCATTCTCGTTTACGTAAAACAACACAACAATCAAACTATGGTAATTTGGTTGGTATTTAGAGCAAAAGAACATTAAATCTAGCTGGAACATTTATTAATTGGATTAAGCAGAATATTTTAAAAGACAATTCGAATCAATTTGATTTACAAATAAATCTTTGCTTATTATGGAAAATGGGAAAATTCAATAACAAAAAGCACAAGCCGAAATTCGGCTTTTGCCCTCTTCCCCTCAAATCAAATGCGAATAGCTGAATCACTTATTCAAGTTGTCTTCACAATATGCCTTACATTTTTCTTTTCTGCATTTTTACTTAAAAGTAATTGCAACACAGACTTGGTTGAGATTGCGATTACGTTGTGTCGACGAGTGTCTGACTAATTAAAACCGCAATAGCCGCCAAGGATTAGCTTCGGTTGCTGTTGTTGATGCAATTAGAGGGTAGCCGGAAATATGGCCAGCCAAGGATTTGTAACCCACTTTTAGGCTAACAAATTATTTTCGCCATCGTATTTCAACTGTTTTGGTGTTCAGTTTGCAATTGCTGTTTGCGTTGTTAGTGTTGTTGTTGTAGTTGTTGCTGCTGCGCTTAGTTGCAGATAAAAAACGCGTCCGACTGGCAATTGTTACGTTAGGCGCACAAACTAACACCAAAGCAAAGCGGCAACAGACAATGGCTTTAATTTAACTGTCGGAAGTGAAACACAATGCAAAATACGAGTTGAACTTACAAGCAATTTGCCTTATGCATTACCCAGGCGAACTACCATACCCATCCCAAGGAGACACGCCCATTTCTCACACACACACACAAACACAAATATCAGCAAACATACTATAAATCCTATGCCGACAAAAACGTGGCGCAGTTTCTGCACTGAATCCGAATCCTGAACGCCGTTGCACGCATAGAGAAGGTGGTGGTGGTGGAAGGGCAGGCTGTTGGGAGGACTTTGACTGCAGCTGCTGCTGCTATTGCTGTTGCTGCTGTTGAGTTGCTCCTTGTTGTTTTTTCCGCTGACTTTTGCTTTGGTATGTTCATTATTTTTATCTTTCGCAATGAATGCGAAACTACGAAACGAAACGAATCCTACAAAAAACAACAAGAAGCAAGGTGGTGGGTGGAGGTGGGGAGTGTATGGCAAGCTGGCACACAAATATGCAAAACAGTTAAAGGATTCATGGCGCTCAAATCTAGGCGTAAAGTGTGAATAACGCGTAGCAATGTGAATGACGGCGCTTTGAGGCGCCAACCAAACCCTAACTGAAGACCAGTCTCTCGGTCTTACGTGGCTCTGTGGTGCCCGGGAATGCAATCAGCGGAATTGTAATTTAGCGTAAAAGGAAGTTGAGCTAGCTCAAATTGAGGTTTTATTTTTTTTATTTTTTTTTTTGTTTCCCCCGCACACAAAAAGCAGTCTGCCTGCAAGTAAACAACTTCCGCTAGATAATAGCAAATGCCAGACGGCCAGCTAGAACCAGCTTTCTACACTGTTCTCCCTCCAGCTTGCCACTCCCAGTCAGACACATCATGTTAAATGCGCTGCAAAATTGCATTAAATACGCACGCTTGTCACTTTTTGATAAGGGAATTAAATTTTGCGGTTTAACGCTGGCGGCACACAAGGCCCCACACAAAAACAACCACACTACGTGCCCCCAAAGCTGCATCTGCTCCGGGAATATTGGCCATGCTTATGCCGCACGCTGTCAACGCTGTAAGCCAAACTGAGATGTCGAGACTGTCAACAGCATACCCTTCATTATTGCCGCTTATTGAATTTGCGCTGTTTTTAGATGAAAACAAAAGAGAAAAGTAGTCTTGCCACATTTTGTGACGTTATAAATAGACGGTTATAGCCGGACAGCTTCTTAATCTAATAATCAAATCTGATAAAGAGCGGTATACATAGATTAGAGAATCAACCAAACGTATTATACTTGCCTAAAAATACCATCTTCTGATTGGGATTTAATATTTTGACAATCAAATAACTACATATTAAAACTACTGTTAGATTCGGTACTATAATTTATTTTTTAAATACAACGATCAATATTGAAATGTGAAAATAAGTAACAGACGGTTTGTACCAATTTACATAACTTTAATATACATAACTTTAAACATCTTTGATTTAATCTGCGCCGTGTTTTGATAAAGCTGAGCTTAAACTTCTGAGTAGTAAACTATCTTGATATGGATTTGGCGGCAGGATGGATAATAACAATGTTCTTTCTTTAGAAATTATGGATTTCAGATAGTTGACCACAGGAACTAGTAGAGTTTTACGCATATAGTCGGACATCAATGGTGGCTGTGTTGAGAGTACTTTGTGGTCCTCTAAAATGCCAGAAACAGCGAGGGTTACTTGATTAGTTATGTCATCGAATTTCTGGCTGTAAAAATGCATGTCTTCTGCTTCACGAGCTGACTTTTGTATTTCTGAAATATTCTTGTTTAGTTGCGGCACTGGCTTACCATTGAGGAACTGTAGATGTGGCAGGATGAGTAACAGTTGATTTAGTTGCTTCTCCTTAATCTTGAGGGGATTACGTTTGATGTGAAGTTCACGGATCTGCAGTTGTTCAAAAACTCGTAGGGTATCGAGATCCTTTAGCTCGTTGTCTAACAATGAAATGCTTTGCAGCTGTCGCAGGCGATTCTCAACGCCTTCAAAGGCTGCTAAACTTGTGAGAAAATTATTGTTAAGCACCAGAGATCGTAGATCCGGCATACATTGCTCCATAACCCCGATTGCCGCTGACAGACAATTGTGCTGTGCCAAAATGCAAAACTCCAACGACATTTGACGATCTCGATGGAAACTGGCCAGGTCTAATTTTTGATTTTTTATGTCGTAGCGCTTCAGCAGCTCTAAACGCAAATTTAGCAAGTAGCAATCATTAATTTCAACTTGTGGCAGTCTGTTGTTGACCCGTAGGTGCATCTTCATTGCTTTTGGCAGACGCAAACGTTGCAGTTCTACGGCTTGCCTAAATTTCCTCACATAGAACGTGCAACTAGCTTCGGCATCACTTGCCACATCCTTCTCACCCCCCACATGGAAATAGTAATGGGTACACATGCGTAGCGATTCATTCAAAGTGTCATGTAGGTAATCGTTCAGCTGCCGATAGCATCCGTGCATATCGCTTGTGGCGCTGTAAACCAGCACACGATACCATCCATACTTACTAATGCACAGGCGATCCTTGCGTGCGGCTGGCTTGTTCTTGATCGGTGTGGAATGGCTTAGTGGAGCCGATAATTTAAATGGTGAACTCATATTTTATACGAATCGAATACACTTTTATTGAAATACGTTTTCAAAATATGAATCAACACATTTGAGTACTAAAACACAGTCATATTAAAGACGCTTTCAAAATATGAATAAACACAGTTGAGTACTAAAACTCAGCCATATCATAGACTAGAATGTATTACATTTACACCCCTATACAAATAAATGATTGTGCATAAAAAATGTACATTGAACTCACTATTTGAAATTTTTGCAAAAAAAAAAGGAGTTGGATATTATGCAGCTCAATGAAAAGAGGTTGCAGTGTTTGAATTTTCATTTGCAAGTAGATTTGCATTTGCTTTTCCGGCAATTTACATAGAAAGGCAACTGCGCAGCCGGCAGTGCATAATTACCGCTATAAAGAGAAACCGCATAGTGGCTCTTGTAAGTGGGCCATAAAACAAACTTTTTTACACACAAAAGTTTTGTTGGGCCGCAGAATTAATGTGGATATGGCACGCAGCAAATGTGAGAAAGGATAACCTCAGATAGCAAACACGAGTATGTGTCTTAATGGGGTGGCAGTGGTACTTTAACTGTGAATTGGTTATGGTTGTTTCTGAAAAGGCGTTGCTGCAGTGCGGCAAAAGTTAAATGAAATTATGATTAATTTGATTAATTGGCCGGCGCTCATAAATCATTAATTACATGCAGCATATTATTGGTGCCATTGAGCCGATGATCAAGGGGACATACATACATTAACCCATAGCCTAAGCCAAGGAAAATCTCACAGAGGATGGCACCCAACCACCCAAAAGTCTCCGCAAGGCTTGACAAATGGCATTTTGTGGTGTTCCGACGTGCCGCTGAGCTTGGGCTAAATATTTTCGTAATTACATTTCCACGTAGAGTAATTAATTTTGTCTCGCTTTGGTTTTTGCCCCTCGTGCCCCTTTTTGTTGGTCTTTGCTGTTCACCGTTTTGCTGTTGACATTTGCCATTATGCGGTGCATACTCTTGTGCGCTTTTTGCTGTCGTTAAATGTCACAAAGCGTTTGCTTCACATTCGGATTAGTTGCAGGCACCCGCATTATTATTATTATTATTATTATTATTATGTTTTATTATTTGATGAGCACTTTAATAAGAACAACAACAGAGCAGCAGCACTTCCCATACAATTTTCTAGAGCCAAATCTGTTTTACTGCCCCCCAGCTGCCCCCTTGGGAACCTCGCACACTCACGTAGAGCCCGACCCATAAAAACCTTTTGCTGGCTACTTAAGTCGTTTGCCATTGCCAGGTAGACCCAAAAATTGTCGTATAAATTATGCATCATGCTGGCCATAAAATAGAGACGATGGCATGTCAAATGGCAACGTGGCGTATGTGTAATTAAGCTCATAATTTAACCTCGCAAAGTTTCTTAAGGCAAGCCCAAACTAAGCTAATGATGGCAGAGTTCCCACTTTAAAGTTTTACCATTTCTCTACATATATGCATATTATGTTTGGGTTGCTTATTTATAATTTCAAAACAAGGAGCAGTGCTCTAGTTGAGAGACAACTCGACTGGCCATAAAACTGTAATAAGTTAGTCTAAATTATTACAATCAAATTTACTTTGGTTGATGAAGCAAATCAACAATAGTTTTATTTTCTTTTAGAAATTTCCTATAACATACACAGTTATGCCATAATTACCTACCTGTTGATTTACATTAGAATTGGAGAAATATGTAATAAAATGTTGTAATTTAATGTATTATGTTTAGGTGTGATTCAGCTGTACTCTGAGTGTGGATGCCTCAGAGACTCACAGTCTGTTGTCCCATGTGCGACAACATAATTTGTTGTTAATGTACTCCGGAGTCGCAACTGGCACTCGTCCAGCTACTGACTGACACACACATACACACACACGGACGGTAGATGACATTTTTAAAGTCCAGGCGACACATAATTAACCCAATTAGAATGTGTGTGTGTGTCAACGCTAAGCTAAATTTATGTGCATTTTTAATTATGCTGGAGCAAGAAGACGGCATCCTTGCTGGCCATTTGGGCTGAGCTGGGCTGGGTTGGGACCGCAAAACCAAACAACAAAACACAGCGCCAAACCGACCGAACAGAACAACGAGGACAACCAGAACAAACGACCTGAACCTGGACCTGGACCTGAACCAGTTGGTTAAATGAAAAACGTAGTAAACTGTGCGCAAAACACCTGAGGATTCACCATGGCGACCAGGCAACCAACAATGAGTGGCCAACTGGCGGCTGCTCCTCCGGCTGCTGTTTGGTTTGCAGCTTGGTTGTCTGGTTGTCTGGTTGGTTGTTATAGTCAAGCAGCTTTGCCATTTCCGGGCGTGCCTTTTGTTTGCTCGTTTACCTTTTGCATTGTTTCTCTTGTTGTTGGTTTAACTGCAGTGTGCCTTGTGACTTTTTGTGTGCTGCTGTCGCCGCAAATAAAAAGCAAAGCTGCTACTGCAGATATAGAGAGAGAGGTAAAAGTTTTAAGCAAAATGTTGCCAAGTGTTTAACATTTTGTACGGTGTCAGTTGCTTCCTGTCTCTGTATGCGTCTGATTGTGTGTGTGTGTGTGGTGTGTGTATGTGTGTGTGTGGTGTGTGTGTGTCTACGTGTGTGCACCTGAGGGACTTTAACCCAACTGCAAATGAACTTGCCCGGTAGGCTAAGCGTGCGGATAAATGTAAATTAAACAATGTTCAAGGTGCACAAGGACTGGCACAACTTTTGTAGGCAGGTCGGCAACCGTTTTAACTGGCGTTGATTTTTGACACACTCAAGTGACCATAAAGAATGTGCTCTACGTGTGATAATGACAAATGCGGAGGTCGATTTCAATATTTTGCAAAGGCATTTAAACTCAACTAAAAGTTTTTAACATCCATTGATTATCGATACTCTTAAACTGATTAAAAGTTTGCAAGTGATATTAAAAAAAATGAAGAGGGGAAACTTAAACAAATGTTAAGCGTTTAATAATTTTTCAAATTTTTTTTATTGAAAATTATGTAAACATTATATATGTATATGTAAATATAATGTATGCATACATAAAATATAAGACATTGTAATTTATTTTCGATTCTATTCCAGTTTATTATATATTCGTCACGTTTTTGGTTTATCTACTTCAAAAACTCATGACAACCCTCGCCTGTGTGCATTTTGTAGTGTAAAGCTTAATAATTTATTGCACCCCAACACCCGTTCGAATTTTGTTGGTCCGCTGACAAATGTGAGCATATTTTAGGGCGTTGATTTTGACTGCCAGTTGTCTGTTCACTTATGGAATTTCATTAAAAACTTACATATGCGTCCACGCTGGGGACATGCAGGCAGTCCTGTGTTCGGTTTAAAGTTACTTACTCGAGGATGCTTGCATGTGTAAGCCAAATTAAAAGCAGTCCAAGCAGACAATGGTATAAAAATTTATGAGTCCAATCTTTTTGGCGAGGAGCAAAAGTCAAAGGACAGCCCCCAGCCCCCATTTATGGGTGTTCCGGCCAAGCCTGAAGGATTAACACGAACAGACAAATTCCACGAGGGTGTGGGGTGGCATGCCGTGTTGTTTTTTTTTTTGTTTTGGTTCAAGGATTATCATGCTATACATCGCGTGCTGTTGAAATTCAAGGAGTGTGTATGTGATTTTTATCATGCAAACAGGCGGAAAATGACCCCCAACCCAGTTGGACAAAAAAGTGCTAAATGAGTAAGGTAAATGAAATTACCTGACCGAACACACCTCAAAAGTGGACAAAATCATACAAGCTCTGTGTGTGTGTGTGTCCAGTTATGCGTGTGTTGCTTTTATTTCCGTTTATATTTGAAGTTGTGTTGCGTGTGAGAGTGTGCAAAGTTTTATTAAAGAGCGGAAATTACAAATTTGTCCAGCGCTAATGGATTTCCATTTCAATTTGCACTGCTTTCGCCACGTCAGTTTTTTTTTATTTATATATGTATATTTTTTTGGGTTCACACATTTTAAAGTGTTGCAAATTTCTACACGACGCGTCTGCGATGATTAGCTGCACAATTTATGCGTCCTCAAAAATGTAGCGAAAATTAAATTTTGGCTTTTCTTGTTGTCCTCAGTGGTGTCGTCGTCATCGTCGTCGCCGTCGTCGTCCTTGCCACAAAACGCTAACGACTACAAAATTGCAAGAAAATTACCCGTTAATGTCCAACATTTATGGCCTGGCTGGAAGACGCCGCCGAGGAAGCCACCTCCTGTCTGGGCTCCAACTTTTGCTTGGTCTGCCGGTCGAAGTAATCGCGGCTGCATTTTAGGCGAATACTTGCTTGTATATAGAAAAAAAATAATAAAAATAAGAGAGGAATAACTGGCGAAACTATTATGGCCCTTGTGCTTATTACTTGCTGACATGCAAACACTTGCGCTCTCTTTCTAGCCACTTTGGGCCATCTCACTTTAACAGCTGCTGTCGGTGCTGTCTGTGCTGATGCCAAGGACAAGGACAATGTAGCAAAAGTAAACGGCAAAAACATTTCAGGCCCTGACTTTAGATCGCGTATGTGTGGTTGGGTGTATGGGTGTGTAGCCACCATACTTTAAGGGCTCTACCTATTAAATATTTAAGATATTGTGGCATTTAATTCACGGCACACAATAAATAATAACATGACACATATCAGCCCGTAACTTATAAGCACAAATCGAAAAAGTAAATAAAATTGCTTTTCAACGAAACTTAGCGAGCCTGACACGCACGTCGACCAGTCATTAATAATGTAGGTGGATGCCACATTCAAGTGGCATTGCAACCACATCACAATGAAAATCGACAGTCCCCAGAAATCGAATTGTGTATCGGAGGTAAGCAAAGTCGTAGGAAGCTCAAGTGGAATGTCAAACGTGCCGCTTGCCACTGTCAAAGTAAATTTATGCACCCACAGCCAACCCCGCTGCTGCTTGGGCTTGGGCTTGGGTATGGAATGCCAGGCAACTAAAAGTATTTTGTAGTTGCTGGGTTCTCGATGGAACAACTTTACCACACCCTATACGTACATAAAATTTACGGGCTGACTTTTGTGGTGTCTGCAACTAATTTCAATATCATCAAAAATTAATTTCACTAATTCGATTAGGAGCATTTCTCTATGTGATATGTTAAAGCTGCACCACTGGCGTGGTGCGTGGCCAGCAGACACCTTCCGACCGAGCTCTGAATTCATTAATTTAAGTCAGCTCCCAACTTGTCCTGGTCCAAAGCATACATTTACTACGAGCTGGCAATTGCGTGTGTGTTCAGTTGGATTGCCGATAATCTATGTGCATTAGCTCAATGATAGTTGGTAAGCTCATTTCGCGCAAAGGAAATTGCTTAAGAAGTTTTTCTGCTTAAGCTCGAAAAAAAATGCAGATCAAAAAAATTAAATTTGTTAAATTGAATAACATTTGCGTTCAGAAAATCTTTGTTTTATTGTTATTACCATTCGAATGAATTAAATTTCTTATAAATTACATTTAAATGTATTTATGTTCGAAAAATTAGGTATTTATTCACCGTATTCCTTATTTCCTTATATCCTTACTGCTGTCATATTTTCCAAGTACCACAATTCCACACAATTACAATTTCAAGCTATTGTCATCGTCTTGCCCCGTGGCTGTGCATTTAATTAGGTCTCGGGAATAAAACCCCCTCTTAAAAGCCGAATTACACAAAACATTTGTGAAACATTTGCGTTTTCATTTTGAAAACATGCTTACGCAAATTAAATCCCAGATAAAAGACGTGGCACTCTTTATATTTTAGTGTCTCGCTTCCTGTATGCAATGAGTACGTTTGGTTCGTCTTCTTCTTCTTCTTATTTTTCGCGTTTTCCCTTTTTATTTTTTTTATATTTAATTTGCTTTTATGGGCGCTGACGCACCTTATTTCATTTTGAACAAACAAAGAGCGTGCAAATAAAAAAAGAATGTGGAAAATGCTCATGTGTGAAAAGGCATTCGAAGCTGAAGCTGGAATTGTGAAAAGCCAAAAATAAAGGAAGCCAAACATATCCACGTCAAACGGCAAAAGTCACGAAGTAGGGCAGAGCCAGTAGAGGTAGTCCCATCTATCCCCTTACCCTCTCACCTCCTCCCGCTCTCCAGCTGTAGACTGCTGGGGTAACTGAGGCAAACGTGCGCTTGGCTTTCACTAATTGTCTTTGCTGTGCGTGCGTGCGCGCTGTAAGGGAAGCGTGTGTGCGGTGGGGGAGTGTGTGTATATTTGGGGTATTCAGTGGTTGGGGGTTGAGGTGGTTGCATATATTTTACGGTTGTTTAGCTTCGCGTATTCGGCAGTTGCCTTTTATGGCCCTCTAAACGCCAGCCTCTCAGCCGCAAAATTTACTTAAAAATTCCAAATGAAATGTAAATTCTTGACTTGCTGTACTCATATCATTTATTTTTTTCTTTCAGATTATTGTTGAGTGCAGCTGGCCAATTATGCACTCTATTTATAAAACGGTGCAAGCTCATTATTCACTTAATGATCAAAAATTTAATTTCATAATGGCAAAGCTATGCAAAAAATGTGAGCCATTTCCGTTCGGTTGACTCAACAAAAATATACTATAGCTATAGCATAAATATAGAGCAGTTATCATTTACAATACTATGCTATATATATATATATATATATATATATATACATATATATATTTATGTATATTTATATAGAAATCTATTTACGCCTGCACTTACCGCATGTCAATCAAAAATATCCAACTGTGACGAGCGCACCACAGGATTCAGTTTATGGGGATCGTCAGACTGTTTTCTTGTTTGTCATTCTTTTTACTTTGACTCTGGGGCGAATTCCCTGTGCCAATTAAATGTCGCATTTAGATTGTCATGCGGCTGGCCAAAGGCAAAGACATTCATATGACAATGGCGCAATGGTAATAAGGCAAAATATAGCAGACCCACAACCAGCAAGACAAGTCACTCCGTCAGCCAGTCAGTCAGACGCAGGAGCTGCCTGCTCAGCGTGTGCTCGCATGTCCTGCCAAAAGTAAATTAATTGCAGACCCTTTGCCATTGCCGGGGAAAATGTTCCCATTTTCATATGGCTTTGCCTCGTGCAGCTGATGTGCAAATTAACATTACCATCAACAAGAAACCGCAATAAGAATGAGTGCCGGGCCTTGCAACTAAACTTGCGTAGATTAATCGGCCTGATTAGCCACACGCATACCCCTCCCCCTCTGCCAGCACAAAACGACACAAATCTCCCACCCCGAGTCGCATCCGGCTTGCTCATTCATTATGCAATTATTTTGAATGACTCTCCTAAGTGATATTTCCGAGGAAATTTCAAGCGCACTTTTTGTTATATGGAATGCATTTCATTCTGTGGCAAACTTTTGGTCATTTGCCTAATGTTTGTGAATAACTACAAATAATTTGTGTAAGTTATACCAGTAATTAAAAAATGATTACATCTTGAATATATCTCGTCTTGCGAATTTTTATGAAAAAATTTGTACAGGATATTTCGAATTGTAGTATTTTTTTTAGAGGTCAAGCCATGCGCGAGGTGACATTGCTTTTAAAAACTGATTTAGCTTAAGAGAATTCGAACATTTTCTTTTTTTGGGATTTTTACTGACTTTTTATTTAAAAGTTAAGCTACTCACACTGCTATCGCGTTGTTGTATCGCAATTCGCTATCGATGTATCGCATGGATCAGTTTTGAAGTGAGATAAGTCAAATTCAGTGTTGTACAGTGCAGCTCAAAATCAGCTGGCTGATGGAATCTAATTTATTGTTTTGTTTTTCTGACTCATTCTAATTTCTGACTAATTTAAGTTGCAAAGAAAAGTATTGAAGGTATGACAACTTATTACTTAATATGGAGACGAATCAAGTGAATATATTGGACTTAAATGACTATTGTCTTGGTCACATATTAAAATATCTTAAAATCGAAGATCATGTAAATTTTGCAGAGACCTGCATGCGTTTTCGCGAGGTCTTAAGAGACTGGTCTTATTTGCTCTATCCAGAGTTTAAGATTGACGATAGAATCGATATCAAATTGAAATTAAAATTGTTTTTTATAATTTGTGACGTTATTAAAAATCTGACTATTGACCCAAATAAAATGGAATTTCCCGTACCAGAGTCATTTCACAATCACATTAAAACCATGAAAAATTTGGAATTCTTTGCATATATGAATGAAGAATTTCCAATATATATATATATACCATTTGAATCACTTAATGAAGAAAACCTAATGATAAATGAAACATTTAGGGCTCTCGAGCACTTGCCGAAACTGAAAAGAGTTAGTGTGAGATCCATGTGCAGGTGAGATTAAATATAAATAAATGCATTTTCTACTTGATTGTTTAAATACCTGTCTACTATTTTTAGATTCAATGCGCGCAACCTATTACAACTAAAAGGCCTGCAAGAGATTTCGCTTAATGCTGACATCGAATCAGAGGATCTAGTTGACATTTGCAAATCGAATGAAAACTTGCGTGTTTTATGGTTACGAGTGGTTATCGGGGAATTGAGCGACATCGTTCCTTACTGTCCGAAATTGGAGGAAATTTCTTTCCCTATGCTTAGCAGCTCTAAATCATATGTTGGCCTTGCAGAGTTACCCAATATAAAAAAATTGGTTGTTACAAGCAAAATCTGGACTTTGCCCTGCACAAAGCTTTTAGATCTTTTCAATGCATTTGCTGATAGGAAACAAGGACCTCAATTACAGAGCTTAATGGTGTTAACCAGTTTGGACTTTGAAGAGACAAGTAAACTAATTGAACTAAAATCTTTGCGAGAATTGCGTTGTGGATTCGAAGATGCCAGTTGCATTGATCTCTTGACAGACCTAACTGAACTTGAAGGTCTATACATAAAGCTGGAGCGATCAGACGCTGGCTCCAAGGAATGCCTGAATATACTTAAATCTTGCAGAAATCTTCAACGTCTGCATATAAATTCTAATTTATCAACGGAGTTTCTGTATAAGGCAGTGGAAGTATTAAGAAAGGTGCGCAATACCGAAAAGCAAAAGCCCTTGCAATTGTATTCAACGGGACTCAGGCATTTGTGCAACGAAGAAGAGGTAAGGGGTATGATGACAACTTGTAAAGCATTATTAATAATATTATATTTATCTACACCCTAGAAACTTGTTGATAAAGCCTACTGTACTGTAGTGAATCACTCGAAATATCTGCGCCCAATGCCAATGTGCGACTTTCGAACTCAAATAATGTAAAAAGTTCTAGCTTTACAACAAATTAAAACAATTAGCAAAAGTGTACTTTTTGTAACAATTAATAAAATAATAAAAATAACAACCGACAGAATGCCAGGCATAGTTGACTGCTTTGTTGACGCAAATCACATTTCATTAACTTTGCAAATGTGATATTAAACAATGCCAAGAAATACACCTCAATACTATATACACTGGCTCACAGCTTAATTTAACCAGTGTCAAGTAAAAAATGTATTTGCCTGCCATAAGCTAATTATTCATTATTTTTCAAAAATTCCAAAGACCTATGGTAGGTACATATATTAACCACCAATATAAATGTGTGACCCTAATAAACTGAGGTTTTCCCACCTGCTAGGTAGGATTATGTAAAAAAGTTGCCTATTTTTAGGGGGCATTTTATTTGGATCAGTCTTAAAAAAGTAATATATTTAGCATATAAAAACTTAAATAAGGATGTTAATACTTAGTATGATATCCTTTAGCCTTAACAACTTCCCTTAACCTATTATTCATGGAAGATACCAGCTTCCAGGTAGCTTCTGGGCTGATTCTGCTCCACTCATCCCGCAGAGAATTTTTGAGGTCCTCTTTGCTGGATATGTTGTGTCTATCTTGGCCTTATGCTTGGGATCGTTGTCCTGGTAGAACCGAAAAGTATGTCGGATTCCTAACTTCTCGTCGATTTTTTAAGAAAAAATTTCTACAGGAAATCTCGAATTGTCGTATTTTTTTTAGAGGTCAAGCCATGCTCGAGGTGACATTGCTTTTAAAAACTGATTTAGCTCAAGAGAATTCGAACATTTTCTTTTTTTGGGATTTTTACTGACTTTTTATTTAAAAGTTAAGCTACTCACACTGCTATCGCGTTGTTGTATCGCAATTCGCTATCGATCTATCGCATGGATCAGTTTTGAAGTGAGATAAGTCAAATTCAGTGTTGTACAGTGCAGCTCAAAATCAGCTGGCTGATGGAATCTAATTTATTGTTTTGTTTTTCTGACTCATTCTAATTTCTGACTAATTTAAGTTGCAAAGAAAAGTATTGAACGTATGACAACTTATTACTTAATATGGAGACGAATCAAGTGAATATATTGGACTTAAATGACTATTGTCTTGGTCACATATTAAAATATCTTCAAATCGAAGATCATGTAAATTTTGCAGAGACCTGCATGCGTTTTCGCGAGGTCTTAAGAGACTGGTCTTATGTGCTCTATCCAGAGTTTAAGATTGACGATAAAATCGATATCAAATTGAAATTAAAATTGTTTTTTATAATTTGTGACGTTATTAAAAATCTAACTATTGACCCAAATATAATAGAATTTCCCGTACCAGAGTCATTTCACAATCACATTAAAACCATGAAAAATTTGGAATTCTTTGCATATATGAAAGGAGAATTTCCAATTTTGAACCGATTTAAATCACTTAATGAAGAGCAAAACCTAATGATAAATGAAACAATTAGGGCTCTCGAGCACTTGCCCAAACTGAAAAGTGTTAGTGTGATATCCATGGGCAGGTGAGATTAAATATAAATAAATGCATTTTCTACTTGAATGTTTAAATACCTGTCTACTATTTTTAGATTCGAGGCGCGCAACCTATTACAACTAAAAGGCCTGCAAGAGATTTCGCTTAATGCTGACATCGAATCAGAGGATCTAGTTGACATTTGCAAATCGAATGAAAACTTGCGTGTTTTATGGTTACGAGTGGTTATCGGGGAATTAAGCGACATCGTTCCTTACTGTCCGAAATTGGAGGAAATTTCTTTCTTTATGCTTAGCAGCTGTAAATCCTATGTTGGCCTTGCAGAGCTACCCAATATAAAAAAATTCGTTGTTAATAGCACAAACTCGACTTCGCCCCGCACAAAGCTTTTAGATCTTTTCAATGCATTTGTTGATAGGAAACAAGGACCTCAATTACAGAGCTTAATGGTGTTATCCAGTTTGGACTTTGAAGAGACAAGTAAACTAATTGAACTAAAATCTTTGCGAGAATTGCGTTGTGGATTCGAAGATGCCAGTTGCATTGATCTCTTGACACACCTAACTGAACTTGAAGGTCTTTACATAATGCTGGGGCAATCATGCGCTGTGTCCAAGGAATGCCTGAATATACTTAAATTTTGCAGAAAACTTCAACGTCTGCATATAAATTCTAATTTATCAACGGATTTTCTGGATAAGGCAGTGGAAGTATTAAGAAAGGTGCGCAATACCGAAAAGCAAAAGCCCTTGCAATTGTATTCAATGGGACTCATGCATATGTGCAACGAAGAAGAGGTAAGGGGTATGATGGCAACTTATTAAGCATTATTAATAATATTATATTTATCTACGCACTAGAAACTTGTTGATAATGCCTACTGTACTTTAGTGAATCACTTGGAATATCTGCGCGCAATCCCTTGGCGACTTTGGAACTGAAATAGTCAACAGATGATGTAAAAAGTTCTAGCTTTACAACAAATTAAAACAATTAGCAAAAGTGTACTTTTTGTAACAATTAATAAAATAATAAAAATAACAACCGACAGAATGCCAGGCATAGTTGACTGCTTTGTTGACGCAAATCACATTTCATTAACTTTGCAAATGTGATATTAAACAATGCCAAGAAATACACCTCAATACTATATACACTGGCTCACAGCTTAATTTAACCAGTGTCAAGTAAAAAATGTATTTGCCTGCCATAAGCTAATTATTCATTATTTTTCAAAATTCCAAAGACCTATGATAGGTACATATATTTACCACCAATATAAATGTGTGATCCTAATAAACAGAGGTTTTCCCACCTGCTAGGTAGGATTATGTAAAAAAGTTGCCTATATTTAGGGGACATTTTATTTGGATCAGTGTTAAAAATGTAATATATATAGCATATAAAAACTTAAATAAGGATGTTAATACTTAGTATGATATCCTTTAGCCTTAACAACTTCCCTTAACCTATTATTCATGGAAGATACCAGCTTCCAGGTAGCTTCTGGGCTGATTCTGCTCCACTCATCCCGCAGAGAATTTTTGAGGTCCTCTTTGCTGGATATGTTGTGTCTATCTTGGCCTTATGCTTGGGATCGTTGTCCTGGTAGAACCGGAAAGTATGTCGGATTCCTAACTTCTCGTCGATTTTTTAAGAAAAAATTTCTACAGGAAATCTCGAATTGTCGTATTTTTTTTAGAGGTCAAGCCATGCTCGAGGTGACATGATTTAGTTTAAAAGAATTCGAACATTTTCTTTTTTTTGGGATTTTTACTGACTTTTTATTTAAAAGTTAAGCTACTCACACAGCTATCGCGTTGTTGTATCGCAATTCGCTATCGATCTATCGTTTTGAAGTTTTGAAGTGAGATAAGTCAAATTCAGTGTTGTGCAGTGCAGCTCAAAATCAGCTGGCTGATGGAATCTAATCTTTTGTTTTGTTTTTGTGACTCATAAATTAGCTGCAAAGAAAAGTATTGAAGGTATGACAACTTATTACTTAATATGGAGACGAATCAAGTGAATATATTGGACTTAAATGACTATTGTCTTGGTCACATATTAAAATATCTTCAAATCGAAGATCATGTAAATTTTGCAGAGACCTGCATGCGTTTTCGCGAGGTCTTAAGAGACTGGTCTTATGTGCTCTATCCAGAGTTTAAGATTGACGATGAAACCGATTTCAAATTGAAATTAAAATTGTTTTTTATAATTTGTGACGTTATTAAAAAGCTGTATTTGACTATTGACCCAAATAAGATGGAATTTCCCGAACCAGAGTCATTTTACAAACACATTAAAACCATGCAAAATTTGGAATTCTTTGCATATAAGAATGAAGAATTTCCAATTTTGAAACGATTTAAATCACCTAATAAAGAGAAAAACCTAATGATAAATGAAACATTTAGGGCTCTCGAGCACTTGCCCAAACTGAAAAGTGTTAGTGTGAGATCCATGGGCAGGTGAGATTAAATATAAATAAATGCATTTTCTACTTGAATGTTTAAATACCTGTCTACTATTTTTAGATTCGAGGCGCGCAACCTATTACAACTAAAAGGCCTGCAAGAGATTTCGTTTAATGGTGACATCGAATCAGAGGATCTAGTTGACATTTGCAAATCGAATGAAAACTTGCGTGTTTTATGGTTACGAGTGGTTATCGGGGAATTAAGCGACATCGTTCCTTACTGTCCGAAATTGGAGGAAATTTCTTTCCCTATGCTTAGCAGCCCTAAATCATATGTTGGCCTTGCAGAGTTACCCAATATAAAAAAATTCGTTGTTATAAGCACAAACTCGACTTCGCCCTGCACAAAGCTTTTAGATCTTTTCAATGCATTTGCTGATAGGAAACAAGGACCTCAATTACAGAGCTTAATGGTGTTATCCAGTTTGGACTTTGAAGAGACAAGTAAACTAATTGAACTAAAATCTTTGCGAGAATTGCGTTGTGGATTCGAAGATGCCAGTTGCATTGATCTCTTGACGGACCTAACTGAACTTGAAGGTCTTTACATAATGCTGGGGCGATCATGCGCTGGCTCCAAGGAATGCCTGAATATACTTAAATCTTGCAGAAAACTTCAACGTCTGCATATAAATTCTAATTTATCAACGGAGTTTCTGGATAAGGCAGTGGAAGTATTAAGAAAGGTGCGCAATACCGAAAAGCAAAAGCCCTTGCAATTGTATTCAACGGGACTCATGCATTTGTGCAACGAAGAAGAGGTAAGGGGTATGATGACAACTTGTAAAGCATTATTAATAATATTATATTTATCTACACACTAGAAACTTGTTGATAATGCCTACTGTACTGTAGTGAATCACTCGGAATATCTGCGCGCAATGCCTTGGCGACTTTCGAGCTCAAATAGTCAACAGATAATGTAAAAAGTTCTAGCTTTACAACAATTTACAACAATTAGCAAAAGTGTACTTTTTGTAACAATTAATAAAATAATAAAAATAACAACCGACAGAATGCCAGGCATAGTTGACTGCTTTGTTGACGCAAATCACATTTCATTAACTTTGCCAATGTGATATTAAACAATGCCAAGAAATACACCTCAACACTATATATGTATGTAGTTATGTGAAAACGATGCTTTGATGTTTTGAGAAACAATGTTTAAAATTAATTCAAAAACATCTGTCAGTTAAAATCTTAAACTGCAAATTTTATTTTGGAATCATATGAAAACAATGAAAAATTTGGAATTCTTTGCATTTCACCAAGAAGAAATTGCCTTCATATTTGTTTTAATCAACGAAAATAAATTATGAAATGAAGTATGCCCTTGAGCAATTGCCTAAAATAAAAATATTAGTGTGAGTAAATATATATTTAATTTGACACGTTCCAGTATCTGTCTGCTATTTGTAGACTCGATGCGAACAACATAGTGAAACTAAAATGACTGCAAAAGGTTTCGTTAAATACTAAAATTGCATCATCTAGTTGACATCTGTCAATCAATGTGCCAGTCAATTTTTAACTATAGTAACAGAAAGACACAACTGAGCCATATACAACCCCCCTCATTGGTCTTTGGACCAATGCCAGTGGCGTTTGCTGTCAAATTTTGAGGACTAAGCACAATGTAATTATCTAATTACAGCAACCAAGAGCTACATAAACAAGCACAACACGTTAAAGCAGGAACAAACATTTGTGTTGGACTTGAAGACACCCTGTACTAACATGTGCATTCTAATTGCTGAGTGTCAACTATATTGTCCAAATCTGATTAATTTATAAATATTTACCTTTTTGGTTATATTCTATAATTATTACCCATCCCTTGCATCATTTCCGCTCTTTTGTAATGATCCAGAGTGTACTAAAAACAGACTTAACTGAATTAATTCTATCGAAAGCACATAAAAAATTATTTGATCGCAGGCATCAGCGTTTACCAATGAAGACACATATATTTTTTTTTATCTAGAAACTTGTTTTTTTTTGTAGTTGAATATTTTGGCAATGAACCAAAAAAAGCGGCCACAGTCGAAGCAACAAAAACAACTGATTTGTACAGGTGCGAAAAGTCTGTGATCACAACGACTGAACATCGAAGCCAGTGCCCAGCTTGCTGTGTGCTCCCGGCCACTCTGCTACCTGTACAGGTGATCGTGCCCTCGATGGCGCCTGTGCAGTAAGCCTTCTGGGTCTTTCATTATTCTTGTAATCTTACTGCTCTTGGCTCGCTATTTATCAAATTCTGTTGTTTATTTTCTTAGCTGCCTATAGTTTATGTTTTTCTTGGCATATGTTATTTTGTAGTGTTTTTTCGTAATTCCATTGAGTGAATTTTTAGTTTCAATTACTCTTGTATATTTGTTAGTCTTTTGGTAGTTGACTTATTTGAAATATTTATAATTTATATATATATTTATTTTCTCAGAAAATTTCAAATTGTAAATATTAAAGTCGATTCAAATAAGGGGAATTCATATGAAATAATCATTGTAAATATTAAACTTTAAACTTTTAGCATTTTTAGATTAAGTTTGTCAAGAATGGCCTTGGCTCGTTGCATTTAAATGTGGTTAGTAAGTGGTCCACACAATTATGGCGCAATTATTGTGGTATGGCCTTTAAAAGTTCAAAAGTCAACGTTAAACAGATTGCCCAACATACGCATCGTTTTGGCCACGCCCACAGTGTGTTAAACACGCTAATTTACTGTTACATTATTTACATACACAGTCACAGACAAATACACACACACACACACACAAATGAGGGGGAACGATAAAACTGAAAGGTTGTCACTTTGGAGGCGTTAGGCGGTCGCTCGTTTTGTGGCGTTGTGAGGGAGACACATAATAAGAAAAACAACGAAGAATTTCGTCAACGAGGCGGTAGCAACAGGGCGCATGAGCAATGTCTTTGTTGCTGGCAACATGGCACAAATAATGTTGCCATGCAGAATACCCGTGATATTCTCTTAAAATTAATTAAAATACGATTACACACAATGTTGAGCATCTTCAACCAATTCATATTAATGACCAAAACAAGTGTACATTAGTTTTGGTTAATTTTGAACAGAGCTACCATAAAATACACAAAATGTTGCTAAGCTGTAGAGAGTCAAAGTGAAATAGCATCCACAAAGTTTCCCGCCAATTGCAGGCCAAGCCGAAGTGTATACAAACAAACGCACACACACACTTGCACGCACATACACACAAACACGCAAATACGTACGTACGCTGTAGCAACCCCGAAAAGCCGCAAAGCAAACAATGGGGAGGGTAAAATGGTTGGGTGGGTTGCGATTGGGTTGGGTTAGGTTAGTCGTCGTCGTCACCTGACGCTCTGTTGTTGTTGTTGCCCTTTCATACGGTATCGGTATGGGCATAAGATCTGCAAAGCTCGAGCTGAAACCAAAAGCCGGCAACTGGCTCGAACTCACCTCCTCCCCTCCCCCCCTCACACAACCAAGCGTCCCGACATCCTCAACCCGCCCTGTTAGCACAGCAGAGAAATGTTATTTACATTTTGTTTTGCCGGCTTTTCTGCTTCGCCCGATGTACAACACGATGAGCATACGAACAGTGCCGACAGCGCTTCGGCTGCGCTGTCGTTTCGTGTTCGCATTGTGCCGTTAGTCTCCCAAGTGCCCGGGTCCGAATCCATTCGAATATCACATTAGTTGGCAACGGCCCTCGCGCTGACACGGACGTGTTTCTATACTCGTCTTCTTGAACAGACACTTTCTGAGGTGGTGTGTGTTTTATATTTTAAGTTATCGCGATTTGCGCCTAAAAGTGCAATTAGTGTCGCAAAATTGAGAAATTCATGCAATGAGTTAAGAAATTACCTGGGCTAGCAGGCAAACGAATTGCATACATACATACATATAATATATGAAAAGTGTTTAACATTTTGAAAATTCTTCTGTGGGTTTATGTTTTTCAAGTGAATTCAAAAGCAGCAGCAACAGTGGCATCAACAGCAATCAGCTGACATAAACCAAAAGGTAAACATCTAGACTAGTTTCATTAGGCCACATTGCACTGCGGCAAGAAAAAAAAAGAAGATTTGTCGCCCAGCCAGTGACAGAAACATATACCGCGCATGTTAATTAAAAACAGGCGCACACAATTCAAAAACAAAATAAGAATTTAAGTTTTTTTTTTTGGATGAGCAATGTTATTGAGGATGCCATGGCCCGATCCCATCCATCACTCAATTGCCTTTTCAGTATTTTGGACTTTCTGTATATATATATATATATACAGAAGTATATTTCTTTTTTTCAGATGGCGACATGAATATTTCTCTACTGATTTTTTCCTTTTTGGCTGACGCCCCTTAAGAACTGTGCATTACATTTAATTTAGAAATTTAAATTGAGAGCACATAACAAGAGAAAACAATACACATGTGTTTTAATCTTTGTTTGTTTTTGTGATTGTTATTGTATTGTGCTCCATTGCGTCAGTCTCTCAATAGCCAATACCCAATACCCAATTCCAGACCCATTCGTCTGGCTGTTAGCGATAAATAATCAGCAGCCGCTTTCATTTGCGTCTGGTCCAATAAATATTTATGCAACTGGACGCACTTGTTTAAACAGCCCGCCGAACACTTCATAAGGAGTCATCTATGTCTGATCCGATCGCAGTCGATCGGTCATGGTTCAATTGGCTTAGCATATCATCAACGAAATTTGTTTATGCCTTATGCAATTTACTTGGCCACGCCTCTCCAATTAAAACTTACTACTTTAGCCGGTTGGCAGGTGAATGTGAAATTATCCCTCATTGTTTTGATGTTATCAGCTGAGCCTCCTCTTCCCATGGTTATTCATATTGTTGTTGTTGCTGTTGTTGGTTAGTTGGTTTTCCTGCGGCCTGTTTTCTTGCATGTGGGCTAACAAAATAATTGACAAAACAAATCATTTACGTGGCAAAAGTTTCAGTCCCAATACCGCACCGAGTTTAACTGCACACGGCGGCAAAACACGCAACACGATGCACGACGAGTAGAGTATTTGACGACATCCAACACAAAAACAAAATCAGCCAAACACTCACACACACAAATTTCTGGGTGGGGGCACAGAGACAAAAACTGTGCTGAAATATGTATAAATAACAGCATAATAATGAGAGACAACAATATGAATTCCAATGTTGCAATCTTTGAGGGCCTGAGCAAACGAGCGGGGTTTGGCATGAATGCAATGACATTTTGTATCTAATTTGTGGCATAAACGAAATTTGCAACGAATTAAAGTACTCATCGTTTTTAACTGCCTACAGTTGGTATATATATCAATCGGATGAACGTATCTATGCATTATTATTCATATCCGTATAAGAGGTCGCTGTTTTTCCATTTATCCATACACATTTAGATGTTACAGCTTTACAGAACACAGCTCTCATTCATCCAAAATTATAATAATATTTATTTGCTTGTTTCCTACTTTAATAATAATAAATAATAATTATCAATAAATCAATTCGTTGAAATTTGCCAAATGTACAGTTCTTCTTCACAAGAACAGCATCCGATTTGAGCGCAATCAATATAAAGACATTCCAGAATTTGAATTTCACTTGAATTTTGTGCTTGAACTAAATGTTTATATGTAAATTTTATATTCATTTTTAGATATATATATATATATATATATATGTGTGTATGTATTTGAATATTGGTTAATAGAATTAATTGCCTGATATATGTTTAGTTTTATGTTAGTTTCCGGTTAAAGAGACGTGATGACTTTGAGTTCTTGTGAATGAGTTGTCTGTGAAACATATGTTGAAGTGAACGCTGAAGTGTGCTCCAGCGTTTTGGCTATAAATCTGCTTGTCTGGCGCCTTATACGCATCAAGTGCTAAATGGATTGTAAACAGTAAAATTAAAATTTGACAATTAGCTACATTTATAATACTTATGTAACTCCAGAGATGAAGGACCCAAACGTATTGTGCTGATTTAATAGAAAATATGTATGTTCATACATACATATATACAAATTTAACCGCAGTTTAAATTATATTACCGCAAAACACCACAAAATTGCCGCCTGTGGCTGGAAATGTCAAGGGTGTTTATTTGGTTTGCGGCTCACAGTCGATTGCCTGATTTACACACACACACACACACACACACACATACCCAATAGTCGACATGTTAACACGTTAACAAGTTGTTAAACACACACAATTTTTACAGCCTATTTTGTATGAAAATCCCAACATTTATTGCTATTAGTTTTCGGTTATTGGCCGCGCCACGTTGTTAGTGCCGATGAATTGCAGCGATACGGCATGGGAGCCCAGACGAAGTGACCCCCAATTCCTCGTCCTCCTGCTTTGTACGTATGCGGTGGCGTTAGGGCCATCAAATGGGTCTGGGCCTGACAAATGTCGGCTCAAGTACCGCCTCCCCGCCGCTTCACGGGGCTTGTTTATTAAAGTCGAATTGCGCCTTATTGGGTACACGCTATAGGCGCCTAACAGCAGTCAATAGTTTTTATGGCAGTCCCATTTCTGTAATATAATAAAAATAATAATGTCCATATAAACGTATTAGTGCAAATTTTCCATTATAAGTTATAAGCAAAGGGAATCTTTTAAAGATGTCAGCAATCCATCCGTTGTTCCAAAATGCTCTTGAAAGATTTTGGGTTTATGAAAAAATATTGAGATATATCAAAATGTTTTAAAATTGTTTTTAATGTAATAATTGACTTAAATTATTTAAAAATTTGTACAATCTTGAAAATACTTTACATCTTAACAAAATAGTGGCTGCTCTTGCTACTTTTTGGGTGTCCTTGAGAGCATGTGTTTCGAAGATTGAACAAATAAATAGTGGGCTACACAGTTTATATATTTTCACAATAGTTTATGACGTCGAGTAGGGCGTAAAAAATTTTATGGCTTTTTATTTGCGTTTGTGAAAATGCTACAAAGTTAAGGCAATCAAGCGGCCCGTTATGGCATTTGAGTCTGTCTCTTAGCCAATCAAGTTTTCTTCGCTCTTTTTCCGTATCGCTGTTTATTTGTGCGGGTATAATTTATATATTTCTAGTCTGGTTAGCAGCTTTTGCACGCTTGAAAGTCCAATTTTGTTACGATAATATAAAGATTTCAACGGCTATAATTACCTAAAATTTGTTCACCCACCAAGCAGAAAACTGAATCGGAAATCTAGAAAAATTAATAAAATATGTGAAAAATCTCCGCAAAATTACCTGCACATTTTTGTGCAATTACAGCATTAGCCAAACCCTCCACCTCCACCTGCCACTGACCCAAAGAATGAAATTGCAGCAGCTGAAGCAGCAGCAGCAGCAGCAGCAACATCATCATCAAAGCACCCGGTGTATTAACTTTTCATCTAAACAGGCCAAAAATTGCAGCTATTAAAATCAAAAATTGTGTTTATGTGGTGTGAGGTAAGAGGGTGTCGGATGGAAAATTCCAAGCATATCAAAACCATTTGGGCCACAGTTGCATCGGAATCGCAATTGCGTTTCAACGCAGGTGCCGAGATGCTCGCTAATTTATGAGCTGTGTGCATTGTGGCTAGATGTTACGGTAAATTGCCACTTTGAATTTAACAATATGCCCACGCCAACACCAATACGCAGATGGTTTGCAATGCCCTCTTCTCCCCACTCCCCACACCTCACCACCACCACCACACCGCAAGGTCGTTAAGGGAAGACAAAGGCACAAAGGGTGCCAATAGTCATGCTCCAATTGGCAGCAATGGGAAATTAATCCAAGCGCTTAAGAGCGGCTCATTGAAACCGAGTTAAAACACAGTTAATTCTGTGCCAATTACTGCGTTTGTCATTTGTACGGCTTTCAAACGATTAAAAGAGTTTCAAATAGCTGGAAAAAGAACGGTGAAAGTTGTTGCAGGTAAATATGTTAATGAATGTTTGAAATGCCTCTCAAAGATCTTAATCGAATTGATTTGTTTGATTCATTTTGTCTATAACCAGAATTCCGCTGGAACTCATAAATGAGGCTTTGATCTTTGTGCAATAATTACAAATAATGCAAGCATCCAACAAGATACAACCTTAACAAGAATTCAAAAAATCCGCACAAATTTGCCAAATGAATTTCACTTTTACGTAAAGCACTCGTTTATTAAATGCCTCAATACAGAAATACCGCATATAAATAAATTATTATCTGATTGATGTTTTAACGTCAGGAAATGATTTGCCAATGGCGTGAAATTTACTCTCACTACTTTTGTAGTTGTTCATTCCGTAATTCTTGCTGGCAGTGCACATGGCGTACATTGTTGGGGGTTTACGTGTTTGGCTCCATGTGCCATGGATTTGGATTTTTTTTATTGATCGGAGTGTGAGCCACTTCACTGTGGAGTGGAGCAAAGCGTATCGAAATAATTAGCAACTAACTGCCAATGTTAGGTCATAAATTCAACGCTGACATTTCATGTCAAGGCTCAACGGCAAATCGATTGATAAATTAATCAAAATTAGGCCTTGAGAGTGCATAATAAATGCTTATAGCGTATTCGTATAACAACAACAGAAACCCTTAGTTCTCAGTCCTGCCAGCGACTGGCGTGTCTCAGTGGGAAATTTTCAATTTCAACTGCAATTTAAACGTCCATCAATAACCAGCTGAAGGCAGAAGGCAGAAGGCAGTCGGCGATTCCAAACGGGCAAATCGCCAACAAAACGTTAAAGCACAGATTAAACTTCCGTCGCGTATTTGTTGCTGGCCATATTTCATGCTTTGTATATTCTACTGCTACAACCAGAGCCAAGAAATGAACTCCGTCTGACAACGAAGCCACTTAAGCCAACTTGGAGGCATCGCGCTGAGCACCCCAGACGCAGGATCTAGTAGATTCTGGGCGGGTGCGACTGACAAATGAAGACTGACATTTACAAAACAGCTGAAAAACAAAACCAAATCATTCTCGTGCAACTTGTCACGACAGTTGAGTTTTTAAAAGCAACTTGTTGTCATAAGGCCGCGACAGTTTACATTTTTTTGTATACTGCAGATTTGTTTTTGTTGCTGGATGTTTTGAGCAGAGTGGGTGGCTGGGGGCTTGTGTTGTTGTATACGTGAAAGATTTAAAATAAAACCACTTAGCGGCAGCTTCATTTTTCGACAATTGCTAGAGCCTTCACATAGCGTGATAAAGTGTCCTTAGAGGATTTCACGCGAAGGGTGTAGAGGATTTTGTGCAAATTGTGTCATATGCAGAATACTTTCATTTGTGACATTTGAATTTTAAAAAGTCTCTTCGAATTAACATATTATCGTATACATATATTAAAATAATAAACAATTGAAATAATTCAAATAGTTAACATAAATATTAGTTTATATGGTTTTAGTTAGATGTGTTTTGCGATTATTGTTATTATAATTTTATACATACGCATTTAATTTGTTTATCTTCTGACGCAATTCAAACAATTATAACAATTTCAGTCGGCGGGCTCGTTAAATAATTGGCCTAACTAGTTTCGAGTGCTTATTTAATGAATTCTAGCTAATCAAATTTATTGAATATCATCTCATTGGCTTTCCCCGATCCTATTGTGTTCATTGTATATTTATTTATTTACAATTTAATATAAATAAAACTGTGATGGCTGCGAAATGTGTGGCTAATTTAAATATTTACAAACAGCTAAGCACAAATATGAATAAGAGAAAAAATACTTGAACTGTGTTACAAAAACAACAATTAGAATCGTGTCGGCGGGGCAGGCATGAAAATAGCAAACATCAACAACGAAAATAAAGAAAATAGTTTTTCTATGTGTACTTTACGTGGACTCTTTATCCACATGCGGCGCGTCCAAGTGGTTCATCGTCATCATCATTATTTTTGTGGCTGTCCATTTCAATATAATTTATATGTATTTTTAGCGCAATTTTCATTATTAACTAAAAAACTGTCACAGATACCTGCCTGCACACCTGCAAAAAACATAAAAAAGAAGAGGAAAATCAGAGTATGCAATGAGGCAGAGATTTGAATGTCAGGCTGGCAAGCTTTTCAGCTCGGGGCGCCTTTTGTCTGGGCGCCGAGTGTGAGCGGAAATTTCTGTGCAGTATTGGGTAGTTGTCAAATGGCGCAACAAGTTGCCCGTAGTTGGCAACAAAGTGGCGGAAACGTATCGCTGTCGTCGTCGGCGTCTCTGCTGACGTCTGCCAGACGCTTGAATTAAAGTTTTTTTTTTTTTTTTTTTTTGCTATCACCGAGGGCCGCCTATAAATTTATGAAATGAATTTTTAAACGAAACTTTAAAACTTTTTTATTGCTCTGAGAGTTGCAGGAACTACTGCTGCAACTCCTGCTGATGCTAGATGCATCCTAATTGTGGCAAAGTTTCGCACACGCGTCATATCATGAAGTCGACTCTGATAGTGTGGCAGCTGGAAGGCTGTCTGTGTTTGGTGAGCCTCCTGCCGCATGGCTGTCGTTGTCCCTGTCGCTGTTCATTGACTTTGGCAGCAGCAACAACGGCCAGGACAACGTTGCACAGAAAGCACACACACCACACCACACACACTCACAACTGGAGTGAAACGCAGTGTGACTTTGTTTTTAATACACTCCAGTGGCCGTTGCATCGATCGCCCGGACAAACAAGGCGCCTGTCTGCCACGAGAGCCGCAGTTCATTACTCCTCCAGCCAGCATGTCCTGTGGCGAGCCCGTTCTGACTTTTCATGCTCATATTTTACACACACGCCACGCAATACGCGCCGTGCTATCCTTTGGCTAACTTGAAGCCATGGCAAAGATTATCAATAACCAAGCAAAAAGCAAAAGCGGCAAGCGAGCTGTTCATTGTGACTGCAACGGATATTGGCCACCCTTGAAACTTTGTTGTCGTCAGCCCTAATCCAATATTCGTCATCCACATCAATATCAATAGCCATTGCAATCGCCTAGTCACATTTGGTTTATATTTTGCTCATCGGGTAAACCTTAAATTGTTATTACCATATTTAGCTGGGGCATTCACAGAGTCCCCAGGCAACCCTTTAGCTCCACCAGTCAGTCGCAAATTCCCACAAACGGTAATTGAATTGAAACAAAAACTCCGATATGAATGCTCTTTCAGAGAGATAGGATATTATGTGTTGAATATATGTTTTATTGTGTATTTTATTTGCTGAACGTTTTTTAGTTTATTTACCTTGATAGTACAAGTTTCATTTGAGTTATTAATTTAATGATATTAGTATTCCTGGAATCAGATTTGTAATGTCATCAAAAATGCGCTCATATATCAAATATTATTTTATTTAATGATCAGTCGCAGCCAACTTAACAAGCCGCTTTTGGCGTTTCCAGATCGCTGACAATTTTATAAAAATATTTTATTTAAATGCAAACCAAACAATAATGCTGCGTTGACTTTGCACTCAGTGAGAGTAGTGTCTGGCGAAAGAAAGCGTCTGTTTTATGTTAGAATTTGGAGGACATAAGCAAATTTTGTGTGTGGCTGGGATGTTTGGCATTTTGGTTGTTTGCAGCAGCCACTGGCCGCATCGTCATAATTTGCCATAGCCGCTGTAGCAGGAAGTTGCCGCTGAAAAATATGTAGATACAAGTAGCCATAACTGACAGTAGGATGTCTTGGGGAGGCGCGTAAAAGGGAGTGGGGTGGGGGGCAACCATGTCATATCCTGTTGAAAAGGTGGGTCGCATTGCCTTTGTCTCTGCGTTGGTTGCTGCCTCTGGCAGTGGCATGGCGGAAGTGTGAAATATTTTTAGAGCACACTTTTACCTGCTTCAAATGGAATTTTTTCGTTGGAGCATCTTTTATTGGCATTTTCGCCAGCAAATTTTGTGGACAGACTATGAAAATGCTACAAATTGAGTTCTTCACTTGCGACCCAGCAATTTCATATTAAAATTCTCATTTTATCCAGTTGACTTTTCGTACATATTCGCTAAAATTTGCTGTTGCATTTTGTGGTGTGCGCACTGCGTATAATTGATTTAGCCAAATTGTTAATCGAATCAAAGCTGGCAAATTGTGCGTGCGGCCAGTACCCAAAACAGTTGTCCTGCACTGCACTGCAGAAAAAAACCGGACACTGTCCAGAAACTCGCGCAGACTGTAGGGGGGATGGGGACGCCTTTTAATTTTGTTGCCGCACACGTTGCATAAATTTGTTGGCTTGTATTTTGCATAATTATGCGACAGTTGTCAATGAATTTGCATGCATTTGCAGTTTAGGTTTTCGGCCAAGTTTGCACCACTGATTTCAATTGATGGAGATTTCCCAAAACTGCAACATATTAACAAAAATTCAATTACTAATTAGAACAATGCATGCACCCAAAAACATTGTATTGAGAACTACTTTAACAAATTGAACATGCATTTCTACAAGTGACTTGATCACATATTTATATATTTACTATATCTGTATATATTGCAACTTAAAAGATTAATCTATAAAGAATTATTTGTCCGCCAAGAAATGTACTTTCTGATTAATATTTTAATGGCATTATTTTTTTGGTTTTTTGCCAATTTACTCATTCGATGAACCGATAGATGAAAAGGTTTTTGGGGACGTACATTTCCCCTAATTAAGTAAGTGCTAAAACTTTTGAATGGATGTTGTCGACGTTATGTTGTATTCAAACCATTGATGAACATACAATGCTGCATGAAAAACACGAAAATTGCAACAAATAATTGCTGTAAATTTCAAGCCCGTCAGCGGAGACAACACAATTTAGCGTCATTTTTATTACGGATATTATTTTGTGTGTGTGCCAAAGCAACATGTCGTAGATGTTCTTTATATATGTTTGTTTAGCTAATTAAACAACTAAACAACCCGAACAAAAAAAGAGAAAAAAATGAAATAATGCTAGCTACAATTTCTATAGCACGTTGAGCCCAATTTCTGGCCCACAACTTTGCCAGCAATTGGGCGCTGCATTTTAGCTGTTGACGCTTTGAAATTTGGGTCAATTATGCGATTTGTCGCGCCACAGACGACGCACATCCATCAGTCCGCCTTACGGACGTACATGTCACTGGCATTGAATTGCTTTTGGGGGGGGTGTGGAGGAAGGGAGGGCTGAGGCTCTCCTGTCTTTGCCAGATGCACAGCAGGTTGCGTTTGCCGTAATTATTTGTCAAATTCACACAGTGAAAATAGCCACTAACGAGCAACAGGCAGCTAAACAGATAGTGGAACAGGCCAGCCACCCCCAAAACCTCTAACCCACACCCACAGACACCCAATTGGCAATCAATCAACTGTAATGACGTTTCACTCATAATGACCCTGTATAGAAATATATATATTATATATATATATATATATATATCTGCATATTGTAGCTGATTGGGCAGGTGTATTCCGACATCCGCTCAACGGAACGGAAGTCTTTATAATTATACTTGGTGACAAATAAAATTAATGATGCACAAAATAATCAAGGTACGATTAAAGCTGAACTAACGCATATAATTCCATATAGCACCCGAAAATATGCAACTAAATTTGCTGACCTATGGCAAAACTATATACATTATGTAGTATATATGCTTTGATTATTCTGACATAAAATATAAAAAAATAACAGCAGTTGGCGTTTTTTTTGTATATACAATTTTTATTTATGTTTTATCATATTTGTAACCGTAAATTATGTGTTAATATAAATAAATTGCGTGTTCTTTCTTCTCCTATTTTTTTTTTTTGTATATCGATATCAAAATGGGGTAGTTTATTAAGCATAAAGACAAAAGCATAGATTGGCAAAAGTTGATGCATTTAATTAATGTTTGTCTCTATGTGTGTGTAGTTTGCTTATTATGTATTTAGTATACATTAAAATCATTAAATAAATAATATTAAAAAAAAACACTATGCGCATTTAAGGCACAAAATGCATTCAAAATACATAAAATGATTATTGTCTACAACTATTTGCCTTTTTTATTGCACTTATTGCATTCATACTAATCATTCATTTATTTAGAACAAATTAAAAGCAATTTTATAGTGCCATTTTTTATGCATTATAGAGGGGAAGTCTGGGATATTTATAGGTATGTGCCAAATAATTATTGCTCAGACCGATAAGCGGTTGCTGTTACTGTTATCTGCGTATTGCTTTTTTGCCAAGTTTCAAATCATTCTAGATTTATTTACAATTAATTATAGCTTTTTATTTTTATTTCTACTTCAATTTCCATAGAAATTCTAAACGCATTTGTCATACAATAATCTTGCCTATGGTTTATATAGCCGAGCTCGCCTTTTATTTTGTTAGGAAATTCGAACTGAAGTCTAAAGTTGTGATTTTAAAACCCTATGAAAACCTATCAAATTGCTTTACCTATGTCATTGAATTTTGAATTTCAAGTACATAACACTGCTATATATTTGTCATTATTAATAATTTTGCATATAGAAAAATTGAAATCACTTCTGAAACTAGAGCGTTATAATTCACCCACGGCCACTGTATATGTATTTATATATGTATGTGTGTCTGTGTGTGTGTGTACGTGTGGGTGTGTGTTTATTTATGTATATTATATCAAGTTGTCGAGTGTGGCCCCTCTTATGACGCTCACGTTTACAAATTTAATGCGTTGCATCCCCACACACATACACACATACACACATACATAACACCAACAACAACAAGAAGAAAAACAAAAAGAATACTTTGCTTTTGTGCGTGACGACTCATTACTCGCTCTCTCTTTCTCCCCCTCTCTCTCTATCTCTGTCTTTCTGCTGCACGTACACAAAAAACTGTAACTGTAACTAAAGCGATTGAATATTTTTGCAAACTTTCTGCGCTCTGTTACCGCTTCCTCTCCCTCTCTCACTATCGCTGTTTCTCTCTCAGAGAAAAACAATTTTGAATTGTACAATATTTTAGAGAAAGAAACAGCGGCGCTTGTGCGGCCGACGACTGGGCGGACAAAGCACCGAGCGTATTGCCTCATCGAAGACAGTCTTCAGTCCCTTCTGGGTGAGAGCCGAGCATTCTAGATATTTAACCGCGGCAATCTCCTTGGCCATTGCCAGTCCTTGCGGATAGGTGATGGGTGTCAGTTTCTTATCCTTGAGTTTCTCAATCGTTGGCTTATCATCGCGCAAATCGAGCTTGGTGCCGACGAGTATGATAGGCACATTGTTGCAATGATGACGCACCTCGGGAAACCATTTGGCGCGCACATTCTCAAACGAGGCGGGATTAACCAGCGAGAAGCAGATGAGGAACACATCCGTTTGTGGATACGATAAGGGACGCAAACGATCGTAATCCTCCTGTCCGGCCGTATCCCATAATCCCAAATTAATCGGTTTGGCATCGACCATTACATTTGCCGAATAATTATCGAATACGGTGGGAATATATTCGCCGGGAAAGGCATTTGTCGTATAACTGATCAGCAGGCAAGTTTTACCCACGGCTCCGTCGCCAACAACAACACATTTGATTGCCTGCATGACGTCGTCTCTTGTTGTTGCTTTAGTTTCTTTGTGGGTTGTTTAATAAATTTACACTCAGCAGTGCGAGAGAGCCAGCGAATCCAACAAGTTTTTTTGGCGATTATACAACTTAATATTTTTTATTGTTAGCACTCAAACACACACACTCTCAGTACTTCTGTGATCTTTGATGTGCACTTAATATTTAAATTTCTTGCCCTTTTTTCGTGCCACTTGTTTTATTTTTTGTTGTAATTAAGTTTATAAGAGAAATTTTTACACGAGCGAGCAGAAATAAAAACACACCCAAACGCTGTGAAATCGACGCTGTCACTGAGCAAAGCAGAGAGCGTAAAACTGATGAAAAAATTGTGTGTGTTGCTTTTCTGCTTAACAGCTGCACTCGAATGCTAGTCGTCTCGCTTGCGCCGGCATGAATTAACCGACTGCGCAAAGTATGCCGCGCACGCTCCCACACAAAACA
Organism: Drosophila cognata; assembly: GCA_035041535.1. NCBI lineage: Eukaryota > Metazoa > Arthropoda > Insecta > Diptera > Drosophilidae > Drosophila > Drosophila cognata. The sequence goes on from JAWNLC010000823.1 coordinate 1,710,671, forward strand.
GCAGCAACAGCACCAAACAACAGTCGCGTCTCGCGCAGTGTGTACAGTGCCCGAGCGCTGCGTGAGTCATGCAGCTACAAAGAGAGTGAGTGTGTGAGTGAGAGAGAGAGATTGCCATGCTCTTTATTTAGCGCTGAGCGCGTTCAGTTGACCTTGCTTTGGTCTTATTTGATGAGGTTTTTCTTCGAAATTTGTGCGCCGCTTTCCATGACATTATTGTTGTTGTTGGCTGACAGTTGTAATGGACCACAAAAACTGATCCGACAATCGACAGCTGCGCTCTTGTTGTGGCTACTAGCATGGTAACCAAAACGAAAACAAAAACCAAAAACCAAAATCCGAAGCCAAAACCGAAAAGCCCAAAAAGCGCCAACCCAAAATCCGCATCCGTGTCGGCCCAAAAGCGATAGGCCCAAAAAATGCCAATGCAAATGCAAATGCACTGTTTCCATGCGCTGTTTCCGCATTTCCAACCACACCCCCGCCCACCCTCGAGCACTGCATTTTTGCAAATGAAAATTGTTAAAGTGGCGCTCAAAAATCAAAAATTGCACGCAATTTAACACCATCAGGAACTTGAAATATTTTTACACATTTGAAGTTAATTTCATCTGGCGCCATAAATGGGTAGTTTATAATAAATTGGCATAAATATATTAAGTGGATAATGGAATTGGTAATGCGACAGTATTTACAACAATTAAATCAGCAATGCAATTGTTCAAGTGCCATATACATTCAGTGTGTGCGCTTTATCAGTGCGTAGTATCTTTTTTTTTTAGATATGACATTTAATACGATTAAATCGGATATTTTGATAATTTCATTTTTAAATTTTTCTTTTTATTTTTAATTAGGGAACTTTGCTATCCAACGTACTGCAAATATTTTCCTTTATTCAATTGGTTTTTCATTCTGAAAATAATTAAAGTAAAAGAGTGAAATATCTGACAGCAAATGCAACAATTATTTGATTGCTGTGGCAGTCGTTGCCTCCTAATTGGCAGAGTGAAATATATACGAAATATGAGTATACAACGCACACATACACTCACACACACTCGCCCCCACACATGGCGCTGCCACGCCCACAAGTTGTCACATCAGGAGCAATTACGAAGTGTGTGTTAAGGGAGAAGGAGTTCAGAGTTATTCATAATTGTTGTTGCTGCAACAAAAGTGGCAGAGAAATGCATAACAAACTGAAAAATATGCACGCCATTTTTATTGCCACACCAGACGGTAAACACACACTCGCACACACACATGCACACAATGATATTGTCGGACTGTAATGAATGAATGCGCAGCTAAAGAGCCGCAGCCTGCTGCTGCCAATGTCGACCCCAAAAACAAATATAAGCCGCATGACTGCTGACCAATAATAAATTTAACACTTTAACTGCTGTGTAAACAACTGAATAAATCGCAGATTCGAACGGTAATGCGGCTATATATTGCATGAGTTCCTAACGACATAATCGCCTTAAGTTCCAACCCTTGAAATCGCCAAAAGTTGGCAAAACTGAGAGAAGAGTAGATATTTTACTTTAAGATCAGATAAAGCTTAATGGATGAAGATTGAAGATTCTCTAATTGCTTACTTAATAACATTTTGCAAGGGAAACTTAGGATTTATATAATAAATACAGTTTTAGACATATATATATATATATATACTATATACCTCTAAGATGTACAATGAAAACTTTTAATCTTGTACATGTAAAAAAAATACATAAAGTAAATAAAAAGAATGCAACGGTTATTTGACCAAAGCTTTAAATTGAACTTTGAAATGAATAATTGTAAAATTTGTTTAACACTTTTGCAATTAAATTTGTTTAATGAGTAGCGCAATAAAACGCATTTACTGTCGAGTGATAAAATGTCATTTCACTTTGGCTGCCTCCAGTTTTATTATTTTCATATATATGTTACAGATATTTCATTTATACATATACATATATATATATATATATATATATATATATATATATATATGCCACATGTCGCCGGCGATGTGAACTCGCCCAACCCATTTTTGAGCCCTTCTCTTCCGGTCCTCTTTTTGGCTGCTGCCTGTTGACAAGCAGCAATTATTAACTTTTATGCGGCTGCTGCCATGACGCCGTGTGTTTGTTATTAATTTCTTGTTATTTATGCAAATAGTTGGCACTTAATACGCTTGTACACATTTTTCGTTTTTTGCCTGTAAATTGCTTTGCGCATTACAATAAATTAACAGCAATAGCAACACACATGCAACAACAATGACCCAACACGTTTCATGCTTATCGACAACGTCGCAGCTCTTATCGAGCGCATCTCTGGAATTTAAAAAAAAAAACTACGTTGCATACCGTGAGGCGTCTCGGCACTTTGACTCTTTCGCTTCCATAAACTGTGTTGAGTTATCGCTGGCAGACGTGAAGTCATCTCTGAATGCTGACCATAAAAATTCCTCGCTAAAGGCAGCCAACGAGTGCTTCTATAGTTTTAGCATCTGTTTGGTTTGCTGGGGGTCACGTCTGTCTGTCTGTCCATCTGTCTGTTTGACTGCTTATGAATAAAGTTGTTTGGCTGGCATGCCTGTTAATACACACACATGGACACACATTCGTATACACACACACATATATATATATGTATATATGCTTTCCACCCATCGACATCAACATCAACATCATCATCATCTTTGTATCCGCCATCCCCATTCAATTGGGGTTATTTGTCGCTCTATCTGGCATGGTCTTGTGCTTCGCTTTGTTGACTTTTTAGCTTTCAATGGCCACAACGTCTATTCAATTTTTTGTATGTCCCTATTAGAGCCAAACACTCACCCCACCAGCCCAGCTCGGACCCAACCCAGTCACCCCTCGAGCGATTTGAAATGAAAAGTTAGCTGCCATATTAACAGACATACGTGGTATAAAAAAAAGCAAAAAAATAAAAGATAAGAAAAGGAAACAAAAATGATATGTTAGGCAGTAAATAGCAACAAGGCTCGGTGACGAAATGTGTCCTTTGACATTTGATCGCACGCCAGCAACAACTGATAATCCTGGCCAGAGCCAGAGTCGGTGTCAGCGTTGCAGTCACACTCAGAGATGGAGGGGTTAAACTGGCTTTTCAACAGCTTTCGGCCTGCTTAATGGCCTGCTGCATTATTTAGCACGGCGCAAGCCAATAAAATGTCTTTAAAATACGGTCCCGTTAAGTTGTTGACTTTGAGCCGTAGCGCATTAAGCATGCTGATACCCAACTAGCCAAGGATACCAACAAGTAATTACACTTTCTTGAAAGAAGAAATTATTAAAGCTCTTACGAGGATTGCCCCGAGGACTTAGAATGGAATGCACACTAAAAACAAATAGCTCTATCGTATCAATAGCTGAATTATTGTTGGGAAAATCTGCAGATAATTTCCATTTAAAGAGTTTTTAGAATTCGATACAGAAAAGTTGGTTCACACGCAATTATAAAGTTGGCACACGTGCATTTGCTGAGCTCTTGAATTTGGGCTTTTCAAGTTTTAGTCGGGACGACTTTTACTTTACTCTGGCATCTTAATTTACTTTTGCACCCAGGCAGCTGGAAAAAGAAGTGCAGGCTCTGGCCTAAAACAACTGCAATGCGAGAGGCATATGATGAATCGGGGGAGGGGAAAGCAGCGCAGGGGTGCAAAGAATTACGGCAATTTCCGGCGCAATTTCTTGTGGCTGAACTTGCCTGGCTTCATCGTCGTCGTCATCGTCGTATGTTAACAGGCCAGACGCCCACACATACATATGAACTTCGTCCTTTTTTTTTTTTAGCTGGCGCTCAGCAGTGCAGTTAATTATAATTAAGACGAGTTAACTAACCACTTTGCCAGACACTTGAAAAGTGCTAGAGGGGGGAGGTGCGGGAGGCAACGGGGGACAAGCAGCAGCAGCAGCTTTTTGTGTGGTGCAATTTAAATCTTGTCGTTGTTATTTGTTGGCTTTAATTAAAGCTGCGTTCATTAAAACGATTGTTGGCTGCGCCCAAAAAGTAGGCCACAAAAAGTGTTGCATATTCAAATGGGGAAGGAGGCAACCACAGCCACAACAACAACGCTCGACAGTTATTCAATACGGCTTTGGATTTGTCCTGGCTGCTGTTGTATCAATGCAACAATGGGGCATGTTAGCCGTCAAGGAAGCTGCGAGCTGTTATGCAAAGCCGCCAGCGGCGACGTGCCTTCATTTGCAAGGACAATGCGACACAACGAGGCAAACGAGGATGTCTGACAAAACAACACAAAAAAAAGAGAAGGAAAAAAAGAAATACACATTGAAAGCGTCGAATGAATGAAACGGCTGACTGAGCTCAGGCAGGACACGCTGGATGACAGTACAGTAGAGACAGGAATGCTATTATAATAAATAAAACGCCTTTCACTCATAACTGCCGCACAATGCACAAACCAAAGCACTGAATAACTCTTATATATCTATCTATCTGTATCTGTATATATGTATGTGCATTTGTATCTCTGTTTGATTTAAGCAACGCAGCAAACAATGCAAACACTTTTAATATAGCTGATGGCAAGCACTTTCCATCGATGGCTTTAATCAGCGGTCTGCTGAAGTTTATCATAAGGTGCACCTTCTTCTGCAATTAAAGCCAACTGCTGCCGCCCATAAATATGCAATAAATATGTAGACACACTCACACACGTATTTACACTCACTTATGTGCTCCGAGGCTATTGCATAAAAATCACATTAACAATTTGCTACTACAAGAGTATTTTATTTTTATTGCTGGCTGTTTTATTTTTGTATCATACTATGCAAAGCACACACGCACTCACACATTGTGCACACATGTTGCCACCAACGGCAGGAAGCAGCAGGCAGCAACTGCCCAGGAGCAGAGCTGTGTTCTGCAATGTTGCTATCGAAAAGCGCAATAAAAACGCTTAATTTTTCACTTTTACACAAACGTGAATAACGCCTCCATTGTTGCTTTTGTTGCTGCTGCTATTGCTGTTGCTGTTGCTGTGTTGCTGAGTGTGCTGTCGCTTTTGTGTAAGCCATTTAAAAGTTATTTAATTTAATAACACGCACAAAACATGCTCCAAGTAAAAGCAAACGAACATAAATAAGAGACACACACTTTGTGCGCTGCATTGGCGACTAAAACGAGGCAACAACAAATGTCCGACAGACAGCTGAAGAGGGGCGAGTGCTGTGTGTGTGTGCTGGTGTCCCATTTGAGTCCTTATAGCATATGCGTGTTTTACTTACTCATATGTGGTTGCTGGAATATATATCTTATGCAAGTGGTTAAATGAAAAGTGTTAATCTAAAGAAAATATTGATTTTTAGACTCAACCAGCAAATATAAGTCTAATAGCAAGTGGTCAATTTAAAAGAGTTTAAATTAAAGTTAACCAAAGGTTGAAACAGAAAACATTAAACTAATATAAATTGGTTAAAACAGTTTAAGCTTAAGTTAATTAAAGATAGATTTTTAGACTCAGCAAATATAAATAAAAGAGTTTAAGTTAATCAAAGCTAGATTTTCAAACATGATTTTTAAGATTTTTAATCATGATAATATCATCACGAATAATAGTTCAGTACAATCCCTCACTTGAAGGTTACATGTATTAAGCTAATGCCAGTTCAGTTAACTTTTTTATGACGTAACTGCCAACTTTTGAATCCTTTGAATGGCTTAAAAAATATATATATATATCTGACTTTCAATTAAAATAGCATTTTTGCATTTTAATTGCATGCCGATAAGATTAAATTCACCAGAATACAAACAAACAAACCGTTCTTGAATAAATGAAATATAAACGAGAAACGATATGCCTCGAAATGAATAACCATTGATATTTAAGCTGCGGCAACAACAACAACAACAACAACAACAAAAACAACAGCAGTACAAAAATAAAATAACACAAAACAAAAAATCCAAAAATAAAAACGATTGCAAACAAAAGTGATTGTCAATTTGTATTTATGCTGGCTGCTGTTGTTCTTATTTTACAGATTTAACAACAAAGCGAACAAACTGCGGCCGCACACAGATTTCGGATTTGGGTTGAAAAGTGAAAAATCAGCAGTGCCCTGGACATAGAGGGGACAAGGACAGCTCGCAAATCCGCTCCACCCACAGGACCCAAGGCCAAATGCAATAAGCTGCTGCGAACGCATACAAAGCCAAACACAAAGCCAAAGTCTAAACCCCCGAAAGCCAAAAGCGAAGAAGAAGAGCAAACAGCTAGTAGTCGTTGTTGGTCCGGGAGCAGCCGCCAGGATTGCGTTCTTGTACTTTGGACACACGTGCGCCGCGGCTGCGCCGTTGCCGTTGCCGCTGCCATTGCCGTACCCGTTACCCCTGTCCGTTTCGTCCTTGCCAGCTTCAGCGTCAGCGTCGCCATCGCCTTTGGCAACGGCGGCCACAATGAAGCTGTCAAAACTGTCCAACCAGACGAACTCGCAGGATCCGCAGGCGGTTAACTCGCGTATCTTTGTCGGCAATCTGAATACATTTCAGTGCTCCAAAACGGATGTGGAGCGCATGTTTCAAATATACGGCCGACTGGCGGGTAAGTCACCATTTCACACACATTATTTACCTATGTTCGCTGTCTCATCTGTCGTTTTCCCTCTCTCTCTCTCTACCTGCAGGCATCTCCATGCACAAGGGCTATGCCTTTGTGCAGTTCACCAATCCGTTCGATGCCCGCAACGCCTGTCACGGCGAGGATGGCAAAACGGTGCTTAGCCAAACGCTAGGTGAGGCTTATTGTTTAATTTAGGAATAATTTGGGAATTCCATAAGATTTGACATAAACTATTTATATAAATCAATAAAAATAATAACGAGCTGTTAAATAAATGAACTCAGAGAAAATAATTCAAAATTGGCCAGCTTCAAAAAATGAGGAAACCCATCAAATTAATCTTAAGTATAAAAACAATTGAAAGTTCTAAGAAACTGTTCAGCTAAGCCAATATGAAGACATAATACTCCAATTTGGTTCATAAATATTATTATTTTTCATAAATATTATTATTTGATTTGTACATATAAAGTTTGCACATTCAAATTAAGTGCTTTACTTCATATAGATATATGTATGTATGTATATACATAACTTTAAACTTTTTCGTTCTATCTTAGCTTCTTTTGTGTGTATTGAGTTGTTGTTTTGCATAGACATTGCAGACCTTAACCCTCGCATAGTTGCATGTCCGATGTGGCAGAGTCAGAGCAGGTTAATGGCCGCCAGTGCCGGAAGTGCAGCACTAAAATCGAACAAGCGCGCGAAAAAAGCAACTTGGCGACTTGCCTTTGGAGCTGAGGAATAGTAATGGAGTAATAGTAATGGGGAGCCCTGGCTACTGTTACTGCTCCTGCTCCGGCTCCGGCTCCAACCCTGGCATGTGTAGTAGCCATATCTTAGAGCGCGCCCCGCCAACTAACTGTCTGCGTATTTTGTGCAACGGAAGTCGCTGCAGGCCGCAACTTAAAGTGCTGCCCCAACATAAATCCTTGCGCGATACTTATAATGAAATTTCAATGTTGTGTGGATATATGTATATGTACGTATATGTGTGTGTATGTGTGCGTGTGTGTGTGTGACTGTCTGCGCTGACTACCTGGCAGGCTGACAACTGACTGTTTGTCGATTTAATTTAAACGCTTAATGAAATTTCAAGCCCCTTCGCACGTCACATGCAGCTGCAATGCAACAGGGGGAGCGGGGGGCACATGATATACAGATAGATGACAGAAGGCAGAATCCGTGGAAGCCAGTAGAGAATCCTTCGCATTTTTTCATGTGCCTCATGTGTGTCTCGTGTGAGGAACAACTTAATGCACTTAGCGAGCTATGTCATGACGACTGCGATGCGTGATGCGTGATACAGGATGCTGTCATATTCATACGACCCGTTGGCGATGTGCAATGAAAACTTTTACAGCGATCACAAAAGACGATTTTGCTGTTGCTGTTGTGTTGTTGTTGTTATTCCTTGCACACTGCTTATGCAAATGCAGCAATGCTAATTTCACTGATTAGAGCCAAGCGAAAAGAGAAGCTCAAATAAAATAATACCCCGCTCTGAGCACTGAGCACTCGAGTTGAGTGTCCGCTGTAATATTTCATTGCGACGCACCATTGACTTTTAAGCGGCAGTGTGGCAATGTTGCCTGGGCCAGCGTTAAACCGATTGCCTTAAAACTTGCGGAAATCCTTCTTACGCTTTTATCCTTAATCTTAATTATAGCCTGCCAGCAGCCCAGTCCCACTTCCAGTCAAGGCAAAGTGCCGTTCCAGACAAACCGAAGAAATTCTTGAGAACAAAAAGGCAGTAGCAAAAAAAAATTATATGTAAAGCTGCCGCACCCCACAGTCCAGTAATTTGTAGTTATAGCAACTGCCTCACAATCAACCACCCCCCTTGACTGGGGCTTGTCTTCTTCTTTTTGTTTTTTTTTTTGTTTTTTTGGGCGCGTTGCTTTTCAGCCACCCTGCGGCACAGCCGTCGCACTTCAAACTTTGTCATGAATTATGATGAACGAGCGCGAACGAGCCGAACTTGCCACAAAAACCTACATATAAAAAAACAGACGACTGTCGCACCCTTTTCATTGAAAAATGAAATGTATAATGCATTGGGGCACGATTTTGACTTTTGCTTAGGCTCGCTTGAAATGTTTTTGTAGAGTATAGAGTATTAAGTATTTGTGTTGGCTCATAAAAGTGATATTGATTTTTATGCTAAAAAATATAATTTTTTTTTAGTTAGTTGAATAATTTTAATTATATGTTAAAAGGAATATTTGTGAGTGTTGGTTAAGTTTTTAGTAGTGTATATAAGCGACGGTTTTTAACTGTTTAATCACCATTTATCCTTTTATCCTTTTTCAAAATCTGACAATGTCTTTGGTCGTTGTTAACTGCGTTTTTCATTTATATTTTTTTTTTTTATTAAGATTAATGATTGCGAGTCAGATTAAATGATTATGGTGTTGCAGTCGGACAACAAATGCACACGGCCTGTGTTTTGTTTTTAATCACTTAGAGTTCTCAACATTTGCATAATGAAAAACCAACAAATGTAAAAAATCTAAATTTGCGCATAATAGAAACGGAAATGTCATTGTCTCCGTTCTTACTTAGTCAGCCGCTTCAAAGGCACAATATGTTTTGTGGAGTCTTTTGGTGTAAGGCAAATATGCTATTGTTGCCTAGTTTATTTGTGGGAATACTGTTAAATTTTATACTGGTTTGTTGCCCTCTCTTCCATTTTCAGATGTCAACATGGTAGCGGAGCCGAAGGCCCATCAAATTGGAAGGAAACGCCAGAATGTCAGCAAAACGGGCAACGATTGGTGAGTGCCTAAACAAAAAATGCAAAAAAAAAACAATTTCAAATACAATTTCATGCTTCACATTTTAATTTAAATAAATGCCTGTGTTTAGAGCAAGTTTTTGCGCAATTTAATGCGGCCATGTGGCGCTCATTTGGAGTTTATTTACATATCATTTAACGGCTTGGTTTGGGACTAGGCTGAAGGTTTCTTTTTGCTTATTTTTTTTATTTGTTTGCAGTTTGGGCGACAGCCGCACACACAAATAAATAAATAAGGCACAATCCATCAGGGCATGGACATGGACGTATTCGTATTCGTCTCCTTTGTTTCAACGCCGGCTCACATAAAATATTTCGGCTGTCAACTCTATGCGAGTTTTTCGTTGCCACTTCCGTAGCTCCGTCTCCGTATATAACTCCGTCTGTGTCCGTGTCCATGTCCGTGTCCGTGTCCATGTCTGTGTCTGTGTCTGGGTCAGTTGTGTATTGTTTCGAGTGCTGCGTCCACACACACTACGTAGCTGAAACTGTGTACACACGAAAAAACAAATAATAAAAAAAAGGAATGACTGTCTGTGAGTGACAGTTGCAATGTATGCTATAATATCCTTGCGCTTGGTCCTGGCGCTGACATGTGCACTTGCTTGTCCCTGGCGCGGCCTTAATGATGACTGAGCGAGCGCCCCGGCACCATTCACAATTTATTTCGGACGACTTGCAACTCGTGTGGAAATATTTAATTTAAGCTTAATGACACCGAAAGGAAGTGCGTTAAGGCTTTAAAAAGGTCGAATACGAACCACCGACAACGACTTGATTGTAATTAAAACGCAAACATTGGTGCTGCTGTTCAGGTGCTCGGTCTGTCTATAGGCTCGTGTTTGTCATTTAAATGCCTGCTCTCAGTCCATTTGACCGCACACAAATTGACCGTAAAGCCACAATTGTTTGGCCCCGACGACCGCATACCCCACCCATGTTGGCCTCGATCGCCAAACGATATGAATACTGCCTCCAATATTCGACCACAAAATGGATACTGACGCTGGCATTTGTATCAATCACAGGCGACACACAAAACAAGCAGTCGTCTGTTGGAACGATGTTCGATGGTTGCGAAAGGGGGATAAAGTTACACATAATTGGCAAATGACAATTGTAACGACGACATAACAGTAACTGGGGGCGAGTCCTTAACAAATATTGACTGACGAGCAGGGAGGCAGTTAGGTCGATAGGCAACAGTTGGCAGACTGTTCATTTCTATATCCGATACCCTTTAAAAATTACATAAAAAATAAGCATCTGCGTTACATGTTTCCAGATTTTAGCTCAGCATCAGGTCGAAACAATCCGAAAACTACATTTCTTATTCGTTTAACGTTTCGTTTCTTATTCGCTTTAAAACGTTTGAGTTTGATAGAATGGGTACAGGGTGTCTTAAAGTCGAGCTTTCTCTCTTAAAGCACTCTTACATATTTGGGTGGCATTCATTTTGGGGAAGTGGTTGCATTGACACCTCAATTACAGCACTTGCCACAACTAATGAGCTGTCGCTCGTTGAATCTATTTTTGCAGGGACTACTTCTATGATAGCTACTGCTCATCGGCGCTGCTGCGCGGCGGCGGAGGCGGGGGTGGTGCCAATGGTGTGCGTCCCAAGAAACGCAAGCGTCTGATGGCCAGCAACAACAGTCTGGCAGCGGTTGTGCAACAGCAACATCAGCAGCAACATCATCATAGCGCTGCTGCAGTTGCAGCGGCTGCTGCTGCTGCTGCGGTACATCATCAGCAGCAGCAGGCGGTACAGCAGCAGCAACAGCAACACCAGCAACATCAGCAGCAGCAGCAACATCATCATCATCAGCAGCAAGTTGCTGCTGTTGCTATGGCAGCGATGGCCAATTTGTTGCCACAGCAGCAGCTGTTGCTGCATCAGCAGAATTTACTATCAAATGCGGCGGCTGTGGCCACAACAGCGGCCACGACAGCGGCGCCCGGCACACTTCACTGGTCGCAATACAAACAGGACCAGCAGCAACAGCAGCAACACCAACAGCAACAACAGCATCAGCAGCAACAGCAACAGCAGCAGCAATTTGTAGCCGCTGCCACAGGTTTCCAGTTGAAGAGCGTCATCGCCGGGCAGTCCACGACTTCGCCACAGAATGCAAAGTCAGCAATAATTGCTAATCAAACAGCACTCGTGGAGCCGTACGGTGCCTTTTCCCAACAGATATCGCATCACCAGCAGCATCAACAGCAGCAACAACAGCAACAACAGCAGCAACAACAGCAACAACAACAGTTGAGCTGCCTGCTTCAGCCGTTGACTTTGGCATTGTCCCCACAGCAACCGCAGTCGCTACAATTGCAGGGCCAACTGATGCAACAACAACAACAGCATCAGCATCATCAGCAGCAACAACAGCAACAACAACAACAACTACATCAACATCAAGAGCAACAACAACAGCAGCATGCACAGGAGCAATTAAGTTTGCATCAACATTGGGGACCTTTCAAAGTCTACAGTGAGTATTAACTCGATTTGTTTACATTTAGGTTATCTTCATGATGATAGCAGTAATCGATTGCTATTTAAGATTTCCGCATTCATAAGCAAACAATTCGTTGTTAATTGCGAACATCTATAGAAATTGTGTACTCTCTAATTTAAAGTTATCATTAAATATTTGCTTTATAGATAGGGTCTCACTGCTTTGCACACAGAGAGAACACAGAGAACAGCTAGTTGAAATTTCAATTATGCCAGCTATCCAGCTCACAAAAGCTTTAGTATTATTCATTATCGATTTTGGCTTTGTTAAACTTGTCTAATAATGCCTGCTGACGGGGATTAATCGCTTGTGACTCTGAAATGTGTCAAAGTCACAGACCTGGAGTTAATACATACAATCTTCTTGCCGTTTTAATCGCATCCTGCATCCTGCAAGTTGTCCACGCCGAACAGCCACAAGTGACTAAGAACTACACATTTGCAATTCCTTCGCAGCAGCGTTTACCGTCCGCATATGTTAACGGTTTGCTGAGTCTTAAAGCTAGCCTGTTGACAAACAATTTGAAGCCCCTGAGCAACTCACCTGAGCCGCAATCAGATCAGCAATCACAGCAGCAGAATTCTCCAGAGCACATCTCGGATCTTCAAACCATGAAATCCTTGCAGCACGAGAATAACGATGGACTGCATCAGCAGCTGAGCCAACTCGAAGTGGATCTGAAGAAACAGGATGACCAGCTACATCAACGAGACTTGCAGTTCGCTGTACAAATTTCCGCGGAGCAACAACAGCAATTGCACCAGCTAATTGAGAAGCTCGAGGCACAGAACCAGGGACCCCAACAGCTGCCAATGTCAATGAGCCCTCAGCAAGCAGCGCTACCAGATATGAAATTGGAGCTGCCTTCATCCAATCAAGCGGATGGCACGCCAAATTCCAGCCTTCAAATGCAACTACTGCAGCAAATTTCTAACTATTTTGGACAAGGACAGCCACAACAACAGCAGCAGCAACAAAATCCACAAAGACAATCGCAAAAATCTCAGCAATTGCGGTTGAATGTTGCACAGTTGTCACCATTATATCCAGATGACCAAGAAGGCGATGCATATCCTGATAACAAAACAACAACGGAAGCAGATGAGTGCAATGACTTCATGGAAACAACCAAGCGAACCACACAGAGGCCAAGGCCAAAAATCACAACATCTGCGCCTTTAGATAATATAAAGGCAATAACAATATGTGTAGAAAATGGCCTATTACAATCGACGACCACTGTTCAGCCCAAGGTTCAGAAGGACCCCCAAAAGGATCCCAAAACTAAGCCTAAAGCAAAGCCCCAAAAGAAGCCTCAAGCAAACACAACACTCGATACAAGCTGTGAAACAGAGACTAAATCGAAGACCACAGCCAATCCTTTTAATATGAGCAAACTTTTCAACTTATCGCACAAGTTGTTTGGAATGAAGGAAGGAATGAAGCAGAACACGTCCCAGCAACGAATTAATCGGGATGCAAAATCTAATAATGAAATCTCTATAAAGCTTGATGCGATTGCAACGCTGCTACAACATCGTAATAAACATAGTGATCCATCTCAAAATGAGTTCAAGGAGCCGGTTCATCAGAGGGAACCAATACAACAGCCTCAAGAGAGCAAGAGAAGAAGAATAACTAAGGCATGGAGAAAGGTGAAGAGTCGCAGGCAGCGTGGGGTCGTTAGCAGGAAGCAGATGCTGCAGGCTGAGGCAAAGATTTGGCCTATCAGAATATCATATTAGGATTGTATGAAAAGAAATTTTTATTTATGCTGATAAATATATTTTATAATTTGTGCTCAGTTATTTTATGATGATGATGATGATTTGAGAAGTTTTTTAGAAGTAATTTCCTTCTACTACTATTTTATACGCCATGAGCTACATATGGAATTCATGCCAGGCAGCTTCCTTAGAATAATTGCATTAGAATCCATATTTTATATCTGTTTCGTTATTGTAGGCAATCCGGACACATTAATCTGTGGCAACTGCCGGGAATGCTTCAGCGAGCTGTCTGAGTTATTGGACCACAAGAAAAGTTACTGCAAGCTGAGGTTCACATGCAAGTGCCAGGATGTGGCCTTTGCCGCAAGTAAGTCGTCAGCAAAAGAGGGCGTGGCATATGCTGTCTGCAATTAATTTATGATTGTTAAACACTTTTTGCCAAGGCATTTGTTCGCCTTATGTCCATGTAGATGTGTGTGTTTATCTAAGGCCACATTCTATGGAGATTGCTTGTTGCAAGTCAGCAACATCTGTCCGTTTGCCTGTCTGTCTGTCTGTTCGTCCTGCACTTGGCTGCAAATTCATTTAAAATTGAGTTATTTATGCGACCAAGCCCAGCCCAGTCCTATTTTCCGCAAATTCCAACTTAAATAACTAATTAATTCTTGCTTGTTTCCCCCACACACATTTACGTATATAGAAACGCCGCCAACGAGCGCCAAATTGCTTTGCGCCGTTTGCAAGGATGCATTCACCAATCCCTGGGATTTAATGGTGCACGCACAGGCCGCACACATGGTTAACATTTACGAGCTGGGCGATGAGGCCGCCAACGTTGTGACTACCGCCAATGGCAACGGCAATCCTAGCCCCAACAGCAACAACAACAATGCAAACGATGCAACTGCAATTGCAGGCAATGTTGCTGCTGCTGCTACTGCTGTTGCTGCTGCTGTTGCTGATGATGAGGCAACAACCATAACAAAGCACATGCCAACGTCAGCAACACTTAACAAGGAGCCAAATAACAATAACAAAATTAGCAACAATAACAACAACAACAACATCATCAATGGACACATGTCGCCCATTGCCAACGGCAGCAGCAACGATGTCGTTGCAGTTGCAGCAAATGGCATTGATGTTGCTGCCGTCGCAGTTGCAGTTGCTGCTGCTGCTGCAGCCAACAACAACAACAACAACGATGGCCATGTCAGCAGCGATACGGAGACGCACAGCATGGACATCAAGTTTGGCCTCTGTGCCAGTCCCAAGGAGGTGCGTTAAACTCTGCACAAGTATATCAAATGATGGCTTTTGCTATAGCCAAATGCCTTCTTCCTGTTTTTCTTCTTACAGGATCAACAGCGTGATGATCTGTCGCTGGATGGACGACTGTCCAGCAGCCCGCAGACGCACCATTCGGATGATATCAATGTGAATATTAAGCTACTAAACGGTTCGGTGTCCTCGCGCGGCAGCTCGCCTGGCTTGGAGTCCGATGAGCCGCCGGCAACGCGCGCCTGCATTGTCCGAACCCTGAGCATTGTGAGTATTAGAATTAACGAATTATTTTTTCCTAACTTTCGTTGAGTCAAAAACTAAATATAATAATAATCTGGATTAAGTGGGAAACATAATATTTTGAATAAGAGCTGACTTATTGGAATAAAATAAAATTAGATTAGTTTGATATTGTTTCTCAAAATTATTAACATATTTCCCAATTATTTTTTCATTATTTCAGGAGGCTGCCGGAGCTACAACCACGCCAACTGCGAATGCCTTGAGCCTAATGTCCAATGGCCTCAGTTTGGCACTGGCACCGCAATAGGCCAACTCGCAACCGACTGGCTTTAAGTAAAATCAAAAGCGTTGCATCCGTATCCCGTTATATAATGAGTTTAGATAATATCGTATGTGTTAGATTTGTGTGCAGATCGAGAGAGTATTTAAAATGCTCATATTGCTTTTGGCTTTTGTGTACTGTATTGAGAATAAGTATGTTATAGTCAGTGGGATGCAAGTGCAATTTATTCAGTATTTTTGTACTAGACTTAAACTGAGAAATGAAAACGTAAATTACCGAAAAACATATCATTTTTAATTAGCAACTAGGTATTATTGTAGCTATAACAATTACAACTAATTATATACAATAGTATGTATGTATCAATGTATGTATGTACTATTTAAATTATATAAATAAATGCCTATCTAGTCTGTTTTCGTTTTTGTGTTCAAGCAAACATATTTTGGGTTTCAAAACTGCATATGAGAACAAATAGGTAAAAAAGATAAGGAGAATACCAAAAAGCAACTTCGGAAACTGTTCACGTCAAAAGTTCACGAATTATGAGTAAGGATAAGTTAAACTGCATTATGTAGGACAAATGAGCTTTGTATATATTCACCAATACAAAACAACTAACAAAGTCAACTACTTAATTATTGTTAGCTGACAAAATACCCTCACAAAAAAAAAACGTATATTTTGTATACAGTTACGTATAATAATTTAACTAATATTTAATATGTAACATGCCAACAATATTATTATTCAAAATACGTACCATTGTATATCATATGTAGCATAGTGGCAACAGGTGTTTCAAAAACAACAGAAAAACTTCTGCAAGTGTCCCACAAAAAACTAAAAAAAAAAAAAATTAAAGAGCAAAAACCCAGAAGGTTTAATGTTATAATTATGTAAACGTATTAATATTTAAAGTAAACATAAAAAGTACTTGCATAAAAGCGTATACATATATATATAATTTGCAGCTATGTAAATAGATTAGATCTACAACAAAAAAATATAATGAAATATTGTAAACAAGTAACAACATTCAATTCAGTGTCCTCCAGCTAAAAATGTAAACAGGCAGAAAAATGTATTTAATAAAAGAATATTATACAAAACATTCTGTTAAATAGTGTTTTAACTGGAAAATCCACTTTAACCACCAATAAACGAGGGTCTACTGAAGAAAAGCGAAAGTTGCTTTTCTCATTTCATATGGATGCTGTTCTCAGTGAGATTTCAGTTTCGGTGCACATTTGAAATTCTATTTCAAACTCTCATTAAAATAAATGATGATCAACTGCACACGACGACACTTGTGACTAGCGACAGACGACGGGCGACAGAGTGTGTAAACAGCAACAGCAGCAGGACAACAACAAGGACATTGCAAACATTGTTGAAAGCAAAGCGCACGATAATGAAAAGCGCCAACAAAAGGTGAGCGCAAGTGGGTGCACAAAAGAGAGGCCAGCGTTGCCAGAGACTGCCTCACACTCCACGAAAAGTTTTTGAACACAATGCCAAAATGCAGTTAACTTTATTAAAATGCGCAACGAAAACGACTCGCACCGTGTTGTGTTACTGTTTGGATGCTTGTCCTTGCCGCTGGCTCCTCGTCCCGTGCCCAAACATTTTTATTGTCTGGGTCTGCAGCGTGTGGCGGCCATTTAGTTTCCGTTTCTGTTTGGAGGTCGAGTTAAGCGCCTGCGGTCGAGCCACATTCTGGATTTAAAATGCATAAGCAAAGTGTAAACTGGTACAGACTGCAGCAGCCGCTTTTCAATTTGAGGCCGGGCAACCTTAAAGTACGCTGCGGCTAATTAGAATGCCTCGCCCAGGTGCGCCACAGTTCGCAGTCCGCAATTCGCAGTTTCAGTTGGCGCAAAGGTAACATTTAGCCAACTGAAATTACGAGTGGCAGCTCCCGCTGACTGGGGACCTTCCACTCCACTTTACTTTACAGTATGTTTGTGTGTCGCAAATTACGCGAGCTTAGCCCAATGAAGTAATTGAAATTGCACCGAAAACTGGAATTCACACCTAACAGACACGGCGTTTGCGTGATGCGGCAACTGTGCGGGCGTAGAAACTAAAGGCTATCCCTTTGGGGCCACCGCGTACCCAGTTGTACAATAAGCAACGCCCGTTCAGCAAAGAGTATATAAGGCGAAGACTTGACATACGCTTGCCTGACTCAGTCAACGTTGCCTGTACGCGTCGGTACGGTAAACTCGGAATCGGAAACGGAATCTTAGTAGTCGGGCTCCAATACGGTTATGTCGACTAACAGCACACAGCCGCAGACGCCCATCAATGGGCTGGAGGTGCCGAGGCAACCGACTTTTGCCACCTCTAATCAGTGGAAGAGGGCGGCCCTGATGACCAGGACGCTATCAGCTGCCAGGGACAACTCGGATGATAGCGAGGAAGAGGTGGATACCAAGCAGCAGATCAAATATGGCAGCGGCTTCCAGGCGGCCAAGGCGATTGTTCATGAGTATTGTGATTATAGTACCATTCACGGCATACGATATCTGGGCGAGAAGAAGCGACCCTGGTTGGAGCGTTTGTTTTGGGTCGGTGTTTTTATGCTCTCGATATTCACCTGCTTCAAGCTAACACTCAACATCTGGGACAAGTGGAACAACAATCCTGTGATTGTGAGTTTTGCAGAGAAATCGACGCCAGTGTGGCAAATACCCTTTCCATCTGTCACTGTGTGCCCCGAGACAAAGTCTCGCCAGACAGCGTTCAACTTCACGGACGTCTATTGGCAACTTCGCGATTTTCGCAACAATGTCAGTGGTGTATCTGATCTTACCGCAAAGGAGTGAGTATATTGTTGATGACCACATTTAGTTTAAATAAGCAGTAACAAAACATCTGTAACCTAACATGTTACTATGTACTTAAAATTGATATCGATGTCGATCGATAATATAAATATATACATATATTTATATATTGCAAAAATTATCACAGAAAATCAACATTCGGCGCCGTGACTCAAGTGTGCGATGCTCCGCTGCATGACATTGACTACGGTATGAAGACCCGAAAGGGAATTGAGATCATCGATGAACTGAGCGACGTAATACCTCTGTTTGATGAGACCTATCTGGACTGCAAGTGGCGCAATGCGCCCATCAAGTGCAATGAGATCTTTCACAAGTTTGTCACCGAGGATGGCGTCTGCTACAGCTTTAACTCACTGAGTCCCACTGAGATCTTTCGAGCCGAAGGGTGAGAACTAGCTCTACTTTGAAGTTAAAGTACTAAGAATATTTATTTAGCATTATACCCGACATTGTCTTTCGCGAGGAGAATCGTCAGACCACGGAATGGAATGTGGAGGATGGTTATAGCATTAGTGCCAACACAGAGACCTATCCGCATCGTGTTTTAGGTCCGGGCGCCAAAGCTGGCTTGTATCTGTTTATGGGCGGCATTGAAGAAGATTTCGATGATATGTGTCGTGGACCGGTGCAGGGCTTTAAGGTGTGTATTGCACGAGAATGTGTTGCATATTTAGGTTACCACACATAATGTTACTTGCCAATTAGATTCTGTTGCATACGCCAGGTGAGGTGGCACAGGTGACACGACAATACTTTCGCATACCCTTCGATCAGGAGGTTCTCATATCGATACGACCCAAAATTATTACCACCTCGGATGGCCTCAAGCACTATGAGCCCCATCGCCGACAATGCTACTTCCAGAAGGAGCGTCATCTGCGATACTTCAACATCTACTCACAAACAAACTGTGAACTTGAGTGCCTGGCCAACTTTACTCTTACCAAATGCGGCTGCGTCAAGTTCTCCATGCCGCGTGAGTATCGATCAGGTATTTGCAACCTATTTAAGACTAATGTATTTTTTGCAGGCAATCTGAATGTGCCCGTTTGTGGTGCCGGCAATTTGAAGTGCTATAACGATGCCGAGGATGAGCTGTTGCTCAAGGAGTTCCAGCAGGGCATGGCCACTGAGGATGAGAACTATCGCGGCCAGACGGATTGCAATTGTCTGCCATCCTGCACCTCCATTGCATATGAAGCGGAAATCTCTCAAGCCGATTTTGATTACAAGACAGTTGCCAGCAAGGATAAGGCAGAGGGTGATGCGGAATCAAAGCGCGAAGGGTAAGTAACTTTGAAAAAGATGACCCTTTATCAGTCTCAATTTCGAACATTTCGTTGGCAGCATGAAAATGTCGCGTGTTTCGATATTCTTCAAGGAGGCACAATTTCTTACCTCGCGACGCTCGGAACTTTATGGCACCACCGATTTTCTTGCCAATTGTGGTGGTCTTCTGGGTCTCTTTATGGGTGTCTCCATGCTGAGCATTGTGGAGCTGGTGTACTTCTGCACGGTGCGTTTGATTTCCAATTTGCGAATGCGTCGCAAGACACGCAAGGAGTTATCCCTGACAAGGGATCCCAACAAGGAGGCCTAGTTTGGGGCTACGTTGAACGCCGAAATGAAGACAACTGCTTATCAATAAACCAGAGGTTTCCCTTTCTCTTCGTATATGTCTGTGTGTGCGTGTGTTGTGTTTAAACTGCAAACAATGGAAATAAATTTGTACTCTTAGCACAGTCAGCAATTGAGCTCGCAGTTGGAGTTGAACTTTTGGAATAGGATGCCACTTGAGATGGCTGATAGGATAGAACCCGCATTGCTGCTGCCAAAGTCAAACGTTTGTGGTCTGTTGTGTGTGCATTTCAAATGGAATTAATTATTTTATTGTGTGATTTGCTGCTGCAATTCAATTCGATTGTCAAAAGTCAATAGAGGCTAGTCGTCTCCAGTCTCATATGTTATGCAACGGCAGGTCTTTGATTTGCCTGCCAGCAAGCAGTTAGTAGAAATGAGATATAGATATCTGAAGGGAAAGCCCCACCTTTCGCAGGGCAAACAACTCAACTCGACTCAGTTCAACTCAGCTCAGCTCTTAACTCAAGTTGTGTGCGTGCGGCTCTAATGGAAATCCAATTGAATTAAGTTAATTATGCTGGCAAATATTTAAACAATAGCTGCAATTTATGTACACACTCACACACTCACACACACACACACACAGTCTATTACTTGTAGTGGTTTTAAGCTATGAGCTGCAGTTGTCATTTGGTTGAATTCAATTTGCATGCACTACTCGTGGCCATTATTAGCATATAATTTGCAATGGCAGCACGCAACTTGTGTGCAACGGTTGTGCAACAGTTGTGTGCCCGCTACGTGCTCAAAAACTACTGAAATATGCATGACACCAATACACACATGGCTTACTTCGCGCTGTTGAGTTCATTATGGCAACAAGTGTCGAAATGTGTCGAAATATTGCAAATAAAATTGACACATTTGCATACTAATAATAAAACGATGCATGTGGAAAACTGGATGCCGCTGAGTGCAACAAAGGCGGTTGCACGTTGGGCGCAGCCTTATCCTACCCCTAGGCATAAAATATGTGCGTGTGTGTGTGTGTGTGTGTGCAGTTGGCACTTTTCACTTCCACGCTTCATTTGTGCACGCCAATTTCATTCATATGTATGTAAGTTAAAATGAAATTTATGACAATTTCATATTGATGATGTCTGGCGAGGCTGTCTCCAGAGGTTTATTGATACACATAAATTTCAAATAATTGTTACCTTTCAAAGAAAATAAAATAATTTAATTCCTTTCGATATAAAAGTTGTTAAGCGAGATATTTGTCTCTTTGGGCAAGTCCATAATATTTAACATTCATATTAATAATTTATTTTTTATAAAAAAATGTTTATTAATCAGTAAGAATTCGATCCCCGGTAGCATATGCTAAGATGGTGAAGAGCTTCAATGGATACAGTTATATCAATATATGTTCGACAACTTTTTGGGCAACACTCGAAACAGTTTTGTGTGTGTCGCATTACCAGCCAGACTGTGAGAGAGACATAATGTGACATTGGCTATTAAGGACTGAAAGCAGCTCGTCAACTCTCGTCGATGTCAGTAATCAATTTGCATTTAAAAGCCAGACAGCAGACGGCAATAAGAAGCGAATAAGTCTTGAATAACATGACATTTCACATTTGGCAGCAGCTGCAACAACAATCGTACCTTGACAGGCGCAAAACTCTATAACAATATCAATAAAAAAGTTGTTTGGCAATTGCAAGAAATTGCTGGGAATTTGTAATTAAACTTTTGCAACACAATGCAATGCAAGTTGCTGCCGCTGTCCGCAGTGTCTGGCAGCAAAAACAACAATCAAAATGCCAGGCAACAGGCAACAAATCAGCAACAATAACAAACAACAAACAATCGCGGCATTGGCCAACGTTCGCTTCATTTGCTTGGCATGGCTTTAAATTTCCGGTTTCCGGTATTAGGAGCCGCATCACCACCCACCACACAACGCTCTCCTCAGACTGTGCACCGCTGTTTGGTCGCCATTGGCGGCCATGTTTGTTTGTATTTAAGTCGGTTTCTGAGCAACATTTTGCGGCATTCAACAGCACGAGGCTGTCATGTCACAAGCGGCTCACCTGAACAGCCAGTCAGCCAGTCAGCCAGCCAGTTGGCAAGCAAGGCTCCTAGTTAGTTTGGCTTTTGAACTGACTGCTTAAGCGGAAATGACTTGAATGCTTTTGCACGGCACGCACCCACACACACTCACACACACACACACACACACACAGAGAGAGAATCACATAGTCGACACACTCGTGTCACACAAGTGGCATATGTGGAATTTCGCACTCGACGCCTACCTTTGTGGAGGGCGTTGGCGAAAACTTTTGTGAAACGCGATTAGCGGTTTGCATTTTGTTTGCTGCTGTGTCTGAGCCAAAAGTCGTTTGCATATATATATTTATACATACATACATGTATATATAAAGACAGTTAGCTGCAACAAACAACAACAATGCGCATTGCAGTAATTGCAGATTTTAGATTCTCAGCCGTAGTTTGAAAAGTCATTAAAAACTTCTGTGAGCTCTCACAGAAACTTTGAAATGTTATTTCGAAATTTTTGATTAAACCGTTTGGCGGCGCATTCCCGCAAGTGAAACAAGAAAGATTTTGCGCCAAGACAATTAATGAAAAATGCATGCCAACCAAATGGCAAATCAATGTTTATCGTGACATCAATTGCGAATTGACAAGCACACACATTTGTGCAAACACAAATTGTACATATACATTGTCACGCACATATATCCTTGTTGTGGTTGGTGTGATAAAGCGGATGGAATTTGTATGCAAACCGCGCACTAAATTAGATTCTTTTTTACTGCATTGGCATCGCCTGTTGATGATGACAACGCCATCATCTAGGATGCGGCTGCCTGACTCCTGCCTGCCTGTCTTTTGGGTTTGTCCTTGCAGCAGCAACAGCAGCACGAACCATAAAATGCGTAAGCTCGTTAAAATTACAGGCGTCGCTTCCTTTTATAATACGAATAATGATCGACTGATGGGTGGCAATATACATATATAAATATATATAGTGGGTGGTGGAATATGTGGTATTGATTTGACTTTTGTCGTAATGCATAGTGAAATGTTTGATTTCGCCTCCAGTCTGGATACGGTATCAATAACCCCAACCCTCCCAGTAAGATGAGGGCGCGCATAAAATGTTAATGAGCGTGCGAAGCGCTTGTTAAATGTGCTAACGGTAAGTTTGTTTGTCATATAGATATTTTACTCCTAATAGTAGCATAAGGCCCGATAATCAAATATAATTGGAGTATTGCAGCTGACTGGTTATAGCCAGGTACACAAAACAATTCAAACAGATTATTCTCAAAATAAAATTCACTCATGAATATTTGAACAAAACAAAATTGAATATCCCTTAATATCATTAGGTATAGATTGTTAATAATATTAACACACAACAATATTGAAAAGTCATATTTATTAATATTTAATATTTGTAATACTATTATACATGTATATTAACTATTCATAATTTGATTAATTTTTGATTAAATAATCTCTGCGAAAGCTAAGCAAAGAGCAAAAAATCTAAAACAACAACGTCTATACTGAAACTAAATTGTTTGCTCATATCTTTACGAGAACTGCGCTCTGTTGGCCCAGAAAACATAAATTAAATACACTCGCATACAGACTGGAGAGACTCGTACTTATTATGCATTACCTAATGAAAAGTGGGGTTGGGCCCGAGAGCCGACACTGTTGTTGGAACTCTCCATGGGGTTGGCCGAAGACGAGGCGGTGCGGGGCGGGGCGGGGCGTAAGCAAATAATAAATAAATAAATAAACGAAAAGCGCAAATAACATTTGAGCGCCAGATTTAATTTCTAACGTTGAGTGCGCATATTAAAACAGGCAACGAGGCCGCAGGAGAGGCAGGACTGGCAGGCATACAGAAAGCCAAAAGGCATCGTGGCTGCGAGCAACAAACAAAGATGATGCGGATATCACTGCGTCTCTGGTGTTAGTGTAACTGCAACGGAAATGCGGGATAACAAACAGCGTTGGAGATGGAAGAGGCAGCCTCTGTGTTGACTGCGGGCTGGCGGAATGAATAGGGGAAGCCCCACTCCCAAAAAAAAAAAATAAAACAAACAATAAAAGCGCTGGCAAATGTAGAAATTTAAACACGACAAGAGCATAAGAAGGGAGGCGTGGCGGAAGGCGTAATAGAAGTTAGCGCGGATAAACAATGAATTACGGAATCATGAAAGCAAATTGACTTTAATGCAAAAATCAAATATTTACACAGTGCGAGAAAAGCGGAGAGGCAATGCAATTGAAAAGTAGAAAGATGCAGAGACAAACAGACAATGAGGCAGACAGGCATACACACAGACAGACAAATAGTCAGATAGTCAGACAGATAAAAGACACCGAAATACAAACACAAACAAAGTGAACACACATAGCCACAAAGTGAGGTTATTTTAGACGATGCTCTGGCCCCAAAAACTCGTTTCGGCACTTAAATGCCAATACACAAACACACAAGCTCACACACACACACACACACGCATACATACATGCCTGAGCTTAGATATGACTAAGGGAGGATTATGAGGGGAGTGTGAAGGGGCAGCTTTTGTGCGCCGTTTGGTCTGTGGCGTATCCGGTTTTTGAGTGTACGTTATTAGCCCGCTGCTGTGGCTGTCCAGCGTGTCTGAATTTTACGATTTCATTCATTTTTGTGGCTGCCATTTTACGCCACAAAATATGCAACAAAATTTTATTTCCAGAACTCTGCACATCTGCAATGGGGTAAATAAAAATAAAAACTATTATCTAATGTTCTGTAAAGAAAATCGCAAACATTTGAAATGCAACTCGCAATTTGTTCAAGAATTTCTCAATTAGAATACGAGCAACGAATATTTCCCGTTTCGCTCCGAAAAGGAAAGTGTTATGGAAAGGATAGCAGTGGCATAGAAGAGGATGCATTGCACAAATCTGAAAGCCATAAAAGTGTCGCTTTCAATTGTGTAGCACACACCCAAATCAAAAAACAAACACAACTCGACAAGCGACAATCGACAATCGAAGCCAACAAGTGAAATTGAAATATCGCACGGCTACAAATTGATGATGAAGTTTGTTGGGAGTCCTGTGGCGTTTTGGCCTCTTTATAGCTGTATGGAAGGCATATCGATTCAGTTGCCTGCTTTGCCAAAACGATTGTAACTTTTAGAGACACACTTTTATCACAATAATTGAAAAAGTTGTACATTTTAACATTATTGCACAAACTCATTCCGTTATTAAGTAATTCCTTCTCTATCTTTAAAATTGAAAAGAGCATTCTAGACTCGACTACCAATCTTTCATATATATTGCTAATTTTTTTTTTATTTATCACAAGCCCACATATTACTTTTTATGGCAATGACTGGCGGTGATTGACACCTCGTCTGGCAATAAATTTTTAATTTTCAAAGCGCCGTGATAGACTGGCTGACTCTCACCCTTGCTGACTGATTGACTAACTGAGGACACGCTCTCGATGCTGGGAGCTTGTTAAATTCAAATTAGAGCCTTGCTCTTTCATAGAGTTTGCCGCTGACAGCGAAGATAAATGACAGTGCTGTTGTGCGATCGCAACAAATTAACCTTGTTAGGGCTGCAGCCAGCAACAGTTACAAGTGTATGTAATTTTTTATCGTCTCCATAGCAGAAACACACACACACACACCACCCCTAGCCCCACACGTCTCAGTCAGGTTCAAGAAGCTGCAACTTACCCCACTGACTGACTGACTTATGAATGGCGTGTGGCAGTTGTGTGTTTGGGGGCAGAACTGTTTTCCTCTACTTCGCATCAATAAATCAGTTTGTATATCAAATTGAATTCACGAGCGTGCACTTGACACCAGCACACGCACACATTTATCAGCCGGCTGTCTCAGTTGGTGGAGAGTTGCATTCGCCATCTACAGCGGAAAAGAAAGCAGAAAACATGGGATTTGTTGGCGCTTTAACTTGGCATGAAAATGAAAGCCACAAAATTTTAATTTCCACTAAAAGCGAAGAGGCAAAAATATTAGCGCTTTGCATTATAAATTATTCATTACATTGCCCTCGACCACGCCCATCAACTCCAACGCATCCCACGCAACCTCGCCTTGCTGACGGCTGCTCGTTTGCACCTAATTTGATTTTTAGTTGTGTTGAATGGCTGCGGATCCCGTCTCTTTCTCTCTCAAGCACCCCACTCACTAAGGCTACGCTGCGGTTGCCCCGTGGCAATCTTTTTGTTGCTGCCTCTCCACCAGCCAGCCGCAGCAGCGGGCGAGGCAGCAAAAAACACATGAGCGCATGGGAGAACTGGCCACGCCTTCAGAGCAGCGCTTTATGCCTTGCCATCTTCGGGCTTCATTCATTTCGACTCCGTCGAAAAAATTTCTGTTATGTGGCTGCCAGAATTTTGCAGTAATTAATGGCAACTGTTTGATTAAAAAATTCCATAGTCGGCACCAGACCAAGCCGAAATGAACCGGGCAGATAGTCAAGTCAAGACCGCAGCAAATCTATGCAAATTCCAGAAATTGCTTTAACATGATGCTCATTTCAATCACAATTTCACATGGCGGCGTGTTAAACAGTTCTTAGACTCAACACAGCCTGGACTTATATTTCAGATCATATCTATTTTCAATGCTCAACAATTTTAACAATATGAAGAGCAACACTAACATCCAATAACAACGGCGGAAAATGTATCGAATAGAAGAAGTTGATAATAAAAATTGGAAATTGATTTTTTTCCGATTGATTATCCTGCTAAACGTTATCGGCTGCTTGGTTAGTAAGCGATTTTGGAATAATTATTTATGTGATGTAATTTATTTATATTTCATAAACAGACATGCAATATAAGCGACATTTTGACCCACGGTCAAATCATCTATTACTACTCGGATCTCACGGACGCTGAGTTTATCAAATTTGAAGTGGCTGTGCTCATTACAAACATTGGAATGATGCCTATCCTTATTATTGGCATATTATTCGTATTCAAGCAGAACATTAAGCAATTGCGCTCAGTGAGTGCTTGTGCCTTATAAAGTATTATGATGAATTCTACATACATCCCCATTTGCAGTACCTTACGATACTGTTTCTGTTTAGTTGGTTACAAATGCTGCTGATTATTGCAATGACTCAGCGCTTCCCGCTCACCCGGACAGTACATTCGAAATGGATGGATCAGAAAAGCATTGCCATGTATGAAAGTCAGGTTTGTCGAGCATACCCCAATCTGTTTGTTTGATTTGCTTTAGCTGTGCGTATTCATTTTTAGTACAAGTGCTGTGGTCGTTTTGGACCAGATGATTATATACTCAAAACGGGTCGAGTGCCTCAGAGCTGTTTGGTCGATACCAATAACTTGGAGTCCAAGGACATTCATTCCACTGGCTGCCTAACTAAGGATGATATAGACGCGGACATTATTTCCTACGAGCTGGTTACCTCATTATGCCAGGTGAGATATGAGTTAGATACAAACACATTTATGAATTGAAAGGAGAACTTATTGCAGTTAATTTTGGTTGTTTTAATGGTTTGTCATTACTTTTATCTGAAGAAGATCAAGGCAGAGAATCGTTCATTTCGTGGCATTTGGCGTGACCACATTTTTTTATAGTTTTATCCAAGACAACAAATTGTATTTGCATTTGCATGCAACACAAATTGATTGGCATTGAAATTGAATGAGAATTGGCAATGGCGGCAGCTTACACTTCTCATATTTTACAAGTTGCAATCAATAACGATAAACATTCGAGTGTCTGAACCAGCCAAATCCCGATTGTCCGAGCATCCGCCTTTGCATATGCATGAGCCAATAAAGAAATCAAGAAAGCATAGCAAGCGAATCCAAAATAATGCAAATGCCGACAACATACACCGGACCAAGGGCTATAGGACACTGGTAACAATATGCAAAAGGAGAATGCAGCCAAGCACATGTTCAAGGACAATCTATTTGCACATAAATTGTATTGTTGTCAACATTAAATTTGTCGTCATGAAAAACAATTTTCAAGCATTTTCAAATGCATAAAATATGCATACGAAATGCTCCGCAGAACGACCAACTTTATGGCTAAATAGTTTGCTGCTGGCCCCCGCAGTTAATACTTTTTTTATGCCCCCCGTATCTGAGTCAGTCCCAACGATTTGGCCAAAACTTTTCCGCCATCGCCAGCGCTTTAGCCCCACATAACCATAACAATAACAACAACACTTTGGTCAAGCTGCTGAACTGCTGAGCTGCTGATGGGACCCATCGCAAAGTTTATGGCGGCAAGGGCAACTGGCCAAACTGGCGAGAGCTGCTGAAAACCAAAAAGGGGTCATTTGGCTCATTAAACTTTGGCCAACAATTTTTTAGTGCACCCCCCCCCCCCCCTGGCCAACCAAAGACAAACAAAAAGTTTTGCACTAAATATTTTGAGCCCATGCGAAAAAAAATAAATATAAAGTAAGTAGCGGTTGAAGGGGGATAAGCTATGTGTGAGAGGCATAAAATTATGGCACACATACGCACCATTAACTACGAGACAAATGTGAAGAGCGTAATCTGTGTAATGGGAATGAGATAGAACGGGGGAGAAAATTCTAGCAAATACGGAAGTCTATTCGAACTCTTCCATTGAATGCAATAGCAAAAAACAGCTGTTTGTCAAGCAGTCTAATTACACTTTTTAGCTTTGTCAAAATTCATTATTAATGGTGATTGATAGTTAAATTAATGCTAGTAACTAATCTGATCACTTCAAACGAAATAAAACCGCAGGAAATGTGTTTTTTGCAACTAATTTATAGTTTTATTATGTTCAATTAATCAACAAGAGTGGTTTCAACAAGTAGTGGTTAGAGCTAAGGTTGAGCTTAGTAGCCCCAGTGAGAGCCAAAGCCATCGAAGCTAACGTGGGCAACACCAATAGCGGGTGAGTATTTCACATAGGCACTGGGAGCAGCGACTGGTGTCGAATAAGCCACAGCTGGAGCGGCATAGGACTTGGCATAAACTGGAGCCGGAGCAGCATAGGTCACAGCAGGAGCCGCATACGAGACGGTCTTGGCCACAACTGGAGCAGGTGCAGCATAGTGGACAGCTGGAGCGGCATATGAAACAGTCTTGGCCACAACTGGAGCAGGTGCAGCATAATGAACAGTTGGAGCGGCATACGAGACAGTCTTGGCCACAATTGGAGCTGGTGCAGCATAGGCCACAGCTGGGGCAGCGGCAGCATAGACGGACTTGGTGACCACAGTTGCTGGTGCGCTGTACAGAGTCTTGGGTGTGTACACGTTGTTGGTGGTGCGTGAGTCCACCTTGCTGACGCTTGAGTAGGGTGTGACGACGTTCTTCGAGTAGGTGGAGACGGTGCCACCGAATGAGCGCACCACATTCTGCTGTGTGGTGCCGACAGCATCGTAATGTGGCTGAGCCAGCTTGGTCACCACCGGAGATGCCACATAGGTTGCTGGTGCCAAGAGGCCAGCATTGGAGGCGCCGAGCAGAGCGCAGAGGGAGAGAAGGACGTACTTGAATGCCATTGCTGGAATATGTTGATTAACTGCAACTGGAAACGCTACTGATGCCTAACTGGGCCAGTTGAGCGGCTTAAATAGGCAAAAAAATATATTGCTATTGGCCAAAAATATTTCACGGTCTCAACGGTGTGACAGCGCAAATTAGGCCTAAGTCTAAGCCCCCCTATTGAAAACTGGTTCAATGGGTTGGCAAATTACGGAGCGCAAGGGCGACGTAATAGAGGAGTTTCAGTATCAGTTCGAGTATTGAGATCGAATTGCTACCCCAAAGTGAATTATTTTGAATACTATCAGCAGCTCATAAATTTTCCAGAAAACAACACGGAGTGCAAAAACTTTTATTGCTCTGGCGTATTTTTCCATTAAATTGAGTTCAAGTCAGGCAGCAAATATGCCACAGGAAAACACCACCCATCACTCCCCCACAAAATTCAAGGACTTTCCCGTTTGTGTCAACTTTTTGTGTGGGGTGTGTTTTACTTGTTTTTTTTTCTTCTTCTCTTTTTGTTTGCTGGCAAACGACTTGTTTATGATTTTTGTACTTTTCGTGCAAGTTTCTCAAAATGAATATCCGCGCTGCTGATGCTTTCTTCTACTCCAGCTCCGGTTGTGTCACGGGGCGCATGATGAATATTTATTGAAATTACCAAAGTTGCCGCTGCTTCAAATTGAATTGTGTTGCCAACTTGGGATATCTTGCACCGCTCACCCCTCTCCCACTCTCTCTCTCTCTCTCTCTCTCTCTCTCTCTCTCTCTCTTTCTCTCTATCCCTAACTTTCTCTGCATCTTGTATATATTTTTGTTTTTGCTTTTATTTTGGCAAATTGTTGTTAATTTTACACGTGTGCCATTGAGCCGCCCTCTAAACCTAATTACCACGTTTAAATTATGCCCACGAAATTGGCTTTCAAATAATTGCCACACAGTCAAATATGTGGACATGTTGAACAGTTCAGTCAGACAGACAGACAGACAGATGAAGCTCGCATCTCATTGTGGGCAGCAACAACAATTAGAGTTTGGCACGCGTCAATTGCGTATAAAAACGCCAGCATTTTGGACAAATCACCAACAGTCAGTTTCCGTTGCTGCTTCAGTCGCAATCGCCAGCTTCAATCGTGCAACTCATTATGGCATTCCGTTACGTCATCTCCTTGTGCGCCCTGGTGGCCTATGCCAATGCTGGCCTCCTTGCCAACCATGTGGCTTACGCTAATCCTGCCGTCGATGCCGTTGCCTCAACCCAGCAGAATGTGGTGCGCTCCTTTGCCGGCACTGTGTCCAGCTACTCAAAGGCTATAGATACACCCTACTCCAGTGTGCGCAAATCGGACACTCGCATCCAGAACAATGTCTACACTCCGGCTATTGCGAAGACAACCTATGCGGCTCCTCTGTACACTCAGGCAACGCCTGTGCTGCAGAAGACTGTCTACGCTGCTCCTGCTCCTGTTGTGCAGAAGGCTGTATATGCTGCACCCGCTCCAGTGCTGCAGAAGACTGTATATGCTGCACCCGCTCCAGTGTTGCAGAGGACTGTGTATGCTGCTCCTGCTCCAGTTGTCGCCAAGCATGTCACATATGGTGCTCCAGCTGTCACCTATGCCGCACCAGCACCAGTTGTGCACAAGTCTATCTCTTATGCTGCCCCCGCTCCAGTTGTGGCCAAGACTGTCGCATACGCTGCTCCAGCTGTTGCCTATGCTGCACCTGCTCCCGTTTACACCAAGTCATATGCCGCTCCAGCTGTTGCCTATGCTGCACCAGCTCCCGTCGTTGCCAAGACTGTCTCGTACGCTGCACCACTGGCCACCACCAATGTGAATCATGGACCGGCTGCCACCACCTACACCCACAATGCACCTGCTTTGGGCGTGTCCAGCTACGGCAGCTCCCAGACTGTTCACTACTCGCCTGCAGAGAGCGTTTCGCACATGAGCTTCGATGGTTTTGGCACCCACTGGGGTTTCTAAGCGAATTGTTGTTACAGTTTCTTGTTAACGTTTTTTCGTCAATCGAATAAAAACCACATTTCTTTTGTTAAACCGTAAAACTTTAAGACCTTCGCAAAGCTTCCGTTTTGGCATCAGTTTTGAGGCTGGGCAGCAATCATCTTGGGCTAAGCAAATTGAGGCCTAGCAAGCAATAAACGCGCACTTGTCCAAGCTGCCCAAAAGTACTCAATGATTATATCAGACCAACAGTTTTCAAATTGGAGCTTGAATTGAAGCCGGTTTTTGCGACGTCATCGTTGGCAGTTTTAGGCGGCCTTCGGTGGTTTGTTAAGCGGCTTAGTCTGATAACTCTCGGTGGGGGCGTGTCATGTATGTTTGCGCATTATATTATGTGGCATTAATTGGATTTAATATTTTTGCACACCTTCTTTGAACTGGTATTGGGAATGAAATGTTTGCCCTCAGGCCTTGTTGCCCTTTGTTGATCTATCGAAATCGCAATCAGCTTCATTGCCAATCAATAATGAGTTTTGCCGGACATACAATTGTGACCCGATTTTGCAGTTGTTATACTTATTGTCAGTTAAATAACGTCTGTTTCAGCTGATATAACAGCAATAAAAATGAAATAAATTTCTTTTGTTGTCCAATTTTTTAAACCAGATTTTTAACTTGACTTTTAAATGCATTTATCAAGTGTTTAATGGCCTAAAATATTAAAGCCATACATCAAATTTGTTAATTGAAGGCAATTTCCCTAAACGCAATTGTTATGTACACAGTTAGGGTTAACGATCTGAGAGTGATCTTGAAATTACCTAGAAGCAAAACACAAGGTTACTAAATATTTATGCCTACAAATGAGTTGAGTGTAAACGTGATTAGCCGCTGACAATTTGCTGGTTAACTTATAGATACTTATGTCAATAATGGCAAATACAAATATTTAATAACATTTATTTTATACGCGATTGCCCTTACTAAGCCGATTTTAAATTTTATATATATTTAGTATATTTATTAGTTTAATTTAACACTAACATCTAAATTTTAAAGTCATTGCTTTTCGAAAAAGCGTTTTGCAAGCTAATTTTTATTTTTTAATAGCCCAACGCTGTGTCTAATTTGTGAAAGTGTTTAGTCATGCTCTCGTCTGTATGAGGATGACACTCATAAGTATCTGTCTCGTACTCTGGCAAATTGTTCAATCATCTAATTGAAAGCTGCTTAAAAGGTGATTGTGGAACACTTTATTTAGGATTTTGCACACTTGACAAATCGTATGCACATTCCGAAGCCACCCCTCTCGATTTTGAAGACTATATGACATTGATAGGACAATTCCCCGGATAATGCAGACACAAACAATCAATTTAAACGAAGATAAGAAACGGGGCAACAAATTAGCTGCAGTTGTTGTGGGTATGCTTGCGTATACGCCTCGTGGGCCCACACTCTTGGAGCTTGAAGCTGTAGCAAATGCTGTATTGTCTGTCTGCCTTGACAATTATTCAATAATTTATTTCAATTTCATTTGGCATGCCAAGCACACACACACACACACACACACACTCACACCCACTCACTGGCCTAAGTGTAATTTAATTACATTTGCATTTGGGCTGTGCTTGTATCGCTTTGGTTTTTTGTGCACAAAACTGCTTACGCATGCAGTTGAGCACCAACAATTGTTGCAATCCAATTTACGTAAGCGCATTTTCATGATTTAAATAGAAGAGCATTATGCTTTATTGTGCTTATGAGACAGAGACAGAGATATAGAGAGATGGAGATGGAGAAAGAGAGAGAGAGAGAGGGGAAAAAATGCATTTTCTCCATACCATTCGCATTCTCAGTCAGCCAGCTTGTCTGGTGTCTGTTCAGCTATGTCCTGGTGTAATTAAATTATGAAAGGACATAAGACGCATAATAAGTCATAAATCAAATTTACCTATCCCACGGGCATGTCCACCGAAACAGGCAGCAGCCAGACAGCTAAACTAGAACCCAGACACACTCCAGACACTTGGACACATACATATTGTGTGTGTGTCCTCAACTCTGTGGCCGTAATTTGATGGACATTATGACGACTCTGTCTCGGCAAACAATTAGACAATTGATGCATCTGTGGCTATTTGGACAATGTCATTTTGTATTTGTATCGGGTACATCGGGTCAAAACGTGAAAAGGGCCGACCCCAAAATGCCAACAACCGATCCGGTCAACTGTGTTTCCTTTCTGTGTTGCGTGTGTGTATGTGTGTGTGTGTAGCTGAATGCATTTTATGTTTATGTCCACGTCATAGCCAGACGCTATTTGAAGTGTGCAATTGAAAAATTCCAAACATTTCAGCAAACGACAAATGTAAATTTTGTGAGTGTGACCAGCGTGTTGCACTGCTCCTGTTTATCCTGTTTTCCATATTGCATCCCAAAAATATGCTTGGCTCCGTTTGACCATCGACAAGTACACGATATTGCATTTGCAGCGAGTTCTTACACTGTTTTCGACTAAATGGCAATATACTGTGGCAAATACATTGCAAAATGTTAGCTGCTTAGCACAGATACCAGTCAATAATACGCACAACAAATTGTGTGTTTTGCTACAGAAATTGTACTGTGAAACTTAAGCAGTTCAGCTTCGGTTCATGCAGTTTAAACAAATTTGAGCATGTTTAACGCAAATGCCAGACGAACTGAAGCATGAGTAGAAAATAAAAGAAAAGAAACGAAACAAAACCAAAGACCTCAGACGACTGCCATCGCGATATGTCATAGTGCCAGACAAAGGGCAGCCCCGGCATCTATTAGGGGATGGTGTGGGGGGTGGGCTTCGAATGCAGATGCTGAGGTCGTAGCAACCTCGACTAACTGATATGGATCATTGCTTAGCCCGCGGGCTCTGCTTGCCTTCTGTCTGTGTAGATTAAAATTTAATTTTTAATTTAAAGACTGTTTGCGTTTTATTTGCCTCTTGTTGTGTGAAATAAATAAATGAGCGAGCGACCTTTAAGGTTTGGCTATGGCTACGGCTTGTTGATTTATCATTATTCTATGCAAATTTAATGCTCACCTTTTCCATTTTATCAGCGGCATCATCTGTGGCAAGTTCGTCCCTTCTTTATCTGCTACAGTGACTGCGGCAGCCAGCCACGTGCAATGTCAATGCCAAGCGATTAACATTCAATTAGCTTTTGGCTTCATCAATGATTTTATCGCCAGCTATTAGAAGAGGGTCGTGGTGGGTGAGGGGGACACAAGTGCCCCTGTTGCTGTGGCTGGTTTGATTGTAAATTGTGGCAAATTATCATTAGCTTGTTGTTGCTGTGCCTGCTTGTTATGGGTGTGTGAGTATGTGTTTGTGTGTTTGTGTGGTTGTGCCTTGACAACGACATCTTCACATCTTCAAAAGGTTTTTATGACATCAACAGCTGTCGTTGACAGATTATTGTGGCGATTATTTTAGCAGACACAGTTTGGGGCCACAAAGCAAAAGGGCAGACAACAACAATGAAACAGGCAAAGCCAGAGACAGAGGGACAGAGCAACAGAGGAACAGTGAAACAGGCAATGGTATCCTGTGCTGTTCGCTTCAGCCTGACGGGGAGTTAAAGGAGTCTTGTCTTGCTGTCTTGTGCTGCTTTGTGCGTTCAACTGGAAATTGTCAACAATGTTGTCATTGTTGTTGTTCGCTGCTGGTGTTGCACATATGTGTGGCCTGGCCACTTAAAACATCTTGCGGACTAGCACTTGTAAATAACTATGTTTCACTTGGAATACTTGTCATTTATGTTGGCACTTTTTATACACTCACATCAACAATACCGACACATTATTCAATATACTAGTGTCGATAATGTGCATTCGATCAACGCGTTTTCTTCAAGTCCTATCCATTGTGTTTTTGAGCATCCTTTGGGTAAGCTTTTACAGATGCTTGCCTTTCAGTTCCATTATATTGATCATTATGCAGCAATTGTGTGCCATTGAAATCTGGTTGGATATCGACGATGGAATTAAAGACAATGGCGATAGGACATTATTGATGATATCCGTCCTTGTGACCTCTATTTTTATGATTTTTTTCTTCTGCTTGGGCATTTTTGTGATATTTGGCGATCAAGTTAATCGACTGAAACTGGTAAAGTTTAATGGGCATAGCAAAATTGAAGCACTAAAGCGAAATGAACAACTTTTCCTGATATTTTAAGCTGGCAATTGGCATCGTTGTCTTCATAGTTATCAAACTCACTCTGTGGATACTCTTATTGACACTTGCCAGCAAACCAGAAGTGGCTAAAAGCACCCTATGGTTACACCTTACGAACTTATGGGCAGTAAGTAAAACAAACAAGAGCAAATGTGCAGATGCAACTGCCTTATTTTCCAGGTATTTAGTCTGATTGTGATTATACTTTTAATCATTGCACGATTGCGAAGCTAGGAGATTTGTGCCGCCTATACCAACGTAAATATTTTATAATACACAAATGTGCTTCTTAGGGTTACGCCTACTAAAGGCTTATACGCATATTCTCTCTCTGATGGCGTTGATAAGCCATAATAATTCAGTTGAATCTGATTAGTTTTGCAATGTTGTTGACCTTGTCATCACTATTCAAAACCTTATCGAAAGCGAGGGAACAATAAAAATCTGGTTGATTGTATCGATACTGCTAAATACTCTACTCAATATTGGAATTTGCATGGGAAATTATGGAGCTGTGAAGATGAAAACATTATTTCTCAAGCTGGTATATTCAAAACACTTAAGATTAAATTAAAACTTTATAATCACTCGCAAATCATATTCAGTATGCCGTCATTCTAATGGGATTTCTGATCAGCAAACTAGTTTTTGCACATGCAGCCATCGTTCTAGAAGAAACAAATTACAATTTGTTAGTAGGAAATTGGTATTATCTTGATACAACATTTTCTGTAAGTGAAGTTCAACTGAGCGGAAGATAAAGATGTTGAAGATTTCTTCTATTTCATTTCAGGTTCTCTGTTTAATATTCGTTGTAGCACTTCATTTGAAATTGTCTGAATTGTAAATAAATTTACGAATTTTATATAAATCTTAATTGCCAATTATTCTACTGATTGAACGCTCTTACTTGTGCTGTTTTATAGCATATTTTGTTTCATAATGAAAAGATAAATATAATGTAAATTGGAGTGTATAGCTTTTATAATACAAGGCTTTGAGATTTATGTCCGTTTATTCAGGGTGACGTAACATTAATGATACAAGTATTTACTTAGGCGCACAAATGTGCTTTATTGGACTAGAAGCACTTAAGATACTTACACTTTTAGCAGCCTTCATTCTTGCGGTAAGCTGTATTTGGTGAAAATATTATGTAATATATATTTGAAAAGGTTTGAATCTGCTCAGCTGTGCAATGTAGTTGGCATCAGTGTGTCCATTACAACTATTTGTGAAACGGAACGAGCTGTTAAAATGGCTCTATTTGCATCAATTGTGTTGGATACTCTAGTCAATTTTGGAATTATCTCCGGCATTTATGGAACTGTTAACAATAAAATTTCAAATATAAAAAGGGTAAGTAATAAATAGTTTTGGTTAAGCTAACTTGTGATTATCATCTCTAGTTCATATTTGTATTGCTTGTTTACTTTATCGGAAAAATAACGATTGCGAAATTGATTGATGAGTTTGATGACAAAGATGTTGAAATCATTATTTCCATTTGGTATCAGTTTGATGTGGTGCTCACTGTGAGTTTTAATAATTGATATAAGACGAGAATTGGTAATTTTCTTTTATTTCAGGGCATTTGTTTGGTTTGCGCCACTCCCTTATGCTTGAAGTTGTTGGAAAAAGTGAATCGATCCGTAATCCAAATGTAAATTAATATTTATTTTTCAGCTAATTGTAAATTTCGAAATGCAAAGATATCTAGAAAATAGAGCATACCTTAAATTTCATATATTTGCCAACCTTAACTTAAACTCACATTAGCACCAGAATCGTTTAATGGCCACGACTTTTGATGTAGTGTTTCAGATAGCAAAATGTGTGGCAATCTGTGAGTTGTGTGGGAGATCGAATTACATGCGGAATTATGGACACAAAACACCCGCAGGATAACAGACTCACC
This sequence comes from Drosophila cognata, assembly GCA_035041535.1. NCBI lineage: Eukaryota > Metazoa > Arthropoda > Insecta > Diptera > Drosophilidae > Drosophila > Drosophila cognata. The sequence goes on from JAWNLC010000823.1 coordinate 1,748,290, forward strand.
AACAGCAGCAACAGCGGCAGCAGCAGTGGTGGCAGCCAATAAAGATGACGATGACAAGATAAACGAAAGTTTGTGGCCCAACGCAAGGGCGTTGGGGGAAGGGGTCAGTGGGTGAATTGTCGTCTGTTTTAAATGGAATTTAACGATGCCCACAAATAATGGCACTTTGCATTTTAAAACACTTCTGCGAGTACAAATGGCGACTACAGAGACGGTTAAAAGTCAGCCAACGGACGCGACATTGACATTCAATTGGTGCCAGGACGAAGGACGATGATATCCCTGCTACTGTGCTGCTACTGTGAACTCTGATGCTCATTATACGCATTTTCATTTGACACTTTTATTGGCACAGCTGTCCACTGCTGATATTTCACACTTTCCTGCGAAGGGGGACTTTCGGCCAAATTAAATGCGTAATGCTGTGTGCTTCATTTATGCGGGTCATTTTATAGCCAGAAACGGATGCGGATGCGGTAACGGATATACCGATAAGGCCGTTAAATTTTTGCAGCACTTTTGCTGTTTTCCCATAAACCGGCTGCCACATCACTCAGCCATCTAGTTATCAGCACCACCAACGCCCGAAGCACTCAGCCAATTACGCAAATAAAAGAAAAATACACTCTCTGCTCTCTCGTCTGCTACTTATGTGGAAACGTGTCAAAGTGCTGAAAAATGCAACAGCTTTTACCGGCGAGTGTGTGGGTGGCCCACAGGAGTGGCTCATTAGGCGTGTTGGCCTGCCCCCAAGGTGTTGCTGGGTAAATTGTGTGGAAAAACGAGCACACAGCCCACAGTCATTCTCAAAAATTTAATGCGCACTCGACTATGATATATTTTCTGTAACGAAAGAGATATAAATATATTTGGCCAAAATGGTACGATTCCACTTTCACAATCGCTTAATTAAAGCATTGTGAGCTGTGGGCGATTTTCATCATTGTCAGCAGAGTGGTAAAAGTCCTATTGTCGCCAAGCAGCACAGCTGTTTCAAATGCTGTTCCCAAAACAGTATGTCTTCCTCGTTGCTGTCCTTGCCCGTCGTCCAGGCGCATATCCTGCGGCTGATTAAAATCTATTAGAGTCAAAGAGATGTAAGACACAGCGTGGGCCTCCTGAACACTGAGTGGGTGCCTGTTTGGCTGCTTTGGCCAATGACTTGGCATGTAAATGTCGGCGCAATTGAAATGCATGCGACGGAAACTTCCAACTTGCTATAACTTAAATACATAATACATACAATAGGCATTACGGGTTTCTCATTAGGTTCGACAAGCAGTCAACATTAAGTGGTATATAAAAGTAAGCGAAATTGCTTCATTTTATTGCATAACAGAAACTGCTGAGGTACTTTCCATAAATCCCAATATATTTCATATATTTTCTCAAACTTGCTAACTAATAAATTTGCATTCACTTTTAATGTTACCATTAATAATCATTTGTGTATTCATTTGCTATTATACATCAACTTCATATTCTAAGCGTTTTCTATAGTAATGTGTATAATTTTTGATATCTGTAAAAAAAAATGCAAACTTAGCATGTAAGGGTATTCAAGTGCTATTTGTTGTTGCAGGCATTGCGGTCCTGCCAAAAGTCGCACACAAAAACTTTGAGAGCAAAGTTTTTAACGGAAATTGTGCAGCTGTTTTGTGTGCGACGACAACGCTGTGAAAAGAGGGTGACGGTGAGTAGGTGTGGAAAGTGGAGGGTAGCACTTGTTGGCTACCCAACCTACAACTTTATAGATATTTAGATGTAGTAGAAAGAAAAGCGTCTTACAAAATTTGTTGAAATTTTAATTCAATGGCAAGGCTGAAAGTGGCGCTCTTTACACTTACAAATATTACTTGTGTGTGTGTGTGTGTGTGTGTGTGTGTACTCAAATGTGGCATATAAACTTATATATGTACCTATATGTTCCTATCGTTATCGAGCATGTGCCAACATGTGCCGCCTCTCAATATGAATTTTCATGATTAAAGCGCGTGTCGCTTGGAAATTTTATCGCAAAAAGACAGCTCCGGAACGTCGCCGGTTCGAGGGTTTGAGGTTCGATTGAGAATTTTCTTATAAATTATCGTTGGTAACAAATGTGTCCACACAGCCATTGGCACGCATGCATAATAAAGTGATTTTAAAGGGCACTTTTCGAGGGCTTGCGTAAAATTTTCCATTTGCGCGGCGCTCTGAGTGGGGCACTCAACTTTATTGGAATTGAAAGTTGACGGGGTTCACAATGCTCGAGCACATGTGCGCCGAGCTCTAATGTGACTTGGCTTTAACAATTCATTAAAATTTCATATAAATGGTGCAGCAATGGCCGCATCAGAACGCATTACATCGCATCAACTCGTTGCGAGCTGAGTAAAGTAATCCACTTTGTTATTAACTGTTATTTACAAATGTGCATCTTGTGTCAGGGAATAGAGCACAATACAATATCAAAATATATTAAATGCAGCGCAAAAGCGTCAAGTCATAAACTGCTCATCAGTCTTGGGTCTAAAGTTGGCCAGCCATTCCCCCCTGCCCCTCTTGGCTGTAATTATGCGCGTTGCTGTTGCAAAAACTTAACTATCACTATCACAACTCATTCTCATTCTCGTGCTCATCCTTGTTGTCATTGTCTCGACGCGCAGCAGGAAGCGACAAAGCACCGCAGGGCAGATGGTGGCTGGTAGCTGCTGGTGCTGGTGCTGGTGCTGGTGCTGCTGTTGGTGGTGGTTTGGAGAGACGTCCTTTTGACGCTGATAATGCAATTTCCGCGTACAGCGCGTAATTTACTGTTATGCAATGTTTCATTTTATTTCTGCCCTCTGACTTTTGCCGAGCACAATTTTTTAAAGCGCCGCTGAGACAATCAACGCTAGTTGTTGCTATTTATCTACATAAAGTTAATTGAAAACATTCAAATGCTGAGGGCACAGCGTCCTGCCTCTTGGATCCGGCTGCTGCGTGATGTGTCAACATCTTTCGAATGCCACATAATCCTCAACATGCCGCTGCACGGCTGCCTGGCTGACTGCATGTCCTTCCACTTTTATGTCCTTCTCATTCGTAGTCTTTATTACAAATTGGTTTTCTGCACTCGCTCGCATGTTTCGTGCGCAATTTGCAGCCCCAGTCAAATGAATATGGAAGCCGCAGAAAAAAATCGCCAGCCCTCGACAAAAGTACAACGCAAAAATAACACAAAAAAAAAAAAATTAAGAAAAAAATAGTAAATTGCAGCCGGCAAACGTAGAGTAACCCACACGTGGTAAATCCAGGAAAAATCTCCGTGCAATGTCGAGAAACGTGTTCATTTTGCACGTTAACGAACTGAAATGGAAAGTTTTGGTTGCGGTCAGCGTGGGTATTGTCATAGCCGTCTATTTGTCTACGTGTCCGTCTCCCATTCGCGTCGTCCTTGTGTCTCCCACAGTAGTGACTGTCAGATTGAATGGTTTATGTGTGACACCTTTGACCGGTCGGGTCGAGTTGCCGGCAATATAAATTATACCTGCTGCTGCAAGCTGAACAACTTTAAGCCATATCCCAAAATCGCTTCACTGAAGTGCTCACATCTTTTGGGCGGAAAGTGGTTCCATGATTCCTGTAACAAGTCAGCTTGAATTGGGTGCTTAACTTCAGAATCTTTGTCTCTTCAGCTTTAGAAGCGAAATTCCTTGAGTGAAGTTGATATATATTTGTTTTAAATCAAATTCTGCATTTTCGAATGATTTAATTTTAATTTAATTTAATTAATTAGTGTTAAGAAAATAAATAACTGAACTTTCCGAAACGAGCTTATGATTCGAATTGCATATTTTGATTAATCTTTCTTTTCGGCTGAGCACATAAAAGGAATGTTTCGGTTCAGCTGCAATTTCCACCCCCATTTCGGGTTTGCTTTTATTTGCCCAGCAAAAGTCACGTGGCATTCATAATTCTTAAAATGACGCCATCAGAAATTATGTAGCAATGCTAAGTGCACCCAAACGGCGACAGCTGCCCCAATGTTCCCTAGGCTTCCCCTCTATCCCCATACCCCTCCCTATCCCCCCTTCCCCACAGGGCTTGTAGTACGTGACCAGCATTTGTCGCGCAGCAAAGTATGCTATGATTTTTGGACTCTCTCGAACAATGGCGAATTGATTTTGCCTTTTGGGGTAACTGCCGGAGCTGATTATGGAATTAAAACATATTTTTGCCGCTGCCAGAACTTAAAACTTTAAGTGGCAAAGGTTGTTGTCGTACGTGACATTCTTCTGCTAGCCGAGTTTATCACACAAACACACACACACACACAAAATGCGTTTCATATCCATTGTTGGGAAAAAAGAAGTTAACAAGTTTTCCATGTGTCAGAAAGAAATGAATAAGTAAGCGAAAACTACAAAGAAGATAACTACAAAAGCGCACTGTGAAAGTGAACTTCGGTTACAAAGGCTTTCATTTGAGTGGGAGAGAGTAGCGTGGCAAGCAGATAAATAACATTGAATGCGAAAATACAGAGAAAAACGAAGAGAACGAACAAAAACGAATAAAAAAATAAACAATACGCCTTTTGAAATGCTAAACGTGACACACACGCACACAGTGTCACTGTGGCCCGGAGGCACTCTTCACACTTTACCAGGACGCGTACAGGACTCGTGTATTTATTTTTATTAGCCACCTATCCTCACCCGGCCCGCACCCCTCCCACTTCGGCACGTCAGTTTATCTTGTTACTTTGGCGTGCGCTCAGTGGCAAAAAACATTTATCTTGTCGTATTTATTTTGTAGCGCATTAATTTCGCCTCATGTTTGAAATGGGAATTGACTTATTTGCATTCTCTTTAATTCTTATGGCCATCAAAGGGGGTTAAGAAAAAAGGCGGCCGATTTTTCCCAGGAGCTGGTTGGGGTTGTGGCACAATAGCCACAGGTGCTACAAGTGTCAAAATTTTGATTGATGGAAAAGCTGTACAAAAATTACGAGATTTGTTCGGGGCCTGTTTATAAATAAAATAAAGACAATACTTTCAGATTGATTGATTTTAAGCAAATCTGTGAAAATTTTGAAAAGAATATGAGATTAAATTATAAATTCATAAAGAGACGAGTTTAAAAGAATTCAAAACTGTACTTAAATTCGAAGTCTCTTTAAGCAATTGACTAAATCTTTCCTCTCGAAAAACCGATGACTCATCGTGTAATTTCATACTCATATACATACGACCAGCTTATATATTCACTCTGACGGCCAAAATGAAATAGCCACATTAACATGGCAATTGCAAATGAAGTTATTTGGGCAACTGGTTGCAGCTCACATTGTGTAACAGCAAACAAATGCATTTTTCATAAGCTAGACAACGATAGATTGCACACACACACACACACACGTACACAAGTGAAATTTGTGGAGTGAGTTGGGGTGTAGGCTTTCGGCCAGTTTGAATACCTGCAGGCGACGGCTATCGACGGGGGCGGCAGGAACGTCGCTGACACTGGCCAAAAGCGCACAATGTCAACTGAAATTGCGATTGCATTAAAACTCTATAAATACGAAAGTAACATGCAACAGCAACAGCAGCAATAGCAACAATAGCAATAACAGCAACAGCAGCAAGGACATGCTGATATTGCAACAACACAATCTAATCCGGTTATTGCATTTTAAATGCGGGACAAGCTTTCATTTGGTTAGCCCCACGGCGTCGACAACAAGCGACGCGTTGAACGCCTGTCGTTGGGCTATGATTTAAGGTAGCCGTTGTTTCCTCTTTTTGGGGCATATGAACTCCATGACACCAGCCGAAAGTTGCAGCTATGCCTCGGATTAATATTTGTAATTTAGTTGGATATTTGACTGCCATTTACTCAACATTTCTGTTGTTGCGAATGTTCTCAATTTTTGTTTGCCAAATACAGCTCAGCTAAGTCAAAAAACTGTGAAACATTTTGTTATGTTTATTTTGTTAGCTTTTTTAATAGCTTAACCAAATATGCGAGCATATTAGAAATTGGATTTTAAAGCTGGCCAGCTATTAGTTACACAAAATTAGTTTAGCTATGTAAAGGTTGGTAAAACACACACTCACTCGAAATTCTGATGCTAATGCGCTTATCTGCATAGCAGGCAGCAGGCGAGCAAACCGCAAGGCAACTCTTTTCAAAATGTAATGCAATTTCACAGTATATTAAACAGCTGGAGTCTGTGAGGTTAGGTCGTGCAACAGTTGCTGGTGCTGTTTGCCACCGCAAATCGCAAACAAATTTCAAGAACACTTTGCCAGTTTAAGATACCAAGTGGGAAGTGGCAAACAAGCCGGCAGCATCTGGCGGCCGCCACAAGGTGAAAAGCCAATCATAAGTGAGTGCCAGAGTGAGTATGAATGCGGTAGTAAGTGAGTGTCGCCAGGGCGCTGGTGTTCTCATGAACTGGCAGAATGGTTAATCAATTGCTCGCATTTTGTGCACAAATCAAATTACAAACTTGCCACACCTTCTTTTTTTCGCATCTGCACAAAAGTTCTCTGTAAGTTCAACTTTTGCTCAATTTGATTTTTCACAAAGCATGCAAAAAAAAAAAAAAAGAAAAAGAGGAAAATACGAAGATCAACTTTTAACTTTTTACCTGCGTTCTGCGTTTCTTTTCTTTTTGCCTGTCGTTAAACAAACTTATCCAATAAAAGTTTGTCAACATTGATTTAAAGCTGAGTCGAGCGCATATATCAAACAAAAAACAAGGCGGCAGTTGGCCCACTTGCTTTCTGTTTGTTCTTATCTTGTTTTAAATATGTGGATACCAATGCTGGATTTAGCAAGCTGTCACAATAGTAAGATTTTCAAAATCAATAGATTTGTAATATGATTTATCAGTTTATATACTCAAAATCTGCAATTTGATTTCTATGAAATAGTTAAACTGCTCCAATCAGGAGTGCCTGACCACAAGAAACGAATACATTTACAAATGATGTGTATCTATTACTTTGCATATATCCGTAAGCCATAGCTGCTCTGGAACTCGCACAATTATTCACATAAAAATGCCACTTATTATACACTTAAGCCGGCTTTTGCAGCACTTGTTTCAGCCAGGACAACAAAAAGTGTTAAGCATGGCGCATAAGTAGGAATAGACCAGGCCGAATGCTGCCAACGGGCAAAACTTTCCATTGCGACACCCTTTTTGTTGGCATTGTTGTTCCATGTTTTTGTTTCTGTTGCTAAAGAAGTGCATTTACAGTTATGTGGAGAGCTGAAACTGCAGCTTTCTGATGCACATCTACTTAATACTTTAATAGTTGCAAAAGTTTGTCCGGCGTTCGCTTAAGTAGCTGTTACTTTGCTTGTTGAACTGTTTCGTTTCGTTTTGTTTGTTTGTTTGTGTTGATATTCATTCTGCTTCTTGGTTGGTGTTTGTTCTGCGCGGGATACCGTCTTTAGGTAGTGCTTAAAATAACTGTAAAACTGCCAACATAAATCTAGCCACAACATCTTTTATGTTGGCACTAGCCACAAAGTTAATGTTAATGCTATTTGCCTCGGCCCAGCACGTGAGCGGACGCATCCTCAAACAAGGATACTCCACAGATCTCTGGCAATTCTCAGTTCGCTTTAAGACGAGATTAAAAAGTTTGGGCAACAAACAGCAAATTGACGTGCTTGCTTGTGTTTTGTGCATATTGAATAAAAAGTAAAATTGTGTTTGGCATATTAAACGAAAATCATTCGAAAATCGAAAGCAAATCTTCGTCTAAGCTTCAATTCACTCCAAATCCTCACCGCCGTCTGGGCCAATGTCGAAAAGTGATTTTTCTTGTTGGACTTTCGGCTTAGCGACGCAGCAACGTCTGCGATTTTGGATAATAAGTTGACAAAGTTGGCAGGGGAACGGAAATCCAGTCGATTGATCGAATGTACAAATAAAGCAATCGGCAATTGTTACCATTCAATGTTTGTAATTGTGCATGAAATGATTTTAAAAAGCACAATTCGTTGATATTTAGAGGCGAATTTAGTGAATTTCGTTTTTAAATCGCTTTGGTTAAATTTCGAAATATTATCAAGTGGCTTCAAATTCATTCAATTTACTTGTAAAGCTCTTAATGATAAAAGAAATATAATATTTCATTAAGCAGTTCTCAATTTTCATAAGCAAATATATTAATTACAATTGATTTATTTCGCTTATTTTGAAATTCGATTTTTTTTGTTATACAATCGTCTGTCAATTGCATTCCTTTATTATATTGAATTGCAAACTGTTTGCTTGGCGCTATTTTTCTTCTGCCATTTAATACTGTTGACATTTAATTAATATTGTTAAATACACGAAAATATATTAAATAAATATTTTACTCACCGCAAAATGCTATAATTCAAGCTTAAATTTAACGCGCTGCTGCGGACCGGAAACCAAACCGCAATATTTTGTCACATACCCAAATGTTCCAGTGACAAGAATAGCAAAATTAAATGTGAGGAGCTCTTAAAAGTACTAAAACTGATTAATATAGCTTATATGTATATAAATAAAATTAAAAGAAAATAAAGTTATGACTTTCGCAGCCGGTAGGATTCGAACCTACGCTCCCAGAGGGAATCTGATTTCTAGTCAGACGCCTTAACCGCTCGGCCACGGCTGCTGTTGGGAAAAGGCCAAAAGAATTCAGCTATAACAATTAAAGCTATCCGCTTATTTATAGATAATTGCAAAATATATATATATAAATAGGTATAAATATAAATAAGATAACAATTTAATTGGCTGTTGATAACGTTGATCACTTTAATAAACTTTAACAATAAGATAGCTGCCAAAGTTACTTTTGAAGCACATCTCGCATATGAAAACGTTATATTCATAACAATAAATTTTACTATATTGCCACATGGGCGCAGACAAAAGTGTCCATCGAATTTGCCGCTGCTAATGAGCCAAACGCAATGCAAATTGATAGCACTTTTAGTGCGTGGGCGCGGAGGGGGGCAAGAGGGGTTGGCTTAAGGGATTAGCATCATTATGCGCAGTTTATTTGTTGACATGGTGGAGATAGCTGCTGGTAGTACTATATTTATGTTGGTGCTGTAAAATGTAATTTCATGTAATTGTTTTTAATTTCCATGCATTTATAATTCATTCAACACTCGCGGCTCGCGTTTAGCTGCCACGGCTCTTGAGTGTCATGAAAAGCTCATTTACTTTGTGCCACATAAATTAACAACCAGCCGCCCATTTCGCCTGCAGGTTATGAGTGTCGAGTGGCCAAGTGGCGGATTGTCGGAGTGTTGTCTACTTCAAAAAACCCAAAACGCTACGCAACGTGGTGTATGCGCAATGCGCTAATGAGGCGAGTTTTTCTTTTTGGGCAGTGGGATGGGCGGCACACTCACCTCTGTAATTATGCAAATTTTTAATGAGTGTGAAAATTATATTTGAACGCAACACGTGCCTGTCGACCAGTTGCTGAAAGTGCGTCTCCTGCTGTTGACTGACTGGGCCACCTGACAGAGCCATCATTGACTGCGGCTAATTCCATTCAGCTGCTTTGGTAAGCACTTTCACTCCTGCTCCTGCTGCCGACACTCCTTCTTTACTCTTTGCAAATCCGGCTCATGTGCGAGCCAGTTAACTGACTGCTGCTTGTAACGTCATTTGCTCTTTAGATTTATACGGATTTTGTGAAACAAAACATGAATCTGCACTTTCAAATATGGCGAATGACGAATGGTGAATGGCTGAAAGCCGATTTGATAAAAGCGTCGCACGCTCTGTCAGTTGGCCTATTAAAGTGCCCATATGCTTTAAGGAAAAACGATTTTCAGTAAACAGCTCACACTTGTACACGGAATATGCATAAGCAGGTAGCTGAATGAATGAACAGATTAAACTAGATTAAAATGCCCAAAATATTTGCTATTTTATTGGTATTAGTCAATTGTTTACCACAAATTCAACCATTTCATAAAACTCGATTGAATGCATTACTTTATTTCATAATTAAGAAAATTTGATGCTCATCGATTTCTTAAATTGGCAAGCAATTAATTTAATAATAATATTCCCCGTGTGGTTCACCTGAGTTTATTAAGCGCATTTCCAAAAAAAAAAATTAAAAAAGTGAAACGCTTAATTTGTCAATTCGCATAAAATTCATTTGGTTATAAATAGTTTTTGGCCAGCAAATCCGTAGCGATATGCGATTTTATGAGAATACTCGTATATTGCAACTGTCTTTTTCAATTAATACAAATGCCACATACACACACACACACACACACGCATACACACATGCAAAAATATTTTCAGCGTTTCGCTTAAAATGCAGATGCAAATTTTTGCGGCAGCATTTCGCAAACAGATTGTAAACAAATAAATGCCGCCAGCAGATATACAAAGACAGATGCACAGATACAGTCACACACACACAGATACACAAACACATACGACACACACACACACACACAAGTGATGCATTGAATGGTCAGCGTTGTGGCAATTTGCAGTTGGATTCAGGACATCGCCTGGGGGCCATTGGCACAATGCCTGTAAATTGTGAAATGCGCTTGACTTTCCATATTTTATTTGACATACATACATGAATGCATACTTCATGTGTGTGTGTGTGTGTGTGTGTGAGTGTATATTAATGTATCGCATGCATATGCATAGTGTACATTTGCTCTGGAAACGTATTTCACACTTAAGTGGTTAAATTGGCTGTGATAAATTGTCGCGCAGTCAAAGTTGTTGCCACAGTTGCGCCGCGGGGCACCTTAAGTCGCAGTGGAGCTGTGTGTGTGTGTGGCATAAGCCCATAAGGATATGAGTGCCATGAGTGCTTATTCATAGTATATTCACTCTCTCTCTCTCTCTCTCTCTATCGCTCTCTTTACATATCTCTATCTTGTTGAGTGCCTGCTGCTGACAGTAATCATAACGCACGCATCAGCTTGTATTATTAGGGGCTGGCTGACATATGACAACGGGGAATTAATATGCGGTGGTGATAAGTAACTGGGCTAAAAGTAATACCAAAATGAGACAAAAGTCAATGGCATAATGGCACATGGGCGTCAAAGTGTGTGTGGCACGCCTGCCTGTGAGTGATGGCAACCTTTTAGCTGCACAGCCAAATTAAATGTCTAGCCAAATGTACTTAGTCAACAAGCAGACAGACAGACAGAAAGACAAGAGTCGACTTACAGTTCGTCTTGATTAACTGAGAGCCACTGCAAGTAAGCTGAGAATGCCCTTAATCTAAACTTGGCTCAATTAGTGCAAGACAACTGACACTAGCAAAAAAACACAAAAAGCACTTTCCTCCGTTGGCTCGAAGTTAGCAAATTCTCGCGCTTATCGCTCCATTGATATCAGACAGTGTTGATGTGCATATCATTTTTATGGGCATTTCATGCAAAATGTTTCCTGTCACCAACGACGCCAGCAACAACAGCAACAACAGCAGCAACAACAATAGCAACTGTGAAAGTGATGACGAGCAGGCTGAGAAAGAGCCATAGCGACTAGCAAATGCCCTATGTGAATTGTCTGTGTATGTGTTATGGGCTTTCAGATTATCTAATATTTTGATCAAAATTCGTCATCTTAAACACTTTCCCAAACATTAAATACTATTACTGAATATTAAATTAAATTTTAATTTGGCAAGTAATTCAAAAGTGTAACTCTAATGTATATAGAATATTTAGAATAATATACATATATATATAGATACATACATCCGAAGCTTGCTTAAGCATTAGTGTGCTTTCAAAGCATTTAGCTGAATGCTTGTTGAAGCTTTAATGTGCTTTCCGAGTCTTTAGCATATATATACACTTTCAGCACGTGTTATTTTATTTTTCAAATAAAAAGCAGCGTATTGCTGAGTTCGTTGTCAATGGTACAGGCCTTTTTATGGACTTCTCATATATTTGGTGTTTTTTTTAATATTTTTTTTTTGTCGTTGCTGCTCGTCGTGTGTCTTTTGCTGTCTCTAACTTGCAGGCTGACCGACTGCATTTGGAATTTGTAAGCGTATATGTATGTAAGAGTAACTGGTATGGATGTATCTACTATCTGCGGCCTTTTTTGTATACTTGTGGCTATATTGGTTGTTGCTGTTGGTTTTTTGTTTTTTGAAGCGCAACTGTTGTTATTCTTGCTGATGTGTTGCCAGCAAAGGGAAACAATAGGAATGTGAATTGTTTTTATGTCTTTGTTTTTAATTTTTTGCCAGGCAACAAACACACGATATGCCAGCGATATTCGGCAGGCCGGTGAAAGGGATTTGCATTCTGTTTGCCATTTGCCTTTTTGCGTTCGCCACTGGAAAGCCGCATGCAACAACAACAGTGGAACAGTGGAACACACAATAAGAATAGTCCGAATTTTGACTGCGTTGTTCTCTTGGTTTTCATTGTCGCTGCCGTTGTTGAATTTTTAAAATTTTTTTTGTTAATTTGCATACGTGTGACTTTCAGTGGACGTAAGAACAGCAGCAGCAGTTCAGTTTGCTCCTGACATTGACGTATGAATTTACATTTACATGTATGTGTCCAAGTACGTATGTGCATAAATGTTCAACCTGGGGTTCAACAAACCCAAAGTACCACAATAAAAGTGGCTTCATTAGCCCAACATTAGCCACAAGAATGTTTAAAATGTGCTACACATTTTACACGATATTAAATTGTGCAGAAGGGAACTGTGGCAATAGAAGCTACCTTAAAATGCTGCTGGACACATGGCCCTGGCCCGGGTGCTGGCCGAAGTGCGTGTTTGTGCCATTAAAGTTTCATCAGTGCGGCAAAATGATTGTAGAGAGAAGCAACAGCTAAGAGCCGCAAACCTCTCAAATCCCCAAAGCCCTCGCGGGCAGAATCGGGGAGTTGAAGGGTTTGTAGCGCTGCTGCTGATATTGTCATTACATGCTTCGAGGATATTTCTGTGGCGTAACCGAGGCAAATGTACTTTTGACAGTTGGACTCTTGAAAGGGTTGACCGACAGCCCAAACAACACTCAGCACACACACACACACACATACAAAACTTTCCGCAGATGCAAAAGATTTAAATTTTCTAGCTCTGAACGGCAACAGCTGCCATATGAAAATGCCGCTAGGGAAATTGTGGATGAGGCTGAAGCCACCCCCAATCCACACAGCCCAATCTTTGAGACAACTCCTAAATTGCTGGGCTTGCTCGTAATAGTTTTGGAAATGATTTTGCTAGCAGCAGCAATAAATGTTTGTGGAATGTTTAAATATTTTATCAATGTGTACATTGTTAGCAGATTAAACATAGTATCTGTGAATTTATTTGTATTCGTTGCTAACAGAATCACGACTTGGCCAATCAGGTTAATTGCTTAAGTAAACAAACTGGAAACTATCTTGTTGCTTAAACAAAAGTGATTGAAAACTAGTCAGGAAAATGTTTGCTATTTCAATTATGAGTGTCTTTAATTCAAAACACAAGTCATTGGCAAAGTTCTTCAATATAAATCTATGAATTAATTTAAAATTTAAATGTTGCCAGCAACAGCAAATGTTGCTAGGCTGATGTTGCTGGCAACATTTTGTGGAACGTATCTGCAAGTACAAAAATCAGATTATGTTGCAATAAAAAAATAGCAGAAACAACTATGTATTGGGAGGTAATTTTTATAAAAATAAAAATATGATTGCGATTGAGCGATTGCTTAAATTAAAAGACTGCTAAAAAACTACTTTAATCTTAATTGGTAGCAGATTGCCAATGTTAATCAATGGCCAGCGATAAACTGGTTCTAACCTGCAGTGGCTTATACGAGTTGCACCACCTCGTGCCGTCTCAGTTGTCAAAATGATCTCGATCGGCATTTTGGTGTGTGTCGGTCTGGCTTGGGCTATTAACTATTGGCGTCACCGTAAACAGCGTAAATTATTGAAAAATCTGAATGGACCCAACCTAGTGGTTGCCATGCACAAGATTATCCATCTCTCACCGAAAAGTATGTAAAGTTCTCAAGTATACAAAGTAGTAATGCATTAGTCGTTAATTGTTCAATAGATTTTTTCAAGCGTAGCTCTGATTATCTCGCTAAATATGGAGCACTGTCTAATTTCTGGATCATAAATCGAATTTTCATACCCGTCGCTGACTTGGAACTGGCAAAACAGCTGCTGCACAGTGAGTCGCATCTGGAAACGGGACAGCAGCTCATGAGTGACTGGCTGGGAGACAGTGCGCTCATGTGCCACTGGTCACAGCGTCACCAGCAACTAGCAGCACTATTTAATCCGGACAATATGTTGCAGCTGACAAAACTGTGCCAGCAAAAGGCGAAACAACTCTGTCCACAACTCGTGCAGCAAGCGGAGACTCGCAAGGTATTCGATGTGTGGCAAATAGTGTCAGCCAATGTGCTGGACTTGATGTTAACAACCACTTTTGGAGTACAGCCGAGTGTCGAATATAAAAAGGCGTTTACTGAGTAAGTATTCGGTCTGAGCAGAAAGCTCTAAGATTGACTTAATTTAACAAATATGGCTCACAGCTGGAATGTGCACTGATTTAGATAAGTGGCAATTTAGAACAAGACACAAAGCGCTAAGCAGGAAAAATTGTATAAAAGCACTTACAACAAATAATATGAATTTTTACTAAATTTAATTATTATTTTCACAGACTTACAGAGCTCTACAGAAATCGTTTTCTGAGCATTAGGTCGGCGAATCGCTTTACTTTCTGGCTGGCATCTCCGCTGACGCGTTGTCGCCAAAAGCGACTCATTAAAGTGATCAACGCTGAGAATAAACAGATCGTGGCAGAGTGTCGTCAACAACAGCAGATCCAAATGCCGCTGAAAAGTGAAGTTTTCACAATAGATCAATTTGTGCCGACAACACCAAGCAGAGAACACCAATCGCTGCTGGATGTGCTCCTGGCAAATGAGAAACTTACTGATGAACAGCTGTGCTTCGAGTTGAATAGCTGCAACTATTTGGGGTATGCGCTGTGCAGCACAACGCTCTGCTTTGCCTTGATCCTCATAGCTCGTCATCCGGCTGTGCAGCAGCGGTGTCTGGAGGAGCTGCGTGATTTTCGCAGCGATGAAGATGGGAATCTTCCAAGTCTGCCTTTCCTGGACGCTGTGCTCATGGAGGTTTTGCGATTGCATCCGCCCCTGTTGATTGTGGGTCGTCAACTAAGTCAGGAGTTTTCATACAGTATGTCCACTCCCCAATTGAAAAAGAATATTGCTCTTAATCGCCTTTATATCTATTACCAGCTCACTCTTTGGTTGGAGATGGTGTTTTGCCAAAGAACTCCGAGATTTATATTAATCTCTACGAGCTCCAACGCTGTGAGCAGCAATACGGCAATAATGCCCAACATTTTCAGCCAGAACGCTTTATGGATCATCCGCCCGCGCTGCTCAGCTTTAGCCTGGGTCCTCGCAGCTGTCCTGCTCAGCAGTTTAGCCTGTCACTGCTGAAGACGCTGCTGGCGCCGCTTCTGCTCCAGTTCGAGCTGCTGCCACATGGCGATGCAGTGCGTCCCAATCTGCGACTGATTCTCGGCTCAAAGAATGGCTTTCTGCTGGCGTTAAGGCAACGCTGAGTAACCAAATCGAAACTAATAATATTTAACTATGGAGTAAAACAATGTTTTAATTAAATACAATTTATAAACATTTATCAGATTAATATACATTCCTAATCCAGTTCAGCTGATATCAATATATAACAGAGTAAAATACTTTAATTGGTTTCTCCGGTGCCATTGCGTCTACGCATGCCCAGCTGAAAGCCGTTATCCGATCGCAGGACAATGTTGACCACAGGCTGAACCGTTTCACCCAATGGCAGCAGTTCGTATTCGCGCACAATCTTCGACAGCAACATCTTCATTTCCAGCTGGGCAAACTTCTGGCCAATGCAGTTCCGGGGTCCGGCACTAAAAGGCACATAGGCAAAGTTAGAGCCACGTTCGCCATTCTCGTGCCGCTCAGGCTTGAACAGTTCCGGCTCTGGGAAATTCAAGGCATCATTATGCTGGCCAATGATGCCCACTAGTATCTCTGCGCCGGCGGGAATGATACCATCACCAAACTCGGAGTGGGCTGTTCAGAGAAAGTTGTTCTAATGAAAGTAGAAAGTCAAGTAGTCTCCTCACACTTACTGTATTTAAAATCAGTCTTCAATTTGCGTCCCATCAAGGGCACTGACGGGAACTGACGCAGTGACTCCTTCATGACACACTCCGTATACTTCAGTTCGCTGAGATTGCGTGTGGTGATTGCCCGGCTGCGATCGGTGCCAAGCACCTCTAAAATCTCCGCCAGCATTTTTTTCTGGACATCTGCATGCCTCGAGATCGACCACAGGCAGAACGAAATCGCACTGGTTGTCGTATCATGACCCTCGAACATAAACGTGTCCACTTCCTCGCGGATCTCTTCATTGCTCAACGGTCGCCCATTCACGCTCGACTGCAGCAGCACATCGAGCAGAGCCATGCGACGCTTGCTGCCCACTTCACTGTCCACCTGGTCTTGCGCCCGCTGCTGCTTCTTCTGCAGCTCCTCCTGCAGGGCTTGACGACGCTGCTCGATTACCTTGATGGTGAACTCTTGCATGATTCGAATGAGCTTTATCTGACGCCATTTGAGTAGCGGATGCATCAGCGTGAAGAGCAACTCGATCTGCTTATAGGCGGACATGAAGCGCCAGGCCATCAGCGCAGTGCATCTGACAAGGAAACAAAATTAGTATATCAAAAATAAATAAAAATGCAGCTAATTAACTATAAATTTAAAGTATAAACTGGTTTAAAGAGCCAAGTGCTGATGATTCTCAGAATGATTCTCAGATTACTGAAGTTAATTCAGTTGAGTAAGATTGATCCACACTTACTCATTAACGGCATTTGCATAGGGCGTACTCTCGGCTAATTGGGCATTCACCTTTGTGCCCATTGCTGTTTCAGCAATGATGTCCAGCGCTGCCAGGCAGATGAAGGGTTGCAAATCGAAGGTAGTTTTGCCATCGGCTTTTTGCTCTAATCGCTTAATGCAGACATTCGACTGCTGATCGAAGACCTCCACAAACTGATCGAGTATCGAGAAGTGGAAGGCTGGAGTGATGATCTTGCGACGCTGATGCCACACTTTGCCATCGCTGAGGAGGAGGCCATTGCCCAGCCACTGGCCAAGGAGCTTGTATACTGTATGCTTTACCAGATGCTCTTGGTTGGCAAGGACCTGCTCGTTGAACTCCACATCGCAGCTAACAATTTGCAGGCGATTAAAGATCCAGATGCGCTGCAAGCGCCCAAAATCATCAACATTCTTTTTGGCCTCTGATAAGAAACCTGCAGGGGGTTGGGTAATTATCAAATTATTGTAGCTTGATAACCATTAAAAACAACGATTGCCAGTATAATCCAAAGATTAATAAACGAGTGCTTAACTTGTTTACAAACAGGTCTTTGTTGGAACGCCAACAGTAAAAAGTAGGAAACAGATAATACCTATTATTACCAGATAATACCTAATTATAGCACTCACAATCACAATCAATTTATGAGCGTTCTTTAAACCCATCAACTTATCTGATTGCCTGTTCTCTGACCGAATAACATAAATACTCAATTAATCAAACATTTTTGATTACATCAGCTGCATATGCATAATTATTGCGTAATTAAATAAGTACGAATTTGATGAGCTAGAAACACATTGCTAATCAATCAGCAATTATTATTGCAGTTAGTATAATTTTAATATTAATTATTTTTTTACACTTTAAGTACGGCAATCAAATTATGTAACTACTTGAAAATTGTTTAAATGGCTTTTCGAGATGAGATTGTGCACAGTACGTACTCTTTGGATTCAGCTTGAACACCCGATGCAGGCCTCCAATTAAGGGTGGACATATGGGACCTGGTATATTGGCGACCGCCTCTCGACTCCTTCGCTGGCCGCGATGGATGAGGATAGCTGCCGACAGAAGTAACACGACTATTGCGATCAAGAGCATTTTGCGCTGTGAATCGGTCACAGCTAAGTCGGTAAAGCTAAATCCAATGCCTCCCAGACTACAGTCCGATAATCTTATCTCTCTGCGAGGGAACACGGCGAACACTTGTGAGTTTAATCGGCGATTTGCACGAGCTGAGCATTCTTCGTAGTATAAATGTTCTGAATGAATTATATTGAGCTAATTGTTTTAAATTCCCGTAACGATGACGCGAATGACCAGAATTGAGTCATTTTGCTGAACTTGTTTCTCTTTTTGTTTTTTTTTTAAAGTAATTTCCGTTAGAGACACTCGGGCGGAAATTAAAACATTTGCAGTACAACCGAGTTCTGGGCCTGGATGGATAGATGCCAAGGCAGGCGAGGTCAACTTCGAAGGCTGCCGTCAAAAAAAAAAAAAAAACTAATTAAGAGTTGCTTCCTGGGCGGGGGTCGAAGCAACTTTGACTTTGTAATGGCATTTTCTGATATTATTTTAAATGTGAAAAGGGTCAGGCCCAAGAAAAATAACAAATAGGTATAAATAAATATAGTGCATATCTATATATGTAAATAGCGTAGACCTGTTTTCAATTGTGCCGTGCAAATGTGCATTTTCAATTTGCACAATGACTTTTATAAATTAAATACTCTGGAGTTTTTTTTTTTTAATATATACCCTTGGAGGGGGTATTTAATAATTCCGTGAAGTTTGCCATGCATTGAAGGAAACGAACAAGTGTATATATTCTTTATTACCATTATTATAATCGCCTTAATTGGATCAAACTACTATATTCTATGGCTGCCATGAGAACATTTTGGTTATCAAGCCCAAATTCATCATTTATGCCTCAAAATCGGACTACTATATCAAGTAGCTTTCACAGGCATAATCGGTCGAATTTTTAAATACAGTAAAATTTATATGATGACAGAGCGAATCAAGACTAGAAGAGTATGTAATCTTCGGCGTTCTATGGATATACGAGTTTTCTTTGTGTTTTATTGTTCTTGCTTTTGTCCGGTTTGCGTTGAAAAAAGATTTTCCACATTAATTTCAGCATATTAAAAATGCAATTTGTTGCGTTAATTGCAGCATGCGAAATGGATCAGACAATCGCCCAGACCGCCCAGGGTTATCCATATAGAGTGAGAAGATGCCGTCAAGTCACGTTGATAGCCATGGCAAACAAGCCATCCAACCAACCAGCCAGCCAGCCACCGAGACAGCCAGTGCGTCGAATTGTGGGTGTTGCCCCAGCCACGTGACTCCTCCAGTTGCAGTACAACCAAATGGTCCTGGTTCTGGTCACTCTTTATCTGAATCAACTGCACACTGCCCCTTTCCACACTGAGTGCGTGTGGCGTGGATTTAAATATACATATATTTTTAAATGCGATACAACTGATATTTCGGTTAAGGCGCCCAACTGTCAGAAATTGATATAAATGAAAGGATTCACATGCAGCGAATGCAATTTATCAGCAATTAAAGTCGATTCGCACTTTAAGTTCGATTTAACAGTTTAATTAAAATGCGCACACATCTCAATTATATTGCATTTTTTTAAAATACTTTAAAAGCTAAGTTAAAAATATATTTTATTTCTTATGTTGTTTAAAATCCTAAGATTATTTTCTACTTTATGTGTGATGACATCGCATCATCAAATACTTTTAAAACTTGTAGTTGAATACTTAAATTGAATCAATTAAAAAACTAAAGCAACAATTTTGAGTTTTTTGGTATTCATTCCATATTAATTAAGTCCATACTCTCCAAGCATGGTTAGATTAGTTATTGGGAGAATACAGTTATAGCCGTTAGGAGTAGTAGAATTTTAAAAATATTTGCCAGACTATACGTTGATGATGATCTAGTTTGACTAGCAGCAGGCTTTGTTTCTTTACTCGGCGGCGGATAGTATTCAATGGCCTTTTCGGCCATGGCCCTAATGCCCACCCACGATTCCTGGGCCAGCTCCTTGAGCAGCGCAGTTGGTGGCCAAAAATCGAAAGTGTAACCATTTCGCTGGCCGGACAGTTCCAAGGCATAGGAGAGCGGAAAGCCAATGGAGTAGGCGTAGTCAAGGCTGGTGCCACCAATAGGATCATATTGGCCAGATTGCTCATAGCTGAACATTGTGCCGGTCGCCTTGCGTATAGCCTGTGCTCCCGATTTGGCCACCTCACGCAGCGTTGCGTCATTATCCGTGGGTATACTGAGCGATAAAAGATACTTAAAAAGTTGCAAATCAGTTGGGTTTATTGCTTTAGCTACCTCTTATAAGCCCAGGGATAGAAGATACTCGTGTGATGGGAGTGCAATGATATGAACATGAGTGCACGTCCTGCATCAACCAGTTCTTGCATTTGATTCCTAACCGCTCGTGTCTCGGGCTCCGAGAATGGTTCACTGCCCGCATAGTGTTCCTTACAGGGATCACTCAGTTCTGAGTAGCCCGTTTGCCAGCCAATATCATAATTGCGATTGAGGTTGGTGCCAAAGCAGTTGCCACCATTTGGGGAGCGATTGCTGCGCCACCATTTGTCGACGGTGCTGGAGTAAGTATATCCATCCGGATTAACCATTGGCATGACAATCCAATCGTATTCTCTTAGCAAATGTGAATGTTCCGCCTGCCCAACAACCAGTTGCTCCACGGCATATAAGGCAGCCACTGGCGTCAACCATTCGCGAGCATGTGCGCCGGCAACCACAAAGATTGCCTGCTTCCCAGTGCGACCATCACCATTCGTGATTGTGATGCTCTTCAGCGTGCGATTCTCATACGTGGTGCCCACTGTATGCAACACCACGCGCTGACTGTAATCAGTGGCCAACTGCTCCAGGTAATCCAACATGCCAGCATAGCTGTAGTAATCCGCAGTGTTCAGTTTGGGCTTCAACTCAACTCTCGCCAGGCCAAGCGAGAACGATTCATCGATATGGGTTATCGACAAGATCAGCATGCAGAGAGCACACAGCGTGTTATCGCCAAATAGCATTCTAAACAACTATTTCAGTTGTAGTCCAGCAGCGTTTTTCCACCAACAAAGCATTCATTTTCTCTGAACATGCAACACTCACTGAATGATTAATTATCTATATATATGTATACATGCATACATATGTATATATCCATATATATAATATAATATATTTATATATAAAAACTCGTTTTGCGAATTTACTGCCAAAAAACTTGAACTGTTCTCTCTTAAGGGCAAACATCGACTGAATTGTGTTATTCTGTTTACAATCAACACGATCCATTTGTTGGATTCCTCTCTCTCTTTTTATTTCGTCTTCTCTTTTCCTTCGCTCTTTAATATCCGTTAGGGCGCTGACGCATCATTAGATAGCCTCTCTTTCCAGCTGCCCTAATGGTAATTTGTTACTGTTGGGTATTTAGATAGCAGACAGTTATATTATGAGCATTGCTGACTGCACAACAACATTTTATTCAAGTGCAAATTTCATTCCAAAAAATTGACTTATTAATAAACATTCGTTTTCCTATTTTGATACTCTTATCGCAACAAATATTATATATGTATACATGCGTATTATAGTATTAAGTTATATTAGTTTAGAAAACCTCATCCAATTCGCCGTTTCGACTAATTTAGTTAAGTTTAGCTCACTTTGAAAGATTCCTCTTCCGCTTTTGCAGTTCAATGGCTGGTCAGGGAGATGAGAAATAAAAAGGAACATTATCATCAAGCACAACTACAGCGCCAGTATATCTTCTAGTTTTATGCTCTACTTTTATCTCATTTTGCAGCTTTGCCATTTTGCGGCTTAAAAAGCCATTAAAAATTGTAATTATGTTGATAAATACGTCTTACTGGGCATTTTGCATTATTTTTTTATTTTATTTTTGCAAGTTCCTTTTGACAGCTACCTTCGAGGGGGAAAGGGGTTCCGCAGGGGCATGTGGCTAGGAGCGAGTGCGAGGCTGTTGCCATTGCCACTCAACTTTGGCCGCAACAGCAAAACAACATGGCTAAAACAGCCACAGCAGCAACAACAACAATAACACTTTGGTCTTTCTTCATTTATTCCAGGCAACTTTTTTGCCAACAATTTACTCGGCGAGGCAAATATTTTATCATTGCGCCTTTCGCAGTCAAGTGGCGGCAGCAGGGCCTCAGCAAGGACCAAGCCCAGCAGCAGCAGCTGACTTCTGCATTTAAGAGCTGTTTATGGCCGCATTTTGTTTCTCGCCCGCTGCAAATTGTTGCAAGCTCCTTTTTCAATTTGCCACGCAAATTTTTTGACCAAAATTCATTCGGCCCCAGACCTTTTTTTGTTACAAAGCCAATTTTGCTGTCAATTTAAAAGTGCAACCATTCAACTGATTGGCATCTAAATTAAGCCATCTTTCATTTATGCTACCCACTGATGAGCTCAGAGTTTGAACCCAATTTTCCTTTAGACTCGATTCTATATATTTTTTCAAGTTCTTCTTTTTCTTACTTGCGAAATTAATGAGGTAGCAAAAATGTGATTTCAATTTATAGATTATGACCCTCCAGCCGGACTCCAATTGCAATTGTCAATGTGCATTATTTATAACGAGAGTACCTGCGACTCTCTGGGCAGCAAAACGAAATGTAAAAAATCCGATTAGTTCACTTGATGCTGTGTCCTTCCTCCTGCTGCGCTCCGCAGGTCCTTTGGGCACTTTCCAATGCGAGTCACGTAGTTTTCATGTCCGATTTTTAAGTTTGTGCTGCACAAATCACGTAACCCACTACGAGCTGTAAGTAGGGCTGGGGAGGGGCTAAGTGGGGGAATGGGGGGAGTGCCCCTTAAACATTAACACAACAACAAGCAAATGTCCTACTTGAGGCTATTTGTAGTGCACTTTGTGTGGACTTTTATGATTTGTTTACCCACCAACATGAAGACGTGAGTGAAATCTGAGTGAGCTGCCATCATTATTGAAGAATATATTCCACAAATGAAATACAACATTTGATAATAATATAAGTATTTTATTTTGCCAATATTTATTGAGCAATATTATCAGTTTTAAAGTATAACATAATAAAGTAATTTAATGAAGAAGATTTTATTTATTTCGAAACTCTTAAAAATAGTTGATCAACTTGAAAAATGTTAAACTTAGAAGCCATAGTGAGTGCCGAAGCCATCGAAACTCATATGGGAAACGGCCTCCGCAGGCGAATAGTGAACCACAGTGGGTTGATGACTGGCATATGTTGCATGAGCAGCTGGAATATGCTGCTGCTGCTGCTGCTGATAGACTGGAGCAACTTGAGCCAGTGTGGGTTGCTGGTGTGGTGTGTACACCTGCTGCTGTGGTGTGTACACCTGCTGCTGTGGTGTGTACACCTGCTGCTGTGGTGTGTAGACAGTGGACACTGGCGCTGGAGCGGCATAGGACACCGTCTTGGCAATTGCCGGCTGATATACATTGTTGCCCAGCTTATTGACCTGGGAGTAGGGCGTAGACACAGATTTCGCATAGTGCGAGACGGTGCCATCGTAGCTCCTGACCACATTCTGTTGGGTATGCGCCACGGCATGCTCATCATTGCCCAGGTAACTGAGGCCAGCCCAAGCGGGTGCCAGGAGCGACAGCAAAAGTGTTGCAGTCAGAGTTAGGAATTCGTATGCCATGTTGCAGCTGTGGAGCAAGTCGATAAACTGTTTGCTCTTTGCCACTGCACTGGGGTCTTATAAACATTAAGCATTGGCCTGGCCAATTACTCATACAAGTTGGCCCAGTTTCTTAGTTGTTGCGGCTGTTGCGTGACTTTCATTAATCCATTTCTATCTCGAGATCGTGGCAAATCAATTTACAACTGGCAGACACAAAGTGACAGTAAATTTGAGGGCGTGTCACTTTTGTGATCGTATATATATATATACATATCTATGCGTCTATTACATAACCAAAAACAATTGTGATTATTATTGTAAGGTGGGCGCACCTGCTACATGCCACATTTCGCTGGCTGGATGCTTGCCGCTAAAGTGCCCTCAAGCGCTCAAGTCAGCTACAGCATCAACTTTGGCTGTGGCTTATCTTACAACAAGGCCAACACAATTTATGGGCCATCGGAGATGCATTAAGGATGGCAAATTGTTAATGCATCTCGACAGCTTCGAGTTCGAGTGCTTCCAAATACCTTTGAAATGTGGGGCAGCAATGATAACAATGCACATAAGTAGTACACCAAACAACAAATAATAATAATAATAATAATAATAAATAAAGAAGAGTTACAAGCAATGTGCAGAGTCATCTAAAGCACTTGTAAAGCGCTCAAAATTTGTTTACTGAACTCATATTTGGGGATTACCATTAGGAAACAAATATTATTTAATTGGCATTTTTCATAATACTTTTCTGAAGTTCAGCTTTCAGTTCGAATAAAAATGACTGCATAGAAATAAATCAAATAAAAATTATGATAATTAAAAATGAATTAATTATTTGTAATTAGTTCGAATAAAAATGACTGCAAAGAAATATTTAAAAAAATAAATATTACAATTACAAAATAAAAAGAAAGCAATTTTTGCAAATATATAAAATATTTATATTTATTTTAATCAATAGAAATAATACTTTATTTGATTTAATAACTTTCACCATTTTTGTACACAATTTAGAGGGTATTCGATCTGTATGTGTGTTTTGGAGCTGCTTGTGGCGCATATCCTTCTCGCACTTGAAGTAAAGTTGTTTTGTTGCTCTTGTTACCCTGCTCAATAGTTCAGCCAGCAATCGTCCTGTGTATGTGAAGGAGTCCTTTCGATACTTTCATTCATTCCATAAAAATCGCTCAGCTACAATTGAGTTATAATGCAATTGGCAAACGTAAAGCAAATGTTGTTAACTTGCAACAAGCTGAACAGGAACGGACAAGAGCAGCTGAATAGAAGGGATGAGGGGAGGAGGATGGCGGGAATGTCTCACATTGTTGCCACGTTGACCGGTCTGCGAAAGTTTTGCGCAATGAAAATGACACATAAATAGCATCAACATTCAGGATTTCGGCAACACAAATGTGATTACGATTACGGATCCAACTACGGGCAAAGGAGTCGACAATGTGGAAGTCACCTTTGTTTGTTGATGACTTTTGCTTGATTTGTGTGTGTGTGTGTGGGTCCATTATGGCTCTTATGAAATTTGGCACATAAATTGTATTATTGCATTTATGCTTGATTTTATTTCCGTTTGCTCACAATCGTCATGTGATTGTGTAGATGTTTATCTCTGTGTGTGTGTGTATGTGTGTGTCCTTTTGTATTGACTGTTAAATTGGCTTTACGTCACTTAAGTGAATTTACGGTGAATTCGTCTTCGTCTGCGCTTTTAACTTGACTTTGTCTTCTTTTTTTTCCGCTTGGCCACACTCACACATGAGTTCTTACATTTCAACGGTTTCCTTTCCTGCTGCTAAGCGCCTTACTCAAACGCCGAGCACAATTTGAACTTCAATTAGCTGCATTCGCCTGGCCAATAAGCGTTCCACTTACTTAACCACTCGCTCCCCCACTCTATCTTCGGTCACTCTCTCTCACTCTCTCACACACTCGTCGTATACAGTTACAAATGACGCGCCAGCAGCAGCAGCAGGCCGAAAGTCAATTAACGGCACTCGCATAAAAGCTCTCCACGCGCCTCGTCTGCTAATTGGAATTGAAACATAAATTAAAAGTCAAAGTCGAAAGCAGACGAAGACGAAGACGAAATTCTGCTGAGACTAAATGCAACTAAAACTTTACGACTTCCCTGTGTGTGTGTGTGTGTCAATGTCAGTGCTGGTCAAACGTAAAACGAGCAATATACGTAACGCTTTGCAATTTTACGTTTTGTCGTATTGTGTGCAGCCAATTACGTTAGTTCCTGCTTTTGTTGCAGTTTTATTTTTCTATTGCTGTTGCGTTCGCATTGACAGCTTAGATTAAGTGTTGACTATAAATTTTTGTGGTTTTGGCTTTTAGCTCTTGTTCAAGTTTGCGATATTTATGAGACTGTTCGGCATTGTGAAAATTATTTACAAGCAATTACAAGTACGACGTGAACATCTTTACGTAGCCAACACACACATGCATATGCTCACACACAAACACACTCAAGCGCGCTCAATAAGCTTTTTAAATTAACCTTTATGGTTGGTCTATGTGCACATTTTGCCACATTCAATATATTTATTTGCTTTGTGAAAAAAGTGCTTTGATAATTTGAATTGGAAAAAAGGTATTTTTTATATTTATTTATTAATAATATTTAATAATATAGACTGTTGCATAAGGGTTAAAGATAAATTTGATCGCTTGGTTTCAGGGTGTTAAATTGCCAATCAGCCAGCTGCCAACTTTAACCTTTAAGCAACCCCAGCGTCAGTCCTATTCCCACATACACCCTCACACACACTCCCCCTTTGTATTTCTGTGTGTGTGTGAGTTGCACTTGGTTTATGGTGCAAAAGGGAGTTGGCTTCAATTTTCTTTATATTATAGCCTGATTTAATTTGACGTGAGACTTTGGCTCCAGCCACTTGTACTTCTTCCTCCTCTACTACTTCTTCTTGACCGCTACGTAAAATGAGAGCAAGACGAAGAGGGAACGAGAGGGAGACAGAGACGTAAAAGTTGCCAAGCTGAAAAAAATGGTTACAAGTTAAATTTCTCAATTCAAATTTCCCTAAACGAAATTATTAACAATAACAAAAGTAAAAGTCATTTGCCAGCTGCCAGATGCACGACTAAACCAACAATAATAATAATAATAATATTTTGGGGTGGGTTGGCAGAGCTGTCCGATTGATATAATTTCATTAAGTCAACCCCCCAAAATTCAACTGCCCGGCAATTATTATTATTGTTGTTGTTGTTGTTGTTTTTCCCCATTCAAATGTCATCGAAAGTGACACGCCCACTCTTTAACGCCCACTTTGACGCCACTTGCAACACGGGGCAGGACAGAGTATTTTTGGGGGAAAGGACAACGAAAAAAACAACTCATAATAACAAATTCGAAAAAAAAGATAATGAAAATGAAAATGCATAAGCAGTTGCTGTTGGCTATGGCAAGGTGGAGTGGGAGGGGGGTGCTGCCTCTTAGGGGGGTGCGGGTGAAGTGTGTCGAAAACTCATTAAAACTTTTTACAGCCCATTTAAAAGCAATTTGTAAATTGCGAGCCCAACACTTGGCAATTGGAAAGCGTCTCAAGCAAAGCGATATAATTATTATTTATATTTTGGCTTAGCTAAAAATAATAATAATAAATGTGAATTTTTATATAAAGAGTAAAAGAAAGTCTTTTATTATGTTTGAGGTAAGATTCAAATGGAAGCATTTCTAACTTTCTATATGTGCTACAAATATTATTTATTTATTTATTTATTTCATTTTGCTTAGCTACAAATAATAATAACGGTGAATTTATTATTATAAATAAATTTAATAATTAGTATTTATATTTCAACTAAAAGCTTGATTTTTTATTTATGGATCAAGAAAAACAATGTATTTTTTATTATGTTTAAAGGGTAAGACTTAAATGAAACCAAATGCAACTTTTTATATGGTACACATATTATTAAATGTATTCATTCATTCATTTCATAAGCAGATCCTTCATTTTTTTACAGAGCCCCAAACAGAAATGCCGGCAAATATTTTGGGGGAACCCAAAGGACTCTCAATCGCCGACATTAAATCACATTTCCGCACATTTCTTGCGGTATAAGAAAAATTGTGTTAGCTACGCTTCCCGTTGCTCTTTTCCCTCCCACCACATGCAACCCCTTCTCCTGCCCCTGCTGCCTTGCCACTTAAATATTCAAAGCGTAAAGTTTCTCTACTGCGGCTTTGGCAGCTTTGCCTGCTTTATTTCTTAATATTCATACGGCTGTTTTTTTTTTGGTGTGCAGCGCCCGAAAATTCCCACAGGATGCAGGCTCAAAGGTTGGGGTTAATGTACGTCGTGGCATGTGCCTCAATTGCTTAATTTTTTTTGTATGCAACAATACATCGTGCAGAAAAAAGAGCTATGTCACAATTTAAACTTAGCGCCAAAGTGTGCTGTGCCAGGGCTGCGTAACACATAGAGCCTTGCCAGACAGCTACATTCGTAGGTCACACATATCGATATGTTGCTTGTGGAGCAAGCACATTCGCACAATGTGACCGCATTTTTAAACCAAACATACAAAAAACTCAAACCTAAATTGTAGGCAGTATTTTATTTTTTTTGTGTAAAAAGCAAGCAAAAGTCAGTCAGTCGCTCTGTCACAGCCGACAGCTCTTGTGAAATTGTTTGTCAAAATTAACCCAGAACGAAATATCAATTTGACTGCTGTCAAATCAATGGTATTCGGTGTTTAGTTAGCGAAGTGGCTTTGACGTTTCGAAAAATCAAAACGGAAAATAGAAAACTCTTCATCGGAAAAGAAAAAATACACTGACGGCGTAAAGAAAAAGAGAGCGAGAAAGAGAGCGTGTGTGCGTGCGGTAAAAGCAAGAAGAAGGGCGAATGCAATTCGATTGGCAACAAAAAAGCGACTCAACGATAAACCGACGACATCGACACCGACACCGATTCTGATCCCCTCTACCCGCCTAGCCGCAGTTGCCGTCTGTTTAGATTCTTTTATTTTTCTTTGGATTTTTTCTGTTGGTGCGGAGAGGGAAACTAATCTCACAGTTTTGCGTCCCAAATTGAACTAAGTCGGCTGAAAACCAGAACAGACGGCCGACAAAATGTTAATAAATCTAAAGGTGAAAACTTTAGATGCGCGCACACACGATTTTAGCATCGACAATGAGGTAAGTGCATGTGTGTGATTGTGTGGAAGTGTGTGTGACTGCATATATATATATATATATATATATATATATATGTCTTGTC
This sequence comes from Drosophila cognata, assembly GCA_035041535.1. Classification (NCBI taxonomy): domain Eukaryota; kingdom Metazoa; phylum Arthropoda; class Insecta; order Diptera; family Drosophilidae; genus Drosophila; species Drosophila cognata. Next base: position 1,777,197 of record JAWNLC010000823.1, read on the forward strand.
ATATGTATTTTTATATACCCTGAAAAATGATCGAATAGGGTATATTGAGTGCTGCAAAAGTATGTAACAATACATGTATTCTTGATCTTGTACTATGTGATATAGTCAAGTCTGTATGCAAATTTAATAATTTAATTTCACGCTAACATTTTTCTTTGATCATATGAAATTTATCGACAGCCTTGGCATAATATAAATCAGCTGTTAAAAATGCATTAAAATCTGTTAAGCAGCAAGGATTTTCTGTACTCTGTATTTATATACGTACACACACAGTAAGAGAGCTTTTTAATAAGAGAGAGCTTTTTAATATCCGAGCCTAAAGCTTTGACTTGGAGGGTATCTGCTAGTCGCTCTGAATTATTGTCTTTTATTATAATGTTTTTTAGTTTTTGAGGTTGTGTTGAGCGACGAGAAGCTTCTAAAAGCGCTTTTCTTTCCACTTTCTTTTTTATTGCTGAACCTTTTTTTTGCAGCTAACCATTCGTCAGTTCAAGGACCAGATTGCCGACAAAACGAACATTGCCGCCGAAAATCAGCGCATTATTTACCAGGGACGTGTCTTGGCCGATGATAAGCAAGTGAAGGAATACGGTGAGTCACACACAAACATACCACACACACTTGCATATACATAGATATATATATTTCTTTAGATGTCGATGGCAAAGTGCTGCATGTCGCCGAGCGACCACCTTTCTCGCAACGCGGCGCCAACGCAACAAACAACGATGAACCGATGCGAGGATTTCGCAGCATGGCCGGTCGCCCAACGCCCCGCAATATGCGCAACTCGCCCTATTTCCGGGCACTCGATGGCATGCTTGTGAGCACCATGGCCATACCAGTCAATAATGGCAGCATAACTGCCGCTGGGGTGAGTCCTATAAACACCATGATCGACTTAGACTAAATGAATATATTGCTTAACCAATATTTGCTCAAATCAAGCTTGGTAAAAAAAACCTTCACAGGAAATGTTTTTTTATATTTGCACATTTATAGAAGTTATGAAGGCATTTTGCAAGAAAACTTTATAAAAGAACGAGAAAATCGTAATTTTATTCACCGTTTTCAACTTCTTTAAATTTAATTAAAAAAATAATAACTGCACCATTTTCAAATGTGCGCTTATGAAAATTATAAATAAATAAAAAAATATATATATATATATATATTTGTATAAATATATTTATGTATATTGCAAACAATTCCAGGAGCAGTTCAAATTTTAATTTATAGGGCAAGTTCTAAAATATATATAAAAAACCAACATTCTTAAAAAAATATACAAGATATCTTTTAACTCTGCTCAATACTTCACACCAAATCCTATTTGCAGACACGCACGCCACCCAATCGTTTTCCGAACTCGTCGTCCTTCTGCATCAATCGGATAACCGTTGCCCAGCACATGATCGACTGTGCATATAATATTGCCGCCTATCTGGAGAATCCGGAGATCGGTTTGAACAATCAACCGTTGGATATATTGCAGCGTGGTCACTGGACCATGGAATCAACGGTGGTGGAGGTGGGCGTCTCCTCGACGGATATGCCACGCAACAATAACATCATCGATATGGTTCAGGATGCAGTTACCGCTGCGCTCTCCCGCAATACGCCCGGTCGAAACTACACGGTCGTCCAGCTGCCCACGGTCTACACGAACGAGGGAAGCGGCACCGGCGGTGGCGAGAACAGCCAGCAGCAGCAGTCGCAACAGCAGCAGCAGCAATCACGGGATGAGGAGGGAGTCAGTGGCGAGGCTGCCTCTGCCTCGGACTCGGCTGGTAACAGTGAGTCGAGTGAGGAGACAACAGCCGCTGCTGCTGTCATCATCGAGGATGTGATTGTAACCGATGAAGACGAACGTTCCACCTCGACCCCATCGCCAGAGGATGCAACAGCAGCAGCTGGAGATGCAGGTGAGGCAGCTGGCGCAGAAGCTGAAAGTGGAGAAGGTGCTGCTGCTGCTCCTGTTGCAGGTGAAGATCCCAATGGCGCCAATGTCACTGGCGTCGATTCGCGTCGCCGCACACGACCCCATGTGCTGGCGTATGTCATTCAGCGTTATCGCACCGTCGAGTCTCGTCTCGCCCCCTTCGTCGATCGCTATTACGAGATCCTATTGCAGGATCCGGAATTTGGAGAGCAGAACTCCGTGGAACGCGACAATGCACAGCGCACCTTTGACCGTGTTTCGGAGGCTCTTCATTATTTGTCGCATGCCCAGCACGCCATCTCCGATCTAATGCTGGATCTGTCGCAGCCCGGTCCACGCGTCCTCACCTGCCGACCCATTCTCGTCGAGCAGAGCGGGTACATTCGCTCCAACAATATATTTACGCCGAATTTGGTTGCGGCGCCGTTTAGGGAGCTGCTCTTACCTACCACAGAAGCGGCTGCCGCTGCTACAGCAACTGGACAGGCCCCCGCCCCTCTGCCCGCCACAGGTAGCAACCCTATGCCCGCTTCAGCTCCAGCTGCAGGCGGAGCGCAGCCAGAGCAGCTGAATCTGCATCAGCTGCTGGAATCCTTTGAGTCCGACAGGTGGATGAGGGGCGCTGGTGGACCCACACAGCAGCTTGGACAGCCACTGTTTCAGCCCCCTACACCACTCTTTGGCCCCCCAGAAATTGCAGCTGGAGCACAGCGTGGACAGCCAGCGTTTCAGCGCGGTTCACCAATCTTTGGCCACCAAGGAACTCAAGTTGAAGCACAGCGTGGGCAGCCACCGTTTCAGCCAACTTCACCACCCTATGGCCCCCAAGCAGGTGCAGCTGCAGCACAGCGTGGACAGCCGCCATATCAACCCACTTCACCCCCCTATGGACCGGGCACAGCTGTTCCAGGTGCCAATGCAACTGTTGCAGCTCCAGCTCCAGTTGGAACACGACCTGGACGGACAGTGTCGTTGACTGACTTTGAGGATGAGGAAAGACAACTGCTGTTGGCCGATGCGGCAGCTGCACTCGTTGCTGGTCTCGGTCAGCGCACCGATAACGTTGAGGATCCCGTCGATGAGCCCATGGTGGCGCCAGCAAGTGCTGGCACTCTGCCACAGCAGCAGCAGCAGCAAACGCCGCGACCCGAAATGAGTGAGTACTAATCGAATGGCAATTTGTGTGTTTGTGTGTTGCATTTGTTGCACAAAGCGTAAACCTTCTATTCGTATTCCCTGTTTGACCATTTTCTAGATGTCCACGTGCAGCAATTAGTGGAGTCGACTGATGAGGCACCAGCGCGGCCCAGGTTTCGCCTCTATATGCCTGTGGCACTGCCGCCACCCAGTAGGTCTTCTTCACCAGCTTTTCGCTTCGCTTGTGCCTCTGGCTGGAATTGTGAAAGAATTCATTGCTCGCTCGCCGCTCGCTGCTCCTTGCCCCCGATTTATTGTTTAACAGTTGAGTCGATCAGTTTGTTAAACTATTTTTGAGAATGTTTGCTCTCTCTTCAAAATTCAACACTCTTTTATGACCTGGTCTTAAATCTTCTTCAAATCGATGCGTAATCTTGACCAGCTGCTAATAATGAGGCACGTTTCGCTTTCGATTCCTTTGTGCTGCACTTTATTTGAAGCAGTTGCAAACGTGCCTGGCAATATTTTGATTAAAAATTACGGCTTAGTTACAAGAATATAATATTCTAAATATTATATTCTAGCTTGAAAATTTAACTTTTTGAGATGGCCTGGTTATTAAAACTGTTTACACCCGAAGAGTAATCTTGGCCAGGTTGCGCTTTTGTTTCCAGTTTGTTGCTTTTCAACAAAAATCCATAACCAAAAATCAACAACTGAAGCAACTATTTATTATAGCTTTGTATCAATAATACGGCATAAATATATTTAGTTTTAGCAATGATATCTAACAATTTGACTGGCTTGAGGCTTAAAACAAGTTGTGTTGAGGCTTTAAAGTTTGAGCATTCGTTTCTTGCTGTAACAATTTGTATTTCTATTTGCAATCGAATCCTAGATTCAAATAACTCTTTAATCGAATCCTAGATTCAAATAACTTTTGCTTCGAATCCTTGATTAAATAACTTTTCAATCGAATCATCGATTTCTGAATGTTGGCAAATGCTTACCAGCCCATTTAATGGAGATAGATCTAAACAGTTCCCAGCATAATTTAAACCATGTCCGCAAATGGTTTTCTCAGCTTCGCCGTTAACTTTAACTTGTTGACTTGTCGATGTTATTGCCATGAGTTTATATTTAGCTAATGATTCCTTTTCTCTGCTTTTCTCAGATCCGCATATGCGCATGGCTCGTCTCATTCAGGCCGTGGTCAACAGTGCGACGAACGATGCGGATTTGAGGGTGGAGTTCAATATGCCCAATGTGATCAATTTGCCGGTGCATGTGATTACTGCCGCACTGCATCCGAGAGCAGCAGGTGTAACAGCTGCCAACGAGGGCGCTGCACCGGCAACGGAAACAGCAGCTGCAACTGCCACAGCAGTTAGCGAACCAAATGCTGCAACAGCAACTGCTGCAACTGCAGCCACTGCTTTGGGCGCCTCTGGTGCCGCCTCAACATCGAGTGGCACGCGCAGCGGAGAACAGCGAGCAAACACGTTGCCCACAACGGCAACGCAGACGCGTTCCACGGCTCGACCACAAATTCAGATCGGTGGCAACAACAATTGGGCTGGTCGCATTGCGCCAACGCACACCGCCTTTGATCGCTTCTTGCCGTGCAACAGTCATCACATCCGCGAACAGGAGCCGCTAATGCAGCAGACCAACAACAACAACAACAACATCAGCAGCATCGGTACTGCCACTGGCAGTGGGAACAGCAATCGTCGTGGCGCCTTCAATGATGCAGCCAGCAGCCGTGCAACAAACGGTGAGTTTCCTAGCATAGTTTTACAAGTGATAATTGTCGGCTAGTTTAAGTAGACATCAACCAAACATGTCACGGCTCCGGCTTCGACTCCGTCTCAGGCTCGCCACGTTGTATGCATTTTAACATCCTCATCCACAGAACATTCACCAGAGATGTAAACCGCGTCATCTTCAGACCAACAACCAGAACGAAATCTAAGCGAAGATTAACTTATCATTAGAATCAGAATCGATGTAAATCATTTTTCAATCGATTGCTCGATTTGGATAACTTTTCAATCGATTGCACGATGCAAACGAGATTTCAAACGAATCCTCGATTCAAATAACTTTCAATCGAATCCTAGATTCAAATAAGTTTTTAAACACATTCTCGATTCAATTGTGAAAATGTATTCTATAAATCAAATGGGGAATGTAAACTCAATTTCTTCACAACAATCAATATCTAATGAACATGTATGAGTACAATTTGATAACTGACACACAACACACACACATGGGATAGATAGGGTATATAGGGTATATTGATGTTAGATGGTCTCGCGTCGGTTTGCATCTCTGACATCTAATTTGCATTCTATATCTGTCCTGTGTCATCGTAGTCATCGCTAGTCGCTTGCCGCGTAGCCACAGTTACGCGAATCTGTCGCGTCCAATGTCGGATCGACGTGAGAATCGAATTGGCGGCTTACCAATGGAAATGGCGAGCGTTGGTGTCGCTGGCAGCAGCAGCAGCAGTGGTGCTGTTAGTCGTGCTGCTCCACAGCCGCCCAGGCGCAGACCGTCCAGATTTATGTCCGCATCGTTTGAAGATTTATTAACTACTTTGAGAAATCTTGCGCAAACAGGCACTGCAAACGTTGCCACCACCGCACCACGTGGAATCGGAGTCGTCAGCAATGCAGCAGCCACAGCAAACGCTGCCGATGACCCAGTTGCAGCATCTGCATCCAGCAGCAACACATCATTGGCAACCACCTCATCGGCAGCAGGAGCACATGCCGCACGCAATCTGCGTGCCCAGGTGCGCGGCTTTCTGCATCAGACGGTCTTCGAGGGTGGACCGATCAACGATCAGACAATACCCACGGCCATTGATCGGGCGCTGGAATGGTTCTTCGATAGTCTGGTGTATTTGCGGCAATACGAGCGATTCGAATACAATTCACACGACTCAGTGTGCAACATGCTGCGCCGCAGTCTGCGTCTCGTCATCTCGCTGTGCAACGGTACCAATCAGTGTCACATTTACTTCGAGCGTCGGCTCAAACAGATCTGCGAACAGTTTCGCATTCGTCTCTACAGTGTGCTCTTCCTCTGCCTCGGCAGAAACAATGCGGAGCTCTTCTGGCGCCAACTGATGCGCAACCTGGGCGTGCCACTGCGCTCAAGTGAGTAGATAAATAACAGTAGCTCATTAATTACAGCCATTAATCCTTATAAGCTTTTTCCAGACTTTCGCAATGAGGCCCTGCAGTTCTTGTGCATCTATATTAATCCGAGAATACCGGTGCAGACGGACACCGCCGATGCCCAACAGTTCCTTGTGCTGCGCAATGCGGCGCAGTCAACGCTATCCACAGACGACGACGTAAGTGAAGGGTCTGTAAAAATGAAGAGGTTAAATAAAGCGAAACTAATAGCAACCTTTTGTTGCGCCACCGCCGCTTGCCTTTAATCCACAGCAGCTAGAAGAACAGCAACAACAGGAGGAGGAGCAGCAGCAGGCGGCGCCGGAGCAGCAGTCACTCGATAGCGATATCGAAATGGCCGAGATGGCCTGCAGCAGCAGCAGTGCCACCGAAATGGAGCCACCATTACCCGCAGTTACGCCCGGCTCCGAGGCGTGGCACAACAGCTTCCCCAACGACTGGCTGCCTGTGATAACGCGAGATCTGCAGACCCAATCGGAGGTAGATTCGAATTGTGGGCTGGTATTTCTAAATCAACCAGCTAATGATTTCCTTCTTTTTTATGATGTACAGGAAAACCAAGCACAGCCACCGTACTCGGATGCTTACATATCTGGGATGTCCGCCAAGCGTCGCAAGATCATCCAGACTGAGAAGCCGCCCACAAATGTGGAGTGTCTGATTGCGAGCGGTGTGCAGCGAGCCATTCATAGAACTGGGCTAAGTGGCGGCGGCGGTACCGCTACCAATCCAGCTATAAATCCGGATGTGGTGATTAATGCCATTGCCCATGATGCTGTCGTCCAGGCATCGTATACGGACGCAGTCCGTACGAATATACGCGATCGCATCAAGCATGACATTGATTACAAGTCCGGCAAATATCCGCAGATCACCAAGTTTACCGAGCAGAAGTAGGCGGGCCGGGGAAGGGTCCTGGTCCTGGTCCTGGTCTGGGCAGGATGGGCGAATAGGACTCTTAGTGCTTAGTGCTTGTAAATTTTACTTTAACAAAAAAATATTGTATTTAACTTAGTTAATGGATAAGTTCTGTTTAAAGCCTGAACTTGGCAGCCTGAAGCGGAAGCGGTCCACGGTCCGTAAGGAGTGCATGCAGGTGGCTGCTTCATTTCAACACACACACACACACAAACCGAAACACACACATCAACATTAGCAGATATATATATATATATGTATAGCGGTACCGCTACCAATCCAGCTATAAATCCGGATGTGGTGATCAATGCCATTGCCCATGATGCTTGCGTCCAGGCATCGCAGTCCGTACGAATATACGCGATCGCATTAAGCATGACATTGATTACAACTCCGGCAAATATCCTCAGATCACCATATATATATGTATATATATATATATATATATATACAAACATATAAATAATAATTGCAAAACACTTTAGGACAACTGCATAAAAGAAAGCTAAATAAAAAGTACATCACCAAAAAAAGTAATAAAAATTTAAATTAGTATGCCTAATCCTTTTGGAAGTGCTTCAAATTGATCAATGGCGTCCCCCAGTCGGATGACGCAGTGGCCAGCAGACAACAGCCGTGACGACAGCCAAATTCCAGATACAAATTTTTGGGCATTGACGTGAAAGATTGGCACATGATGATTGCTGCTCTGGAATTTGCAGTTACCATCTCGAGTGGCTAAGCGAGGAATGCGTCCAACAACAAACTCATCTATCGCTGGCATATATTTCGTTGGAAAATGTATTTCACATGACATGATAATGCTTCGGCAACGGGCCAAATCGGTCCAACTTGAGGGCGCTACCAATATTAAAAAAAAATATAAACACAAAAAATTTGTCACATAAAATTGTGCGAAATAATTTATGTGGCACTCAAACAGCGAATATCTGAATAAATAATAATTAATATATTTGTTGTCGTTGCTGATTTTGTTTTTGTTTTGCTCTTTACGTGAAATGATTGGACTTTAAAATTAGCCCATCTACGCAATCATTGTATATTTTTAATATACGATTAATCTACTATTTGTCACAAGGGGGCGTGTAACGGTCACACTAAAAATAACCGTGCAACGCTTGTCCATCTTCTCTGACGTGCATATATACGTGTGTGTGTGTGTGTGTGTCGCATCAAGCCGAGCTCCAATCCGAGTCCGAGTGGAGCACAACTTGCTACCACATGCTATAAGAAAATTGCCACTTGCCGGCAGCCAATGATTAATTGCAACAGCAGCAGCAGCAATGGGAGAAGAGTGGCAAGAGAAAAACACAGGACATGGGTAGGAGAGAGGGGAGTGCAAAGGGTGGCTGGCTGCGCTGGCACGCGCATTGCAGACAGAATTTGTGAGGAATTCGCGGCGACAGACGACGGCATTTTTAAGGGGGCTTTGGTTAATTATGCATGCGATGTGCCCAGCAATGGCAACGGCCAGAACTTCAAAATAAATTAAGGCTGCGGACTTTGATGCATGGTGCATGCTGCATGCTGCATGCGGCTGCTGCTGCTCCTGCTTCTGCTGCTGCTGCCTCTCCTGGCGCCTCACGATTTAATGTGACGAACAGCAAGCAGCAATGAGGTGGCGCCACAGTTGCCACAGTAGCAAGTTGGTTTTTGTTTTTGTTTGCGTAATTACTGTTGATTTATTTCAGAGCGCAACATTTTTGGCTGGCATTGCAACGGCAATTGAATACTAAACACAATATTAAGTTGATATTTAGTTCAAATGGCAAATTATTCACCGTTAACGCAATATTTGCATTCGCTTAAGCGATGGAAAGAAAAAGATGACTGCTCTTAAGATACCCTGTGATGAGTTGGTAGGAAAAGACTCAGATTACTCCGTTAAATATAGCTTAAGCACATTAGCTACTTTATTAGCTTAACACATTGTTAAAATATAAACTATTCGTTCGGATTTAATTATGTTTTTTATGTATTATCTGATAATCTTTTACCTATACACTCAGCAAAAATCGTCCTGAATTTTAGAAAATCTTAGTAGTAGGGTTTTTTTTGTTTATTCAGAGCAATTATTTCTAGAAACAAGAAGTGACTTCTATTATATAATATAGGGTATTTAGATGGTCTGCCAAAGGTAAAGAAACTCTAGGCGCGATTATTATCGAACCGAGAACAAGAGCAAATCATAACAACCCGGCTCATTCAGTTGACGTGCTCCAAGCATTACAAGATGGTTCCTGTGCACAGTTGGGAACGTCATAATTGAATACATTACTCAAAGATGCTAAGATAAAGATTCACATATGTATGCATGCATATATGTATGTATGATACGAATATATGTATGTACACATAAACATGCTACATGTGTACTTACTGATTTTTAAAACGCATGTGGCAGGCGCTTATGTGTGTGTGTGTGTGTGAGAGTGTGTGTGTGTTAAGGATAATTTATCAACAGTGCGTAAGAATGGAAGCCAAAGACAAACACAAGCAGAGAACAAGATGTAAACACATGATGATGATAATAATGCCCCATACATAGATAGATATAGATATATGTATGTATGTATGTATGTATGTACCACTGCATGGCATGGCATGGCATGCTTGTGACTAGGTTCCTAAGAAACTCAACTCAACACAACAACATGCACATGTGGCTGCAACACCCATTTGCAACAGTAGCAGTGGCCGCAACAGCTCAAAGGGGGCATCTAAAACACGCACAAAAGAGAAAACGGCGCCGGCGCCGACTTGCTGCCAGATTGCTGGGATTGAGTTTTGCGATTGAGATTGACGCCTGGCGCCGCACACAGTAGGAACACATGTAATTGAGTGTTGCCACTGGACAATTACATAGGTAACAGTAGCACCAACAGCAACAGCAGCAGCAACAGCAACATACAATGTCAACAGCAGCAGCAGCAGCAACTTTTGCATTTAAAAAGGCGCTCAAAATTCTACAAGAACAGCAGCAGCAGCAGCAGCAGTAGCAGTAGCAGCAGCAGGCGAGAAGTTGTTGTCAACATCAGTAGCAACAGCAGCAGCAGCAGCAGCAGCAATAGCCAGCAAGCAACAACAAGCCACAGCAGCAGCAGCAGCAGCAGATGGCGCCGACGACGCTGCCGGCGACGCAGCCAGCATACGGATCCTCAGCGTTTTCATTATTTTTCCCAGTCGCAAACGAACCGTGTTGGACTAAAGACGTGAACATCGGGTCTAGAAATCGTGCTAGCGCTATATACCATATACTTATATATATATATACCACGACAACAACAACCACAACCACAGCAACAACAACAATAATAATATCAAACATATATATACAAAATCAACTCACACTCCACATTCACAATCTTCTCGCTCAATACTCGCGGTTTTTTATTCGAAAAATATACAAAAAAAATAAAACACAAAAAAAAAAACAAAAAACAAAAAAAACATAATTAAATAAATAACAAATCAACAGCAAGAACAACAACAATAACACGGTGTGTGTATGTGTGTGTCATTTTATTATTTTCCTTCGTTTTTTTGTTGTTGTTGGTATTGTTCTTAGAAGATTAATAAATATATATATATATATTCATTATATATATATATATACAACGAGCCAATATACATAGATGTGCGTGTCAAGAGGTCACCCAAACGATTGAGCGAGCGAGAGGCGAGAGTGCAGCTAGTAAATATAAATATATGTGTACATACATATGTACATCTTATGTACAACACCCAACTCACATCTGTACAATCTTAACGGTATACTTATGTATATGTGTGCATGTATGTGTGTGTGTGTGTTTGGGATTTAAGCGTGTTTTGATTGAAATTTGATGCCGCCTACAGTTTGAAAAGTGATTAAAATTTCAAAAGAATTCCAACAACACAGCACACGAAACGAAAGAAAGGAAAATAAAACAAACACACACAGTGACACACACACACAGTGACACACTCACACACACACACATCTAAGCATGGAAACTCCCGCACATATGTTCGAATACGAGTAGAAAAACGCGTTGCAGAGAGTTTTCCCTCGCTAACGAAACATTTGGTAGCAATAGTCCTGTGTGAAGACAACGATAATTGACGACAAGCAACAAATTGTGTGACGTGTGCTCGAAATTGATTGTTTATTGATTGTTTATTGTTAAATACTTTCAATTGGTATTTATAATAATACAATATGACTTCGCTGATGTATGCGGTGTTTCACATTGCAACACTGCAATGTGCTGTCCGTCCGGAGATTTCGCCGTGCACGTGCGAAACGGGCAAGGCGTTCAATCACGTGGAGCTCGCCTGCGAAAAGCTCGAGTCCTTCAATGCGGTCGTCGACAGTTTGGCCAATAAGCTCAATCCGGACATGAAAATCGATTTGAAAATAACGCACTCTCAACTGGACGATCTGGAGATGAGATCATTTCGGGATATGAACTTCAATCTGTACAAACTACGCATGCAATGGAACAATCTAAGGTTGGTTCTTACACTCTTTCTATTCTTCCAATTCTTATATCTTTCGCATCATGACGCAAACAACAATCTTTGTGATTGTGATCAAGGCCGGACCTTTCTTCATATCTGTAGCACAGAATTGACGTATCAATTTTGGTTCCTTAAACCCAACGGAAAAAATAAAATACAAAACAGCAAAATATTTACAAAATACGAGTACAATGTACTGTAAAATGGATGGAGAAAAACATGCTTCACGTGTTTACAACCAATTCCATTGGTGCATGGATACTAAAAAAAAAAAAAAAAACAATAACAATAGCAATAACAATAACAATACAATAACAACATTTGACAAAAGCCACCGACACTCATTATCAACCGAGACTCAATTGGGTCTCAATTGAGACCTGAGTTGTTCTGGGTTCTCGGTTCTAATTATGACCTGTGCTGAAGTAAATGATTTAATTTTTCAATTAGGAAATGTCCGCCTGAGCCGGGGATCCACCACAAGCAATTGAGACAAAGTACAGGCTACTAGCTACTAGTTTCGGTCATTGCGACACTTTAAAGTATTCAAGCCAGCAAGTTCTCAAGATTAGATGGCAACGTCTGAAACAACCAAACAAACATTTGCTTCGAGTTTCGATTTTTTGTTTTTTTGTCTTATTGATAATTGAATCTAGACACAGAGCCACAGCAGCGTCTTATCAATTCTATATAAATATGTGGATCTCTCTCTCTCTCTCAGTCTCACATACATAGATGGTATTGTGTATATAGTAAATCTCCCATACACTTATGCGACGTATACTTAATGCGTGTGCAAAACTGATAATTGCAATTATTGTTTTATTACTGGGAGAATTGCACGTTTTCTCTGAATGAATTATTAATATTGAACGCACACAAGCAAACGCATATTAAAAATAGCAAATATAAATAAATATTGACAGGTTTATTTTCATAAGTCTGGAGTTCGTTGAAATTTGACATTTGTCCTTTTTTTATTGAAATGAGCGGCCAAATCAATAATGGCCAAAACAATTTTAGCAACATCTGCAGCATGCCTCATTTATATTTCATACGAATGTATGTATGTATGTATACATGTATGTCTATATAAATTTCACAATTAAACAATTGATTAACTGCAAGTTTCATTGTGGCCGGTTATACAATTCGCTGGCTCTGGAAAGAATCATTTGTCATCAACGTCATCCATCAGTGCAATTTGTATGTAAAATTGAAAATGATTTAATTACTAGAACTTAATCGAATCAGTGCTATATATGTATATATGTATATATATATATTTATTTATATTTACCATATGTGTATGCAACGCCAATTCGGTTCGATTCGATAGCCGAGCTCTGGCAAAAAGCGTGCTGCCGCCTGACCAGTGAAAAACTTTTTTACATTGATGTCAATTTATAATAATTGACCTATTGCCTTAATATCGCGCTCTGAACAAATCATGCCAGGCCAGGCCACCCCACACCAAGAGTCAGCCAGGAAAAATACTCTTCACTGCAAGTGAATCTATCACTGTATGTGTGTGTGTGTGTGTGTTTGATGAGTGTGTGTGATATGATCATGAATCGACATGACGTGTCCAAGCCATTCTTAGTATTTTCTGTGCATCCAAATTCAATAGAATACAAAATAAAGTATACGTTTTTGGAAATAAAATTATTTTGAAATTTGGAAAACCCCAGAACACATTCTGTGTGAAAATATTATTTTGAAATTGATAAGACCAAGCGGAAATCTAAAATCGATTTGAAATCGTTTAAAATAAGGTATAAGCTGCAATTATTAATATTTTTATTAAAGATTCGTTAAAATTACCCAAAAATCAAATGAGAAAATTACAAGAACTAATAATATTCTTAAGGTTTCGTTGAGGCTGTCGTAAAATAAGATGGGAAGATTATGTGCCAGCTCTTCTAACTAGTGAGAAATATATAAAATAAACTATTTGGCAGCTTGGTAATCATTTTGGCCAAACTAAAATAATTAACACTTTTTAAACACTTTTTCTTTGAAATTTTATGTCAATAGTGAAAAAAAGTTGAATACATAATTTTTTTCACTGAATTTCCGTTAGTATATAATCAATAAAAAAAAAAGTAAATAAGTTAAGTTAAATTCTTGCAGTGCAAAAGAATACATTTTTTCCTTTACCAACTTCGTCAAAGTAAATGAACGTAAAATAAATTTGTTATTTCTTACGTTAAGGTAAACCATATGGGAATGTATGTATGTATGTATGTATGTATGTATGTATGTATGTATGTATGTATGTATGTACGTATGTAAGTATGTACGTATGTACATATGTTTGTGTCTATGTTCGTATGTATATATACATATATGTATGTAAATGTGATTAGAGCAGCTGTTTTAACGATTGGCGCTCGTCATAAGTTTATGACTGGCGCCAAGCTGATAATGTGAATTTAATGATCACTTTTACGATCACTCAATGATCACAATGCGACTTCAATAAAATTGCTGTCGTTTTTTATATTTTTATTTATATTTTTGTCAACAGCTTTAGGGGGAATTTCTAATCAGAATGCTAAAAAGGTTAAGCCGCGAATAGTGTGGCACAATGTGTTGAATGCCTACTTATGAATGCAGCATGTGGCATTGATTGCGATCGCATTGTTTTGTTTTTCTCAGGCTGATAAGGCAACTCTGGCAACATGCTACAATGTCTTTATATAGTGAACTCATCGGCTATATGAATATGCTATATGCTATATGCTTCTGATTGTGCCGTTGAGGAGTGCAGCCCTGAAAAAGTGCGAAAAGTGTTGACAATTAATTAATGTATGATAGCTACACATAATTTATTATTATTATGGAATATTCCGCTTTCCACGCAGCCCAAGTGATAACAGTCAAAGTCCCAACTACTCGATGATTCTACATATTAAACATATATATATATATATGTATTTACGATGTATAATATAATATGGCTTTAAGAAAGTAAACAATCAACAAGAAAGTTTATACCAAACTTGGGTTTTTCTTTATTATTTATTTTTGGGTTAATGTTTTTCTCGCTTTTAGGGGGAAAAATAAAAATATGAAACGAAAAAAATCCCAAAACCGCCTAATGATTACTTGGAAATGGAATGTTTCGTTGTTTCTTGTTATTGTAATTGTTATTGTTATTGTTATTATTGTTTTTTTTTTGTCTGGTGGGGTCAGCTCAGTTTGTGCAAAGAGAGCGAAAGAGCGAAAGAGAGAGCAAGTGCGAGAGTGAGGCAGCAGAGACCCAATTGAATTTTATTATTACGTTCAATCAATGATCATGAGGCCAGTTTAGGTCGTGTGACAATTATATGACTGACGTTAAGGAATTGTCTTTCGCACATACATATACAACTATATTATGCATGTATATATATATATGGATATATATATATATATATGTATATATATATGTGTGTGTGTGTGTGTGTGTGTGTTTATCTTGTACGATATGTGCTCAAGTTCAACGCGCGAGCTACGTCCACACATTACATATACAATACTCGGTATCTATTGCTGTCGTTTATCATCCTTGCAACTTGACTTGCTGCTTGCCGCAGACTCCGCTTTTCCTCATTACATAATCAATGCTTGACAAGACACTAGCAATCAATCAAGATCAAGTGTCTCGACGCAGGCGCAGGCTAAAAATAGCTGACTGCCAATCAGTGGACACTGTGCCTGCTGCTGCTGCTGCTGCTGGCGTCGTAGTCTGCTGCCAATAACGGCGCCAAGGATGTCCACTGGGATGCCAGCGGGCCAATTTGCACGCCAGTCAGGCCCAGTTCTCATCATCGTTAATAATGCGACCATTTGGCGCCCCGACGGCGACTAGCCACTTAATAGCCATCGATAAAGATGCAACAACAAACGCAAACATTGCGACACCAGATACGTATATTTATATATATATGTATATATTATATATATATGTGTATATATACATATATATATATATATACACATATATATATATATATATACCCAAACATACATAGATCTGGCCCAATACGGCCGCTGATAAGCTGAGGCATCGAATTTTTAGGGGATAGAATTTCGGTTCAACATTATCGTTCTGTTTAGATCAGCTTCACATATCGAAAATAAACAAACTGATTTTCTTGGTATGAAAGTTGTATCAAATGCGTTTTCTATCAAAGGGAATTAAATTTATGTTTTTATAAAAAATGAAACCGCTTAGAAGCGCAATTAAATCTTCAAAATAATTTTGTTGTATATCTGAATTATCTGTGTATTACTAGCACATTTGAAGTTGCCCATTGGTTATTTTTTTTAATTAAGTTTACAAATAATATTTCAATAATAAATTGCCACTATTAGTTTGTGTTATCGCGAGACACGTGCCCAAAAGTATGCAATAAGAAATAATTAAATTTCACCCTTTTAAAAAAAACAACATTTGAATAAAGAAATCAATTCATGCTGACATTTATTTGATTTTGCTTGAATTTTTTACGTTTTTCAATCACAGAATTGATCATAAATATTCAGATAACGACCAACATAGAATTTTCTTATATGTATTTATTTTAGGAAAACATCATTTTCAAATATTTGTATTTTCTTAGAGCTTTGTAGTTTTTTCATTCCCAGAACTGTTTTTAGTTAAGCAATAAATAATTTATTTATTTATTTATAAGTTTTACCCGATTATGACACATGAAATATCTTTAAAATCTAAATAGTAAAGACGAAGCAACGTTCTTATCTTTAGCATGTGTTCTCAATCAAAATCTGTGCACGGCATCTTCATAAATATTTGTTGTTGTTGTTTTATTTTTTTATAATGGCTTTCTTATTATTATTAATACATATTGTATATTTTGTTTGCTATATTTAGATCGCTGCCAGAGCTACCATTTCGCGGGTTATCGAATGTCACCTACTTAAGCGTCGGCGACAACGAACTCGACGAGGTGCCGAAACATGTCTTGAATCATATGCCGCTGCTGCAGACGCTTGATATTGCACGTTGCAACATCCGAGCCGTGCAACAGGACGATCTCAAGGGCATACAAATGGTAACGAATCTGATATTGCCGAGCAACAATATAACACGACTCGATCGAGGCGCCTTCCCGTTGAGCCTGCTCATCCTCCATTTGGGGCGCAATCAAATCGAATCGCTAAATGGATCCTTACACGACCTGACCGAGTTGCAATCGCTGTTCATCAATGCGAATAACATAAGTGATCTGGATGGGCAACTGCCGGATAAAAGCAAATTAATATTGCTGATGGCGCACAATAATCGTTTGGAGCGATTGCCGGCGAATATGGTGACTATGGATAATCTGGAGACGGTTCATTTGCACTTTAACCGCTTGCGGTCCTTTGATCGTGTGCTACGAAATGCCCCCAATCTGACCGAGCTCCTTGCGAACAACAATGAGTTGGAGTACTTGACACAGGATGAATTCCAGGCTAGCTGGCAGATGGAGATATTGAATCTAGCGTGCAATCATATTGGGTCGTTGAACTACTCACTGCATCCCATGTTCAAGCTGAAGACTGGCAACTTCTCGTTCAACGACATCGAAGAGTTCTCCATGGAGGAGCTGCACGGTCTGCGCTCTTTAAAGATGGTCGATCTCTCCTACAATCGCATCAAACGTCTGATGCCCGGACATAAATCTATTTCGGAGTTGCCACTGATCGATCTGCGACTGGATCATAATCAGATTATCACCTTGGACTCGGCGCTTGCCGGCTTAAGTTACCTGCGCATACTCAGCCTATCGAAGAATCGCATCGAGTCCATTCTACCAGGCGATCTAACTGGCATGAATCGTTTGGAAATACTCGACTTGACCGCCAATCAATTGGTTGACCTCAAGCAACTGGAAACGGTAAGAAAACTGTGCCTCATCAATTGACAGACAAATAAATCTCATTTGGATCACTCTTTTCATAGACATTGCTGCCGAATTTGCGAGTTTTGAAGGTGGCCTACAATAATATTAGCAAACTGGAACGAGACTTTTATGGGCTACCTGTGCTGTGCCAGGTGAATCTGACCAATAACCAAATTACAACCATCTCAAGCGAACTAGTTACGAATACGCGCTGCAGGACTCACAATGTGCCCGGCAAACTGGAGATAAATCTGGATGGTGAGTGATCAAAAAATAAATGAAATAAAAGGCATATCACACTCAAAAAAAAAATTGACATAAGTCTTAGCAAATCGCCGCCAAATCAAAGTAGAAGTAAAAAGCTGACAAGTGATGAATGCTGAATCTACTTTCTAATTAATATGATGATCAAAAAACCATTGGCTATTTACTAACATTTACAACGATTTTTTCTCTGAGTGTATGACAGGGTTTTCCACTGTAGCTCTGCTGCAAATCAGCCAATATAGCTAAGCACCTGTTTCCAAATTTGAAATTTTCTTGCAGACAATCCCATAATGTGTGATGTGGGCTTGAACGAGATCTGCCGTTTGATGCTGGCGCAGGATGCCAGGATTAGGGGACGTTCGCAGTGCTTTGAGAATGATCAGGAGGTGTGCACGGTGCTGCCCATGCTCTACAAGATCGATCTGCCGCTGATCAAGATCAGCGATGCTGACAATTCGAAAATGCAGGTGATCGTTCCATCGCTGATACCCATCAAGAACAGCGAAGAGCTGTTGCCACCGTATATAAAGAGGCTGGGACAACCCTTAATAAATCCATTGATTATACCTGCGGTTGTTGCCATAACACCTCCACCACTTGCAACCGTGTTGCAGTTGCACGTGGCGCTGGACAACAATAATGCAATGAGCACAACACCAGCAACAACAACGACAACAACAATTGCAGCTACACCGATAACTCCCACTGCTGCGGAAATGGTAACAACCACGGCGCCAACAACAACCACAACGACGACAACGACGCCACAGCCAAATGATACGCTGCCCGTCATCCTGGACATCGAGGAGCCCAATCTGACGACGGCCAATGAGGCGCCCGGCGAAGCAGGAGCAGGACATAGTAATGCCACCTCAGCTGACTTGCCCATTGAGCAGCAGCTGGACGAACTCAAGCGGAACATGGAAAATGATCAGTTAGAGCAGGAGCAACTGCCGGCGCCGATCGAGGAAGAGGTGGCCAAAACGGAATATGAAACTGTTGACTATATACCGAATGTGGTGCTGGCGCCAACGTCACCATCGAGCAAATCGAATCTGCTCGAGTTGGACACCGATTCACAGTCGAATTCGGTGCTGCTCGGTGATCTGGAGGTGGAGCAGGCGGCACAGAATCTCCAAATACCTGAGGAGCCGCCGGAGGTGTGAGCAGGCCGAAGAGGAGGCGAGCTCGGCAATTAAATAATTAAATGTGAATGGCTGGCATTGGCTGGCCATTTTGGGCCAAGTTTTTTTGTGGGGAGGCGGCGGCGGCGGCGTTGTTGGGTGTTCTTCTTTTTTTTTTGTGGGGCGTGGCAGCGTAACGAACGAATTTTTGGATTGTATGTTTTTTGTCATTTAAGTTAATTTAGTTATTATTTCGATTTCGATTGTAAGCTGAGATTTTTTGTTGTTTACTATCAGAGGAGGAGTATGCTGATGATGATGGAAGATAAGGATGATGATGGACCCAACAAAAAAGGACATTGATAAGGAACAGGCTTAAGTTTTAAGTTGATTGCTGGGGGCGCAAATTAATCGATTCACAGCAGCGAATATAAATATATATATATATTTAATAACTATATACACATATATTTATACATATATATATGTACGTTGAAAAGTTTAAAAGTAGGTACTTAGCATTAAACGAAAAACGAAAACAAACACAACTTCTTTATACCCTGTTTCCCATTTTTAATGGGTTCAGCGTGTAAACAGAATATATTAAAAAAATACACACACAAATACAAATACAAATCAAACACATAAGCATCGAGTTAATGTTAAAAAAAACGAGAAAAACACACACACATACACTCACACCAACCGTAGCAACGCACATAAACACGAGAAAAAAAAAGAAGAAATTATATTGTTATCAGTTGGTTAACAAATGAATTTAGTTTGTAGCGCTTAATTATATGAAAAATGAAAATGGTATTCTAAATAAAGTCGTAAATAAAAACAAAATATTATTTTCTCGTCTTATTTGACTATGCATAAAAATTCTATGAAATTTGAAATTTTGAAATAGGTAACAGTTTGAGTTGCTGAGCTAACAGCGATTATTCTTAACAGTTTCGATTTAATGGGGCTGCATAACTTATCGCAGTTGATGGCGTTATGTCTCTGTTATGTTAATCTATAACGATGTGCAAATTACCGATATATTTAGTTGACCTGCTGGAAACTGAGACGACGGTTCTCCAAATGTAGTTGTTGCCGCAGCTTATCTTAAATCGCAGCTGCTGACAAGAAGCGTCAACATAAAATACATTTTATCGCTGTAACAAGCTAAGGTAACAGTTCGTTGCTTAATGTTATTCAACATTTATGTCAACATGTGCCACTTGTAGTGACTACAAGACCAACAAAAAAAATGCTAAAAATGCAGCATAAACTTTGGACATTTTGTTAGAATTTTCTCAGCTTAGCTTTAAACGACTGTTCACAAATTTGTGATAATCGATAGTCTCTATTCTTAGCCGTATATCGATGTATCGTTATGTCAGTAATACCATCGTCAGCGAAAGGAGACGGAGCAAAACAGCAGCAGAAAAAGAAAGCAAACGCAAAAAGCCATACAAAACAAGAAAATCATTGCTCTGCTCTGCGCTATTCTCATTATATATTTGGCTATATTTCGTGTTTTGCACCAGAAAAGAGTGAATAAATCGCCCCCGCGTGCACTTCAACCATACAATTATAATTTGTGCTCGTCGACTGCAAGTTTTGTTGACGTCGCCGTCGTTGTTGTCATCGTCTTGTGACTATCGGGCATTCAAAAAGAAAGTCGTAAAAATATAAAAAAAAGAACTAGCTGGGAGGAGTATAGTTGTCGTTGTTTTTTTTTTTGGAGCTATACACATAGCCATACACACACACAGACACTCACACATACACAAACGAACTAACTGCAGCAGCAGCGCAACGCAGGAAAGAAGCAGAAGTTGAAACCGCAGTGGAAGAGACAGAGACAGTGGAAGAGGAAGAGGCAGTGGAAGTGGAAGAGTCAGAAGTATTGCAGCAGGTAAGCGGACGTGGGCTGCGTTTGGGGCGAGAGCATTTCTCTTTAGTAGTTTTTCTCTCCGTGTATTTGCGTTTCTCGTATTTTGTTGCTGGCATTTTGGCACAAGCTTTATTTATTTAATTATTTATTTTCTTGCTTTTAGTTTTATTCTTTAAAAAACAACAAACATTGTACATATATATAATATACATATATGTATGTATGTGTGTGTGTGCATATAAAATTGTTGTGAATTTTTTTACCTAGCGGAAGTTGTTATTTTTGTGGCTTGTATATATATTCAAAATTCACAGTGATTTTTAGTTGTAGTTTTTTTGTTGTTGATAACAAACAGTTGCCACAAAATATTATTCGCCGGTTCGAGTCGTGTAGTCGTCATTGCCATCTGTTTATCGTCTTGGCGCTTAGTCATCGCCCGGCCCATTTTTAAACTGCTTTATGTTACAAGAAATGACTAATAATCATAATGAATAGTAGAATTCTCTCCAAAATATCCCATATCTATCAGTATATATGCTACATTCTAGTTTATGAAATCTAATCGCATATTTTGTTGATTTGTTATCACACACATACATACACACACACACACACATAAACATAGCGATACTCACGCCCCAAATTATCCGCCCGCCTGCACAAAAATGCACTGTTAGAAATGGAGAAATAAAGAGGGGAGAAAGAGAGGAGAGACAGAAAGAGCGAAATATCAGGTTTGCTGCACAGTGGGGCAATATTGTGTGATATGCGCAAGCTAACCTTCGACTAGACATTTTCGAACCCCATATTATCGATTGCACAGACATTCGCAACTCTGCGCTAAACGATAGACGTCGACGAAAGGGTTCCTAATAGCATTAGACCACAACAAAGCAAAACAAGGCTAAAAAAAAAAAATTCGAAATAAAATTTTTCTAATGTGCATAAGTTGCTTGTTTGTTTTCTTTTTTGTTTTTCGTTGTCCGTCGCTGGCAGCCATTTAAATCACATTCGTATCAATTCGCATCACGCACTCAGTCGCTCACTCGCTCAGTCTCGCTTGTGATCTCGATCGGGCTAAAGCTCTCGCTGGCTGCAGTGCGGAGCTTCCGCTTTATTGTTTGATTTTTTGTTCGCCGAGACGTTCATTGAACCTGCTGTTTAAATTCAAGGCTCCCCCATTTTGGAACAAAGTAAAACACAAGACATTGACACACACACATACACACAACGTTTTTGGCAATAAAAACAACCGTCGCCGTCGCTACAAAAGTCAAGTGCAAAAATAAAGCGCCACAACAAAGAAAAAGTGCCCGTTTCTCTTTGCCACCCCATAAATTCGCTGCGCTCTCTCTCTCGTTTTCTTTCTAGCACATTGCTGCATTGTGCCTGGCATTCAAGTTCAGACAACAGACGAGACAACAACAACGCACCTCCCTCTCCCACTCAATTCCAATTCCTCTGACTTCATTTACTTGGTTTGTTTTCTGTTCTGTTTGTTGTGGTTTTTTTTGTGCGACATTTAATTCAATTATTCGTTTCTTCTACAGATTGAGTGTGAGGTGGAGAGGGCGATGGTCTGTGCAAGTGGGCAAGCAAAGCAAAACAAACAAACCGTTAACCAACGGCACGCATTTTAAGCTCTCTCTCTCTCTCTCCGCTGATCTTCACGCACGGCCCATTATTACAACCGACGAGCGGTCAATGAATCCCACAGCATTCATAAATCTACAAACACACACACAGGCATATACATACACACATGCATATATGCATGCAGACCCGTTCGACTAGTTCGAGTTTGAGCTTTTGAGTTTCGCGTTCGAGTTCTGCACGAAGTTTCTTTCAAGCCGGCTTTGCAATATATGTGTCAAGTGCGCTCTTCGCACTTAAGTGCAAATTACGAATTCCAACTCTAATCTATGTGTGTGAAAAAGTGTGTATGTGTGACTTTAGCTAACATACAAATAACCTAAGCTTTTAACGCTATCTGATAACTTATCAACAGAAAATGAGCAGCATTATGATTTCATGTGTGTGGTTGTGTGAGTGTTTGGGATTGACGTATTTGGCATAAATAGCTGTTTGTTTTCTACGTTGATTCAGCCACTTTCGCCAAAATTGTTTATAATTCTTAAACCAAACAAAGAAAAAATTGCGTTTCGCACTTTGATTATCTTGGACTGAATAAAAGTCGATGTGCTTGCTATAATTTCATCCTCTTCTTACCCCTCGCCTCACATAATGCATAATGCAGCTTAGTCGTCATTTTGCCTGTTCCACAAACTGTTCCCACTTCTGTTCTATTCTGTTCCCCGTTGCATTTTAGTGGCTTCTTCAAATTGGAAACAGCTAACAGTGCATGAATAAAGGGCAGCTAAGCCGGCTCGTCATATTTATAGTTTCGTCTTTTATTAAATTTGAAATAATCGGACACGCCTTAAGTTCATTGTAGCTGTGTTTTAATTCAGTTTGTGTTTAATTCAGTTTGTGTTTAATTCAATCAGCGTTGGTCCGTTGGATCCAAAAGAGAGAGAGGGAAAGAGAGTATCTGAGAGTCGACTTTCTATATTATTTCCCGAAAAGTTTGTTGTTTATTTTTGCACTTTGCACAGTTTGTACGCAAATCAAATTGAAAAAATACCAGTTTTACTATGTCTCATTCTTTCTAGTTTAGGTTAATATCTTCATCTCCCTCCGTCTATTTCTTTGTAATGAAGTGGAGAATTTTGAACTTGAAACTTTGGCGGGCACTGTTATTATTTTTGTTATTCTTAAAACTTAATGAGATTGTTAAAAGCTTTAACAAAGTTTTTTTTTGTTTTCTATTGCTGTAAATTTTGATTTTATCATGCATTATCTTTTTATTGTGTGCTTTGTAATGCACGCACACATACACACATATATGCATATTTATATGTAGAAAAGGAAAAACAACGACATTATTTATCTTTATATATATTTACATATATATATGTACTTTTATACTATGTATTTTGACTGTATCTATCTTGTATCTCATACTTAGCTTGCTTTGGAGCACTTAAACAGCAAAAACAAAAAACTAAAAAGAAACCTTAAACAAAAGCTAAAGAAACTTGCGCAAAAATTCAAGCAATTTAAAAAAAAAAACAAAAACAAACAAAAACAGCTTCTATATACAGCATATATAGAAAAAGCATAACAAAAAAAGAAATTATATCGAAAGCAAACTACTTGTATAAGTAAAACGCAAAAAACAAACGAAAAGTAAGTCTTAATGTTTTCTTTGCATACATTTTACTAAATACACCGCCTATATAATAATATATATATATATATACTATGTATCAAATAATTGTTAAACTCTATACACAATAACTTACTATGTGGGCAAAATGCGTCATTCATCATATGTATTTATTACTATTTGTGTTCTTGTTTTGTTTGACACCATTTTATTAGCACGTCTGTCGAGAGTGGAGTTTTTTTTATGAGATTAACTAACAGATAGCAATAAGTGACGTAAGAGCAACTGAGAAAAGTATTCGATTTGGTTTGATTGTTACTTCAAATGTTGACGTGAGATTCTAATGAATCTCTAAAATGTCAACTACTTATTTAATAGATCTTTCAAAAGCGGAACAAATAAATTTTATAGATATCCAAAGAATCAGCAACAGAATAAAAATATCAAATTCCATTGAGACATTGACTATTCTATTCACAAATAAATTAGTAATTTTCGCCACGCTCTAAATATTTGTCACATATAAATTTTAATCAGTTTTAAGTTGAATATATTTAGACTCAAGTCACAACCAGATGGAGTACACATAAGTAGTCAAGTATTCGCCTAGATTTACAAAATTTGAAATGAAATCGACGCGCATTTGTTTTTGAGTTTCCAACACAACACACAATAAAACACACACACACAGAGTTGCACAAGCCCCACACACACTCGGTGTAAAATCGTGCCGCGGATGCTGAGCTCCTATGCAAAATATTGGGATCTATATGTGTTTTCGTGTTTGTGTTATTGTTTTCCCCATACCTGTAACATGTGACATTCATTTCAGCACAGAATTTTTTTTTGTTGTCATTTTACAGACAAAATTACTCCAAAAAACAATAACAATTACAAATTATACTGAATGTTGCGGAGCAGAGGCGTGGAACAGTGAAAGTTACAGATATATTAGAAATATTTAACAAAACAAATCCTAAAACTATCAAACAAACATAATCTGTAGATGCAACCAATTTACATAGTCATAGCCATGTTAACAACTCTTCCAACTCTTCTCGTCACACAGTGAGGAAACAAAAAGACGATATGCAGGTCAATGTCGCCGGACTACGCAGAAACATCAAGAACCTCGCGCACAACTATTCCGATGCACAGGTGTGAAAAATTTGCTAGTTGTAAACATAATATAAAATAATAAATAATATATATTCACCTCAGGTTAAGGTGCGCGAGGCCACTTCTAATGATCCGTGGGGGCCATCGGCCACAATTATGGCTGAAATAGCAGATTTAACCTATAATGTGGTCGCCTTCTCGGAGATAATGCAAATGATATGGAAACGGCTCAATGATCATGGCAAGAATTGGCGACACGTCTACAAGGCGCTCATCCTACTCGAGTATCTGATCAAAACGGGCACTGAAAAGGTCGCCCAGCAATGCAAGGAGAACATCTTTGCCATACAAACGCTACGGGAATTTGTTTACTTCGAGGAAGGCAAGGATCAAGGCACGCATGTCCGTGAGAAGGCCAAACAGCTCGTCAATCTGCTCAAGGACGACGAGCGGTTGAAGAATGAGCGTGTCAAGGCGCTGAAAGCCAAAGAACGTTTCGCTCTGCATCCGAGCGGCTTTGGCAGCGATGGCTATATCGATGGGCCATCGCAACGGGATTTGCCGCCTGGCTGGCAGGAGGAGCCGCCGAAAAATGCCTCCGAGCTGGAGATGGTGCGACCTCAGACGGCTGGCGAGGAGGAGTTGCAATTACAGCTGGCGATGGCCATGTCGCGCGAGGAGGCCGAACAGGAGGAGGCTAAGCGACGCAGTGACGATGTACGTCTCCAGCTGGCGCTCAGCCAGAGCGAGCAGGACTTTAAGTGAGTACTCCCCTAACAAAATATTTACTTAAGTTCAAACTTAATCACAATACTCCAACCAACACGCACAGAGATCCAAGCGGACGGCCTGTACCGGCGCCCAAGAAGGAGGAGCAACAGAGCCATTTGTTGGACTTGCTGGATATCTCGTTGGGAGCAACGAGCATTTCGAGTCCACCGTTGGGCGCTGCAGGCGGTGCACCTGTTGCTGATCCCTGGACAGCGCCAACAGGCCGTTCCGGCAGTCAACTGTCGGATCCGTGGCCTGTGCAACCTTGGCGTCCGGATGCAATTGCAGCGCCACGCACCATCATGAGTACAGGTGTGCCGCTGAGCGCTGCCGGTGCGCCAGCTCAGGTAGGTGGCGATGCGTGGGGCATGCGCACACAGTCCCCATCTGTGGCGTCCGGCTCCTCCAACGAGGGCTGGCTACAGACCAATGGCAATGCCAGCCAAAATGGACGTATGCCAGCGCCTGCTCCACTCGATCCCTGGTTAACGAAATCAACGGCAAGCGGTGCCCTCGTTGCTGCAGCGCCTCCGTCACATGGCGCCAACAATGCTAGTAGCAATGGCATCTCAGCGGATCCATGGCTATCCGAACCGCAAGCAGTAGCTGCACCAGCTGCCGCAACTCCAGCTGACCCCTGGGCGGCAGCGCAGCCAACAGCCACAGCAGCGCTCGATGATCCCTGGAAGGCAATGCAGACAGGCGCCGTTAAGGTGAGCTCCTTGGAAGAAGCTTATTTTATTATAGATGCATATTTTAAAGACTTTAAATTGCAGAAACAATCGCCCGATTTTGATGAGTTCGATTTGATAACCAATCGCAATAAAAGTGGCGAACACAATTCCAACGCCTCCAATAACAACAACAATGGTTGGTTGACACAGATAGTCTCTGTTTCTATTTGCTAACTGGTTTGTGCTTTCACAGCTTCGCTGCTGGACGATATGGATCCACTTTCGACAAATTATGGCAACAATGGTGTCACTGTGCATCCATCGACGGGCGCCACAACCAAGAAACCGTATCGGGATCCGCTCGCATTTCTCGGCGAGAACTCGGCGCTTGTCAATCTGGATAATCTGATCAAACCGAATACGCCGCAGACGCAATCGGGTCTGGCACCCGCCTACAATCCGTTTGCCGACAATGTGATGCCACCGAAAACGAATCTATTCCAGCAGCAGCAGCCAGCCGTGAGTATATCCGATATGATAAATACCCTATAAACTAAATACACACTGTACATTTTGATTAGGTGCCGTCCATCAATCAGTTGAAACAGCAGCCGCCCTTCCCCGTCAACATGAATCAGGATCCTTGGGCGCCGGTTAGCGGCGGCGTCAGCGCAGCCTCTCAGGTGAGTGTGCGTGTGGAAGTGTGTGTGTGTGTGTATGTGTACAGTAGGGTTTATATTTTATTTTGGGCAAAGTTCGTTTAGGTAATTTAATTAATTTACTTACTTTATACATATAAATCTATATTGTGTTTGAGGTTGCCTTTGATATCTCTAATCATTTTTATTGGTACTTTTTATTTTACTCTTATCGTTTCCTCCTCCCATACCCCTTCTCACATGCATTTTGTTTCCTTCTTTTGTATGTTTGCTTTTCTTTTTAACCTTATTGTTGTCGTCACCTTTCATCATTTCGAGCAACTGTGTTGCATGCAACGCTCAAATCCAAATTCGAATCCTTAAAAAAAACAGGCAAAGCCGTTGCAGCCAATGCGTCCGACCAGCTTGAAGCTGAGCGATGATTTTCAGCTGTTGAGCGTATTCAATAAACCTCCACCAACCGTGTCCTCCAACCCACAGCCGAGCACGCAGCTCTACAACAACCACAACACCAACAATAATAACAACAACAACAACATAAGCGACAACAACAACAGCTTCAACTATGGATTCAATCGGAGTTACAACAGTCCGGCAATTGACAGCATACGCAACATGGACATCTTCAACGAGACGCAGACGGAGCAACGTTCCTATTTTCCCAGCCCGACGGCGCCTTCGACAGGGCAATATAGTCATAACAGCACTCCTGGCGGCTATTCCAGCTATACTCAGTGCTACAGTAGCGCTCTATCCGAATCCCTGGCCGAGACACCGGGCATTAGCATTTCACCCATTGTCTACGATGATAGAGGTTTCTATGGCAACTCCTCGAACACATCCGCAGGTGGCAATTACTGCAAACTGGAAGTGAGTTCTCTGAGGGAGTTTGGAGTCTCGATTCTCGTCGCTTGTCGCTCGTCGCATTGTTCCCCGCCCGTTGTTGCTCTTGTTGTTGTTTATAATTATTAGCTACTACTGCTGCTGTTGCTGCTGCTCTTTGCCAGAAAATGATTTGTGATTTGTGTTCGTTGCTTTTGCTTGATTTTTATTTAGTTTGTTTCTTATTACTATTGCTTTATTTGAATTTGATTTTGTTTGATTTGTTAACCGTATGATTTACTAGCCAATAAGTGCTTAAGAAAGTCCATCTGGCCAGGGAATGAAACTGGAAAAAATAATAAGCTTGTTCAATTGTAAATTCTGCATAAATGCTTGCTTAAAATACTTAATTCCCTGTATAAAATGTAGAGTAAATCGATTTAATTTTGCAACTAAACGGTTTCATTCCCTGCATTTGAATAATTGCGCATACTTACTTACGTACTCATATTAACCAAGCAGCACTGCTCTGCTAAATCAGCCAAAAAAAATAACAAAAAAAAACACAGTTGACCATAATATTTTCTAATTGTAGCCAACAATGGAGGCTTGGACGCTTAAATAAAACACATACAAATATGCAATAATGCAATTCAATGCAAATGGGTAAAATGTTTTTTTCGAATGTGCATGCTCTCCTCTGCTCCTCTCTGCTCTATCCGTAACAAACAATTCCACTCTTTATATCCACTTGTTGGCGAACCTAAATACACTAACTAACAAACTAATAAACTGTTAAATATTAACCAAAATAAATCAAATAAATGTAGCTGCTAGCAAAAACTGCATGTAGTCCAAAATTTGCTTTCCATTTTAGCTCAATTTCTTGCAAGTGTTTTGAGAACATTTTAATTGAATTTCTTATTTAAAATTCTTGCAGCAAAATAACAACATGCCGTGGATTAAGCCGGAGGCAACCGCTACGAATCCGTTTCTTTCATAAGTGGGAGGAGTCAATCAATCAGCAGCAGCGACTAACGGCAGCTAAACCAACATCAACAACAACAACAGCAACAACAACAACAACACATTGTCGGGGTGGTGAATGGGACTGTTTAACAAGAAGAAGAGCAACAACGGCAACAGCAACAACAACAACAACAACAAAATGAAAATTTGAATTAATTGATTGCAAAATTATGTGTAAGAAAGTATTATTAAACTGTAAAACATGTGATGTGTTGTACAGCACCAAGAACAGCAACAAAATGCAAAACCAACAACGACGACGAGAACAACAAAAAACAACAAAAGAAAACAAAACACCAACAATAGCTGCTACAGAATCCAATGTGCAATGTGTGTGTAGCTTCAACAGCAGTTTCAAAACTTTTTAACATATTTGTAATAGCTCTTTGCAATAACTACTCCAAATGTATAGATAATAATATTAATAATCTGAGTATAAACAGCACTGAGGGTCTACAGCCTAAGCTCAACAAATGTTGTTGAGTCCAAGTCAAATCGGTTACCCAAATTGGCAGCCTATAACTAATTTATTTCATAGCTTGTTAAACGTTGTTGTGTAATTTCGTAATGGAAACGATTAAAAACCAAAAAACAAAAAAAAAATGAGGGAAGTAAAACAAATATTTAAAGATCTGTTCAGTAAAAACAACAAAATTGTAAATGCAGCGCGATAAGAATGAAGATTGTTATATAGCTTTAAAATTTGTGCATTGTCAAAAAAGATATTCACATTAACAACCACAACAACAACAAAAACAACAACAAAACTTTTTTGTGTATGTGCTTTGTAATTGTAAACATTTTTTAAATTTTTTACGTTTTTTGCGAGATTAATTTATTGTGTGGCGGGTACAGCAGAAACAATTGCAAAAGTTACAAAAATAACTAATTTTTTTAAAGAAAAAAGGAAAACACATTTTTATGTAATTTTTTAAATAGGATTTTTGTGCGTTTGCTTTTGGGCCACCTTTCAAAAATTAAGGGGAAAAAAAATTAATGCAATGCATATAATTTTTGCTGTTGAACATTTTTATAGCAAATAGTTTAAAATTTACAAACGAAAAAACCATTAACAAAATATTATAAAAAGCTAAAACAAAAATGGTATACATTTAGGTTAGAATACGTAAAAATTGTATAAGCGTAACTTAATGATAAACA
This sequence comes from Drosophila cognata, assembly GCA_035041535.1. Classification (NCBI taxonomy): domain Eukaryota; kingdom Metazoa; phylum Arthropoda; class Insecta; order Diptera; family Drosophilidae; genus Drosophila; species Drosophila cognata. Next base: position 1,807,573 of record JAWNLC010000823.1, read on the forward strand.
AAATATAAAAAAACACAAAAATCAAACATAAACCGATATGGAAATGCTTAAGAGATTTACACGCATCTATATATATATATATGGATATATATAACTTACATATGTAGCTAAACATACACAACACCCAAAACACACACATATACACTTTATACATATACATATACACAACAAATATACATGTAAACACACACACACACACACACGTATATATATACACACACGTGCTAAAACAAGTAAAATTTTAAAGCATATTTTCATATGATTAAAACTTGATTTTAACAAAACAACAAAAACTAACAAAACACATTTGAAGCCAATTGCAACAATTTTTGATGCTCGCATTGCACAACAGTGAGGCAAGCAAAAGTGCTAAACGACCAGAAAATCACCTCACCCCACCCCTCCCCACTGATCTTGTATGCCAGGCAGTTACCACTTGTCAGCCAGCGCCAGCACTCAACACTTTGTTTGGTGGGGGCGCCAAATGTGGCCACAATAACGGACGGGTAGAGGCTGAGCACGATTATGTTAATTTGAGAGCAGCAGGAGGAGTACGAAGAGGGATTGCAGATTGTAACGGCAGCCGCAGCAGCAATATTAACGGAGCACGCCCACCGCATATGGCAGTGATATTTGGCCAGCTGAGCTGAGCTGAGCTGAGCTGAACTGAGCTGGGCTGTTGTAGATATGGATGTGGATGTGGATGTGGTGTTGCGCAAGTGGCTGCCCCGACGCGATTTGGTTTTGATATTTGACATGCGCTGGAGGCCATCAGGAAACTTCGTTTAAGTGAAATCAAAAGTGCACAAATACATAATTTACACACATTTGGAGCCGCCAGCTGACAAGTTTGTGTGCAACAAACTAAACAGCGAAAAAAAAACAATCTTGCATCAAGGAAGGAAGATGAGCTATGAAATAATGAAATACACCAAAACCACAAAGCTTCAAAGTATTTTAATTTAAGCCAAAAATTTGGACTTGCTTCGATAGATATATAGATATATCGGGTGGAATTTTTACATAACCATAATTTTGTTAAAAATTATGCGGTTTTCATAAGCCTTGCATTATTGGTCAAGATTTTTTTTTTTTTTGCAAATATGCATATTAAAATGGTATTTTAATAGAACTTTTTATTAAAATTTTTCTACAGATAAATACTGAATATTTTTATATATTTCATTTGCAGGAACTATAGCGCCGTAGGACACGGCGTATCCATTTTCTGAATTTCGAGACGCGAGTATAAACGCCCGGATATCCTTGGTTGCCACAGCCAATGCCAAAGGAGACGATGCCAATGATTTCGCGTCGACCGTTCACCAGCGGTCCACCTGAATCTCCGACGCAGGCGTCATGGCCCCCACGACGAAAGGCGCACAGCATTTCCGGATAGATGCGGACGTTGGCTCTGCGATACAGTTGCCGGCAGCGGCTCTGCTGCACTCGACAGACCACTGTGGCCCTCAAATAGCGCTGGACATTCACAGAATTTGCGCTGACATAGCCAAATCCGCTGACCAGAGAGCAATCGCTTTTCCGTCGACCTTGGGGCAGGAGTGCCCGTTGCACACATTTTCCGTAGCGGAGGGGCCTCTTCAGACGCACCAGTGCAATATCGTTTCGCAAGGTGTAGTTGTTGTATCGAGCGTGCGCCACTGCGAACGCCACATCGCGCAACTGTCCGCCACGACGATGTTGCGCGGAGCCGACACGCACCCTATAACGGCCAGGTACGTTTACACAATGGGCAGCGGTGAGAATCCAACAACGGTTCAATATTATACCGCCGCACAGAAAATAACCGTTATAGCTAATCGCCGCTTGGTAAGGAGCAACCGTACACGGTATCCGCTTGCCATTCGTAATGCGATTGAGCGATGTATCCATTTGATCAATGTCCGTAATGTTGGGATGGCTGGAGTAGCTGCCAAATGTTACGGGACTCATCTGGCGGGCGCAAAGCCCAAAGTTTGTGCCATTGTCGTAGCCAAGGTGTATAAACTGATCCTGAGCAGCGCCCTCAACGAAGACCAGCAGCAGCGGTAAAATGATACCGCAGCAAATCCAAATGCGATCCATACTCAATTCTAAACCGTGCGACTTTCGATGAGCAACTGATGGAATTTCGCACAGAATTTAAACTTTCAACCTTCAACTCTTGGGCCACCTGAAAAATCTCGTTTGTAGCAAGCCAAACGTTGTTGTACAAATTCGCTATCAGATTTGCTATAGCAAAGAGATTGCTAAATAGCTTTTACATTTTTTGCATTGTATAATTAATTACCAAACACAGTTAGCAAACATTTTCAAATTGTATGTAGAGAAAATAATAAATACGATCAACAATAAATGTTAAGCTGCGCCACTTTCGCTGGAAGTCCGCCTAGAATTTCACCTGTCAAAGTACAAAATACGGCATTAGCTAATTGGTTGAGCAAGATCTACACTAGAATTGCAAATTTAATTAAATTATGCGAGCAGCTTACAGTTGACATCGTTTAGCCATTAGTTTCTTGTTGTTATGCAATTGGCTGCGAAAGTGAAATGAGCCAAGCTAAGAAAATAATTTTATTTATTTATTTTTTGTGTTTCTTATTTTGAGACTTATGCGAAAATACCACAATAATTTCATCCCGACTGCCGCCAATTGGCGGCTTCCAGCGCATAAATCTTGCGTGTTTGGTTTACAGCTTGGTTTTTTTTTTTCTTGTGTGTAGTTATTTGGCTAGTAGCCAGCGGTCGGCTTATGTTTTTAGCCATTTTTGGTAGGGCGCTGCTTCCGCATGGCACACGCCAGCGATCGGAGACAAAACAATAAAACGATTAGTTTCATGTAAATTTTTGCGCAATTTAATTATGTGCGAAATCTCAGCCAGACAATGCAATGCGGGAGGCAAACGCGGAGGCGAACAGGAATAATTAGGCAGCGCACTGTGCAGAAAGTGAAAGGAGCAGTGCAGCCTGGACCCGAAGATAATGATGATTATGTAATCATCATAGCCGTAATTTACATTAGCCTGATGCGTATGTAAATTTTAAAACAATGGCTACTATCTAAAAGCCAGCAAAAGCTAATTCTAATGTTTTAATTGTATTGCAATACCCTTACAGGTTATACTTCCCTACCCCTTTCAAGGGCAGTTTGAAACGCATGAAGGGATACATCTCCGAGTCCATAAGGTATACAACAAAATTTTTGAATCTCAGCTTGAAGAAAGTCGAAAGGTTTCCAACATTGGATATGGTAATGATAAAGTAATCAAACCATATTCAAGAAGTCATCGTTTTTGAAAAACGAGTAAGTTTTGCCAAATTTATGACTTTGGAAAGTTTATCACCGTAAATCACTTTTTTTTAGATATAGTTTTAGCATGGAAATCGAGTCAGAATTGCGTTTTCAACTTCCAATGTATAACTATTCAATAGGTCGAACACAAACTAAAAGAAAGCGTGTAGCGTGTAGTTATACTCGAATACCGAAGGTATGAGATTAGTTAGCATAACATTTTTGAGGTTAAAAAGGGCAGCTTGCTGCCTGCAAGCCTTCAAGCCTGCAGCCTGCAAGCCTGCTCTGCTCAGCTCTGGCATTATGAAAATGCAAGTTTAAAATTGTTTTGCACAGTTTGTTTTGGTTCGATGGTTGTGTGCCGTTAGCGTGTCTCTCCATGAAAAATTGCAATTTGTATGGTTTAATTAAAAACTCTGTCAAATGCCAGTTTGTGCGCTCATTAATGAGTTTGTATGGCAGTAGGGGAAGCGCAGGCAGCTACACTTAGACACTCAGCGCTGGAGCAGCAACAAAATCATGCTTGACATAGCGTGAACTCCACATAAGCTACAACCTTGCTATATATCTTACTATATTTATATATCGGCATATATATGAATATAAATATATTTGAGATATGTGAGGCTTGATATGTTCAGCTCACGTTGATGAGGCAGCTGCTGGAGATCTTTTGCCTGCACCTTTGACAAAACAAAAGACTCTGGCAGCAAACTGTATTATTATTATTATATATATATATATATATATATATGTTATTTTTTTTGTTAATTTTGTTGACTCGATGCTCTTGCATAATACACGTTTTGTGTGTTTGTTTTCGGCTGACATGCGCCGCTTCTAAGCGCGCCAAATTGATTTTTAATTATGGGTTGTCCAAAGATGAAATATAAACGAGTTGATGTTCTCTATTCTGGGAAATCAATCCTTTTCGAGAACTTGCAAGCTGTGGGTTGCTTAGATCAGCAGACAAAAGATTCAATATGAACTGAAGTTTTGCTTGAAGGCCTCAGACTTTGATGGGATCTAAATTGATCACTATATACACATATATATATATATATATATATTTAAATTTAACTTATTGGAGTCATGGGGCTCCTAAGCACCTAAAATGCCCTTCAAAGCCAGCAAAGCCACTTAACTTTTACAAAACTTTGGTACACTTTTGAAGCTTAGCTTAACTGAAATTAAAATATATCTGTGGCAGATGTGATTTGTTTGGAGAGACACATTTGGCAGAGCTTCACATCATTAGTCTTCCGCGGAATAGGTTTATTATGATTATTATTAAGCTTTGTCTTACAAATTAGCACTTTGTTCTTCGTATTATGTGTTTCACGGTGACAACAGAGATTGCGTCTCTTGGCGCACACACAATTAAGCTGTTCCATTGAAATATGGCAACTTTCATTTTTGAAATCATTTTGACGCCGCCAGCGGTAATTGAAACATATATTTTATAGTATAAAATCGCGTCGGACCAACACTTGATCACGATGCGGGGCAACACGAAGCACATTTCCAGAGACTCTTTAAGTTGGGGCGCCACAACTACTCGCTAGTCAGAAATTTCACCCATTTTGCACGTTTCGCTGTGGCGAGGTGAACACCAATTTGGTAGCCATATAATCAAACGAGGAGGCTGCGTAGAGGCAAATGTTAGTTAATCATTTAATTTCATTGCCTGCTGCCTTTTTTTTGTCAAGTGCGATTGGAGCAGGCAATTTAACACCCGTTTCCAGCCATATCAATAATTATCAGTAAAGCCATCAGACGAGCCGATAGCAGAGGCAGGCAGGCATTAACCAAACAGGCAGTCAGCACACCTTGTTGCATGACACCCCACAACAACCCGTGCCCCATTGCAACCCGCCCAGTGCATCATCAAGCAGCATGTGTGCGTTTGAGTGGCAAGCCGTCATTTTCGAAAATTGTGACATTTAGACACAACAAATCATAGCAGGCGGGATCATTAGGCTCTTAACTGTAGTTGTTGTTTGTTGTTGGTTGTTTGTTGTTGCTTGTTTGTTGTTGGTTGTTTGTTATTGGTTTTTGGTTGTTGCTCTGCCCGGTATTTTTGTATGTCAATGGGTGTATATAGAAATCGAAAGTTTCACACTTGTCAATTAAGTGTACCAAGCGGCGTTTGTTGCCTGTTGCTTTTGTTGTTTTTGCTATGCCTCATCAGGCGAGCTGCAGTTGAAAAGCGGCTGTCAATGAAAATGAAATTTTATTGAGATTTTTTTATTTCGAAATTAATTAGAAAAGTGCCTGTGTGCGTGTGTGTTTTGGTAGCTTAATTGCTTTGACGTTTGTAACTGGATGGGATACGCCTGAAAGTGTGTTTGTGTGTGTGTGTGTGTGTGGTTATATAAGTCGTAAAATATTTAAGCTATAATAATCTTAAAAAAAACGACTATCACTTTTACTATCACTCGTCGCCGAGCGCCCCACAGTCGCGTCGCCACATGAAAAGCGACAACCAAAAAGCGTTTATCATTTGCTGCACTTCTAACCGATTCTACAGTGAAAGCAAGCCTGATTGCAACTGAGGGGGGGACAGAGAAAAGGAGAGAGAGAGAGAAAAGTTATTATTATTATTGACAATGTGTGCGCCTTGTTGCTTATGTAACCTCATCAGTCATCGGACGCATGACAGGCAACTTCAACGGCTCATTAAACTCTACATAATTGTTGTTAATACATGTATATTATGTACATTGTACCTGTAGCCCTCTCTCTCTATCTTTCTCTGTCTCATACACACACAGGCACACACACTCACACTGCTTGTCAGTCTGGCGATTTTCACATGGTCGACCGGTTGCATTTCAATAACCAAACTTGGCTTAAATAATGCACTCGCACTTTTACTTGCTGCCAACGAAAATCACAAAAAATAAATACACAAAACCAAAAAAAGTGCCCAAAACGAAAGCGAAAGTTCTTTTGTGTTGCGTTTGGTTTTTGGCCAAGCATCGATTCTTATCGATGCGTCGTCGCGTTGCAACGCACAGCTTGCAGCAGCCGTAGCCGAAGCAGCAGCCGTAGCCGGAGCAGCAGCAGCAGCCGCAGCAGCAGCAAAGCGGCAGATTTATTTATGCACTTTTCATTTCACTAAGACCACATGAAAAGCAGCCGCTGGCCGCTGGTCGCTGTTGTTGCTGTTGCTGTTGCTGTCTGTTGTTGCCTGTTGCTGCCACTGTCGCTCAACTTTCTTCTCAAAAACAACAACAACAACAACAACAACAACGACGACAGAAAAGGCAATCGAAATTATGCGCATATGGGGGCGCCAATATTGTACACCCGAGATGCGATTCTTTAAATTACCACTTGCACTTGACTGATCGGCGAAAGAGCAATTCGAACCAGTGCACAGTGGACCAGACGAACTAAATGCTCGGCTTAAATCTGATTTAAAAACAGCTTAACTAATTGCTCAGCTTTAATCAAAATTTAGAATTATGCTTTACGTACAACTTTTAATAAATACGCTTTTAATTACATTCAGTTTCACTTAAATGAATATCTGATTTCCCATTGGATTGTTGAACTGAAGGAATGCCTTTCATTTATAATTTTATTTATGATTTACATCTTTTTTTGGTCTTTTTTTAATAATAATCATATTAAAATAATTAAAATTTATACTTACTACTTAAGCGATATCTGTACAAATTGTTCGATAGTCCGTGGCCACCCAGAATTTGCGACCCGTTTTAGCTCCAATTAAATTTGTCGTATTTTAATCGAGTCGAATGTGCAGCAAGTCGTTTCAGTTGTTTTTTAGTTCACAATTTTTCTTGTTGTTTTTTTGTTTTCTTGGGCTTGGGTTAATTTGTGAAAGTTTTGTGTAAACAATTGGAGTGCAATGCAGGGCAAGCATAAATTCAATCAGGCGTGGCCCGACCCGACCAAAAGCCGGCCTGCCTGTGCGGCCCTTCTCCAATACATTGAGCCATATATTTTGGCGGGGAGTCGACTGGCCAACAGACTGGCATCCTTTATGTTGACATTGCCTTGCAAATATTTGGAGTAAAACTGATTTAATTGACGCTGGCGTTGCGTAATTTGCGGCGACCCACCAATCAATACAATCAACACAAATACTTTATCCTGTGCGATAAGAGGCGACTGCATTTAATGTGGCATAATTGGCCAACGCAAATCTCTGCGGAGGACTTAAGTGGGTTAGTGGCGCCGGCGCCAAAAAGAAGAAAAAAAAAATCAAAAACACACACACAAAGCTGAAACCGAAGCTGCAGTTACAGCTTAAGCCGAGGCCAAATCGCCAACCAGTTCGTGTCATGTGATTTTATCGTTAATAGGAAACAACTAAAGCAACAACAAACAAAATGAAAAAATAAAAAAAACTGCAGCAGAGACAAGTACAAAGCCAAAGCGCCGCCAATGGCAATTGTTATTACAGTTGTTGCTGGTTTTTCAATTTTTTTTTTTCTTATAGCCAAACAAATGTTGTAGTAACATGAAAAGGGTTTTTATTCAATTGCAGCCAACATGCACTAGAGAGCTGTATTCGACTTTTCGTCTAACTAGAAACTGTTGTTGTTGTTGTTGTTGTTATTGTTGTTGATGTTGTTGCAACTTTCATATTAAAATTCAACAACAACGCATTTCAATTGTGAAATGCAAAGCAAAAATCTACGCAAAATGTTTTCTACCTTAGCTTCCAATCTCTTTCCAATTGGTCGATCTGGTCCGTCTGTCTCTCTATATATGTCCGTCCCTCCGTCCGTCAATCCGCTCACATTCACTGCACTAACGCTGATTGACAGACAAGGTCTTCTCCATCTGCCTAACTGCGTCTTCGGATCGTTGTTTGCTTTTCACTGCAATTGAAAGTTCTTCATGGCTTATAAAAAAAATATCAGTGAATGCATTTTGCCCAAACACTGGCCTCCAACTCAACCCATTAAGTAAATGCGTACTCGTTAAATTAGCAGATACGCAAAGCTTTCAGATTAAGCTGAACATTTTACTAAGCTTGCAGTTTTAATGAACTTTTAAAGCATCGTAGTGTTGTAAACATAATACGGTACATATTGGCTTGTGTTTAATAAAGTGTTAAGTGATAAAAGCCTCGCCACTGTGAAATTTCTCTTCATAAATTTAACTAATCGTTAACTAATCGCAGGGCTTTTAGCAGCTTCACACATATTTTTTCAAACACTTTTTTCACTTTCCGAATATTTCTGGGTTAAGCGAAGGCAGTCTCTGGGTCTAGGTCTGGGGCAGGTTGCTTACGGTAAAACCAGGTAGTGTTTTTTTTTTTTGTGAGAGTTGCTGCTGTTGGCGGCAGTCAGTTGGTCACTTAAGCATCAGTGCGGCAATTGACTTTCGTTTTCTGTCTTTCGTTTTTCACGTGTTGACAAAATGCAGGACAGCATTCTGTGTTGATGCACAAAAGAGAGAGAGAGAGAGAAGAGAGAGAGAGAGAGAGAGAGAGAGAGCAGCCGCTAGCAGCGACGACAACGTATGGAAATTAATTATAATTGGCCACCGTAAATATGGCAAGCGTATGTCACGAAAATGAAAATGCAAATGGAAAACTTGTTGGCAATCAGCGAAATCAATCAAACAGGTGAGCAATTGACGGGCGCCCGCCGGCAACCGAATGGCCAATAGAGTTATCAATTTTAATGCCAATGTGTCACAATGTGTCACGGAATTCCAGACAGCCAGACTAAGCGAGAGTGTGCAACAGAGTGTGATAGAGAGAGAGAGAGAGCGGAGATAGAGAGCGAGTGGCAAGTTTGTGTGCCACATTTAGGCAACCTTGACGCCCGTTTTGTTTTCATATTGTGCATTACTTTTAAGTGCCGCGCGTAGTCAATAAAATTTCATTTTATAGCGCCAGACATTCAAAGTTGTTAAACAAAATAAAGTTGTTGCCGAAAGGCGGTAAAAAATAACGACTGCAACAGCGATAACAACTTGCAACGCACGCTCAAGGTGAAGTGTCGCCTCTTGAGCGCCTACCGCGCCGAATGGTGTCGTTTTATGGCCACACAACCCGTACCACGTTCCCGGCTCCGTGCACTTTTATACATTGTTTACGTATTACATTTTTACACTTTTAATATTCACTTGTTGGCCCGGCTGTATGTTAATTAGTGTGACCGCATGCGGATGAATACAAGATCAATAAAAACAATAATTGAGTTTTAAAGAAATAAAAAGAAACGTATGCAGTTTAATTATAATCAAAATTCATAGCTACTTATAATCGAATTGGTAATTGGAATAACCGCAAGAAATATGTCTATAAAAAATGTAAAAGTCTCTTTGTGATCAATTTAATTGCTGGCTTTACGCAATTTTGGTCACATTGCAATTAACACTTGGCGATCACCGTTTTGTTTGCGGTGTGTTGCTTGTGCTTGTGTGTTGCACAAACCACACACACTCAAACACACATTGATAGCACTTACCAATTGCAGCCAGGGCCTTCTCTTGGCTTATAATGCCTCAAGTTCGTTGCCTGAGTCTTTCGTTTCGTTTCGTTTCGTTCATTTCTGAAGTGCATCGCGGCACGCATTCGAAAATCTTCCGCATGTCAAGGTCAATTAGCATTCGGCTGGCCTGTGCGTGATAAAAATGTCAAAAGGTTTCGATTGGTATTTTTCTTGATGTTGTTATTGCTATTTAGTGGTTTAGTTGCAGATAAGTGTTGGGCCCCAAGCACAAAAGTCCACTTCAGTTAGCCAAGCTCTGTGATCGGAGGTGCTCTGTGTCATTGAACCGAACGTACAGTCTCTCTGTGTGTGTGTGTGTGTGTGTGCGTATATCTAAGTATTTATTTGTGTGCGTGTGTGTGTATAGAAAGTGGCTGCCGCGACAATCCTTGGTGATCTATCTTTGTGACCAAAAAACTATGTATACATAGTCGCACTCGCACTCAAAGTCATACTTACTACTAAAAAGTTTTCACTCCTTTCGCTTTCATTGCAATTACCAAATACGATTCTTATTTTCAATTTCAATATGACGACGACAGCCACGACGCTAGCACAGTGGTGCCAATGCAGTCCTTAATGTGGGTGTTATCAAAAACATTTAGTATATAAATTAGGGAAGATTTAGATGAGCGAGTTCTTTGAGTTACATGTTAACTTAATGCTTTGCAAAGGTTTATTTGAATGAACCTTAAACTTCTTCCACTTGTAGCATGTGTTTGCTCTTTGTTCTCTGGCTATGTTTATTTTATCAATTTTACTTTTCATTTAATTCCAACTTGGTCAATACTTAAATATTATCCGCATTCATTTGCATCGCATGCAGATTCTTTATCATTGACTTAATTCTAATCTGATTTGAGAGCTTTAAATATAATAGGCTTAAGCCTGTCTTAAGCCCCCATAAAGTTTTTTCTTTTCATTGCCAGCTTACTATAGCTCGTCCAATCGTTAACCACTGTGCCGATGTCCACGACAGTCGGCGAGGAGTTGGAGGAGCTGGAGGTGCTAGAGGAGAAGGAGAGAAAAAGGCGACCGCGACAACGCAGCTTCAGTTTCGCACCAAATTTGGTGCGCCCGGCTCAAGGAGTATGAGAGCCAGGCCAATAGCAATTGCAATAGCAATAACAATAACGGTCGGCGCTGTTTTGCAGGCTCGTTTTTGTTGATGTTGTTGTTGTTGTTGCTGTTGCTGTTTGCCGGAGCCTATTACTGCTTGGCTTAGTCAAATCGTTTGTTATGTTTTTATCTTGATGTCCAGTCACCTTGATTTGTTGTAGAAAATGCAACTTTTGGCATCGCTGCTGTCGTCTGTCTGATGGGTACGTCGTACCGATGGCTGGCTACCGACGCGTAGGGTGCATCCATCCACAGCTTTCCCAGTCAGTGATGCTATCCGAGTGGATGACGATCGCTGACTGTCGCTGACGGACTGCCAAACGAAAGTGAAAACTTGCAGCCGCTTAGAATTGAGAGAAGGCGATGCCAATAAATCAGCGTGTTCATTGTTAGCGAAATCAATCAATTTATGGGCTTGGCTTTTGAAGTTCAATGCACCTGGACTGGCTCAGGGCAATGCCAATTTTGTGCAGTGTATGCAGCAGCAATGAGGAGCAGCTGTCAGGTGGGTGATGGGGTGGACAGGAGTTAGGGAACAGGAGCAGCTCGATTGGTAGGTTTTTTTTTGTTATTGGTTCGGCCGATGTCAGAGTTCAGCGCATGTTTTTTGGGGGTGGTTGGCAAATCTAGAAAAATGCCTCGCAAGAAAAAGACACAAACAAAACAAAGCGAATGACAAAAACAAATAAAAACACACACAATGGGCAGACGTTGGTGCTGCTTGTTAGCTGCCTGGGCACAAAACAACAACTTGAGACAAACAACAAGCAAAAGCCGCAGCAGCACTAACAACAAACAATAACAAAAACAAATGCAAATACAACCACACGAGGCTCAACCAAACAGAGAGGCAAATAGCGTGGGGTGCAAGTGAGAAAGAAAGAGAGAGAGAGAGAGATCATTTGTTGTTGCCAGTTTTGGTTGTTGTTTGTATGGAGTACGAGTACGCGAGTATTGTCATTATTTATTTATGCCCAAAACGTTTCATTTTCATTTGGCCAAGGGAGTCTCGGTTTTGGTCGTTGCCAAAAAAAAAAAAACAAAAAAAAAAAAAAACCTGAAAACTGGGTTACTGGCGCCTGTTTCGGGCTACAAGATCGTGTCATGCGATTTCTATCTTTGTCGTCGGCGACAACCAATGCTGTCGAATTGCTGAAGAAGAAAAACTCTGAAAACCGAAACCGAAACAAGCCCAACAACTGACAACTGGGAATAAACACAGTTGTGAGTACTAAGCGACGGGAACGGGGATTTGGAACTGGGACTGTGACTGGGACTGGGACTGGGACTGGGACTGGGTCTGGCTCTGGTTGTGGGGTTTTTGACTGGCGCGACTCTTTGAAATCAAAAGTAAAGTGCCTGCTCCCCACATGGGCCAGCACACATACATGTGAGTAATATATATTTGAATATATTTTAAAATGATCTAGCACATGACTCACACGGAGCAGTAGCAAGTCAAAAACGTTTTCGTTTCTTTGGGCCTGGCAACCTCTGACAGCGTCTGACAGTAAAGCTTAGCATCCGACTCCCTCAATTTGCATTGTGGCATAATTGGGGTACAATAACTTTGCATTGAAGTTGGCCTTGTAAAGTATATTTGAAGATATTTTTTGGCATTTAAAAGTTCAGGAATCTCACTTAAAAGATGTATGATGATTAATTGCTACACTTTCAAGATTTCTAAATTTGAGTTACTATTTGGACTATGGCAGTGAATAATTTTAGGCCTATCCCAAAGAGAATTTTTTGAGATATATATTGTAAATGAATTTCAATTGAGAATAGTAAGCATTGTGATGAAAATCCAATAATAATTGTTAATTTATAATATATTCAATTATGAGTTATAGTTACGATCCATTTTTAAGTTTTCCCCTAGCTACAAAAGTGCATGCAATCTTCGTCGAAGCATGTTCTGCATTCTTTTTATTATTATTGTTAAATTTGCTTAAATTTAGGGCTTTTGGCTTGGCAGTCGCACAAACAGCAATAACAATGTACCACAAAGTAGTCACGAATTAGCGTAGTTCACTTTGAAACAGACATTGAGACGGGGACTGGGTCTGGGATAAGGACTGGAATAAAGGCTGGTTGTGGGAGAGGCCAATATGTATAGACTCACACATATGGCTGAGAATATGCTTGTTCCAGATGCAGCTGTTGCCACATGCTTATGTTTGTATTATATGCGAGTAGGTCTCAGTCATAAAACGCATTTTGTTGCAACAGTGTCGCGTTCGTTGCCTAAGTCTTTTGTCTGCTGACGCATGAGCGAATGCCCGAATGGACGAGCGAACGAGTGGCGGCTTGAATGGATAGTTGAATGTCTGACTGTCGTACTGATTTATGCGCTTGACCGCACAAGACACCTACGCACTCATACACATACACCCACTCACGCACGCACACACAAACACACACAAGTAAATATATGCCCATTAATATTTCATGCGCATAAAAATACGATTATTCGTTCACTCTGAGTTTTCCAGTTATCAAAACTGATAAGTAGCTTATGTAATAGCCCGAAAAAATGGGTTAAAAGTCGCACTGACACTTTAATTTGACATACGCTTACGAAGAAGAGAGAAGGAGAGAGACAGAGAGATAGAGATGACAGAGTACTTTATATTTCTTTCCAATTTTCTTTCGCATTTGCTTAACAAGATTTGCTGTTGTTGTGCATATTGAATTGTCATTTCTTTTGACAATTTAATTTGGATTATGCCCCAGCTACCGAAATACCATAAAAAAAAACAACAAATAAAACAGAAAGCAAAAAAAAAGCAAAAAAAAGGCAAAGCCGGTGGTAACGCTGAAGGCAGATAAAAAGCAGATGCTTATGTGTGTTGTATGTGGCTTGCGGCTTGTCGCCTGTGGTCTTGTGGCTTGTGGCCGGGGCACGTTTTGTGCCCAAGTCCATTAAAAACAAAAGGCTCTCGAAAACGCATCGAAGATGTGTCCAAGTCGCGTCGCCTGTTTGCAACTTGCAACGTAGTATATAATACAAATTATTAATGGCTGGCTACATCTTCCATTTCCGTCTTGACCCGCAGTTATGCAAAATGTTAGCCAAAAGGCCAAACGAAAGCAACGGTTGCCGCCAACTAGAAATGTTTGCCTAACAAATGATTGCTATTTTGCCAGGTCTGCCAAAGTCAGATCCAAGTGCGTTCACCAGTTGCAACTACCACTTGCAACTCATAGTCTGCCACTTTGCAATATTAATTGAAAATCCGATTGCGCTGCCGCCAAACTTTGAAAATCAATTTCAAGTAAGTGTGCGGCTGTGCAACAGCATTCATTTTGGTCGAAAAATGTTAAATGCCAACAGCAGCCGTTAACGCTGCTGTGCTATGTTATTGTTAACATGTGATGTTAAAGTTAAAGTTGCCTGTTGCCTGTTGCTGCTGTTGCTCCTGTTGCTGATGTTGCTGTTTGGAAATTGTAACAACTTGTAGCGGAAGCCTGCAACTCTGTTATGGCCATTGTCTTTTTGGTTGTCTTTTGATTTTATCGCCCAAAAATCTACAATCAGCTACGTGTTGCATAAACATATTGATTTGCCAGGCTGCTGCTGCTGCTGTTGTTGTTGTTACTGGTTGTTGCTGTCGCTGCACATATAAACAAATCAGCTGGTGGCTAACAAACAATTGCATAAATCAATTTTACAGCAAAAAAAAGATTATTAGTGTGTTTGTTGTTGTTGCTGATAGCTGGCGCCGTTGCAGCCGTTGCCAGTGCCGCTTTTATGCCACAGCCCACAATGCGTATGGCATAAACATTGGTGGCGCGTGTAAATTTGATTTAAATCTCGTTTTACCACAACAGCAACAACCACAAGCAAATAAAGTGCTAAAAATTATGTTTTTTATTTTGGTGCATTGCTAATTTCAACTGTCTTGAGCACAAAGTGACGCTTCCAAATATGATAAATGAAAGTAAAAGTACAAAACACTTACACTTCACAGATCATTAGCGTTGGTTGTTGTTTTTGTTGGTGGTGTTGCTGTCGGCCTCTTATGCGTGGCACGTTCAATGAACTAACAATAACAGCTGAGAGACAGTCAGTCAACGAGTCAACTAGTCAACAAGTCAGCTAGTCAGTTTGGATATGTACGTATGTAAAAGTCGTAGTCATTAAAAATAGAAATGCTCGCTGTGCAATCCAAAAACTTGTTCTTTCACTTTCAATGTCACGCCACAAAAACAAAACAAAACAAAACAAACAAAAACTAAAGACCTTCAACTTCAATTATTTACCTATCTGCAGCGCCCCTTGGCACCTCCAACACCACTTCCACTTCCACCTGAACTAACTGTGGGGGCCACTTGTGCTGCTGCTGCTGCTGCTGCTGCTTCTTCCGCCTGGAAATTAATTGCGGCATAAACCAAACATTTTGCGAGTCAATGTACGTAATTTGAAAATCGTGCCAAAATAGTTGCAAAGCCAATTGCTGTGACTGGCTGCTGGCTGCTGGCTGTCTGCAGACTCGCTACAGGTGCAACGGCATCGCTTGGGTCTAACGATATGACACCCCCGCAAAATGCTTGACTATCTGTAAATAAGTATTCGTATTCGTATTCGAATTTGTATTTCTATTCGCATTCGCTGGCTGGCTGGCCGTCTTGCCTTGCTTGTTGCTCTCAGCTGTAGTCATTTGTCTGCATGTCGCTTTGTTGAATTGTCTATTTGTTTGCCAAAAAGTGCCAGTAAGACAAGTTGTTGTTGTGGTTGCTGGTTGTTAGTGTTGTTGCCTGAAAGCAATTTCATTTGTTGCCTTGCCGCCGCTGCTGCGACTGCTGCTGGTACAACAAATTACTATCATTGCTGTTAATAGTTCATTAAGTCACGGACGGCAGACGTGGCGCATGTGGTACGTGAAACATGAAACATAAAACGGACATAAAACTGCAAAAACGAAATTTCAAGTGGCAGAATAATTGAGTGAACGGCAAAAAAGATAAACAATTCAATTTTTGTTATTAAGTCATCAGTTAGACAAACAGCTGACCGGCACTTGAAACATAGCTAAATTACCAGCATGTTATTAACAAATTAAATAATGTTACTTAATAGTGTACTTTTAGTTCAGGTTTAGCTTAGTACTATATTTTGCTCGTTATTGTGATTATACTTAAATATCCCAGAAGTGAGGCATTTGGATTTGCTTTTATTAAAAGTTTAACAGTTATGAGGTACTAAAATCGTTGGGTTTCTTATTTTAACAATTTTATATAGGTTGTATTTGAACGAACATTACTAAAATCTAAATGGCAGTTGCTAAATTACTTTCTATTTAGCTGTACAAATTAAAGAAGAAGATGCATGTATAAAATATAATATCAAAAAATATATAGTTATTGTGTAATGATTACTAAAAGTTTTTTGAAAATGTTGAGTTAAACTAACAATTCCGTTTTGCTCAATGGATAATAATTATCATATTCATAAATAAATTGTTGAACAAATATACAACTATTTCATCACATTCAATTCATTACAACAGATTTCACAGCGCTCGAGCAGGTCATGGGCTGTTTTAGCCGGAGATTTGAGCTCCACAATGCCACAACTGGAGAATATTGGCATCTCCTTCTGGTCCGCTTTGCGTCTAATCCAGGGTGAAGTGCGTCGCGAATCGAGCAGCACAGCGGGATTTGAAATGCGTTCCATTTGCGAACTGAAGGATCGCAGCGTGTGCAGTGTTGTTGTCGAGCCACGCCGTTCAGCCAAACAGGCCAGAGCTGCCTCCAAATCGCTGTCATCGTATTCCGTCATCACAACCTGATCGGGGGAGATGGATGCAGCGCTGGGCGTCTTTAGATGACTCAATGATCTTATGACTATCTCTGTGCTGCTGTTCGAAGATAGTCGCGATGATGCACGCGAGATGGGTGGAGACTTTATGTTGGGGTTGCTCTTGTTAGAGATTGGAGCAGCTCTGGGCTGAGTCCTTGATGGACTGCGTTGCACACAGACTACTTTCTGGAATATCGCTGTTGCGGTTGTATTTGTCTTTGGCAGTTGCATTTCCTCATGCTTGTCTGTCGAAACAGATCCCAGAGCTGCGGGCAACTGTTCCGCATTGAGCCTTGATGGCGTGATTGTGGGCGTGGATTGCGTGACACTTGATTTGCTATGCCTGCGTGCTTGCCCTGGCTCTGCAATAAAAGATGCGTCACGCGAGGGCAACGGCGATGGCATTTTGCTGAAGACTGCTGAAGCATTTTCCGTGTGTGACTTGGCGGCTGCGGAAGGGCTGCGTAGCAATGAGGTAACCGTTAAGGGCGTGGTCAACAGCTGCGCCATGCCTATATCACTTGATGAGTTCAACACTGATTTAAGCATCTCACTTGGTCTGTCTTCTTTGCCGTCTTTGATGCTGGATTTTATTGGCTTGGAATTTTTGCTGACAACTTTAGGTCTTATGGGTTCGATTAGGGGCTTAGATGCAGTCGCTTCCTTCTTCTTGGGCAAGGTGGTCAAGTTTGAGGTAGATCTGGCAGTCTGCATATTATGAACTTCTCGAATAGCACGATGTCCAAATCCTGCAACCATGCTGCTTCTTCTAACTGGACTATGATTGACGAGGGGTTCCTCTGGCAACACAGCTGGCTGCTCTCGAGCCCAAAGGGAACGACGCCCATTGAGCGCGGAGCCGACGCGACTGCCAGCGCGGCTTGTAATTGGAAGACTGATGCGTTCGCGATGTGGATTAAAGTCAAAGGTCCGAGTGGTGGTGCCGCCCACATTCGAGAGCCGGGAACTGGCACGCGACACACTGCCCGGCTGCTCAGAGCCCACGAACTTGGCATAATCACGGTGGCCCCGTCGGTTGGGCGGAGCTGGTGTCAAGTGGCCGCTGGACAGGTCGGACTGTGACTGGGAGGCGCTCGACATAGAGTTGCCATCGCTGAAGTGGCCATCGTAATGGCCAGGCTTATCCCTCATGCTGGTGTAGTCCTTGTAGACCGAAATATCATTTTTGTTACGCGCAAAATGTTCGTAGGGCCTGAACTTGCGACTCTTGGCCAACTGATCTGCAAACTTTTCCCATTCGGTGGTATTTGGACGGCGTTGCTCCTCCTCCTTCTTGTCTTTGTTTCGATACCGAAGACTGCGACTGGGTGTGCATAAGTATTGTGGATATGTGTGTGTGTGTGTGTGTGTTTGTTAGTAAGTATAATTTTTTTTTTTAATTTTTCTTAGGTATTTTGTTTAAAAAACTCTTGCTAAGTTGAGCATGGTTATAAAAAATGACTGACTGTCTGAGGATCATCTGTTATCTGCATACGTTGACTGCATATCAAGAAGAGTCTCAGAAATAGGTTTTTGAGACATCCGCATTCAAAAGTGTTTAAGAATTACAGGAAAAATAATTATATTTTACATATCTATCAGACAGTTAATCTATAGTTATGCAAGAGTTTTTTTTACAAGCGTCGACAGGCCAATGTTGAATTATTTAGTGTGTGTATATGACTGATGTATAGATATATATATATATATTTAAATATTACCAATACTACGTACAAGAGTTGTTGCTGTTGTTCTTGTTAGTTAGCTAGTAATTGCTAGATCGCAATAATAAGAAATGCAGAGTATATGATATGTACATAGAGATAAAAGTTATTTATTTACAATTTACACATATTTTTTGAAGAGAGAGAGAGAGAGAAAGAAAGTAGTATATATATATAGATATATAAGATAAATATAATATTTTAAATAGTATGATAAGTATTTACTTCGACTTCGACAACTACAAACGATAAATACAAAAACTATACTACAAACTACGCGATAGATTATGATGCATCAGAGGGTGCAGCCGACATTCTACGGTTTTGATTCAGTGGCTCTACGTGGCTCTATGCAGCGTGGCTCTATGTGCTCAATGGGCTTACTTACTCCGCCACGGTTGCCGCCACAGTTGCCGCTGCAGTCTCCGCTGTGCTTGCCAGCGCACTTGCAGTCGTATCGCTGCCCACTTGGGTGCTCAACTCGGCCATCTCCTGCAGTGAAGGCTTGGGCGTTGGTGGCGCCTCCTCCTCATTATCCGCACTGTTTGCCAGCGCTCGCTCAATCTCCGGCTCTGGCGTCGACGTCTTCAGACTGTCCGCATCCCCATCGAGTGCTGGAGTTGGTGCTCGTGATGCACTCGTTGCCGCATGCTTCGCATCCACATCTGCTTTTGTCTCCAAATGCAGTCCCTCCATCACTTTGTGTTTGACCTCGTCCAGTGCTTCTGTGCCGTCCTTGAAAGCAGTGCCCAGCTCGTTAGTAATGCCAGCCACTGCTGTGCTCACAGACTCCTTTGCCGTGTCAACTGTTGCGCCAATCGCGTGTGTCGCATCTGAAAAAGAGACAAATTCGAAAACGTTTTTCTAACACGCACTTTTTATTATAAATATGTTTTTGGGCGTATTGATTAATTAGCGTCAGCCGGTCGTTAACCTGCCTGTCAATCAAACAAACTGCATTCAATCGATAGACGACGACAAAATAAAGTGAGTTTCGGTCGAGGCGATACCCTGTACACAGCTTTACCTGTGTGTAGGATATGCCAAGCATGCACACTAAATAGCTGCTTTAATTGGCTCTGAAATAATACAAGATCTAAATAAAAACAATAATTGTAATATGCTAAAGAAAACATATATATATATAGATGAGCACAATTTTCAATTTCATTGGAGCCATATATATACTTTTCTAACAGTGTACAGGGTATATAATATTTATTGTTTGTGTTTGTGCCTCTGGTCTCCATTAGGCTTCCAACCTACTGATTAGATCTTTAGTAATTTTTTTGTTAGCGTCATGTTAATCGTGTTGGAAATATTAGCGAATACAAAATGAATTAAATACATTTTGTTAAGATGGACTTTAATCAGCTTTAAATATGAGACAAATTGGCTTTAGTTTGATTAAGCTGCACAGTTAATTCGGCGTGACTCTGACTGCGTGTAGCACGTCTACAATTAGTCGGGTTTTCCATGTAATTAAATTTTATGAATTTGAGTAGTTGGGCAAAATGAATCAATCAATCAATGTGCTAGCAAAATGCCAGTAGCACGTTTATGTTAATTTTTCCATATGCATATTGTTTAAAATAGAAACAGTGCGCTCCAATTTGCTGAACTCTGCTCGGTCACGCAATAAACTCGTTTTTCTTCATATGCTTTTCATAAAAATATGCAAATAAAATATGTACATATATATATGTGTATAAAGTACGTAGTCCTTGTAAGCACGTACACATACGCCGCAGCGACTCATAAAAGTGCTGAATGGAAGGACACGCAGCTTTTGTTTTGGGTTTTTTATGTATATTTTTATTCGCTGCCTGCTCAATTGTCCCTAATAAGGTGACATTACATTTGGGCCAGGCTAATAATGAGCAACGTGTATTCAATAAACCAACTGGCCTTTGATGGGTTTGGTGTTAAGGGTCAGCAGCAACTTTATTAGTATAATGTACAATAATTTCGATTGATTTGCCGTCACGCACTTATGCAAATATTAAGTACACGTAAACTGCTTAACAATTGTGGGCCAATTGCACCCGTTTTATTATTAAGAAATGCGCTTTTAAATGCCAACCAGACAAACACACACACACACACACCTTCGATGGCGGCTTCGCCTTGCTTCTTGACATCGCCTGCCGCATGAGTGGCGGCTTTTAGCATTTCACTGCCTGCTGTTGCCACCATTGGAGTGCTGCTAGCACAGCCCATAGCTATAGGTGTTGTATATATAGAACTACAGTTGTTTTTTTTTCGTTTGTTGCAGCCACTAAGTGTACAAAATTGAAATCATATCGAAAAGCAAAAGTGATATATATGACAACAAAAAAAAAAGAGCTTCAAATTTAGAAAGGAACTCAACGCGCCCGCCTTTGGTCACGAGCTAAACGCAACTGAACTGACCAAAAAGGATAGAACCATAGGATAGGGTCAGTTAGCCAAGTAAACTCAGTCAGGTGGAGCATGAGTGGCTCAACCTTGGACAGCAGGCAATAGTAATAGCAATAGCAACAGCAATGTTAGCACAACAGCTACCTGCCTACTTACACATGCACAACAAGCACTCGTTGTACTGTAGGGCACGCAACAGGACCTCGGCTTAGAGTATTTGGCCATTTGAGTGTAGGCTTGTGTGCGTTTGGCACTTCAAGTGAACCAAATTGTTGAGGTCATGCGCGTTGTGCGCATATTGATAGGCTAAAAGGGTTTCACTTTAGTTGCTCTTGCTGTTGCTGCTAAACAAGAAAACAGACTATCTTGGACACGCCGAAGGTTATTTACCCTTGTAATTTAATTTCATATATTTAAAAAAACAAACGATCTTTACTATGGCAACAGGATGAAATAGTGATCGATTCGGTCTCTTTCATCATTAAAATCTAGGATCCAGAATGTAGGACAGCAGACAGACAGCTTTGACATGAGGATGTAAGTAATAATGCTGAGAAGCAATAAATTCTTTGTGCTTTAGAAGAAATCTCTTTCAATGTGTTACAATCTGCACAACAAAATGAAACTAACCTTTTCAAGAGTAGGATAAGTATAGAAACTAAAATAGGCTAAATATGAGTACCCCGCATGGTACTTATAGCGTGTCTAGATGGCGTGTCTGACTACGCTTTGACCTGCCGATAGATGGCGTGCCTTTGAAATTCTACACATTTGTAAATGTATGCGTACGAGCGTGTGTGTGTGCGTGCGTGCGTCTATAATGAGGCAAAAGCTTTTTAGTCTAGTAAATGACGTAGTTTTTCACTTGTTGGTCCAGTTTGTGGGGGTCTATAGAACAATGGCACAAGCAGCAAGCGATTTCTAAAATGGCATTGATTTTGAAAATCTGTGTAGTTTTGAAAAAGTTACGACCCACTGCTACAATTTGGAACTGTCCGCAAGTGACAAGTTGACATTAACACCAACAAGAATCGTGGGCAAAGTTAGTCAACACAATTGAATGCTTCGTTTATTTTGATTTTCATCGTTTTAATAGATAAAGTGTGACTACGGTTCTTAGGCACCCCCTTCTATTTGTATTGTCTTTCCAATATCTTTAAATGTTTTTGCTTAGTACTTTTTGTTTTCTAAGCATTGGCTATTGTCTTCTGTGCTAGTTAGCTGAACAGCTACATTCAAACCCACACAGAGACACAG
This sequence comes from Drosophila cognata, assembly GCA_035041535.1. Taxonomy (NCBI): domain Eukaryota; kingdom Metazoa; phylum Arthropoda; class Insecta; order Diptera; family Drosophilidae; genus Drosophila; species Drosophila cognata. The sequence continues at coordinate 1,829,653 of JAWNLC010000823.1, forward strand.
AGGAACAGCTAAAGAAAGATCTCGATCTTCACGATGGTGGATGCTAGTTAAGATTTGCCACGTCGCGTTGCGTTGTTCTTTTTGTCGCTGAACATTTACGAAAATTGATTTTTGATTTATTTTTTGGTTTGTTGTTTTTGTTGGATTTTGCGATCGTCGCGACGTCCGTCGATTTGAGGCTGACTGAGTGAGTTGGTTGGTTGGCTGCGTTGGCTTTTCAGCTGGTTGGGCTCGACGAATGGTTTTTTGCTCGTGATTTATGTCAGTCAGAGGCAGTGACAGCGCTTTTCATGAGCCAATAAAGTTGTCCATGTCGCTTTGTCATATTCATATATCATTGCCATACACCCGGCAACTTATGTCACATGTTATACTCCGATTTTAACTCCAACTCCATCTGCATCGCCGACTTCAAATGCGAATACAAATATGAGTGCTCTATTGGAGAGCCTGCGTATAAGCGAGGCTTAAGTGCGCGATCGAATTGTGGACGGTTAGATGGATGGATGGACGGGCAACAACGGTGACAAAACACAATTTGGACGTTGCGAGCTGAACACCCAAAAACTCGCAAATAAATCAACGCACGCAGCTGGCCAATACTTGCTGCGGTTCATTAGACTTCAGCTCTTGCCTTTTTTGTCTGTCTGACGTTAATTACATAAGTTAGCCGGCGCTTAATTATGTGCTCAACAATAGCGCCAAAAGTGCTCAAAACTCACATGATGTAATGGCTCCCTCCCGGTATCCAAACGGTATGCGAAAGTTTATTGTTGTTATACCCTTGACAGCTGGTTAACTTAACTTGCTAGGAATGCTTAATGCCCAGTTAAGACAAATTTCACCAGCCTTACAGTAGCAACCATAAATCACTTGGCGGAATTCCAATGTAAATGAATTGCAGTTGTGAAACTACGAGATTCGATTGGTAGCAAGAATGTTTCTATTTCTTCATCGTAGGAATCAAACAAACGCAAGCTCATGGATACCACTTGAAACCTCACGAATAGTTTTTCATGGAGATGGGAAAAATACTCAAATCAAGTTACAAGTTTTAAATTTCACTTTGAATTGAGCTTTTGACTTACATTCGCTATAAACAACTGTATACACATATATTTTGGATGACTTTCGACTTAATTGCTTGACACACGTTTCGGCACTCAAATCATATTCAAGGGTATTACATTTTCAGCATGTTATTAATCAGTTTGATAAATTTGGTGCCTTGGTAAGCGTATTTGCTTTCAATACTCCCAAGAATAATGGCAATTGTTAGACAGGTAAACAAACTGGCTGAGACTGAGACTGACGCTGACGCTGAGACTCAGGCATGAGACAAAAAGACAGACAGCTTCCTCAACCAATTTGTATGGGTCTTTGTCTTTGGCGACAGCTTCCTCAAAACATGCTTTTGAACTTGGCTCGTATATTGTTGCACAAGTTGTTTGCTGGTGCTGTTGCTGCTGTTGCTGTTGCTGTTGCCGAAGGGGCATAAATTGTAATTATGCCTGCCACTGTGGCAAACAATAAATCTCAAAGTATTTATCGTGCAACATGACAGAAGTGGGTCGTACCTGGGCCTGGGATACAATTGCATTCAACTAGCGCCTTCCCTTTTTTTTCTTGGTGTTGTGTTTTTTATTTCTATCAATTTTTGTTTATTTTTTTTTGCAAATGTGGTCTAACAACAGCCGAAATCAAATCAAAACATAGAGGTATGTGAGTGCTGCCAACAACAACAGCAACAACAACAATTCCAACAGAATAGTCGACACAATTTAAATGCAGTTATGACTAAATGCAAAAGTTATTTCTATGTTGTTGGTGTTGTTGTGTTGTTTGTGTTGCTGCTGTCGTTTAAAATTGTGCGCATAACTTAAAACATGAAAAGTTACTTAGAGTCGCGGGGGCCTTTAATTAAAAGCGACAGGTTTCAAGAAATTCTGCGTTGTTTGCATTGATGCAAGCTGCAGTTTTTGCAATTGCAGTTATTGTAATTACATATATGCCGAACGAAGCCTGACCAAATGCCGCACCCAGCCAGTGTATACAGTGCTGACACACATTCTGCCAACGTTGGAAGATGCAAATGGAGCCGGCATTGGCGGTCAGGCGCTAAATTTATGTAATCAAAACCAAAGCAAAACCAAGCCAAACCAAACCAAAAGTCCAACACCATGGAACGGCATTAAATTGCCGGCTCTGGAGCCAGCACTTGGCTTTGATGATGTCAGTTTAGACGACGCCAGAGATTCAAGTCAGGCAATACGAAAAAACCTAAGCAAAAAGGTTATCGATGTCTCAAGATCGCGGGAGTGAAAAGAGCCAGGCCGGCAAAAATTTCACCCGTAATGCAATCACACGCAATGTCCGTGGCCCAAGACAAGATCTGCATTACCAGATCTCTTCCAGTCTCTCTCTCTCTCTCTCTCTCTCTCTCTCTCTCTCTCTCTCTGCCTCTTTTTACCAATCTCAATCTCTCTCTTGACCAAAGGGAAAGCGACGTTTCTAGCCAGGGTCTTGGTCTGATTGGATGAGTTTATTTTTTATTTGTGGTTGGCTTTTAATTATATGTCTATAGAGTCTGGTTAGCTATACTATATAATGTTCTATGCCTGTGCAGCATAAATCAAAATGCTGGCAGCCATTTCACACTTGAACTTAATTAAAAACCTTCAAGATGTTGAGCATAGAGCAGCATATTTTTGTTCGAAAATATCATAAATCAATGCAGTGCGAAAGCAAACGAATAAAATTCAATTTGTAATCAGAACTAAAAAAGTGGAAGAAGAAGGGAGGCCTGCAACGCCCTACAAAAGTATTATAAAAAAGCAGAAGTTGCGGCTTCAATCAGCGTTGCCAAAGCCAGAAATACCGCAAGCCTTAAAACGGATAGCCACAGCTTCTAAGAATGCACTGGATGAGGCCAAATAGAGGTGATGTGGAGAAAAAAAAAAAAAAATATATATATATATATATATATATATATATATATGTATGTATGGTAGATGAGGGGCTGTTGCTCATAAAAATGAACATGCCAGCCGACTGTCAAAAACGGCGACGGCAACGCTTTGAGACGGCTACTCAAAAAAGCGCGGCCAAAACAAACTGTATGTGTGTGTGTGTGTGTGTGTTGATTTGGTATGAGGTGTGTGTTGATTTTCCTTCTTTACTGTGTTTTTGGAGTGACGTTTCGGGCTTGGCATTCAGAAGAACAAAAGCCAGCGCCGATCCGAAGCGATGATGCCCCAAGGGGGCCTAGAGACGGAACCGTGACGGATCGTGAGAGCAACATCTGTATTTGTGTAGAGCACAAGTGTTTGCTGTCAATGAAAAGTGGAGTATATGCAACGTTAAGAATACGCATAGATCATTATTTTATAATTTTCAAGATTCATTATCTTATAATTGATTCAAGATCTTACTCTTGAACCAATTTGAAAGCAGTACACATTTGACAGGTACTTTCTAACTGCATACATTTGAGGAACACACTTTAATCTATCCTTGTGGCAGTTTTGAGCTGTGTTATATATTCCTTGATTTATACCTTATCTTATGGCTGAATCAAATAGGAAATGGCTTTTGCAAGAAATTGTAAATCGAGATGTTAAATTTCTACAGATATTTTCGAAAATATGACCGTAAGCTGTGTCGAATTTCAGTTTTCATAAGAAAAGTCAATTAATACGTAATACGACTATTACCAGTATGCTACAAATAAAACGAGCAAATCAACAAATGTCATCTCTAGCCAGAAGTGTTTCTCGGATATCGGACTGAGGCGTGCGCTTCATTTGATTTTGTTCCATTTGCTGTTTTGTTTTGGCCCGTTTGTTTGCGCCGTTAACCTTGGGGGTAAGAGCTGAACGGAGTTGCAGAAGTCTTATGCATGCCAAAGTCAAATCAAGCGAGCGAATCGAGTCGAGTCGAGTCGAGTCGAGTTGAGTCGAGGCGGCTAAAACAAAAGTGCCAAAGTGATTGACGTCTTGCAACGCTGACTTTTCTTTTCTTGCGTTTTTCAATTTGAGATCTGAGCGCACAAATTGAACTTGCAACTTGTCGGTGGCTGTTTGACTGTTGTTGCAGTTGCTGCAGTTGCTGCACTGACATTTGTGGGTCAGGGTCAGCCAGACAAATGTCAAACTAACACATGCAACACCGGTAACAGGGCAACGGGGCAACGGGGCAACGTGGCAACTTGCCACAAACCACTGGCAACAAACAGCAGTTAGCCACTGTGGGTAATTGCACACGCACGCGACTGTTTGACCACATACAACCCAAATGTATTTCGAATGTTCGAATAAACGAATGAGTATATTTACATGTCTACATCCACTTTCTTTGCAATTTATATGAGTTTATGTATTTATCGCTTCGTGCTAATCTGCATGCGGGCAATCAGCAACGGTGACAGTTGCGGCTACTCCTACTTGCCACCCTCCTGCCGCCTTCAAACTACTAAAAAGCGGCGTCAAGCCCAGCCCAGCGAAACAAATCAAGTAAGTGCTTTTGGGTCGAGAGTGCCAGACGGACAGATGCCCTGTAAAAAGCCCTATTGGAGTATGAATCAAAATTGATTTTTATCGATAATTTTTGATATTGGAATGAACTGAGATGTTCACAGTAATCACGAATATACAACATACTCAATGATGCAAGCGATGTCTTCTAACACTTGCTTCCCTTTCTACGCATCTCTCATTGCTACAGGGTATGTAAAACGACGGCGGTTGCATGATTTATGACGCGTAATTTGCGTGCGCATGCGTAAATTGCGGCACAACCTTTTTTGCAACAGCAGCAGCTTCCTGCTGACAAATGAGCTGCCTGCTAGCTGCCATCTGCACAGCTGCCAAATGGGGGCAGAAGGCGATTGAAAAGTGTGTCACCTGCATTCTTTGCATTTTGAATAACATGCGCAGCAGCAACAGGAGCAGCAGCAACAGTTGCAAGCAGAAGCAGAGCTCCCTCCTGTGCCTGGACTGATTTATAATTTCATTGAACTATTACCATGGCTGGCTGGCAGGCAACAACAACGGCCGCGCCAAATTGATTAACAATCAAAATAAATCAATACACAGCCCCAAAGCCAAAAAGTGTCAAAACTTGCAACGAGCAAATTGCAATTGCAACACTTTCGCTGCACATTTTTCTGTGTTTTTCACACTTGATTTACATTTTAAATTGAAAACGGCCGAAACTGAAACCGAACACCCGCAACACCCGTTAACCCCACCCAGACTCGGAGCTGGAGACGGAGCTGGCGATTTAACCAGACAATTTCCAGGCCGGCAGGCATGAAAACTGTAAGACGAATTGGGCGACATTGTCAGTGAAAATTGCTGTTGTTGTTGTGGCATGGGTTTGGATTTTTGGGGCATATGTACAACTGTTGCCAAAATGTTGCCCATAGCTGATAAAGAGATCAATGGCAGCTCTGCTCTGTCTTTCTACCTGTCCGCCCTGTCTCTGTCTATCTGGCTCTTATTTTTTTTGTATATTTCTCTCTTTCTTTCGCGTTTTACTGCAGGTGAAATGTCAAATCTTCGACACATTTTACACTTGCCGGCCCCCATACTCATAATTTAAGTCTTAATCGTCCACGCCATAATGTTGTTAAGCGTCTAATTGAAGTTTCACTTATTTTTTTTGTTGCTTTTCGTCCGGCGTCCAAACTGTGTCTGTGGCAACTTCAGACACAGATCGAGACCCGATGTGACCTCTGGCCGCTGCGGCAGATACATTAATTATCTGTAATGAACGTTTACACTTATTTATTGGCATTAAATCATCGTTTAACGCGCTTTGAGCATGCACTTTTTGGCTGCCCCCAAAAGAGACCCCAAATCACCGTCCCTGCCACCGACTCCAACTGCAACTGCAACACCAACTCTGACTCTGACTCTGACTCTTGCTTCAACTTCGACTCCAACGCTGTCGCTGTTTCTTTCTCTCTTTCTCCAGCAATGGCCTTCAACTGCGTTCGCCTTCCTCGGACTTTTGTCTGCCACATCCATTCCCCGCACTCTCTTCTATATTTTTTGCTGCTCTGATATGCATGTCAAGCGGCCGCAAATTATCGCCTGCCTCGGATGGCACTTGAGGTCGCTTCCGTTTTTTCTTTTCTTTTTTTTTTTTTGTTTTGGTGTGCAATGAGTGGCTTTTGTAGCTGGTTTCTAAGCCATCGTTAAAAAACAAAAATGGTGCCGCCTGGCGGGTTCATTGGCATTTTGTGCCACATAACAAATGCCTGTTGTTTAAAAACGCTTATGAGTTATGCGCCTCCACTTAAGCCGCTAAACAGTCAGCCTTCCGACTACACTGACTCGAAGTGTTCAAAATTAAATGCAACACCAATAATGGGTAAGAAATAATAAGCACAAAATTTGTTTGTGACTTGACAGCTGGAAAGAAAACAAAGTTAACCTTTGGACATAAAAAATACACAATTAAAATACGATTGCTTAGAGTGAGAGACAAATGCCGTTTAAGATTTTTTGCTTCACTTTAAATGTCTTTTTTCGAACTCATATCGTAATCAAATCTCTTTGAATATATTTACCTGGTCGTTGCATTTAAATTAACTGTTTTTCATTGTAGTCTATATTGGAAGTAATTTCTGTTTTCGATTCGCAGATAATATTTTGAAGAGAGTTCTGTTCCACAGTGCGCGCAACTTTGAAGATATATTTTTTTTTGCCAATCACACGGTTCATAATCATAACCATTATGATCATCTTAGTCATGTTTTATGTATGTGCTTTGGGCTAATCAAACAATTAATGATCTGCCAGTGCCGATATATCAGCAACTGTCATACTTTTGGCAGGTGAAAATGTTAGATTCTTTGGGATCTTACCAATTATTATGCAATGGCTTAGTTTGTGCCTAGGAGTAGTTGTTGACGTTGACTGGGTGTGTTTTATAGATCCGCTTCAAATTGATATGTCAAATCAATGTGGAAAACACACGGCTACAGTTGTTTAATTCACCATTTTGTTGTTTGCTTTGTGTATTTTTCGTTTTCTTGGCATTGGCTAATTGCAGTCGCTTGTATGTCATAAAAATTTTTAATGTTTCGTACATAAATATGTTTATGCCAAGTGGCGCGACCGGGCAACAAGAGCAACAACTGCAATTGCAACATTAAAAACTGTGGTAAAGACTCAAAACACTGCATGTTGAACACCCACAAAGCATAAATAACAACGGCAACAACTGAGTGCCGCCCTCGTTCCCCTCCAACCAACCCCTCACCAAATCATCAGACAGCCCAGGCGGTTGGTCTCACAGCCATCGTGGCGAAGGTGAAAGTGTTTTCAGGCTCGTTGCAATTATATTGTAAATGAATTTATTTATTTGCCGAATTAATTTCCATGACTCGCACTCGTGGCATGGTCGAAATGTGAAATATTCCATATAAATATTTATGTTTTAATTAAAAAGGACACAAGGAAATTGAAAATTTCGTACTTTTAGTATTTCATTTGTAATGTGCTTTCCACTTGCAAATCCTGACTCCGCCCACTCCGTGAGGAAAATGTATCATTTATTTCGTTTTTATAAGGTGTAATTCATTAATACCATTAATCCAAATTAAGCTCTGTAATTGAGCATTATTTACGATCATCATGCATTATTTTGTATGTACAATTTGCGTTCATTGAGGCTATCTTGAGCCAGATAAGTGAAAGAGGGTAAAATGGATACATATTAATATTTAACATGAATTTTTACATACAGAAAAGAGCAATATTAATACATTTACAAATTAAGAGGTTTTTTTTTCTGTTAACAAACACTTAAACATTTGATGTGTTTTGATTTAAGTAAAGTAGCAAGCAAATATATTATTTTATATTCCGGCTGTGCTTGAGTTGAGTTGCGGGCATTTATTGGATCGTAATATTTCTATATTATCTAGTTATGTAATTTCCACGAAACTAGAAACCTCTGTGGTTTCATTATGCAACAGATTATCAGATACATATGTAAATGTTTTTCTTTGCAAGCAAACCAACTAATTAGTGCAGGCATATCTATATGAGTCATCTGCTGCTGATGGAATTAGCATGCGATAATCGGGAATCGGGATCATATTTCATCATAACACATTTGGCTGACAACGCTGCGACCTTCATTTGTGGCGGCAGTCAGTTTGTCACTGGCTCTTTGGGCACTACATAAACCTTAAATTGGGTTCACTGGCAATTGGCAACTGGCAACTGGCAACTGGCAACTTGAATGGAACTGAAGTGGGGCAGGCTATCAGTTTTGGCAGTGGGACAGCTGCTTGAGCATCCGCAACAATTTGCAATGATTTTTGGTGTGTGCAGCGACTGGTTTTGCGCAATTTTTACGTGTTCATTATCATACAAATGGAGAGTACTGAGAGCAGATGCACATCCACATCGACAGCGACATCGGCATCGGCATCAGCATCCTCATCCACATCCACATGCCACATGTACAGCGTAGCTGTTTTTTGGACACAAACGAAAGTGAACTTTTTAATGCCGGGGCCAGAGCCAAAGCATTTTTATCTGTGATGCTGGCAGGCCGAAACGTGTTCCATGGAATGGCCTGGCCTGGCCTGGCCCGAAGCTGGAGCTGATGCTCGAGCTGAAGTGGAGGTTTTTATTTATCGTCGTTTATTTTTTTTATGATTTAACATATGTACGTGTCGCTGTCACACATATATGTATATACGAGTACACGCACCCAAAACATGCTTATATATTAATTTCATTAATAATAAGTAATTTCACTTTTCATTTCACTGAAAACAAGCCAAGAATTCGCCAACTTTCGTTGCGGGTGAGGTTAAGCCTGGTGCAATGCGCCTCCACCCTCTGCCGCTCCAGACTCCACTCCGCATCCCCTGCTCCTCTCTGGTTGGTGGTGTCAGGAAAGGCCAAGACGAGCGGTCAGGCAAAATCGATGAGCAAATTAATTGCTTCGACAGGCGGGCCACAAAATCACGTATGCGTATACGTAATCTTTTATTATTGACTATTAATTACTTGCAATTTTGTCTTTCTTTCTGCTACCAAAAATTTGATATTTATTTTTGGGATTTTTTTCTTTTCGTTTTCTGTTTTTATATATTTATTTGGCGCCACAGACAATTGTAACAAGTTTGCCGCCAACGATCGATGTGTGGGCTTTTATCGGCTTGCGGCAGATCAGCAGCGCCAGCCATTTTAATTGCTCCCGAAAATTGAGTTATTTTGAGTTATTTTGATTGCCGCCCGTTGACCTTTTTTATTATTGCTTGTCGTTGCTGTTGCTGTTGTTGTTGTTGTTGTTGTCAGTTTATTCTTGTGTGCGGGCATAAAACACACCCAGCAAAATGTCAGTGTTTCTGTGTGGTTTGGTTTGGTTTGGTTTGGTTTCGCTTGATTTGCGGATTGCAGACCGTTTGGGCCTGGCCAAGATCACTTCTGGCGTTTGTTTAGTTTGGCTGGGGGCTGGAGTCGTGCATAGCGATGTTTATCGCCTTAACGTTTCATGCGAGTGGTGGCCAAATAAAATTGTAAATTAAAATTGTAGATTGATTTCGATTTAGTGTGCAGCAACAACATAAACAGCAGCAGCAGCAGCAGCAGAGCCATTCTCAGCCCACTATTTTAGTTTTATTGTCATTGTCAAAGTGCTTGGGCAATTGGCTGGGAAAATTAATCATTAAACTTGCCGTGGGCGGTGGACAATGTAAATTTTTGCATTACGGAAATTGGCTTTAATGTGTTATGTATTTTTCATGGGAGTTTTTTCTTTTTATAACCAGCCGCCCATGCAACTGCAACTGCAACTGAAACTTCAACTGCAATTGCGCCTGCACCTGCAGCTTGAGACGCGCAATGAAAATGTAATTACGCCCTCTAAGGCTGCACAAACTCAGCAACTACAACAACAATAAAAACTAAAACACCAACAGCAACAGCAACAACAACAGCAACGTCAACGCACCATGCAACATGAACCGCAACAAGTGGCAAATGCAGCCGACGCGCCGGCCTATGCCCCTGACACTGTGGCAACCATCAACATAGCAACGCCCTGTGGCTTCTGCCTTGGCCTCTACCTCTGCCCCTGCTACAAACACATTGCTGCAGCCGCAACCTGAGTGTTGGCCATGTGATTGATTACACATGCGCCGCGTAGGCCGTTGTTAATGTTAACGTTGATACTGTTGTTGCCCCATTGCCACAACTAACTTTTTGTCCATTGAACACAAGCTCCCCATGACGTCATGAGACGAATGGCAACAAAATTAGCATTCAATGGAATAAAAAACACGACGAATTATAAAAAGATAATTTAAAACCTTAACAATTTTGTGAGGTGTTCAACCGTTAGTACATTTTAATAGCGACAGCTTAATATTTTTCCTTATAGCAATAACTTTTTTTTAATATCTTTAGGTGCTTAGGTTGTAATATTATATTATTTTAAATCACACCATCCACCAAAGCCTTAAGATATTTGCAATTTTAATAGACAAGCTTTATAGTATGCAATAAAAATGTTATTTATAAATCTTAGTAATATGAACATGTATTTGAAATATGTGGGAGATATATTGTTTAAAATTATGACATATAATAATATACTAGCTAGGTAATAACAAATGAATATTTATTTTTAAGTTACAAGTCAATTTTAATGTCAATCCTTAAACAAAAATTTAAGTCGCATTTACAAAGCTCTCTTCAAGTCAATATATTGTTAGTTATGATATAATAAGGAACAAACATTTATCAAATAATGCCTTTCTCCATTTTTTAAATGGGCATTTTTGAATTAAGACAAATTTGGGAAGACCTTGGTACTTTTTTACAACTTCATTATGATATTGTGTAAGCGTCTTATGGTAAATTACTTTCGATTTTCACGAGCATAATTCTTGCGATTCTTGTTTTCTGTCACTTGGCTATTTGCCTCAAAGATTACCTCAGCTGCAGCAGTAAAGAAAGTGAGGGGTGGTTCGAGGATTGAAGCAGCAGACCAGGTCTATAGATTTAAGCCACAACGCTAAATTTCGCTTTCCATGCCAAAAAGTTTGACAGCGTGCGGCTAACATTTTGCACGTTTGACCAAATTTGGGCGCTTAACAACAACAACAACAACAACAATAACAGCAGCAGCAACAATAACAATAACAACAAGAGCTGTGGCCAAATGTTTGGTGATGACGATGACGATGACGCCGCTGACTGCTGCTGGGCTGGCTACGTCTACGCCTCCTCGAACTCCTTGTCGCCTCCTGCTGCTGCTGCTGCTTCTGCTGCTGCTGCTGCTCGTTGGCTGGCGTTGGTAGCTTCTTGTCGCCGTATGTCATGCGGTTTTATCTTGATGCCGCTGTCGTCGGGAGTCATGCGCCTGCGCCTGTGCCAGCACCAGAGCTTGAGCCTGAGTCAGATTTCGCTGTTTAACATAGTTAGCTGGAGAGCACGAGGGATTTTCACCACAAATAATACAGTAGCCGCTGCTGCTGCTGCTGCTGCTGCTGTACTGATCTACGTAGGTTGAGGTTGAGGTCAGTGCACCCTGGTGGCACTCACAACTTAAACTCGTACTCGTATTTTTCACATGTGATTAAAAGCTAAAGCGAAAGACCATCATAAATATCAAATGCGCCAAAATTTAGGGTCTACTTGCTGGACCTGAGTTTTCATTTTCATTTGTAGTGTTTTTCTATTGCTTTTCCGTTTTTTTTTCTCTCTCCCTCATTTTTACTTTTGTTGAATGGTGAGCGACACCTGGCGACGAGTTCGCGTACCTAGCCAGCTAGTATGCAACAGCACCCAAGCACCACATGAGTCACACAGGCTGTCACAATGCAATACCCGGAGCCCAAGCCCCACAAAAGTGCATCATAAATTATGTTTTGGCTTTGGCGCTTTGCTCAAGAAAAAAAAAAAAACAAAACAAAATAAAACCTTTTTTTCTAACCATTTTCATTTGCTAAAGTAGTCACACGGTCAATTGTCTGGTGCGGGGACCAAACGGGGACATATGGACAGACGTAGCACATTTGTCGCCGGCCAAAGCGAAATCGAAATCGAAATTGAAATCCTGGTGCTGGCCTGGTAAGTTCCAGGCCCGAGCATTAGCCACAGCAGCCGCACTTTGGTCACGAATGTCGGTCAAACGTGTTTTTCGCTATTTTACAACTTTAAATATGCCAACAATGGACGGGGCCACAACCACTAAGCACCACCGCCACCGAAACAAATCCGCCATTGCCATCGCCATCGCCACGGATATCGGTTTGGATCGCCTCACTTTGGATACTTAATTTGTGCGCATATTTTTGCAGGGATTATCATTGTCAACCGCCAGACGAGGATTGCAACTGCCACACGGCAACCGCAGCGGCAATTCGATGCGGCAGCTACTTGTGGCACATGTGAATTCTAATTTACAGATTTACCTTTACAGATTACCACCAAAGGGGAAAGTCTTTTAGTCACTCCTAGGTTAATATGGAATTAGCTTTGGCTAATATCAATCAGAAATATCCCGACTCATAGCTAAATTTAACTATTAAGTATTCAACTCATAAGCATATATAATTCATTATCCCTTTTGTTTAACAAAATAATATTATAATTGGCGTGATGAGTAAATGAAGATTTCATTCAACCATTTCCTTCTTTGATTATTTCTCATAAAATTTAACGTTAAGCATATAAATAAATTGCTGCTACTGCTCGCGTAATTCTTAGTAATGAAAGCCTAAAATATATTTCCAAAATTTTTTGGGTCACTTTTGCGCTACTTTGCACAAATCTGTGAAATACACTCCACTCCGACATTATCTTAATTGATTGCCTTTATCACAAATCGCCATTTGTGGCTGTCCTTAATGTAACACTCCATGGGTAACCCCAACATCCAGCTGTAATCCAGTTGCTCTAGTCTAGTCCGGCAGTGTTTTTTCTTCATCTGTTGCGCATACGCCACGTTGTACCAGAAAAGCCAGAGCCCGATTGAGAGAGTGCACAATGTGGTAGGATTGAAATCAGTAAAGTATTTAGCCCACTAACAAATTTCTCACATAATTCACAAAACGTCGTAATACGGAAGCCGTTTTGGTTTTTTTTTTTTTGGCAAATTTCACTCGCTGATAAGTGCGGCAAACTAAATTTGCAGCACTTTGGCACTCAAATTTGAATTTCATGTCCCTTTTATCGGTGCGACTATCTCCAAGCTCTGCCTAGAAGTGGGCATTGTTTTGAACTGTTGTGGTTGCCACTGTTGCTGTTGTTGCTTGTCCAATTTGGCCTGCTGCTAATAACGGTGCTTCGGGGGGTTTTTGCCTTATTGGGCGGTCGGTCGATTGGATTGATGTGCCAGTGAACAGCTATTTTTCGGCTACCGCAAAAGTTATAAAATATCGAAAATTATGCGCATTGACTGGCGTTGCTGTCGGTTGTCATCAAAAGCGGCGGCGCCGCAGCGACAAACGTGGCAACTCTGGTTGTGGCAAAAAACTGTGGCTGTGTGGCACTTAACACCTTTTTGACACACAGCCAACGACGTCAAATGCAAATGAAGATAAATCGCTGCCTGTGATCTTTTTAGCACCTTTTTGCATATATTGCTGGCAACAGGCAACAACAGGCGGCAGGCAACGTGGGGGCATAGCGCAGGCAGGCAACAGGCTGTGGTCGCTGGTGACAGCCACAAACATGCAACATTTTGTCGCCAGTTGTACAACTGCCTCTGACTGCTGCGATTATGCTGCTGCTGCTGTTGCTGCTGCTGCTGCCTCAACTTAACCCAGCCCCTGGATTGGCTCCGGACTTTGGTTTTGTTGTTTTACTGCTCGAGTATCTAATAATTTCTTATGATGTTTGTGACAGGCATATCGTAATCTTACAGACTTATATATTGTTACCATCTTGTGATATTCAAATCTCTAAATTACTCGTTTTGCTGCATGTTGCAAACAGTTCAAATACAACAGCAGATATTTGTCAGATAAATAATTATGACTGTATAAAATACTTGACTATTTTATTGTAAGATTAATCAACTATCTTCTGCACTTTATTTAAGTAGCTTTGAATTTGAAAAAGAAATGTGAACTTCAACTTTTTAAAACCTTGTTTTAAATGGATTCATCTACTATTTATGTGCAATGACAGACATATGTATATTTGTATAACAAAGGGAACCAGATCAACAGAGTCTTATATTAATAAATGATGTTTGTGGAATACATTTGTTCATTTTACTGTTCATGACACTCCACTCATATTTGTAGCTTAGAAAGAGTATCACGTATTTGATGTCTCAACTGCACTCTTTTGTCTTCAGTCAGCAGCTCAGCAACTGTTGTCAATACGGTCAACGGGGGGAGAGTCAGTTGCTTCTCAGTGTTTGGGCTGCCCCCTTGTCTTTGTTTTAGGGGTCCGCCTTTGGAGTCACTTTGCATATGAGCTGCTCGCTCGGCGCACAATCAAAAAATTATCAGGCCGAGCTCCTGGTTGTTGTCATTGTTGTGCCTGCTGCTGTCTTGGGTGCTGGGTGCTGGGTGCCTGGCTGCGGATGAGGAAGTTGTTTGTTTTGTCTTTGGGTTTTGGGCTTGGACTGGGACTGGGATTTGGACTGGCATTTTGTTGTGTTGCTGGCTGCCTAACTATCGGGCGGCGACTATCGGTAGTTTGTCGCGTTTGTGTCTGTATATTTCTTCATTTTTTTTTCCTTTATTTAAATTACGAAATGTTTTGTCAACAATTTGTCGGTTGATTTATATGCAACAGCAGCAAATGCAACAGCAGCAGCAGCAGCAACAGCGGCGGCGACTCCTTTTGACTGCGGCTAATCGGAGGTGCAAGTTATCAGCTGACAGGTGCATAAATTGCGTTTAAAATCGAAAGTTGCGCCCAGAATGCGCCATGAAAATGGAAAGTGAGCGACGTGCATCCATTAAATGTGTGTCAGTTGCCGTAGACATGGCAGCACTTTGGTGGTGCATTGACATCAACGGCGGCCCCATATGCTGCACTGCACTGCACTGCAGCTGTCCATCACAGAACTTTCGATTTCGATTGCGTAGCAGAGGCAAAGGCAGACTCATCCAATGCTTTCCATCGTTTATTGAACTGCCGGAGCCAAACGAGTGCCAGCCAACCAGCCAATGAGCCACAGATCATGTCCAGGCTGCCGCAACACGGTACACAAGAAAAACACATATTTTCTGCCAGCTCTTTTTTGAAGCCTCAGTGACTGACACACAATTGCGTTGTGTGTGTGTGTTTTTTCTGTGCTGCGCATAGTTCCGTATTTGGTCAAAGATAATGATGTGAAATGCAGCAACAACAAAAGCAACAGCAACAACAACAAGAAGAGCATTGGCAACAATCACCCACTCAAAAATTGTTTCAATGAAAAATGGCCAAGTCCCGAACTGGCAATGCATGTAAATGAGTTAAAACGATTCAACTTATTTTGATTACAGTGCGTTCCACAGAAATAAGTTGCCATAGATGCAACACGTATCCAAGCCAATGCCAATTCCAGTGGAGAAAACCAATTCGACGCATG
This sequence comes from Drosophila cognata, assembly GCA_035041535.1. Taxonomy (NCBI): domain Eukaryota; kingdom Metazoa; phylum Arthropoda; class Insecta; order Diptera; family Drosophilidae; genus Drosophila; species Drosophila cognata. The sequence goes on from JAWNLC010000823.1 coordinate 1,845,223, forward strand.
CTCAGTTATTGCCATGGCAGACGTAGAGAAATGTTAAAAGTAAAGTAAACAAAAACAACATCGAGAAAAGAAAAACATTTCGATTTGTATTCAAAAATTCAACTGATACAAAATACAAGATGGATGACTATGTGGATTCCGTTACGGATGCCGAATTGGGCATCGAATCTGGAGGCATCCATAAGCGACGGCCCTATATCAAAAAGTTTATGCAGCCCGACTCAGATGAAGATGTGCCCGATTTACCAAGATTGTTCAATGTGCACGAATCATGGCGCACCCTCCTCTCACTGAACAGCTGTCAGAGGGTTATGGTCACGTAAGCATAAAGAGCAATATGTCCAATCCTCCAAGAATCTATTCTCACACATTCCGCAGCGCAAGCGTGCAAAAGGTACTAAAAATTCAGGTTGGTGTCAACGTGACACAGGAGTTTCCGTGGCGCCAGGTGCTGTTCAAGGATCTGCGCGATGTGCTATTCGAGGAGCTGGAGAATTCCGCTGATCTCCTCAAGCTCTTCAAGGGCTTCAATCCGGAGCATTATGTGCTAATTGGCTATTGTCCCACACTCACCGAATCGGAGGAGGAACCACCTGAGGGTGATCCCTTCATCTTCTACATAACCAGCAAGGATACGAAAATGGCCATGGGCATCATACAAAATATGGAGGCTTTTGAGAGCTGGCGCATGCAGCGACGTCTGCGCAAGAAGCCGCGGCGCTGGGTTAGCATGGGCACCGAGGATGAGATGTCCATAATGGTCGAACGCTTCCGTGAGGAGCCTGTCGATGTGGAGATCCAGAGTGTATATCCCATACAGCAGCCCCGACACATTGCTTTCTCCTATCGCCTGGCTCGCGATGTGCGCGATGGCGTTATCGAGCTGCTCCCGAAGGATGATGTCAAGTACAATAATATCACAAGGCGTCGCCTCTCTGTCGGCGTCCAGTCTGCTCCAGCCTGCATTCAGCGGGAGCAGCAGACAAATCCAACGTTTCCCTCAAATGCCTGGTCGCAGTATCTCTACGAATTGGATGATGCCGGTGAGTTGTTGATAGTATTCAACTCCTGCTGTGAGTGCCTGCGTAAATGCCACACGTTTAGATCTCGAGCTGGACGAATCGGAGGTGGAGGAGGAGGCCGAACAAAAAAGTAGGCCCGGCACACCGGCCAAGGAGGAGCCAAAGCCGAAGCCACCGCACGAGATGTCTGAGCAAATGAAGCTGCTGCTGGAGACACTCGATTTCAATCAGATCGATAGCTATCGGTGGGTCTTCTAGGCAACTCCTTGCCTCAGTGAGTTAATCAATCAATCCACTTGCAGCAACGACTATCAGTTGATATCCAACACACAAGTGGGGCACTACACTAGTCCGTATCTGCAGGAGTTCATCTGCTTTGCCAATATCTCGAAGAGTGACAAACGCTTTGTGGCCACCACTGCTTGGTATCCCAAAACGAGTGGACTTCTTGCTGTCTCGTATACATTCACCACTCCCGTAACCGAAGACCTTGCCACACATCACGTCAATGCAGTGCAGCGTACGGTGCTGGAACCGAATCCCGTCCTACTCTGGAGCTTCGCTGATAATCTCAACTATAAGCTGGAGTTTGAGGCACCCTTTGAGGTGACGACGCTGTCATTCTATCCATTTAATGGCGACATTTTGCTTGGCGGCTGCCAGAATGGCCAGTTAGTGGTCTGGGATCTGCAGGGTCGTTGCGATCATCTGGACGATGAGGAGTATTTGACGCCGGCACAGGCCAAGTATCGAGCTCTAATCGGTGAGTTTCTCAACTGGACCATCGATACCAACGAGGAGGCGGTTGTCCAGCCGGCAACCATATCGCCCCTGGAGGTATCGCCGAGCGGCGCCATCACTGGCATCTACTGGCTTGGCAGACATTTTTATTTGAATCATTTCGGTAAGGTATTTAATGATCCCGACAAGCGCAGTAGTCACAAGTTTTTCATCACGTGTTCCTTTGATGGCACTGTTGCCTTCTGGAATCTGGATGGCGAGGCCTCAAAGAAGGAGCGGGAGGCCCAGCAGCGCAACAAAAATCTGCCCAAAGAGTTGACCCAAAACGAGTCGCCTTACAAATCCAAAATAATGAAACCCACATATAGCATATTCTACAACGAGCCACTGACTGGGATTGTGGCTGATTCTTCGGTGTTCTCCATTGAAACACCCGCGCCCAAGACGATCTACAACTCACCCTCAAACTATCCCATTACGATGAAAGCCAAGGACCCGCCGGAAATGCGACCGTCCCTAATCCTGTCCACCTATTACGGCAACATTATACGCGTTGAGTGGCAGGGCATGTACAGCGAGACGGGTGCCGCAGAACAAGTCAACAGCTCTGCAAAATTTTCAATGGTGCACGATGGTCCCGTTGTCGCCATGAGCAAGAATCCCTTCTACCCGGAAATATTCGCATCCATTGGACGCACGGTGTTTGCTTTGTGGAAGGAGGACTATCCCGATTCGGCCATTATCTGGCGCAAGCGTCCGTGTGATCTGACTGCGGTTGCCTGGAGCGAGTCACGTCCGGCTGTCTTATATATAACGCGCAGGGATGGCGTCCTCGAAGCTTGGGATATTTTGGGTAGGTTTTCAGTTCAGCAAGTGGGCTACTTATTATCAAATACACTTGACTTTAGCTCGTGACGATGCTCCAGTTTTAACTGAGGTACTTGGCGGCGGCCTCATCACAGCTGTCACCGAGCACCGTCCGTCGCTACCTGACAAAATCCTGGGCATTGGCGACTATAACAGCAGCATACGAATGGTCAAGCTGCCGCACACCTTCGATGCGCCAATGGAAAACGAGCTACAGGTAAGTCTTCGAGCTGACTCGAATATCCTTTTATCTATGTCCATTACACACTTGATCTCTTCGAGCAGAAACTAACGCATTATGTGACGCGGCAAATATCGCGCAAGATGAGCATCAAAGCCTGGGAGCAACAGTATTATGAAAACAACAAGGACATCATTGAGGCGAAACGCGAGGCGGTGCAGGAGGCACGCAAGGAAATGGAACGTTTGGAGCGCGAAGAGCAAAACACTCACAAACGGACATCCGATTCTGAACAGGAACACACGTAAGTCCACAGACTTATCCTTGAAACTGAAAGCCACCATTCAACATTGCAGGGACAAGAAGAAGGGATTCCCTGGACCCTACAACGAACGCATGGCCCAGAAATTTGACGAACTGAATCTCAATCGAATGATGACAATTCTGATGTCACGCAAGCAAATGGATCCAGAGAAGCTGGCTCGCGAAACGGCGTTGGAGAAGGAGCGTCTCAGCTACGAGACGGCCAAAAAGGAGTCGCATGCCAAGCTGCTGGCAACCGTTGAGGACGAAGTGGAAAGCATTCGGGCACGTCTCCTGCCCGCCGATGTGCAAGACAGGCAACGTAGCGAGATGATAGCGGAAAGTGTTAAACGTGCAATTGAAATGTCTCCAACCTATGAGGAAGTGAAAAAAGAGGCATTCGAAAAACTAAAAAATTTTCCAGAACTCAAATCCCTCGATTACATTGAACTACTCGAACGTGGCAGGCAGCGCCGCCAGCTGTTGGATCAATCGCTGGGCGGGAATACGGATCGCTTGCGCTGGTACCAGGACAAGATGCGCGACAATCAGCTCTTCGAGTGTGATTTTGGCGTTGATCTGCTCTACAGCAGACGCAAGCTGAATCCGCTGCCCAAAAAAGAACCCACCTCTGAGAAGCTATCCACTGTGCAAATGGATGTGGAGTTTCTGAAGCCGGAGCGCGAAAGTGCTGAGTAATTATTGTATTTGTGTGTTATGTTAATGAAGCTAAGCAAGAGCATCAGTTGTTGTGTTTCATTATTGGTTACAGATTGTAACTCATTTCTTATATTAATGCCCAGCAAATTAATTAAGCTTAAGCACAAAATATATATATATAAGAATCAAATCTATTTTGAATAATAAATACTTCAGCTACATATAAATAAATTTTGAATTGGAATTTAAATATTATGAATTGCCTACCATCAACTCGTTGGAAAAAGTGAAACCAAAGGAATTCATCGGTTTTTGTTTATTGTTTGCAGTTTGCTTTTTGGCCATTGCCAAATAAATTGTATCTTAATTAAACGTGCAGTGAACCTTGACGCTGAACTTCCGCTACAAAACGGCGCGAGTTCAAGTTAATGACATTTCTAAGCGGCGCACAAATGAAGTCATCTCGTTACCCGGGGCGTGCCATAGGTTTAATGAACTGAGCCGCAGACAGTCGCAGCCACTGCCACAACCACAGTGCCAACCACAGACGCTGCCACTGCAACCGCCGTCACTTTCCCACGGCACTCAGCCGACTAGCCATCAGCTGATGCTGGCTTAATGCACATATCAATGGCAAACTGTCCAACAGCCCAACTGGACACAGCTCACTTACAGCCGCAAACAGAGGAGGGACGGATAGAGGGGTAAAGAGGGAGAGAAGTAAATGTAAGCACGTAATGATATACATTTTAGCAGCAATGGATCTGAACTTTACAATAATTTTGCGACCATTATTATTGGCTACGATTTGCTGTGGTCGTGTTGCCGCCGGCCAGCACTTTAAGGTTGCGTCATCATCATCATCATGAAGATCATCATCGTCCCCATCATTGCCATCATATCCAGCAGCCTCAACATGATCGAGACCACCTGTTGTTGTCCTTAATGCACAGCCAAGCGATATTTTTTAATATATCGCCGCTCTCCTTTTTTCTTTTTACTTATTACCTTTTCGAATTGGAAATAATTTTAATACCCTGTAAAAACGCTATCTGCATGTGAATTTAGCTGCGCATAGTTTTAATACCCTTTATGAAATTTTATTTCCGATATGATTCTTGAGAAAAAAAAAACAGAATTTAGGAAAGCATTTTAAATTATCCATGTGATTTCTGAAGACCAATTTCCACTAGCAGAAGGTAATATAAGAAAAATTCTACTACTATAAAATAAAAGCTTACTCTAATTAAAGTAGACTTAAAAATAGTTGATAACAGAGTATCTGCTTATCGAGCCCGCTCGCTTAAAGTATTCTTGCCTGATTTTTATTTTATATTCAAAAATGTTTTGTGCATAACGTTGCGTGAGGCTCGGATTGTGGCAAATGCAAGCTGGCTGCAAGTTCATTTTGCACATTTGCATAACAATTGGCTTTTGAATTGAAATTGTTGGAAAGGATGGGCAGACAGCCGGTAGGGCGGACGGACGGATGCGGCTGACCATTCAAACAGCAAGTGCCGAAGTTGGAGCGAGTTGCGAACATTAAAATCGTTTTGCCGCCATTTAAAATAATTTACGATGCTATGCAAATCGAAGAGATGCCTTGATGCATTCGTTGCATCCACACGATGTTGCCGTGACTCGGCATAAATAGTCGAACTGGCCACAAATTAAACACACTCGTACACACACATCAATTATTCACGCCCATTGTGTGCAACAGCCAAGAAAAAGCTCAAACCTCAAGTGTTGGCCTGAATTGGAATGTTGCGGACCCTAAGTGGGTTAGACTTTGTTTAGAGTTTGAATTGTTTTTCTGTATTTTAGTGAACAACGTTTGTCAATTTTACTACGTTTGCACCATTTATTTTTATTTATATTTTACTACATTCGCAGCATTTATTTTCATTTTTCAAACAACACACATTTTTTTATTCAATTGTCAAAGGTAGTTTCTAATTTATGAGAATTTTAGTCTCTCATTCTCTGGTTATATTCAGGCAGTACACTCTGCTGCAATTTGCAACTTGCAACTTGTTGCAAACACCACATTATTAACCAAGTTGTCCGTTGACAGTGCATTATGCGCAGGCAAACACTTGAGATTTTCTTTTTTGTGGCACACTGTTAATTTGGCATGACTTGTGTTAAGTTGAAGTCAAAACAATAAATAAATGAAAGTTAAGTAAAACTAAAACAAATTCCCGCTGAGTGCTGAGTTTTGCTGGCCTAAATCTTTGCTGATGCTTTCGATGCGCTGCAGCAACTGTTTGCAAGAGGCACGCTCCTCATTGCCACAATTGCTGCCCGGTCGGGCAAGATCAGCAATGAGTTCGAGGATTTCACTTAGCTGACTATTGAACTGCTCCTCGTATTCGAGGACACCCGCATCGAAGTCAGCGCTAGTTGCATGCTGCTCCAGGAAACTGCTGTAGTTGAGGCACTGTTGGCCCAGGATGAACAAGGACCGCACAAAGATGACAGGCTCGCTGAGCAGGCACAGCAACAGGCACCGGTCCAATGTGCTCTGGAAGTGTTGCAGCACCTCGTCCACCAGCTGCGCCTGCTGCACGGCCAGCCGCAGCTTCTCCCATTGTGGCTGCACCACATCCATGGTCATGTGCTGCTCCAGTTCCTCAATGCATTCAGTCATGCGTCGACGCAGATCGCAGGCGCGTGAATTGGGAACGATCGCAGAATGGCATGGGGATTGGAACTGGTGCTGCACATAGCGCAGATAGAAGAGGACACGATGCAGCAGCTGCAGCTGTTCCAGGGGTGCCTCGTGGATGACTAGGTTAATGGGCCAATTGGGCTCGTAGCGCAATGTGAATGCCTCATAGCCACAAAGGATGAGCTGCTCTTGCAGCTGCCCTTGCAGCTCACTGCTGGGTGCCACTTCACTGAATGCCTCACTGGTATTCTCCTCTTGCTTGTCAGTCGTCCCCTGCTCGACTTGGCGACTTGTTGGCTTTAGTCTATTGCCCAGCTGGGTGGCCACATCGCAATCCATTAGTTGGCATCGCAGCAAATGCTTGTGCGGATTGCTGCTCAACTGCAGCGCATCTTGTGTAATTCTCTGCAGCTTCTCCGGCTGCAAGTTGTCCACATTTTGCTCCAACTGCTGGGCACATTTCCTCAGCAAAGCGCCGATAAAATTCTGCTCCTGCAATAGAAAGTAATCTCGCAGATTCTGCAAGTGCTCCGCCAACTGGTCCTGCACAAGCACTTCCAGGAGCTTGCGAGCAGGCAGCTCATACGAGCTGCGTATCAGCTGCTCGTGGAGTGGTTCCTCCACCTCTTTGGGCACATAGATGAGCGTCTCCTGCATCAGTTTCATGTGCACATTGCACTGTCGCAACACATTCAGATATTTGCCCGCCAGCAGAATGCGCTCAGCGAGCGGTTCCAGAAAGGTGGGCAACCTATCCACGTGCAGACGATATCGTTGCTCCCAGTAGGCGTGGCAACATTGTTTGGGCAAGAGCAGAGAGCTGTTCATCGCATTTGCACCGGTGTCCTCAATGAAGAACTCGCCACGCACATCGTAAATGATACCCTTCTGTGTCCACAGCTGCACCATGGTCATGTAATAGCGAGAGATCTCCGTGAGCAGTCGTCTGAGGCGCTCCGATTTGAAATGCTGTTGCTGCTCATCGATCAGCGAGAGCAACTGGGCCAAGTTGGGTTCCAGTCGACGGACACGACTCGTTAGACTCGCATAGGATTGCATGGTGGGCAGCCAGGGACGCAGCTGCTGCACCAGCTGGCGGAGATTCAGTTTCTGCTGGTGCAGTTGCGTCTCGAGCGTTGCCTGGAACTCAAAGTACTGTTGCATGTCCTTCTGCAGGGCATTGCCCAGGAAACGGCTGCAGTTCCGCGTCAAGCTGGTGTCCTCGATGAAGCTCTGCACACTGATGTAGTAGCCAATCAGCGGTAGCAGCTCGTTGGCCAGCGTGCGAAAGGCGGCATTGAAACGTTCATCGATCTTGAAGCGCACCTTATCAATATGCTCGGTGGTCAGATAGGGAATATCCTCGATCGATATTTCCGGTTGAATGTGCGACGAGGGCACACCCGAAAAGGCGTAAATCAGATCACGGATGAGCAGCTGCTCCTGCTTCCGCAGGGACAACTTACTCACATCCTCCGTAGCCAGAAAGAAGCCGCCAACACTCTCGAATTTCCACGAACCTATATTGTGCTTGACACGAGTTTCGGACGAGGATTTCAGCTTGTCCGTCGATTCCATAAAATCAGAACTTGAAGTTATTTGACGCATCTCTGACTTTGCCTCGCACTCCATCTCCGGCTCACAATCAGCCGCATTTTTTGTTGGTTTTTCACAATCCATAATCGCATTCGATGGAATACGTATATATTTTCTATATTTGTTGAAAATTCAGGAAGTGTGGAGAAGTGATTTGTATTACTCCATTCAATACTTGAATATATAAATTTAAGAAATTACAATAATTCTGACTTATGAAGCTTCTTAGGCATCTGAAATATTTTCTCTGAATCCTCAAACTAATCTGATTTTCAAGTATAAGCTTATTTTTGTTCGTGGATTTTTCTTTAGACTTTTTGAAATTTTTTATTATTTATGCTAAATTTATTGTAAATTTCAAAAAATGAATTTTTTTTTTAAAGGTAGAAGTACTTATTGAAAATTCATCAAATAAGGACATTATAAATATAAATAGAAATATATAATATAAATATACCTCAAAATAATCTGATTTTCAAGTTCAAACTGTTCATTGGTTATTCGCTAGATATTATGTAGTTCTTTATATGTTTTTCTGTACTTAATATCCGATAAATGAATTTCTGTTAAAGGTGAAAACCACACCAGAAGATTTCACGAAATATTCACACAAAATTGACTTGGGTGCCATAAAAATCATAAGCGTAGTATTCATTTGCAAGTGGCAAGCGGCACGTAGCACGTACTTGTCTCTCACAGTGCCCAGCGGCGACATCTGCGGCAGATACCAAGAAGCAGACACCACATGAATCAGCTGTGTAGCAGCCACCTTCGTGATCTGTGTGGCAACACTGGGGAAACGCGTTGAGAATTTTTCCATTATTTTCACAGCGATGGGAAAGAGTCGAAAAGAGCCCAAAAAAATGCTGATGCACAGTGCACTTTCTTTGGCAAGTAAATAAATATCGTACTTGAATATCGTACACTACACACACATGCAGACACACATACATCGATAACTATGAGAACACTTTATTTATGGGCTTTGTCGCGTGAGTGCCACTTGTCGTTGTGTTGTTGCTGTTCTCATTCTAGACAATGCAACGTCAGCGTCGTTGGAGACGGCGACGTCGTCGTCGACAGCAACATTAGCATAAATAAATAAATAACTGTTATAACAACGACATGTAGTACAACAATAAAGTGCATTGGCAACGTGAGCTAAAGTAAATAACAATAACAATGACAAACACGAAGAAGAAGAAGTACCGATAAAGCTTTTGGGCTACTGTTACTGTTGCTGCTTCCTCTTCTACGAACTGCACAAATTGCACTTGTAGGTTGAGCTTTTGTTTTCGTTCTCTGTTCGCGCGTTCTCTTTCTCTCTCTCTCTCTGTCTTTCATGGAGTAAACTAGAATTACCCTCACATGCCTAAAGGAACTGTGGTGCTAAATACATGAATTGTGAAGTATAAAATGAACACACCGAATTTATACATCAATTTATTTATTGTTCTTTAAAATGTTAACTATGACTAAAAATACATTTAATATTTGTATTTGGATTTAAGTACATTTTTGTATTTAAGTAAATGATGTATACAATTAAATTTTCAGTATTGTACTCTATGACAAGCAACCACTGTGCATCGACCTATTATAACAGCAACACCTTGACAGCGCTAGCAACAATAAAAACAACAAAAGCTTCCTTCAAATGCATTTAGTTGTATGTAGTTGTTGTTGTTTTTGACAATCATATTGAGTGCAAAGCTCAGTTTCAGTTTCGGCTGCGAAGGGCTGGGCTAAAATGAGACAGCGACCGCATTAGCAGCAGCGACGGTGGCTTTGAAGTGCGCGATGTGCGCTGACTGCAAAAAAGTGCCGTTTAAGGTTTCGGGTTTTTTCATCGTTTTTTGTTGTTGCTGTTGCGCTATTGCTTATTGCATTATTTATACACTTTCTTGGTCTCCACATACGCACACAAGTTATAAACAAAACGCAGAGCAACGATATCAACAATAGCAAAAAACTGTACCAACAACAACAACATTGGTGACAACAACAAACACTCTCGGTCTCAGTCTAAGCCGCTCTCGCAGTCAGCGATGTCGCCGTCGTCGTCGTTACCGTCGCTGTCACCGTCGTCGTCACTGTCGCAGTAGCGGCAAATGCGACCGCATTCTCAACAGTCAAACAACAAACGCAACTGAAGTAACAACGCTGTCCGCGTCGCGTCCATTGCCAATATATAATTATTGAATACGTCGCCACCCTGCTACTCCTATTCCTCCACCCCCCCTGCCACTCAATCAAAAGTGCGACTACAAAAAGAAAGTGTTTACAGAAAAAAATAAACAAGCTTTAAGTTTCAAAAAGTGATGAGACTGTTGCTGCTGCTACCTGCCGCTAGAGAGTGTTGTTCTTGTTCTTAATGTTTCGTCTGCCAACGCGAAATGAGTGCGTCACTTGGCTGCATTCGGTTCTCATTCTGATCCTGCACATTTGGAGCTTTTGCAGTATGTCGCTAACACGCAGTCGCCAAACGACGCTCAAGTGGATTAAAAAGCGTTTTGCGCTGCCGCGTCGACGTCACCAGCAACAGCAACAGCAGCAGCAGCGGAGAGTGAGTGTTCTGGGTGCAAATTGGGTCACCTCTTAACAGCAACAAAAACAACAATGCAAGCGCATTTAAAAGATTAATTGATTTTCGTCTAACGCTGAAATTTCTGTTGAAATCAATTAATTGCACTATACTGGCCAAAAATTCAATTAAAGCCAATCATTTTCAGCGTAATTTTGTCTTTCCTGTGAATCGCGCAAAATTGAAGGGTTAAAACTACTTTTGCATTGGCGTGATAGAGTTCAATTTTTCAAAAAGTTACTCAGCAGAAGCCACCCCCAATTGCCCCCTGACCTTTTTGTTAACCGTGACGTAGGCGAAAATTGTCTGCGGCGCTTTTTGTTCCGTTTCCGCTTTTATTTACTAAATACTCGCCACTCTCCTCATAGGCCATGCCACGCCAGGAAGGTGTGTCCACTGCCCCGGCCATGTTCTACTTGTTGTTGTTGTTGTTGCTATTTTGCATGTTCCTGTTGCCCCGTTGTTTGTTATTCTCGGCTTGAGCGATTATCGCTGTCAGTTTGAAAAACAGTTCGGGCCGCTTATCATTATTCAAACTAAGCAAACTTAAATTTCGAGCCGCATTGTTAGAAATCGAAATTTATGCGAATTTTATGAAAGTTTTTTTGTTTGATTATATGAGTTTCTTTTCATTTTTTTTTTTGGCAATTATTTTGAGCGATTTCGAAATAGTTTTTTGGGCGTATTTACGCAAAACTATGCGCATTGCAGGCACAACACGTAAAAAGTCAACGCCCCTGGAATATCAAAGAGTTTTCTACTGCGCTCACATTGGGAGAGTATGGTATTCAGGGTAAATACAAGGGTAATTGGTTAACTAACAACTTAAACTTTAGTTCCGGTTTTCGGAAGTAGTAATACGTAGTAGGATGTAGTAGTACGAGATGAGTAATTACAGCTGACATCATAAATTTACATCTTAAATTGACTCACCACATTATACAAGCGGAAATGCAGTTGAAAATATGCCAAGATGACTATTTGATTTAATTTAATTTAATATTATCTATTATCTGTTAAGTCTATCTCTAAATTTTAAGTTGCGGTTATTCTTCGTTGCTTGCCAAAATAACCCTTTCAATACTAAACGTTTCCAATATATATGAATTTAAAAAAAAGATGACTTATAATTATAATTTATAGTTCGAAGAGCATTTAGAATATTGCATAGCTTAAATATTTTGTTTATTTTGGTTTTGTTTATCCTGTGTGCCCAAATGTTTATTTCTCAGCACTTAAGGCTTTCAGCTTGGCTCGTAAACAGAAATCGCATGTGCCGATAATCGAAATCGCATTAAATATCACATAGAATGAGGCACACAAAGGAAACCGTTCTGTTGCCGTAGACAAAAGGCCTGTCAACAGACTCATATATATATATATATATATACATGTCAAAATTGAGTATCTAGGTTTTGTTTCTGTTGCCAAGTTCAAGGCGGTGGCAGATGTCGCTCTGTGACGCGCTCTTGGCACTTTGAGTCGAGGTATGAATGGGAACGTACAGCAAACAATAAACACTTGGAGTATTAAACAGAGACCAGAGCACGCAAAACAGACTAACAATAAAATTACATACCTCTCCCCCATTTCAGTTAATGTGGGTGTGTTTTTTTGAAGTGCGGCCTATTCATTAATCACTGTGCAACACATACAACTAAACAGTATAAAGGTATTATTATGATTAAGCTGTTAAAGTTCTTAAATATATTATGATTATCGAAAAAAAAAAATCTTTGATTAGCTAATCGATTATAAAGAAAATATAAGTTTATATAGTTTAATAATAATAATAGTATTCAGTTAAATTAAAGTTGTTAAATATATTATTAATCATATTACACAATTAAGTTGTGAAGCTTGTTAAATATATTATAATATATTATACACATTAAAATCAAAAGTTTTAAAAGTAAGAATCTTTGATTAGCTGAACGGTTTGCTTGAAAATATTAGTTCATATGTTAATATTAATTAATATTTATTTTCAATCAGTTATATTGTTGTTTAGTGTATTTAGTTTTAAATGTGACTGAGTGGCATTCAATCAATTCAAGCGCTCAGCGATTCATTCGCTTTTCAGTGGATTCACATTGAAAATCGTTCGCACGCATGGAAAATCATTCAAGCCTGCGAATGGGCGAGTGTTTGTGTGTGTGTATAGATATAGGTGTGTATCTTGCACGTGTGTGAATGGGTGTGTTTGTGTGTACGTCGTACACCCTCTAAATTATGTGTGTGCAAGTTTTCCATTTGACGCTCAGCTCATTTCAATTTAGTTGAGCGCCGCAAACGCTTTGAACTTGTTTTTCGCCGGACAGACGCGGACATTTCGCATTCGGAGTATTCAGTACCCAGTGTATCCAGTATTCAGCATTCAGTATTCAGTCTCAGGTTGCCTTACCAGTGTCAGGCCCTGCCTAGAGCCAATGATTTCGACTCAACTGCCGGTCGCGTTTTTATTTATTTTCTTTGTTTTTTCTTTTTCTTATTGATCTCGTCGCTGGAATCGCTTACGCCTCCCGTAAAAATTTGTGCGCGTTTTGATTTTTTGGCGCGTTTTTCATTTTGTCGTTGGGTGTTTTTTTTTTTTTTTGTTGTATTTTATTTTGGCCCCTCGCACATCGCACGTAGCTGGACCTGAACCTTTCTGGCTCCGTCTTTTACCCTAGGCTACAAGCTAAACCAAAACAGAAACGAAGCAAAAATAAAACAACTATGTATTGATAAATTGCCAGTCGACGATTTCCGTCGTGACCCGCGCGTTATGCAAAATGCTCAAATGTAAATAAATATTAAAATAATACGAAAATCACTAAGCCGACTGTCCCAGCAGCCCCCTCGCCCCGCTCGGTGCAACGTGCTGCCTTTGTTGGTTATTGTGTGTGTTTTGTTTTGTGAAAAATGAAGTGAATCTGTCTTTTGTAAAGTGAATCGCCATTGCCATAATAATAAGCAATAATAATAATAATGTAAGCCGACAAATTTCGAGTCGAGTTGAGTCGCGTCGAGTCCCTGGCAGCCTTTATTTTCTTTATTTATGAAAACAATAAACGCAACACAAACTACGCATTAAGCGATTCCCCTGCGGATCAAGCCGAGAGGGATACACGCCCCCCCCAACCGCCACTCTCTCGTCGGGAGACGGTTTCATGGCAGCAGCAGTCGAAGCAAGGCACGCATATAATTTGCATGTGGATATCTTGTGCTGCCCGCATCGATCTTTATGAGTTGCAATCGCCCGTCTCTCCGCGTTGCAAGCAAGATGTCTTATGTAATCTGGAAACTATTCATGAAGCAATATGCTCGCCTGCGCCTGCCCGGCCACAATACGCAGCAGCAGCCATTGAGGCCGACATTGATCTGGCATTCGTATGCAGCCATTGAAGCGGTAGGTGCCTCTCTGGCTTTAGGGCACATCCAACAATGGCTATATGGAAATTGAATTGGTTATGGGCTTATGGGTTTTTGGCATGGGAATGAGGGTCACCTGGAAATTTGAGGCAGTCGAGCTGAGTTGAGTTGAGTTGTGGCGAAGCTCTCTTTTATTGATTTAAATTGAGTAATTTGTAACGGTACCCATATGTAATTGCAGATTAATCTTTCCAAATTAGTCATAACTAAACGCTTAAATTGAGACATCATATGCAAAACAAAACAAAAAACAAAAAAGTTGAAGCTTGATTTGCTTATTAGGACAACATGATTCTGCCTGAGGCACTTGAACTTAGCAGGCAGACAAGGCAGCAATTTAATCGATTTCAACGCGAAATAACTGACATCCACATCAAGTGTTTTTTTGTTGTCTTATTTTGAATATATGCTCCAATATATTTGGAATCCATTCACGATTCGCGCTCAGGTAGAGTTAGTGGAGTTTAAAACTTAAGTTTTATTCCTGAATTTCACTTTATTAATGACTTTGCTGCCTCAGTTAACTTAAAATCAATTTTTCATATTTATTTTTCACAAACTGCATTCGTTTCAAACATGTTTGATAATTTCCTTACTCACATTTCAAATTTATTATTATGCGACATTTTTAGATGCACTTTTTGAGTAGCCTTTAAAAAAAATGTTAACAGCACATTATCAGCATATTAACTCGCAGCAAAGCAGGCCGCTAAGGAAATGCAGGTGATTTGTACAAAATTAAAAATGAAAGCGCCAAAAAAAAGGATTTTCTTCAAACACAAACAAGCGACAGAAAAACAAAATCAAAAAAGAAAATGCAAAGTAAAAAGTAAAAAGTTGCCGCAATTGACGTACTCGTTACTGTTTTTATTGATATGAAGAGCATGGGAGTCGAGACCACCAACAGCAACGGGCAGTCGACATTGGCCACTCTCGACAGTGTCCACTGGCTATTGGCCATTTGGCAATTTGGCTGATTCCGTTCCGTGGCCAGCTTAAACGTACTGTCTGCCCCATTGATAATAGCAATCTGGAAAACTAAAAGATGCAATAAGTCAGCGCTAAGTGTTAAAATGTCGATATTAATTGTGGACTGCTTGCCACCGGTTGGCTGTGGCAGCAGCAGCAGCAGCAGCAGCAATTGCAGCCAGAGCTACAGCAACCTGGCTTGTCTCCCACCTTGCGACCTACCCCGCTAGACTCAGTTGCATTTAAATAAATTGCGATTATGGCCGCAAATGTGGCAGGGGCAGGGCAGGTGCAGGGGCATAGCCAGTGAACCGAGCAACTGCGCTAATAATATTTATCAGTGCCTCATTTGTTGCACGGACAGCCACTGTGTGCCACAAGAGGGGCAACAACAGTGAGGGGCGGGGAAAGCAGCAGTCAAGGGGGGAGTAGACGATGGCCAATAAACCCAAAAAAAAATAAGCAAATAAAAATTGTTGCCAGCTAATTGTGAAATGGTTGTTGTTGCCTCGTTTTTAGGTGGGGGCTGTGCTCTTTTTGTTGTTGCAGTTGTTGTTTGTGTTTTTGTTGGTGCTTTGTGCATCCGCTCGTCAGTTTTCGGTTGCCGTTTTCCTCCACATTGTTTGGCAGGCACCCCATGCATATACATACATATTTATGGCAACTAAGTAAGTTTTGCATTTTAACCAGAAATCATGCAAAAAACTGAGACATGCAACAACAACAACAACAGCAACAATAGCAACAACTTTGAACGGCTTTCAAATCGCATTTCAAAGCTGTTAACTGAAGAAAGAGCCTGTGAGAGACAGTGAGAGAGTAAAATAGACATGAAAACTGTTTAAGTTTAATATTTTCCCGCGCGCCGCACGCACAACGTGGGAAAACTCATGAAAAATGCAACAACGCATTCGAATTGAATACTAAATTTTGCATGCCCAATTGCAATATGAAAATAAGTAATAAAGAAAGAAAAAAACTTGCACTTTTTTTATTTTCCACGCCACTCGGACTTTTGTTGGCAATAGTTGCGATAAGGCAGGAAAAGCCGGAAAATGCAACTGATAAGCTGCACGGCATAAGGAACTGCTCTCTTAAGATTGTAAATAAGTGCGATATATACATATATATATATAAACATATATATGTATATATGTTTCGCCTGATATCTGATAGCTGAAACTTGAGATGCAGACAACAACAAGATTATATTTTAAACTTAAGAGTATTAAGCACGTTTAAATTAAGCAGCTTTTGCCTAAGGTGCTATCTTTAAATAAAAAATAATAATATATATATATATATATATATATATATATATATATGTAACTCATTTCAGTCTTTCCTTTGCATATTATGCAATAATGCATTTGCATATCATGAGAAAAATAACTGACTGTCAAGACGAGAATAGCAGTTAGTGGAATTTCTGGAATTGAATATGCATTTCTATAGCCTGGGCATAATGAAGCTTTGCAAAGTTATGTAATAGGCAGTAAGAAGCACTTATAGCCCCATTAAGTATATACATTTTTGATCAGGCTGAACAGAAAATTCTATTTAGTCATGTCTGTCTAAACAAGCCGATCTTAGCGACTATAAGAGGTAAAGACTTTAAATTTGCCTATTAAGGCTTTAAATATTTATTATATTTTATCGACAAGTGCTCCCGTTTCGCGAATATCGATATAAATCTACTTCGGTAGTCAATAACAGACATAATATTTTAGATTTAATCTTCAAATTGATATAATTATTGAATTATTGAATAATAGCAATGATTTTATCAAAATTGTATAAATAATGCAGATTTTGATAACCAAAAAATAATTTTTATATTGAAGAAACTACTATCAGCAAATCAACTTTGTACTTTAGAGGTATCTGTTGATCGTGAGCTCTAGACTAGTTTTTAATACTTTAAAACTGGCCTGCTACTAAGAGATGGTTGTGTCTTAGCGAAACTGAATTAAAATGTTGCTTATCAGCTATGGGTCCATACAAATTATCATCAAATAATTCCCAAGCCTGTATTTATGTAGAGCATATGGCCGTCGTTTACACATTTGTCACTTGTCATTTGATATAACGAGCATTTTCTTTTTGTTGTGTTCGTCTTGACATGCAAATGGTTTTCACACATCATTTCCATTTACAACAACGATCGACCGCAAATCATTTCTCTTTTATTTTGGGGGCAATCAGAGGTTAGACGTTAGCCATTAGCGACACGCATTTCCCACTCGCAGTCGACGTTGCAGTCGCTGTCAGCATTCGGGTTGTAGTCAAGTAATTTTCAATTTCTTTTGGCTGTTTGCTGTCACTTAATTTGGCAGCGGGAGCAGTTGCAGTTGCCACCCACACACACACAAACACACACACACACACACACTGGCAGTGTCTCCAACTGCGTACATTTGTGGTGAGGGCGCAATTGCAATTTGCACCGCCAACGCATAAAACGCACCACGGCACCACCAAGGCTAAACAAGCGCTTCAGCCAGATTCAACTTGGCCAACAGTTGCCCCCGACGTCGCCTAACAAATTAGTTACTGACGCAATATATATTTAATTTGGTTTTCTGTGAGTGTATTCCGCTTGTCTCTTGCCACTATCAAAATCACACGCAATAAATTGAATTTGACTATTTTCTTGGCTTGTTGCTGCGGCTGTGGGCAGCAGGTGTCTCTTTGGGATTTAGGATTGGGCACTTGGACTTGAAACTCTCGGGAAACTGGCGGCTGCACAGGTTATCCAATTAATAAAAAGAAAACGCAGTCATAATGTTTTGATTAAACCACAAATGTGACAAGCGACGCATAAAAATTAATTGCTAAGCTTGTTTTTTTTTCCTCATTTTGCCGCATGAATCACGAGCGAAGAGCGTAGATTTTGATTTGGTTTTTATCTATTTTTTTGTTTGGGATGTGGGTCAGCTGTGTAACTGTACACGCGTGAGAAGCTAATGCTCGAATTATACAAATAAACATAAATATATAGTAGATGCAGTGGATGTGTGTATAAGGCAAGCATCAAATCCAATTTCAATCGCCGCAAGGTTAGTTGTCAAACTGGTCAAGTGGTCACTGAAGCGACCTTCCTTTAATGGCCAGCAGCAGTTAGCCAGCTAGCCAGCTAGCCAGCCAGTCAGTTGGCCAACTAGTGCAACACTTTTCGATTTCCTTTCCTGCTCGTAATTTGTGAACAGCAGCCGCCCATAAAACTTGGCCAACAACAACAATAACGACAACAGCAATTGGCGCGACCCACTGGCCAAGACCAATAACTAAAGACGAAGACGACACGCACGCATGAAGATGCCTCGAGGCGCCTCTGTCGGAGTCCGGAGTCAGAGTCAGACTTTGGGGGTAATTAATTGATGATCTGCCTCCGACCGCCAACAAATTGGTACAGGCGGGGGCAGAGTGGGGCAGAGAGGCAACATTGGCATCTGCATTTGTAGCCCAATCTGAAACTCAAAACTGGCACAGCCGCAAAATTGCAAACGAAAATATGTTTTCTTTTTGATATATTTATTGGTATTTATTTTTGGTCGCACTTCAAAAGTTACCGACTTGCAACACACACACACACACACAGACATGTTGTGGCAATTTATTGTGGCGCATGCGCTACAATGCCCCGCTGGCGACATCTGGCGTCTGCTCTAGACAACACAGACTGGCTAGGACTAAGCAGCAGGACGATACTCGACACTCGACACTCGACCCGACGCGACGCGACTCGACTCTCAACGCTAGCCTCAGTTTAGCGGCTAAGACACAAAGTGTTGCAAGCACGTTGTGCGCTGTTCCCAATTGTTGTAGGCGTAAATTGTGTGAGTGTGTGGCTAATATGGAAAGCGGCCGAATATATAAAGTGTCACATTGTCAACGTGCTGAAGCTTAAAGTATTTTTAAAGCCATAGCCAAAAAATCCCGCTAGCCAAAAGCCAAAAAATGCCAGTGGCATTGTTATGTGTTATGGTCAAAAAGGAGGCGGCGGCTGCTGCTGCTTTTTGGTTATTTTATTTATTTTTATTTTTTTTGGCCACTTTCACTGTAAATTTGCAATGTGTGTGCAAAAGAAAGTGAATTCTACTGTGCTACACTTGACCTATGACAACAACAACAACAACAACAATTGTTGCAATAACAACAACAACTGGAATCATTTGACGTTTTGAGCTTGAGCAAAGTCATTTGATTGTCATGCAAATGTGCAATGCAAAATGCGAGTCTTGCAGTTGCAATTGTTGTTGTTATTGCCGCCCACTTGCCACGCCTTTTCCATGTGTGTGCTATGTGTTGTATTGTCTGACTGAGTCGCTTTGAAATCGGATCAATGCTGTCCCCAATTGATTTTCTGTTTAACTTTTAACATGCACCCGGCCATTGGTGACTGTTAGCAGCTAGCAGCTAGCAGCCAGCCGCCAGTTGGCTGTTTCTGGCTGTTTTTTTTTTTTTTTTTCTGGTAGTCCCAGGCAACCCAAAGTCGCGTGTCTCTCTGCCTATGTGTGTGTGTGCTTAAAGAACCTTTGATTTTGTTGTGCTTTTTTAGTCTTGATTTTGTTTTTGTGGCCCCAATTGTAGCAAACCCTTTTATGGGTCTGTTTCTCTTGCCAGCATTTACATTTGCTGTCACTTTTAAATCATAGTTCCGCAAGATCTTTCAAAATGTCTATTAACTCTTAATAATAACTAATACACAATAATGTAGGTGCTTCTCATATCATCTTTTTGAATCCAAACCTATATTTTTTACAGGTGAAATACGCCGAATTTTAATAGTTCAACGATTTAATTCTGAAACATTCTTAAATATTTATTCAATGTTTTTTTCTCTATAATTTGCTGTCTTTTAAACTTTAGAATATCCTATAAAGCATAAAAGAGTATAAATACAAATCCTGCATAGGGAATGCAGTTTCTTCCTAAAAATTCCTTACTTATTTACTTTTGTATTGTAAACTATTGAATATCATTTATGAAGTATCGTAAATCATGACGCTTAACAAGTTATACAAAAATCAATAATTTTACATAATCTGCATAGATAATGCATATTTTCACAAATAATAATTATGTACAAAGGTGAATTTCTCATTAAAAAGACAGTCCTTACCTAAGTTATATGGGTTCCTAAGTCACCTAAAAGCATATCCCTTTTAGACTTTTGCCCGCATATCTCTTATACAACTATTTAACTTCACACGTGTCTCTCTGTCGTTTCTCTACCCAATGCAGACTGACACAAACAAGGCAGCAGCGACAACAGCAACAGCAGCACAGACATCGACAACAACAACAGCAAACAGCGACCCAGGAGCCGAATTAGTGGATCAGGGCCATTTAAGCGAGATCTTGGTGCTGAGTGACACTCAAATCGATGGCCAGACCGCGACATCGGCGCCGCTAGCAGTGGCCATCGACAACATGGACAACATGAACACGGACAGCGACACGAACACAACCAGCAACAACAACAACAACAACATGAAAGAGGCCACAGTGTGCCACACAGCGCCAATAGCGCGCGACGAGGATGTGGATGACGATGAGGACGAGAATGGCAAGCTGCAGGGGGTTGGGGCTGGGGAGGAGCAGTATGAAGAGGAGCCAGAGCTGCATTTGCAGATGTTGCAGCAGCAACAGCAACAGCAGCTGTCGGCGCTGGCCAAACCGAATGCTAATTATGTGTGCTGTCAATGCCCAGCAACAACCACAACAACTGCAACAACTGTGAACCGCAGCAAGTCGCTGGTACGCAGCTATCTAAAGAAATGCAAGCAACGCCTAACGGGTCAGCAGAGCAAACCCACAACAACAACAACAACAGCAACTGCAACTACAAGAACAACAACAACGACGACAACGGCAACAATTACAATGATCAAGAATGAGGCGGAAGGAACAGCACCCACCACAGAGGAGCTAGGGGAACAGAAGGAACACGAGGAACAGGCGGAACAAGAGGAGCAGGAGGTGGACTCCAGCTGTGCCAGTCGAGATTCAGCAAGCGCCTATATCGACTCGATGCCGCTCGACTTGAGTCTGCGACGAGCGCCAGCAGCGCCGCAGGAGTCCAGCAGCAGCGAGAGCGAAATCGAGGAGGAGGCAGTGGAGCAAGAGGAGCAAACGGAGCAGAAGGAGGTGCTCAACGAGCTAACACTGGTACGTCTACAACAGCTAGCAAGAATAATAACAACGTTGAAAATTGCTTAACTTGGCCCTTTTCTTCTATTTATATATATATGCCACACAGCAGGCAGAAAAAGCAACAACTGTTGAACGTGATGTGGCTGTGGATGTAGATGTGGATGGGTTGCTGGGTGAATTGATTGACAGGCATCTGTCGCACATTTATCCCATCTACTGGGCACGCACGCGTGCGATTTTAATGCGGCAGGCACGTGAGCTTCTCGTGTGCCACTTTGAGGGCTCTCTTTCGTGCTTCGAGCAGCGATTCCTATGTAAATTTGCACAAATTGCGGCAACGTTGCGCGCCACTCATCAAATTGGCGAGGTAAGTGCCCCCCACAAGGCTCCCTAGAATTTGCAGACAGCCAGACAGACAGTCATTCGGAGTAAGAGATCGGTCTAGATATCTATCATTTAGTGTTTCTCCGGGCTCGCAAATTAGCGCTTGAGCAATTTAACGACCCCGACTATGGGAATGATTGGAAATAGCAATGCGAATTGAGCTTGAAATGGGGAGTGGGACTTGCAAATTTGCTTTACACATATGCACATTAAATCGAACTAGCGCAATTTATTACTACCCCTTGATCTATTTTGATCGAAAAGATATATGAGTCAAGAATGTGGTTTTGATTTCTGCAGCGAAAAGATTTATTGGCAGAATAAAATGAATTTCTTCATTTCCAAACGGATAAAGTCACAGTTTAAAATTAGATTCTTTTCTGATTTAGTTCGAAAAAAGGGTGCTTTATTTTGACTCAAATTCATTGTAATTATTTTTTTTCAACTTATATATGCACTACTTCTATAAATTAAAAAAAAAAATATATATAACTATTTCAATCTGTAGCATTTAATTAAATATAAGTTATAATTGAAGCAATCACAGTTCAAAGTCATCCTGTTAGCCTGCAGCCCTGGCCGCTGTTAAGTTAGGTCGAAAAGTAACAGACCGCTGCAGCGCTTAGCAGTGCCATTTGGAGCGCAACAGTGCCAAATTGAGTACAACAGCATGCGCTTTGCCAATTGGACACACTCTGCCCCCAAACGAACTGTGTGGCGAACGCAACAACAACTCGTCGTGCGGCACACGAAGCGGCAGCGAGCAGCGCTTGTTAAAAATTTAGATTTTTTTTCGAAAAGGTCGAATTGAGGAATTCGTGTTGCCAGTTTGAGATTTGAATTCGCGGCGCGCAGTCTTGTGAGCGGCTGAAAGCAGAAAAAAGCAAGCAGACGAAGACGAAGAACGTGCAACGCCGCATTATTCGTATTTCGTATGTTTCTTCGCACTCGCCTCACCAATGAAATGTGCAACAGTTTCTCACAAGGAATAACAACAGTTGGCAAGCAATTAATAATTGTTGCCCCAGTGTAGTGTTTTCAAAAATACATATAAAATAAAAAAAAAAAACAACAACGTTTTTAAAGTGCCTTTAAAGTGTAAATTAAATACATATATAAAAAGAAAAAATATATATATAAAAAAATAAGTATCCATTAA
Source organism: Drosophila cognata (assembly GCA_035041535.1). Classification (NCBI taxonomy): domain Eukaryota; kingdom Metazoa; phylum Arthropoda; class Insecta; order Diptera; family Drosophilidae; genus Drosophila; species Drosophila cognata. The sequence goes on from JAWNLC010000823.1 coordinate 1,867,936, forward strand.
TGTGCCTATAATACTTGCATTTGAGATATAAACGCATTTATGTGCACATAAATCAAACTCTTTAATAGTTCTTCATTGCCTGAGGTAATTTGTGGACTTTATTTATGTAACTAAAACAACATTTAAAAGTTTCCAAGATCTTAAATCAAAGCTCAAATGCAAACCAAGTTTATTTCCATGTCTCTTTAAAGTTGGAATTTATGATTGCTGCGACTAATTATTTTAAATGCATGCCTAATGTGGTATTTTGTATTTCTCATTGTTTTTCTAACTGTTATTTCTGATCGTCCCTGAACTGACCGAGGCAATTAATTGTAGTCATGTATATGACAATTACAAAGCCAAGCCCGGAAGCCAAATGAAAGCTCAGAAGTTACGTCCTTCGACCTACCTACGACCTAAACCAAAGCTTATATATATATATATATATATATATATATAAGATATTGTTTCTTCTTAGAACCTTCAGTTAAAGACTGAAAACACGAAAGACCAAAAGTGCGAGGCGAAACACTCGTAAATAGGCTTTGGATTCAAATTCAATGACAAATCCAAAGACAATGTGTGGGTTGCCTTTCAAAACCGACTTAACCGACACTTTAAAAATCATGGAAAAATGAAAAAAATTGTGGAAAATCGAAATCTTGTCTATTACAAATTATATGAATTTGTTCTTGACGAATTTGTGTTAAATGCCGCTTATCAGCTGGCAGACAACGAGTTGTTGTTGCTGCTGCGTGTCTAAACCGTAATTTATGGTAATTTGCGTTACGCATACGCAGTGTGGCACGTACTTTGTTGAGGCGAAGGCGATTGCCAACAACATGTGTTGCACATTCTCTGCGCTCTCGGCTACTCTAGACTGTGGGAGGCTGTAAAGTGCTCAAAGTGACCTACATACAACAACAGCCATGCAGCAACAACAACAACGGCAACTTTGACTCGAGCAATGTGTGCTGTGTTTTTTTTATTTTTCATTTGAATCAATCAGCAAAAATTACTACGCACATTTGCAGCTGATTTTGAGAAGCCGTAAAAAAAGAACGTTGCAACAATCGCTGCTTGAACCCGCTAGCAGCAGAGGGCGCTGGCAGTCTGCTTGCACCCCTCATTACCCTCTCAATTTGCAGCTGCCTGTTGCATGTTAATTGCCTTTTAATTTCTCAAGCTGTGCGTTCTGCGTTCTCCTCGTATGTGTGTGTGTTTTTGTGTGTGCCAGTGTGTGTGCTTTAATAATGAAACTTAATGCAACAGCTTCAAACATTCTTCGCTTTTTGTTCTTATACCCTAGAATAATAGTTTTGATAGGCTTCTAAATCTCCAATTTGTTAAAAGTTCAAATCAAGGCATTTTGTTGATCGTTTCTGTTTTGATTTATAAGATTTATCTCTTTTTTATTCTTGTGAAATACTTATGAATGGCTAATGCATATTTATATATTTACTGACAATGCAAAGATGATTAGAAAATGCAGACTTTTTTGAATTTAGTAACATTCCGCCTACGAATTTGGACTTAAGTATAAATTAAGATTAAAGAGACAAACAAAATTTAGTCAGGATTTGCAGAGTCTTATTAAGGACTTAGCGGTCAATATTAAACGGGGAATATTACTGAAATTGTTAACAAAATGTTGTATATTGGGTTAATTTAACTTTTAGGAAGTTTATCACATTCTTTGCTTATCAACTTTTAAAGGATTAAGACATATATATTTAGAAATAAGATTGTACAGGAAAAAAATACCTAAGGAACTCAAAAACATTTTCTGTTGAAGATGAAGTTAAAATTAGAGCGGAAGTGCAGCTGAAGCTGATTCTAAATCGCTGCAGTTTTAAGTCTTTTTAAGGGGTATCAGAAAGCTTGGCACACTTCGGCAGAACACTTTTACTTGCTTATTTGTATATCCACGTATGTATTTTGTGTGCGTATGTTGTTTTTTCAATGAAGCACGTTCTGTAATTTAATTCGGTTTTTGTGCGCAGCCGCAACGGCAACACACACACTTTTATAGTACTGCATAGAATGGAAAAAGGGTCGCAACTCTTTTCATCAGGTTTATTTTATAAATATTTTTTGTTTTGTTTGGTTCGAGTGCCTCAAATTGTAAGCGGAAATTGTGTATTAAGTGGACGTTGGAGAAAAAAAGTTGGGGTTGCAGTTGCCTTTTGTTGCTGCTTGCCCCGTCTGGCTGTCTGTCCAAACTGATTAGGCCCGAACTCTGTTTCTGTTTCTGATTCTCTGTGAGTGTGAGTGTGCTGTGTTGTGTGTGCGTGTGGTGTGTGGTGTGTGGTGTTTGGTGTGTGTGCAGCTGCAGTACATGGCATATCACTTAGACGTACAGCAATTACTGTCGAGCGTTGAGCGTAGATAGAAAACAGCTTCCGAGTTGAGTCAAAGCCGCAACAACAAAAAGAGCCCCATCATCAATCCGCACAGAGCAGATAAACACACTATCCAGACCCAATTCCAAATGCAATTCCAAATTGCCAGACACTGTGAGAGAGGAAGAGAGAGATATCTAGAGAGGGATGGAGACAAAAACATAGTTCGGTGCAGATTTTTTTTTTTTTTTTGCAGTCAGGCAATAATTTTAGCTGGAAAAAGTGCTTTGAACTGTGTGTTGAACACAACATGATCGGCATTTGTTAGCGATAATGAATTGAACATTTCTGAAAACATGTTTGTACATAATTTGTATGCAGGCACCACTCGGCACCACTACGGGACCACCACCCCCTCTCTCTCATCTCTCTGCATCTGTCTTCCCATTTCTGTTTGCCTGCCTGTGTTGGTCTAACTAAGAGCTAAGATACTCGATCTGTATCCTATGGCTGACTGTTTGTTTTGTGAGCACAAACAACGAAACAAAAAGAAAAAGACGTTAACAGAGCGAGTGAGAGAGATAGATAGAGAGAGAGAGAGAGAGAGGGAGCGAGTGCAAGAAAGAAATGTGCAAAGTGTAAAGTGCATATTTATGGCTTGCATAAAATAACTTGTAAAATGCATTCACGAGTGCGCACTCACATTCACATATGAGTAGACACGTGTTGTGCATGACTGAGTGTGTTATCTGTATGCGTGTGTGTGTGTGTGTGTGTATGTGTGTGTGCCCATTGTGCGTGTGTGAATTGGCTATAAAGTCATGACAATCACACAACGAATTAGACTTGAAGAGGAAGTTGTCGTTAAGGATTCGAAAATGGATATGGATGAATTATAATGTCTATATATGAATCGCATATGAATAACGAGCTAATCATTTGAGTGTTTACAAATACTAAACGTGATGTTGTTTTTTTCAATTCTTTTGCTTTAGCTAACTAAAGTCACACGCTTTGCGACAGCTGTTTATATTTAAGTTATAGCTTTGTTGATTTGTAGATTTAGTTAGTTAGTTGTCTTAATATCGATTGATGCTTGCCTAATGTTAGGCCACACAATTGCATAGGTATTAGTCATATAACATTTGTGTGTTACTTTCTGTAAGTAATCGCACTTCAGATTCGGAAATCTCTTTAAGATTAAATATAAATCACTTATTTATATTTCAAATTGATGAGATTTTCACGTAGATATCTCTTGCAAATACTTACCATAAACATAATTCGTTTTGTGAGATCTGCCTACTGTTTTTTTTGCGTTAGTCATACAAACTGACAAACACTTGTGCATTAGCCACTTCATTATAAAGTACTTAGTTATAACTGGAGACGCTTCGCAGAATCTGCGTAGTTGATGGCAATGACAAACGGAATACCAATCCCTATCCCAGTCCGCGCCTCCTGTCCCGCACCTTGCCAGACAGATTATGTTACCCAACGAGCTTAAATGATGTTTGGGTTTTATGCGAGGCGCTTCTTAATACTTTTACAATACAAGAAAAATACAAAAAATACAACAAAAAACAACAGATAAAAAGAATTGCAACTTGTGAATGCGCAGCTGTGCAGTTGTTGAAGTTGGCAATAGATGCGGCGTAGAAGGGACATAGAAGATAGCCTTGAATTATTCAAGCGCGTGTGACTTGCTTAGTAATTAACTCAGCACACAAAAGCCGCAGGCTGATGATGAGGCGCGGTTTGAATACGTGGCAGGGGCATGCGGATGAGGATGGGGATGGGAATGGAGATGGGGATAGGAATGGAGACGGGTATGGGAGATTGAGAATTGGGACTGGGGATTGAGGACTGGGGAGCTGCAACTGTGGCTTGAGGCGGCGACCACGTCAAGTGGCAGCAGTGGCAGACACCGAAACCGAGACATGCAACAAACACAACAACAACAAGCAAACACACATTTGTTGTGTGGATAGTTTGTATTCCTTTTTGTTTGACTGACTGACTGGCTGACTGACTGCCAGTTGTTGTTGTTGTTGTTGTTGTTGTTGTCTGCTGTTTGTTTTACTTTGTATGTGTTCGTTTCTTTTTTTCTTTTTTTTTATGTCATTATCGTCATTGTCTGGCCGTCTGTCCGTCTGGCTAAGGTGAATGCTTCCTGCAATGCCAACAGGTAGACAAAGACAAAAGACGAAAAGACAAAAAGACACGCTCATCGTCTGTGTGTGAGAATCGGCTGCTTCAAATGCTTGCAATGCTTGAAATGCTGCAGGCACACACCAAAAAATAGTTTTGTAGTACAACAACAACAACAACAACACACACACATACACAAACGAAACCGTCAAATCCGATGAATGACTGACTGACAAGCAACAGCGACATTTGTGTGTGTGTGTGTGTGTGTGTGTTTACTTTATACCACGACAACGACTCGGTCTAATAAATGGTTCAATAATAAATTATGGACAATTACATTTGCCGCCAGGATTTTATTTTGTATTTTTTGCTTTTTTATATTTGCCGTTGCGTTATTTCTGCATTTGTCAAGTTCAAGTTTAACCTTTGCCACACTTAACAACAATGTTGAGCTCAAACTGCAGTTTGGCTTTTGAACTCGACAATTTGCTGATTTACGAATTAACTTTGCATTGTGAACTTATTTAGATTTATTTGAAAGTCTAGCACTTGACTTGCAGCACATACCAATTGACCTCTTTAAAGTAGACTATTCTTAAAGCAATACACAGCTTTAAAAAAGGAATTATCTTAAGTTCAGTCCAACTTTAAGTGTTATTTCATAAAAAATAAATAGATTATATATAAAAACTTTCAAAATAGCTTTAAGAGTGCCACATAAAATTTATCTTTATTGCCTTTAGAATTATATAAATTCAAGCTTTAAGTGAGATTTATACATGAATCATCAATAAAAAAAAAAAGATTATACATAAAACCATTAAGAAATAATAAAAAAGCCAATTTTAGCTTAGCTTTATTGCTTTACGAAATATTTACTTTCCACTTTTAACAAGCAACGAATTAATCTGATTTAAGATAAATTGAAGATATTTAACTCAAAATCTGGCATAGTTATTAGTGGAATTTTGATGAAATCTATAAAAATGGAATTTGTTGCACGGTGCAGACAAAGTCTACGTCTCGACGTTTGTGCAGACGACACCGACACCTTGCCTTGGGCCAAGTTGTGAGTAGGATGTCAGATCGCGCCACCTTCGTGATTTGTGGCTTAAGGGCACATATGCAGCCGAGCATGGAATGCTGAACTGCAGCAGCACCACTCGCAACCAGCGGGGCAGGCGGTGCTGAGACCGCCCGGTGGTCCCGACGACTCCTGGTCAATTGAATGACTCTTTGTCTGTCTGGCAGTCTGTCCCTCTATCCGTCTGTCTGTCTGTACGTATCTTTGTCCGTTTGGCCGCCGGATTAGCATTGAAATTGACTTCGTGCTGTGCTCATTAAAATTTTACGTGCATAAAGTTTATTTCGATTTGCTCGGTGTTGTCGCTGTATTTGTATTTGTCGTTGTCGTTGTCGCTGTGGTTGTTGTTGTGCTTGTTGTTGTTGTCGCTGGCCACGTCCTTATGCCCAACCTCAACCTCAAAGTCAAAGCCATCGTCATCGTCATCGCCATCGCCATCGTCATAGTCTGTGGGACTTTTTCCTAATAAAAACGCCAAAACCCAAACCCCCCCGCCCCCAAAAAAAAAAAAACAAAAACAATTACATTTCGTGGTTAGAATGTAGCTAAGAACTTTCCAAGAATCGAATCAATTGTGAAAATTGTGTTCAACAAATAGCTACTCATTTTATTTGTTTTTATATCGAATTTGTACTTCCTCATTGGCCGAAAAGCAAACGCTACTTAGTTAGAAAACCGACCCTTTTCAGTTATAGCCAACTTTGCAGTTATTGGCATTTTTAATGCGTTTTTTTCCTTTTTTTTGTTCAATACGTTAACAAGTTTACGGCCGTTTTGGAATTTATGTGGCTAACAACTTTTTCAATTACCCGAGCGACACAGACCGACAGAATCAGAGTCCGAGACGCAGTTGGATCATCTCTCTGCTGCCCTCTAGTTGTTGTTGTTGTCGGTGTTGTTAGTGTTGCTGTTGTTGTTGCTTTTGTTGTTTTGTTTCTACAGTCTTCTGTTATTATGCCATGGGGCTATAAAAACTCGTTTTCAGCTGTTTCCAACAACGAAGTTCATGATCAGCTGTGAACTGAAAGTGGTTGATTGGAGCACAGGCAGCAACAACTGCAACTGCAACAACTATCAGCCAGAAGAAGAAGAAGAAGAAGGAGCACCAGCAGCTGCAGCAGCAGAAGAAGCAGAAGAATCCCAGCCTGCTTAGCTTAGTACCGGTTTTTGCTGTTACTCCGCCGACAATTGCACTCGTAATTGAGCCACATCGCGTCGCATCGGAGCGCATCACATCATTGTCTCAATCTCAGTCCCTGTCTTTAACTTGATCGTCGTCTTACGTGCCACTGATGTAACAGCAACTTGCAACTTGCCGCAGTTTTGTCTGCCTGCCTCAGCACATCTGCCGCTGCTGCTGCTTTGAAGTCTTGCCTCGAAATCGAAAATGCGAAATGCGCTTTTGTTGTTATCTTAAGCCCGTTAAGTTGACAGGCTGTGAAGTGCCTGATTCGCATATTTTGCTCGTTGAACACTCGCTGAATTCTGCCCTATAATATTTCAACACCCAATCGAGCACTCACTTCCTGCTTACAGATACCTAAATCATAAAGCTGCCAGTGCCGCGCTTTGAAGAAGCTAGATCAACAAAATAAAAAAAATTAATAATAATAATATCATAAATAAGAAAACACCAAAGATGCCAAAGAACAGCAACAGCTGAAATTTGCGTGTTTCTCTCTGTAGAGGGGAGGAGCGGGGCTGGCAGGGATTTTTGCCTGCTATTGCATTCCGGCCATGCAGCAATCCATGACAGCCTAGACCTGATCTATTTTGGTCACGGTGCCCCCGTCGCCGCCTTCTCCTGCTGCTCCTCCTCCTCTTCATCGTCATTCAGCAGCTACTCCAGCAACATGCAAAATATACATAAATATACAATATATATGTATGTATGCATTTATGTATGCATGTGTAGATATATAGCTGGCCCGCAAAAACAAACAATTTGTAGGTGTGGCTGTGGCTTGGCTTTGGCCGTTGCTGGTGCTATTGCTGCTGCTGCTGCTGCTGGTGGTGTGGTGGTGCTCCTGGCGGTGGTGGTGCCATTCTCTTGATGGCCGTTCTGGTAGATGAAGCGGAAATGTGACGTTGACTGCAATAAATTCACTCGCTTTGTTTGTGCTAAAGTTCAAAGATTTGTTGTGCAGCAGCAAGCAAATTCCAGATGGTTTCCGCTGCAAATTTTGAAAAGAATGCAATTTCTGCATAGTGATAAAAATAAATCTAATTGAAGATATGCAAAACACAAATAAGTAAATGCAAAATAGAGGACAGACGATTTTAAGTAGAAATTCCTGCAAAAATTCCATGCCGAAAATTCAACTTGCGAACAGTTGCAAATTGACCATTGTTTTAGCTTCATCAAAACTATACAGCTTATGGATTTTCTTATTATACAGCTTTTAAATGTTTCTCACAATCATATTAGTCATTCCCACTCTCGAGGGACTGTCGCGTCCAGGGCCGTGAATATCAAATTGATTCGCTAAAATTAACGGCCTTCTGTCGAAACATTTTCTCATGCCTCTTTTTTTTGGTGGCTTACGCTGCGTATGTGTAATTAAAATTTTTGCGCTAGCGGCGCTTTTGAACAGGTGTGGCCCTTTTGCCAACATATTAATTATTAAAACTCCATAAAAAAAGCAAAAACAGTCAATAGACGAAATATAAAAATAGAAAAAAAATATTGAAATATAAATTGGGCGTCGGCGCACTTTTTAACCCACAAGCTGAATGAACAATTTGCCGGCCAGTGGCCAACAAGTTGTACTTCCCTCTCTCTCTCTCTATATCTCTCTCTCCCTTTTTTTTTCATTTCATTTCTATAATTTATTAAGAAAACACGCCAAAATGCATGTGAGTGTAGAAGTTGAATTGAGTGTGTGTTTTTCTCCGTTTCTGTTTCGGTTTCTGGCTCTGTTTGTGCAACGCCTTTGTGCGCCTTTGCATGCGTAATTTCTGCTACGCCAACGGTGGTGGTCCCAGCCCCAATGGTCCCGTCATCGTCATCGTCATACTCCCTGTGTCCGCCTCTGTCCCGGTGCCGGCACCGATACCCGGGTGCGACGGCACCCGCATTGAATAATTGCCATAGGCTGGGCGCCACACGACGTCGCCACAACAACGACAACGACACCGGCATCGGGACTGTGACTGGGACCTGGAACCGGCACCGGAATTCGGATTCGGGTGTATTCATCTGTGTGTGTGTGTAGTATTTCTGTATATGCATAAAGATATATGCATATATCTATATCTGCATATATGCTAATGATACAGCTTGTCGGCTTGATTACTCACAGAGCACGCCGACAGAATTGTTGCATGCATAAATACCCTACAATTAATTAGAATTGAGGGTGTTCAATTAATGCAGCAAACAACTTTCGATTTTTGTAAGACTCAGCAGACCAAATTACATATTCAAATATACAAGTTTTTTACTTGCCTGATATTTTCGATACAAATAGATTTTAAGCATCCAGTTATAGATAAGGTTTATATGTTCATTTTCATTGATTATCACTACTATATTAAAAACTAACAGCATCAATACAAATTTGAAACACAGGGTATCTTGTAGTCACACTTAGTTTTGATTCTTACCTTTTAGTTCTTAACTTTTTGTGTGTACAACTCGACCGTAATTTAGTTTTTAACATCAAAGGCGTGGGAATGAGGCAGAAGCGGCAACAGAAATTATAACAATGATAAATGTATGCGTCTGTTTGTGATCCGCATTCAGGAAGGACCTCCAGACAAATCCTCACCAGCCTGATTTATGAGCCAGCAAAAGGGTAGCACACACACACACACACGGACACACATATAAAATAAATGCCGCCAATGGAACGGAAATTTGTCGCCGCAGCAAATTGAAAACAAGAGCGAGAGCATTCCGACCAACAGAAAAAAATAACGATAAACGTTGACTTGACTTTGAAAGCCAAAATGGGAAACATTCTAACAAGCAAAAACACAGCGAAACAAAAAGTAAAAGAGCACAAAATTCGAACTGCGGCTTTAGGCTGGGCCTGGGGTTCTTTTTTTTTTGGGGCTTTGGGGCTGATTGCCAGCCAGCGATGACAATGACAAGCGGCGTCCGAGCGACAAGGCGCATTTGGGTCAATGACGATGAAACCGAAGCGACGACGATGACGATGACGACGCCGACGACAACGATTCCAATGATTTAGAACCTAACGTCGAAGATCGGCAACAGACACAACAACAACAGCAACAACAACAAAAGCAACAAAAGCTTAAAATGGAATTGGCGGTCAATCAAGCAGAAAATGTTGTGTGTTGAGAAGCATCATTTTAGCATGTGGCGACAGCGGCTTATATACAACGATATATATACCACGCTTCAAAAAATAAGAAAAAAAAGAGAGCTGAAACAGACTGAAGGGAAGTTGTTGTTGTGGTTGTTGTTGTTGCTGTTGTTGTTTGCGATTTGCTGTGTGTGGCGATGATCATTTTGTTCAATCGATTGTAAACGATACGTTGCGATTGTTGGCTCTGCTGCGGCTTTGATCAAATGACAAAATTGATCATTTTCTGTTTGAATGGATTTTGGAGCAGTCCAAATTAACCCCCCTTTGCGCTGCACCCCCTCTCTGTGCCCTTGCTGTGACTCGTCACACAACAATTGATTTATGTTGGCTGTTGTCTCTGCTGTGTGGGGTCTGTGGCTGTAGCATGTGCAACAACAGCAACATCAGCATCAACAGCAACAATAACAATAACAATAACGTTGTGTGTGTTACCTTTAAAATATCCGAGCTTTGTGTTGAGTCAAAAAGTGCTATAAATCAAGCCAAATGTGAGCGCACCTCTTTATTTTTGTTTTAAGTTTCAGTTTTGGTTTGCTTGCTTTTGAGTGATCGTTTTGACCATTTTCCGAGCTGGCTGTGGCAAATTAACAACAACGCGAAAATCACTTTCGCGTCATAACAATTAATAGCTAGCAAGGATCCCAGTCGACCCGTCCCAACAAAAATCCGTCCCTCCGACCGTCCGTCCGTCCGTCCGCCTGCCTGTCGGTCTGTCTACCTTTGTGTCTGTGTCTCTGTGAGTTTGAGTTACAAGTTCGATTTCACATTCCCGTAGGGGTGAAATCTTTTGCGTTTTTCGGATTTTTTTCTTTCTGAATTTCCGTAGCGTTTCATTTCGTTTGCCAGACGAAAACGCTTTGGGTAATAACCAAAAATTAGCAAAAATTGCTAAAGTTTGACTTGCATGATTTATCTATAATTTTGCATCGCTAGTCGCCACTCGGCGCACTGCGATTTTGGGGGCAGTCGCAAGCAGTAACCAAAAGCAGCCACACTCGCCATCTGATAGGCCCAGAGTCAAACACACACACAGAAACATACACAAACACACAAACAGAAACGGAGGGGAGACCCCAAAAACAATCTGACAGCCTGGGCCATTTTTAATGCGCTTTTCAGTCTAAGCGATTTTCAGTTTGGGCTTTTGCGTTTCCATTTTTTTTTTTAGTTTTTTGTTTTTGTTTGTAGCTTAACACTTGCGGGTGTTGTTGTCTACATAATTTCACTGTAGCTGCAAACATGTAATCGTCGTAATAATAAAAATTTGCAAATGATTTCGTTACTCAATCTTCAATCTCTTTGGCTTTTTCTATCGTTACAGTCCTGGTTATGGCATGCCGGCTGGCCCCTGGCCACATCCAATGGAGCGCTGGTCCTACAGTTGAGCGACTCTGAAATCGCGCACGCACTCCAACCATCCGAACTCTATCTGTGTGTCAAATTGGGTAAGTGGGTCATTAGTTATATCTCACAGTTTATATAAGGTACTAGTGAACTTGTAAGTAATAATGAAATGATTTGAAAGTGCTCCAAGATTTAACGCATGCAAATTAGAATAAGATTTTCCACATTTTCACATAACATTTAATGGTTGTTCTTATGCTGAAGCTGTCTTCCTTATATTTGTATTTTGTCCATTCTGAAAGTGAACCTAGGCATGCGAGCCAAGCCTCCAACCATTCAACTTTGAATGTACGATTGATCTAGAGATCAAACTATTATTAAAACGCTTTGACTTCTGAAAATGCGTTGAGTTTTGACGAAGCTATCGCATTTTGAAGTTTCGAGGTATGCCTATATACCGATTTCCAGGCTAGAATTTTTGCTTTTGTTGAGTTTTGACGAAGTTATGGCATTTTCAAGCTCCGACCTATGCCCATAAGCTGATTTTTAGGCCAGTATTTTTACTTGTCGTCCGACCTAAAATCACGTTTTCAACTTTAAATGTACGATTGATCTACATGCAAAACTATGATCAGAAAGCCCTCGCTTTTTAAAATAAGTTGAGTTTTGACGAAGTTATGGCATTTTGAAGTTTAGAACTGTGCCCATATATCGATTTTCAGACAAGAATTTTTACTTATGTTCCGACCTAAAATCACGTTTTTAACTTTAAATGTACGATTGATTTAGGGGCAAAACTATGATCAAAAAGCCCTCGCTTTTTAAAATAAGTTGAGTTTTGACGAAGTTATGGCATTTTGAAGTTTCGAACTGTGCCCATAAGCTGATTTTTAGGCCAGTATTTTTACTTGTCGTCCGACCTAAAATCACGTTTTCAACTTTAAATGTACGATTGATCTACATGCAAAACTATGATCAGAAAGCCCTCGCTTTTTAAAATAAGTTGAGTTTTGACGAAGTTATGGCATTTTGAAGTTTCGAACTGTGCCCATATATCGATTTTCAGACAAGAATTTTTACTTGTGTTCCGACCTAAAATCACGTTTTTAACTTTAAATGTACGATTGATTTAGGGTCAAATCTATGATCAAAAAGCCCTCGCTTTTTAAAATAAGTTGAGTTTTGACGAAGTTATGGCATTTTGAAGTTTCGAACTGTGCCCATAAGCTGATTTTTAGGCCAGTATTTTTACTTGTCGTCCGACCTAAAATCACGTTTTCAACTTTAAATGTACGATTGATCTACATGCAAAACTATGATCAGAAAGCCCTCGCTTTTTAAAATAAGTTGAGTTTTGACGAAGTTATGGCATTTTGAAGTTTCGAACTGTGCCCATATATCGATTTTCAGACAAGAATTTTTACTTGTGTTCCGACCTAAAATCACGTTTTTAACTTTAAATGTACGATTGATTTAGGGGCAAAACTATGGTCAAAAAGCCCTCGCTTTTTAAAATAAGTTGAGTTTTGACGAAGTTATGGCATTTTGAAGTTTCGAACTGTGCCCATATATCGATTTTCAGACAAGAATTTTTACTTATGTTCCGACCTAAAATCACGTTTTTAACTTTAAATGTACGATTGATTTAGGGGCAAAACTATGATCAGAAAGCCCTCGCTTTTTAAAATAAGTTGAGTTTTGACGAAGTTATGGCATTTTGAAGTTTCGAACTGTGCCCATATATCGATTTTCAGACAAGAATTTTTACTTATGTTCCGACCTAAAATCACGTTTTCAACTTTAAATGCACGATTGATTTAGGGGCAAAACTATGATCAAAAAGGCCTCGCTTTTTAAAATAAGTTGAGTTTTGACGAAGTTATGGCATTTTGAAGTTTCGAACTGTGCCCATATATCGATTTTCAGACAAGAATTTTTACTTATGTTCCGACCTAAAATCACGTTTTCAACTTTAAATGTACGATTGATCTACATGCAAAACTATGATCAGAAAGCCCTCGTTTTTTAAAATAAGTTGAGTTTTGACGAAGTTATGGCATTTTGAAGTTTCGAACTGTGCCCATATATCGATTTTCAGACAAGAATTTTTACTTATGTTCCGACCTAAAATCACGTTTTCAACTTTAAATGCACGATTGATTTAGGGGCAAAAATATGTTCAAAAAGCCCTCGCTTTTTAAAATAAGTTGAGTTTTGACGAAGTTATGGCATTTTGAAGTTTCGAACTGTGCCCATATATCGATTTTCAGATAAGAATTTTTACTTATGTTCCGACCTAAAATCACGTTTTCAACTTTAAATGTACGATTGATTTAGGCGCAAAACTATGATCAAAAAGCCCTCGCTTTTTAAAATAAGTTGAGTTTTGACGAAGTTATGGCATTTTGAAGTTTCGAACTGTGCCCATATATCGATTTTCAGACAAGAATTTTTACTTGTGTTCCGACCTAAAATCACGTTTTCAACTTTAAATGCACGATTGATTTAGGGGCAAAACTATGTTCAAAAAGCCCTCGCTTTTTAAAATAAGTTGAGTTTTGACGAAGTTATGGCATTTTGAAGTTTCGAACTGTGCCCATATATCGATTTTCAGACAAGAATTTTTACTTATGTTCCGACCTAAAATCACGTTTTCAACTTTAAATGTACGATTGATTTAGGGGCAAAACTATGATCAAAAAGCCCTCGCTTTTTAAAATAAGTTGAGTTTTGACGAAGTTATGGCATTTTGAAGTTTCGAACTGTGCCCATAAGCTGATTTTCAGGCCAGTATTTTTACTTGTCGTCCGACCTAAAATCACGTTTTCAACTTTAAATGTACGATTGATCTACATGCAAAACTATGATCAGAAAGCCCTCGCTTTTTAAAATAAGTTGAGTTTTGACGAAGTTATGGCATTTTGAAGTTTCGAACTGTGCCCATATATCGATTTTCAGACAAGAATTTTTACTTGTGTTCCGACCTAAAATCACGTTTTTCAACTTTAAATGTACGATTGATTTAGGGGCAAAACTATGATCAAAAAGCCCTCGCTTTTTAAAATAAGTTGAGTTTTGACGAAGTTATGGCATTTTGAAGTTTCGAACTGTGCCCATATATCGATTTTCAGACAAGAATTTTTACTTATGTTCCGACCTAAAATCACGTTTTCAACTTTAAATGTACGATTGATTTAGGGGCAAAACTATGATCAAAAAGCCCTCGCTTTTTAAAATAAGTTGAGTTTTGACGAAGTTATGGCATTTTGAAGTTTCGAACTGTGCCCATATATCGATTTTCAGACAAGAATTTTTACTTGTGTTCCGACCTAAAATCACGTTTTCAACTTTAAATGCACGATTGATTTAGGGGCAAAACTATGTTCAAAAAGCCCTCGCTTTTTAAAATAAGTTGAGTTTTGACGAAGTTATGGCATTTTGAAGTTTCGAACTGTGCCCATATATCGATTTTCAGACAAGAATTTTTACTTATGTTCCGACCTAAAATCACGTTTTCAACTTTAAATGTACGATTGATTTAGGGGCAAAACTATGATCAAAAAGCCCTCGCTTTTTAAAATAAGTTGAGTTTTGACGAAGTTATGGCATTTTGAAGTTTCGAACTGTGCCCATATATCGATTTTCAGACAAGAATTTTTACTTATGTTCCGACCTAAAATCACGTTTTCAACTTTAAATGCACGATTGATTTAGGGGCAAAACTATGATCAAAAAGCCCTCGCTTTTTAAAATAAGTTGAGTTTTGACGAAGTTATGGCATTTTGAAGTTTCGAACTGTGCCCATATATCGATTTTCAGACAAGAATTTTTACTTATGTTCCGACCTAAAATCACGTTTTCAACTTTAAATGTACGATTGATTTAGGGGCAAAACTATGATCAAAAAGCCCTCGCTTTTTAAAATAAGTTGAGTTTTGACGAAGTTATGGCATTTTGAAGTTTCGAACTGTGCCCATATATCGATTTTCAGACAAGAATTTTTACTTATGTTCCGACCTAAAATCACGTTTTCAACTTTAAATGTACGATTGATTTAGGGGCAAAACTATGATCAAAAAGCCCTCGCTTTTTAAAATAAGTTGAGTTTTGACGAAGTTATGGCATTTTGAAGTTTCGAACTGTGCCCATATATCGATTTTCAGACAAGAATTTTTACTTATGTTCCGACCTAAAATCACGTTTTCAACTTTAAATGCACGATTGATTTAGGGGCAAAACTATGTTCAAAAAGCCCTCGCTTTTTAAAATAAGTTGAGTTTTGACGAAGTTATGGCATTTTGAAGTTTCGAACTGTGCCCATATATCGATTTTCAGACAAGAATTTTTACTTATGTTCCGACCTAAAATCACGTTTTCAACTTTAAATGTACGATTGATTTAGGGGCAAAACTATGATCAAAAAGCCCTCGCTTTTTAAAATAAGTTGAGTTTTGACGAAGTTATGGCATTTTGAAGTTTCGAACTGTGCCCATATATCGATTTTCAGACAAGAATTTTTACTTATGTTCCGACCTAAAATCACGTTTTCAACTTTAAATGCACGATTGATTTAGGGGCAAAACTATGTTCAAAAAGCCCTCGCTTTTTAAAATAAGTTGAGTTTTGACGAAGTTATGGCATTTTGAAGTTTCGAACTGTGCCCATATATCGATTTTCAGACAAGAATTTTTACTTATGTTCCGACCTAAAATCACGTTTTCAACTTTAAATGTACGATTGATTTAGGGGCAAAACTATGATCAGAAAGCCCTCGCTTTTTAAAATAAGTTGAGTTTTGACGAAGTTATGGCATTTTGAAGTTTCGAACTGTGCCCATATATCGATTTTCAGACAAGAATTTTTACTTATGTTCCGACCTAAAATCACGTTTTCAACTTTAAATGCACGATTGATTTAGGGGCAAAACTATGATCAAAAAGCCCTCGCTTTTTAAAATAAGTTGAGTTTTGACGAAGTTATGGCATTTTGAAGTTTCGAACTGTGCCCATATATCGATTTTCAGACAAGAATTTTTACTTATGTTCCGACCTAAAATCACGTTTTCAACTTTAAATGTACGATTGATCTACGTGCAAAACTATGATCAGAAAGCCCTCGCTTTTTAAAATAAGTTGAGTTTTGACGAAGTTATGGCATTTTGAAGTTTCGAACTGTGCCCATATATCGATTTTCAGACAAGAATTTTTACTTATGTTCCGACCTAAAATCACGTTTTCAACTTTAAATGCACGATTGATTTAGGGGCAAAACTATGTTCAAAAAGCCCTCGCTTTTTAAAATAAGTTGAGTTTTGACGAAGTTATGGCATTTTGAAGTTTCGAACTGTGCCCATATATCGATTTTCAGACAAGAATTTTTACTTATGTTCCGACCTAAAATCACGTTTTTAACTTTAAATGTACGATTGATTTAGGGGCAAAACTATGATCAAAAAGCCCTCGCTTTTTAAAATAAGTTGAGTTTTGACGAAGTTATGGCATTTTGAAGTTTCGAACTGTGCCCATATATCGATTTTCAGACAAGAATTTTTACTTATGTTCCGACCTAAAATCACGTTTTCAACTTTAAATGTACGATTGATTTAGGGGCAAAACTATGATCAAAAAGCCCTTGCTTTTTAAAATAAGTTGATTTTTGACGAAGTTATGGCATTTTGAAGTTTCGAACTGTGCCCATATATCGATTTTCAGACAAGAATTTTTACTTATGTTCCGACCTAAAATCACGTTTTCAACTTTAAATGCACGATTGATTTAGGGGCAAAACTATGTTCAAAAAGCCCTCGCTTTTTAAAATAAATTGAGTTTTGACGAAGTTATGGCATTTTCAAGTTTCCACATATGCCCATCTATATATACTCTAAGATTAATTTTCTGGCTTCGATTATTAATCATGTTACATGATATTTAATTCATGTATGCTTATATGCGATGCATCTTAACCAGCACCACTTCAGCTCATAACGCCTAATCTAATCTGATTGCTGTACACAAATTATTTCAGAATCTGACGCAGAAGCCACACCGCAGCTTTATGTCGTTTGGCGCTCGTCACAACAAGAGCAGCAGCAGCAGCAGGAGAAGCAGCAGAAGCAGCACGAGGGGAGCGTACAGAGTCAGAGTCACTGCATCTATATCGATTACAATAAGATCGAGCAACAGACGCTGAGCGTACTCCAGCTAGAGATGTCTATGGCAGCAATGGCAGCAACGGGACAGAGTCAGAACCAGGGGCAGGGGCAGGCTAACGATGCAATCGAGTTGCCGCAGCTGCTCCAAAATCTGCTTGTCAGCGTTGAGCGGAGTATTGAGCGCGTGTCGCTAAACGAGCTCCAAATGCCGCTAGCTCTCGCCGAGGATCAGCTCGATGAGGCCAACAACAACAGCAACAACAACACTAGTAATAACAGCAACAGCAACAACATTGGGTCGCCAAAGTGCGCGTTGCGGCGCAGCGATTTAATTACCAAAAACAAACTGTTCAACAACCGTTACATGCTGCGGCGCCTGACCAATCGACAGGATAGCATGAACTCCACCTCGTCGGGCAACAGCAATGCCAGCGAGCGCAGCAACTCCAGCAACTCAAGCGGCAGCAGCAGCGCCGGCGAGGAGCTCCAAACACACTTGAATATTAGCAACAACAACAATAGCAACAATAATAACAACAACAACAACAACAATAACAGCAGCAGCAATGAGCTTGTGGCATCCACATCGCCCGCCTTGCCACTGTTTTGTTTGGGCAACTCATTTCCGCACATAGACAGCGATGAGGAGGCAACTGATGTCGGCGAGAAGCTCAAATTGCCTGGTAAGTGAATATCAGCTATCAGCGTATACGTAATATTTTATACATATAATTTGCATTACGCATGCGCCGCAGCAACCAGTTGCCCCAAATGCAATCGCAACCGAATGCCTTATCGCAATTACTGGGCGTTATTTGGCTTATTTGTTTAGCCAGTGGATCGGCATCGGCGGCAACAAAACGTTTACCGACCCCTGCAATTGTGGCATGCAAATCTTTGCAGTGCACCGCCCCATCGTGCCCCACCTCGCGATACTCAAATATTCAATTAAACGCCCCGCAGCCAAAGTTGAGCTCATTTTAGGTACCAACAGCGCTTTGAAGTTGAGTTGCGATCTGCTTAATGCCCCGATTTGATATCGCTGTAAATTTAGCGTTAATTTGATATATTTTCTGCGCATAAACTTGCCAAACATTTAATTCAATTAAAGCGCAGCGAAACTAAGCGATTCATGTTAAATGATGTTTAGAATTCTAGTGAAAGTCTGTGCTTATTTCAAACTTGAACAATGTCGCGTTGATTATTTGAATTTGAGTCATTTGTTGTAGTAGTTGCTGTACGATAAGTGCGATAAATTTTGTAACTTTCGCTATATTTTGCATATGTATTTAAGCCAGCATTCAGCTTGAAGCAGACATTTCTAAAGACTGATTAAAACGATTCAGAAAGCTGTTTAAATGTTCCCTTGTTCGTTTGCATTAAGATCTGTCAGATTTCGTTTTCTTTTTATTTTAGCTGAGCAAACTTCAATTAAAGCACAATTCAGAACCATTCGGCTTGCTTTATTCGTCACTTTCTATAACCGCAAAAGTTTGCAGATCTTAATTCATGAATAAACGATATCTGGTTATCCGTCAATCTTAATGTGCTTTTGCTTACACAAGCAAACGAACGTTTGAAATCTCTTTATCAAACAAGCACAATACTATTTTTAAGTCAACAACTATTTTGTTTATTTATTATGGATTCTTGACTAAATTGGTTATGTGCTTTCGCACCGAGTGGGAGTGCAGCCGCCAACAGCTGACCGCGACCTGCCTAATGCTCAATGGAGTATTGATGGTAAGATTTAGGACAGGATATTGGCGTGGACATAACTTTGTTGCTATCACAATATAGTATCTGTATGTCGGTGCTCTATTTCAATATTTGTATGTGCTGTGGAACCTGGGCACAGACCACAAATTTGGTACTCTTTACATTACAATATCCTGGGTGGAGGCAATATGCCTGTGTGTGCTGCTGGTGGACTTGATTTGCATTGGCTTCAAATGGCGTAATGTCCTGCTGGGTGTAAGTGTTGAATGCCATTGAGCAAATATCCCTTACTGAATTTCTTCTCTGCACAGCTGATGGTGGTGGTTTTCATGATTGGATTATTTCTAATGGTCGCTGGTAGCATTTCAATTGCGAAATACACCGATGTTTACATGGTTGTGCGCAGCTTCTATAGCGATACTTTGTGGTCCTATGAGACATCATTCGCATGCTGTGGCATAAATGGGCCTTCGGACTACGGTAACCCAACTGATATGAACGATATTCCGCTGACCTGCTTTGAAGGTCGCATTTCAAAACCTGAGCTACTCTATAATCGAGGATGTATCTATGCAACGGATGACAACTGGTTCTGGTTTGTCTTTGAGAATTGCTATTGGTTCGCCTTTATTCTGTGCGGTGTTAACCTCGTCACTCACTGGAAACTCTGGCAACACATCCAACATTAATCGATTTAAATGATTAAATGCACAAAATACAAGAGAATTGGTTCAATAGTTGTACTTTGAGCAGCCCTAAATTACATGTTTAGTTACAATAACTCTTTGTCCAGCTAACCGCAAATTGAATTGCCGGCTCAATTGCAGCACTGTGAGCTCGAATTATTTAGAATGCGTTGACGACGCCCACGGCTCGACCACAAAAGCCAACAAAAACCCATTAGCCATTAACAACGGCGGCCCACAGCATCCGCCAGGCGTTGGATAACCACAAAATATCGCTGTCTCCACCACAACAACGGCAACAACAAAAGCAGCTGCCACAGCAGCAACAACGGTGCAAATGCCTTTTAATTTGTCAAAGCCTAAAATATGAAAATTAAATGAGAAACCAAAGCAACGCAAAGCACAGTGGTGCATTGTGTGTGCAATTTATGGCAAAGAACATTGCCGGATGTGTTTGATGTAGATAAGTATAGAAATTGATTTGCTGCATTTTGAGATGACTGATAACAACCTACAGATCATGTAGATCTTGACCTTCGTTGCTTAAGCTTAAACTATTTTCGAATTATAATGATGTATATTGCTAAAAGTTTCCGTTAATCATATTATAAGAAGATCTCAAAGTAGATGCGTGGTTTCTTTAAAGCTCCTCTACTGGAGAGAATCCCAACTTGGGGGCGACTTCTACAATTGTCAGTCAACTATAGCCGCATTCCATAGCAACGATTTATGAATTTGTGATAACTTTAGGGTTTTTCTTTGGCCCGCCCCCAAAGTCGGGCATAGATTGTTATCTGGTGCCAGTGTGCGCTGGAATGCGATCGACACAAAAGTTGCATTTTGGGTGTGTGGGTGCAATTTGCAAGCGTACATAAATCAGCTGACAAGTGCGGGGGCATTTGTAGTTCGGGTATTGAATTACATACTTATGTATGCAACGGCAACACCGGCCACCAACAACTGAGCACCTGGCATTTGTAAGCCGTGCAACAACTACAGGTGGTTGTCCAGATGGCGGTGGTGGAGGTGCAGTTGTTAGTTCTGCAGACGCTGCAATGTGTCGCATTTATTACTAAAAAAATTGTCGCACGCGAAAGTGCCGACTTCAAATTTATGGGCCAACTGGTTTTTGACCAGCCACGCCCCCTCCACCACTTCGATACGAGTGGGCTACTGCGGCTGTCGCCGAGTTAATCAAATGGCGTTATTATGCAAAAAGCGTCGCATATCCTGAACCAGTTTTCAAGGTTTCTTCGCAAGCGTTTAAAATGCAATTAACCCATATCTAACAAGCTAGGAAAAAACACGAATATAAATAAATAATAACAATATGTATTTGTCAATATTTCAGTGACCAGTGATTCGCATCCGCCGGAGCTGGTGACGTTGACGTCGACGTCGACGCCAGCAGTGACAGAGAGGGAGACGGAGACGGAGACGGAGCTGCTACCGCCCAACTCGATCAGTGAATTGCCCGAGAAACTATTATACAGCGGCGTCTATTTGCCAGGTAGAGAGACATACTATCTATCCAGACTTTCCATTTTCGCCTCGACTGTACATAATTCTAGACTTTCACTAACAACCAACCGACTAACTATCTCACTAACTCACTAACTAACTAGTCTAACCGAAAAATTTCCTTATAAATATAAATTGGAAAATTTGGATCACCTGGCAACGCCCCGTTAGGCAATTTGCCTGCAAGCCAAAATGGGATGCGATTTGCAAGAGAAATGCACTTTTCCATTCCGAACTCCAGAGCGATTCCATTCAATTAATTCACACACTTTTTCGCACATTATTGGTGTGACGACCACCCAGAGAGTCAGCCAGGCATCAGTTGAGATTGAGTTCGATTTCCACATATACCATTTGCATTTCCATTTATTTGCAGGCACACGCACCCTCCAAGGCGACCCACTTGTGAATGTGGACGCAGAGGCTGTGGCAAGCGCGGGCCTCAATTGCTATGAGCTGGCCACACTGTTGCTCTACTACAGCACCATACCGGAGCGCAGGTGAGTTGTACGAAGTTGCAAGGTGGGGGCGGCACTGGGGGTATTGCCTCAATCAGAATCAGGCAGTTTAATGTCAAATGTAAATGAAAATACAAAACCAAAAAAAAAGAAGAAAAACGCATGGGAATGAGCACAGCGAGTGGCGAACAGCGAGTCCAGGCATTTCAATTTGCCCGTCGGTGGGGCATAAAAAATACAACAGCAACAACTAAAACGCTGGGTTCATAGAGAGACTCACAAGCAGCCCATCCATATTTACGAGTAGATATGCAAATGTTCATTTAATGCCTGACCAAGAGCCCCAAGAACCCCAACTGGCGCTGGGAACAACGATGACGACGACGACGACGACGACGCTGCACTTAAGCCTTTAAGATGCTCTAGGGGGGAATTCTCTGTGCCAACTAGAACGCTCTCTCCCTCTCCCTCTATCTCTTTGCCCTTGTCTCTGTCTCCGTTGCTATCTCTTTTTCTGATGCCGTCTGGCTGTCTGGCAATCAGGCAGTCGAACTCATTGCCACTAAAGAATATGCATGCCAGTCAATTTGCCACTTTGGCTAAAAGGAAACATGCAACAAGAACAACAGCAACAGCAACAGCAACAAGAACAACAATAACATCGAACAGCACTTGCATTCAATGCTGAGAACTTAACCATAGAAAATAGAACAAAAGCCTCAGCAAAAAGTCGATAGCACTGCGCAGCAAATCATAAATTAAATAGGTTCTAACAGAGCAAATGAATCAAAGTGACTGGGAATAGGGATAATGTGGCTTAGATTTATATAATATAATGAGTTAGATTAAGATGTAATAGTGCTAAAATCTACAGTACAGTTGAATCTCAGCAAACTATAAAATTATTCTCTATATAATTTATTCACATTTACACTTACATAATAAGTTCTACATTTCTGATATTCTCTTGTTTCTTTAATTATTGTATCAAAAACCATTATAATTTGACAAGCACTTCAACTGCCAACGCTCATTCAGTGTATAGACAACACTTTGTCAATTTGCTAATAAACTGGCATTTGTTTGTGCTGTGACCTACTTGTCAATTTAGCATATTGACTGTTAATACGCAACTTTGTGGCACAGTGTAGCTTAGAATTCTAGTCGAGCTGTGGTAGGCAGGCAGTTGGCAAAGAGTTGCGGGCTCTGCGAAAGCAGAACAGACACATCGCTTGAGGGACACGGCTTTGGTTTCGGCTTCCCTTTGTAATGAAACATAAGAGCGAGACAAATAAAGCGGTACTAAGCCAAAGACTGAGAGAAAGAGAGACAGAGACAGAGAGATCGAGAGAAACAGCTAGCTGCTGCAGGCAGGCATATGAATGATCTTTCAGACAGATTCGTGACACTTTAAATTTATGATGTGAACTTTTGTGGCCCAGCGCTGAATGCTGCTTCGCTAGCTTGTTGTTCGGCTCCTCCACACGATTCCTGGAAATATACAATATAAAGAATAATCTGCGAAATCTAAATCGACATACGAGAGTAGGACACATTCACACACACACACATACACACTCACACACACATACACAGACTCGTTGGCCACTTACGAATTGGCATTCCCATTCCCGTAGTCGAGTCTCCCCCATTCCTGATTACGACTCTAATTCTGATTCAAAATCCCGTTTCAGTTGTGAGTTTCCAGCTGCATGTTAATTGCTTCAATGCCAATTGCTAAAATGCGGCCAGATCGTGTAGAAAACTTTGACAAACATTTGCTTAGATTGCTGTTGTTGTTGTTGTTTTTGTTGCAGTCGTAACTGCACAAGCAATTTGAAGACAGACTCTAAAGCACCAAAAACTGGCACAACTCGTCATCAGACGTGCGCGTCTGACGTATTGACGCATTGACGCGATGACGACGCTGATACTAAACACTTGAAGTTTGGTCTTGCACAGCCACGGCCACAGCCACTCAGACTCAGACCCAGTCTCATACTCAGTCGCAGTATTTCTGTTCCCCTTTCAACACCCCCTTGTCAGCCATTGACATTATTTGTCGACATGTGTAAGGTATTTATTAGCTGGCTGTCCAAATCCAAATGCCAGTCGACACTGCACGCAAATATTAAATATTTGTGCTGTGTAAAGTTTTCACCAAAGAAACCCCAATAGACACTAGACTACAGACTGAAGGCGCAGTGTCAACTTTGTCAAACTTGGAGATGTTGTTGTTATTATCGTTGTTTTCGTTGTTATCTTCACTAACTTGTCGCTTATCCAAAACTTACATCATCTAAGTGCCTATTTGACCCCACCATCACAATGATCCATCTCTCTCTCTCTGAGGATGCATGTTCGTACACGAGTGGGTACGTGTGACAGCTCGCAATTAAGTTTGTTTTTATGGAGCTGTTTTGTTGCGCTGCACCACTTCTGGGAATCGTTAAATGCCGCCTGGTTACGAGTGGTACAAAGGTATTAATATGCATGCCCGCGCATAATACAAATATAAAGAAAGCTCGGGTTACACACGAACGACCTGAACTAGGACTGCACTCATATTTCATTACACTCACCTCAGTTGGGGTACTCCAGTTCGCTTATAACATTTGCACAGCAATTGGGCTACTCCAGTTCGCCTAAGTTTCATTTTACAGATCAGGCTTAATAGTTGACATTTTGAATTTCACTCAAATAACTGCGAAATATATTCAGAAATATACAAAATATTCCATAGATTAATCAAATTTATCTTACAAAGGTTTAAGTGAAAGATGTTATAACTTGAGGCATTCATTTTTCAATGATAGCATTTGATAAATTACTCCAAAGCCGTTAACAAGAAAGGTTTATTTGGCGCTGTGATAAAAGCTGTTGCTATTTATAATGCAGGAAAACAGAAATGCGAGTGATACTCAGCCAAGCAAGCAATCAAGTTAATAAATCACCAAGAAGAGCATTTCAGGTTCGTTGCTGAAGTTTGGTTCATGTGTAGGCTGCATTAAAATTGAAATGCCAAATGCTTTTGATGGCCGTGCTGTGCGGCATCATTAAACTTGAGACCTGCCAGCGCTGATGATGAAGCTAAAGACTTGCAGCAGCCCGCAGCTTTGCTTTGCCAGCTTATAACTCACAGTGCGACCTGCCTCACGCCGCATGCCGCATGCCGCATGCAGCATTGCGTGCAAATATCAACTGCGAATGCGAACTCCGAACGGGGGTGGATCACTGTGAGAATAACACATAACTTGGCTAACTTGGCTAACTGGCTAACTGGCTGACCAGGCCAGCACAGGCATGCATTTACAGTTAGCCAAAGAGAAAAGCAGTTGGCAATGGAGGGAGGAGTGGCGGGGTTACAACGTGCAGCTGGCTGAGAGTTTGGCCTAAAGTGTTAAGAAGCCAGCTGTTGGGCATTTTATTAATGCGCCAGCTGCCATTAGTGGCAATTTTCAATTTTTATTTACGCTGATTAAAAGTGGCTACCAACTTGTCAAATTTAGTATTTACTAGCCAAAGCTTGATATACTCAAAGGTACTGCAAACAGAAGACAGGAGACTCCACTCTGGCATCTAGTTGTGGGCTGCTGCTTGGCCAAGTGGCAGAGGCCGCTTATTGCCAATTAAGCTGAACTTGTTTTGGGCGTTGCCAAGTTGATTCTGCACAGTAACAGCAGCAACAGCAGCTACAGCAGCAGCAGGCGCAACAGCAACAGTTGCAACCTGCCACATTCACAATTTACACCACACACATTTGACGTTGTTTATGAGCCAGAGACTGACCGTGCACTTCTTAGTGGGCACCGCAACTGAGACTCATTGCCTTTTTAACTTATGTATTTGCAGCACTGCCGGCCATAAAAGTACACAGCAACAAAAGCAGCAGCAACAACATCAAGATCAGCAACAGCAACAGCAGCAGCAGCAGAAACCCGCCCAGCAAACATTTACCATTTTAATTGCCATCGCGAAGTCGCAACATTTATGCGTAATCGACTTAATTTGCCAAAGCCTCAAATTGTTAAGCAAGCAAATTGGCAATTGTGAAATTTTGGCAGTTTGTCTCGATGCGAATTTTCTGCAATTGTGTAACCAACAGCAGCAGCAGCAGCAGCAACAACAACAGTGGCAGAACTCCAACAGCAGCAATAGCTGTGATCAAGCGGTAAGTTCAGGCTTTGACCTTTGAGATTGCACCACAAAATGAAATCATTAGGAGGGCTCAGCGAGTCGGCAATATCTGTTTTGGGTTGACGCCCCATTTGGAGGCAGGCGGCGGGGCAGCAACAGATACCCAATTAAAGCGCTTTACATGGAACCACAGATTCTGGCCACTAATGACGGCTTTTTCTGTTTTTTTTTTTATTTTTTTTTGTTGACCCACACACACACACACATACAGGAGCAGCAGCAGCAGCAGTCGCAGTTGCAAGCATCGTATTTGGTTAAATTCATTAGTGTGGACCAAGTCACGACAAGTGTTGCGCCATCGCATTTGCCGAGCGGTGCGCTCCGGGGCCAGCATCATCACGACGCGCGCAAGTGGCGCGAGTTCTTTGCCCAGCTGGAGGCGTTCCAGCGTCAGTGTGCCGCTGCTGGCGGTCGTCTCGTCGGCGCACTGAGCGACATACGCGCCGCTGATCTGCTGGGGTTGCCAACTCGACGACAGCTCTACGGTCAGCATCGTGCCCTCAGCCGTGCCCTCATGGACTCACAGCTGCACAATCTGCGCAAGCATGGCGCCACACAGCTGCTCCGCTTGCAGGCAGCGGCCACTGCCATAAATGAGCCACCAACACCAACACCACCCACAGCCACAACAACACCCATTGCCACAGCTATTATTGCTCCCGATGCAGCTGCTCATCATTTGGATGCGACTCATAAGCTGCGCAAGGTGACGCTACTCTACAGCGAAGTGGATCGTGCCGCTCAGCGTCTGGAGCAGCTCACGGAGCAGCGACGCGAGCGATTGCGCCAACTGACTCGTCAACGCGCCCTCGAGGATGAGATCAACGAGGTGAGTCCTCCATTCAATGACAAATGCATCTCAAAGATAGCCCCAAAAAAAAGTTTAAACTGCTACTGCTCTAACAAAGTCAAAACATTTTTGGTTTTGATTGGTAATACTGCAATTGAATTCAGAAACATGATATTTTAGGCGAAACTGCCACGACTTTCTCAAATTTAGACCACTGTTATAATTCAAAGCCAAAACTCTCTCTCAAAACATAATGTTTAATTGCAATTAATTTCATTGAAACCTGAAATTGTATTTCGCATCAATTGAAATGCACATAAAGCTTAAAGTTGGGGTGGTTGGGGTATGATAACAAAAGTTTACTGAGCAGGTGGGTAAACAGTTGAAACAGTGTTGGGGCTGTCGACAGGAAATGCGCAATCCACATTCGAAATGCCAAATGTATCTGTCAGATACGACTGCAGCCACAGCTGACATTGTTAATTGAATATGCATTGCGTTTAATGCTTGGCTTTATTAATTTATTACGCGCATCCGCTTAATGTGCACAACGAGTTCGCCCAGTGGCCAGCAGCAGCCAGCAGTAGCCAGGCGTTGGCAGTAGCCATTTGCGAGTCGGTCATGCAAATGGAGCCGTTAGATAAGCCTGCCAAGATTCCGAGAGTTTGGCATCAGCGCATCAGCAGCTGTAATTCAGCAGTTTTTTGTTGTTGTTGTTGCACTTTCAATTCAATTCCATTTCCTGGCATTTTAATTGACTTGTTAATGGATAGCATGCAAAAGTCTCGATCCCGCAACAACAGCCCAACAGACTGCCACTTCCAAGGGTCGCCCGGGCAGATGTATGACTATTCATGATTGTCGTGTACCTTTAACCCAGCTTCGAGACGCAGCTCTTCCAGCTGCCGTGTGCATAATTGAGCACGCACGCACCCACAACTTGGCTGAGACCCTGGCTCCGACTGTGGTGGTGAATCGGTGGCTCTGGGCGGTAGCTGGGATCTCGGCTCATTCGCGTAATCTTCCATGGGTAATCTTGGCTGCAGCGGCGCTTAATCAGCGCCAGTGACAGTTGCAGCAACGCCCAACGCTCCCAAAGAGTCTTCGTAGCATCCGCTAATGCAATTTCGCTGATTAATCACAATAATTTGTTGTGGGATTAGTTAGCGCAGTCATAAAGGAAGCCACATATAGCAACGGCTACGACTTCAGCTTTAGCTTCAGCTTCAGCCTCCTTGGATGCGTTTACATATTCGTCATACTTTCGCGCTACTATTAAGTTTTGCCATTATTATTATGATTGTTGCATGTGTGTACATTCCGGCGTTGGTGTTTGTTGTTGTTAGGGGCCAACAAAGTATGTCAAATTGGAAACACACGACACGCAGATACGGAGATACTCGTACTCGTACTCGTAGATAAACGGCTCCTGCATCTTCAATTTCATTTAATAATTTACGGAAATTGGCATTTAAAAATTTGCAGCGCCTTGTTAACGTTTTCATTTTATTGGCCGTTTTGCTGTTCGGTTTTTAAGCTGTCTTGATTTTTGCTGCGTTTTTCACACGCTTCTCCACCTTTTGAGAAATGTTCGGCGATTTATCAAAACTTTGGCATTGGTCAAAAATTGAATTTTAATTGCCGACGAAAAGTTAATGAGAAAAGTGAAAGCAAGGTTAAAGAAATTAAATACGTTTCTTGTGCGATTTTCAATCGATTTTTTATTTTGCAATACTTACTGACTGATTGACAAAGTGACTGACTGACTGGATGGCAGCTTGAACTGTCCATTGATTGCTTCATTGATGATGATGGCTTCACTAACAGCTCGTAGCCCGCAGCTAGCTCATTTCATTAGTTTCCATTCAAAAGTAGTTCAGCGATAAGACTGACAAGGCTGTCTATCGATCTGACTAACTGACTAACTGACTGACTGTCTGCCTCTCTCTCTCTCTCTCTCTCTCGCTGGCTCTCTGTCATACTGCTTCTGTCATATCGCGATCGCCGCAAATATTATACTAAAAGGCACTATAAACATTTAACACCAACACGCTTTCAATTAAAAACCGATGACAGCTACCAATTTTTGTGGAACGCTGTTGTCCGTTGAATGCTCTAACTTTAGTATAGACCATTGTTAATTTCTCATAGTTGTAGTCAGTTAGACACCTGTCGTGGGAAATAGCAGTGACGCAAGCACATTTCTCAATTTCCGTAGAAAGTTAAATCTGCTAAAGGTCTTATCAGCAATTTAAGATGTTTCGGAAAAACAATAAAGATTTTAATTTAATTGTTGAACTTCGGACTGCTCTGAACTCTATGAGTTCATATACATACATGTATTTACTATATATTTATAATTATGTTTCCAGAGCAGCTATTTCATTCTACAATTTCTGACATTTTTACAGCTTTGACAAAAGTGAATGGATTATGAGCTGATGATATTTATATATGTTTTTTGCAGGCTTAAGTTGTTTATGGATCAATATAATAAATGCAAACGATGCTATTCTAGCTGATTTCAAATACTTTTTAGTGAATTTATTGCAGTGCAGTGTATTAGATCTTCGTTAGCCTTGTTTTTGCTTAATGAAATCAGTATATTTATGTAGTTAACTGACATGCCGCAACTAAACTAAGCTTTAACGGCAGAAATCAATGCCAAATGCGAATGCGAATGCAACTCTGCCACCTAACAAATGTCGCTGTCGTCCATTAGGCGCTCATTCAAACAAGGTGCGAAAAAAGATGCCGCCGTCGCCATTTTGTTGGTCGACGACAACAACGACAACAACGACGACAACGACGACGACGACGACGACGACAGCAACAACGACAACGACAACTAAGACGACAACGACAACAACGACGACATTATGATGCGATATGCGATATTATATCTAAATTGTTGATCGGCTGCATTACTTGCGCGGGTTGGCTTGGGGGGTTTATAGAGTTTAGCTCCAGTTATGGCCACAAGTGTTGACTGGGTGTGTAGTCTTGGGTGTTGCTGCTGCTGCTGCTGCTGATGTTAGTGTTGCTTGGTTAGCTGGTGAAAGAGTTGACGCGTCTTGGCCGATAGCTGCATGGGAGATAAAGATAAAATACACAAGCGCTCGAAGTGAAATTGGATTTGTTTGGGGCGCTTTCTTTGAGCATCGAACGTTTTTCAAATTAATTTGCGCACTGTCGGCGGCCTTTGTGCAATGAAAACTATGTTTAATTGTTTCGCGCCTTGAATTGCATTTAGCAGCCAGCAGCAAACAGCTAGCAGCTAGCAGCAAAAGCAACAGCAGCAACAGTTGCTGATGGCTGCTGACCACTAGTGGCCATAGCGACATGTTTGTTGCGGAAGCAACGGCTGGCTTATTTATGGCCTTTGACATTCGAACCCGGGGTCCTCGAGGCAGCCAGGAATGCGGTGGCTGCTGCTTGCATAACTGCAGCTGGCTGGCACCTTGAGAACTGGCTGCATAGAATTCGGTTAGCGACCAAAACTGGCCATGAAATATGAAGGCTTATTTAGTGTCGACAATATAAGGGAGGAGAGAAGACCCAAACTGAGACTGAGACAGAGACTGAGATGAAGAAGCAGGCGATGACGACGACGACGACGACGGTAGAGACTGAGATGGAGACCCATTCGCAGTGGCATTAATAATAGCCGCATGTATTTAAGCTGCAGAGCAGAAACATCTTCGCCTGAGACACGAGATGCGCTACACTCAGAGAAAAATCACACTGAAATGCAAAATAGTTTTGGTTTGCTTGAGCCAATTTTGGAATTGCTAAACCGATTTCTTATTGGAACACTTGCTCTTTATTTATATTTAAATTTATTTCACTTAGTTTTTACAAACTAGATTTTTTTGTTTTCTTTTTGAGTGTACATTATTGCTTGAGATACTTTACTGCAAGTGCAACCGGTTGCGTGCATGCAAATTCGCCACGCGAACAAACAATGCCCCAAAGATACATACATGTAGTTGACTGCCATCACAGCTGCAACTTCTTCATCTTCATCTCCATGGGCAACTGCAGCTCTTGATGATGCTCCAAGTGTTTCAACTGTTTTTGCAGCTTGCTGCGCGTCTGTATGTCATCAATGTGGACGTTAATCATACGCTTAGCTTGGCAGACATCGCCCGAGGCAACAAAGTTGCCGCCTAGAATGTCTGCATCTGCGTATTTATTGAATTAACCAAACACACACACACACACACACAATAGCTGGCTATAAGCCTGGCCAACTGGTGCTCTCTGATAGAGTGACAGCGAACAAAACGTAATTGTTGTCGCCGACATCGCTCGGGGTATGTCAAAATGTAACTGTCGTATTGAGTTTGACATGTTTTTTAACACTAATTTTACACGCATTTTTAGAAATCGTCAACTTCATCAACAGCTGTCATCATTTTCATTTCATTTTTTTCTTTCTTTTTCGAGCGTCATCTCGCCCGTCCGTCCGTCCGTCTGTCTGTCTGTTTGTGATTCCAGCAGATAAGCTGCAGTCACTGTCACTGCCACAGCCCAGCTGAACAACTTATTGCACTTGCCGCACCACCAGCAGCACCAGCAGCAAAGCCGCTTTTCGACCAAGCCACAAATCGGTTGCATGCAATATTGTCACCACATTAACGTCTTGGCCTTTTGTGGCCACAATTTATGACTCTGTGCGTGAGTCCCCACGCCGCTCCTCTCACCAATTCTCATCTCATCTCTGCTGTTCTCCACCCAACGCCACTCCACTCCTGCTCTGCCTTCCTATGCTTTGGAAAGTGAAAAATAAGTAAAATTGTAATCGCCTTTTCGCGTCAAATAGTTAAACGAAATTGCTTTATTATACACACGAGCACTGCAGTAGTAGTTCACCAAAAATGCAGCCAGGCGTGCTTTGCCCAACAAATCCATTATTAAATATTTGGAGGCAGGCCAGGCACTAAACTCCAAAATTCAAACTTCATGAGCGCACTACTTACTTAACTTATGGAGAAAACGTTTTTTTTTTTTTGTTTTTTTAACGATGCTCTTAAAGTCACAGGGTCCACTCAAATTTCTAGTTAACCCATTTCTGATTGGCAATTTTAGTTAAGACATAAAGTTCAAACAGACGAAAACGACCGACACTAAATAATTTATTTGGAATATCAAAGTTAATAGTCGATAAAACGAAAATCCAACTCGTAATTTGTTTGGCAACTTTGACTTCAGATTTAGGTTTTTCGACATTTGAGAAATGACTTTCGACAAAAAAAAAAACTAAACCAGCTCAAAATTGTTTTTCTTTTTTAAATATATACCGAATTAATATCGGTGACAATTTCAACTATTTTACGCTTATTGCTTGTTGTCTTCTATGCCATTCCCATTATAATTTAAGGCTCCGCTGAATTTCAAGTATTTCCATTTACAATCAACATTCGAGTTTGATGTCTCATTTTAGCGCACACATGCCACTCAGACTGCCTCCCTGCCTCCCACAAAACCCCCGCCACCCTGGCACGCCCTTCTCTGCTGTGTCGCACACTTCACTTAGCCAAGCTGAGCGCAGTTATCGGCGCTATAGTTTCTGAGTAACTGCCATAAATAAGCAGGCAAATTACACGACATGGCCATTAAAATAGTAAAAACTTAAGAGCCACAAGATAAAATGAACACGATATGCTCAAATGAAGAACTAAAGAACACAGCATGAAGACCAAACAAATTAGCCATGCTGAAATGAGACAGCCCGAATGGCAAATGGGGAAATGCATATCATTTAAGACGTACTTCAAATAAATTACACAAGACCAGAAATAGAAACAGAGCCCTAAGCTGAGGCCAATGGCGATGACGATGACGATGCCGATGCCGAAGCCAAAGCTAAAATCCAAATAGCTGTCGGAATTTTCTATGATAGCAAAGAACAACAAGCACAACCACAATGGCGACAACTTTGTAAAGTGTCAAAATAAATTCGATATTGTGGCTTAAAAAATGTTTATGGCTGTGAGATAAATACGCGACATTTGCGTAAATTACAAGACAGCAGCCGAAGCAGCCGAAGCAACAGCAGCAGCAACAGTTGCCACAGACGACTGGAAGCCACGCATGCTCGGTGCAACATAGATGTTGTTGGTGGTTGTTTGTGCTGCTGTTGTTGTTGTAGGTGTTGCATGTGTTTTATGGCGCATGCGATCAACTTGTTAAACTGTCACGTTAAATTTGCGTTTTATGTCAGAGACACCAACACCAACAGCAACAGCAAACAGCAACGCCTACAAAACAGCTTCTCTATGATGTGCCGATCATCATCAGCATAGTTACTTTATATGCATGTACGTATGCATTGATATGGAGTGCAGTCAACTCCTCGTTGCTTATCAGAAGACAAAGAGGAAAAACAAAAGACAACATCCGCCGCTGACAGCTGCTGCTGCCACTGGCTGGCAAATAATAGGAATATAGTCAAAGCATAGCTTATCATAAAGTTGTTCGCCAGATAGATAGAGACAGCTGCAGTTGAAGATTCGGAGCAGCAGTATATGCATGTGTGTGTTCATTGCTAACATATTTGCTTAGCTAGGCAAATTGAAACAACAACAACATCATCAGCCTGGGCCGGCTTGGCGCTTCCAGTTTCCAATGCACAATATATATTTACACAGACTAATTGTTTTTATTTCGATTGAGTTTCATTGAGTGACGACGGCAACGACGGGGTTTACAAATCATCATCATCATTATCATCATCATCAACAGTGTGAGCAAGTGAGTGAGGGCTACGATTGACGGCAATTCGCGACGATTGGCGGTGATTCGCAGCGATTGTTGTTTCAAGTTTTTAAGTTTTTCAGTTTTCAGTACCAGTCGCAATTCTGAGCTGCCTGTGGCATGTTTGTTGTTGCTGCTGTCGCGCTTAGCGGGCAACGTTAATTGTTATCACATTTGGAACACAACACAAGCGATGAGTGGCTCCTCCACCTCTACCTCTGCCTCCGCCTCCACCTGCTCGGCCTCCTCCTCCTGCACCTCATACTCCTCCTGGTCGGAGCGCGAAACAGCTGCCAGCCATTTGGCAGCCCAAATAGCTAACTATGTGAGTCAAAAGCAGCAGTAGCAATAGCAACAGTAGTCTCATCATTAGAGCCACATTTAACGTGCATCCAACTGAAACTTGTTCAAAGTTTTGTTTTTTTTTTTTTAGTGTTTTTTTGTGTGTTTTTTTGTTTTCACTCGAGTCACTCATAAGTCATTTTTTGCTGCTGGTTGGCTTCTTATCGCTGCGGCATTAAAAATTGCATTGAGCCAACGACGATTTACTAAATCAATTAATTTATTTATTATTGACTTTTGCCTCTGTGTGTGGCAATCGCTATGGGGCAATCTCTCTCTCTCTCTGTCTTCGCTCTCTGTCTGTGTCTCAGTATAAAGGCCGTCCGCGCCCCTCAATCATGTAAACAATGCAAACAACTGAGCCGGCTCCAATAAAAACAGGGTGTGCCATCTGTGATGTGTTTGAACACAAGTGTGTGCAGAAAGTGCAGATGACTTGTTTGATTTTTCAATTCCATTGTTTGTTATTAATACCTCCGACCGGCTTAATGAAAGAAATCAAGTGCAACCAATACATATAAATTGGTATTAAACATTTCGAGATGCTTTCGCTGCGTATCTTCATAGCGGTCAAATAAATCGAGTGACTTATAAAAATCTTATATATTTGATGAATATGTGTGAGTGCTTAGAAATGATAAGAAAAAGCTGCCATCATCAGCCACAAGAACCACTTAAATTTCATTGCAACTTTTATATCTGACAGTCAGCAATTAAAAGTCTTTCATTCTATTTTTTTGCTCTTAAGTCTTGAGGCAATATATCTTCAATTCGTGAAATCTTTATTTCAAACTACTGATAGTTGCTTAATGGCATCAACAATATTTCCATTTGGAACAGTCACTTAAAATCCGAATGTGTGCCCCATAAAAAGGCTCTTGCCTCAGAGATTGCAACCCCCTGTATATTAGCTGCACATGCTTATACGTTGTATGTTTATATATGTGCGACCATGCCTGCCTGCCATATCTGATGAGCACGAAGAGTATCGAGTCCGAGTTCGAGTCCGAGTTGGAGTCTCTGTCAGACCGGCGGCTGATTGTGTGGCAACTGTGAAACTGGAACAGTTGACGCTGGCTCAGCACTAAACAACAGTATTAAATAGCAGCTCCGCACCTCTCGCTCGCTCTCTCTCTGTCTCTGTCTCTCTCTCTCTCTCTCTGTCTGGCTCATAGGCAGCTTAGATTTTCATTCATTGGGGAGGACGTGGACATGCCCCCAAATGTAGCCGAGAGGCATTATCTCAAAGCCAAAGATCGTCAGAGGCAACCCAAAAACGGAAAGTGAATGCGGAGCGCGGCACACGCGCCGCCAGCTGGGAGCTTAATGCTGAGCTGAGAGCTCCAAGCTCTAAGCTGGAAGCTGGTTAGTTAGTGCAGCTCAGCGTCTTTGGTGCTCCCTGCCCATAATTCGTCGCATCATCGATTGTATCAATTCAATTGGACGCAGCAGGTGATTAAAAATTGGTTAGAGCTACAAAATTATCAATGTGAGATCGTTGATTGGCCCGTGGATGTTGTTTGCTGTCGTTATTATTGTTGTTATTGTTGTCGTTGTTGCTTTCAATACACTTGGGAGCTTTGAGCGGTTTAGAAATAACCCATTGAGGAATCATTTGATTTGATTTGTGTGCGATTGGCTTTTAATTTGTAAAGTGGACCCTAATTAGATCGTCTATCGATCGATTTGTTTGAGTTTCACTTTTCATCGTTGGCGATCGAACATACAAATGGGAAACCTTGAATAAAGTGTGGGCGCAGTTACAACTATTATAGTTTGAAGGTTCATCACTGAACTCAGTCTCGGATCTCAATCTGTGCTCTCGTTTCTTCATTTTTAGGTCACCTCTTGGCTGGGCAATGATGGAGCAGATAATTTGCAGAAATTCGCTCAGCTACAGTTGGACAGCGAGGCACAGCTGAAGGCGCAGGAGCTGGAATTTGAGAAATACTATTTTATTGCCAGGGTAAGCAATATAATTATCTATGCATACTGAAGTATTGTATTTATATTAATATTAACAGAAACATTTGGCCAAGGGTCGCGACTTGCACTTGGCGGCCAATAAGATATCCGTGCTGAGCGAGAGCGCTCGTAATTTGAAAACCGCACTGGATCATTTCTCTGATAAACTTGAAAAGACACGGGAGCGTATTGAGGGCGGGGCCCGATTGTTGCATTTGCTGACACAGCATCAGCGCGAAACTGCCGCACTGGAGGAACTGCAGCGTCTGGCCGCAGAGCTGGGCGCCACGGCCTTAATAGATAAACATTTGCCGGCCATGAGGAAGATTAGCCCACAGCCGGCAGCAGCTAGCACGCCGGCACAGGCAGCAGCGAAACGTGGCAGTTATCGTTGCAGCTCCGGCAACGGCAGCTCATTTGATGGGGCTCCCGGTGGCAGCCATTGCAGCTGCTGGCGCGAGAGTCGCAATCTGGAGGACATGGATGAACCGGACGAGGAGCACGACAACGACAACGACTGCGATGGCGACGGTGATGCCGATGCCGATGGTGAGGGCGAGGAACAGCAATCGAAAATTGCCGACTCTGGTGTCGGAGTCTGTGACAATTGCGAACGCAATCCCAAACTGGTCCGCATCTGCTCCTGCCAGAGCCTCAACGAGAAGAGGTGAGTATTGAATAGAGAACAGACTGCATCAGAAGAACGGTCAGGATCTGAAACTGATCTGAACTCTTTGCAGTCACGACGAGCTACTCGAGGACGAGTGCTTTGAGCGACCCACGAAACGCTACATGGACATGCACTCGCCCATGGAGGCCAATGCTCATCTACAGTGCCATGACTCCAATATGGAGCTGACCAAGCTGGAGGAGCTCAGCTGTTTGGAACCAAAAATACAAAAGTAAGTCAAAAGTAGAGTTACCAAACATGGAAGATAGATTGTTGATGAACTCCTTTATAGATTAGCAAATATAATACCGTAGATTTTGAATCTGATAGTTTTTAACAAATTTATGGAAAGTTTCGACATGTCCCTTTAGTTAATGATGCAATTCAGTACATTTTTCTATATAATTTCCATAATTATCTGCAGAACGCTTCTATTAATCATGCGCGAAATGATTGGTACCGAACGCGACTATGTGCGATCCTTGTACTACGTAATCGAGAACTACATTGATGAGTTGCTGCGCGAGGATATTCCGCAGCCGTTGCGCGGCCAGAGGAACGTGATCTTTGGCAATATTGAGAAGATCTTTGAGTTCCACAATTCGCACTTTCTGGGCGAACTGGAGCGCTACGAGCGCAATCCTTTAAAGGTGGGCGCTGCCTTCCTCGAAATGGAGTCCAAGTTCTATTTGTATGCGCTGTACAACAAGAACAAGCCGAAGAGCGACACCCTGCTGAGTGAATATGGCAGCTCGTTCTTTAAGCCGAAGCAGCTCCAGCTGCAGGACAAGATGGACCTCGCTTCGTACTTGCTGAAGCCGGTGCAGCGTATGGGTAAATATGCCCTGCTCCTGCAGCAGCTGGTCAAGGCGGTGAAGAGTGTGGAGGGCACCGCTCTCCAGGAGATAGCCGCCGATGTGGAGGAACTGCAGCGGGCCGAGGAGATGGTCAAGTTTCAGCTACGCCATGGCAATGATCTGCTGGCCATGGACTCGCTGCGCGACTGCGATGTAAATGTGAAGGAGCAGGGAAGACTGCTGCGTCAGAACGAGTTTCTCGTCTGGCAGGGACGCGGCGGCAAGAAAACACTGCGTCAGGTGTTCCTCTTCGAGGAGCTAGTGCTGTTCAGCAAGGCGCGTCGCTTTCCCGATCACAAGGTGAGCCTCACGACACATTTCCCCCAATCTCAGCAACTTATCTCTCTTTTACTCACAGAATCTGGACATTTACATATACAAGAACAGTATCAAGACCTCGGACATTGGACTGACGGCTCACACGGGCGACTCGACGACCAAGTTTGAGATTTGGTTTAGAAAACGCAAACCGGACGACACTTGGATGCTGCAGTGCATGTCGGAGGACATTAAGAATGCCTGGACAGAGGAGATATCTAAACTGCTCTGGAAACAGGCGAAACGAAATCGAGGTAAGTAGTCGCCAATTCATTAATAATAAATATAAATGATGGAAATTCAGAATATCTGTTAAGGGTAAAGAAATTCATATTTGATTCATAATTTTTCTGTTATTCTGTTAGAAATTCGCCTGGCGGAGATGTCTTCGATGGGCATTGGCAGCAAGCCCTGCTTGGACATACGTCCCAGCAACAATCAGATCAGCGACCGTTCCATACCCCTAGCCCAGCTAAACAAAAGTGAGTATCCAGAGTTTGACTAGATGCAGTTCTTGATCCATTGATTGCTCCACAGCACCCAAGCTGCGTCATGCGGAGCCTGGCAAGGGCAGCATGCGTCGTCCCAATTCGCTCATCTCGGAGAGTTCGCTGTCTAGCGGCACCAGCACCACCAGCAGCTCCTCCATCAGCGGCGGCTGCGAAACTGGACGCCACAGCTTGAATTTAAGCTTTAGCAAAATGGCTGGTAGCAGCCACAGCAACAATAACAACAACAATACTGCCACCTTGGAGCTAATCAACGAGACTCAGGCACTGAAGCTGAGCAACAGCAGCGAGCCAGATACGTCCAGGAACCAAAGCACGCCCACGTTCACCAGCAGCTTCTCGAGCCGGAGCAATAAGCGCCAACACAAGCGTTCCACGACACTTGTCAGCCAGCTATCCATGGGTATAGAGCTTGAATTGTGCTACTTCTTCTAGGCACCTACAATTAAGTTGCTTTTAGTTGTCTGTTTGTTTGTTTGTTTTAATGTTTCATGTTTGCCTTGTATATAAACATACACCATATTCCTACACACTCCTACAGTATTAGTTCAATACACACAATTGTAAATACTCCCCTAGTAATTTGTGTACCCCTCCGTGCTGCATGTTCTTTGGGTCGATGTTGAATGATATTCCTACAACAACTTTTACACTCTCCTTATATACTCCTATGCACCATATAGAGAGCGGCATTCTATCCGACATGTCCATAACTCCGGATCAGGAACATCACGCCGTCCACGCCGCAGGGGAACAATTGTCGGGCAATCGGGCCAGTTGGTCTACATCCGGTACAGCTGCATCCATGGCCAGTTCGAGCACCTCGACGGTGATACTGCGTCGCTACAAGTCGTACGCCCATGCTGCCGAGTCGGCAGCTCCCGAGAGCAGCAACAAGTGAAATTATCCAAATTACACGATGCCCCGAATAATTATTTTGAAAAAATAAAAGTATACATAGCTTTAGCAAAAAAAAAAAAAAGAAAAGAAAGGAAAAAACGGTTTCATCAGATTCAGATTTTCATATTATACATACATACTTATTATTATAAATATTATTTTTGTTATTTATTATTTATTTGATTTTAGTTCGTGTTAATTTGTCATAAATCTCCATCCTATTGTATTATTTGCCCTGGATGCATTTTTCATTTATTCATTTCCTCTGTTTTTAGAAAATTTGAAATTATTGAATTCAATGTGTCAATGTCGAAATATATTTCATAGCTATTAATCAGCCCCCCCTAATCTACTCGAACAACCCACACTCAAATAAAAAACACACTCAAAAATCGAGGGGCACAACATACACACACACACACACACGTACACATATAGTGCCAGCCGAAATGAACGTTGCATTGCGTCCAAAATATCAAAATCGAATTCAAAAATTCATAACGTACAGTTAGTTAATATATGTAAATTAAGTGCCTATTTTTAAAGTATCGTAAAGAAAATATACATAAATAATTGCATATCTTTAATATATGAATAATGTATGTATACACTTAAGCAAAGAATTGAATAAATGTTGCTTCGAAATATACAAAAAGCCCTTCTATTCAAACAGACAGCGGGAATTAATGTTAGAATAAGAAAATACCTTTTTTTGATTATGCTGAACTGCACGATAAGCAGCTTCGTGAATCAATCATCTATTTTTAACAACTGCTTACAATTCCCAACCGGTTATTTGCCACCAACGTTGTATAAATACGAGATGAACGGTCACGCAGTTTGAAATGAAGAAAATTTTACAACCCGAACCATCATGTGGGCCTTTGCCATTTTTGGTAGAGGGACGTAATTCTGATTTATATTAATTAATTTTATTATAGCTAATATTTTTTTATTATTTTTTTTATTACAAATTGCATATCAAATCTATTTGCTTAGTACAAGTTAACATAAAGATGTAGTTCTTTCAGCCGCCGTGCAGAGTGGATATAAAGAGTACATTATCATTCGGTTGCAGCTCATATTCCAGCTCTCCCTGCAATTGAGAATTTCTTCAACTAAATGGAGTACAGGGAATTGAAGCTTACTCACCAGTAGCTCCCAATCCGTATCGTTGATCAGCACCAGAATGCCCGGCCGTCTGAAACACACAAAAAATGAATTGACAACTACAAACTACACATGCTTGTTGCCAATTGTTGCTTACACAGTGTCTCCTTGTATGAAGAGCTCGGCGCGCTCTGTTAATATGTTCGCATGCATCCACTTAAGCAAATTCGCAATTGTCCCTGCAATTAACTGTTATTGCTGATAGAAAATGAAACAAAATGCTGATCGAAGCTCACATTTTTGTGCGCCGTCCAGTGAAAGTTGTCGCTTTTTGATATTTCCAAATAGCAACTCTGCGCCAGCCCTGGAAACAAGCTGGTTAAGATACAACTGAATAGGCATATCAACATTTTATACCCGAATTCCAGTATAATTTTTAAATCCGGCGTGCCTTTGCTGCCCATCTTTCGTTTATTATTGTTTTGGTTGATTGACATTCACTACAAGCGGCGACACTAAAATTGCTTTAGCAGTTTGCACTTTTGCGTTACGTTACTCATTATGCGTTTACATTACTCACTATTGCGCTTACGTGACTCTTTGGCGCTTTTGGGTTTTAATCATTAATAAATATATCCACGAGCTCCCCAAAGTAGGCGGCATCTTTTGTTTAAGGGCAATTTAGCCAATGCAGCAACCCAATTTTACTTACTGGTGTGTGCTCATGGTGCACAGCAAGCTGCAAAGAAACAAAGTTAAGTAAAAAAAACACTCTTCGCGAAGTGTTTATTAATGTGTAACTTGATTTGTGTGTGTTCCCATATGGAGAACCCGGTTCTAAATAAAGGAAAATCATCGACAAATATTATTAATAATTTATTTAGCTTTAATTTCATTAAATAGTTAAGGACATTGACATTTTGTTGGCATTTGTAAAATAATATTGTGTGTGGGTATTTAGTTTGCGCAAAGTGCTTCAGTATATAATACAAAACCATAAAATAAAACTAAACAATTAAATTGCTAGGACGTGTGTGTTTGTGTGTGTGTTTATATATGGTTGGCTTTGTTTAATAACATATAATAAGTATATAAAAGAAACATAAAATGAGTTTTAATACAAGTGATTTAACTGAAACCCGCTGTTAGCAAACTTTTCATTCTGTGTGTTTTAAGTTTGTTAGGAGAACTTAAAATAAATAAATAAACATACATACATTATTCAATGTGGCAACAATAGTTACAGTATTTTCATTTGCTACTGTTCATATGTGTGTGTGTGTGTGTGTGTTTCAATTTTCCTTTTGTTTTCGCGCTCAAATGCAATTACAAATAATAAATTAGTGTATATTTCATACAATTTGACGGTAAAGCACAAACAAATATCAGATTTGAAGCGAGTTTTCACTTTATAATTTTCGCTCGCTATGTTTAAATAGCTCTATAGTAGTGTTTATAGATCTATAAATTAATAAGTATACAAGCACTTTCACAAAAAATTTGTGGCTTTTTTGATTTTAGGATTTGATTTGATTTTTGTTTAGCTAATTCTCATATCTAATATATGTGTAAGTGTAAGGCATTATTTTGTTTGTATCTATGTATGCATATCGTTTAATACATATATATATTTTTTCCGCTTATTGCAGTTTTGTTCCATTTTTCGTTGAATTTTTTTTTATGTTTATGGCTAATTATCGCTTGCTCCTCTCCATTACGATCAGCATCTCTCCATTTCTCGCCTGCCGTTGTTTACTTGATGCTGCCTGCCTTGCCTCGGTCGCTGCGATCCTGTCACAGCTTACATCAGCTTCTGCTTGGCACAGTCCGGGCAGAGAATGTCGGGTCCGTCGGTGATGAAACCGCGTCCCACCAAACTGGCCTTGCAGCTGGCGCACACAAAGCAATCATGATGCCAGTGGCGATCCTCGAACGAAATGAACCGAGTACCGCCAATGCCTGTGGAGCACAAAAATTAGTCCAGTTTATTCTTTAAGTTATAGTTCGATTTGGATATAGTTACCAGTGATGGGCTTGACGCACGATGTGCAGCGTTTGGCAAACAGTTCGCCAAAGCATTCGGCACAATAGGGCTTCTCGTCGCGACTGGTGAATCGCTGCCCGGCCAGAGTAATGTTGCAGTGGGTGCAAGTGAAGCACTCACGATGCCACGGCTCGTTCTTGTAGGTAACGCCACCAGAGGTGATTACCTGTAATTGACAATATAATTTGTGAGCAATAGATTTTTCGTGAGTGTTGAATTTGCATACTTTGTTGCACTTAATGCAACGCGTTGCGAACTTCTCCTCGTAGCAGCCGGCGCAGTAGATCTCCTGCTCCCGTGGTATAAACGACTTGGTGCCAATGGCCATCTTGCAGACGCAGCAGCAGAAGCAGTTCTCGTGCCACTGCCGGGTTTTGTATTCCATTTTCTTGGTACCTACAAAGACGTTCAGAAACAAATCAATTTCCGCTTTCGATTGCAACCTTGAACTTTGCCCAGTAAGACAATCTATTTGCAAATAACCCCAAATTCCAGACATATTCAGGCCAAAACCATCACAGAAACTCAATCAGAATTTGAAATAATAGCGTACAAAGCGCAAATGTATTGAGATTATTATTATGTGGAGCTGACATGCAACTGACAAAGTGGAGCCAAGTTCCCATTCCGTACCCCTCCAACTCCACACCCGAAGGCTTCGCATTTTCATAGCAATTAATGCAAAAATTATTCAAATTTGTCAAATGCGAATCCTTAGCAAGATATTAGAAGTTCCATTTGCGGCTTTTAGCCAAATAATAGTGTTTGTGCAAAAAACGGTTTCCTTTATTTATTGCGTGCTCAAAATCTGTTGCTAAAAATAAGTAAAAAGGGAGGGACAAGTTTGGCAAAAGTCTTCTCAGCGTTGGGTTCAGTGACTGATCCAAAGTTGGGAAATTGACTGGAATAATGTCAGGGCAGACTATTCTATTGTTATGCTTTAATTTTGCGCTGTCAACAGCAGTTAAGAAACAAGTTTATATCGCTTCAAATTAAAGCCAAAAAAGTTGTAAATAATATATGACAAAGTTATGAACTAGTATACCATAAAAGTTTAATGTGTTAGCCATTTTGTGTACATAAATATAAACAAAGTCTTTAAATCTATATGAGCCGTAGTTGATTTGAATGTTTACAAGAAATGAGGAAATATTTTGAAGTGTAGCTCTTTCGGTTCCAATTACTCATCACGAAATCATCAGCAGCAGCGCTAACGAAAGCTGCGATGACGTTATAGAGAGCTCTGATCATAGCCACACCAATCTAATCCATGTGGGTGTCCATTTTTACCAATTTTGGTAACAGGTCGACCATTAAATGATCAGTAATATTGATAAATTATGATGTATCGCTGGCAATAATTAGCATCATTTATGAACCGGTCAGTGATTACCTGCTTTGGTGGCACGGGGATCACCTAAACGACAATAGTCGCCCAGGGAGCAGTGAAAGCTGCGATTCTCCTCAACGGCGCTGGCATTTGGCAGGAACATGCTCAGCACGGCAATGTCCTCGTTATTGTCCTTGGCCTTCTTAATGCGATCGGCGCCAATCGTTTTGGTCTGCAGATGCAAACGCGACTTCATTCGCGAACTCAATACATCCACGTCGGTCATGTTGATTGATGTACAGCTGAACTAACTATTAAGCAGTGATTGTCGATATTTAAACAGCAGCAGCAACAGCAGCAGCAACATTAAAGTGGCAGCCACTGATTGGCAGTAACCTGGCCTAATAAGTCACGACTTGACTAACACTACTATTTACTTTGCAGAGAGAAGTTTAAGCTCAAGATGCCATCATCAATTGAATACAAGGCAACTGGGTCGGCCCCCAGCTCCATGATCGATGTTGAACTCATTTCGTTTTTTGGCTTAGGCGAAACCAGTCGAGATACAATCTGGTGCCCAGCACGCAAACGAATTCTATTATCTAAGTAGTAAGCACTGATCTCAATGAGTCTGTAAGTAATCTAACGAATTTGGCGACGTCGGGTCTCTCCTCAAAGCATTTGATGACATCACTATGCCCCGCCGTCCGAAAATAATTACTAGCTAAATAACAAGTTTCATTATAAGAATTGGCGAATGTTTATAAATAACACACACAGAGCAACAGGCCACAAAACAATAATGCCTTCATAAATCATTAAATAATTAACTTTTTGTGCAACAAAGAGAAAAACAAAAGTAGAAACCAAATAAATTGGTTAACAAATTTCATTGCGCCCGCGCTTCTTAATTGTGGCAGGAAATTGAAATATTGGCCACAGGAAATTCAGCTAGAATTATTTATATATGGGCAGGCAATTAGGTCCAAGAATGTTGGCCCAAACAATTGGAACTGAGAGTTTCGGATTACAAGATACCAATAACCGTGGCG
Source organism: Drosophila cognata (assembly GCA_035041535.1). NCBI lineage: Eukaryota > Metazoa > Arthropoda > Insecta > Diptera > Drosophilidae > Drosophila > Drosophila cognata. Next base: position 1,912,557 of record JAWNLC010000823.1, read on the forward strand.
CATTCATATGGCTTTCTCAGCATTTGCGGTCGGTTTGGCATAATTATAACAAATTGAGCTGGTGTTGGTGTTGTTGTTGTCGCCGCATGACAACTGCCAAAGAGATCGCCTACGAATTGCCTTTGACGCCCACAACAAATTACTGAGACGCCGCACAGCTGAGGTCAAGTGGAGAGATCGGAGGAGGCGACATTGAAAATCGCACAATTCGAACGCCAAAGTCAGGCGGCTGGGGAGTCAAATGTACGCACTGACAGCCAGATGTGATCTAAGTGAATGATTGATAGATTGCCGACTTGAGACAATGCTTATTACGTGGCATTAACTGAAGCAACAACTGCAAACAACAACACTCTCTGAAATGGAAAGTGCTCGACAACAGAGCGCGTTCTGCATTTTTAATGATCACTCCAAATTATTTGCAGTGATCAGCAAAAATAACAACAATAAAATAGTGCTCAGTTTCGAATTTCAATTGAATTACTGCAATTCGTTGACATTTTTCTAAAGGGTGTTTTTTTTTACTATTTTTTTAATGACTGTGGCGTGTTTTTGTGCGGCAACTCTGAATAAATTGTAATGCCAAAGTAAAATGTGTATAAAAAATGGAACCCATGTCAAAAAAAAACCCTAGGAAAATATTAGGAAACATTTGCCAGCAGCTTAAGCCAACTTTTTGTCAATATCACGATCTGACATCGTCTAAGCCAAGATATCAGAGATGTCTCTTTGTTTGTTTGTCAATTTGACCCGCCTGTGCAAATGTCAACGGCTGCAGGGCAGACAGCAAAAAATATATAAAAAATAAAACAACAGCCGTGTAGATTTATTAGTTTTGTCAGATTTGAGGGGAAATCAATAAAAGAGAAATTGAAGTTGATTGTTGTCGCTGTTGTTAGTGCTGTTTTATGGCTTGTCCCTGATAAATAAGCCAAGCGGCAAGACAAAAACAAAACCACACAAGACAAATGGCATTCGATTCATTTGCTTAACCGGGCACCAAGTGCTGCAAACAGATGCGGACTGCAGCTGAGCTGAGAAGAGACATTATCAAGAGCAGTCGAGCCCTACTTTTTTTCATGCTGTTTAATGTTTTCAATTAATCGCGTCGAGCTTTTCGTCATAATTTCAGTGTGATTTCATTTTGTTATTGATTTCGATTTCATTTCAATTGGCATTCAATTGCAGTGCCATCAATAATAAAAAATTAAAAAAGCAATACACAAAAAAGAAATGCAAACTCAAGTGGGCTAGTAGCTGGCTAAACGATTCCCTCGCGATTCCAACGCGATTCCAATGCGATTCCCCTGCCCGATGACGCGTTGCGTGCATATTCATGTTGGCTGCTTTTCATGTTTTCCATTTAGCTCTTTAAATGTGGCACACGTCGATGCTATCGCCACACATTTTAAATGCAGCCAAAAATACTAAAAAGCAGCTCAAATTGTTTCCGGTTTTGGGTATGCAATTTCTATCGAGCAATTCGAGCAGCTGCCTGTCTGGGCTCTTTAGCCATATTATTGTTTTTGTTGTTGTTGTTGTTGCCGTTGTTATTGCTGTTTCAGTTGATATGTGATATCGGTAAATGCAGAGGCGTTTAGCGAGAGCGCTGGACACCCATTAACCGTTGCATTTCTGGCTGGTAGATTGTGCAACACGCCAGTGTCAACTCTCAGCGTGTGGGCTAAATTAAAATGTCACAAAAACAATGCGCTTACGACTCCGTGTGATTTCAAATATTGCGCATACGCAACGCCTAACGCCTAACAACTGTTTTGTCTCAAACCAATTTTACGAGTGTGGCTGCCACATTGGGTGCTGCTGCTGCGGGTGCAGTTAATTGCCACTTTATACCGCTTGTTTACAAAAACATGTATAGAAATCTATATCTTTAAAGCAATGTCTTTGTTTATGGCATATGCGAAACGCTGCTGCACTAAACAAAATTTTTAAGTGCGGAAATACTTTTTAACTGTGAAGATAAATTGAATACACAGCTGCCTCTGTTTACAGCAGTTGATATCAAACATGCAACACGTTGCTTTCGGCACGTTATTCAAATATTCGAATCGATTAGGATTTACATCCGCGGCACTTGCCAAGCGCTCTGAAAGCCGTTTTGAGACTGAGAACAGCCGACAATAACAAAAACCCGCAACGTAAACAAAATACAGCTAAACGCAGAGGTGAGGTGAATTTAACGTTCAATCGAACGAGTTGAGTTTGCGTTGAATTTGAGTTGAATTTGAGTTGAATTGAGTTGCGTTCAGTTTGAGTGAGATTGCCTGGACCGAGATACAAAGATCGTCTTGTTAAACATGGCATAAGAGACATAACAAGGCAGGCAAGGTGCCATTTAGGCTCTTCATGCAATTATGAACTGGTTGCCCAAACGGACTGACTGACTGTCCAAGAGGCTAACCGACTAGCCGATTGACTGACTGGCTGCTTATGTTTTATGCAGATGCTTTCGAGTTGTTAAACGTTGCAAGTCAAGTTTGTCGTCGATGCTGTTCCGCTTTTGACATTGCCACGCAGCCAGGGCGTTAAGGTGAGCAGCAGTCAGTTGAGTTGGGGCTGTGGGATGCTGCATAATTGTCAAGCATCTTGCTTTGCATATTGGGGAAACGCCATATGGAAATGCGATATGGAAATGTCAACAAAACACTTTCAACAGATAATACGCCCAGTGGCCAAGTCACTTGACGTGACGTGATGTGAAAATTGTAACAACGTTTACTTAATAAATTGTCAGTCGCTTATGGTTAGACATATAGCCCTAAAGGCCTTTCTCTATATGGCAATACGAATCGTGTTGCGTTATTTGATTAATTGCCGCCGTGGACGGAAATGTTTCAAGACACTCGTTGGCAGTTTAGATCTGTGTGGGATTTCGACTGGGCTACCAGTGAATAAATCAATTGGACTGCAATAAAATGGTTTAGTACACATCGATTGGCTTTTTATCAGCAATCAATTAAGCAATTAAGCAATTAACGACAAAATGACTTCAAGTGGAAGAAGTTGCACAGCGTCTGGAGTGCAATTGCAAAGAGCTAAGTGGATGCAATGCCCTCGTGAGATGCCAATTAAAACAGACTCAATGCGATACTCAATACAGCATTTGCTGAGTATTCAACCATATAACTGAGGAAATGAAGATGAGGCAAATTATTAAACATTAATTTTACAACTTAATTATAAACTAGACGCATTCTCTCTACTTATTTGTTAGTCAGTTTGACTAATAGATCCTTTTCTACTTGTGACAAGTTTGGTTCTGCTTAATTTGATAGGATAGTTCTAAAGAATAGGCCGCAAAAAAAAAAACAATAGCTACATATATGAAACCCATTAATTTAATTCCACACGCTTATCAGGGAACTTTAATAATAATATTTCAGCCAGCTGTTGGTAAAGCAAGCAATTTAAAAGACACAAATCATACCACAGCCAACACAAAAAGTGTGTTAAAAGAAAACAAGTTTCATTCCCAAAAAAAAAAAATCGATGCGTAGCATCAGAGTATTAATAAATAAATTCTGATGAGTCAGAGTCTAATTTGATAGACGACTGCGCCAGAATATGAATCCATGTTGTGTTCGTTTGGATCGCAATTTGTTGGCCATTCGCCTGAATTAACATAGATGACATAGATGATTTGGGAAGGCGTTGTCGCCGCCAAGATAGATAGATGCTATAATTCCCGACAATTTATGTGGTTTTGTGGAGGCGTGTTGATGTAAGCAAACTGTGGTCAAAGAGTCGACAATTAAAAGGCTAGTGTTTTGACAAGAAAATTAGCAAATTAACAACAACGAAATATATTTGATTAGACAATTAGTTAATGCCTGAATTGGCAATGTAAATGACACTTGTCAGCTTTGGCTTTGGCTGACAACCCACCATTGGCAAACAGAAGCCTAAGTAAGCACGAGTGTGCCTGAATCTATTCGAATATTCAAATAACACTCCGATTGCCACTCAGGCGTGTGGGATGCGTTTGGCTGACATTGATGATGTTAACTGCAACTTATTTATTTCCCTCGTAATTGGCAATGTCAACGTGTACTATCAAAAACAACAATCACCGCTTTTGGTAATGCCTTCAATTGCGGCTAATAACCGGCCACTTTCCGCGTTGTCAACGAATGTGTCACGGCCAAATTTGGAGTGTGCTCAAAACACTTCATTGATATGAGAATCGTCGTGCTTATCTCTGATAAATGTATCACCTAAAAGCAGCTGCATCAGCAGCAGCAGCAGCAGCAGCAGCCGAAGTCGAATTGTGCTTTATTTATTTAAACTAAGTTGTATTTGTACAACGCTCCAATTGAGAACAACACACTTTGGAGCGGTTGTCACAATTTACAGCTTTTGTTTAGCCCCCAACAATGTCGTCCACCTGTGGGTTCAGGGCCTGGGCCACAGCTGCTTCTGGCCAGGTCTGATCTGACTTTTACTCCCCATCTGGTTTTTTGTTTTGGATTTTGTTGGGCTCTGCGTGGGCCGATCGAGCTGCCTGCCAGTTCGTCTGCCTAATTGTGGTGACAATGAACTTGCTGCCGCGAACTGACGTCCAGCGACTCACTGCGACGGATGTCTCAAGCATCTGAGGCAGTAACTCAAGCAGCGGCGCAAACAACAAACTTGGAACACAAAAAGTGCTCGTAACTCGCAAATTGCAGCTATGGCAACGTGTAATGAAAACAGATATCGCGCATTTATTTACGTGCCAAGCCAGAAAACTGGGCCCCAGGCACTCACTGGACGTTGCATGCGCTCAACTGTAGCAAGTTCATTAGTTGAGAGCGAACACAAGATGTAGAGACTATGAATATACCCTGTAGTCAGTTAAAAAAGCAGAAATAAAACATTGAATAAGCATTTTCACCTTTATACCAAACTAGTTTACAAATTCAATGAAAAGAAACAAAAAAGTATAAATAATATTGAAGTCTTAAGTACAGGTCATTTAACTAATGCCAGTATTCGTTTACATTCACTTAAATAGCTATACCCTAACATTTGCAACATTTTATAGGGCATTTGCCAGTTATTTTTGTTTATATGGCAGTGCACATTGGAGATTTATGGAATGTGTCGCTTGTTGGCAACAAATTGCCCTGCGAGTGCAATTAATGTGACATAGTATTAAGCACACACACACAAAAAGTGCCATCGCGCCCAGTTCCCCCTCCCCATTAACTGCCACCCACTGGATTGGCAACCGGTTGCTGGTCGCATCACTTGAATTTGTTAATTTTCAAATACCGCCCCAAAGTATGCTACAGTTAGATAGATGAATAGATGATATTTACCTGCACGAAAGACTTCGCCGCAGCCATCGCAACGGGATGCAAACTGCGAATCGTAGCAGTTGCCACAGTAGATCTTATCGGCCTTGGCCCCAAACTGCTTGTCGACCAGATTCAGATTGCATTTGAAGCAGAGGAAACAGGCCTCGTGCCAGTGTTTGTCTTTGTAGGATAGATCCTGTGAATTAAATTTCAATTGTTGTCTATTAAACTGAGATTATGTAGTGAAATGAAGTTGTGTGCGATTAGCTTTAATTTTTGTTTGTTTTAATACTAAAAAGAAATCTCCAATAGATGTGTCTGGGTTGAATTTTGAGCCATGTGCGCTTGGAGTTGAATTTTCAACTTGTTCAAATCTGAGACGATTCCCATAAGTAAAATCTTGTTTGTCTTGGTTTGGCCTATAGAATAATACTGCCTTTACATCTAGAACGCGGTTTCGATTCTTGCAAATGTTCTAACTCAAATAATTCACTCGGGGGCGAATCCATAACATCGACTAAGCCGAAACGATTTACATAAGCCAAGGCTGAAGATTAATGAATCGTTATTTTAGGTCGAAATTCTACACAAATCTTTTTTGAAGCAATTACTTTCTTAATTAAAAATCGTGCTCCCATTAAATTAAGAAAAAGTTTTGCAAACTCACCTTCGAGTCGATGCCAATGATCTTGTTGCACTCCTCGCACGTATTGGCAAACACATTCTCGTAGCACTTGATGCAATAGGGATGATCATCCCGGATGACGTAACGCTGTCCGGTGAGGCTCTCATCGCACTGCCAGCAGCAGAAGTGGCCCGAATGCCAATCCTTGTCCATGGCCTTTGTGTACTCGCCACTGAAAATTAACTGCAAGCAAACAGAGCGAAACAGAAACAACCCGATGTAGGCGTATACAAAACAGAATTTGGGGAACTAGATCAAACAAATCAAGTATTGATTTATCATCGATGGATTTAAAGTGTTTGGATATAAATTTGTTTCCAATTTGCGTGTGGGGCAGTGTAAATGTGTTGTTGTTGTTGTTCTTGTTGTATCTCGAGCAGTATATATTTATTTTGGTATATAGTATGTTCGTGTTTCTGTTTGGCACTACTCATTAGTGTATATGTATGTATGCACTACTTTTGGACAGTTTTCCAGTTTTGAGTTTTCATTTTTGTTTTGAGTTTTCAGTTTTTGAGTTGTGTGATCTGTTTATTTGTTTGGATTGTAGTTTGTTTAATAGTTTGTGCTGTTGTATAGTGTTTTATGCAGTATTTTTGTTGTGTACATTAATAGACAACGACAGCTTTATGTGGGTACCTTTTAGTAAACAGTTTTGCCGAGGAAAGAAGGTAGTAAACGTGTCGTTTTGTACAAGTTCGAGATATATATATGCGAGTACTTTGGATAGTTTTTGCTTGTGATCGATTTTATTTTGTGAGCGAATTGAGTATTTTATCGGAATGTGCATGTGAGTATTTGAATTAACTGAATTTGAATTTAGTCTTTTGAATGAAAGTATATAGAACGAGTATATACAATACATATACAGAGAGCAGAGCTACACGGCCATACTGACAAAAACAAAAAGACATTTCATCCATCCAAAATACCAAAAAATAGAATAAAAAAAATACCAAGTCATGTAAAATGACGCGTACAATGGAACAAAGAAAAACCCAACAAGTTCCCATTAATTGGTGCTTGCAATTTGGTATTTTTGAAGGAGCCGCGAACTGACACAAAACGAATCCCACACGTAACACGTTTCACCTACCCCCTTTCCTCGTTGGTGGCATCCACCTCGCTGATTTGCACTTCAGACTCGCGACGCTTCGATGTCTTCTTGACCTTCTTCGTTTTCTTGACTTCCGTCATCGTTTGCATAATTTCCACGTCCGCCATTTTGTGCCACGCGCGCCCGCTCCCCAAAAGAATCTAGCAAACAGAGCAACTTGCACTCCAATGACCGACTGAACTTTCTAAAAATGATTTGAGCTACTCGTCTCAAAATTCGTTTTTCTTCTTTTCTTTTTTTTTGCTGCCGAACTGCCGAAATTTTCGCGTAGCGTTTTGAGCCTTCCCGAGTCGAGATGCCAACTGGCGCGTATGTTTCACAGAATATTCGAAATCATTTCAAAAATCTCGCTGCTCGTGCCTCGATGCGTGTATCTAGTTTCGCCCCCAGAGACAAGTGTAAAAATAAAATCTCGGCGAGCGACGTTGAGAGCCAGCGAGCGTTGCGTCTACAAATTGAGCGCAGCAAAGAGAGCAAATCGCACACACAGAGAGTGACAGAGTGGGAGAGAGAGAGAGAGAGAGACAGAGCAAGAGAGTGATGGAGGGAGAGATCGTGTCTAGTCTGATCTCTCTCTCTGTCTCTCTTTGCTGAGTTTTATGTTCCATGTGCAATACAAATTAGCCTAGACAATGGCCAGGAATGCCAATCATTAACAGCATTATTGAATCTCAAATGCAACGTCAAATTTGCAATTTCAACTGTAATTTTCTGTGCACAAAAATCTATAAATATTTCAATTAGATTCAGGTGCCAACAAAATCTGTGTGTTTGTGTGTATGTGTGTGTGTGTTGGGCACACACCTGCAACAGCTGCCGTCTGTTTCACGTCATTTACTCGCACATATGCATACGCAAAAAAAAAGAGATTGAAATTATAATTTTCGGACATGATTTGGTTCCTTTGTTGTTGCCCTGGCGCTTGTGCACACGACACACAAATCTAAGATATACACACACACTCACACACACACAGACTCACTTACACACACTCACAAAACATAAACACACACACTTTGGGCATTTCGCTCATTTTGTTGACGCTCCCAAAGCATTAAAAAATTCCTTCAAATTTTGGATCTAGCTCTGTTCCCGCTATCTTGCAGCAGACAGTTTTCATGCAACGTCGTTCCATATAGATTTTTAATTGATCGTTCAGATGAAATCAGCAGCGTGGGTCGTATACATGATTAATATGGGTTTTATTATATTACAACGTTTTGGCACAGCGAGCGAACGTTTAAATTCCACTGGAAATTACAAAATTGCAAACAGTTGCTGCAAATCCCACTGAAACCATTTCTTTGAATGTAACTTAACTTTTGTCTATGATTCTGTTATACATATAATTCTGATCTGCATTAATGCAAACTTCTGGCCCATTCCCAAATGGTCATTCAATTTTCAATTATAATTAGCTCATTAATGCAAAACAATTTGTTTCAGCATTTCACAATTTTACAGCGCACAAGTTTTGTGACACCAAAGGACAAGTGTCCAAGGTAAATAGTATTGGCGATCAAGTCGAGCATAATATGCAGATTCAAATGCATCGATGACATTTTAAAATCAACAAATTTGCAGATCTAGAGAATGCCAAAAATTATGAATATATATTAATTACTTTAAAATAAAACAAAAATAATATTTCGTATTTAAATATTGGGAAAAGTCGACCATTTTGACTTGTACAAATATGAAATCCCATTCGGGATCAAAACTGTAGAGATATATTTGTGTTATCTGCTCGACTTTCCCGATTTCCGTGATAAGCTCAGTTATAAAGTAAACATTTTTGCTCAAAATATACTGCGAATATCGCATGAAATGTGAATTACAATTTATGCATACAATAAAATGCGATATTCTCGATTGAGTCCATGTGAATCAGCACATAAATATAATGTAGTACAAAATGCATATAGAATTGCTGCTATTATTGCAACAGACGGTGCAGACAACCGACAAAAAAAGCCAAAAAAACAAAAAAAAAAAAGAAAGAAAAGAAACAACAACAAAAACAAGTGCAAGAGCAATGGAGCAGAGTGTAATGCAATCTTGGATGTTTGTCTATAAATAGATGCGATTCGCGAATCTTTGATAAAAGTTTTGCGTGCTTTGAGTTGTTGAGTGAGTGAGTGCGCCGCGTTCAACATTCGGCGGCATCGGGGCGTTAATTGGGTCATAAATTTATATTTTAGTTTCCAGCTTATTTTTATAATTTCTTGTTTATTGGGCGAAAGAAAAGCGGCAACAGCCGATGGTTTCAACCCATGGAAACTATGTTTAGTCTGTGTGTATTTTTTAAGTATTTAAAAATACATTTCACACATCAATGAATAAAGGGGATAAAAGTGAAGGGCATTTAAACTGCGTCACTGAATAATGGCCATGAGTTCAAGTTGAAGATCGATATGCTAATCAAAACACACAAAAAAGGAACAGCTGATTTCATTTCTGAGAGAGCCTTAATTGGCATTTAGTTTTATAAATAGAAGATTGGCCATTAAATGACATTTAGCAGTTTTCTTGCACGCGGCACAAAACATCATTAAATTTGGCCGAGTCTTCGAAGGTGAATCGAAAGGGTTGTGGCAAGAGAGCAAGCCAAATAACGCATACGCCAGCCGACGATCGTAAAACACAGATTCACGTCAATAAAAAACATGGATGAGGCATCTCTGTGTTTATGGGAAATGAAAAATGTGAAAAACCAGTCAACAACAACAAAGCTCAAATGGAAAGGTGTTTCATTTTAGTGGCACAGCTAAGGCAAAATATTTTGCCAGCCTTTTCCACTGAATTTTTAAATTATTGAAGCCAATTTTTTTGCTGGCCATCACAAAAATATGTAAAATATTTATATGTACATAGTACAAATGTATGCATGCGAAAGATAAATAAAGCGAACAAGTACAAATTACTCAAACGGAATAGCCAGCCAACGGATTCTCGCACTTCCACAAATATTAGCAAATTATTGAGCTAATGAGCTAAGTCATTCTAAAATCGTATACATATCGCATATACCCGTTTAGGTGTTCGGTGTAGGTATAGAAAAAATATTAAATGAAAAAATGCGCCAAGTTTTAAGTGCGCCAAGCGTTTGCCCCGTAGGAAAAATGAATTCATGTCAAAGACAAGCTATTGAATAAGACTTTTTGGCAACGAATTTCGCATGTTTTCTTTGCTGTACGAGAACCATACGTACAATGAAATATATATTATTTTTGGATACGTACATCCAAATGCCATTACGCAATGGACTTTTTTCGGAACAACATAAGACAAGGCACAAAGGCCCTGCGCTCATTGCACAAACATCCAATAACAAAAATACAACAGCAACAAAAATATAAATATACAATAAAAAAAGACCCCCCAGGCCCAAAGTGCTGGCAGAGTGAGCTGCGTAAACAAATCACCCAAGTGACATACTTTCCTGTTTGTTGTCATAAATATTTTAGCGCGAAACGTTCACTCACATTTAACAAAGCATTCTTTATTTCATGTTTGATTTCTGATTATTTGGCAACAGTTTTCAGTTGGTGGCCCCCGCGCTTAATTTGACAAAGGATATGACACTAGAAAGCTGACAGCATTATTTCAGCAAGCACAAAGATGATTTAATTGGTTGACTTTGTATCAAAGCAAATTCTTCTTTCAGCAAATAATTAATATTAAATGATATTCCAAAGATTGATGCATGCTTTCAGGCGCAAACTGTTGCAGGCTTTTGGGGTTTGTTTTGCAGAAATTTGGCAACAAATAAATACTTGATAAGTTGATGAATAATATAAATAAAAATATAAAAAGTAGCCCAAATAGAATCTTATAAATATTCTCCCTTTCAATTGCGATTGCATCTCAAAAGATATATAAAATAAAATTCTTAATTTTTATACTTAACTTTTAATTTACAGACACACAGCTTTTAATACCAAACTTAAGTTTTATGTCTATATGTTGAATTGTATCTATATGTATGTCATTTATAACCCCACCGGCATCAAGAGTATTATGGGCACTTATAAAACTCTTCGCAACATGACAGTTTAAGCAATTTTGTGGCCGAATGACAAGAGCATTAAAAGAAAACCATCAAATGTCTTTTGTCCTACCTCCTCCACAAACACAGACGAGCTGCAAACGATGACATCATGCGACTGAAATGAGCCAAATTGCAAATTGGGCCATGCAAATGCTATATATTATACATATATATATATATATATATATATGTATATGTAGTGTATATGGCCAATTGTCTCTGGCTTCTGAATGAATGTCAGTGCACTTGGCGCAAGCACTGGGCCATTTGGATAGCGAAATGATCTCAATGCTAGGGCATTTTTTTTGCAGATTCAAATAGAAAATTATGCGAATCGTTTTGGGGAATATTTTTAGAAGCATCAGTTTGGAATAGAACATTGCGTCAGATGCAGTTTGGCAGAATGAAGTGATTACAACTTTTTGAATGTGTATCATCATATTTATATATATATATATAGATATTCATATTTATTCTCAGCAGTTATAAAGGAGTCGACAACAAATAAACTAACAGTTAAATAAAATAAGCTTCAAACAGTAAAAATAGTCCACATTATCATTCGATATAGACGAGTATCGTTTCGTGTAGCGTTTCTGGGTCTGGTCGTTAGTATAATACAGTGTGTGATGATCCTAAGTAGCCTCAGTGCATATCTGGAACTGGAACTAGAACTGGAACTGGGTGCAAAGATTGGGTGAATGCACGATTTTTGGGGTTTATGAACATGTCTATAAGAAATAAATAAATATTTAAATCAAATATGTAAATCATTCATTTGGCAAGCCTAGAAAAGCGGATAGAAATTGGCATCCTTGAGTATGTCAAAGGTGTCCACAACGGAACGCGCTGGCGTAGTAACAGCTGTAGCTTCAGCATGGTTAGTAGCTAGGTTGGGGATGGCGGGCGGCTCTTCGAAGGATGAGGCGGGGGTCAAGCATAAGCTGTGCCCAGCACTTAGGCTGGACAGGAAATTCTGCTGCGTTGAGGCTGGCGTTAGATTCGTGGAAGCCGACACCGAAATCGGAGCAATTTTGGCAAGTGCCTCGGCAAGCGCCTCATCGATGGTCTGCTCAGCTGCCTGGACTTGGCTCTGCTCCTTGGTGGTGTCCTTGAGGGATTTCTTGCGTTTCTTGGTCTTCTTTTTTAATGCAGCCTCGTCGGGTGTTTCGAATTCCGCAATGCCCTCCAGTGTGCTCTCAGCCACAAGAGCAATGCTGCTGCGTGGCGAGAAGAGACCGCCTCCTCCATTGGGCTCCTCGTTGGCGGAGCCGCTCTTGGAGCTGCGTCGCGAACGCACTTTGCGTTTGGTTGTTTCCAATGCGGTGTCCACTTCATCTCTGGCTGCGGAGCCGCGTCGATTGTACTCCTGATTATCGGAGTCGTTGTCATCGTGCAACTCTTCCTCCGTTTTGGAGCCCTTGCGCATCTTCTTCTTGCTCTTCTTCTTTTTTGGCTTCTCGCCGGCTGCTTCTCTAATGGGCGCCTGGTTCGGCAATTCAGTTTCTGCAACATCTTCGGCATTCTCCGGCTGTGGCAACGTTTCCTCGGGCACATCGGATAGCAAGTCATGGTCTGGACTACGACTGAAGAGAGTGATGCTCTCGCCACCAAAACTATAGCGACGCGGGTCCAGTTGACCAACTGCCACACTTTCGTATTGCTCTAGCTCCTGATCCTGCTCCTGCTCCTGATCCTGCTCCAGCTCCAGCTGCTGTTCCACCTGTTCGGACAGCTCTTCGGGTGGACTTGGCTCCGAGCTAACCAGCAGTGCTTGCTGTGGCTCATTGTCATCCAGCTTGAAGTTCTTTCGCCAATTGTATTCACGTTTGGGCTTGTAGTTCAGATCCACTTCGATGTCATCCTCCACAACTGCCGCCTGCAGCTGCGGACTGTAGCCATAACGTGTGCGCAGGCGGGTGGATTGACGAGCAGCTACATGAGCATCGCCCAGATAACGCATTCCTGCATCCCGACGCTCACTTTCGATCAGTCCGAGTGACATGTCAATTTCCCTGTGCCGGCTGCTCTCCTCGTGCCGGTCGAGCTCTCTGGTCTTTGCCCACAGCGCATAACGTTCGCTATCCGAACTGGATTTCTCCTTATCGGATTCACTTTGATAAGCATTATCACCCGGCAACTGTTCCTGCACCATTGTCTCGTAGTCTCTTAGAATGCCCGATTGTTTGCGATTCTTGACCGCATCGTTGTAGATCTGTTCAATGTAGGCATCCGGATCGGAGTAGGCACCGCCCACAGCACCATCATCGATGTTGTAGTCCGCATAGTCCTCCACATTATCGATTTCCTCCCAATCATTGGCCCCCCGATTCGCATAGCGATCTGCATTGCGTTCGGCCTCCTCGCACTCAGATGTATCGTGATGGGATTCATCTGTCGGCTGGGTGCGCTCATTGTTATCCGAGATGCCCTCATCCAGCTCAAACTCGTACTCATTATCCTCATCATCGTCTATTTCCACCACAGTCTGTCGTTCGTCGTCGCTGTCATTGCTGCTGAATTCCTCGTTTCCCTGGCACTCCTTAAGGATATCATAATTATAGATGGCACTCGTCTCATCAAATTCCGCAGCCTCTGCCTCTGCGGCGAGCACAGCATGAGCCCAGGAGCGCTCCTCCGTTTCGTACTCGGATTTATTGGGCAGCTCACCAAAGTTCAGCTCCAAACTGGCCAAGTCATGCGTATAGAAATCCTCCTTAAGCCAAGTTCTTTTGCCCGTCAGCGAACGCACCTCAATCTGTGATATGTAGATGCACTCACTGCTGGGATACTCCTCGACCGGCTGCTCCTGGGCCAGTGAATAGCGTCTAAAATGATGATATTCATCGGGTTCCATTTCGTCATACGGCTCCAGGGGCTGTATGATTGCCGAATCCGAGGCACGTCGCTCACCCAAAAAGTCAGCATTCAGATAGCGTGAGAAGTTCTGGAAGTTGCCACTTGAGGCAGCTAACTGATCTAGCAGCTGATCCTGTTGGTCCCGCTTGGCTGCCTCCGCATCAATATTCCGCAAAGCTGGAGCATCCCCCTCATCTCGCACCGGGGAGCGACTCTGACTGCGGGAGCGTTGAAATTCCGCTGTCCGATGTCGCAGATCATCCAATTTCTCGTCCTTCATAATTGATTGCTGTATTTCAGACGTGGAGCTCGATTTTGGCTTGGCACCCAGACGTTTCTCATCCTCGACGCCGACGCTGGCATCTACCAGCGAAAACAAAATAGCTGCCTGCATTTCACGCTGCGCCGCTGCCTGCTCCCGGGCCACACTCAAGTCCAGGGAGGGCGATGGACTGTGCGAGCGTCGAAACTGAGCGTTCTCCCGCCGCAGCTGCTCGAACTCAGGTCCCAGATCCAGGTCCATGGATTCACCCACGTAAGTGGAGCGCTTAAAGCCGCTCACTAACAACTCACTCCTCAATTCACGAGCTGCTTCGGAGAAGGTGCGTTCGTAATCTTGAGCATATTCCTCTTCCTCCACACGCAGCTCGATCTCCTCGCTGGCAATTTGAAGCTGATGCAGTGCCTCCAAGTCAAATTCATGTTGTTTGGCCAGCACACTCTCCAGCGCCTCGCTACTCTTGCGCAATGTTCGCTGTTCGCTGCCCTCCAAATTGAGCAGCAGTTGGAAATCATCAACAGACTCGGAATCAACGTGGGTCGGCGATGGGGAGCGGGAGGGTGAACGGGAACGCATATCGCGACTGCTTTCGGGTCGCTCGTAAACATTCTCCACAATGGCTTCCCTCGGCTCTGGTTCAGGCGTTGTGGCCCTTTGGATCCGCTCGAATAACTCATCATTTTGTGCAATTAGCTTCTCGCGACGCTTCTGTAGGCTGAGCTCCAGATTGGCAGCTGTGGGCAGAGGGGATCGGGAACGGGAACGCGAATGGGAGCGACAGCGATTCAAGCGCAGCTGTTCAACTAGTCTGGCCACAGATTCTGGAGTTGGCTCCGGCTCCTGCTCCTCTGGCTCTTCAATAGTCTCAATCGATATAGTGGGCATGGGCAGCGGGGTGATTGTAATTTGAGGAGCAGTAACAGTTAAGGCTGAACTTGAAGGATCTTCATTAAGTGACGTTATTGTTATCATTAAATCGGGAACTGCTGCAGGCGAAGCTAAATCTACCCTCAAAGGCTCCTCTCCCTTGGGGGAAAGTGCCAGCATTGAATCGGGAACAGTTGCAGGTGAAGCATTCTCCTTTTGGGGATCCGGTGTAGTTCTTGCTACTGGCGAACTAGAACCACTTCTTAAAAGTTCGTATTCCTGCTGCTCATCTTTCAGTTTCTCGAAGAGCTCATCGTTTTGTCGGATGCGCTTCAGACGCCGTGTCTCCAGGCTGCGAGCGATATTATCAGCGGTGGGTAAGGGAGAGCGAGAACGGGACCGACCCGGGGATTGGGAGCCTGAAATACGTTCGGCGCGCAATTGCTCGACAAACAAACGCATCTCCTCTCGGGTGGGAATGGGTTCGTTGGGATTGGGATCGATTGGTTCGTCAGCCATTGAATTGATTTCGATAACAGGCTGGGGCAGAGTTGTGTTCGTTTCGATATCAGTTTGCTGGGCATCAGCGAAACCATTAGTTTCCACATCCATGGGACTACTGTGATCCACCAACTGTTCCTTCTCCAGCTCACTGTTGGTTCCAGGCGGTATTGGGGATCGAGTCTCATAGATCATGGCAACAACTTGGTTACTGCCATCCTTAGCATCGTCTGCAACATTTTGCAGCTGCAGTTCTTGCGATTGGTTCTCGTCTCCATTCATGGTGGACTCCAGCATTTGCAGAACCTGTTCGCAGTTCAGTTCACCAGCGATTGGACCCTCCTGACTGTCATCGAAGACTTCCAGCGTGCGCTCCCCGTCCTTATCCATGCAATTGCCCACGTTCTTCGGCTGCGGCGACGAATTGCGCGATGAGTTGCGTGATCTCGATCGATTTGCAGATGCCGAAAAATCGTAGAAATCGCTGAGACCTTCCATGATTAGGCCGTACTCATCTCGCCAGGGAGCCGTATCCGGCTGTTGGACAGAGATGCTGGGCAACTGACTGCTGGTTGGTTGACTGGCTGCCTCGGATTCTCGCCAACGCTCCTCATAGTGATCGATCTCATCGATGCGCGGACTGCGACGCAAGCCGGGTGAACCGCGCTGGGACTGCTCCTCCGTCGCTTGGGAGGTTTGCAGCTTCAAAAGCAAAGGAACAGCAAGCAGAAGCGGGGGCAGGGGTTAAAGCAGAAGCCAGTTGGCATATGAAAGGCAAAGTAGAAAGCGGTTAAAGCATTTCTTTTTTTTTTGGGATAGATTAGCGCAGGGATTCCGACTTGCTCGAGGATTTCACTTACATTGGATTTTATGTCGCTGCGGCTTGAATCCGTTGCTTTCGTGGAGCTCTCTGTGCTGTTCTTGTCCTGGAGCATCAATTGTGTATGATTAAAAGCGCTCACACAGCATATTTCACTCAGCACTTACCACTTGTTCCTCCTTGGAGCGCTGCTGCCGCAAGGAGTGGGCTGCCTCTTCATTTTGTGCGTCTGTCGCTTCCTCGAACGAGGAAGCTTTCGGCTTGTCCATGTGCACCACTTCTTCGCCAGATGCTCTCTTCTCCGGCCCGAGTTCCTCCTCTTCAATGGACAGGGCTTTCTCGCGCTTCCAAAACTCTGTGTTCTTGTAGTGCTCCGGAGCGCCCTCGCCCCAGGGATTTGCGCTCTCCTCACCAAGCATTTCCAGTGCAGCACTCGGATCAGTTGGGGGCTTTACATCCTTGGCGGGACTACGTTTGTGCCGTCTCTGTGACTTAACACGCAGCGTTGGCTCTGAGCTGTACTTGATGGGATTGTAGTCCTCCTTGTCGCCATGTCGCAATTCCTCCTCCTCCAGCGATGTGAACATCTTGAGCTCCTCGTCGCGTGAGGCACGCGATTCGCGCGATGAATTCGAACTGCCGCTCGAGCGTCGCTTCTTGAAGGCGCGTCGGCGACCCGAGCCATCCTCTCGCACCAGCGGACGACTCTTGATGCCGTCGAGGGAGCGCAAGTAATCCTCGGTGTACTGTACATCGGGGACATTGTCTTCACCCTCGGGCTCCTGGCGTTGCTCCTCGGAGGCCTGTGTGCTAAATGATGACTGCTGCGTGGACATCGGTTCCACGGAGGAGCCCTCATCAGATACTCCGGGAAACGTGAGCGTCTTGGAACGCGTATAGGGTTCCTCACCAGCACCGCTGGTTTGGCCAAACTGCGTCTTGACTCGCTGCACTATTATCGGCTCATCGATGGGTGGCTCCTCGTAGCGAGGTGGCAAAATCTTCTTAGTGCACAGCTCCTCCTCAACGGGCACGGCACCGGCATAATATGCGTCCTCCTGCTCTCTCTGTGCCTGCAGCAGGCGCTGTTGCATCATTACCATCTCCTCCTCGGCCTCCATAAAGAGGCGGGCATTCTCCTCGATTGACCTTTGTTTCTTCTCCATGGCCGCTTTGCTGGCTGCCATTCGTTGGCTCTGCTCCAGAATGATGGCCTCCTCTTCGAGCTCACTTTCGGTGGCGCTCAATTTGCGGTCTCGCTCAGCGGCCAAAAGTCGCTCCACAATCTCTGCATCGCGCTTGGCCTGCTCCTCCTCGTTCTGGAACAGGATGCGTTCCGCTTCAATGTCAGCTTCTTCGTATTCGCTTTGACGTTGCGTTTCTTCACGTTCTGCTTCTGCCTCCTGCAGTTTTCTCTCATTCTCCTCTAGTTCGCGTTGCTCATCTGCCTCAGCCAATTCTCTTTTGCGTTGCGCTTCCACCCGTTCTGCTTCTGCCTCTCTCAGTTGTTTCTCATTCTCTTCGAGTTCGCGTTGCAGTTGTCTCTCATTTTCCTCCAGCTCTGCTTCACGCTGTTTTTCCGCCTCAAATAATTTTCGCTCATTTTCTTGACGTTCTCGTTGTTGTTGTTCGGCTTCTCGCATTCTTCTTTCATTCTCCTCCCTTTGCTTTTCGGCCTCAATCAGCTTTTGCTCATTTTCTTGTCGTTCGCGTTGTTGTTGTTCTGCTTCTTGCATTCTTCTTTCATTCTCCTCCCTTTGCTTTTCGGCCTCAATCAGCTTTTGCTCATTTTCTTGTCGTTCGCGTTGTTGTTGTTCTGCTTCTTGCATTCTTCTTTCATTTTCCTCCCTTTGCTGTTCGGCCTCAATCAGCTTTCGTTCATTCTCTTGTCGTTCGCGATGTTGTTGTTCGGCTTCCTGCATTCTTCTTTCATTCTCCTCCCTTTGCTTTTCGGCCTCAATCAGCTTTCGCTCATTCTCTTGACGTTCCTCATTTTCCTCACGTTCTCGTTGCGCCGCTTCGCGTTGTTTTTCCGCATCGATGAGCTTTTGTGCGCTTTCCGCCGCCGCCCGCTCCTGGGCGGCATTCCTGCGCTCCTCGGCCAATTTGTGCTCGGCCTCCGCCAGCTGCTTGCGCGTTTCCTCCTCGATGTGCCGCTGTCGCTCCAGCTCCGCGGCCAATGCTGCCCTCTTCGCCTCCGGCGACTCCACACGGAAACCGTTGCTGTAGAGAACACCATCCTGCATGACATTTGTGCCGAAAGCTGCTTCTCGCCCGGCCGCCTCCGCTAATTCCTTGTCCAGACGATCGCGTAGGCGTGGCAACTCGTCTGCATCGGCATTCTCATTACTACACGGATGCCGGCACGTCCAGTGGTACAGTTGGCGGGCCACAAAGGCAAACTCCAGGGCGCCCAGATAGCCAATGATGAGCGAGAAGATGAGCTCACCGACATCGGTCAGCGCCTGGTCAGCAGCCATTCTCGTCCGCTTGCGTAATGCGTCCGAGCAATGCCAGCGATGCAATGGCTCTGGTCTTCAACGATCGATGAGAGTGTGCGAGTGTGTTTATTATATAAAATTCACCACACGCACCAACGGAAACACTCACTGACACTCACTGGCACTCACTGAAGCACTCACTCTCGCTGCAAAAACTGATTAGGTAATTAAATTAAGATTTTCGACTGTCGAAAATTGTGCGAATTATTTGTATTGAGTGAGAAAAATTCAAAAAAAATGCATAATATATGCAAAACAAAATTTGAAGGAATATTTTTATATTTCACATATATATTTTCAACAATTTTCACTTTTCACTTTTTTTTTTTTTCTTTTTGGGAGCAGCCGCCCGGGCAGCGAGTTGCAGCGCGTTGCAGTCGGCGCCAGTTGTTGCCAGTTAATCGATCGTCTTGCAACTGATTAATGCGACCAGCTAAGGGCCGAGCGCACTCAAGTGAATCACACGGCCAAAACAATTGCAACAAGCAGAGGCGCTAATTGGGTGACACTCAGCGGTGGCGGAGGAGGAGTAGAAGAAGGAGGTGGAGTAGACGGAGCTGATTGGTATTTTTTTTGGCAACGAATTGGCAATCGGAATTAGCCAAGCGGACGAAAAGTGTTTCTAATCAGCATGCCATTTAAATTGCGAGTGATTTTCAAATCAACTGATATATTCAACACACGGGCCAGCAATGAATAAATACTTATACTCACATCTATTCACACATTAGCACTATAGACTGACTATATATTATATATACATACATATACAAATATTTCTATCTCATATTCTGTTTTCTTGGCATTTTCGCATTTGTTTCGTATCGTTTCGTTTGTCGTTTGTCACTGCTCTCTTTTGCTATTTATGTTTTTTCATACTTTAATGCGTGGCCTTCTCATTTTGGCAGCATGGTCAATGTTGCAGTTGCTGCTGCCACCACAAATTTGTGGCAGCAACGCCATTGCCAACATAATTTCATTTTAATTACAAATAACAACATAACAAATTGAAGCGTTGTGTTTATTTATTTTTTTTTTTTTTTTGTTGTCACATCTATTTTTAAAAACCAATTTTGCTGTTTCATAAATATCTGAAAAATGAACCAAAAATAAGTGGGTCGCTTGCTCTTTTGTTTGTATTTGTTTGGTTGAAAGCGAAAGTGAGCGAAGGAAAATCAAATCAAGAGCAGAATCCAAGAAGAGGGCGTGGCTGCCCTTTGAGCGCCAAACTTATGTTTAATATACTCAATGGCAAATGAATCTGATCAGATAATAATGCAATGCCACGTCACTAAGAACTATATGAATAATAAATCCATAGACCTTTCTTGTCAACCGATTTGTCGAGCATTAAGTCAATATTGGTTTATTATTGAGACGCATTTTACATTTTAGGCAAATATTTAAATAACGATTGATTGATGATTGGTTGTTTAACTCTGGGGCAACCAAATTGTAACAGAAGTGTATTTCCAGAACCATGCACAGCATTAAGTCAACATTGGTTTATTTTGAACAATTGATTTGTATTTAAAGAATATAAAAAATTTGTAGTATTTGCAAATCGATTGATTGTCGAACTCTTGGCCAGCCAAACTTACAGCAGAAATTAATTTGTAAGCCACATTTATTGACCTCACTTGCAACAATCACTGTGAACTGAAATCTCGCTCGATGATTGATTGATTGATGGTTTATCGGCTAATTAAACTAGTAAGAAAAGTGTACTTAAATAAACCAGGAGCAGCATTAAGTCAATATAGGTTTACTTTGAACAATTCGTCTATATTTAAATTGATTGTTTAACTCTGGGCAAACTTAACATTTGAATGATTTATAAGTCTTTGCTAGCTTTTGCAACAATTTGGATTCACTTTGAACTGAAATCTCTTACCGTACGCACACAGGATGTGAACACGTCCGGAAGCAATGCCGTAAATGAACTGTCAACCGGCCCTGATTACGGCTCAAGGTGCATTAGCCAAGCAAAGCGCTGACATTTAGCTGGCCAACATGTGAAGTTCAATGAGAACCATTTAAAAGAAGAGATGTAAGTTAAGGATTAGGGCGGACACACCTCGACCATTAAAGCCAACTGCGTGCGGCAGACAATAAAAAAAAAAGAGCTGAGAGCCAATTAGAAACTATAGAAAACAAAAAACAACAAATAAAAACACATCGCCTGAAAGTGTGCTAAGCATTTGGAGAGTGTGCTTAGCACAGTGTGTGTGTGTGTCAAGTCGGAACAATTTGGTGATGGATGCATGGGGCACTTACCTCATCACAGCCGGTGCAGCGGGGTTTCAACATTTCCGCATAGTGGCGCTCACAGTAGACTTTGTCATCGTGGACACAATAGGTTAGATCCACGAGCAGCTCGTTGCAGGTGCTGCAAGTGAAGCACTTGGGGTGCCACATGACGCTCTCCACGAATTTGGGCGCGGCCACAACCAAATCGCCGGCACCAATCTCGTTATCACAGTGCGCACAGTGCTCATCGTAGGGTGCATCCTTGATATAAGCTGCAGAGCAGTAGTCAGTGATTAATTACAAAACTACTTTTGACTGAATGTTTCTGCATACCTATATCTAATGCGATTTCATTGCGTGCCGTCACGAAGTCCTCGAAGGAGGCCTCGTGCTGCACCTCCAGATGTTTGCAGTGCTCCAGCGACAGATCCTGTTTGGGCAATTGATATGAGATCTGCTGCTCTCGTATGCGTGCCCCCTCGCTACCCAAGCGCGGCACCTTCTCGTCGGGCAGCTGCTCGAAATAACGATTCACCCGCGAGGAGGCGCGCACACCCGGCGGCACCCACGTGTAGCCCAAATCTCGGGGTTCCACACCCGAATCCGCTGGCGACACCAGCTTGAAACCCAGCCGCTCGTGCACATTGGTCGTCTGTTGTTGATAAATGGCGTGCGCTTCGCGCGGACACTTGCATGACTGGCAAGTTTTTCTGAAAAATGATATAAATTATAATTAATCATTAATACGCAAGTAGGCATAATTATAATTTTCTAAATAATTATCTTTTATTACAGTTACAATCAACATGAACCCAAGCATTAATACACTTTTCACCCGCTGCACAGCGCTAGCGAAAGCTTGTCAAGTGGCACCATCTAGCGATAGCTTTTCACAGTACGTTGCATTTGCTTACCTTACAATGAGATCGTAAATTTCTTTCCTATCGAATACTTTACAGTAAATGCTGAGGACATTGAGGCATGCATAATGCATGCCCGTCCAGGGCACATCGGAGGCCAATGCCGCCCACAGGGGGCATTCAGCGTGACGGTCGAAGTCGAGCATTTTCACCATTTTATGTTAAACTTAACGATAAACTTAACGGCAACTCTGACGTTAAATGTACTTTGTACTTGTTTTTTGGGCAACTTTAATTATGCTTGATTACTATGGATCATAATAATTTTCTTTACTTTTGTCTTTGCATTAATTACACTGTATTTTTCGATTCTGTTTCGGTCAATGTTTTGAGTTTAGTTGCTGTTTCTGTTTCTGTTTGACTCATCAGAATTTCGGCTTCTCTGTTTTGGTTTTTGAGAGGTAGGGAATCGGGCATCGGCCTTTATATTTTAACCACTTGGGCACCTTTAAACGCAATGCGAGAAAGAAAAATGCGAATAAAAGTTAAACGGCGTTCGTTTTGAGCACGTCTGTTTGTCTGAGTTACGGTTATTTGCTCATTGACATTTTGATTAAGGTGTTAATTTAACCTTTATAAAATTTGAGGGGCCTTTGTTTACCATCAAACATTTAGTTACGCACACACAACAAAAATATTTAGTTTCAACTATTGATTGATAATTGCAATTTATCGACTGTTTACCCATTTTATTTTATTTTATTTGAAAATAATACAACAAATAATCAGCGTCATAAATACACCCCACGCAACAGACACATGAAGGTTGGAGGGTTAAGTGACCAGCACTTTCGATACATTCAAAAAGATATTTCGATTTCCCCCACAGCCAAAACGCACATATATAAAATAAAATTAAGGTAAAGGCAAAAGGTAAAAAAAAAAAGGAAAGAGGCATCAGTTCATGCCAAGAGGCAACTTTGTGATAAGATTAATAAAAAGGCCGCTTCTTTCAGACACACATAAAAACCAACTCAGAATTGGATTGCGTGATGTCATCAAAGAAGTGAGTAAGCGGGGCAGGGTTGGGTAGCGGCAAAAGATTGTCAACTGCCACGATATAACGCTAAGTACGTAATAATGTCAAAAAATAGCCCATGAGCAAAATGCCAATGCTGAACGCTTCTCGTCTCATCCAGATAAGCGCCCAGATAATTTATAAATTGTATCTTAGTGGCAAATGGCTTACAACAGCCAGATGACCTTTTATGGTGTTGAGCAGAAACAGTTGTTGCTAATTGCCAACGAGTGCGCGTCAATGCGGAAAATGCAACAGGTTTGCAAATGGTAAACAAATTGAAGAGGGCGAGGCGAACGGGGAAGGTAGCAAGAGGGTTGACAACGACTCAAGTAATGCAAACATGGCACAATTTAATGGAATTATTGCATGATTCATGATATCAGATGTCTGTCCTTCTCTCCGCCTGTTTGCAAGCCCATCAAGATCAAGATCAACTCAAATTTCTGGACGTATAAATAATGTTGAAGCGAGCGTCAAGCAGCGAAATCCCAGTTCAAACAAAATATTTAGATTAACATCTTTGGCGAAAAATAGTTCTTATTAAAAAAAGCCAGCGGGAGTACTTTGATGAGTAAGCGAAAATAACTCTTTGCGGACAGCTCACAATTAAATATGATTTGAGAAAGTAAATGGTTCTAAACTCACATTTAGCTAATTTAGCGGCAATTGAACTTTATTTCGTTTATTTGTTTGTAATTTGTGCTAATATGCAAATATGCTTCTGATTCAAACAAATCTGTATTTAAATAGCTGATGCCGCAGACGATCTGACCTTTACGTATTTGCTAATTAGCAAAACCCAAAACTTAATGATTGCTATGAACAGATTGCAGATTAAATTTAGGAATTCATTTTTGAACTGTCGTCAGTGCCGCCGCCGATCTAAACACATTTCTCGATTGGTAGCAATCATCAGCTCCATGCCAATACCCGTAGAGCTGTGCTCTGCCAAATAATCTCAGTTTCGAAAAGTTGTCAGTTTATTTATTTATATTTTTTTTTTGTGCGGGATGCGCAGCCTTATCGCAAAATAAACAATCACTTTGCCATCAAAACGTGTTCATTTCAGATTAAAGCCAGTGACAATGGCACATACATAATTGCTTTGTTTCGTTTGCAATTGCGTTTTTAGTTTTCCATATGATCTGACCAAGCTGTATGCTGCTTTTATCAACAATAATGAGAGCAGCTTTAGTTTAATTGAATTGCAAGCGAAACACACAAATTTAATAATTAATGGACTTTTCCACATACGCAATCAACCGGATACACATTAATACACAAACGACAGTTCTCAGAAATTTACAGATACCCTGTAAATTAACTTTTCCATAAGCACTTCCAGTTAAAGATTCAGCTTAGTTTATGGTGTCCTTTGGCGCATCTAAACTTTTAGGTGTTGCCAAAAAGTATTAATATTTTAGGAAAATCAACAAAATTTGAGTTTAGTTAGTTGCCAAAGGCTTTGGAAATGAGAGGAACCACTTAGTTTAAATCGCATTCAAAAAGTTTGCCAACTTTTAAGAAGAGTTTCAACTAATTATTGTGTTCACATTCAAAATTCAACAATCTGCTTGTTAAAATGCTGCCCACGTTGAGAATTATACAGAGTATTTAAACATAACGAACACGGCAGCAGCACAGCAGCACAGCAGCAAGCGAAGAAGTTGCTGCCAAAGTTTTGCTCGCAGATAAATGTAATTAAAAGCCAGCCAGTTCGAAACACACACACACACACACACACACACACACACACACCCAGACACATGTACACACATACAAACACACACAGAGGGGTGACGACGGGTTTTGATGTTGTTGCCCGCAGCATTTGGCACTCTTTTTTTTTTTGTTCTTGGTAAGGTTTTTGGTGAGGCAGGGGTGCAAGCGAGCGGCAATAGTGGCAGGCAACAATTACAATTGATAAGCCCCAAAGTCACTTTCATTTATATTTGTATTAATGCTTCGACGCTCCGGTTTCGGGCAATTGGAAAACTTCTGACGACAAAACTGACATTAAAGCGTCCTCGACTTGGTTTGAGTTCTTCGCTCTATATATTTATATATATAAATATGTATTTTGCTACTGGCTGTCAGGCAGTGCTTGCAATCAGTGGTTCCAAGTTGACCTGCCTTTTCCCACCGGGTTGCGAACAAAATCCAATTTTCCACTATAATTGAACATGTTGCGCCATAAACAATAAACAATAAAAGCGCGCATAAAAGTCAAACGGCGGAGAGTGCAACAAATCTCAATTATGAGCTTGCATCCAGCCACAAGGTGTGTGTGTGTCTCAGTGTGTGTTTGTGTGCATGTGTAAGGGAGGTAGAAAGATAGTCAGTAAGATAGAACAAAGGCAGCTCTCACTCGCACGTTCTCTTTTCGCTTTCGATTAAATGACTTTTAATGCGATTACGACGACAAGAACAACAACAAAAAATAACAATGAGCATTGCAGCCACGGGCGATAGAATAATGCACTTGACTGCCTGACTGCAACTGCAGCGACCGCTGCGACTGCTGCGACTGCTGTGGCTACTGCCCCACATAAGCTACCCAGCTACCCAGCTACCAGGCAGTTAAGTAAGTGCTTACTATATAAATTATGCGTATAGATGGCAACCGCTAATTGAATCAGTGAGCAGCGAACCAATGATAATATCAACGCTCAGCTGAAGGTGGATAATTAACATATGCAGCAGGACCAGCAGAAGAACTGGGAAAGAGTGAGTGAGATAGTGAGCGTGAGAGAGAGACAGAGAGAGAGAGAGAGAGACAGGGAAACCCCACGCAATGATATCGAGCTGTGGCTAGTTGCCATGGCAGCAGCTTCTACTTTATGGCTTTTGCAAAGATGAACAAATTATATTCCTTCAGCAACTGTTATTTTGTGTGCGTGTGTGTGTGTGTGTGTGTGTGTGTGTGTGGGTATATTTGTATGTAAATGCCAAATTGCATTGCGTTTTGTGAATTATGGCAGCCCTGCTTGCATGCACATTACTTTAACCATAACTTTAGTTTTAGCTTAGCTTTACAGCTTCTGTCTGTCTGTCTGCCTGCGTGTCTGATGGGGGGATTACAGTTCCGCGAAATCTGGTCACAATGTGTTACACAAAAACGAAACACAGCAAGAACACATGACATTAAAGGGGGCCTGATACACTCTGATATACATATGTATATATTTATACATATCAGTGTTGACTGTAAATGTAAATCAAAATCTTTTTCTGAAGTGCGTACTTATGAACAATTATTATTTAATGTTTTTTCTAATCAAGAATCTAAAACTAATAACAAAAGAATTTGTATACTTTTGTGATAAGGATCAAATCAAAACTAAAACACACTCGAAATCTTGGCCAATATTGAGGTATTGATATTTTTGAAGGGCCAGAAAAGTGGAATTTGGGAAGTTCGACTAAATTCAGTTTTTCGCACATATTTCCTGCCACTCAACGAGTGTGTTAAATATAAGATATTCTCGTGCGACTCTTGCCAAAAAGTTTACTTTTGATCTGATCTTAACAGATCTGCCTGTCACCTCATTTGTAAACATCAAAATTAACAACACAAATTAAATGGCAAGAAATATATTGTTGGCTTTTTGGTTTTTTGGTACTAGAGATTTCCGCATATGTTTATGCATAACAAAAACCGCAAATGTATAAATGTAAACAAATATGGCTGGCAGCAATTGGCATTTTGTTTGTGTATACACAACAACAACAACAACAACAACACAAAATATGAGATGGCCAAGAATTTTTGGAGCACTTGAACTTGAGAAATCAGCGAAAAAACGACGAACCAGAAGAAAAAATAAAACAAAAAAAAAGAACGTCACCGAGTCTTACAAATTAATAATAAGCATTATCTTGTTGGGCTTAATTAAATTTTTCGTCAAATTATTGTGTCTTTGCACCTTTGCCATACACACGCACTCATACATAAATAAGTCAACAGAAAACACAAAAAAAAATAATAACGATAAAAATGCGCGTCTGGGACGAAAGAAATCGCTAGGAAAACGCGCGCGTTTTGTACAATTGAGTGTAAGGGCGCTCGACAGAACGAGAGAGAGAGCGACAACCGCACCGTTACACAATTCAATTCTAACTGAACTGAACTCTGCGTCGGCGTCGTCGTCTGGTCTGCTGGCTTGTTGTGTTTTTGCTTTTATTGTTGCTGTCGGCGCGCCACACGACGCCGCCGCAGCCGAAGCATAGCAGCAGCATAAACGAAGCTCCCACTAGCGGCGGCAGCCAGCAGCGCGGTTGAAAGAAAGCAGCGCAACGTAAAGAACCAAGAGCATCGCTTCGTGGGAGACAGGTAAGCAGCGTTATCTGCACACAGACACATAGAGAGGGAGAGCGATAATCATATGGCACTTACTATTAGCAGCTGCTGCTGCAGCCACCAAGCGCTTATTAGCAATGCAAATGCAAATGCGTTGTGCTCTCTTTTCTCTTTTTGTTATCTTGCTCACACTTAAAACGCCCATAACTTTGGCAAAACTGAACCAATTGTCAAGTTTTAGACAGCTTTGAGCAGGGCTTGTTCTCTGGATTGATTCTCCATTTAAACTTGAGTATAACTCTTTTCTTTTTTTACTAGCAGAAAAGCTTATGTTATATAAGAATAATAAGCAATCTGTAGCTAGTAACTGTAACTAGTGAATACGTTTTTAGAAGTGGAAGAAGACTTAGAAAAAAGTGAGAGGGGAAAAAAAATATCAAAAATCAATCATAATAATAAAATAATGGCCCAATTTTCAACTGTGCACTTATAATTATGAAAATTTTAAATAGATATACGATTTGTATAAAGTGTGTGGTGCTATTATTTTTCGCAAATTAAATAAAAAAAACATATAAATAGATACTTAAAAGAAACCAAGGGAAGGGGGGAAATACTATACAACATATTAAAAATCTCCATTAGAAAAAATTGCAAAACTAATGGTTTAGTTTTTTATTCCCCGGAAAACATTTCGCAGTGGCGCTAGTATGTTTTCGCAGGAGTTCGATTTTGAGCATTTCAGCTTGGGAATATGATTTTTAATTGACAGTGTATTGCGTAGTCGTTCAATCACTGGTTGTCGTTTTTATGACAGCACTTGGTTAACACGTCACACGTTGCACACGTGTGTAAATCGTTCGGCGGCTAATGAGTCAACAGGTAGTGCGCTTGACTGCCCCAAAGTGGAGTCAACTCGAGTGGAGTCCCAGCTAGAGCTGGAGCTCGAGCCACAGCTGCATTTGGCTGGATAATTAATGGCCAAGCGGGTGAGCTGCATTTATTCGCTGGCATTACCACAAATGTAGCCCAGGGATGTTGCCACGCTACGCTTCCGTTGCTGCTGCTGCTGCTGCTTCGCAGGGGGGGAAAGGCGGTCAAGGTCAGAGTTAAGTGGCCAGCAACTGCTAGCCACATTTATCAAGCAGCGACTGCGACAAGTTGCCAGCTTTGATTACCGCAACTAACATGCAACAAATTACGGGTATTTATAAACAAAGACGCAATTTAGTATCCAAAACACCAATTGAAATGTTCTTAGGTTGTCATTGAGGTTGAACAAGGGTGGGGCAGGGGAAGGCGTTAGAGGCACAAAACACATTGTCAGCAACTATACAAAATCCATAAAGCAAACGCAAATGGCCCGTAAAAATATTATGATGCCATTGAATGTGGCTACTACACTGACTAAATAAAGTATGTGCCACAATGTTGAGAGCGTAGGCTCACGCAACTAATTGGATACCCTGTAAAATGTGTTTAGACAGCATTTTCTAATTTGACTTGATATATTTAATCGAACAGACGATGAAAAACAAACTGGACCTCATTCGTAAATCTTAGCCTGGTTTACGGCAAATATTTATTATGTTTTCTCGTTTACAGAGACTAATTATTATCTTTAGCCATCGTGAAGAGTATTTAAACAACTGCTTCTGTATTTTCTCATCATTTTGTTTTTGTTATTCATTTTGGTAGCTGCTCACTTTGCCGGCACTTTGGTAATTTTGTATATTTTCGCTAAAAATATACAAATCTGTTTCTTGTGCGGGAGGAAGATGGGGTTTTGTGTGTTGATTGGTTTTGGCCAAGTGTTTTCATTCATGGCGTACGCGCCAAAAAGTCAACAGACCCTCACGAGTCTCCTGTCCATCGCTGACGGACATCGCACCCAAGGAGGGAACGCCTGTTCGCCTCTCCATGCCCCGCCCCTCACGCAGCCCCTTCACATGCTTGTGTGTGACGCAAGCAAGAGGTTCTCTGCAGATACAAGAGATTTCTTGCGTGCTTAATTTATGAGATTTTGTTTGAATGCAAAAAAATCGCCCATAGCAAAATCACACGCTGTAAATATAAATGATTAATTGCTATTCAATTGGGGTAGCGCAGGGGAAGGGAAACTAGATGAGCCCCGTTAACAGAGTCAAATAGCCCGAAGTGTAGGTGGACTAAAGATTGATGACGCCTTTGGCCCCGTCTTTGAGCGCACTTAATTAGAGGCGCACGTTTTGGTCGCCAAGCCTTACAAATTGCATGCATTATTAAACCTGGCCAAGAAAAAGTTGCCATCGGATACGAGCACTCCCCTTCCCCTCCCACATCTCTCTATCTCTGCGCACCTTTCGCCACATCTCGCAAGCTGCCGCCCTGCTGTCTTTCAACTTGATAAGCAGACCCATTAAGAAACCAAGTAAGAAAGCTGCAGTCGAATGAGCTCGACTACAAGTTACCCTAATTCCCTTTAAAAGTTTTACACACCCAAATATAAGCATGCCTGGAAGTGCTTTCATTTCAGGCAAAGGTGATGAAGAGTCCAAAATATAGTGATTAAATCAATACGAGAATTGATTTTTGACTCTAACTAGGGTGATCCTTATGCGATATTGATGAAATTGTCACAGTTGATGAATAAGTTGTTAATAACAATAAATAAATGAATAAGAAACTTTATGTGGTCGTGGATGCTTACTTCTGCCAGTTACAAACATTTGCACCCAACCATTATACCATTTTAATGGGTATACAAAAGGCAAAGAAAAAGTAAGGTTATACTATGTATGTAGCTGCATCCATATTGGATTACGAAATGCAAAACGTGACTTTGGCGACGCTGCTGATTAATTGATGGGCGATATATGCCGGAAAAAGTTGGCGCTGCACAGCAAAAAAAAACCAATTGCATATGGGGAAGATATGCGGCACAGCAGATATCGCATAATATAGTGGCAAAAACACAAAGCAATGAGCGATAAGTAAATCGAAAGGTGATAAATATGTTGTTCAAACGCGGATATGGAATGAGTTAAAGCCGATGCTTAAGGTCGATGTAGATTACAATCAAGCACATTTTATTATAATCCAAGTTGAAATCCTGACTAAAACTCACGGAATCTTCATTTATATTCAACACGCTTAGCTCTTTCTATACCCTACAACTGAAGAACTGTTAATAATAAATATTTAATAAAATATGTGTGTGTTTATCTAGCATATTTATTAGATTATTTATTTGTTCTCGCGAATACTTTTTTGGATTCAAATTCAAATTTGGTACTAAATACAAACAAAGAAAAACATTTAATGCTTAAAGAGAAGGCAGATGGTAAATGAACTAACTAAATTACGATTTTAAAATAATTCTATTCGATTTGGTTTTTTTGTTTTCAATTATTATTCCGCACGAATTGTAAATCGTAATTTCAATTAGTTTATTTTGTTCAGCTTGTTGAACCTTGGACTTGAACTTGGGAGTCAATAAATTTGAACAACTGCAGATGCTTTTCATGTATGTAGTATTACATTGCCAAATCGCAGTGTTTATTACAAAATTCATCTATCAATAGATCTTACGAGCCGTAAACATCATTACAAAAGCAACCTAAGAAAATATTGTGTATATATGTTTATTTACCTGTGGCTGTCATTTGCCGCTTTTAATTACACCACTGCCTGCCGCCATCGGCCAGCATCTGTGTAATACACATGCGTACTTTTAGCTACATTGAGTACATGTATCTTGCAGATACTTTTGGCTCTTGTCGCTGCCATTGGCTCTATTGGGTCCAATGCTCCAAGTTGAGTCTGTTGCCAGCCATTAAGACAATTATTTTACATTAGATAATGTGGTGGTACACAGGTAGCTACATTAACGTACATCTACCCGTCAAAAAGGTAGCAGCTAATGTTTTCAGCCTTTTTTTTCCACATTTATTTATATTAAGCACCACATGGACCACACTGACTGACAGACAGGCAGACAGTTAGAAAAACGTGTGTTTATTCTGAGTTCAAACATTTGCCAACTTTCAGCAAGTCTGAATATATATATTTTTTAATTATTTTTTTTTGCATATCATCAATAAATATATGTTCTTTTTTGGGGTTTGAACCAAAAGGCCTGTTTATTAATTTGTATGAGACGACTAATTGGGTTTAATGGGGGCAGCACATCTCTCTCTCGTGGAAGGCGCTCTTGAGTGTGAGTTGAGTTTTCTTCGAATTGAGCCGTGTGATTTATTTGACAGCGAATTGCGTCAGATCCCTAAATTTTCCATCAATTTCAAATATAATTCTTAATTATCAAATTCATTCGATTATACTTATCGGCTCATCACTTACACTCAAAGGGAAACACATACAAAATTATCACCGATAAACATGAAGAATATCTTAAAAAAATGAGTGCGAAAATATGCAAAACAGCTGCCGAAATTGGAAAAAATGAAAATTGACCAAAATTTATCTCATTCTTTCAAGTTTATTTCGCCAACCGTTTTTTTTTTTTGTTTAAGTGCCAACAGATTGACGATCAGTTAAAATAGCTTTGAATCGTCGACGAGATTCATTCGCTCATAATTATCGTTCAATAACTCATAAATTGCGCCCGAGGCTGTGAAAATGTCTTGGCAGCAGCTCAAACGAACGATTGGGAAACGTGAAAACATTTGCCACAATAATAATCATTAACGATTTTCTGACCAATTTGCACAAAATAAAACTTGTCCAAAAACATTTACATGATTTCTACAGAGCTTGTAAATTTCGCTTGTCTTTTGTTTTTTTTTTTACAGCTTATGCGATGAATATCGTTGAGATTGTTAGAACTCACTTGTCGTAGCCGCCGCCATGTGGCGTCATGTTAACCGAAGACTTCTTACGTCTGATGGCCATGTGACGTTCGCGTGTGGGAAACTTGGGCTGCTTCTTGACCAACACTGGCTGCACTTCAAACACATCACACTTATCTGATTGCATTCTCAGTTGCATCTTGAATTAAATTGCTGCTGCTGCTGCTGTACTCTTTTTGGTTGTGGCTGAGCAAAGAGCGCGACTTGAACTGAGCGCGCGAGTCACTTTAAAATGTAAACAATGACAGCAGCTGACAGACAGCTATCTATAGCGGTCATATATAATGCGTGCTTCGCATACTGATAAGCTCTACACACACACACATAAACTAACATACACTCGTATGCAAACAGAGAGAAAAATGCTTCTCACTCATTGTGTTTTCTCAGTTGAATTTCGATTAATTTTATGCACCCCCAAATCAAGCTACTTCATTAACTAAGCGTATTCGCCGACTGATCGCGTGGGCAACGCGCAAATGTTAAGAAACAACTAAAAAAAATATAAAAAAAAGTAGCACAAAATGTTAAGGCCTGGAACTGAGCGTGAGTCAAAGTACAGCATAAACAAGAGAAGCAGATGTGAACTGAACTCAAAAGCACGAAACACGAAGCGCCGTTAGTCAGTTGTCGGCTGCATAAAATAAAGCTTAATAGGCCAAGTACGGCGAACAAACACGAGTCGCAAAACACGACTTCGTCAGACAATTGAACGGTTAGTCAGTTGTACTCGCTGTTTTGCAATTCAATGTCAGACCTCCCCATATCTCTCTCTCTCTTTCTGCAGCAAAAAAAGTGCAAGCATTGCCCAAACTTAAGTCGTTGCCCAAAAGCAGAGCGCAATTGCAAAACACAATTTCCATTGAAGCGAATAAGACTCTGTACTCAAGCTTTCATCGGCGCAATCGGCATCAATTGAAAGCCAAAGCTTCCAGATAGAGAGTGAGAGCAGCGAGAGAGCATATCAATTATATTGATGGAAGAGTGGAATCAAAAAGCAAGTCAAGGTCTTTGGAAGCACAGTTAATTACCGCCGCTGCAATTGAAGCGATCAGCAGCCGATGAGAGAGTCGAGAGCCGAACCAAGCACGATCTTCAAATCAGCGGGTCGACATGTTATGCCCTCACCACCCGCTTGTGAACAACGCAAAAAAAAATACATTTTGTGGTCATGCTGAGTTTTTTATGGGATTGTTAATAGTTATGATGTTTTTGGAGATGATGAGGCACATAGAACCACATCATTAGCAAAGTTGTTCCCCGAATTGGCAACAATTCGAGGGAACTACACTAATTACCATTAAATTGAACCAATTTCACATTTTTTAAATTATTTGGCAATCTTCATTTGATCAAAAAGTTGTAGTTGTAGTTTTGCCAAGCCATAATTTTTTCAAAAAATTATCAGCTTGTTAATCATGGTTAGAGCTCTATATAATATAATACTGCGCTTAAAATTGGAAACGTAATTTTGGTTGGATCTAAACTTTCCAGAGTTTTTACCTGGGTTATACTTCGACATATGAATTGCGTTTAAAGTTAATTTTCATGATGAAATTAAAATACATTTCAATAAAAGAATACTGGCAATTTTACTTATATATTACTTCTAGATCAATAGTAAAATTCAAGTTTTTAAGAGTATCAATGTGCATTATTAAATTTAAGTTGGTATGCCTAGCGTATAGATATATGAGTATTTAATTATAATTTATGTCCAATGTTTTTGCCATTAAATCAACCAGGCGCCCATTAAAATCGAAAATACAATAAAGTAAAAAAAACACAAGTGAATTATAGCACAGTTTCAATACACACACCCACACAGCAATGTGAGCAACGTTTAGTCAAACAAAAAACGAGCAATGAAAACCCGCATACGCCCCGTATTCACATATATACATATACATTATCAGAAGTTGCGATTACGTTTCTTGACCCCCTCCCCGTAAATCGAATTTGGCATACGGCCAGCTTCAAAACGCGAATGAGAATGAAAATTAAAATGGAAATGCTAACAAAACCGCAAAGGCGAGTCAGACAGACAGACAGGCAGACGGACGGACAAACAGACAAACTAATTTCACAAATGAATGGCGTAATTTAAATTTGTGGTCGGTGCACTGAAACCGTTAAGTGCTCCTCCCAATTGGTAGAACGAGTCACTAATTTGCATTCGTATTCGATTTTGAGTATTCATTAAAAGCACCATTTGCGCATAATTGCAGAGTGCAAAAGTGCTCAATATATAAGTACGGCAATTGAACATAAACTCAATAAATATGTCACAAGCAGTTTTCTCTATTCAATTTCCGACCCCAAAAATTCGCATTTATCATCCTTTAAACAGAATTTGGCCAAATAGATGACGCCTTCCGGTTTTTTTTTTATGATTTCAACGTATAAATTAACGGTTTGTTTTTCTTTTGAATTTACGGTCAAAATATTTGGCAAACGAGTACACTTGTCGTTCCTGCCTTTGGAAGATTTTTTCTTTTTTGGCAACGCTGACGCATTATTTATTTAGTTGCCCCCACTATGAAGAATTGCCAACTGTAGGCATAGGGGTAGCTGTGTGTGGGGCAGGGATCTTGCGGATGGGTGCTGACAGACGCCATAGGTAATACGCTAAAAATATTGATTTGATTTTGAAAAACGCCATTTTAGCTAACGTTGAAATAAACGAACGCAGCGGCAGCACTGGCGTCATCTGGCGACTGTTTTGCGAAGCTAACGCACGCGAGCTTTTGAGCAGCTTTCACAGTTCGGCGGCGAATATTGAGACAGCTTTCTATTTGCAAAAACTGATTTAAAATTTGCAATAACCAAAAACATGTAACAAATTTTGGGAATTTTAAAAATAAAAAAAATTTAAGTTGATCTCATTAATAAAATGCAGTTTTGAAATTGTTGCACATTCGTTTCAACTCACCTCCAATCGTGGGCCGCAAAACCGGGGCAATCTGATTTGCACTGCTCGCAGCGAACACCATCGTCCACCTCTCGAATTATGACACCCTGTAAATAGTAAATTCATAATTGGTTAATTATATACAGCAATATGCACAAACACAGTTAAATAAATATGAAATTTTTGAGTAAATACTAAGTCGATTAGCTAAGCAAATACTTTGCAACTCGCGAAGCGGCTTGAAGCAAATTCTATAAAATAAATTTGTATTTTTGCAGTTAAAGTTTTCGCTATTTAAAACTTACACTTTATTCATGGAAGCAATTATGAAAATGTATAATTTAACAAAGCTAAAAAGTGGCAACAAGCAGACAAGCCATAGAAATGGGATATCGGCTATGATATACCCTGGGAAATGCTGCATGACAACAATAGAAAAAACTATAAAAAAAGAGCTGGAAACAATTCTAGAGAATTCTGTATGCCTACAATAAAAGAAACTATTAAAAAAAACATTTTGGCATCGGAAAAGTTCAAGTAGCGAATCTTTGCCATATCCACACTCAATGTCCGCTTACAGGGTACAAGCGTGGCAAATACAATTGGCATTCACCCAACTTGACTTGGGTTTCCTATTCATTTATTTATTTCTATCTTTTTGCACAGTTCGCCAAAGTGCCGCGCCAAGTTCAGGGAAAAAATTACAGATTTGCACTGCATTGGCAAAAAATCCGAAACTGAATCCGTAATCGTAATCGTAACCGTAACCATTGCCAGAGAGGTCAACAGTCAGAGGCAAAGCAATGCCAAATGGCTGCAGTTAGCGTCGCCTTCTCCTGCCACGCCTCCACCTCTCTCTGCCGCTGCTGCTGCTGTTGCTGCTGCAAACAGCGACACTTGTTCCAAAATTATACTCAAATATATGTATGTGTGTTCAACAACATCAACAACAACAACAACAACAACAAAACTAAAAACAACAACTTGGCACGTTTCCATTCTGTTTCTGGCCATGTTTCTTTGTCTTTCCCAGTGTGTGGTGTGTGCATCTGAGTGTGTGTGTGTATGTGTGTAATGTGGTGTGTGTAATTGTGACTGCAGCAGAAATATGCTGCCATTTTATTTAGCCACAGTTTTTTATAATGCCCTTGCAGGGTATTACAATTTTATTCAGGAAATGTGCCTCTAAAAAGGAACTTTGTGGCAGTAAAATGTTTGTGTTTCCTTTTTCGGTTTTCCAAAAAGTCTTAGCCATTTCGCGTCAGGAATCATGCTGTTAACAAACTCGAACTCATGAAATATACTCTGGAGCCTATCAAATATGAACATTCTGTATAATTTTGGCAGAATATTTCTAGGAAGGATCTTTAAAAGGAAACCTTTTTTTGGTTTTTCAAAATTACTTCTAACAAATTCGAATTTTGAAGATGGTCTGCAGGATATATTTTTGATATTT
This sequence comes from Drosophila cognata, assembly GCA_035041535.1. Lineage (NCBI taxonomy): Eukaryota > Metazoa > Arthropoda > Insecta > Diptera > Drosophilidae > Drosophila > Drosophila cognata. The sequence continues at coordinate 1,949,243 of JAWNLC010000823.1, forward strand.
ATATAGATTGTTGAGAAGGATGTTTAATGAGAAAACTTTGTTGGTTATCTTAGCCAGATTCGTCGGTAATTTGATCTTATTATTTGGTCTGCTGAACAAGTGTATAAAATATTCGTGTCTGTTTTTTAGTTTTATATTGCAATTGTCAAAGTTGAATTTTCCTTGCAGTTGCAGCCACAATTAATATGCACGATGTGTCTGTAAAAGCAAAGTTCGCATGTCCTTTGAGTGCATTCGAATGTTGAGCCTTGCTGGGTGCACTTTTGGGACAGGCAGTCAAACGAATCCAAACGAATCCAAACGAATCCAAACGAATCCAACGAATCCATTTGCTGGCAATGCGATAATTGTGACACGTTGCCGCGAAAATCGATGCTGACCCAGTTCATATGGCCAGGATTACTCAATGGGTGAAACACTGGCAACGACAATCGCTTGCACCAACATGATGGTCTGGCGGACAGACGGACAGACGGGCAGCCGAACTGACGGATGTTTGGCATTAAGTTGCAAGTTGAGTGCTCAAGTGCGCAAATGTTTGACTGCCACTCAAGTGTAGCCAGAAAAGCCCCAAATCCCCATAGATTAATGATCTGACAATTAAACACATGAAACTCAACACAAATCCATAAATTCATTATATTATATATACAGATTGGGTGGCAAACACAGCTGCGGCAACAATAAGTCGCTCCGAATGGCGAAAGTTTTCCACTTTGTTTGCAATTTGCCACAAGACGCAAATATTTAAAGCAAATTAATACAAACAATTGACAGATACAAATGCGGGAATCCATATAGGGAAGACCCCTCATTATAGGCATCGAATATTCATAGCCATATAATTATAATTTCATATGAGTTTTCTCTGCAGCTGCTGCTCAAATTATATCAGAAACTAATTTGAAGCACAGCGAAGAAGAAACCTTAAGAATGCCTCTAATGAAGATGTGGCAAATACCTCTCAGACCTGAGGCATACCCCCAGTGTAATCAGAATCGGCAATAAGCTTCAGATTGTCAGCGCTATTTTGTCCAGTCATTCATTAAAAATAAAAGTGAGATACGATCGGAGAGCAACAATAATATAAATAGCCTAAAAGCAAATTCTTTTTTTTTCGCACTACTATGCAAAATGATGTCATGCTTTGAATCTGAACAAGAGCAAAATCAAATCCAATTTCTAATGTAAAACACCGTGTCCAAAATAAATGGTGGGAAAATGCGGGTAGCAAATACCAATTCACAAGTCATGTAAGAAGCCTTGTAGAACTGACAAAACATATCGGCCAATACGAATGGGAACTAGTTTTGGCCCACTCACAACTTTGGGTTACGCCCGCACACTTGTTGCCAATCAGTTCTGGGCAAACAAATTTGTGAATTTGTTTTTGTATCTGTATCAGTAGCTGTAGCTGTAGCAGTGGCTGTAGCTGTAGCTGTATTTGTATCTGCATATTGAATGTATCTGCATCCAAAAGCTGAGCAAACAACTCAGCTCAGCTCATTCAGTTCTAAGCCACATTTTCAAACTATGACGCGATGCGAGTTTTGAATAAAAAAAAAAACCGTAGGTCGACGACAACACCAAAATGACAACAAGCACAACTACAACTTAAAAACCGGCTGCCAGTTACTTGGAAAACAATCGACGTATGAGCCATACATATATTATATATATACATATATATATATATATAGTAGCAGTAGAGCAAGCGAATCACAGAACCCGCAAACTGTTTGTTTATTGCGAAATTAAACAGCAACAAAAGAAAGAAGATAAAGAAGTAATAACAACAAAGGGAACAGCCTTCTTTAAGTACACAATTAACAATTTAACAGCAGTAAACAATTTCGGTGAATTTTGTGCTTGGGTTTTTTTACAGCTGTTCAAAATTCGCATTAATTAACACAATTTTTTTTTTGGAGTTGTCGACGCTGATTTTGTGTTTTAACTCGTTTGCGGAGAGACCCACGCAATTGGGCAAGTCAACCATTTAGAGGGCTCCCATATATATAAGTTTACATTACATTTATTTTTCACAGTCTAGTTAAGATGCCACAATGAAAATGGCTAAGGCTAAGCCTAAAGTGGCTAAAAGCCAAATGCGCAAACACACTAACGAGTCTGCTAATGTAGTTCAAGATCATGCCTAGATCGGTGACTAAATTACAACTTAGCTGCGCGTGTTGCCCAGCCAATGTTGTGATTTTTCTAGCCAGAGCAAATTGTTTTGGCCATATTCATAACAACTAACGACCCCGTTGTGACCACATTAGAAAGTGTGATATATTTAGAATGAGATCAAGTTTCAAGCTGCTGATCTTGCTAATTAGTTAGCTAGTTAAGGCTTCATTCGCTCGATATTTATGAGCTAGAGAAAGGCAACAAATATTAAGGGTTCCGTCTTGAGTTCATTTTTCAAAACCAAAAATCAATTCAAGAAACTTTCAAGAGTGTCAAAATGCCACTTTTTTTGATCTGCCGAAAACATAAAGAAGGAAATAATTATTGTTAGACTTGATTAACTTGACGTCAAGAGCAGCAGCAAGCAGAGATGATGTGGGTGTCAAAAAAAGACAAACAAGTCGACAGAAATCTTTATAAAGAATAAACAATAATTAACTCAGTCATACGAAATCTTTGGTAGTTGAGTTGGCAACAATTATGCTACTAAATAAGTTAGTTGATTATTTATTCAATTCGTAGACTACAGGAAAACTTTAACAGAGTAATGCAATCCATATAAGGAATAAATTATAATAAATCGATTGAGCAACTGTTTTACAGTGAAAATCGTGCAAACAATATAGTATAAATTATAAACGTATATGATTCATGTCGATATACTCTTTCGCTTATTTGGTTTATATCATTTATGCCCTCATACATATGTATAATATCCGTATATTGTTTGGTTCCAAAGCTTATAAGGAATAAATCAAATCAAGACGACTGTTGACGTCATTCCATCTGGATATATATATATATATATATATATATATCTTCTGGCGGGACCTTATATATATGCCGTTAGGCGTAGAATTCTCGCAACCAAATAGGGCCGTAATAAGCGCATCTGCTTTCCATCCGACAAACCCCAACAAAATATGGCTTGTTACCCATTTGGGTGCAAGTCACGTAACGCTCTCGCCCATTGTCATGCACAGTTAGTCAGACGCGACTCAAACCCGTTCGGATATTATTGACCAAAAAAAAAACTTTATAATAAAAGCAAAAGATAAAATAAAAAAGACAACTTTAAGTAAAGTACCGCATAACTCAGGATCTTAAAAAGCAACACACATAATTAGCGATCCAATAAAATATTTGACAATATGAGTATGATACCGATTTCGATTTGTATGGATACTTTCACAGGGAAGGTCTTTTTGCACATGCGTTCCACTTGTTCCACAACTACGTCAAGAGAGCTAACAATTCAAGGCAACTGGGCGTTGAAGCCGATTTGAGCCAAAATGGTTTTGGCTTTGGCCCCCCGGCAAAGGCCAATAACTGATAATTATCAATTTACACAACACGGCAAATTTGTTATTCCCCGTTATTTTGTTTGTTTAAATTTGCATATTGGAATTCATTAATTTACTTAATAATTATATCTTTACATACCCAAAAAAAAAAGCCAAAAATAAGTTGACAACGCAAATGGAAAGAGTTTTGAGGATTTGCGTACTTTGGACACGAGTATCGAGTGTCAATTGTTGTTAGCACAATTCAAAAAGCAAATAAATCAAAATATTCGCTACGCTGCAGCGCCGAATGACGCACGTATAATCTACAGAGCTGTTCAGTCCATATTCCAAAAATCCAGCCATAACTACGGATGAGCTCGTATCAATAGGAAACACAAAGAGATGACTCTATCGACCTCGAGTACTGAACAAGTTTTGGTTTGAATTGTAAAATACCTTTTTTAATTGGATTCCTCCTAATTCACCTATTTAATCTCAATTCTTCGAAATATAGGTTGTTTTTTTGTCAATAAAAATAAATAAATATATATTTGAATAGAGCAAAAACTTGTTTCCATTTTCTATTTAAAATTTGTATAATTTAATATTTGTATATTACTTTATTTAATTTTAAGTTCATGTGTTGATCGTGTCGTGCTCGTGTTGCTTCGTGTCACGTGCTCAGCTCTAGAGCGCCTTATTTGCACCCAACAACGAGTCAATGAGCGCTGTTCGTTTGATCATTTGATCAATAGTTGACTGTTCGATCGATTCTATCGCCAAGGTATTTTGATCGGTGACCGATTGCGTCGTTGCACGGAGGCGGATGCGGGGGCGGCAACAATTCTTGGCGTCTGCTGTTGGTCGCGACGCCCCCAATTGAGACTCGGTACGCCCACCGAGCTGAGACGTGAACTGGACATGGTTTTGCTGACGGGCACAGGTGCATTGTAATGGCCACCAAAATACGTGGAACTGGCCTGTTGTTGTTGTTGCTGCTGGTGCTGTTGTTGTTGCTGCTGGTGCTGGTGCTGTCGATTGCCCGGCTTGCTGCCGTAGAGCTGAACGCGGGTGGGTGCACGTCCTCGAGTTGGAGCTGGCGACAATTTGCTCGGCTCGCTACCAATGTGCACCAGAGTCTGATAGCGACCGCTGTTACTGCGCTGCTGCTGCTGCTGCAGTTGTTGCTTCTGCTGCTGCTGCAGTTGTTGCTGCTGCTGCTGCTGTTGTTGCTGCAGTTGTTGCTGCTGCTGCTGCTGCTGCTGCAGTTGTTGCTGTTGCTGCTGAGCAAATCGCGTGGGCGAGTGTTGAGACCGGCTGCGATACCATTTGTTGCCACTGGCAGGCGGCGTTTGACGTGCCAGGCTGCTCGCTAGGAGACGCTGCGCATAATACTCTGTGGTGGGCATGGGTTTGGCCACGCCCACCGGCACCAAGCGACCCGGCGAATGCGGCAATATCGAGTTCTTGATCTCGATGCGTATCGCTGCTGCAGGCGCTGGCGAAGGCGTTGGGGAGGCATGTCGACGCATTGGTTGCGCCACACGAAAAGTCTCGTTGCGTTTAACGGGCGAGCGGGTGGCGGAGCGTGAGGGACGATCCCTCAGCGGGGAACGTGACTGCGGACGATAGTTCTCATTGTCAAAGACAAGAAAATCGGGACGATTCTCCTTGAAGTCGCTGTCCGTTGTCGTCGTCGTTGGCGCTGCTGCCGGCACCTCCACAAACCAGGCGGGATTGTGGGGCTGTTGCTGTTGCTGCTGCAGCAGACGATCTCGAAAGGATTTGCGAAAGCTGCTTAGCGTCACCGTCTTATATTTGTCACGCTCATCCTCCTCGAGCAGATCATCGTTGGACTGCGTCTTCAGCTGCTCCAGTTGCTCGCGCAGATGTTTGGCCGGCTTACTCTTGCGATACGTACTGGAATCGAAGCTGCCACTGGAATTGGAGGAGCCGCCCAGACTCGACTGACGCTGCATGCCAGTCGCAGAAGCATCCGCATTTGGCTGCCGGCTTTTGTAATTGCTGCCCTGCTGCTCGTACAGGAAATTGAATGGATCCGAGTGGGCATCGTAGTCGAGCCTGCGATCCCCATCGCTGCGCCACTTGTAGTAGGTATTTGTGGCCGTATCGCTGGGATGATGCTCATAGCTGGCCACCTCCTCCGGCGAGGGTGTCTTCTTGCGCTTCGTGAATGTGCTAAATTTGCTAAAAACCTTCGACTTTTTCGACTTTTTCTCCAGGGTGCTGCTGTTGGATTCATTTCCCCGCTGCTGCTGCTGCTGCTGCTCCTCGTCGGAGCCATTGAGTATGAAGGTGTCGCCACGCTGTAGCGTTGAGCTCGTAGTCGAATCCCGGCGGGAACTGATCACACTCGCTGGCCGGGAACGCACCGGTGTCGTATCGCGGCTGGAGCTTTTGCGCGACGAGGTCAGCGTTGAGCGAATGTTGCGAAAAAATGACATCTCGCATTCACCTTGAAGTTTTCACTGTTTACACCGGGTTCGGCGGGCGTCAAGAGCAAAGTCAAAAAGTCAAAGTCACTCGTTGATCGGTTGAGCGTTGCTCGCTGCTCGTTGTCCGTTTCACGAATTCGTTTACGTTCTGCGCGTCTGGCGCTGCCAACTGCCACGAAGCAACTGAGCTCAACGCACGAGCGCATGAGTCAAATGAGCGACGACATTAACCGAAGTTATTACGCGGATCATTAGAATTTCAGTGGCTTCGGGTTTTTCAAGTCGTTCGTTTGTTTATTCGCTCACTCGTTTGATTGCTTCGGTTTTTCTTCTTTTTCGTTTTTGTTTTGACCAATTTGGTGTATAGTTAACATCGTTATCGTGTTTATTACTATGACCATATTATGTGCATAACTCTCTCTCTCTCTCTCTCCGTTTGTCTCTCCTTTTTTGTGTGTGTGTGTGCTGATCAGCAGCTGTTTGCGGGGGCGTTACGCACACGCACAAACAAATCTCGTTTTAGGGCTTTAAACGCGGCTTTGCAGCTTGTATTTCGTAATTTATGCATCAGAAAGCGCTCTAATTAGCTATCTGGCGTGGGGCATCAACAGCTCATTTAACACATTAGCGTTTAGTACAAGGCAACAGCAACACCAATAATAATAACAACAACACACGCTAACACAAAGTAGCAAACACCTCAGCTATGCTTAGTTGCCATTTGTTGCCTTTGTTTGAGTGTTTGTTTGTTTCAAGTGCCAACTAAGCAGTTTCCATTCTCTAGCAACAGTTGTTCTGCACAGTGGTTCACACTTATAGGAAGCAATTAATTGTAAGGGAATCTTTGGAAAAAATTAATTAAAGAAAGAACATTTTATTTACTTAGTGTTACTTAATATATTGTTTCTAAGTTTGTAAACATTTCCCTGTGTACGCTAAAATAATTAACAGTCAAATCACAAAAACCTAGCTGGTCATGTGTTCAACAAATGCTGCAGACTTATTCGCCTTCAAAACGAGTAACTTTAGCTGGAGATATTTATAATTATAGTTTGTTTTTCTTTAGGTAACGTAAACCAAACATTTGTAATCCATTTCCGCATAAGCTTTCGACCACTGTGCAGGTGCTTTGCACTCGAGTCTAGACTGGAATTATCGATGGCTTTTGATGGCAATGGCGAGATGCTCGATGCCCCTCATTGTTTCGCCTTAATGATCGATTGCCACTTTTGTGGCAATTGATTTGTTTCGCTTCCTATTCCGCCAGAAACAAAAGCTTCGGCGAGTCATTAGTTTGAATCTGCGACAAACGTATTCGAATTGCCCTCAAATGCAGCAGCAGCAGCTGCTATTCGCACTTAATTATTTATGATGACTATGCGGGCAAAAGCACAACAATAATAAAATCGGAGTACTTCACACATGAATATTAGCGATTATAAAAAATAAAATCAAATATAACCAAACAGTGTGTGCAAGTTCACAATCGATGGTAAAGTATGAATAAATAATTTCAAATTGAGTACCATAGTCAAATTTAGTGTGGCCTACTTTTTGGCTTGGGCTGTTATTTAATATTCAACGCCAAGTCCGAAAGTAGGCAATGAAAATTTGTTACAACTGTTTTGGAGCGACCGCTTTCTTCAGAATTTTAGTACAACCAAAACAGCCTCCATTATGAACACACAAAGTCAGCTACACACTTGAGCAATCTAAAATCGCAGCGGGTGCTGAAAAAAATTCACGCCGCTTCCAGAATCATAAACACAGGAATACGAGGTGTGAACTCAAACTTTTTGAAGAGCGCGTACAGGATGAAATAATACACATTGAAGGCAAACAACTTTTGTGGTAACCCAACAACGGTCAGAGAAAAACAGCTTGCGACGACGACGCCCAAGAATAAAACGAATTTGTTGAATTTGTGTGCCCCACAGAGCAGTCGGTCAAATACCACGCACGAAAGAATTATTACCATGGCAGAATGTTTATTACGAATAATAGAAATATTTGCAATAACTTTGTTTATGCGAATTTTCCAAATTTTTGTTTATGCTTCGAATAATAATGCAAGTTCTGATGGGTTGCAAAGTTGATTAATTGTGTACAATCTACATTAAAGAAGTGAAGCATAATATTCAACTTTAAAAATGTTTATAAGAGTTTAGATATTTATTCGAAAGGATAAATATTCACCATACGCATAGTATCTGCAGGCACATACACAAAATGCACACACAAACACCAGCTCATTCATAACTATAAGTGTAGCCTTCCAAATTGAAGCAATCTCCTCAATAGGCCATCAGCCATAAGTGGGATACGAGGATCCCGAAACAAATTCTGGGTCTTGTATGTTATTTATTCATTTGTGTCAGTGCAAAGGCCTCAATAAAATCTAAGTGTATCCCTTGAGATACAATTGTATCTCTTCGTTCGTCTCAACGATAATCGGCCAATGAGCATTTGACACATTCGTAATGCATTTCTACAACTACCACCCAACATGGGGCACATGTGGCAACCATTTCCGATTGCGAATAGCATTATTTATCAGCTATTAAGTCATACCCATTCAGCACATACATTGACAGCTGCTGGTGCCAATGTCAGCCAACAAAAGCCAGCAGCAGATATTCCCATACATGCCCCTCAATCAACAACAACAACAACAATATCAACAATAAGGCAATGCCACAAATAAGCCAAATCATGGGTGGGTGTTGAAATTGAAAATTGTGAATGGTGAATATTGTCGCTGCTTTTGTTGTTGTTGTGCTATTGTTATTGCAATAGATATACATATATCGTTTGTTGATATTTATGTGCACATTTAGCACAATTAAAAATTAACACACACATACATACACACACGCTCACGCACAGCCTGTCAATGACACACACACAAACACACTCACACACACACACAACAATGCTTGGAATGAAGCAATAAATGAAACCAAAAATCAAACACACGCCACATTGAACCATAATGTGACTGCGCTCCAAGGAAGTGGGCGAGCGTGTTTTTACAGTTATGAGCAGCGGTCCGGCTGCACAGCTGGCCTGGCCAGTCAACCAGCTAACCAGTCCACCGGTCCACCAGCCAGTCAGTCAGTTGGTCTCCATGGCTCACCGCTGAGGCCATCACAGCAACAACCATTGCTACTGCCTCTGCCTACGACGCTGACTCTGACTCTCGACTCTTACTCTGCAGCAGCAGCAGCAGCAGAGGCAGCAACCACTATAAACGTGACCGGTTGCCGGCGGTGCACATAGCCGGCGCACAAAATAGACCATTGTACCACAGCATTACCAGCACCCGAGGGTGGTTCCATAAATCACGTGGAAAACGCGACATAAAGGGAATTCAAAAGTTGTTCTGGGAATTAGATAAAGCTAGAAGCATATTTTTTATGGCAACTCTCTTATAATGAGCGTAGCCAGATATAGTCCCTTCCTACATCTTAACTTTAAACAGATGTACGGCGGTTTCCATTAAAATTAATGAAAATTCCCACTTTACTTACCTTAGCCATAACATAAGCCAGGACTTGTTGATCATGGTTTGGCCTCTTGGCATTACCATAATATTGTCACAACCTACCCCTTAACAAATTTCTGGCCCTTCGAAGCTACACCCTTGATTTTTAGCCATAATTTTAATCGCCTTACCGAATTTACCAATTTTTATATACTTATGTAATTAGAGTAAAGTTTTATAGATATATTTTGTCTTTTTTATTTATAATAGTTTATGTGTCAATTTAAGAAAATCTTAACTTAAGTTAACTCATTACAAATATCTTTACAAATTTACGCTTTTTGTATATTTCTGGTTAACAGAATGTATAAATAGATATATATGTATCTCGTACAGGTAAGATCCACCAGTTTGCGCTTAACAGATCCACCCTCGTATAGACCTCTTATCTAAATAGGTGCCAAGTGGCACGCATGACGAGAGCTTTGCAACTCTCTGTGGAGTTGGGGGCACCCGGTTGCTAGTTGCTAGCTGCCAGTTGCCAGTTGCCAGTTGCCCGATAGCTTGTTGCCCGCTGATCGTTGCCCGTTGCCCGCGCCTCATGTCGTGGTCTCATGACTGTTTTATTTGAATTTTGGAGAAAGGCCATATGGCGTGTTTCTAATGGGGTGGGGGGGAGACAGCGCAGCGGCAGCAGGGGCAGGGGCAGGGGCAGCTGCAACAAACTGCAGACACTCGACTCGCTGTTGAGTTGTTGCCTGCTTCGAGTGTTGTTCGAGTAGTTGGACCGTTAACGAAATCAAACAATTTTTGTTGTTTTTATATTTCAACTTCTCCGTCGTTGCCCAGTTAACGATAGCGATGACGTCGAATTTTATTTTTACCAACGATATAAATTTGTTTAATTTACTTATTGGCAAACATAACTCGTTTCCTTTGCGTTATCTCGGCGAAACTTTGGCAATTATCACAAACCACAGCGAACCGCACAACGAAAAATGTAAAGAAAACAGTTTACGCACATTTATTATTAGACTTTGAAGATGTGGTCGAAAGTATCCCACGACTTTGGCCAGTTTCACTTGAAAACAAGTCTGCTTTTCAGGCTAAAATAATGGTTCAGATTATTACAGATCATTATAGATCCATAACTCGTTTAGCGGCTGATTTCATATTGCACTTAGTCGATAAACGGCAAGTAATTAATTATTTTGACAAGAATAACTGGAGACTTTACCCGATAAAAATCAGTTCAGTTTCGCCAAAGTTATTCCGATTTTTTGCGCAAAATTCCGACCGAGTATTTCAATTTCAGCTGCTTTCGCTATTTCGCACAGCAATCAGTTGACGTCGAATATGCAGGCAAATTTAAAGCGAAACAAAACAAATCGCAAAATAATCAACAACAACAAAAATGTGTATTTTTTAGGTCTCATAAAATGTTTGACTAATGTTAATTGACGCGATTCGGCTTTGGGGTTATGTGAGTTTAATTTTGTTCGACAAATGATTGAAGCAATACGTTTGCTGAATTTAACACAAATTTTGCTATTTATAATGTTTATATTCAACTTAAAAGCGGCTAAAAATAACCAAAACGATGCAATAAACTTGCTGTATTTGACCAGCTGCTGAAAAATTGCACGCATTAAAGTCAACATCAATTAAATTAACAATATCGCAATATTCATATGAGCTGGACGCTGTCAACGGGCGACACGCACATCGCATGCCACATGCCACGCCCCTCGGCACACAAAACGTACACCAAACAAACTCGCGATGTGTATTTACGGAGTTATCTTAAAGCAAGTACAGTTGAAAAAATCTAAAAATAATATTGAAAAAAGCATAAAATAATAAAAAAATACAAATATTTTGAGCAAATCTTTATCAAATCCTACATAACTCGAATTCATTGGATTTCAATAAAGTATTTATTGGCACAGTTTAAGTTAATTAACTCAACTTCAATTTATACACTTTCAACAAAGTTTTGAAATGAGAACCTTGTTAATTTTTAATGAACGAATCCAACTAAAATTCTTGAATTTTGGACACACGCACATCGCCAAGACAAACACTGAGCGGTGGGGCATGGTGGTTTTGGAGTTGCCACTGCTGTCGCCGCCCAGTCGATGTTCGTGCCACCATCTCGTTGCGCAAACACTGCCACATGATATGACAGCAGGCACAACAGAGTTGGGCAAAAGCCAGTGGCCACCACCTGGCCAACTTGGCCAAGTTGGCCAAGCTGGCCAACATTGTGTGCAAAGTGGAAAAGGCGCGCTGCAGCCGACGTTGCCACGCACGTTGTTGGTGCCACCCAGTGCGTATCTTTCAATGTAGTTTAACTAACACACCCATGGGAAATATAACAGCGACACGCAACAATTACCAGGCCTAGTAGACGATAATGCTGATGGGCTGATGGGCAACGGGGAATCGAATCCATTTGCCCGCCCGACTGTCGACTGCCTGTCACGATGCCTCCACTCAGAGATGGGGGCCGAGGCGGGTGTTCAATTTTGGTATACGTAGTCCTTTTCCTATTCGTATTCGTATTCGTTATGAGCGGCACGTTCTTACGGAGCCCCCAAACCAAAATTGGCAGCACAGAGTGTGAACTCAGAGCAGTTTCAGCTAGCTGCTGCTTCAAGTCAAATTGACCGGGACTATGAAAACTAATAATGCTATTAAAAAGTTGACAATGTTGTCAATTGTCAGCCGTAACTCAACAAGTGCAAGGCTTTTAAAACGCAAATAAGCTTGAAGCGAGCACTTATAGAAATATATATATATATATATATATATATATATATATATGTGTATATTCATATTAATCAAGTGGAATAAAGTTAAGTATAGTTGGTTAGCCGCAAAGCGCGCAGTAGTCATTTAAGCTGGTAAGTATTTTAAATAAGTATTTCTCGTTTCGTCTCGCCTCGTCTCGTTGCGTCTTATCTTGTCTCAAATGTGAGCTGTGTGTTCTGTGCCTCCTGTGTGTTCTTTGACTCTTGTGAAATGGATGCTGCACGCTGATGACTCAGTCATTGTTGGGGTTTGTAGTTTTCAACAGAAATGCCAACAAGAGCCGAATACAAATATGAGGAAGATGATGAAAATCCCGCAAGCAATATAAACACCAATTCCCAAGTAGCAAGCGGCGGCAGAAATTGAAAGTTGCTGGAACTGACTGATGCATCTGGAGTGTATAGCTTGGAGAGTGGACAGTATGGAGAGCGGGGAGTGGAGAGGAGCGCGGACACGAGGCCCAGAACGAGAGCTAAACGATGATGCACCATTAAAACGGGAAACACCAACAGTAAATGCGCAGCTTGACTACAAAATACCCAAAATGAGACAAATCTGTATGCAAATCAGCACTCGGTGTGAAGCTAAGCAAAGATTTGAGGCAAGTTCAACGTTTTATGAGTATTTCAAATTGGAAATATTCGTATTTAAAAACGAAAAAATCTGGAACTGTTTACTACGAATATCTCTCATTTATTTACATACATTTACAGCTTTAAACGTATATTAATTCCTTATCAAGAGTATCTTTAGTGTGGGAGGTCTGCTATTTTAAAGTTACTCTTAATAAGGAAATAATAATAATAATACCCTGTAAATATAAACATATTGATTATATACTAATACTTCCAATTGGACATACTAACAAATTTACGTTGTAATACCATATATTCGTATAAGGATATATAAATAGTAATTACTATTATAACTTTGGTAAACTCATAATTATCAGTTGTAAAAGTGTGTATTCCTCTAAAGATTGTCTTGTTTTTCCTTCCACAATCAAAGTACACCCCTTAGCTAAAGTGCAATGCTGAGCATCGTCCATTTGAGTATGAGAGAAAGGGTTCGTCGTAAGTACTTGAAATGAGTCAAGTACTTAAGCTTGTCTAAGTGGGCTGCATAAGAAATCAAAAATCGTAGCTTTAGCGCCTCGACGAACGATACAATCAAATGGGCATTAAATTAATATTATTATTATTATTGTTATTATTATTGCCGGCTCATTACGCTCGTGTGACTTTTACATACGAATATTATATATATATATATATATATAGATGCATACAAAGCGCGATTCTGGTTCGGTAAGCAGTTTTTTGTTGTTGTGGTTGTTGTTGTTCTTGTTTTTCTGTAGGTTCTGCGATGATCTCATCGATTGCATCAGATTTCGCACGGCCTGTCGTTATGTGGCGCACAATTTAAACTGAAATTCTTTTTGATGGTTTTCCTTTTTTTGTTCTCTCTTTTATTATTATTTTTGTTATTTTTTTGGTTTTCTAAAACACATGCAGAATATTCAAAATTAGCTGTTAGCACGACAGTGACGATGACGATGACATAAAACACACAAAAAAAAACCTCCTCATAGCGAATCGCATTAAAGGCGCGCCAAAAGAGCCAGCTAACAAATTTTTGTTATTGCCTTCATGGCCAATGCCATCAAATTTTGTTGCATTTGGCCGTTAAGCCAAACAAATAAATACACAAAAAACACACCCAATACACATGCGAAAATAACCTCATATAAGAAACTCCAAATGGAGACACAGGTATTTCACAAAAGACCTAAAATATGTTCAGTGTGTGCAGCAAATTGATTGATCTGGTACCAAGTTCAAATGAAATTAACACTTGGCATCGACTTCTGAGATTGGAATCGTTGCAAATCAATCAATGAACATACCCAGAAAATTTCTTGATTGGACAACATTATTTTTCAACATTTTCTTTCGACTGTCTGAAATACATTTGTATATATTTAGATATCTCCGACAAACGCTAGTGTGATATCGAACCAAGCAGAAAACATTTCAAGCCGTAAATAATACGATTTACATATGAATATTTAACTGTAAAGCGTCGTCTAAACAGCATTCAACATTCTTAAATTCGTTCGTATAATAATCGTATTATAATTTCAAACATTTTCAGCTAATAACTCGCAACGTGCTGGAATTTAGCCACAAATCGTTCTCCGTCAACGTATTTTTCCATTCCTTTTGGTTTATTGTCTCGTATTGTTGTAACTCATTGACCTCTCGTTTAACTTAAAGCTGTGAATTTGAATTTGTTACTGCTTCGCTTTTGTTATTGTTGTTTTTTTTTTTCTTTTTTTGCATGCCAAATGGAATTTTGACGTAAGTGCAACTGCAACGAACACACAAACAAAATATCCATCGTAAATAATACAATACAGATGATCTACTTCTATTACGAAAAAAAACCCATAAAATGCATTAAACATTAAGTATTTTTCCACTTTTATTACTTAAATACCCTTTAGTCATATTTCTAGCAATGACTAAATGCTTAAAAATACTTTCGTTTCACATGCAGTTGAAGAGGATTGCTATCTTTGCCATAACTATGCCGAAACAAGAATGGAAAAGTTTTTATATCGATGATCGAATTATAGCCCTAAAATAAAACAATAAACAAAACATATGTAAAACTGTTTGTAGAGCGCACCTGTCAATGATGGCAACTGTGATCGAATAATCGACTATCAGTTAACGTCAGCTGTCGATATCTTATCAATCACATAACGATTTGAGCCACAGCAAATGCTGTTTGATTAGTCAGAGCAGCCAAATCCTTTGGGTGGCATGTGATTTAGATCACACATTGAATGGGAATGGTAACAACTTCAGATCACCTGGCGGCACCCGGCTAAATTACGGCATAGGGCAGACAGATATATTTATTTGCCTAGTCGGTTACTACACATGTTTGTTTACTACATACACACATATATATATATATATATATATATATATATATCTACATATGTAGTTGAGTGTACATATTGCGCAAACAAATAAAATCAAACAAAAGGCCGGCAAATGTTTATGTTTTTGAGCCATGCCAAGAATACAAAGCACATTTCTATGGGATCAATCAATAAAAGCACAGGAAACACATTTAGTATCATGTATATATGTATGTAAAAATAGCCTGAAGGTGAATTTATATCAACTATCCGCAAGGGACAACGATTACTCACCTTTTCAGCAAACTCCTCGCGAGGACGTCGTGAAATTGTTGGCGTATTCATTAGCTCCTTTGTGGGCGATGGTGTCATGCTCTTTTTTTTGATTAGAATTGCGAAATGCGTTTGCCTTTTCTATTAAAATTACTTTTATTTTATTTTTAAATATTGCTTATCGTTACACTCTCTATTTTCTTTATTTGAACACTTTCGCTTCGGTTGCGTGCTGCAAGTAAATTCAATTTGTTAAAATTGTTTATCAGTTTGGCATATTTGCTTCGATAAAGGCTACATTTATTGCGTATTCGCTGCAAAATGTCGCTAAATTTTTTTCCTATTCTATACTCATTTTGTTCTTCTATTTTTATTACTGAATTGATTATGACTTTGGTTCTCGCTGCTGGTTTATTGAGTGACGTGTGCCGTTAGACTTTTAACCGTGTTTTCATATCTATTTTTAGCAGGCCAAACACACTCGAATCCAGCACCGAGGCCGAAGCCGGCCGGCTAAATGCCAATTTGGAGGCCAATTAATTTTTTGGCTTCTTTGCGGCGACGCGACCTTCGAGGATTTTGCTTTTTATAATTCTAATTGAAATTCAATTGGTTAAGCGTCGGTTTTATTTTTATTTTATTTATTTTTTTTTTTTTTAATCATGGTTTGTAAAAGGGCTGGCGACGTCATCAGCGTCGAAGCGCAACAGTTTGTTGAAGGAGAGAAACACAAACACAAACACATACACACGCACACCAACACACACACATACACTCGAACACACACACACACACACACACAGATACGCAATTGCTCGCACAGTCACACACAATTACACACGCGGCACACACGCACACCGGTTTAACTTGTTATCGCGGCATGCAAAAGAACCTACAACTCTAGGCCACAAACAAGTTCTGGAGCGGCACACAGGGCACAACACTAACACCAACACACTAACACCAGCAACAATAGCAACAGCAGCAATAATAGCAGCCGGAGCAGCAGCAAAGAGCACCCAGCAACACAAAAAAAAACACAACTCAAGTGCTTTATTTTGATATGTTGTTGTCGTATGTTGTGTTTTTTTTATGTTTTGTATATTAGTTTAGAGAAAAACAAAACTAAACAACAACCAAAGGGAACCGTTGAGCACACTCGGGTCCAGGCCAAGTGCCGCTGAATGCTTGGAAATATACTTTAAATTAAAAACAAACGAAAGTAAATCAACAAAAATGAAACGAAAACACGAAAGCACGAAACACGGCCGCCAACGCGCTGTAGCTTCAAACACTTCAGAAGGCGAGCAACAACTAACAGCCGGGTCCACGGCCGGCATTTATAACTGCCGCTTTAGATTCAAAAACACACAGAGCGAGTAAAGCAAGAGAGCAACTGATCGCTGGCATATCGAACTTCGAATGCACTAACAATGTGCTTGAATAGATTTAATAATTGAGTTTAGTTTTACTATATCTAATAAAAATTTTGCTTACGCATCCAGCTATAGTATGTGATTCCGCTTCGGCAAATCCTTAATCAGCTTTAATCGGTGTATATCTTTCAATTAGTATTTTTAAAACGAATGCGTATTGTTTGTTAAAACTAAGAAGCTCGCTGGAAGAGTATGCAAAGAGCGCATGCTCACAAAGAGAGCAACAGCGAGAGAGAGCAATCGGCAATAGCCCATTTACACTAGCCAGAATTGTGTCAGGCGAATAAATGCATACACTGCCACAAAATGAATATTTCTAAATGTATTATATTCTGTGAAATATAGTAAAAATTTACTTTTGAAGATAATCAGGTCCGTTTTATTTGATACTTAAAAAATGCATATGTATATTGAAAATTGGCTACAAGAAACTACGCTATGCGTGAGTGATCTGTTATAATTGGCACTAATCCATAAGTAATATATATATTCTAATATCGTAATGTGGGAGAGATTACCCCCAAATATCAATTATCTACTATCCCACTGTAATGGCATTCTCTACGGTGCGTATCTGTGACTGCAGCTCCTGGATGTGCTGTTCAAATTTGCTGATGTCTCCAGTGATTTGTTGCAAACTGATCAAAACGTTCTTCATCTTCTCGCCATCGATTTGGACTTCCAGTTCCCGGATCTCCTTGCTGACGTTGCCCGTGTTGGTGACACACTCGACCAGTTCGCTGCAATGGGCATGCAACTGGGCCAATAGTTTGTAGGCCTTCTTGGCGTGCAGATCATGCTTGGCGCTCTGGAAGAGCAGATCATCCGTATAGTTGAACTGTCGCTCCAGTTGTGCGGCAACCACATTCAGCTGCTTCTGTAACTGACGCGTATCGTCCAGGACCTTGAAGATGTCGTCGCGCTGTTTGCGTATGTTGCCAATAAATTCGTGGATGCGGAGCGTGTATTCCTTGCGTGGCGCTAACTGCGATTGGTTCGCACTGCGCTGCAGCAGCTCCGTGTGCTGTTGCGTCTTGGCGAGCAGCTCCAGCTCCAGTTGCTCAATGCCCAGTCGCACGCTTTGTACCTGTTGCGTCTCCTTGGCCGACTTGAGGTTGTCCAGCGTGCTGAGCAACGGTTTGCGATAATCCTGCCACTGTTGCGTTAGTGTCTCCCTTTTAGCTTCCGTTGCTTGCAGCAGTGCCTCCAATTTGGTCACATTTTGCTCCGGTTCCGCCAGCACCAGACAGCTACGCTCGTGCAGCTTGAGCACAGCTTGAATGCGATCCAATTCAGCGGCTGCAGCTGATTCACGCGCCTTCAAGGTGCCCAAAGTGGCATTGAGCAACTTACGCTGCGCCAAGAGTTGTTCCGAATCCAAGCGCAGCTGTTGCACTGCATCCGCCAGCGACTGCGACTCAGGATTCCTTTGTAGTTTCTCTGCGGGCAGCAATTTCTCCACTGAAATGGGCAGCACTTGCTCCTCCCGCACCACAGCTCCAATAACTGCCTTGGGCACCTGTTCGCTCCAACGTTCTAAATCATTTTTGTGCACCACAGACGCAATCAGATCAAACGAGGTGCCATCGACTTGTTGAAACAAGTTTGGTGCCAGCTGCTCAAAATACTGTTGCACCTCTTTGCTGCGTTGCGCCAGATTGGCTCCGGGCACATTCAGATTGGGATGCGGCTTGAACTCAATGCACTGACAACTGCAACCCAATTGCCGTTGATTTGCTACAGCACGACAAAACTGGGGCACCCACGGCGACTTCAGTTGTTCGCTCAGTTTCTTGCGCAACTCACGCTGCAACACTTCCCGGGCGCTGAGTGTGTGTGCCTTGCCAGCAAGACTATCCAGGTGCTGGCGTTCGCGTGGTAATCTCTCGATGAGAAACATTAGCAGGCGACGCAGTTCTACAGCGTTGGGGTAAAGGAATATCTGATAGCCAATGTCACCGCGATAACCGTGCTCCTTGCAGCGCTCGGCGAGTGTTGTGGCCACACTGAAGCGTTGCGCCATTGCGCCACCCGGCAGGAATCGTGGCAACTCCTCGGGCATCGTTGGATTGATTTCCAGTAAACAACTCGAAACCGCTCGCACCACTTGCTCCGGCGTGAAAGTGGAGAGTTGATCTGTCGGTTCGATGCTGGCATCGATTTGCTGCAACTGGTGCATGATAATCTTGTCCACTTCATCCATTATAGCGCTGCCCACACGCCCATCAGTGAGTAAACAAAAAAAACAAAACAGAAAAACCCAGATAAACTAACAAAAACCGAGTTCTGTTTTTGCTCTGCTGCTTCTTGCTCTGTTTTTTTTTTCTCTACAGCTGTGGGCACTCTAAGCCTTTAACAGTGCAAAAAATGTTATGTTAACAGCGCGCACTTTTGCCTGACTTTCAAATTATTAACACAATTAATTTATTTATGTATATATTCGAGTACTGATCGATTGAAAATTAGCTTTAAACAATTTCTTCATTATTTGGTACTTACAGCTTCCTTTTTTTTATTAATTTCATTATTTTATTATATTTTTAACATTTTACAACACTCCATGCAGCGCCAGTATTTGAGAGGGAAGCACCAAAAATATTATTGTCCACCAATGGCAAATGTTGTCTCAACTTGGCGAATTTATTTAATTGACACTAGGAGCAACAAATTTATCTCCTATCAGACAGTTTATTAGAGGGACGGATGGAGGGGGTGGGGGGTACGTGCTGTTTAGGGGTTCTTTTCCCCAGCTTTCATGATAATGATGTTGAGTGCCAGATTATTATTGTCGGCAAACAGTTTCACCGTCGACTTATTGAGCACCAGAAAATCTTCATTTGTATACATAACAAAAGTCTCGCGAATGGAGCGTGGCTTTGACTTCCAGTTGAGGGTGCGATTATTGGCCTCCAATGAGATGAAATAGTCAAATTCGGCGGCATCCCGCACAGAGCCGATCATGCGACAAGCGGCGAAATATTGCTGGCAGCCCTCGGTGAGCAGCACCTTTTCCAGCGAGAGGAGAAAATGCCGCCCGTGGCAGGACTGAATCATGGTCCAGTCCAGGGAGCCGGCCTGATTCACATTGGTGGCCAGAAAGATGATGTCGGTCCCCTCCATGGTAATCACATTTGGATGTGTGCTAACAAAGTGCTTGTACACGTCCTTCAACGCACCCTGCCACACACACTTCTCATCCGGATAGGGGCAGAAGTACGGCCGGAAATCGCAGATATCTTCGTGCGACCTCTTATCCGCATATGAGAGACGCATGCGGCAGCCGTACAACTTATGCTTGCAGGGAAAGATCAGTTTGGCGCCAACCTTCTCCATGGCCAGATTACGTATGTTGCTCATCGGCACCCGACAAACGGGACACACTGTCAACTTATTGCGGCACTGCGAACAGATGAGATGACCGCGCGAACACTGCATTATCGGAGGCATCATATAACCAAAGCATACAGGGCACTCCAGCAGGGAGACAAGAAATTCCTTGTTTGCGGTGTCTTTTGGTTGCTCGCAGTCACCACTGCTGCTGCCAACGCTGCAGCCACTTCTCTCCATCAACTGATCGAGCGGTGTCTCCTGCTCCTGATTGGCCTCATCCTTGGGCAGCGCCTCTGTCGCTGCCTGTGGTATAACTTCTGTGGACGGACGCTGGAGATGTGGTTGCATTTTGCTGTCGTTAAATACGTTAATTCTTTATTATTACTTGCACTAAAATTGTTGCAATTGCACTTACCTGGAGGGAGTTGGAAGGGGGAAAGTGGAGGGGTCTATCAAAATACACAACCGAAAGTTTTATTGTTAATTTTTCGAACAATTATCAATTTAGGTTTGCCTAAAAGATCGTGAAAATATAGAGTAGAAATACTGAAATTTGTTTGTGTGATTGTGGCAAAGGTTCCAATGGAATGGCCAGGCCTGCTCTAATCTTAATTTCACATGTATTTAGTCATGATATACTTTTGAAAGAAGCAAGTCGACAGATCTCCACTAGGATAGGGTATCTCCTACCCCAAATCATTACCTATCTGAAGTCGTCTACGTCAAGCATCAAATTCAAAAAATGAATGAAAAAATGCGCTGAACAAGAAAATATTTATATACATATATATTGGGGTAGTATACAACATCATTATAGTCTCTTTACCCATTTTCAAGATCTCAATATATTTTGCGATTTTTGACAGATATATTTCAAAATGTGTCATTCGCAGCTTGTTTCATTTATTTTAATTAAGTAGTTTTTTTCAGTTTGGTTCATTGAAAAGACTTTTCCTTTTACTAATCACTTTTATTTTTCTTCATCTGTAGTTTTTGTTAAATGTATGTGTGTTTTTGTGTGTGTGTGTGTGTTTATTGTTAAAATTAAATACATTGCAGTTGTAATGAACCGCTTTCATCATTTGCAATTTCCAATTGCAATTTAATATGGTCAATCAAACTTAGAACAGAAATAAAACAAAATCAACTGTACGGGAGATCGGTCTAAACTATTTAAATTTAAACATTAGCTTGCTTTTTTTGCCTTTGTTGTTTGTTTTTTAGGCTCGTCAGTACTTGATAAAAATCTTAGTACAAAAATGTAACTGTCTTTTTTATTTCATTTTTTTTTAGGGAGGAGTAGAGATGATGTGTTCGTTTTTTTAATCATGTTTAAAAAAATGTTACGTTTCGTTTGGCATGAACAAAAATTGTCGCAATTGCTTACAACTCTCGAGTTATTACATAAGTATATATTATTTAATATATATATATATATTTTTTGTTTATTCTTGTTAATTTCATTTAAAAATGATGTTTACTTTTATAGCATTTACAAGTATTTTTGTATAAAATAATTTACATTAACTAAACTAGGCTGCATAGAGTTTTTTATAGAGAGGATGTATGTATGTATCATAATGGATGTGTGTATATATTATGGATGTAAGTTTTTGTGGTGCGCGTGTGTGTGTGTGTGTGTGTGGTGGTTGTTGTTTGTTGTGTTTTTTGTTGTGGATGGTGGGCAGTGCCGCTCCAAACATTTTGCCCACGCAGACCGGCTTACAAACTAAATTAAACTAAAGCCCACAAAAAAAAAGAAAAGAAACTTTGTTTAATTAAAAAACCGTTCATTGCGTTATATACCTACAGGCAATATAATAGCTTCCTATAGAACCCGAACTGACACTGAAATATTTGAACATAACTGATCTGAGAATAATGATGAATAACCACTCGAGAAATGCTGGACTACGTCCGACTATTCGTACGTTTATTTTTCCGAACACTGAAGTAAGGATTGAAGTTACCACATATTTGAATTCTGATTCTACTGTACGAAACGTTGAGCCTAGATTTGAGACGGTTTCAAAGAATTATAATCAGATTATGGATAAACTTCGTGCCTTTGATCTTAACTCGATTAATAATTACGTGATTGATAATGAGGGTGGTACTGCTAAGGTGATTCGCATTCCACGAGATTTTAATGAAAAATTATTATTTGAACAGGAGACGACCGTCAATTTTCCAACACCAACCGATTTTCAAGCATTTAAATTTGAAGTAATTAAGAGTGTAACTGAGGTGATGAACCTTTTTGAGGTTTATTTGCGAACTTCATCATAACTGCTTTTGTTGGAATGCTTCAAGGCTGAGTTTGTTCAGTGTCTGTAAGGGGAGGTGTTACGGGGCTATTCAAGCACGTAGATGAAGGACGGTTGCCAAAGTTAAAAAATAAAAAATAAATGTGTTTGTTTCGTTTCTTGTTCCGAAAATGAAAATCCCTAGAGCTACTAATTATCGCCAGACGGCAAGAGACTGACATACAAACAGACAGACCTACCGACCTATCTTACATACACACACATATACCTTACAAAATGTTGTTTAGCGTTGAATGTGTCATTTAGACAGTTTGTATGTGTATGCAGTAGTAGTATATATGTATATATGAGATATATATATATACATATATATATATCGAGTATCGTTTTAGAAACGATGCAATATTCTTTCTTTAGACCAGAGATATGGTTACATTGATGCCCAGATTCCCATTGTCGGCAAACAGTTGCGCAATCGACGTGTCGAACACCAGACAATCCGAATTGTGTATGGCCGAGGCAACGCCCTCGTGTATGGAACGTGGCATTGCCTCCCAGGTAAGGCGGCGTCGATTGCCATTCAATTCGAGGCGATAGACGAAGTTCTCGGCCTCTTTGCGCGAGCCAATCAATTGGACAATAGCAAAGAACTGTTGATGTCCGTCGTATTTCTCCTGTTTCTCCAGGACGAGCATGAAGTGATGACCAAAGCAGGACTGCATCATTACCCAATCGACGGCGCCGGGCAGATTGATGTCGGTGGCCAGAAATACAATATCTTCGCCCTGCAGCGTGGTGATACTCTTGTGGGACATCATCAGATGCTGCATGACTAGATCGAGCGGACCCTGCCATTTGCATGAGGCGCCCGGGCAGGGACAGAGGTATGGCCGGCATTCGCAGGTCTCCTCGTGCTCGGTCTTCTCTGTGTATACCAGTGAGGCAGTGCAGCCGTAGCCCGAATGCTTGCATGGAAATTTAACGTTAGAGGCCACCTTCTCCATGGCCAGATTGCGTATGTTGGCCAATGGGCCGCGGCATGTTGGGCAGCATGTGAGCTTCGAACGGCATGAGACGCACACCAAATGCCCACTGGAGCATTGCAGTATCGGTGGCAGCACATAGTCAAAGCAAACGGGGCATTCGAAGAGCGATGTCAGATCGGCGGACATGCCCGCATCACCGCCACCGGCGGACGACAGTGAAGAGCTGGACGAGGACGATGTGTTCGCCGAGGATGTGTTGCCAGCACTGGAGGAGCCGGTTGTGCTGCTCGTATTGGTGGCCACCACTGCCGTGGCTGCTGCTACTGCTGCTGCTGCTGTCGGTTCACGGCGTTTTGGATTGATTTTATTGGACATTGGACTTGCTTGGACTGTTCGATCTATAATATGTGTTGGCCTCCACCCCCTCCACTACTGCAGCAGCAATTCGACGGCCCTGCGTGCCCCAGCGGCAATCAGCCAAGCGTCTCTATCCGCCTCTGTCTCTCTCTCTTTCTCTACCTCTCTCACTCGCTCTTTACCTTCTTTTCGGTCACTGCAAAAAGAAAAAACAAATGCGTCACATTAATTATAAGGAATAATTTGGCTACACATGCTGATAAAAGCACGGTTTTACTCATAGAATACCGTAATTTAACTGATATATTCTTTCTCGCTTTTTTTTCTAGCTATAAACATACAAAATTTATGAATATTAAAATAAGCAAAATGTTTAAAAACACACTTTGATTAGAAAATAAAAACACAATATTTATTGAAAAAAACACACATAATTATTATTCGTGACCGACCTTCAACTCGCTCGACAATTGTCGCTGTCGTTAGGAAAACTGTCGAAATAATTACCAAATGCATTCGGCTGTCGCTAACTTGAATATGATTTCTGTTTGTTTGTTATTATTGTTGTTGTTGCTGTTGTTGCCCCTCACATTTTTGGGGGCGCTGTGTGAGGAGTCAAGTTC
The DNA here is from genome assembly GCA_035041535.1 of Drosophila cognata. NCBI lineage: Eukaryota > Metazoa > Arthropoda > Insecta > Diptera > Drosophilidae > Drosophila > Drosophila cognata. The sequence goes on from JAWNLC010000823.1 coordinate 1,973,674, forward strand.
GAGGCGTGTGTTTTGTGTCTTAGACGAGAGTGTAAAACCACGCAAATAGTCGTAAGTCACTCTTATCAGCCCGATGACAAATGCTACCATTAGGCCCGTTGTACCCCAAGAGCCCAAAAAACAGGAGCCGCGTCGCTGCACAGTGATTCAAAAGGTACCGATACCGATTACCCGGTGTAACTTCAATTTTTCACTTTTCTGTCGAATTTCACAAGTTTAACTTCGAATTTTATATATTTTTAAATACCTTCTTTGGGTTTTAATGTCATCTAAAATAAACTAATGTAATTTTCGAAATCATTACGAAAATGGTTTATGGAACACAATTATTTTGCAATTACAAAAATTTGTGTTTGATTAATTATGCATTAAATCGATCAACGCATAGAATTCTAATATGTAAATTGTCCGAATCACTGTGCAACAATCCAAAATTTGTGGATGCATATGTGTGAGTGTGAGTGTGTGTGTGGAGCAGAAACAAACGCGAAGTGAGCGAACTGCGTCAACAATATGGGCTACGGCTTGTGGCAGCAACGCGAAGCGAGGGTGGCTCGCTGGAGAGATGGGGAGGGGAGAACTGGTACTGGTAGAGGCACATAATTAACATTTGGCTCTGTTGGCTGCGTACCGTAAGAAATTTCCATGCGGCAGCTAGCGGGACTGGGCGACTGGGGTAATTACTGCCACTGCTGCTGCTGTTGTTGCTGCAGCAAAGCCATGAATGTAATTAAGTTTTTTTCAATGAGTTTGCCAATTCAAATAGAAAACGAATGACGGAAAGGAGAGCGATATGTGAACAACAACAACAGAAATAATAATGCATATATGTGTACATATATATATATAAATAAACAGCTACAAAATAAGCATAAGCGTAAACTTACAAAGCTCTTTTGCGAATCGTGTGTGCGTCAGTGTGTGTGTGAGTGTGAGTCTTTATCAGTCAGCCAGTAGTAGTGTGTGTTTGTGTATGTGCTAGTGCATTTGTATTTATATACTGCTGCTGCATATAGTATATACCATATATCCTCTGCAAATTTAATTTTTACTATGTGTGGATGTGTGTGTGCATAAATCAATGCAATTGCAATTGCAGTTGCAGGTGGCAGCAGCACTTCAGGTTCGCACGCACAAACAACGCACACAAAGAGAAAATTGAAAATTGTTTTCGTCGACTTTTATGTTTGTGTGCATTTATGTATGTATGTACATTAAACAGTTTCGGTTCGGTTCGGTTCACCTTGCGCCAAACTCGAAATTCAGGCGTGCGCTAATTTCATTTTATTTTTTTTATCTAATTTTCTTTTATACGCTCGCGCACACATTCATTGAATAATATGACTACGATATGTACATGTTTGCTGCTGCTGCTGCTTCTTCTGCTGCTGCTGCTGCTGTTCGTAGTTTTTGTTGTTGTTTCTCTTTTGAGTGTGAATATCATCTGTTTGGGTCGCCTTCGTCGTCCATCGGTTACATTTACACACGGGATGCAACGCCAAACGACAGACAAACGACTAACCGCAGCGACGAAGGGGCGGGGATGCGGGGGCACTGGCTTCTTCTTGCCCGTAGCTTGAAAATTTGTTTCGTATTTTTTTGTTGTGCGCCTGGAGAATGCTGCTCTGCTATTTGTTGCACAAAAACTTGCTCAATATTCAGTCTATGTAGGCAGTACAATTGCAAGCACAACTATTTAGCTATTAGCACGTCACACACGCGTATTTCTCGCTATTTAATTTTATCTTTAATTTGCCTAGTGCTGCACACACACACTGATCAGTGTTGACTAATGTTGCAGTTGGTATTTTTAGTATTTTAATAACATTTCCAGCCTGGTACGCAATTGCATTATTCTGGCAACACTGCCAATAATAATACTAAAGTTGTATATCTGTTTATTTAACAGAAATGACAATTTTAAGATATGTTACATTTTATTTGACTAATTTTGACCATACACTTGCATTGGTCAATGCCTTGTTAAAAATTTTTCTCCCGATCAGCGTACTATTTGCATGTTGTATGACAACATCACTGTAGTTTCATACTCCGCGGCAACCCTGTCGGGTGTAGCGTAATAATTAATCTGCCGTAGAAAAATAATTCAAAAGACTTTGTGCCGAGATAAAAACAAACAAATTTTTTGGAACGCCATGTGCGTTAACGGTGCTGGCAGATTTTGAATAAAATAGAATCAACAAAAAAATCAATAAACCCCCGCCCTCATCTTCATCAATCATTCTCGTATCTGGAGCACGGACCAACCCCCATATACGACCAGCAGCAGAAGAGAAAAAACTGTATTATATTGTAAAAAGAAGTCACTATGCTTAACAAATTGTACTTGTTTTATGTGCTAATATTTTGCACATTGGCTGCGCAATGCCTGAGTGCCATAAATGATCCGTACAAGGAGCTGGGCGTGAGTAATACGGCGACCCCTCAGGAAATACGACGTGCCTATAAGCAATTGGCCAAAGAATGGCATCCGGACAAAAGCAATCATCCGGATGCTGAGCTCAAGTTTGTGCAAATCAAAAAGGCCTACGAGCTGCTGAGCGATACGGAGCGGCGACAGATCTACGATCGTCATGGCATTACCAATGAGGATTCGCATTATCTGAAGCAGAAGCATGACTATAGCGGCTACAATCGTTTCGGATTTGACCCAGTTGAAGAGTTCTTCGGCAAACAATTCGGCTTCGACCAGGACATCAGTCTATATCACAAACTGTCCGTAACATCCAATTATTTCGAGCAAACGATTATACCAAAGAGCAAGAACAAATTGCATATTATTATGTTTTACAATGACTGGTGTTTCGGCTGTATACGGATAGTTGGTGCATTTAAGAAATTAATCGATACTTTCGAACCGTTGGGCATTCACTTTGCCACCATAAACGCAGCGCACGAGCCGTCAATACTGCGTAAGACCGGAGCGGATGATGTACCGCGAATGGTGCTAGTTTTGGGCGGACATAGTTATGTTTATCGCGAGAATATTTATACGCAACAGAAATTGGCCGAGTTTATTCGCAAGAAGATGCCGTTTAAGATTGGCCAGCGGGTGAACGATGAGAATCTCGACGAGTTTCTAAATGGCTGGACCGATAATAGAGTGAGGGCTCTAGTACTCGAGCCGAGAAGTGCTACTCGATTGAGATATCTTATTTCGGCCTTTGCTTTTCACGATCGCGTTGCATTTGGGTTTGTCGATATAAATAGCAAGAGCTCGAAGCTAATATCTGAACGATTTAAGGTCAATCCCAAATTGGATACACTGTATCTGTTCAATGAAGACTCGTTGCGAGCCGTTGCGAGTATCTCAATGGCTGATATACCCACACAAACTCTGGATAACATCATCTCGACAAATCAATTCTTATCACTACCGAGGCTATCATCGCAGGAAGTCCTCGAGGGAGTTTGTCCCGCCGAGTGGAATCGACCTCGCAAGCGACTCTGCGTGGTTCTAATAACGGAAAACTCCCCCGACTATGATATAGCAAGGGGCGCTTTGAGGCAAATTGCTCTGGAGAGTGGCTATAGCTTGGATCGCGTACGATTTGCGTATATGTTCAAGGAGAAGCAATCGGATTTTCTTAATGCCATCTCCAAGGGCTCATTCGAGGATAATCTGTTGCGTCTGGTGGTCATCTGGCGGCGTGATAGCACCCATATCAAATACGAATGGGTCGACGGTGCCAAACTGGACATTAAATCTGCCGACTATCTGAACAATACGGCCATCAATACGACCAAACATGAGATTAATCTAACCGTACAGAGACTTTTGAAGACAAATGAAGCCTTAACTTATGAGGCATTTGTGCAAAATCTACTGGATGAACACGCCCAGGGCATTTTGAGTAAGTGGATAACGCGTCTGCTCTATTTGGTGGATTATCTATCCGATAATATCGAAGATGAGCATTTGTTTGCCGCCTTATCCCTGCTCGGAACAATTGCGTTCATGTTTGGCATTGGCTATGTAATGATGTACTTTGTGCGTGCCGAGGAGGAGAGCCTCAAGGCTCAGGGGCAGCTCAACGAATCGCTATGCAATAAGCAGAGTAAACATGTGCCGGAGCTAAAGCTTTATGAACTAAGAGCTGAGAAATATAATGGATTGGTACGCTTACTAAAACCCGGATGTCGAACGATTCTATTGATTACCGATTTGCAAAGCCGGACGAAACTAATTCCGCCATATCATCGTGCCGTTTGGCCATATAGGAGGACCAAGACTCTGCTCTTTGGTCATATGCTTATTGAGAAGGGTCTGTCGTGGTATTCGGAGCTGCTACGCTTATCGCTATGCACAAATCAAAATCTTCAGATTAATCCAAGGAATTGTGTGGGCACCGTTATAGCTTTAAATGGACATCGAAAGTATTTCTGCGTATATCATGCCAAGCATCCGGAATGCGCTCGCGGCACCAAAAGAATGATTAAAATGACCAAACAATTGCTTGATAGGAATGATGACCCAGAGATTGGTAACTTCCTTGGTGTCAACTACTCCGAGGAGTCTGATGTAGAATCAAACGTTCTGTTCGAGGACAACCTGTTGGATGGCCTCAGCAATTGGCTAGATCGATTGTTCGAGGGAACTACCCACAGATACTACATCAACTACTGGCCAGACTTTCCTACTAAGTAGAAATCCCCTTTACAGTTATTATGCAAATGTAAATTACTTTGTCATCCCCAATTCCTGTAAATCCTTCTAGTCAATAAACTACTACCATTTATTATGTTGATTATTTTTGTTTACAACAAATACATTTTGTCGTTCAATTATGAACGCTTATATCATAAATTTTAAGTTTCTTAATTTTTTCGAAAAATTCCAATTTCTAAAGTGCTAAAAAAAGATTAAAATTAAAATGAACATGTTGGCAAAATAACAATAAGAATCTTATGTTGTTGATAAAGTGAATTTTTATATTTAGAGGAGCAATTCCTATCAAATCGTTGATAGTATTTGAATTATTATTATATTATTAAGTTTCTACACAGTGATGTTTCTAGAAACTGCCACGCGATTCTGTATTATTCAAATGTATTATCAATCAATCTTACTATAATTTAATATGCGTAACCAAAGAATAAAATAAATGATAAGTGCATTATTACATTATGTAGTTAAACTGAAGTCCAGATATCTTTTTATTCGGTATTTGGGTAATATCTCTGACATACCCACAAATTATTCATTAGTTAAGCTCATTTCTTAAATTAAAATGATAAGCTGATATCCAGCAGTTATTTAGACTAATTAATGGGGACCCATCAGCGAGTGAAGTTTAATTACCGCACGGTAATCATTATACGAAAGCAGACCACGTTGCGAACGCTTCAGGACACGTTGCAATCGCTCCATGGTTTCTGCATTGGTTTTCATCTTGAAGAGGCCGTCCAGATATCTGAGTGACTCACGCGACCAGAAAATGGATGGCTCTGTGCCAAGGACATTATTGATGCTGTTGCGCGAATCACGGCGTTCCATGTCAGCCAGCAACTTGATGCACTCCGACTGCAAGGGACCATTTCCTCGTTGCAATTGCAACCTGTGCGGCGGCACACGTTGCTGCATATTGTTGAAGGGTAGCAATTGTTGTTGCTGCTGCTGTTGCTGATGATGTTGCTGCTGCTGCTGATGATGTTGCTGCTGCTGCTGATGTTGCTGCTGCTGCTGATGATGTTGCTGCTGCTGCTGATGGTGTTGCTGCTGCTGCTGATAATGTTGCTGCTGCTGCTGATGATGTTGCTGCTGCTGATGATGATGTTGCTGCTGCTGCTGATGTTGCTGCTGCTGATGCTGCTGATGTTGCTGCTGCTGATGCTGCTGTTGGCCTGAAGCTAAGTATCTGCCATATGGCTGTTGGCGTTGTTGCTTTGGTGGACGATTCTTGTTGTTATACTGCTGCTGCTGCTGTAGTTGCTGCTGCAGCTGTTGCTGGTCATCATGCTGCCAAACTGGTGGCAGAGGCAGTTGACTTGCCTGCTGATCCGGTGACTTAACACTTGTCTGTGTGCGTTGCTTTGGTGTGCGATTGTTGCCACTGTAGTTGTGTTGCTGTTGTTGTTGTTGTTGTCGCATTGGCTCATGCTTCAAAACTGGCGGCGAAGGCGACTGCTGCTGATCTGACCCTTTGGCATTCATCAATGCACGTTGCTTGGGCAAGCGATTCTTGTTCGCATCCTGCTGCCATCCTAGAGGCGGTGGCGGTGGCGGCGGCGACGCAATACGATTACGCTTGCAACCATTCTGCTGCCCCAGCAGCACAGGATCAATGTTGAGCATAGCCATGCGATTCTTTACGTCCAGCCGATAATAGCTTTGTAGCAGTGTCTCATAGTTGGCATGGGGATGGGAACCGAATATTAAGCGCCAGTGCTCCTCGATTTCGTTGCGCATAGCGGGCGTGGCGTTCTCATCCGCCGAGTGTTCGTTCAGCAGTCGCTTGAGTATAATGAGCAGATGATCCAAATGCATGTTGCCATTGCTGAGTCCCGCCTGACCAAACAATATCATGTTAAGCAGGCGACGCTTGCGTTCTGCCAGCTTGTAACCATTTTTGGTATTCAATTGCTCCAGCTCTTTGATACGGAAATAATGATTCTTGGCATTGCCAAGATCTCCAGTGAGGCTATTGATGCCATCGCGAATAAAGCGGATGAGGACATCGATGCGTTTCGGCGGCTTTTGGCTTTGGATTTCGCTGCTCTTGCGCTTCACCTCATGATTGCGACGTAGTAGCATTGCCTGTAAATTCTCCTGGTTCTTTTTTAAACCATAAATGACCAGGACGTAGCCGTACTCCTTGAGATCCATGCGCACACTAACATTACACTCATTGGCCGCACTCGCCAGGAATTGACGTCCCTCCGGACTAAATAGATATGCGCTTTGATCGCGGGCCATCAGAATTTTTGCCTCGGACGGCACATCGGGCAAGCTGCTCTCTGTGTGTGCCGCTGTTGATGGTGATGATGTAGCCTTGCTGCCATTCACGCACATCGAGATGCCCTGGTTGTTGCAGCTGATGATCATCTGGTTATCATTGTCGTTATCAGCACTAGCATTAGCATCATCATCATCATCAACATCAACAGCTGAGCTGAGTGGTATAATATCGGGCAGATCCTCCATGGGTCCTGTCTTTATTTGCCCCGGGCTGATTACATTCTCAACGGATACTGTTGTCGAGCTGGGAACCTCAAAGTGTTCTGAAAAACTGTAATTCGAATCCGAGTCCAAGTCCACGTGTGGTGGCCCTGTAGATTTGACAACAACACTGCTGCTGGGTTTTGTTATGATTTTAGCTTCTGTTGGCTGATTCTGGAAGTTGCTGCTTATCTCATCTTGCTGCACTTTAGCTTGCACTGTCTTTGGCTTAGTCATTGGCACCGGAGGCAGCTCTTCAATTATAACGGATGATGATGTTGCTACTGCGTTACGCGCTGCTGCTCTGGCCTGTGGATTCGGTACATATTCGTTTGAATAAACTTTCAGCTGCATTGCCGCAGCGGATCTATTGCGCTTATCTAAAGATACTGGTCGTGCCAAACCGACCGACTTAAGGAAACGCGCATAGATGCTGTTCTTGGAGAACTCCGAGCTCCAATTGAAATGAAAAGGCGTCTCGATAGCAAAAAAGTCGTTCAGATCGGTCGGATAACTAACGGGCCCGTTTCGATCCTTATAGACCTTCTGATGCGATATGATACGTTGCACGTAGTTCGTATTGCGAAACTCTCCCATGCGCTGTCGACACTCCTCAAACAGATGGCCACGCGAGCCGCAATTGCTGCAGTTCTTCTGTCGATATTGAACATTGGTATCGAGCTCCACATTCGAGCGTGTCTGTGTGCAAGGAATATAAACAACATTTATTAAACGACTAATTGTTTTTATAATCTTGCACTTACTGTAGAGTGATAGCGCCGCCACTTGTCTGGACACATATCGCTGCTGTGGCCACGCATCTTGCACAGCTGACAGATCATGCGGCTCTGAAACGAGCACTTGTTGCACTTCTGCACATACATTGGCTGCTTGGCGCCACACTGTAAAAGAATGGAGTTTAATTTAAATATTGCAGTTTTAGCTCACCAACGTACTCCCAAGCAAATAGCATTTGGACAGCGCGGCTCGGCATGGCCCGTCATGCCGCATGTGTAGCAAACGACGGGCTTGCGTGGACGTGGACACTTGGATCGAATGTGACCCATTTCAAAGCAATTGGTGCACTTCAGATGGGAACGTTTGCGGGCAGGCGGAAAGCGATCCGCATTTATGATGCGCCACTCATTGCGTCCACCTAGGCAACGAAAGAAGGGAAATTGTTAAGTGATTTCAATTAAAATTACAAATCATGGTGAACACCAACCAGTCATGGCCCTTTGAATCTTTTGCAAATTGAAATGCTCGCCATTCCAGCTGTCATTGTAGAAGCGACACATTTCTTCATTCCAGCCGACCAAATCACCGCCCCTCATCTGTTCTTGAAGTGCGGATATGTTGTGCTCCTCTTGCAACTCTGGATGTGGCTGTGGCTCAGCTTCTGATTCATTCGCTTCAGTTTCTAGTTCAGCCGACTGCTGATCGAGTTCATTATCGTCCGATATTAACTCCAGCTCTGGCTCTGTAGTTGTCACCTCCTCCAGCGGTTGGTTGTTATCTGGCATGTATTCGGAGAGTCTAGTGTTTTGATCGATGCGCTCAAAGATTGCGCTTATACGCTGGGTGACAGCTTCATGCATCTCAGCCTCATCCTCAGTATTGGCATCGGAGCCAACGCTATCCATGGCCTCTTCTTCTTGCTGCATCTGGTCCTTTTTAGTTGCTTGCTTCTGCATCAACAGACGCTCTGCAATTTGACGTGCTGTCGGCATCGATTCGTCATCAGCAGACTCCGAACTGGCATCGTCTCCTGCGATCGATTTACGTGGCCGCGCGGTTACGGCACTTTCGGAGTTGCGCCTTTGGCTTATTCGTCGTATCTTACGCTTGCATCGTTCCAGGGCCATGCCACGTGATATGCCCGGCACACCAGTTGCCTGCACACCGTCATCGCTATCCGTATCATCGTCATAGTCTTTGTCGACCTCGTTGTTGGGATCAGATTGACTTTGATTGGTGCTCGAGGAGCGTCGCTTGCGTAAACGTTTGGTCTTGTTCACATTGACCGCACCCACCTCCTCAACATCCGATGAATCCGACTCGGAGTCAACATTGCGTATAATCGTTGGCGTACACTTTTGTTTAGCCTTGCAGTAAATGCCGCCCTCTGTGAGATCTGATTCGCTTTCGTAGACATCGCGTGCGCGGAACTGTTGCTCGTCAACGCGATAGTTTTGCTTGATTTCTTCCAGCCTGGATGGTGGCACAAATTCGTACTCGGATGCAGTATCCGCTGCCAGATCATGATCATGCTCCAGCTCCGCCTGGCTTCCCGGCTCGGCGGCATCCCGAATGGCATTCTCTGTCAATACTAACAGATCTTCGTCTGTGGCACGTTCACAATCGGCAATCACGCGACTGGTGTCCTTTTGCACAATAAAATCATCGTTGGATAAGACCGAACTGCAAGGGGAATGCATCACGGATGGTAGCACAGTCATCGAAGTAGTGACGTAATCGACACTTAAGCTAACATCCGCGGCATCCATGGCATTTTCCTCCATATACGGTTGCACCGGCTCCTCATCACTAGCATCCACATCTATAATGGGCACTGGGGGCAGTGGCACAATGATAACGTCATCAACATCCGAGGATTTATCGCTGTCCACTAAGCTAATTAGCTCAAATGGTTGTTCTTTGCCCTGCTTGTTCTTCTTGTTGGCCTGTACCCGTTTGGACTTTTGTCGCTTCACGGCCAGTCGCTGGAACTGCTCCAGCTTGCGGTTGGCCTTGGCAAAGGGAGCTAGTCCACGCTGCACTGGTTCCCGTTTAGTTACGGGCCAATTGGATGGTATCGCCGTCAACAGCCGTTGATCGAAACGTTCTGGTTCATCATCGTCATTTGCTTTTATGGTTTGCTGTGCTTTAGGTGGTTTTTGTTGGGTTTGTTGTGATTGTTTCTTCTGCGACTGTTGCGGCAAACGACGCTGCACCTTCTGCGGTAAACGCATCTTTTGCTGTTGCTGCAGCAGCTGTTGGACTGGATTGAGAGCTTTTGGCTGCTTCTGTTGGGGCGTTAAGATCGGCCTCTTGGGACTATTGGCATCTGGACGCTTCTTTGGCGATGCATTTACAGCTGCGGCGACAGGTGACACAGACATATCTTGCTTTGTGGATAAAACTGCTTTGGGCTCCTCTTGTGCTTTTGTGGCTAAAAACGAGTTTAAAAGAAAAAGAAAGGGTTAAATTAATAATTTTAAGAGTGCCGACAAAGAATTACTCCTTGAGTTATAAATATGGAAAATTATAAATATATATTTCTGCTATATTAGTGAAGAAGATTTTACACAAGTACTTGCAAAAGGAAGTGTTTATTTATGGAGTATTCAAGAATAACGAAAGCATATGCTGTAAATTTCAATATCCGGGGGGATTGAGCAAACGTTGTATGCATTCATTACGAATATCTCTGTTGTATGGCACATTCAAGAAATAGCCCTGACTTTTGAGTTCTTCCAGCTGCGTCTCATCGATGTGATAGAGGCTATACGCATCCATTAGCATATCTGCACGATTCGGCCACAGCAGCACAGTCACGGAACGGCGAAAATCGTCGATGGCTTGAACGATCTGTTCGTGGGATGTGTACAAGTTCTCCAACATTGCCAGCTCCTGCTGTTGGCCGTACCCAGTCTGTGGCGCGTAGCGATTTCGCATCTGCAATGCGTTCTCTAATTGCTGCACTAGTCGCATAACCACAAATCGTCTATAGCGTTCCTCAAGGTACGCTCGAGGCCTATTGATGCTGTTCGTGTTGAGTCGGATGGGCGTTGAGAGAATCGTGACAGTAACACAAGACATCACAACATGGACGCACATCCACAGGACTAAGATTGACAGCAAATACTCAACTGGATTGCGACCTATTTCGTTCAACCAGAAGAGCAAATCATAGCCATAATAGACGTGACAATAATCCATCCATACTATGATGACCAGCAGCTTGACCGTAGTGGGCACAATAATATTATAATTTCCAGCGATAATCATATTAAACCTGGCGCACCAATTAGCATTAATCAGACGGAGCATCCATTCTACAATCATGCTACTGCTAGACATAGACATTAATATGAAATATGTAATTTTGAGTGAAAAGGTTAATGTTAAATCAAAGCACCTACACAGTAGTAAAAATGTTTATACTTGTTGCTCTCCAAAAATCTCTCTCAACTGGGCTTTGACATGACCTATTTTAAAACAATACCTAGCTGTTACTACCCAGCATTGTCCAGGTCATGTTTTTTGTAGAGTTTGTAGTTTTTGCTCAATTTCCCCAGCCGCGGGTTGCATTTCCCCCGAAATGGGTGGGACGTATCGATTAATTTATGTATGCAGTGCACTGAAAATGAGTTCGGGCTCGGTTCGTGCAATCGAGCGACCTAACAAAAATTTGGAGCTGCGCGTTGATAACCAATCCGTCACGCAATAGATACATTTTTCTTTTCATATATCTATATATATATATATTGAACTCACATTCAACCGATGGTCTCGTCTTGGCTTTCCAGGTATCATTAACGGATGCAGCTTCACTTTTATCTGCCCAATAACGAGGCTTGCTTGGCCCATTGTTGATAATCCGCTTATCGCTCACAAAGCGCACCTGCTGCTGTTGTCCATTTTGCTGCTGCTGCTCCTGCGGCGGCGGTGGCATGCTTTGAGTGTCCTGTTGCTGCTGTTGTTGCTGTTGGCTAGTTGCATCATTGTGATGTATGGATGCATATAAAATTGATTCCAGCTCATTCAGTCGCTCACTATCCATTTCTTCAATCTAAAAACAAAGAGAAAATTTACTTGATTATGCTGCTACAAATATTGTCTGTAATTTGAGTGTGCTTACATCGCTCATTGTGCCAGTCTTTGATATATTTGGCTACTGTTGAATTTCTCTTCAACATTAAAAGGCGAATCTGTTCTTATTTGTATTTTTAATTATTTTTTATTTCAATTTTACACGGAACCACGTTTTGATTAGAGACTAATGAACGAGCAGCAGCTCGTGTATCGATAAGACTGAAAAATCGATGACAAAACAAGCAATGACGCGATATGCGATTATTTTAAGAGCAACCCTAACCGCTTCCAGGCCGGCCACGTACAAGTACAAGGAAATAATAAAAACGGAGAATAACAAATAAAAATGTGAGTTAATTAAAGTAAACTCTTTTTCAAAGCTAATACCATTTGCATTTGAAGCATGGAGCACATGCAACGCTACGTTTCACCGATCAATCCAGCGGTTTTTCCACACCTGGCCACTGTTCTGCTCATCATTGGAACGTTCTTCACAGCCTGGTTTTTCGTCTTTGTGGTGTCCCGGAAAAGCACCAAGGAAAGCACATTGATCAAGGAGCTGCTGATCAGTCTGTGTGCCTCGATATTCCTTGGATTTGGCATTGTATTCCTCCTGCTAACTGTCGGCATTTACGTATGAACCGAAAACCAATGATATCAATCAGTTTTAGAAGACATTTATGCATGAATTAAAAATTATGTTATGTGGGCGTGTGAACGTACGTTGGGCTTTTATTCATATAAATGTATAATTTCAAAGATTAATTTTCAATTTAAAGCAGTACCGAATACATATATTATATATTAACATATATCAATTTGTGTGCTGTTTGAATATTAGTTTGCACTTAAAAAAAACTGCAAATGTTCATGAGTAACAAAATAACTGAAAAAGGAAAGGATAAAGCATATCCTACTAGCCGGCCAGTCCTGCCTTCTGTCTACACTTCTGCATTGTGGCGCGCAATATGAACTGCTTGCGTGAGAGGGTGCGCACGTGCTTCAAGAACGCCTCCAGATCAATGACACCGCCACGCAAACCCTCGCCCAAATAATATATGGCATCCTCTGTGGCAGCTTCATCAGCGTAGGCATTCAGTAATCTATAAAAGCTCTGTAGGATTAGATACAGCACATTAAAAAAGATGAGGAAACATACTGCCTATATAATGGTGCTGTAGTGGTAACGGCCTCGTCCGGATCAATGGATTCTGCACTCTCAAGAGTCTCAAGACTTGCGTTCAATTCCTGCTCCTTGTCCTTCAGTATGTTGATATTCTTCTGCAAATCAACCTCGTCGCGTTCCAAGCGACTGACGATGGCATCGATCTTGGCACTGCCCTCCATTAGCTCCTGTTTGGTGCGATTCAGTGTTTCGATTTCCGCCTGATACTGATTTACCTTCTCCTGTATGCGACGCCTCAACTTGTCCTCCACTGCGCTAATAAGTGATGCTTTGATGTGCTCCTCCGTAATTGTGCCCGTTGAGCTGGGATTAGCTTGGGCAGCAGGGTTCTAAGCACGGTTACAAATTTAGTGAGTGTATAACGCATGTTATCTTACCACCACACTTACATATCCAGCACTGCCCGGATAGCCTCCCGGTTGTGGGTAATTCATGTACGGCGGATAACCGCTTGAACCACCAGTCGGACCAGCACTAGTGGATGGATATGGCATGAAATTGGTGCCAGTGGGATATGGTGGAAAGTTGCCACCGCTAGCACCAGTCGCACTTGGATAAGGTAGATATTGAACTGGGGGATGAAAAAAGTCGATAAAAGTAGAATCACGCGTTTAAGATAATAACTTGCAAAACATTACAGTCTGAGGGATGTGGCGCAGCTTGTTGTTGTTCCTTGGGCTTGGAGTAAACGGGCGGATGATCACCGAATGTCACAATCATAACCTGTATAAGCGATAGCAGATCCGAGCTATGCGGCTGCCAGTCATGCAAATAGGGCAAATACACCTTGCCATTGTGGTCCACATACATGGACACTTTGATCTGCATAGTTGGCGTAGGTTTCACGAAGCACATTGGCGCATTCTGGGGATGGGTGTCCATTAGCCATATGCATATGGGAATGTAGTAGGTGTTATCTGTGAAATTTATATGATTAACACATTTCCGAGTCTGTTTTTAACGGAGCGAGTTACTTACTCTTATAGACCACTGGAATGGTGCCCCCCAATGTAAACAAATCTTTTGAGCTACCATCGTTAAACACTGCAACCACAAAAAATAGTTGTTTATCATAATAATTTATGCACAACTCCTCATCGAACACTCACCGAATTTTTGCAGGCCGTACGTCAGACTGCGATACGTGGTAACGACATCGACAACATCTTTCCGTGTCGCCGCAATATTTTTATACTGTAATCAGTGTAAGGGTATTTCATAATTGTGGTTAATTTAACGACATGAGCTTCTATTGCGTGACATGTAAGAGGATGGAGAATGGCTGTAAGGCTATGAGTCATCGTACCTTTGATAAATATTTGTTAATTTGCGCCTCTTCTATGGCAGGCATTCTAGTTTCTTAATTTGAAACCGAATTTGGATTCTGCACCCGCTGCTAAAAGGAAGTTATTAAACAAATTTCTTTATATTCGCAGAACGCAAACAAAGTCGTCAATTGAGTACTTTTGATTTTAGAGTACTGAGTACATATATGCATAGTTATCGCACAACAACGATATCATTTCAGCTATCGATAATCCACGCGTTACGTCAAGCTCTACGAAAACGCTACATTTTAAAAAATGTCGCTTTTTCAAGTGAAAAATCAATGACCCCAAAAAGTATGTGCGTGCAAAAAGTCATTTGAAAATGATTTATTTATATATTAATTATGTTGCTACATATGTGTGTATTTGGGAAATGATATGTTCATTGCGTTTTATTCCGTTGATTGGATTGAAGGAAGGATCGTTTGTGGGCAGTTACTTTGTCTTGGGCACTATGCGGCTTTTTGGACTTCTGTAAACAAATAAGAACATAGAAATCATAATTTTTAATAGAGTGAAACGTCAGCACAATGGCTTTGCATTGTATCTTAAATGTAACTTTATTTGAATACTTTCGTTTTTGTCTCTTTACTCATTTAGGCATATATGTTTATATGGATTTCTATATATTACTTGTGTGTTTGATTTGTGTAGGTGAACTTAGCCAATGTTCAGTTTACTAGGCATTACTATAGGTATTGTTCATTTATTACTTTTTAAATGTATATATATATATATCTATATATATATATATATATTATATAAATATGTATTTTTGCAATAATTATATATATGTAAGTATTTTATAAAAATCATCATCGTCGTCGTCGTCATGAGAAGCGCACTCGCTTCTCATTGTGGGTGGTATTTTAGCTTTAGTTGTTAAATTTTTGGATTACACATATAAAAAATAATTTTTACTCTTACTTGTGTATTTTCACTCTTACGCTACACGTATGCATTTGTGTGTGTGTGTGTGTGTATGTGTATTTATGCATTTACTTGTGTATACTAGAAAGTTAGTTGAGGGAGTAGATACTATCTAGAGCATACACTTACTACTAAAAACCATTAAATAGTTTAACTCATTCTTTTTATCATCTTATCTGCTTTAGGGTTACATACATTAAATTTCATAATGTTAGAATACAAAATGGTTTCGCTCGTATCATAATTTTCCATTATCTTTATATTTCTTTTGTGCTACATATTATTGCGTTTATTTTTTTAATCGGCGCCTGCATTTTCAAAGTGCTCAATATCCAGTTCCAATCATATTCTCATAACTATTATAGTTTTTTTTTTGTTTTTGGTAATGTAATGGATTACAGTTAGCGGGCAAAATAAATGGCCAATTAAAATTCATTATAATTCAAATTTTTCATCCGATCCGTTTTTGTTTTTGGCACATTAATGCATTCATTGCCGTATGTTTTTTTGTTGTTGATATCGTTAAATACTTTAAACAAGTGTTCCATAATAAATCTTCATAATTAACAACACATAGTACATATACATAAGTCGTATATGTATGTAGATACTCACAAATTCAAAGTGTTTACGAAACTCAAGTGTTCAGCAACAAGTGAAGCGTGGTCATGTGCACAACATACATATAAAATATTTTAGATAGCAACGTTTTATTTCATATCAAATAAATGAAAAATTGTACATTTGTTAGCGAGCGCAAAATTAAAATGCATTTGCATATGGATATTACAAGTCGATATTTTAAGGTATTGTTCTCTTCCATTTTCTTTTTCCGTTTTTTTTTTTTGTTTTCTTTTCTTTGTTATAAGTGTATGAAGATAAATTTGTTCTAAAATGTCAGTCTATTGCGCAAGAATCTACTTTTGTGGTTCGGTTTTCATCTACACCGAATGCCTAAGATTGTTTTTTTTGTGTTTTGTTTTACTTTTTTTATATATATATAAAAAATTCCCTAATATGCATTGTCATTATCGTTTCGACAAATGCGACTTTTTCGCATTGTTCGCTGTCCAACTCGTGTTGTGTGTGTATGTGTTGTTGTTGTCGTGTGTGGGTGTGTGTGTGTGTGTGCAAGTATTTATGTCGCGCTGACATTTGATGTTAGCTCGATAAGACCTACATACAAACATACATATAAATACATACATATGCCCAGAATCGGGATCATTGTCAAGCTACTGCCCCTTCATGCTGATAATTGCTACATCTACAGGCTACTTTCTGGCTTGATGGATGTGGCAAGGACTTAACCTAGCTTCGTGTACGCATAAGCGGCGATGACGCCCACAACAACACCAGCTGCAATATATGTGAGTAATGACCTTCGTTTTTTCGCCGCCTGCTGATTGTCCTCGTTCTCCCGCTTTTTACGCTTCATTTCGCTGACTTTCTGCTCCAGACTGGCTTGGTATTCATTGCGTTTTCGCCGTTTCAGCTCATCCCCGGGACTGTAATGGAGTATACATTTATATTTCATACCTATATATATATAAACATTCGCATAACATACCTCGCTGTCAAATCAATGCCATTGACCTTGTGCTGATCGACTGCCGTTGACTTCTCACTGTTGGCATTCACATCATCCTCGTCTGCCTGTAGCAATGTGACATTACCATTGTTTGTCTCCGATTTCTGTTCATCTATGTTCTCATATTCCTCGTCCTCATCATCATCACCATCATCATCATTATCGTCGTCCGCATCGTCGTCGCTGTCCGATTCCAGCTGCACAGGAATTGGCAGCGGCGGCAGTGGACGATTGTGATGGAGGCTGTCTGCCGCTTCTGCATTTATGATCTGATTGATTATGTTATTGAGCGCATCCTTGCTATTCAGCGCTAGCTTGTCAGTTATGCCATCGCCTTCGCCCAAAACCACATTGTCGCCATTTGCCTGAGCAGCTCGCATGTCCAGAGCGAGCACACCACCCGTAATGGGCGCCGGTGGCAAGTTGAGCGATTGCAAACGCCGCGGCAATGGTGGCGGTTGCTCTTCCTGTGTCTGTGCATCTGTGTCATTGCTAATGATTGGCTCCTCGGCACCCAAAAAGCTCTGCAAATGAAAGTATAACAGATTATAATGCTGTTTCTTGCGCTTAACATTTTCTTATATAACAGTTATCTATATTTAAATTGCTAAAGTGTGCACACACAATTTTCCCTTAATATTAATTTAATTTTTCCCTTAACATAAATTATTCAACAATTGTTATACAAAACACATCACATTCAATCAAGCCTTATGCCGCTCTCTACTTAGAATTAGCGTTTAAAGATCAGTTCTAAGTTTCAATACGTACAGGATCGTTCAGTTTCTTGATACCCTCGATGATGGCCTGATATGAAAAGTCGAGCTGATCGGCCGTCTGTATAAGTCCCAGTCGATAGCTGCGCAGCTCGCGCAACACATTCGACACATTGCACTCGCCGTACTTGTCAACCAGCACCAGACAACAATCGACCAGGCAAAATGTGCCAGACCGACCAATGCCGGCGCTACAGTGAACCACTGCTGGGCCAACATCCTCCTTTAGGCCACCCGAGTCGCGCACCTGTTGCAAGAATTTCAAAAATGCATCCGGCGAACTTGGTATACCAAAGTCCGGCCAGGTCGTATAATGGAATTGCATAACCTCACGGCTTTTTTTCGTTTCGAGATCAGTTAATCTACGACGTAAAAATTAAAAAGTAAAGTGAGCATTGTATAGCATATGTATATTAGGTGATCGATCTGCACTCACTTGAACCACCGGCGAACAAAGTTCTGATAGTTTTCGCAGCAGACAAGCTCTACGGATAAGCCGACATCCTGCAGATTGAGCGCTTGCTGGGCTCCCAGCTGGTCGGGCCAATAGCGATGGCATTTGGCTTGTTTCTTCTCTATCAGCTTGTTGAGCATGAGAATTGCACAAGAGTTTTGCTCCCAGACCATTAGCCAGAAGTGACCCACTGTATCCAGCAGCGGACCCTGTGTGAGTATATATTGACGATCGGCGCGTTCCAGCTTTGAAAAGTTGAATCGTACATTAATTGAAATTAAATGGATAGTTGTTCATTTAATTTAAACTCACTTTCACAAGGTTAGCGTTGATGTAGTTCACGCTACCGCGTTTCAACACAATACGCGAGTGGTCATAGGGATTTACATCCCTGTATCGGTTCAGTCCCCGATTCTGTGAAAGCTCCGATTCCAGCGTAGTAAACTGTTTCTCTTTAGCCTCGCGTTCGCAAATTTCACATATTTCCTGCAATCATTCAAAAAAAAAATATTTAAGCGATTATGAATGAGTGTGAATGGAATATGTGATGTATGTGGAATTTCTGAGTGATTCACGCATGCGGCTCGCAAACTCAGATAGCTTTTTTGGGGTTGCCCTCTCAACAACTCTCAATAGTCGATAGTAGTCACTAAAGTTGGCTATGTCGTCTTGTTATCTTGGCCTAGCGACGCTTCGGGCCACTTTAGCATGACTAATTGGTCACAATGTGCTCTGCATGTATGTGCATGCATTGCCAACGAAATTATCTTCTTTTTTTATAGCTATCAGTTGAAACAACTTTCAATGGTTCTATGTGTTAATATAGATAGGGGGCATGACGGACTATATCGAGCTTGTGCTATTTTAATGGGTGTTCCAATCCCACCGAGATGCTGCTTATGAATGGCAATTAAAATTAATTAGATGTTTTGTTCGTACTGTTAACTGTTGTATTGCAAAATTGTATTCACAAAAGTTCTTCAAACTATATTAATTAAATCAGAAAAAATTGAGTATTTCGAATCTGAGTCGAACAAACAAGTTCATTGTCATCTGCTGTTCCCGCCAAGCAATCCTTAATTCTAGCCAATTGCTGACCACTTGGCCACTTGATTGCGTATATATATATATATATATATATATATATAAAAATAGTTGTTGAATTTGTATACAACAAATGCAACTGAGCAGTGGAAGGAGTAGTGGGGATTCGTCATTGTGACTAACGGTGAGGCGGAAATAAAATTGTTAAATTTTTGTGTTGCTTTTATTTCATTTTTTTGCTGAAATGGATGCGACGCAGTTTTCGAATGCAGTGCGAATAATCTGTTTTGTTAATTGTCAGTTCGTCATTAAGTAGGTGAATCAGTTTTAAGTCGTCAAGCCACTCCCTCTCCCCGATAATCAGCGCGATAATTGCTGCTGACGATTGTTATGAAATTTAATGAGAAAGCACATTGCCCGATAACGTAGAAAGAGCAAAAGAGAGAAAACGGAATTATAAAGATAAAACAGTAAGAAATTTCAATATGTGCGTAAACCAAAATTGCAATGAGCATCAAGTGACGTTATTATCGCCATTTTTACTGTTCCTATAGCCAAAGCACACCGCATTATCAGCAATCGCTTAACCAGAAACAACAAATTTACAGCCGCGAAAATACCCTTAATAGCAATTCCATATTACTGCGCAATTTGAACGAATTATGTTGTGTTATTTTTTGCCAGCACTTATGTAGTTGGTGAGCTTTCTACTTATTCACAATGCTTGTGTGCAACAATTGTGAAATCTTTGCCGTCGCTGCAGCATGAAATTGAGGCCTGATTTTTTAGAGCATGTCTAACTGGGCTAAGAAAAGCAAGCGCACTCGACTGAAATAAATCATGCACCTCCAAATATATCTCCCATTTTAACATTACATCACTTTACACAATTTATTCTAGAAAAATAAATGATATTAGCTATTATTATTAGTAATACTTTTTGATTGGTAAAAAGTTGAATGCACAAATAAAAAAATGAACACTTGTCAAGAAAAACAAGAAATGTATGTCTGGCATAGCGAATATACCCGCAATGTTCAGTAGGTTCGCTGGGTATACAAATTGCATGCTGCATAAATTGCAACATAAAACGTGTGCATCGTGTTTGAAATATGTTGTCGTTCCCGCTGCTGCCACAATGAGCAGAAGCAGAGGTGATAAATAATGAAGGAGAGTCTAACAAAACCATACTGTCAAATATTGTACAAAGTTGATCAGAGTGCTCATAAAGCATAAACATATTAACTATTTACGCTCTTAAAATTATATATTATTATTATTGCGATTGTTGTTGTGGGCGACGCTGGAAGAGGAGAAGGACGACGTTGCAGCACAATTCATTGGAAACGTGCAGTGCTCCAAGGGAGGTGCTTTCAAGCGAAAAGCAATTTGGATTTCATCAAGCTTGGCTTTTACCAATTTAGCTGGAAAGTTAGATTATCCTCGCAGCGCGCACAAAAGGGAGCATAACAGGCTCACGCATAAGGGATGAACAAGGCGTGGAGAGCCAAAAAATAATATAAGAATTGAGTTCATTACACAAAAATTCATCACACATAACACAGAGGGAGAGATACAGATACACGCAGGCAATGTCATCCTAACTGCGAAGTTAAATTCCGTGAAATCCAAATTCAAGTGAGTGGCAAAGAAGACGGCGACGGCGACGCCGACGACGACGAAGCGGGCACAGCAACAGCTGAAGACTCATTTCACCAGAAATGGCCATAAAGCAGAAACCTCAGCTCAGCCACAGACGGGGCAAAGAGGCCAAGAGTGAAACCCAAACTCAAACTGAAACGCATGCCCTTTGTGCCAAGCGCAAAAATTGCTTATGTGCGTGTGGATGTGTGAGTATGTGGGTTTGTACTTGTATGCGGTGTCTACTTGCATTTGAGGTCGTCCAACTTATTTTTTTTATCTTGTTTGTGTTTTTAACTAAAGCTAATCGTACTCTCCAATTCTA
The DNA here is from genome assembly GCA_035041535.1 of Drosophila cognata. Taxonomy (NCBI): domain Eukaryota; kingdom Metazoa; phylum Arthropoda; class Insecta; order Diptera; family Drosophilidae; genus Drosophila; species Drosophila cognata. The sequence continues at coordinate 1,994,947 of JAWNLC010000823.1, forward strand.
GTTTATCCATTTGCGCTCACAACAATAAAAACAGCTTTACAACTTATCGTTCGCAAGTGTTGTCCATTATTCACATGCAAAATTTATGTAAGTACCAATTCCAAATTTCAGCAATCAAAACAAATGAAATCCAAAAAATATATACAAAGAGACAGGCCGCACACAAATACGTATTTCCTAGAATTGTGTGTACACATATAGCAACAAATTCGCAGAACACAAAAAAAAATAAGCAAACTGCGACGCGTACGCCGCTTGTTATCAATAATAATCATAATAAACGTAAATTTATTTTTTTTTTGGCAATCCTAATTGTAATCGGCGCCGCTGAGTGCACACATATTATTCGGAGTACGAGGTGCACACAAAAAAAAAAAAGCATTTGAGCGAATTGCAATTTGCAATGAGAAAAAAAGAGTAGAGGCAGAAAGAAGAAACAGCAAAGCAGCATCCGAGAGCGAGCAACAAGCGAGAGCGCATGCAAAGTGCAGCAGGTGAGCGTTAGCCACTGTCTGTACATGCTGTGTGTGTTAGTGAGTCGAATGTCTGTCTGTGTGTGTGTTTGAGAGAATGTGCCTGTGAAATTTTCGGGCAAACGTTGCGCGAGCGCCACAAACTAAAGCCAAAGACCGGAGTTGGGCTGCTGCTGACCAGCGCCGACACCAAAAGGTACAAATACAGGCGCACGCTCACATAACAGCGACAGCAACAACAACAGCAATAATAGCGCAATGGGGCTGACCGTGAGCAGCGTGCCTACAAACACACTCACACTCAAATGTATGTTTATGTATTGGAGGCATCGGCATCTGCAGAAGCCTTTTGCGCACTCATCACATTTTCGTGGAAATCGAATCAAAAAGGAATAAAATTGTATGTGTGGCTGCATGTGTGTGTGTGTGTAAAGGCGTGTTGGTATTGGTGAGTGTTCGTGCTCTGCTTCTTGCCTGTAGCTGTTCCTCTTTTGGGTAGTTTGATGTACATGGGATATGGATACGGTAATACTTTGTACACTTCACTTACCTTGTAGTATCGATGCCAACCGGATCCAGTTTTTTTGTCATTATATTCCTGTTCGATTTTTAGCCTGGCTGGCGTATTATCCTTTGTTGGCGTTGCTGCTCGATTCTCACTCATTGTTAAGCACTCTAACTATTGTGTTTTCTATTGTAATTAATTTTTTATTTTTTTTTTTAATTTTAAGTAATTTTGTAATTTGTTAATAGCTGCTTGGTTTGCTTTGGTCTGACGACGTTATTGTTTTCGACACACGGACACCGACACCAACACACAACTGGCACCACACAGTAAATAATGCGTAAGAAAATTTGACTACTACGGCGACGGTCTGACGTTTTGTTCTATGTTGTCTTTTGCTCATCTGCTCGCTAGCGCGTGTTGGCTGGCAATTTGTGTATATATTAAAATAACTAAGTACGAGCGCTACAGCATTTACCACATTATTCACTGGAATTGAGTTGAAATAGCAAATGCGTTCGATAAGTTTTGGTTACTAATGTTTTTCTCTTTTGCCTTTTTTTCCACAGAATTAGCAGTAATTGATGTTTCGATGGATGACCAGCAACAGCAGTTATCGAAACAAATCGAGCAGTTATCGCTAGTCAACGGTCACACTGTCACATAAAATCAAACAAGTTGACAATCCCATGCACAAACAGCTGTTTTTAGTCGCGTAATAATTTAGTTGAATTAAATATGCTAAAAGCGCCCATTTTCCGCTTGATACGCGATCAACGCTTAAGCGTGCCTATTTTACGTGGTTTTCATCACGAATTCACCAAACCCGAACCGACGGCTGCCAAGCAACAGGCTGAGAGCACAAATCAGTCATTTGTCGCTGGCGGCGTGCAAAATAAATATAAAATATTCCGCGACGAGGAAGCAACTGAAATTTTCGATGTGGACGAGTTACGCTACCAGGAAAATGAGCTGCCCCTCGAAGCCGAAGAGGATCAGTACTTGGGTCTCAATTTGAAGAGTATGCCAGAGGAAAGTTTACTGGAAAGTTTGTTTATTCACTGTTGTTTTCTCGGCAGGAGGCATTCGTGGCGTATTTGATGTTGAGGATCTGGTGGAGCTGTTGCGCAAGGAGAATGTCGACGACATCTTTGTGTGCTATGTGCCCGAGGAGTTGAAGTATGTGGATCATCTCGTCGTTTGCAGTGCACGCAGCTATCGTCATATGCTCGCCACAGCGGAGTTTGTCCGCCGCATGTTCAAAATAAAACGCTCGAAGGGAGATCTGCTGCCCCGCATTGAGGGAGAGAAGAGTCGCGACTGGATGGCCATGGACTTGGGTGCGTACTCAATGAATATACCAATTCCCATTTTCCTTATATTTATATTATAAATTCGTTAAATTAGGCAACATTGCGCTGCACATATTCTCGCCCAAGGCACGCGAGGATTATGATCTGGAATCGCTGTGGGCAATTGGACCGCAATACGATCCGGAAAGTCAAAAGCCACACAATCCACTCGGCAACATTTTCCTGGCCAAGCCGGAAACGTAGCCAGCCATGCTGAACGAATAAAATAAATGTGTGTATTTTAAGAAATGGATTTTATTGTAATCTCTACCAGACGACAGCATCGTCCTTCAACTTCCTGTGAAAATCATAGAGGCTGGGAAACACATGATTTTTATTGATGTTCTCGCCGTACTTCTTCACCAGATACGAGTAGCTCTTCTCGTGTACCAGTGCCGCATGCCAGCCAGCCTCCTGAGCACCCAGATAATCCGTCGTGGGTCCATCGCCCACATGCAGGCACTCCTGCGGCTTTAGGTTCGCCAGACCCGCCTCCGACATGGCACGCTCGAAGATGGCCGCCTTCGGTTTCTCTGCCTTCGCCGCATACGAAGTGAGCGCAAAGTCCAAGTACCGATCGACTTTGGTGTTGCGCAGCAGCGTTTCGAGGCGCGGATCAAAATTTGCTATGACGCCCACCTTGCACTGATCCCTGTTGGCCTGGGAATGTTTGCGCAACTGCTCCAGCAGCTCCACGCTGCCATTGCACGGCTGCCAGCAGATGGTCGATTTGTACAGTTCCAACAGATGATTGGCGAAATTGTCCAATTTCTCATCGGGTATGGGTGCGCCACTGTCTGCAAATGTGCCTGCGACAGAGAGAGAAAGAGTGTGCGAGAGAGTGAGAGAGAGAGAGAGAAATCATGGATCAGTGTTTAAATTGAACTTTTGAACTTTGAAGCGCATTAATCGCTTTACCTGCTATCAGCTGACGCCACCAACGTTGCCACTCAAGTCGCGGCTGCGATTCACACCCAAAATTCGGATGGTCGCGATTTAGCTTGTACCTGTAGCAATAACAAGTACATATTAATTATATCATAAGTAATCATTTTACACTTGATACCCACCAGTTGGCCTTGTAGTTTTTGGCCAGCTCGTTGTTATCACAGCGCGCACCAAAAAGCGCCCCAATCTCGCCATACTGCTTGCCGGGACTGGTGCGAAACTGCAGCAGCGTATTCGTCACATCGAAGGTTATCAAGCGAAAGCGATTCAAGCTGCGCATCTCTTTTCAATTAATAAGCTTCAACTTTGCTGGCTGATCCTCCTCTTTTTTCTGTTCGCCTTGTGCTGCGGCTGAGTTGAGTTCGCGTACTACGTGAGTCGAAAACATCATTGTTTTGTATGACCGCTGTTGCCGTCGCTGCTTCTGCCGCTGCTGCTGCTGCTACCGATTTTATTGTTGTTGTCGTTGTTCTTATCAGCGAAAGATTTGTATAAATCTATATTGTATGTTTTTGTTTGTGTTTGTTTTGCTGATTTGCTCTGTGCGGTGCTTGTCAATTCATGAATGCCAGCTAACCTTATCTATAAGCCAATTCGAATAAATCCAAATATTGATATGCAATGTCAATAATTAGAATAGACTCATCAACGTTTTCTTATCAGTTGTGTTTGCTTTTTCAAATGCGCGCCCAAGTTGTGTGGAGAGCTGCCAACCTGCAGTGCTTCTTAGCAGCTGGCAACTGTGCAGCACAGCATTGCCAATGGTAAATGTTTATTTAGCAAAGACACAAACCAGCAGATAAGGCGCGCATTTGAAAATGTATTTGAATCGTATAAAGTTGCTTGTTTGTCATGTGCAACGTTTGATTTGGCGCCGTTGCCATTTCGAGGTCGACAACGTATTTTTTTGCCAAAAAAAAAATAAATGTGGAGAAGCAACTGGGCATATGCGAAGACGTGTCAGTTTTATTAATGCTCGTGGGAAGCAATAACAATCAGACGAAAACAGCAACAACAATAACAACACTTGCACGTTTCTGTCGTTTTGACCTACCAAACAAATCTCCTTTTCTACCTGCCCCAAGTTGCCGAATTGTTTCTTACTCAGAATGGCAAGAAATGCATGAAAAAGTTGATTTATTGAATTAATTTAAAATAACAAATTGAATGTGATTTTTTGCTGTTTTCTAAATATTTCATTTTTTGTTATTATCATAGGAAAGTGCATCAAAAATTAGTTGTGATTGGTTGATTACAAAAATTGCATTTGCCGAGGATCAATAAGAAAAGAAAGCAGCGAACTGCCAAATTTGTATCCTTTGGTTGGAGGCGCAGCAAATAAAAAGCATAATAACAACAACAACAACAACACACACACGCATACACATGCCGTATAAGGTAGTCAACGAAATTCCAGTGAAACCACACATAAAAATAACAAAAGCATAAATTCATTCATACCCAAAACGGCTTCAGCTTCAGCTCCATCCCCAACTCCGTCTGCGGCTAGCAAGTAAAGCAGCCCGAGCCCAATGGACCAGAAGTGCTGCACACACACACACACACACACACACACAAACTTCTTTGTTTTGTGCACTTTAAACTTCACGCGAAGATCGAAGGGGATGGGGAAGAGAATCGCATCGCTTTTGGACAGCGGTCGCTGATTTTTGTTGACTCAAAAAAATAAAGAATAACAAAAACAAATAAAAAAGAAGTGCAAAACTAAAATTTGGACTTATTTAATCTTTTGGGCTGCGCCCAGTTTGCAGCACTTTTGGTATTTGCCAATTTTGTACATGTTCGCTATAAATAAAGTATCAATTTGCCTCAAGTCTTCTTCGGGGTTCGGGTTTCTATGGAAGGGCGCGGAACACCAAAATCTCTGTAAATTCCATACATACCAGCCAGGGAACGAGTTGTTTTTGTTGTTGCTGTTTTTGTTGCTGTCTGTTGTCTGTCATTTGTAGGGCCAGAGAATGCTGCATTGCTTATTGGGGCCACATCGGCGCGATACCAAGAATTGGCAAAAGTATGAATGGAATTTATGAAAAACTTCATATTGTGCATTTGATTTGTTGGTTTCAAGCTTAAAGTATCATTTATGGTATCGGTATGGATAAGAACTATCGCCAGAAAAATAAGTTCTCGTTATTTGGGGATGGGTCAAAAGTTTCCACATAATCAAAAAGGTTTTTGCTTTCGAAAATCTTTACAGCCTTATCTCAGTTTTTCTCTTCAATTGAATCGAAAGTGATATGCACGATCGGTTGAAATATTGGAGTAGAATAAAGCGATAAATGTATATCAGATGTGCCGACATATGTCCTACTTAATGATTAGTACGTATTAGCCTGCGTTTCGCCAACTACTTAAGTTGCGCAAAAAAAAAAGAAAAAAGTGGTAAAAAGGCCGCCCAACTTTCAACAAAAACTTTCCCAAGAAAATTAACCAAGCAACCAACTCAACCAAGTCAAGTCAAGTCAAGCCAAGCCGAGAGCCGAGAGCCGATGCCGATGCCGAGGCGAGCCAAAGCAAACCAAACCAAACCAAACCAAACCAAGCCAAGCCAAGTCAAGCAGCCAAAGAGCCATTCAGCCAGCCAGCCAGCCAGCCAGCCAGCCAACCAACCAACCAATAATAATAAAGTCAATGACTCCCATGGAATTTCATGTTGGCCCTTTTCGATATGTGTCTGCCAGTCGGTCGGCCCAACTCCAACTCGGCTGGCTGGCTCTTTGGCTGTCTGGCTGTCTCTCTGTGTGACTGGCTGCCGGGCTGCCTTTTAATATTATCTGCACTTTGGGTCTTTGGCTGCCGCCGCTTTTGTTGTTGTTACCATTGCAGTTGTTGTTGCTGCTGCTGCTGCTGCTGCTGTTTTGATTGGTCGCTTTAACCTGTTTGCGAATTTCTACCATGTTAATAAATAATTTTTAGAGGATTCGCTAGCAGCAGCAGCAGCAGCAGCAAAAGTACCGCACCAGCGCCAGCGCCATCAGTAACCGGACATTGAAGCCAAAGACATTGACTGCAACTTGGTTTCCTTTGGCCACTGGATTAGATAGCGACTTGTGTTGTTGTTGTTGTTGTTGTTATTATTGTTGTTATTGCTGCACTGTTGCACCATTCTGTGAGACTTAAAATTGCAGACAGACAACGCCCGTAGCAGCGTCGCTTACCGCCCCCACGTATACCACCCACCTCAAAATTACCCATTTTAACATCAGACACTCTACCTGCAAACGCTTCCCTTTTTGTGGAGCTTTTCTTGACCAGCATTAGCGAAATAACAAAAGAAAATCTGGCTAGGAAATTGTGGCTTAAACCGCAAACGGTTTTTGTACCTTATTCACTAAAAAATATGTAATTAAATCAATCATTTTGTTGTTGCTGTAGTTGCTGAGCGAAGCTTGTGTTTTATTTGTAATAATAATTACTAATTGTAAATAAATTAATTATGGAATAAAGAACTACATTAAACATTGCCAAGATAGCCCAAAAGTATGCTAAATATATATGTACAAAATGTAGTTCAAGACTAATTGAAATATGCACATATCAATGTACATAAGTCGCTATAATGCAAGTATTTTCGACTTGTACATTTTAGAAAAGTATTAAGAAAATAATATTGAAACTGCTTAAGGACAGTTGCTGATATAACCCAAAAATGACTCGAGAGTAGATTTAAATCTCCATTTTGAAAAACTCTCAACTTTTGTGAATGGATTTTGCTGCAGATTGATTTGAAGTTCTATTTAAACTTGGAACTAGTATCGCAGTGTGGATCACATCATAGCTTCATAGCCATCTCCAACTTGAATTCCAACTCGTACTCCAACGCCAAGTCGATGGTGTTCTTGTTTGGAATTCCTTGTTGGCCTTTTGGGTTTATTTTGTGTTTTGCTCGCAGTGTCGAGTCTGCAACTTTGTCTGCATCTTCGCCTCCGTCTGCGTCGTGTGTTCGTCTTCTTGGCCTTTGTCTGAGTTTTGTGTGCCGCTGCCTTTGGTTCGTTTGTTAAATGTTTGGGTTTTGTTTGAGTTTATTGAGTGAATTCCAGGAAAAACGCAAGAATTTGTCTTTGGCCGTTGTGTTTTTGCTTTGCTGCTGCTGCTGATGCTGCTGCTGCTGCTGTTGTTGCTGCCGATTCGGCTGTTGCCGCACTCTGGACCACGACGAGACCAAAAGCGACGCCCAACGCCAGATCAAAAACGCAGCCGAAGAGATGTAGACGACTTTGCAGTTGGAGATGGGAATGGGGATGGGGATGGGGATGGAGGTTGAGGCAGATGTCGATGCCACTGGTGCAGAACAGAATTCGTTCTCAAAGGTGTCTGTATGGGTTTGAGCTGATGTGGGGTGGACAGGTGATTATGACTTTTGGCAGGACACTTAATGCGTTGGCGATCAGCGGCAAAAGATCAACAAAAGCAAAAGGGACAATCCATTCAAATGACTGAGTTTGTAGACCGTGTGAGCTACTTAGGGATTCCACTTCAGCATACAGCACGCTTTCCTCATCGGAAATTACTTAAGATTCCCATACATTTAGCTGAATCATACAATTCTACAGATTTTCACCCACAACTGGGGGGGAAATAGACACCCCCCGTCAATGGATTCCAAAAATAACGGAAATGCCTGCATTAGACATTTGCTATTTTCGACCGATGATTGAGTTGCAGTGATTAAGGGAACTATCTATATATATATATATACATGTGTGTGTGAGTGTAGCTGCCATACGGAAGCATGGAATGCATATGTACGACTCTGTCTATCTGTCTGTCAATGTGGCCCCCAATAGAAGCCAAAGCACGCGGAGAAGAGAACCAAAGGGCCCGACGAAGTCGCCGCATTCCGGTGCCCAAGCGGCGGGCACTGGGCATTCCCAGACAATGCCCAATGCCCCAAACACCAACACACACACACACACACACACGCACACACACACACACACACACACACACACAACACATATTCAAATACAGACGGCGCGAGAGAGATAGAGGCAAAGGTTGTACGATCTGTATAGCCTTCCCTATATATATATATATATATATATACTTCATACATATAACTTTAAATAAAACTTTTGCTCGCTGTCCAACACACACACAGACACATTACATTTTTGTTGTTGTTTGCTTAGGATGGATTTTCCCCTGTTGATGATTTTCTTTGCATTGCTTTCTTTTCAATTTTCTAGTTTTTTTTCGGATCTTCTATTCTGTTTTCCTTTTCGCTCTGTCTTTGTGTTTTTGTTTTTTTTCTTTTCGCTACTTTATTTAGACGCTCAAAAATGTTGCTATTTTGTTGTTGTTGTTGCTGTTGTTGTTATTGTTGTTGTTTGCTGGTTTAAATTTCTAATTTTGTGGGCAAGTGAATCTGAATTTGAATTTACGCTGTTGGAATGATCTAGCATGTACCATCCATACATATTTATGTACAGTGGCATTTGGCTACAGGGGAAACCGGAATTTGACTAACCATTAAAAATATGCCTCCAAAATAGAGATATCTTCAATAAATACAAAAGTATTTGAATGTGCAAAAACAACATCGATAACTATTCCGTGAATTGTCTCTCCATTCACAGAAGATTTCGAGAAATTCTCCGAAATGTTTCTAATCGCTTAAAGGTATTAATTTAGGTTTTTTTCATTTTAAATATGACTAATGATTAAAATCGGTCGCCAATCTGGCTTAAGCAATAACTAATGAAAAGTAAATAAACACTTTATTTGTCTGAATGGGCGGGGTTCCCCTTGGCTTGCGCTAAGGCAGTATCAATCTGTGTTAATTAACTGTTCATTCATAAGTTGTAAAATATGAATAATATATATATAGATAGAGGGGACTTCGACATGGTTTTCGCTCAGTTGCTCGTAGACCAGCTCGACTGTATGGATGGTGTATGCAAATAGCGCTCTATAAGCGTATGCGGCTGTCCCACAGATCTGTTCCGTATCCCGACGCTCGTCGCACTCACATTCACACACACATACACACACACACACAGACACTCGTAGTCGCAGCCGCCGTCGCCGAGTCCATTACTTAAAGCAGATACAGATTGAATATATAGCTGGCTAGACAAGACCAGACCAGACCAGACAATGTTTAATTTGTGTGCGAAGAGGAGATCGGACACGGCTGCTGACTGCTGGCCTCGAGCCGCGGTGGTAAAAATTATGCCATGGGGCAGGGGGCAACGGGCAGCGGACAGGGGGCTCTTAACGATCATTTAAGCACGCCTATAAGTAGGCAACATATGTGGGTCATTGCAAAAGGGATCTGACGGCAAGTTAGAAATCCTGATGTATGAGTCACCCTGACGCATGTTAATTCACTTTTGACGAAGCGCCAGCATTGCGACATTATTGCTAGCCATGCCGACGATTACGTCGACGCTGACGTCGACAGCGACAGCGGCGTTGGCATCGTCTGCTGCTTCGTTTATTTTTGGCCTGTCGCTAGGCTATTTTTTGACTATTTCGTCCACGGGCCGCAACCGTGTCTGTCCCGTCTGAGGAGGGGTGCTGCAGTTGTGGATTGCTGGGCGGTGGTGGCTGGGTGGCGTGGTCTAAGGGGGATGGATGGGCTATGAGACTGGTCGCTCTGCTTTGCCTTTGCGACTGTGCTTTGCATGTTATTTTTGGTATAAACATCTTTATGTGCTTTTAAATATGCTGCGAAGTGACATTAGCTTTTGAGCGCTTTTCTACGGGGGGATGGACGCAACGAGACAGACGTCGCCGATCTGCTACAGAAATAAAATTTGTCACAGACTGTTAGATCACAGATGAGTGTATGTTTGTCTCTCTGTGTGTGTATGTGTGTGTGTGTGTGTGTGTGTGAGTGCGACTGAGTATATGGCAAACATGGCTAAACATAGCCAACAGCGACAGGAGTGCAGGGGAAACGACGGGGGCTGATTCTACCTCGGCTGCTGCTGTTGCGGCTGCTGTTGATGTTTTGATTGATTGTTGGCCTGACACCACAGCTGCCCAAGGTGGCAACACAGACGCTGCAATTGGACTAAACTCCAAAGAATTCAAATCAAGTCTGGCTTTTTATAGGACTGGGGAAAAAAACTAATTAAGAACCGCTTCCTTGGAAGTTTAATGAACTTCTCATAATCCCTGGCCCTACGAAAGCGCAGAAAATATTTATAAATAAATAAATTGTAGTAAAACATGCTGAAAAATAATCAGAAAACCCTTGCTTTGTTATTTTTGATTAAACCAGTCTTGGATGCCTTGAAGAACTTAAAACTAACAAGTCTGATCTGAAACTGGCTCTACGAAACTGCAAACAGTATTTAGCAATAATTTTTCATTTATTAATACATATTGAAAAATATATATTATTAATACAATATGAACTTTAGTCTGGTATACCCATTATTCGGTTACTATGAATTAAAGAACTTACAACTAACAAATCTGATTTATATAAAAACACAAAGAAACAACTCAAGAAAGAAGGCCCAGTGGCAACCTCTAGTTGGAAATAAACTACAACTCTAAGCACACCCATACACACACACACACACACACACACACATACACACACACACACACACACACACACACACAAAGTACCACACATCCGTTGTGTGTTCGTGTGGTACGTAAGAATTGCTGGCAATTGCATGTGCAGATGCAGATGCAGATGGAAACGCTAAGCGCTTTTTCTTTCCTGTGCATTTATTTTCAAATTATTGCGCACAGTTCTTGAGTCATTCTTCCGCATTCTTCTTTGGTTGGAAAATGACCGTTGGACTTGGCAACAACCAACAGCCAAGAGCCACTGACGATGCCAGCCGTATTTGGCAAAAATTAGCAATGCTTTTGTATGCAGATGCAGATGCAGGTTGGCCAAGACCTAACTCGAGTTCGAGTTTGAGCCAACTTATATGGCACTCCCTAATGCTGGGCCGGGTCTGACATAGACATAGACATCGCAGTTTGCAGAAGGCGTAGCTGATAACAAAGGGGCCGAGCCGAGCAAGGCGGAGCGGGCAGACGAATGGTCGGACTTACGGACGGGCGGACAGCGGACTGCATTCCAGTCATACCATAGACCATAGACTGCATACCACATGGCACCACAGCAACGGCGACGCTTTTCATATTCAAATGCGACGTGGCCGAGACCCAACGCGCCACGCACTTAACATAACAACAGCAACACCACCAAGAACAGCAACACCAACAATGCACTCCAGTGGACAAATGGAGACGCAGAGGCGGGTGAAGCTGCTGCTGCTGCTGCTGCCTGATGGCGACTATGTTGCTGTCGCTGCAACTTCAAAAGCTACGCAAACAGCAGAATTGAAGAATGTGTGAGAAAGGGTTAGAGCTGGAGCTGGAGCTGAAGCTGAAGCTGAAGCTGAACCTGCAGACAGAGCCGGAGTTGAAGGCCTGTGGCGTCTGTGATGATGGACTGAATAAGAGGTATGGATACTAGTTGAGGTTGTTGCTGATGGAAATACATGTGTGCATATGTACAACAGCAATCATAATGATTGCCCCTAAGAATTTTTGCTAGAGCCTCACAGATTGTGCATTTTATTGCATGTTACAGCCACCAGTAGAAACATGAGCAGGTTTGAGTTAAAGAGTTTCGAAACGTATGTTTATAAGCAACTATTTATGATCACCCATGGAACTAATCCATTCTTGCCAAGCAGTCTAAATATGGCTTCTATAAGTCTCTAATAAGATGCACTTAATTCCCACATTTCATGCATAACACCAAATGTTGGCTTGAAAACCATCATTTTCCTCTTAAGTATGAGTATACACACTCACACAAATGCATTTCTTTGATTTTCATCTATTGTTCCCCTATATATATATATATATATATATTTTATTAGGGGTGATAGATCTGCTATTGCGCCACTCAAGCGATAACGCGGCACAAAATTAGTTCGAAGAGCAATGAGAGAATTTTTGTGTTTTGTGTTGGTCCCATGAATGGGTTTTTCAATGCATGTAGGTTGCAATTGTTTTTGGTGAGAATCGAAAGTGTCTCACGCTGCCTTCACAATCGTTACTCGATAAGAATTGATTGCATATTTACAGTATTTACAGTAATCCCCAAGAAAACCTCTTACACTGACATCGAATTCCCAGAAACTAAACGGTCTCCCTTTTGATGTCCTTAAAGCGGTCAAGGCGTCCAACCATGTGTTGCCCTCGGCTCTTGTTTTGTAATCAACACATCACTTCCCACACGTGACGAGGACGAGAACGAGAACGAGAACGAGGACGAGGACAACGACGACAACAACAACAAGGATACAATATTGCGGCATTGTCACTTTGATATTGGCACACCCACACCCAAGGCTAAGACGGACACGGAGACAGCGTAGCTCTAATCACTTCAGATTTTGTTGGTGGCACAGGAAGTTGTTGTCAGCAGAAAAATCATTTGAAATTGAATGGTGGGCCCATTGGTGGTGGTCCCCGAGAGAGGTCTGTGTGGTGCGGATTCCAGGAAGCACCCAGTGCCCAAATGCCGAAAGCTAGAAAAACAGAACACAAAAAAAAAAAAAAACGAAAAAAACCATTCAATGCAATAAATGCAACTGACCGAGGATGCCGTCGTTAGGTTCTTGAGAAAACCCAGTTTCCCATTCGCCGTTCGCCGTTCAGCAATGCGCTCCTATTTCAAATGCCTGCTCAATGACTTCTACGAATTTTGCAATGCATCGATGCCGATGGCGATGCCGGTGCCGATAGCACTACCAATACTCCGATACCCCAATGAGCCAAATGAGTGCTGACCAGCCACTTGGCTTGTCACACGCAGCGAAATCGCAGCGGTTAACTCAACCGAACCTCCAGCCGGGACATACACAGATAGACAGAGAGAGCGAGTGAGAGATAGAGAGAGGGACAGAAACAGCAGCAGCAGCAGCAACAGCAGCAGACCGAGGCCAACCAACAGAAAATATGCCCAATTTGTTTGTTATGCATTATGCCTGTCGCTGATACATTTTTTGAAAACACCGCCTACAATGCAATCTCATTATTAACCCAGACACTTGAGGTTTCTATGGTCTGGCTGTGTTACTTCGTCTGAATTCTCAATCTATGTATCTCTTTTTGTTTGTGTGGGTTGGGTGTGCCTGTGTGTGTGTGTGTGTGTGTGTGTGTGTGTGTGTGTGTGTGGGAAACTGAAGATGGTAGTTCCCACTAATAGAATACATATCGATTCTTAAACTCTTGAAATCAATCAGAAAGGAAGGCAAACAGAAGTCATTCTGATTATAGTTAGCTAAAATCGTAGCTCAGATCTGCTAATAGTGGTACTTCTTCAGCTTAAGATTTGATTGTTTTTCCAAACTTCAAGAATTTAATCTTTATTTTAATTGTCTTTAACTGTAAAGATAGTCTAATAATTGGGTAATAAATACTTAAGTCGATGAAATTACTGTTATCCTACAACTTTTCGAATGCAGCTATCAATAAGTTGAGTTGGAAAAGTATTCAATACGTAGTGCTTATTTCATTATGTTTATAGAGCACGATCTGGATCTTTGTGACTGATGATTTCCTAATCAAATTCTACATTTTCTGTGTATATCGTTTGCCTCAATGTGTGGTATCTGAAAGTTACGAGCGTTGATTCCATCATGCATATTTGTCTATCTATTGGGGGCTGTTTGTCTCGTTTGACTGTCTCTCCGTCTGCTTGTCTATTTGACTAACTGTCTCTCTGTCTGTCAGCCTAGTTGGGCTCCCTCTTACCGTTCGTCCGTCCCTCTGTCCGCACGCTACTCTCGATCTGTCTGCTTTGTTATGGTTGGGCCCCATTACTGCATTCCACATGCGCAGTGTTTGCCTTGATGTTTTTTAGGGTGTTGATGTTGTTGCTGTATTTTTCTTCTTCTTTTTTTTTGTTACAAAATCATTCATCGTACATATTAAAATTGTAAAAAGCAACAACAAATATGCGTACATATGTATGTATGTATGTAGATAGAAACATATAAAAATTCTTTACATTCCAATGAATCATGCTGTTGTTGCTGTTGCTGTTGTTATTGCTGCCGTTAATGTTGCTTTAACTGCGACAGAGTCTACTTCTACTTGTAAACTTTAATTAGGTAACATTGAAGTATGTGTAGGTATGTACACACGTCTGGCACGCCGCTGCTGCTGCTGCTCTGCTGTTGCCATTGTTGTTGCTGCAGACTTGTACTTGTAGCTGTATAGCTTTCAAAAGTCTCCTCAAATTGTTTGGTATGCAAGTTGCTGCTGTTGCTGTTGCTGCTGCTGCTGCTGCTGCTGCCGTCGCTACGAAGCAGTTGTTGTTATTATTAATGTACGGCTACGCGTAAGCAGAGCGACTGAGACAGCGAGCGAGACTACTCCTTGGCACGCAGCGAACGCATGAAAACCAAGACCAAATATCTAAGAGAGATACGCAAGTTGACACTGAGAAAAATATTGGTGTTTAATAATTTGGCAAATGTCAATATCGAAATCTAGAAAATACGAAATATATATAAATATAAGAAAAGTAAATGCCGTTTCAGAACTTTCATTAAATTACTCAAATTGTTGCAAATCAAATACTTAAGCTGTTTTGCAGCTTTCAGTTGCTTTGAAAATTAGCAACAATAAAAATGTCAACTCTTTTCCATCCCCTAAAAGTGTCGCTAGACTAAGAACAGCCCGTTTTTAAAATAAGAGCTTAAATATAAGTGAAATACATTTTGGCTATTACATTTTCCACTGTGTACGAGCAATGTCTGCTGTTGCCACGGTTCTTTAGGTGCGTGCTTTGTTGTAATTGTAAATAATGATGATAACACGATTACACGGCTGGTTAAGGAATTTATTGTAAATCGCCTGCCATTTGAGTAAGAAATTAAGACAACAGGTTAAACCAAAAACAATTGGCCAACCCATGTTGCAGCAAAACAAACGAATCATTGAGAGAAGTGAATTAAATTGCCGTCGTGGCAGCGACGCGTATTGTCAACATTGAATTTAAGGCATGCTCTGTACAAAAAAAAGAAGAAGAAAAACAATACCTATACGTCTGTTGCGATAGAGTGATCAAAGGCATAGTCAAAATAACTTTAGACTGGCGACCCACCGATTCCCCCTGCTCCCGTGCTCCCCTCCTCTGCCAAATAGCAAGCAAAGTCCGCGTCCGTGTCGCATGCCAAGCGCCAAGAATGGTCCAGACTCAGTCACTGTCAGCGGCAGAGGCAGCGGCAGCGTCAGAGGCAGCGGCAACAACAACTTCAGAAATGTGCAGTTTTCTGCTGTACCCCCCATTTGCCTCCACGCCTTCCCACAACTCTTTCTGCTGCGGCTGTGGCTGCTGCTGCCGACGACACCAACGTTGAAAATTGTGAATGAAATGACTGGCGAAGGTCTAACCCCTTTGGCTTGGAATGCGGTATTGGTATTGCGACTTGCCACTGCAACTGGTTTGCAATGCCCCTCCGAGACTCTCGCCATACCCCCCGCCACACGACACACCAGTACCCAGTCTCTGTTGCAGCCGCAGTGAGCGTCGCAGTCGCCATCGCAGTCGCAGTCACAGCTCTTTTCTCGTTCATTATCGCTTTTGCTGGCACAACAGGGTGGCGTTAGTTGCCCCCTATGCTCTTTGCATGTGTGTGTGTATGAGTGTGTGTGCTTGTGTTTGTGTGCTGCTCTCACGCTCTTCGTCGCTGACAATCATTCGGTGTGTGCTTGTGCTTGTATTCGTAGCCAGTTGTATTTGTGTTTGTATTTGCCGCTTCCCGGACCGCTTTGACGCCCACCTCTCACCTAGCCCCCAAGTGTAAAGAGTATCTGCGCACTACGTGATCTTCATCTCTCTCTCCCACGTTTTCGTTTGCACTGCGATTAGTATGAGCATGAGAGCATGTGTCTGTGTGTGTGTGTGAAAGAGCGCGCATGTGTAGGTGAGAAATTGGCGCACATGAGCGCGTGTGAGCGATCAATTGGCGCTTGCATGAGTATGTGTGCATGTGTGTGTGTGTGTGTGTGTGTGTGCGCGCGCATGTGGGCATGTGTGTGTGAGTGTGAGAGATACTAGCTTTTTGTTAGTTTTTGACATATTTGTTGTTGTCGTTTTTATTTGGAGAGCCGCCGCTGCCGCAGCTTTTTGGACTTGGGGTGCACGAGAAGTGGGAGGGCTTCACATTTTGCTCTTTGCTGCTTATATTGTTGTCTCTGAAATTATTGTTGTTGTCGTTCTTTTTGAGAGCGACGAAAAAACATAATGGCGGCGATTTTATAAATTTGATAGGAAACTCAAAAATTGCGTTGTAGCAAATTGTTTAAACTTTTCAACATTTTCTTACATGCATTATATATATATTTTTTTAATTTTCTTTTTATTGTCGACTATGTAATAAAATTGTACTAATAATTAAATATTCTAAAATGATAAGAACTTACAAACAACTATAATAACATTTATATAGGATATATATTCAATTTGGTTTAAGTATGATTATTTATTTTTACTGATCTTAATTTAATGATCACAACTTATTTTTGAATACATATTTTTTAATCTTTCGAAAGAAATGGGATTTTTCTTTGGTTAGTAATCAAAAATACAAATTAATGATTTAATTTTTCAGGCTTAGATTTATGGAAATTACTTCAATTTTGAATTGCACTTAAGAATTGCACATAAGAATTGCACTTGTTAAATAAATTTATATAGATAGATCCATATTAATACCATAGACAAAATATTAATGAAGTATTTCTTCTTTGACATCCTTAATTTGATCTGAAATATTAAAAACATACACTTTCCTTGACTATTGACAGTAAATTAGTTAAGATTGACATACAGTAAGCACAAACATCATATCATCCAACGCTTCATTAAACTAGGAGTAACGGCATTTTAATTGCTCTTTTCATAAGTACAGACTAGCAGACCTATCCTCAAAATTTAAACACATCTTTGGCAGATACCGAAGCTGTTCCGAAGAGCTGAGTACAGAGAACAAAACCAAATTCAATTCACGAACGAGCGACCCTTTCAATTTTTGTTGGTGCTGCATTGCGAAAAAGAAGGAAAAATAAACAACAGGCATTAAATAACAAAAAAAAAAAAGGAAAAAAACGCATAGCATGCAAATTTATTTAGCGCATTTACAAACGCAACGCGAGGCAAAAAGGCATAAACAGGATATGGACATGGAAAAAATGCGAGTAATTATGTATGAATATGTGTTATGTATGTATTATAATTAACATTTCTGGGAAAATTCGAATGCGATACGCAGGACAAAAGATAAAAAAGACCCAAAGCCAAAGCCGATGCCGAAGCTGATGATGCTGATGCTGATGCTGAGACTCTCAGACACATCCAGACAAGACCAAGACGCACAACAATAACAACTACAGCGGCGACCCCGACGACCGCGACAACAACAACAACAACAACAACAACTGACAGAAAAGGTAACGTGCGGCAAGGTACGAAAAGGGATTTGCGCCTGCGCCTCTCACACATTTCCCATTATAAATGAGCAGAGAGCTGCGTCCGCATCGCATCCCATCCCATCCAACGTCCACATCCAGGTCCACATCTTCTTGTTGTTGTTCTACTGGTTTTGCGAGATTATGTGCGGATTTTTGCACAGGCTCAACCTCAACCTCAGTCGCAGTCGCAGTCGCAGTTGCAGGCCCAAAATGCCTGCCAGAAATAATCATAATGAACAATATGCGGCGCACAGGCCCCAGGAATAACAGAGACTCACCCGTTGACCACCGCCAAAAGCCGAATTCAAAGGAAAAACAGGAACCGCCTCCTTGCCGGTTCTTGCTCCTTGCTGTTCAGCGCAACCAGTCTTTCTGGCTCAGTAGCTGTATGACTCTACTTACAAATGATCAACACATAAACCTGATGACAACTATGCTATATACTCGTATCTTGTCTATCAATGCGATAATTGTACATCTTAGGTGTAAGCCGAGGAAAACTAGAAATGTTCCTCACCAAAATTAATCTTAACAAAGCTGACTCTTTCCTTAGAGTTTCACATAGTTATAAGCAGGACTTTTTGGTTGCTCGAAAATTCACAGTAATAACATAACAGCAGTTGTACTTGAGGTTCTGCAGATTAAACATCCTTCGGCAGGGAGCTACAACTTTGAAGTCTGATCTTAACCTAAGTCTTGACATACTGTAGATACAGGAGAATGCAAAGTAATGCAACTTGGCGTTAGCACAAGTGATATGGATGAAGATCCGTCCTAGCTGTTACTTTCTACGGTTTTATGCAACTTTCATGCAACTTTTATGCTAATGGATGGATATACTGTCCTTAAAGATATTCTTTATTATTCTATTAATATTATGATTGTGAAAGGAATAAAAACATTTTGAGTTTTCTAAAAGAAATGGGTGTGAAGAGCAGGATTCATTTAACTTCATAAGACTTGATCCAAAACTAGGCAACCCAAAAGAAATTATTGGGTTAGAACTCAAAAAAGTGGGAAAACAATGTTTTAGAACTTCAGAATCAATAGACCCAACATACTGTTTAATGGAAGTTGGTAAGGAAGCTCCAAGTCCTAATTAAAGCATATATGGTTACCTTTTGGCTTTAGTAATAAATCGCATTGCTGTTGTTTGCGGAATCCGGATCTACATTGGGCCAACGAAATGATACTGGTGAGGTGAGAAGATTTTCTCTACTCGTAAGGCAGCATTCCATGCAAAAAAAAAAAAAACAGCAACAACAACAACAACAGCAAACAGCTAAAGACTGAGGCCAAGACTGTGTCCGAGCCCCAGACTCGGGCCAAAACTCGAGGTGAGAGGACAATCAACTCAGCATAGCAGAGCCACAACAACAACGAGAAGAAACTGCAGAATGAGCAGCATAAGAAGAAGAAGAAGAAGAAGCTGAGGCAGCATAAGAGGCAGGTCTCTGCTCCTTCTGGCCACAACTCGTGGCTAACTGAAGCGCTTGCGCCTATTTAATTTGGCTGCCAATTCGAAGCTCCCACTGATTCCAGATTCCTGCTTGCTCTGCGCTCCGCTCTCCCCTCCAAATACCCCCAGCCCCCGCAACGCCATACCGTTGTCTTGGCATCTTGTTAACGATCATGGCAACAGGATTCTGCTATTTTGTCGCTGCCCTGCGCCACAAGAGCAACAACAACAAGAACAACAAAATTATGCAGCTTCGACGATGGCGGCGTGCACATTCCAATGGCGGCAAGCGGCAAGCGGCAAGAGGCAACGTCAGCAGCATCCCAAAAAGAAATGGACTGCTTGCAAAACACACACAGACACACAAGCAGACACACACACACACACACGCACGCTAAAATCGCTGCAAATGCAAAAACAAAACAAAACAAAACAAAAACAAGCAAGAACAGCTATCTTCAGCACGCCGTAACCAGAATACCCTAACAAGCAGAAGTCCAACTGCTGATAACTAAATTCAACTATTTACTTTAAAAACTGACTGATTGTTCCTATAGTTGCTATATGAATGAGTGGTGAGATGTTCTTGATTAGTAGTTAAAGTCTTACGCGCGTAACTGGAGAGTTTGATGGAGAGGTCCTTAAAAAACAATATAGATCTTTCAATGGTCACATGATGGTATCTTTGGCATGTATATGGAATAATATATAGGAATAGGAATGAATAGGAATAATATTTGAACTCCTCTAACAAGTGTTAATAGCTTTGCTTGGAATATCTGGGAAAAAAAAAGGTTTTTTTTTTGGGAGAGCTCGGCCTGAGCCGTACAGTCCCTATGATATAAGAGCTGGTAAGTTGCTAAACATGGCTATATCGACTCGACTATTCGATTCTAATCACTAATAAATATATTACCGTTAAATGCTCAAGATGAAACTATGACAACCTCTGCAAGGGTATGCACCACGCAGAAAGAAAACAAAATGTGGCAAGCAAACAGAATAACTAAATGTGGCACTGCCAGACAAAAAAAAATTAAAAACGCTTCAAGCCCTGCTCCCCCACACCCCTGCTGCTGCGCCCTGCTCCCATTCCTGCCCTGTGCCTCGGCAACCGCCCCCACTTTGGTTGTTTTTCAGACCAAAAAGTGCTGTCGCGGAATTTTTGGCTTTCTCTTGTCGCCGGCTTTATTAGCCAAGTCTGGCACGCTGCAACTTTTTGGGGCGACTCCCGATTTGCCGACTACGACTTTAACGGCAGCGGAAGGTGATCGCACAATTCGACTTGCCAGCCACTGTCACACACGGGCACACACACACAAACACACACAGCCAGTGTCCGCACTCTTCGCACATGTTTGCACCTTAAAATGCGCCTCGTTTTTGGCTGCTGCTGCAATACGAAATTCCAAAAGAACTTAAGTGTATACAATATGAATGTCTGGGGCATGCTGCAGCAGCGACGTCGACGGCGACAGAGACGGCGACTGTGGCAAAGGCAGCGACTGCAATCAAACATTGGCCATGGTCCAAGCCCAATGTAGGAGCTGTAAGAGTAATAGCCACCGCCACCGCCGACGACGACGACGAAGACGACTTTCGGCTAGGGACTGGAGCGAGTGAAAGAGATAGGTAGATACGCTATAAGGTTTGGAGCACAGGCTTCGTATCTTGAAATGAAATGCAAAGAAAAGAAAATAACAAAAACAAAGTTTCTCACGTTCCTCTTCCTAAATTCTTGGAATTGCAATACATTAAAAAGAGGTCTTTGCTTCGTCTTTTGACTGTGTGTGTAGGGTGTGTGCTTGTGTGTGTGTGTGTGTGTATGTGTGTGGTGTGTGTGCATGGGCGGACAACGGACAGCAGTTTTGAGCCGTGCTACAGACCATATGATGTGCAGCGCAGTTGTTGTTGATGTTGACTTTGTTGCGGCTGCTGCAGTTGTTGCCGCTGCTGCTGCCGCTGCTGCTACTTTGGCAATATGATTTTGTTATTTCTTTTCTCTGCTTCAATTTGATTTTGGACTGCATTCGGGCGGTCGAACGATCGTCTTCGTCGTCGTCTGCAGCAGTTGCTGGTGCAGTTGCAGTCGCTATTTGCTGTTGCTGTTGCTGTTGCCGTCGAAGCTGTGGCAGATGGGGAGGAGGCCGGGTTCGAGGAGGTGGCATGGCCATTGGGGCATAATGAAAGTCGCCGTCGTTGCTTCGTGGTTGTTGTTGACGTCTTCGGCGGTTTGATCAAATGAATGAATATTATCATCGATGCCCCCTCCTCTCTCACCTCTTGAATGTTGAACAAGCTGACTTGATGATCGTAGACTGTAGAATGTAGAATGTCTGATATCTGAGTGTGTGTGTGTGTGTGAGTGTGTGTGAGTGTACATACATACATGCATACATATATTTACATTGGCGGCTTTGTGGCTTGAGCGTTGACTGTGTTGCAGCAGGAAAGGTGGGGGATGGGGACGAGGCAAACTGTTGGTGCACAAGTTGTTGCAGCGCAGCAGGAGTAAAGTTTGATCTAATTGGTTCGCTCATCGGGTTCTTGGGGCGATCTTTGATGATTTTAGGTGTTTGCAAAAAAAAAGCAATTGGCTCAGAATGTGTTTTCATCTATCAGCACAACATTTTCCAAATGATCATAAACTTTAAGCTTAGGAACATTTTAAGGAATGGCGATCCCTGAATAACTTGTCAGAATGTGCTTAACAAAGAAGTGAATTTGCGCTTCTGAGTTCCACAGTGAAATTTTCTTTTGGCTATAATAACATAACATATACAAATCAGACTTATCAAATAGTAGCAGTTAAAGATAATATCAAAATACCTAGATTTTGTGGGCTGTTTATTTACATTGAGAAAAGTTTTAAATTCGTTTTTCACTTTGGAACGCTTTACTGGGACGTAATCACACAGACACACCGATAAACAGATAGAAGGAAAGTGCAGCGAGCGGGGGAGACCAGAGCAGACAGACAACAGACAGATAGACAGACTGCAGACACAGCAGGGACAGAGAGACAGGCAGTCAGACAGACAGAGAGACAGAGAGTCGAAGAGCCGGCGTGTACAAATACAGCAGTTGATGCTTAACAAGAGTCAAAATTCCAGGAATTTAGGATTGGTTTTTGGTTTTCAAAGAGAGAGAAAGAGAGAGGTCCAGACCTGAGACCTGGTCAGTTGATGTTCAGGCTCAGGCTCAGGCTCAGGTTCACTTTGTGTTCAGGCAACGGGGCATAATTAAGTGGCCTTAAATGCCGCTAAAGGAATTTCCCGCAGGCGACATTATTATCAGTTTTTAGGGGACACGGTGCTGTGGGACAGGCAGACAGACCTTTCTTATTTCTTACTGATAGGGTCGCATTACAGTTGATGTTGACGTTGATGTTATTCATGTTAATGCTGATGACATTGCCAGCCATCCAGTTCCCATCGGCACCGTTTCATATATTATTGAATGGCATTGATCTCTCGGACTCTCAACGGCTACGCTTACCAGAAAAAGAAGTTTGGAATGCGCGTTTGCTGCACGTATATGCGTATCTTAATGCCTATGTCGACAAACGATACAATGGACCATCAAATTAATATTGTTACCTCTTGTAAATTAGGCAAACTTCTTTGTAGAAGTGTCGAGCAGTGTCGAACTGCAAGCGGGATCTGGTGGCACTGGGGGCCCCAATGGTTTTAGAAATTTTAATTGCTAAATGCCAACAGGTTGCAGTTCTGCGGTTTGCACAACATTTGTTCGTCATCATCATCAAGACACACATTCCAATATCATGACTTCATATCGCAGACACTGCCATCATATGCGTAGTCGAGCTGTGGGTTGCCACAAGGGTGCAGTTGCACAGTTGCATTCGTGTGGAATGTGGATAATTATCAGTGTGATTCGCGCAATGGATAAATAATAAACACATTGCTTTAGGCATGACTATGCTGGAGTTCCTATATAAGTTACTTAGTTATGTAAGCGAAATCCGAGATATATATGAAATGATTCATATTATATGAGTGTCCCCCACGAAATTGTGGCATACGCCCATGTGTGGCGACTGCTTATTTGCAATGCAACTGCTAGTAAGTACGATTGTACTTGATCTCAGTCAAGTCAAACCAGTTGTCCCCTATGACTCAGATGGCAGCGACTTTGACTGCGACTCTGTGAACCAGCCAGATCTTAGATCTAGAGACTTGAGACTCGAGACTCGAGACTTCAACCAATGCAGCCACAACTAATTGCATATGCATTTTGCATAATCTCATAGTAATTACAATAGTTCGATCTATGCGCCCCGGCGCCATAGTCAATTCATTCATGCAACCAACCCAACCAACCAAACCAAGCAACAAACCAGCCAACCAACCAACCAAACAGCTAACTGCTTAGCAGCTTACCAGCATCCAACTCTCAGCCGCTCAGCTGCAGCAGCTCCAACTGCAGCTCCCAGGCCCCATTCATGAAACTGAAACTGGTGATGGTGATGGTGACTGCAACTGTGACGGGGTTCTCGGTTCATTCTCATGTTTATATGGTGAGTACGTATGTGGCAGTGCATTTCATCACTTTACCACTCAACACAAATGAACAAAAAAAAAAATAAAATACAACACACACACACTCGCACACACACGCAGACACACACACACACACGGAAAATAATAAGAACCAAGAGATACGTGTACTGGTACTCGTAGTTGGCCTGCATTCTTCTTGTAAGTTTATTTTTTGACACCAATGCACTTTGGTCTTATCGCGTATATTTCATATCTGGTTTCTCGCTGTTGATGGTTACTCTTGTTAATCTCTTTTGTCGTTGCGTTCCAGGGCACAAAACGGGTGGCGAAAGGGAGCAGGGCGTGTGTTTTCGAGACCCACTGATAAACCGGAGCGTCTTGGGCGGGTAGCTGATTTTGAGTGGAGCGAAGGGGGCATTAAGTTGCATTCAAATTAAATGAGTACTGCACGGGTTAAACGTTAGTTGTCTAATACCAGTGTATTCAAGCTGCACATAGATACGTATACACATACATATGTATACATATTTCAATTTATTAATTTCGTATGCATAAATCTTGCACTTTATTTATATTTGAGTCTTTGTTGTCTGGCGTTGGCGGTGGCCCTGGCCACAGATACAACAATGCACTAACTAAGAGACACTGGCAGTGGCAGTGGCAGCAGCACCAGCAGCAGCACCAGTACCAGCACCAGCAGCAGCAGCAGCAGCAGCTGGCAGCTGGCCGGGCACGGGACCCCGTCACTATCGTTGGAACGTTGCACATTCGATCTTTGACTTATGAATTCTTGGAATGCAGCTAGTGGGGCTATTTTTTAATGGAGGCTGTCGCTCTCCATGTCGACGCCGTGCCCAGCCCTAGCCTGGCCTGTGCCAAGTCCGACTCTGATTCGGAATCAGACCAATCGAAGTCGAATGGGTAAACTATTAAATCGCAGCCACTTGAAGTTAGTTGCATGCCGACACCAGACAGCAATTGAGGCCAAATATAATTGAATGCATATATATTAATCGGCACTCTAAAATGCATCTATATTACATATAAAACCAATGATTGCACATTGTTAATTAATTGTGGAAATACCACTTTACACACTGACTTTCAGCCACATATTTATGCCAGCATTCAAAATCCATGCAATTATCCTTAGTCAGTTAGTTAATTGCGACACGTTATTGTTTCAAATATTTAAATAAATATTTTCGGTTTAACTTGACTACATTGTAATGACTACAAAAAGTAATGCGCTTAGCGCCTCAAGAAGTTTTAACTGGGATTTATTAAAATGTACAGCTTAAGCATAAGTTAATCCGCTTAGTTCTTTTGTAATTAATAACCTGCATTCCCCATTTATGTAATAGCTTCAGCTGCTGCAGAACTATGAACCAGCAGAAAACATTTCTACCCCCAAAATATATAATATTATTTTTATAAGAATATAAAACAACTTTAAGCTATTATTTCGAGAGCAGTTTCGTCGCCATTTTGTATATTTTTCAGCTTAATTTTGTACAAATTTGTGTAATGTTTAGCAAATAAAAAGAAATTGTAACGAATATGCATAAACTCATTAAAAATTATATATTTGCATAAATTACTAATTGCAGTTATTAATTAAAAGCAATTTTTATCTCTGCACCAAAGAAAAAACATAACCACGTCAACAAAATCACCTGACGGCCATTTTGTTTTTATTTGTGACGCGTGAGTTTCTCTCGGCGAGTGTCGAGCTTTTTTTTGTTGGTTTTGTTGTTGGCGTTTTTTTTTTTTTTGTTTTTTTTTGCTAATTTCGGGTGCTCTCCTCTGTTGCCGAGCATAGTGTAAAATGCTTTGGCTGATTTGGGAGTACCTCGCTGGGAACATGTGATTTCTTTTTTTTTGGCATATGCTCTCCGAAAAGTCATGCAAAAATTCAGTGTAGGCGTTGCGAATGCGAAATTGCAAACTGGCTAATAATTTTGCGTTTCAAGTAAAGGATGTACAGTGTGGGTAAAGTCAGATAATTGCGAATATTATCGGTTGGTTTTATTTGGATAGCCGAAATTAGTTGTCAATCAGGCGACATTTTGACAATTTTTCTTGTTCGTCATTTGAAGCCGAGGCACTCTCTTAAATTTATATATATACATATACATATATTGCGATCTTTATAGAAAGAAATTTGCTAAACTTTTTATGTGATGTGCTGGTATGTGAATGTGTGTGTGTGTGTGTATGTGTATGAGAGAGAGAGATGCCCATGTGTGCGTGAGAAATGCTGCGTTTTTGAAATAGCTGCGAACAAAACGTTCACTTTTATTAGCGTAGCTGTATGGATCGGTGTGTGAGTTTACGCGTGTGTATGTGTGTGTGTGTGTGTGTGTGTGTGTGTGTGTGAGAGATGCGTTGATATTGTGCACGCCCCTATGAGTTGTCGACTGTCGACCCTTACGTCAGCACTAGCACGTGGACTATTATTAAAGCGTTTAATTAACTTGAAGCATTTAGGATCAAATTAATACATAACTGGAAAGGGTATGGGGAAACGAAACGCACATCATAACACAAAGGGCTTCGGTTTTTGGGATGTGTGGTGTTGATGTTGGTTGGATGTTTCGGTTTTCGTTGATTTGTGTTTTTGCCGTTTGCTCATTGGACTGGACGATGACAACTCGTAAACTGATATCAGTTGTGCGGTTAAAGGTTGGGCCCAGTCTTTCATAATAAGCATATATAAAGTACATCATTTAATGTATAGACGCAGTAGTTCCGTTTCGGTATCAGTTTTTTTTTTTTTTTGTCGCTTTCAAAAGTGTTGCCCAACTTCGGCTTTAATAATTGTGCCCATTTAATTGCATATTTGAATGTAAGTACATTTATTTTTTATCAAATTCATTTCAATTTCATGCCTGCCATTAGAAAAAATGCCCCCATGGCAATCACACACGCACACACTTCTAAGCATATCAGCCAGCTCTCACACACACAAACACACACTCTGACACACACACACACCCATACCACACATGCCCAAAATCGAAATGTTTCTAGTATATCTGTATCTCTAAGTCAGTGAGTCGCTTGTGTTGCGATATGTGTTGCGATGTTACACATTTCATATAGCACACACACACACACACACGAGTAGAGTGTGTGTGTGTCTCCGTGTGTGCGTTGTTATGTGTGCGGTTGTGTAAAGCAAAATAACTAGCTCCTCTTGGTTTGCTCTATACATGCATACGCGTTTTAGGCACAGACATTTTTTCGACACCCTGTACCCATTTCAAATGGGTAAGAAAGGTATCATACCTCCAATCCCATTGAGTATATTTTCCAGATCAATTTATTCATGTTCTCTTACATATAGATAGTAGTCGTTTTTGTACACCTTTAGTAGATCGCGGAGTTAAGAAAAGCTGGGTACACCCATTTTGGTATACATACTCTTTGAAAGATTGATTGATAAGTTCTCCAAAAACATGCAAGAAAATGCAGAAATAATAATTAGAGCTAATACTAAAGATATTCCATTAATTTGTGGTACTCTCCTTCTGCTCAGACAATTGCAGATCGTTGGGAAAATTACCACAGAAGCATTTTTGAGAAACCATTTTCGATAGGGATAAACTGAAAAAACAAAACCAATGCATACAGCCTGCTCCCTGAAAAGTGTAATGGTATGGTGTGTATGGGTTTTCCTCTTCTTTCTTTTAATCAAATGAAAGTTTTTGGTAATTCCGAAGTGGAGTGTACAGGGTGTCGGCTAGCCGAGCACTCTCGAACAGAGTACTCTTACTTGTTTTCTACAGATTTCATTGGGGTTTCGGTTGCTCTTTTTCGTTCATTTCGATCGTATACATATGTGCGTGTGTGTTTGAGTGAGGGCTGCTTTACACTGTACAGAAATTGTGGATAGTTAAGTTAAAAACGAAGTCTGGCTTCATATTGAAAGAAACATCTTAAATTGGTGAAGAAAAAGTAGAAAATTACAATAAATTTCGTTGAACTCTTGGAACTCACATTCTAACAATAATGTAAACTAAATAGATTTAAGTTTTACACCAAATAACTGTATTTATCTCAAACCAAATTCTCGTTAATCCTTTCTTGATTCCACGTCCTGCTTGCCAAACTTATGAGATGCCCACACATCATTTTATTTAAATCTTTTTTCTATCTTAGTTCAATCACATTTCATTTAATTTGTTCAATAGTAGAAGCAATTCTAACTCAATTATTAAGTAAATTCCGATAAAATTAGGATAATTTACCAATTGGTTATGGATTTAAGGAATAACTACTCAATACACAATATATATTATATTTAAATGCATTTAGGGTCAATTTTCGCTGTCATTTAGCTGGCAAGATTTAATTGATTTTGCAAATTTTTCGCTGATTGCAGATAATATTTAAATTGATGGATTAAATGTAGTAAGCTTAGATAATGCTGTTCCCACTGCAAGTCGTATTAAAAATGACAATTAAAATTCAATGGCATTAAATTGCAATTGATACGCTAGAGATGCAATTGTAGGCGCCGCCATTTTCTTTTTAGCTTCGTTCATAAAAATTTTTTACCGTGCCTAAGCAATCGCACTCGCTCACACGCACACACGCACAAGCACACACAAGCTTTTGCAGCGAGAGCGCGCGCTCTCTTTTGCCAGTGTGTGTGTGTGTGTGTGTGTGTATGAGCGGGTATGTTTGTGTGTGTGTGCTTTTGTGAGGTGTCGGTTTGTTGTGTGTGTGTTTGTGTGTGTGTGTTTGTTTTGCTATTGTTTTCAGCGCCAATGCGGCAGATGGCGTTAACCATTACATGCAAAGTCACACTCACAGTGTCGTCGAGGCAGCAGCAGCAACAACAGCAGCAGCAGTAACAGCAACAACAACAACAGCAGCAGCAGCAGCAGCTGCGATGGCAACACAAGCCAACATTCATTCAGACATTCAGACATTTTAAGGCCGTGCCCGACGCACGACGCTACGACGCACGCGACGTTTCAGCTTCTCCACTGCTTCGTACTTGTTGCTGTTGCTGGTGCTGCTGGACGTTTGGGGCTGCGACTGCGGCTGTGGCTGACTGTGGCTGTGGCAAAGCGAAAGCAAAAGCCAAAGCTACTTAAGGCAATTCATTGATACCAAGGGACCTTGCTGGCTGCTCTCAGTGCTCAGCTCAGTCGCTGCCGCTGCCTCTGTTGCTCTTTGCTGAGCATTCGTCTCTCTCGGTGTGTGTGTGTGTGTATGCGTGTTGGTGTTGGTGTTGTTTGTGCTGTCAGCGTAACCATTCGCCTCGAACTAAACTTTGGGTGATTCAGTACGTCACCGACAGCGCCAACGTCAAGAAGGAGGAGGCGGTGAACACTGCTGCTCTGCCTGGGCGCGGCTTTTACTCTGGTGCCAAATTGTGCGCTCTTCTGGGCTCTTCTTCTACTGGTCTCTGGATTGCGACGGTGGAGCAACGACAACGGCATCGAAGGCGACGGCAACGGCGGCGGCATCAAAGTGAATTTCAATTAAAACTGTGCAAAGGTGTTGGTGTTGGTTTTTGTTGGAGAGTGTGTGTGTGTGTGTGTGACTGACTGCATGTGTGTGTGTTGTGTGTGTCGCCACTTAACTAAAGTTTAATTATGTTGCTAAACAAACATAAAGAAAATGAAAAATGAAAAACTAAATCCAATTTCAACTCGATCGAGCTAAACGAACGAACAAGCAACAACGACAACAACGACAACAACGACAACAACAACAACAATAATAAAATACAAATACATATTTGCAAATTTGCGACGCAGTTTTTAAAGCCCCCAAAAGTCTAGGCACAATGCCATATAACGTAACGTAACGTAACGTAATTTAGCTGCTTAAACGACGTTTTAAACTAAGGAAAACAGGGGAAGCACAACAACAACAACAGCAACAAGGCGACAAGCATAACAAGAAGAAGAATTAAAAACAAACTACGGCGCGACTTTTGAGCTTCACAACTGAATAATTAAAATTAGAAGCGGAAAAGTAAATAAAAAAATAAATAAATAATAATGAAAGCGAAAAAAAAATCAAATAAAGAATCGAAATGTATACACAGCCATACATACATATGTACATATGCATACATGTATAGATTTGTATTTAAAAAAAAAAAAAATGGCGCACAAGGCAACTGTAAACTTATACAATCAAAAAAAAAAAACAGAAAAAAAATTATTTGCATGTATTGCATATAAAACAAGAAGAACAAGTGAACTTTGTACATTGGGCCAAGTGACAATGACAACGACGACGACGACGACGACGACGATGATGATGATGACGATGATGATGATGATGATGATGAAGACGGTTGATGCTAATGAAGTTTGCTAAAATCAATTTGAGTAACAATGAATTGGCAATAAGTAAAGATTTGCGAAACTTAAAACCCGAACAGGGATATATTCTCAGCTCTAATCAGTGATAAGATGACTTTTACTGCTGCTGCCTCGTCCACTTTGGCGGCGTGCATTGAACCAATTTCAGTTGTTGTTGTTGTAGTTGCCTCTTTTTTTATAATACCTCTGTATATTTATTTAAAGCGCAAATGTTTTAGATACGACACACAAATGTCGCCGCCAGCCCAGAGCAACAACAAAGTAAACTACAGCAACAGCAACAACCACAACGACAACAACAACAATAACGGCAAACAGCAACAACAACAAGAACAACAAAGGCAAACTTGCCTATCTGTTGCTGCTGCTGCCGCCGCTCATTCGTTTGAGTTCAGTGCGTGTGCTGAGCATTTATTAAACTGGCACACACCAACACAAACACACCAAACACACACACACAACAAACACACACAGCACTTCAATACACACACACACACACACACACACAAACAGTCTGTATGTGCTTGCTGCTTATATAATCAACGACGACATCACCATCGCCATCGCCGCCTAATGGTTTTGTTTGTAAGTATCTCCAATTATTGTATTGTTTAAACTTTTACTAGTTTTTATACGTATGTAGTATATATGTTTGTATATGTTTATATTTTTGCTGACTGAATGCAGCAGGCAGCTGGCAGCAGCAGCAGAGCAGCAGCAGCAGCAGCCGCAGCAGCAGCCGCAGCAGCAAACAGCTGTCTGCTTGCTTGTGCATTACAAACTGACAACAATAAACAGCTGTTTTATGCAGTCTACTGCTGCAGCAGAGCAGCAAAAAAGCAGCAGCAGCAGCGCAGCTCAGTTTAAGCCCAGACAGCGAGTCCTCCACACACACACACACACACACACATATAGAGAGACACTCGCACATGCACACGGTCACACTGGTGCTCGTAAGCAGAGTGCGCTGGCCATGTGTGTCCTTAAGTGTGCGCTGGCATTTTTGCGCACCAAAAAATTAAAACAACACACAAGCAAGCAAGCAACACACATCGATCGGACAGACAAACAGACAGACGGACGAACGAACAGACGGACGGATGGCCCCAGACAACAGCAAGGCCAGCCTGCCTAAAAGCTCGTTCGCTCTCTCACACTCACACTCACAGTTGCTCTCACACTCGCACACAGCTTTGTCTCTCTCGCTCACCCACACAGTGGCAAGCGCAACAAGTTGTCGTTGCCGTTGTGGTTGTCGTTCATTTTGGTTCTTCGCTCTTAAGCTTGCACGCTCTCTTCATAGGGCGCTCGGCGTTGCCAGATTGTTGCTGCTGCTGTTAATTGAAATGCAAATTGAATTGACTGGCATCCAAATTAAAAACTATAATTATTATAATTCATATTTAATTAAATAATAATTATTGTAATATTCACACGTGCTGTGGGTAATGTTGCCACCTGACGTGAGCGCCTCCTCCCCTGCTAAGTTTAGTGCGCAAAAACGTTTTTGCATTGCCCGCTTCTGCTTTGTTTGCAAATCCCATAAACTATAATACATAATAAATAGTCGAGGCGCAATATGCGCAGCTTCAAGTCGTATACCGAGGGACAGACATATGGTTGGCAATGCGCTGGTGGTGGTGGTGGTGAGGCAGGGTATATCACAGCCGCACGTTTTTCGGGGCAGGCGCCTATATTCCTCAAGCCTCAAAGTTCACAATGGGCTGTAAATTTTTTTTGCTGCCTTTATATGTTGTATAGCGTTGTTCATGGTTGTTGTTGCTGTTGTTGCTTTGTTTCTATTATATATGTACATACACATTTAAATGCGCAATTAAGATTGGCACTGCCGAAGCACGAGCAACAGCAACAGCAACAACAACAACAACCACAGCCACTACAACAACAAAAACTATCAGCGAGAATTGAACCAGTTTGAAATGTTACGCATCAAAAACTATCGAATTATCGAACAGCAAATTGGATGCTTTTCGATCACCCTGTATTTTTGATTCCTTTGAATTTATTTTTATATTTGTTATTTACAAATCAATTGGCAACTCTGCCACACCGTCTACCATAATTAGGCGCACAGTGGGCCCCTTCAATAGTCACAGAACGTCATCGGACCAAACACACATCTTATGTAAATAATCGTAAATATCAAGGAAAAACCAGAAGCAACAACACCACCAAATCTTGTGGAAATAGTTGTGCTGCTGCTGCTGCTGCTGCTGACGTAAAAGGCGTCCTAATGTTTCTAGTTGCGTTTGCTGTGCGCCAATCTCATTTTCATTTTCGTTTTCATTCAATTTTCAATGACGTATGGCAGACACCCTTGTAAAGTTTTGTGCGTCATTTGCTCGTTGTTTTTTTGTAGTTTTTGTATTTGTTGTTGTTGATATTATTGTTTCTCCACAATTTACAAGATTTTTCCCGGCAATTTCGCAGGGGGGTGGGGAGGGGGCGGGGTGTTGTTTTTGTAATTTTATCGCCTGGCCGCATCACACTCGGTATATATCTTTATACATATACACTCGTAAAAGTCAAGCCTTATACCATATTTATATTTATATTTGTCTAACTTTACCTGCACGTGCGTCATAGTCATAGTCAAAACAACAATATCGAAGTCTATTTTTATTTGCATTCATATATAGAGATATTTATTTTTTCTTTGTAAGTTTACTAACGCTTTTTAATGACTTGGGTGTGTGAGTCAAATATCGTCGCCACTTGTAAATACAGTCAATTGTATTTCAACTGAATTTTGCGGCGCGTCACTCGAACAAATATTCGAATATTCATGCCACAGTAAGCCTACTGACTGAGAGCAAATGTAACGCTAAATGCAAATTTCTTAATGTGATCTTTTTCTAAGAAATCCAAAGCTAATCAAAATTCCCAAATGAAATACCAACGAAATCAGCAAACAAATGAAATATGTCAAGCGTAATTTATCGGCCAGCCAGCCAGCCAGCCAGCCAGCAAGGCAATTTATTTATATCAAAAGAAACAGTTTGCCATATCTGAACACGCTATAAATTTAGAAACCCTTTAGCATTAGAGATTCTAAATTATGAACAAAAGCCCAAAAGCTGATTGAGTAAATGGGTCAATCGTTTCATATTCTTAAAGTTTTCATTTATCATCCAATCAATCGGCTTGTAGTCTCTGTATTTCCCCGATTTTCACTATTTATAAAAACACACACTAGATTTAACATTTGGAGCTTGGCGATAATGAAAAGTGAGTATCCAATTTAGTTATTAGTGTGTGTACTGTGCTGATTTAACATAGCATACTTTTTAAGGACATTTGAAACGGCCACTTTATAAATGAACATTTATAATTATATTGTGCATAGATAAACTAAAAATATCTTATAAAAGTTCAACTCTTTGTCGCCCTCAACTGATTCCAAAGTTGTTTACAATTTAATGTATAGTTTTTGCTACAAATCGATTAACATTTATATTAAATTTGGATCACGCTACATATTGTTGTATACATTTTGAGTGCATTTAATGAGAACAGTTTGCGACTTATTCATAAGTTGAAACTACTTTTGCCCACACTTCAAGTTCGCATGAATGTACATGCTTATTAAATGCACAACATTTATGAGTGGGGATACTTGAAGCCATAAAATATTCTACAAGTATCTTATCCGTAGTTGAAAATCAGACGGCCATTCATTCATTCATTCGTTGTTGTTGTTGTTGTTGTTGATGATGTTGTTCTCATTTACTTCCGTTTGCTGTGTGGTTTCACTGTGTTTTGTGTGTGTGTATGTGTGTGTGTGTTTGTGTGTGTGGGCTCACGTATGTGTGCGTGTGTGTGAGTTTGTTGGTTTATGTTGCCGCGGCCTCAGCTTGGGATTTTCATTCATTAAATGCGAGCGCACACACATATACATATATAGTCAATGCGGCGGCGACACGCCACACCAACTACACACACACACACACACACACACATAACATATATAATCACATACACTTTCATTCATTCATAAATTTCATGCAATGCCTGAAAGCAGCAGCAACAGCAGCAGCAGCAATCAACGCTGCCACTGCTGACGCCGACGCCGCCTTCGCTGCGGTCGCCGCAGCAGTCTCTCGTGTCATCGCTCCAACTGTGTGCCCCAATGCGTTTCTGTTATTGTTGTTGTTGCTGTTAGTTTATCGCCGCCATCGCCAACGCCATTGGAACCCCCAAAACGTATCTGTGTGTGTGCGTGTCTGTGTGTATCTGTATCTCAATGTGTGTATAGATTTAGTACGCTTGTAGTTGATGTTGCTTGCTTCGTTGCATTTTATAGATTTGCTCTAAATTTCAATGAATTTTCATTGAGCACACACACACACACACACGCACACACACACATACACACTCACACGCGCTGATAAGTGAGGAACGGATCCGTATCTCCGTTTTATTCGTTTTTTGGGGTCAGCAGCCAATACATTCAGTATTTGTTGTTTGATTTAGTTGTTGTCGCAATCAAAGCAACAACAACTAAAAAAAGCACAACAACAACAACAACTAAATATAAACTTCTTCCATATGCGTTTGCCAGTATTTATTTTATATGCTTGCCAACCCATACCAACATATACCCAATTCCATTCACACACAGTTATGAATGAATAATGCGCAAAAATATGAATGAATCGCTCTCATACACACACACACACACACACACACACAGAGATACTGCGATAGAGAGAGAGAGGGATGGGGAGAGTCAGACTGGGATTCGTATCGGTTTTCGTATATATAGTCACAATATTTCCGGCCTTTCGGGGCAAATGCTTATTTATAGACCCCGCTAACCCTCCGAGCACATAACTCGGCTCCAAATGGCGTCTGCATTTGGTGCGTTTTATAATTATATACACACACACACACATATATATATATATGTATATATACATATTTTTGGAGTCGTTAGGGTATTGCTGTAAATTGATTAAGAACTTAGCGGAGTCTTAGAGCAGTGTGTTTTATCTGCAGCAGTTTAATGGGCGACTCTAAGAACTACAAATTTTTTTTTATTTATTGTCAAAGTAGGGAACAACAATAGACTTGAAATTAATCTATGTCAAATGCAATCGAGATCGGATTAGTGGGGATTTGGAAGGGAAGCGTATTCAATCATCGGGGCATGCGTTTTGTAGCTTCTTGTTATTTTTGGCTTGTCGACTTGTGGCATGCTGGCTGGCACTTTAAAATGCAGTTGCACTTCCCAACCGCTACCCGCTACCCACTTTCCACTTTTCCACTTCCCACTTGCATTTGGCTCGGCCACATTTCCACTACTTCCATTTCCACTTCCTCATTAGGCCACACGCACAGGAAGTGGCAGCGGGAGGAAGCAGCCAGCGGCTCACACTTGGAGCATTAGACACTTTTGTTTTCGTTTTCCTTTCTTTCTATCTCTATCTCTGCTCGTTTCTTTCTTTCTTTTTTACTTTTTGCTACTTCCTACGCGCCGCTTGCACCCTCCACTCTCCGCTCTCTCTCTGTCTGTCTCTATCCCACTTGAGCATTGCTGTGGCTGGTTTCCGTTGATAAAAGATCGTGAGAAGAGTGCGGAGAGGGGCATACGGTAGTGGCAACTTGAGAGCCGTCACTTTTGCTATTTATGGCGAAAGTGTTGCCCCGTCCGTGAGTTCAATAGTGCTTTGAACTTTAGCTTGCCCGCCTGGGAACGAGAACTGGATCGGCAACGGGAACTGGGCAACGCAGCCAAAATAGAGCGGCACATTGTCTACCAAAAGAGTATGGGAAATGGGGAACAGGGGAACACGGACGGAGACAGTGACAGCGGCAGATACAGGGGCAGCAGGGAGGGTCGCACAACTTCCGTTGTGGCGCGGGCTTTACGCAAAAATACGTTCAAAATTTATGAATATGAATGAGAGTGGCATGAGCGCGAGGATGACGACGCCAACGTGCCCAGCACAGCTGTTGCAAGTTACGTGTCGCTGTCGCCCCCAACCAAAAAAAAAGAAGAAAAACCAACTAAAAACTGGGCCAAATGTCATTAATACATCTCGGATCGAAGGCGGCGCGAAGGCGGTTCGAGAAGAGAGACAGAGAGACAGAGAGACAGAGAGAGAGAGAGAGAGAGAGAGAGAGAGAGATGTGAGACGCCCACAGTATACACAGTGATGGAGCGACATGAGTGACTCCTACTTGGTAGCCAAATCCACATCCGATTGCAGCTACTTTGCGGCATGGAATGTGCTATAATTATGCCTCACATGGCTTGTTGTTTCGCTGCCACTGCCCCTGCCACTGCCTCCACCTATGTGTCTGTGTCGGTGTCTGGGTCTGCGTCTGTGTGGGCTCAGGAAGCGGCACAGCAAATTGCCAGCCTGCTGTGCTGCTGCTGCTTTGGTTGCTTTAGTTGCTTTAGTTGCTGCTTCAGTTGCAGCTGCCCCCGCTACGACTTTCCCCAGCAGACACTCTTCAAGCAGTCGGCGGTCATAGACTTACCCACACCCAATCCAACCCAACCCAAACCAACTGCAGCTGAGCGAATAGACACAGACACACAAAACTTGATGCATGTACAGTACAATTGTGAGGGTGCTACGACTAGTGCAACACTGAAGGGGGAAGGGGGCACTGCAACTGCAGCCAGCCACCATCAGCATCAGCGTCGCTTCAATGCATTTTTATTTTGCTCTAGAGGCTCTGTTCGTTAGGCAAAGTGCTTGTTCCTGGTATTATATCGAGTTTGTGGCACACAACACTTGTATGCTAATGCATGCAACATGCAACTGCCAAAAGTCAACCCCAAACAAGACAGTGGTTCCAAATCGCATTTTCACTTGATTTCCAATTCCAATTCCAAAAAACACATTCAAAGTATTCGAATTAAAATGAACCCTAGTTTGAGGTCTGGAAAACCTTTATCTAAGCTCCTCGTAACCATTGTCATTTCTTCCATCAAGTCATCAATATTTCATAAAAATAAAGCCATAGATCATTATTAGGCAATTATAAAAGGGGACAATTTGATTGTAGGGTGTTCAATTAATTTACGTTTAGCTTTTCTGTGCTCGCAGTGAATCAGACCATGAATCGAAACCGTTTATTCTTTTGTCCAAGCCCTGAATTTAGAGCTTTATGGAAATTACCCAGCTTTTAAAGGTAACTGTATAAAATACATACAGATCCAAATAAAAAGTATTATTAATATTAGAACGAGTTGCAGCACATTTCAAACAGAATTCAAATCTAAGCCAGTCTAAGTATAATCTTAAGCCAAGTGAGATCGGAATTTTAATTCAATATTTGTGTGGTTTGGTGTCAGTGTGCAGGGTGTTTACCACGTCTTCAGCTTCGTCATCGTTTCGTTACCGTTCGTTCGTTCGTGTGTGTGTGCATTTTGTGAAGTTCCCATTTCGCAGCGGCTTATCAACTAACCTGAGAGCCAGTTGCCGCCGGCCTGCGGCACGTTACGATGCGCTCTGCCTCTGCCCCAGCCCCAGCTGCTGCCACTGACTCTGGCACTGATAATGTGTTTTTGCTTGCAACTGATTCTCTCATGCATAAAATTGCACACGACATAATTTCCATTAAACGACCGAGAGACCAGGAACCAGGCAGGCAACACAAAACTGAGGCGGCAACTTAGAGACTGAGACTGAGAGACTTGCGACGCGTCGTCAACTGAGACTAACTAACTAACTAGCTAACTAACTGAGTGTCTGCCGCAGGGTTTACTTGCTTACTTGCTATCTTCAACACTCTAATTCTTCCACAATGTATGTGTGTGCGTGTGTCTCGTTTTTGTTTTTTGCCGCTCGCTCGACTAGAAATTATGTGCAATTTGTCTAGCAGAGGGTCTGCTCGGGTGTAGTCTGGTCCGACACTCGCCTGTGTTGCCCTGATCTACCAGTGAAAGGAGTATATAATTATATAGATGCAACTGCTGAAGAACTGTGAAGTCAGTCAGCAATAATAATCAATTCTAAGAGTCACTTACCAAGTTGATAGCCGATTGCCACCTGATGCAGCCGTGTATGCCTTATGCAGTCAGTCACCGGTTCTGTATGCAACTCACGTGCTTCCTATTAGACGACATTATTAAGCATTAAAGACACAGTCCAAAACTTTCGAAACAGTGATTGCGTCTGAGTACTTTATTTTTTTTTTTATATATTGATAGGGACAACCATAAGCGATTCCGATTACGAATGTTGAACGTGCGTGCTACACAATGAACCCATGACATTCCAATCTTTTCACGTCACAGCAATATAGGCGTCACACGTATATGTATATATATATAGTTGATTTCTGTTGCAAGGGGTGGTAGTATTTTGGGTGGGCTACCAACAAAGCCCTTCCTTAACGGCAATACCAACTGCCAGCCGGCCTGATAAGATTTATTAATTATTTTTATGGTCTTGACGTTGCTGCTGATGTAGTAAATAGTACAAACAGTCAAAAGTCCAAAACGGTTTTGTTTTGTTTGTTTTTATTCTTATTGAGAGAGAGAGAGAGAGAGAGAGAGAGAGAGAAAACAAATACAAATAAAAGTATTTATTACAATTTCCGGTACCCTTTTCTCACTTTGCAGCTAAATATGCCCGCTTTCTAAGTTGGAACTACAGGTCCGGGTCTTCAGAAACAGCTCGTGCCCCCCATTCCCCACCGCCAGAGCAATGGCCAGGTAAGTGTTAAGCATGTGACTCAAAGTTGCTGCAATGCCATCACAAGTCACTTATAGTTGCTTTGGACTCTTGATAAGCTTTAGATTGAGCGCGTGCTTCATGTGCATGTGTGTGTGTGTGTGTGTGTGTGCGTGCGTGACTGAGACAGGTGTGTGTACACTTTCGAAATTCCAGAAATTCTTGCGTCAAGTAGCCGCCGTTACTTATCAATCCCAGCCATCGACTTGACAAATGCTTACAAAGAAAATCCATATACATATATATAAATTGTCAATGGGTCTGCATTCATTTAAAAACAAATTTACACCTGGCGCCCCAGTTATTGGAAACTTTGCTGATGCACTTCTCCATTGTTGTGTGCATGCATACAAAAAGCACAGCAACTGTAAATCGTATTATTAAGTCCAAAAGCAATTGTACACCACATGTGGCCACAATCTTTTTATTTCCGAACAAACATTCCAGAAACAATATTTCATTGTTATTTGTCTTCATTTATAGCGAGATTAGAATTACAGTCTTTGAAGTAAGAGGATCGTAAATATTTTGCTGGGTACAAAACTGAAAATTGTTTATAAATATTTATATGTATGATATGATAGGTTTAAACAGGCTATGATGTTCCTTGAAAAATGCAAAATAAGCCAAGAAATAACTTTATTGCGAACTTAAGTTGATAATGATAAGAAAATGTGGTTTTCATAAAAACTTTTAATGTGGAATCTCTTTTATTGAACTAGATATTGTCACCCACAATTCGTCGATCGTCATTTGACATTTTTCTTTCTTCCCATCGCCCTCGCCCTCGCCCCGTCTCTTGTCATTATGTATTCATGTCATGCCGCTGCACCGGCAACTATAAATAACGTCTATTTTAAATTTAAAGAGTAATGCCTATGGAATTTCCTATTAATACCTTCATGACGAACGCAACACAAAATACAGCTTTTTAATGTCCCCTCACCAAACCCCTCCACACTTCCATCTCCCCCTCAACTGTTTGTTGTGCTTTGGTTTATTTTTCGCTGTAAATGACCTCGTTCACAAAAAGTTCAGAAATTCCATTTACAAACATGTAATTAAAAAAGACCATACACACACCAACATACAGCAACACACACACACACACCAATATACACACACACTGAGCGTTACAAAGCCAAACACGTTGGAATTTATTATTTACCGTTC
Organism: Drosophila cognata; assembly: GCA_035041535.1. Lineage (NCBI taxonomy): Eukaryota > Metazoa > Arthropoda > Insecta > Diptera > Drosophilidae > Drosophila > Drosophila cognata. The sequence continues at coordinate 2,034,943 of JAWNLC010000823.1, forward strand.
AATGGCGAATTTCGGTTGGTGTGTGCGGTTGTGTGTGTGTTGTTTACGCAAAGAACGCCACCAGCTACAGCTACATAAAAAACGTATCTACACACATGCGCTACACACACACACACACATACACAGGCAAAAACTAAATTCCAAAAGGCACTTACGAAAACCAAACACAAAAAAAAGACAACAAAAACAATAGCAATAACATAACTTTCGTAGATTACAACATTAAAAAAAAAAAACTGAAGATTCAAACGAGCAGCAAAATTCAAACTCAAAAAGACATTGACGCTGAGACTAAAGTAGCGCATAGCTCAGCAGCGCAGCAGCAGCGCGCAACAGTAACAGAAACAGATACAAAGATACTTTAACTTTAACTTTACTTTAACTGTCAAGCGAGTGTGCAGGGGCGAGGGGTGTCAGTTAGGTTGTGGAATGCCGTTCTGTAAGTTTCATATGCATGTGACCCCAACATCATCATGGAGTAGTTCAGTTCAGTATCGAAACTTTCTAGCACACACACACAGATACAGGCACACACACACATACACATGTATACAGCGACAGATACAACATAACACATACACTGCCAACTACTTTCGAAACAGACAACAACAAGAACAACAACAAGATTTTCAAAGTGCTGCCTCTGTCGCTGCCTCAGCTTGCGTCCGCACTCTGCTGACGTCGACTGCATGCCTCTGCCTCTGTCTGCCCCGCTGCCTGAACAACTATCTCCATCTCTGTCTGTGCAAGCGCATGCGCGACGATCCGCGCACATTGAAAAACGAAGATCGCGCAAAAGAAAAGACATGTTTTCATTCAGTAAATTTTTGTAGCTACAGCCGCATGGTCGTTGCCGAGCTGCCCGCGGACGTTTCTTTGCTTTGCTTTGCAGACTTTGCCGATTTTGTGAGAGCGGATGTAACAGCAACAAAAACAGTGTGAAAAGTAAATATTGAAATGCAAAAATGACACTGAAACATTTGCCATTTGTATAAAAGGAAAAAAGTTGTGTTAAATGAAAAGGCTTTGTCACACAAGGAGCTGACCCAAAAGCGGAGCAGACGACAATTTTTTTTACACATACATTCGTGTGTATGTATGTATGTCCGTATGTTTGTCTGAATGCATGTATTTGTGTGTTTGTGTGTGTGTATGAATGTGTGTACATATGAAACTTGTGCGACCGCATTCCAGAAAGTTCAAATAACGTTTTGTTGGGCGGAGGGGGGAGACACATCAGCGGGGAGCTGAGGTGGCCTACAGCATATAAGCATAGCGTGGAAAAATTAAAGTTAAAGAACTCTTCAAGTGTATGGAACTGTTTGTGTGTGTGTGAGTGTATGTGTTTGTATGAGTGAGGCTTGAAGCTCTCTGTGCGCCTGTGTATTGGTGTAGCATGGAATGCGGTTCCGTTCAACTACGAGAAGAACTAAGCCAAATAGAACTTGCGCTTCACACAAAGTGAGTAATGCCAACCAATAACAACAACAGCCACAACAGCAAGAAAAATGTGTCCAGAAACTGGTTTCTGTTGGCCAAGACTTTGTGTCGCGTCGTTGCTGTTGTCGCGTCGTTGTTGTTGTTGCGGCGACTTTTGCTGCATGCGACATCCATTGACATCTAAGGAGCTCTCCGATTCTAACCTCTAAGTCAAAGCCAACACATGGGTAAGCGTAAGCCTTGTGGAATTTACCAGCAGTCAATGCGCTCACACACACATAGACACAAACACACACAGTGCAAACGACAGCCAGTTACAAGTCTCGAGACAAAAAGCTCGGCTTCATCTTTGGAGACGAAGTAAAATATTTATTGGCTGAAATTGGATGCTGCGCGTCGCCGTCGTCGTTTCTTTGTGCATGTGTGTGTGTGTGTAGCGTCTATTTAGAAATTCAAATTGAAATTTTTCAAGCATGAGTCATGCGACGAGAGCGTGGGTCTGAGCCCAATTTTCTTTTGTAGCTTTTTATGTTTGTAACTGGCAACTTCAGTTCCAGCTTACAGTAAATACTTTCTGCAAGCAACTGGAAATATTTAATAGGAATGCACTGACTGCTTAAGTTTCTAGAAGTCTTCTTCTTTTGCAATTTTAATGTTTGTGGTTGTAGACGTTACCACGGATAAATTTTACAAAAAAATGTTTTAAACTAATCTAACTTTAAATAATAGTTAAATAATTCTGAAAGTTTTAGTTTTGAGCAAAATCAAAACACTAAATATTATATTTATGCTTGAAAACAAAATGTGTAGAAAATAGAAAAAGAGCTGTTGATTACCAAATTGAAATGTTGCCATTAACCGATTTTCACTGTATACCAGTTTCGCCACATTAGCGGTTTAAAGCAATTTTGATGGTAATTGCGATGCAGTTACAGGCGATAATAAAGGGAACGGATGAAGGCAGTTGAAGGATGATGAGAAGGGGAAGGAGGAGGGGAGTATAGGTTACCTCGTGTGCCTATCATAATTGCAATCGGCGCTGGACTCATGGCGAGGCGCAAACGCCACAAACAAAAGTTGCATCACTCAGCATAAAAAGGCAAAATGAAGAAAAGTCAACCACCAGCATAGAATGCGGGCTGGCAGCAAACAGCGACAAAGAGAGAGAGGGAGAGCAAAAGCAACAGCAACAGGAACAAGAACAAGAACAACACACAGGGCAGGCAAGCAGAACCAGAACCAAGACCGCCGCCAAAACCGTTTCTCAAGAACAGCAAGACGAAGAGAGCGAACGCTAAAGTAAAAAGGCAGGCGAAGCAAAAGCAACGGCGACGGGACGTGATGCGACGCGTTGTCGAAAGCAGACAGCAGGGACAGAGACGCCAAAGTCCAAGTGGACAGCTGCTAAAGGGTAAAAAGGGAGCGCAATTGTGTGTGCTCTCTCGCTCCCTCTCTCTTTCAGTCTGTTTACACACACATGCAGTGGCGGCCTAACGGACAGCGGCAAGCTGATCCCGTTTGTAGTTCTTGTTGTTGTTTTTGTTTTAAAAGCAATAATGTCAGCGAAAAAAGGCCAAAGAACGCCAGCAGCGAAAACGTTGGCGGTGGTCGCCGTCTGTAACAGCAACGAGTTGAGGAATGCCGTCGCCGTTATCGTCTCGCCTATCGGCATTTCAGTTCTATCGATATCGAAGAGCTGCGTGCAGTCATGTGAATTCAGCTGGAAGTCTGTGGGAGAAAAATGTCTGCTTTGTGCCGTTTTTTCTGTTTTATAATTTTTATTTAATGCAGACTGAACAATAAATGTCAATTAAAAAGTATATTTATATTATCGGGGCAGCAATTCCTGACTAAGCAACGACGAGGCCATAAAAATGTGCTATATAAAAACTTAACGGTAAATGCTACGGTCTGCTGAAGTTCGTGTGTGGCGCTCTCTGTTACAAAAAGCAAAAAGAAGAAAAAATGATTTTCGTGTGTTTGTTGTATGTGTTGCTGCTATTCGCTCAATAGAAAGTTTTGTGTTAATAAAAAATGGCAGGCACACACAAAAAAAGAGAAACAAAATAAAAAAAAAACACTAAAAACTAAACATACACAAAATATGTCGAAATATAACAAAAAAGAGTGAATAAAAAAATGTTGACCCAATTTCATGCTGCCGCCGCTAACGTCGCTGCTGCTGCGGCGGCACATACTTTCCCACAGCTTCCCAGTGCCGACGACGAGCAGCGTGTGATCATCTCGCGGGAGCAGCATCAGCAGCGGGCGCTCCCTTAGCCAAACAGCTGGAACGACGTCTAAATTAATGACTGTTAAATGAAGATTGTTGTTGTTGTTGCTTACAGCAGCATTCCAATGCGTTGTCGGCGCTTGTCTCACGCTATCGCGCCGACTCCCTCACACACAGCGGCGCGCTTGCGCAGCCCCCGAACTATTTTGTCTATATTTAACATAATTCATAATTCATAACTTCCAAGCCTGCGCACCTTTGATTTCTTCCCCCTCCCCGTATATTTTTAGCGAACGCCCTACAATTTTTCGATTTTCGATAGTAATCGGCTTGGCAAAGGAAGAAGATATCGATTGCAACAGCTGTGGTAAGTTTGAACTATTTACAGTTTCTTTTTTTTCTTTTCTACACACTTCTATATTTGTGTGTGTTTTTTTTCAGCGCCTCACTCTCGGCGCTACTAATTGTGTGTGCTATTTATATTAAAAAGCCAAAAACCGTAAGATCTTGCCCGAATTTAGTCGCTTGCTTTTTTTGATGCTCGTGTTTCTGTTTTTTCTTCATTTTTTTTGTTTGCGTTTGCTTTGCGCGTGTGAAAATTTTGAGGCTACGCTCTTTGAAAGGTATTGTTTTTTTCTTTGTTTTTTTTTATTGGTGCAATGTGTTAAATGGCAGTAGATAATTTCGACTTGACACACATTGTAATCATAATTAACTATTAAATTTGGCTCAGGGCCTCAGTTCCAGGCACGTGCGGTGAAAACAGTGAAATATTCGAAAAATGTGTATTGTACATACGTATGTATGTATGTGTGCACACTCAAGGAAAACGAACTAAAATGGAATATTAAAAGTGCTCTCTCTCTCTCTTTCTCTAAAAGTGTGTATCTCTCTCTCTTCATCACTACTCTATGATTTGACTACGAAACCGGCTTTCGATTTGGTTTGACTGTTTTTCAGACAAGTGAGATCATTTTGAAAGCTGATTTTGTCAATGAATACCACATTCCACATTCCAATGGTGTTTTTTTTTGTGTGCCCTGCACACACACACAGATTCGTTTGGTGTTACAAAGCTTTGAACTAATGCCGCCACAGCACAGCCTCCAAGTAAAACTGTTGTTGTTGCTGCTGCTGCTGCCGGCAGAGCGCTGAAGGTGAGTAGAAAACATTCATTTAACTGTGTATTGTATATACATAGGTAAGTATACCACAATCTGACTGGATATGCAGTGTCCAAAGCAACGAAGAGAGACAGAAGGGCTACGAGGCGTCATGAGCTTTTGGAACAGTGGGTCAAAGCAGCAAACGGCAAATGCCGACACCGACGCAGACTCCGACGCCAACGTTCGTCCAACATTCAAGCTGAGCAGCGTAAGCGCCATTTGTCGTTTACTATTATTATTTTTTTTTTCTCTTCTCTTTTTTATTATTTTATTCCATATTTTTTGACAGCGACTTGTTGTCAGTTAGTTGAGCTCAAGGTGAGTTGGAGTTGGACGCCAGATCGGTTTTGGTGAACAGCATTCCAAGCATGCCAGCGGCAACGACAGAATCTAAACAACTTGATGTGTTGGTATTTATGCTTTATGCTTTGTTTGCGCATTACAAAAGGCAACCGATGATAAGAGAAGCCACAGGCGGGGGCAGCCAGATAAGTAAACGACAAACAAATATGTACATGTGCGTGTGTTGTTGTCTACCCACAGATTAACATGCACATACACACACATACACGCACACGCACACACACATACATACAAGGCCTGCGGCAGCAGCGTTTTTCATTCATGAAACGCCACCCCATTCGACGCGACTCTAGTCGGATTTTTTCGACTCTGACCAAAGTGGAGCATGGAAAGGAAAGCTATGCATGTTGTGGCCCAAGTCGTGATAAACATATTTATCAATTGATTATTTTCGAACACACATGCTCACACGCTACGTATAAACACGACACATGCTTTGGGCACACAGCTAACCCAATAGGTGCTAATCAGCATAAATATGCCGTGTGTGGCTGTGAATTTCCGGGCTACTTTCTAAATGCTGATCGGATCGCATCGCATCGGATCGGATCGGATCACCGTGATTGTCAAGACTTGTCGTTCATAGTTCCAAACATTAATATGACGATAACAACAGAAAAACATAGAACACCCAAAAGTTCAGAGGAATTCAAACTGCTGAGCAAATAAAAAAGAATATTAAAAAGGAATTAAATCAGTTTAAAATTTAAATATTTAAATTTAAATATGTAAATTTAATATTTGAAAAAAAAACTTATATTGTAAACATACTAAGTAAATAACTATATTTATTTTATAAATCAGTATATATCTGAGAACTAAGACAAAGATTAAAAATGTATCAAACCTGTTCAAATTTATATGAAGCACACTTATTTGTTTACATCTAGAACTGCCACAAATAGGAAAAATACATTTTAAATGCATATACGAAATGGAATAGAAAATTAAATAAAATTACATGTAAGCGATTTATAAAGTGTAAATGATTTCAGTTTATAATAAATAATAAATGTAGCTATATTTATGGCCGTAATAAAAGAGATAAAAATAGCCCAAAAATAAGTGTTTTCGGATGGGTGTGGAAACTTCCTTATTTTAACGGACGAATTCACGTATTTATTAATGGTCGCGATAATAATTAACATGCAACACGTATCGGGAGGAGAGTGGCCCGGGGAAAGAGAAACAACCGCAGGCCAACACAAACACAACCCCACCGATACCGATACTAATACAAACACAGATACAGATACAGATACAGGCAGCGTGCAGACGCGTTGAGGTAAATGTGTCTCGAAATGAAAACATTTCACAATCCCGGATCCGCATCGGAATGCGTCTGGTGGCAGTGGCGGTCCATAAAGCTTCGCAAATGCGGCCAGCGCCAGCAGCAGAAGCAGCAGCAATCTCACCTACAGCTAAAGATACATTCACAGATACAGATACACACGGCTACAGCTACAGTTGCATGGCATAAGAGAAAATATACAAATACAAGCAGAGACGCTGTCGCTGCGCTTTCTTCTACTTTTGTGTGTGTATGTGTGCACACACACACATTTAGTTTTAGCCATTTCCTATTGTACTTAGTGGTAGCTGTTGCTGAGGCAGTTGGCCTTCAATTGGCCACGTTTTGTTTGCAGATATACAGTGTCTGACAGCTCAAAGAAACCAGTGTCAAAGAAAAAAAGTAATTGCCTGCCATATGCGTTTCGGATTCAGCTCAGTATTGGATTGTAGCCACACATAATTCCGTCAGTCCGAGCCAAAAATTATGAATTTGGACAAATATGACTGTGTTCCAGAACGTCACCCTAGTCCATTTATTTGATGCGCTTATAAAGGGCTTTTTCCGTGGTACTCGGGCATTGAAGTCATGGTTGTGCAGAACCTGGCGTACAGTTTCCACACAGCACTTTGTCCGAGTCGATAGATTGGGATTTTCCCTTATTTTCCTGATCCTGATCCTCCGCTCCTCCTCTTCGGTAAAAATCTGGTTTGGTGCCATTCTGCCCTTGCCCTCAATCCGATTTGCGTCAACGAATCGCCGAATGATGTTATTCATGGTTGAGTTGCTCAGATTGACCATTTCAGCTTTTGGCGATGTGAATATCCGTTTTTGTGGTGTTCTAGGATGAGGTTCCGTTGTTCAATGGTAGTCCGTTTGTCCATAGTCCTTGTTGGCTTATTCCACCCGAGATGCAGGATATAACTAAACTGACTACGACGGATAGATCTATTTATACCGAAAATACTCAACTTTATGTCAAAAAAATCCGAGTTTTATGGCACCCAGATGTCCACAATGTACCTGATCCAAATAAGTTGTCCGCTAAAAATAGGCTAATTTTTTACATAATCCTACCTAGCATGTGGGGAAACCTCATTTGATTAGGGTCATATATATATTAATTTTGGTGTTTAATATATGTACCTACCATAGGTCATTGGAATTTTTGAAAAATAATGAATAATTAGCTTATGGCAGGCAATTACTTTCTTTCTTTGACACTGGTTACTTTGAGCTGTCAGACACTGTATCTACGGCTCGTATTTATGTATCCTGACAACCCTCGACAACTAATTAAACTGCGCTTTTTGTCGAACCAAAAAAAAACAAACCGAAAAACTTGCCCGCAGCTGAGGCAACGGTGCTCTGTGTTCACTGAACTTACTAAGTTGCCTTTAAAAAAGAAAGAATATAGGGCGGGCAGATACCACATTGGCAAAAGGGCTTCAGGTAGCCGCCTCAGAGCAGCGGTATCTATTCATATTCATAAGCACATTTTCACAGCCATCAATAGCTCGTAAAATGTGTGTGAAAATGGGGTGAGTCGATGAAACGATGAAACAAGGGATCGCGTTCAGGGTGGCTGCCTCTGGCTCTGCCACCGTCCCTCTGCCTGCCCCAGTTACATTCACTGTCTTAAGGATGGCAGCGTCGCACGTGTGAGCAATTGGGAATATGGGAAGCGATTGTCTGATTCTTGTTGTCAGGCAAAGTTATGCGTCGAGCTTTTGTTCTAGAACATCGGAATGAGATCATTGTAAAGCCAAGAATCCCCTCTTTGCCTAGCTCCCGCACTCTCCCTCTCTCTCTATCTCTCTCTCTGTCTACACTCGGAGAACAACGATGCCCAAAATTCAACCACACCGTTACAGAAAATGAATTTATTTTTCTTCAAGTTCACTTCTTGAGTTTTCTTAAATAAAAATAAACTATTCTTGATATTAGAATTGATCATTAATCAGCAAAAACTCTTGAATCATGTAAGCAATACTCATTACAAGCACTTCAACTTTGAGTACAGACTCTAGCACTTAATTCAAGAAGTTAGTTATGCAATTCAAGCAGTTTTGGTTTTATTTCAAAAGTATATCAGAATGAGTATTCAGAATTAGAAGTAAACATCTTACTCTAATTATTCAAGATTGACTGAAGTTATAAATAGGAGTTTTGAAAGGACAGAGGACTTTCTGGTCTACAATTTACGACAGCTTCAATTATTTTTTTGAGTGTAGCTCTCTAGCTTCGCTCTTAAACTTGATGCGCCATTGCGTAAGAAACGGCGGCTCCTTTTTGAGAGCTCTCTCTGTGTGTGTGTGTGCTTGTGTGTGTGTGCATGTGTGGTATGTGTGTGTGTGTGTGTCTGTGGTATGTGTGTGTGTGTGCAACTTAAACTGGAAGTGCCGGCTGGCAACGACTGGCGCACATGCGCACTCAGTAAGTATCTCAGCGAAGTATCTATAACTGTACTCACACTCAAACTCGGTCTCAGACTCATAGTCAGACTCATACTCATACTCATACTCGTATTCGTATTCGTATTCATACTCATATACTCGTATTCGTACTCGTACTGGTAAGTGCCCCCTTCTGTCCATGTATAATTTTTGTACGCTCGCTCTTGTATCTTTAGATATTCATGTATGTCTATCTGTATCTGTGTGTGTGTGTGAATGTAAGCATTTCGGAGCTGTTTAGATACTCGTAATTGGCTAATTATATGTATGTGTATGCATGTTGTTGTTTTGTGTACGTTATTTTTTTTTATATATTTTTTTTTCGGTGCTTTATGAATTTCATTTAACCATATCTTTAATTTGGAAATTGAAAACTTTTGTTCACCCAATTTGAAGACTGACAGCCCCCAGAAGAGTCCATCCAATTCCGACATCTACTTCGACAACGCCGACTGCCGACACACAACTCCGTTTTCAGTTCCCATTCCCCTGTCAGTCAAGATATAGATATATTTAGTGAATATGCGGGTTACCAGCGTTTTTCATATTTTCACATTGGGCAAAAAGTGCATAAAATGTAAATCGCTTGATTTGTTGCCCGACTTCTTTGACTCTGCAACCCCCTCCCCTATCCGAGTGCGTGTTGCACATTTGATACTGTTCATAATGCAGGCCCATGGCCATGTGTTAAAAGTGCTGCACTTTCACCAGACAGCCAGCTATCCATTCAACCAGCTATCCATTCAGCCAGCTATCAGCCAATCAGCTGCATTTCCAGTTGAGCTCACATCCAAATCAAACTCAAGTGCCACCCCAAATCGAAACAACAAAAAAAACAACGGTAGGGGCTGGGAGGTTCTATTGATCGTCTATGCGATAACCCAAATCAAATGAATGTTCAATATTATGAGGGAAACACACATACACAAAGCCCAATCATTATGATCGTCTTCCATATCCCGATAAATCCTGTTGTAAAAATCAATGGCTATTTGAAGTACGCTTTCAATTCAACGTATGTATCTGTAAGATACAAATTGAGAAGAATTGTAATTTTATATGCACAATTCAAGCAATTCTTCATTTAAAGTTGCTTCTTCTTATTTACAGCAAAGTTGGAATTATATTGTTTAGCCGCCTCCGCTGCTCAACCTTTATTAGATTCAATTAAATGGATCTACGGATGAACGCGTATTCCTCCGCTAATAATTCAGGTAGTCTTAAGGTCATCTTCATAAAACCATATATGTATGTATGCAATATGTGTACGTTTTTGTCTGTATGTATGTGTGTGTTCACTCGCATATATCCATACTTGTACTTAAACGCGTATTCATAACTGTAAGCGGCATAACTGACAAGCAACGTTTTCCAGTCGCTTCCACTCGCACTGTGGAACAAAATGATCGCTATTTGTGCCACTTTAATGCAGAAAATATCTAACTTTGGGTATATATATGATGGATATGTGCTTCTCCTCATTTCTCTTTTTACGATTACAAAAATAATCTCAAAGTCTCACATTGAGTATAGTATTTATAATATTTCATTCTAGATCTAAAGATTGAATATAATAACAGATAAATAACTGATCTAGCTTCTGCCAACTTTTCTCGCAATATTAATGTTTTATTTTTTAATTTATTATCATATTAAGAGTAAATATTTGCGGAAATTTGATGAAAATGTCCTTATGCCACACACAAGGTGTCCATTTATCTCCCATAGTGCACAGTTTTCGTTTTGAGGCCTCATCGGATGTCCGTCGTCTGTCTTCCGTACCCGGTCGTCTGTGTGACTGTGCAAATTATTGTCGCGTATATAAAAAATATTGCAGGCCAGTGGCAGCCACAGCGTCAGCCACAGCAACAACAGCAATAGCAACAACAGAGTCGCTCCAAGACGGAAGTTCAACTAACTCATTTCCGGTTATGTGTATTTGTGTTCGTATTTGGATTTGTATGTGGCATGTATATATATATACATACATATATATATATATATTTGGCCTGGCATGGCCCGCGTCTGATCCGCACACATATATAGAGGCAGAGGCAAAGGCAGAAATATTGCCCCGTTCTACGCCCGCCTGCCACCTTGCCCCCAATCGTCGTAGTCGGTATCAGCACGCATTCATTCATTCATTCATTCGATCCATTCATGTACACATTTCATATTTCATTTCAGATTGAGACAATACTACTGACCACTCTACTATACCATTTATGTATGTATGCCTCTGTGTGTGTGTGTGTGTGTATACCATCCATATATAGCATGTAGCATATAGCACATATATACATTCATAATATACTCATATTCATTCATAGTACAACAGCAGTCGCATTCATTGAGAGGCAGATTTGTAGCTGCTTTTGCTTTTGCTGCGCATAAATAAAAAAACAAACATAAAAAAGCTCTAATTACGCCGTAGCGGGCAGCATAGTTTTTCCTTATTTCCACACACACACACTCACACACTCACACACACACGCACAGACGTACAGACGTACAGACGTATAGAGACACATTTCTAATTTTTCGTATTTAGTACATGCACTTCCGCTTATCACTAAAGATTACTTAAAAGGAATTTAGGTCAACAGCAAACGACGCAACAACAAACATATAAACACAACACACACACACACACAGAAACACACACAAACTCACTGAGAACTATGTGCGCTGATTTCGCTGCTGTTATGCTCTGTGCAAGTCTTGCATAAAGGACATAAAATATCAATGGGGAAAAAGTCAATATTAGACAAATAAAGATCTGAACTTAAGTTAGTTTATAAAATTGGCAATTATTAAGAGAAATTTCAGTTTACTTAACTTTATAATTATCTAAAATTGCAGCAATGTTATTAACATTTATAGCAGAGTTGCAATATAACAGTGGTTGTCATTTGATTGGCCTTTGTTGCAGGATCATTTCCTTTTCCTGCGCTGACTGCTATTAAGTATAAGCACGGCGCAATTATCGAAAACTGAGCTATTTCATTATCGAAATTCGGCAGTCGAAATACGATTGATGGCGACTTCGAATAAATATTATTTGAAATAAAGGTGGCGTTGCAAGTTTATAGCGCCATCTATACACTCCACTGTAAATAAAACCAAAATGTGTTATACTTTGGTTCCGCACCAGGATAACCTGTGATCGGGCAATAGATGGCGCTTGCACTGTCTTGAGAGTGGTAGCGTTGCCACATTAATGTATACAAAACAAAATGATTGGAGTGAAAAATTGTATTTTTATTATTAATTTTAGTATACTTCAGCTAATTGTTAAATTGTTAAATGTGTAAAAGAGGCAACTTGGATAAAATTTTCCATTGCCCTACCTTTGTCAAAACTACACCAATTTCCAAAAGAAATACATTTTTAGTCATGCTTTGGCATCCAATTTAATATTACATTTAAATTTAATTCGAAATTGTGAATAAGATTCTGGCCCAAGAAAATGCACTTGTTCATATTCCAAATTGTCAAAACTAGACTGATTTTCAAAAGAAAGACATTTTTGGTCAGATTTGGCAACTCGAAGAAGAAGAAAGATTGACTTTTATTAAGAAATTGTTAAAGAGTTTAAAAAGCAACAATTTTTTAAAATTCATAATAAATGCTTTTCAAAAAAATGCATCTTTCCATTTTCATTTTACGTTCTGTTAAAACTGACCCGATTTTCAAATAAAAAGCATTTTTGGTCATAGTTTGCCATCTCGAAGATGAAGAAAGATGTTTCAGTTCGAAATTGTTAACAATTTGTGCCGTTTATAGTTTTAAGTTTTAGCCCAGTGGCCAGCATATTTCAGATGCTTTGGCAAAGTGTGAATGCTGCCTTTGGCACGTGTCTTGCTTGAAAAGTCATAAATTAGGAGTCAGGCACCCCAACAGCAAATAATGCCAACAATGAAAAAGTCAACTTTTACACCAAAAAAAAGAAACAATAATTTTTTCTTATCTTTTTATGGGAAATGGCGCAACCCGATCCCGAAACAAGCCCCTAATCCGCTGGACAAACACACACGCCAATAATATCAAAATCGAATAAGTAAACAAAACACACATAAAAAACGAAGACACAGACACAGATACAAATGCATAAGTGTAAGCGTGTGTGTGTGTGTGTGTGTGTAGAGATACGGCTCGTTTCTATTTTAAAGACCCCCCGTACCCGCTCCGCTGCCCTCCTTCGTCCATTGTTCGATTATGGCAGCTGCAACTGCAAAGCGATATCGAAAACGAAAATTTGAAATTGAAATCCAGACGCGTGCGAAGCGCACGAATGTCATATGCCCCAAAAAGTGTCAAAGAACTCAAAGAATCGAAATTCAGGGTTTTAGGCACATTTTACACAATTCTTGGCTTACAATTAGACGAACGAGCAGTGCGAAAGGGTTGTAAATCAATTTTGCAGCAGTTTTGCTGTTGAAAATGTGTAAAATGCTGGCCCAAAAAGGGGTCATCCAAAATTACTTTTGAGCTAACGAATCGCCATTTGCCCAAAAAAGAAAGGGGGCATCGATATTCAGTGATCTGTGGCAAAGGGTTGTAACCCTGAACTGCTGTAACCCTTCTGCCTGGAAAATTTCGAATTAAGCGCACCAAATTGCAAACATTTTTCAGGCAAAAATTATCAAAAGTTTTTCTTGACATTTTACGCAAAAAAAAGAAGAATAGTGAAAAGCCATCAAAAGGTCCGGGGTTAGGGGTTGGGGTGCAAAATAAAAAGGGTCATCTAAAATGCCGCCGCTGCATTGTGTAAATAAAGGATCAACGAACACTGAACTGTCACACGACCATGCAAAATTAATAAATTGCATTTTTTTTAGCCAAAAAATTTTTGCCAATTTTTGAGAGGAAAATTTAATTTTTTTTTGTGAAACTAATCTAGTGGAAGGGGTGAATGGGGTTAGGGTGCGCTTTGGCGATGAAGGGGTTGTGACACATTAACTGAACCCATTAATGAGCGTTGCCAACCCCGATGAGCGACCCCGACACGCGTGGGTCAATGTCAATCGGAAGCGTAGTCCGTTGTCCCGGATTTAATATCGCGAAGGACGCTAATGCGCCTGACAGGCGACACAAAAAATGGGTGCAAAAATACAAAGAAAGAACCCAAAAAAAAAAACAAAAAAAAAAATGAAACTGCATCGAAAATAAACAAAAACTATGCGAATTTGAAAAAATTGGTATTTTTCAATAAATTGGCGCAGACGGTGACAAAAATGGTAACAACAACATATATACAAAAGACGTGCCTGGCAATAATCCTCTTAACTGCGAAAACTGTCGCAAAACTGCAACAAAGGTTGCTGAAAAGTGGAAGTGGCAAAAGTAGGGAAGTTTCTTGTCTATAATGCTGGTCGCCGTTTTTGTTGTTCTTGTTGTTTCTGCTGCAGTTGCCAGCAGCATTGCAATAAATGAGATTTCACATGTGAAATTAGGGGAAGCTGCGCTCAAAATGAGCCAAATAAATGGAATGAACTCGCTAAGCCCAACTTATGAAATGGTTCGTTAGATGTGATTACTGTAAATCAGACCGATTAATTAAACAATTAAAAAAGAAAACAACAACAATAAAATTATTTGATATAGTAGTCTAATGCTGACAGTTTTTTTGTTTAAATCTTAGGAGCGTTATAAGTATAAATTCTTAATTTGCTACGGAAACTTTTTAAAAAAAGATTATCATAAAAAAACTCAGCTTTCGATCAATGGTTTCTATATGATATAGTAGCCTGATCTCAATGAATTTGTGCCCACATGTGGAGTACATTCTAATACACTTAATAAGTAAGTTTAATTTGAATATCTTGATAAACCAAAATGTTTTTTTATATACGCTGTCAGAAAAGAAACCATTTGTTCGTCGGTAATTTCCAGTTACGACCAATAATCCAAAAAATAAGCAATTGAATTGGCATCTTAATTTAGCATTGCAATTTTTTTTAGCAAAATCTTGCACCCTCAAGATGTTCCCCTGCTGCTATTTGACGTCGTTTCAAGTTTAACAAATATTTTGACACTGGAAGCTGGTAAATTCGTAGATATTCTCAAGGCTGTCACTGAGAGCAGAACTTGAAAGCCAATAGATGCGATCTATGTGTGTGTGTGTGTGTGTGTGTGTTGAAGTATCTGGGCAAATATATATCAGTGTGGCTGCTGCTATCCGTTATTGATGTGCTGCTGCTGTTTGTCATCCACATTCAAGAGATAAAAATAAAAGTCTGCAGTGTCTGATGGCAGAGGGGGAGAGTGCGGTGTTCGTGCTTTTGACCGGTTGGTCTTCGGCTGATTGTTTGTTTCTCCTTTTTTTTTTTACTTATTTAATATAAACTCAACACAAAGGCTTTGACCACACACACGCACACACACACACACATACACCCACGCGCACACTTATAAGCGGCTTACTTACGCACTTCTCTATCCGTAGCTGTAGCTGTAAAAGTTTGTGTGTGTGTCCGTGTGATAGTGCATGAAATTTATTGGCGCATTGGGGGCGCCACACTTTCGAGTTTTGTGGCAGTGAATTTGGGGTGGGTTATAGGGCGGTTGGGGGCATGGATAGGGGGAGGCGCTCAGGCTGTTGCTGTCAAGTTTCGTTGCTTATTTAGTTTTTCCCGACGCGAGGCTTTTATAATTTTATGCCATTTCTTTCAATATTTATTTTGTTATTATGTTTTTGTAATGAGTCCTTGTTGCTGTTGTTGACAACAATAACAAGAACAAGAACAACAACAACAACAACAAAGGCAGCGCTGACGAAATTGGGACAAAAACGTTGGACGATGACGTTCAAATTGGAAAGAAATTCTAGCCATAGATTGTAACTCTTGTGTGTGTGTGTGTGTTTGCGAGATTGTATTAGTTAGTGTAAGTGTCTGTGTGTGTGTGTATATGTATTGCCATGGAAAATTCCGACTGGCGCTGTGCACATAAATTAATTAATTTTGTTTTTCCGTTGCTGGTTTTTTTTTTTTGTTTGGTTGCCTCACGATTTTTCTATCGAAATTTTATTGTTGTCATTGAAATTGAACTACTTACGAGCTACAACTGAAACTGGTACGATGGCGACAGATGGGAGGCAGGGGGAGGCAGGACCACTTTTCTTTTTTTCTGTCAGAATCTAAAATAGCATTTAGTTTGTATTGATTATTTGGCAAATGAAACTGAGATTTAGAACGCAAAAATCAGGTGAAGCAATAAGTGTAGCATACATTTCAGCGTATTGTGGCCACTCTCAACAACGGCCATCATTAACTTTGTATATAGGTAGATAATATAGACAATTTATTTCTTTGTCTCTTTGTGTTCTCCGGGCAATCTTGACATTTTCATTTTCACAGCTATTTTATCTATTTGATTAACCAGCTGCGATTGATTTTTTGGCCATTTTAATTAATCGAATTTCATATTTATTGCCATAAATAATTTGGCAGGTTTTCCATTTGCCGCCCACCAGCGCTCAACTTTAATTTGAAAAGCGATAAATAAGAAAGGCTCCCCACATGCGAGGCGTTCCAGCACAAACTACAATAAGTACATAAACACACACACACACACGTTTATATATATATATATACATGCCGTAAAATAAAACACAAATGAAAGTGAAAAGAAAGTAAAGAAAGCGGCGGCAACAACTGCAAAAGTGCTGAACGCAGAAAAGTACAAATTACCCACAAAATATAAAAACGAACATACACACACAGGCCCAGTGCCCGGTGCCCAGTGTCCAAAAGTGCCCAATGGAAACCCACAGTCCACCATCCTCGCATCCCCCACCCGAATGCCAAAAACCCAAGCCGATGCTCGAGCGAAAGCCAACGAGAAGGAGCAAAAAAAAAGTTCAATTTACTACTTTTCACTTTAGCATCCGTCGCGTCACCCTCTGCTGCCTAACACAAAACACACGCACCCAAATAGCATCAACAACGAGAACAACAACAACAACAACGACTATGAACACTCTCATCTCAAAGGGCGACGGCGTCATGAGTCTGAAATTGGAGAAGCTAGCTTACAACAGGCAACAGCAGCAGCAGCAGCGGCAGCAGCAGCAGCAGCGGCAGCCTGAGAAGTAACAGCATCCTTGAGTATCCTTACATTTGGCTCCACACCGAAAAGTTTTGCCTTTTGCCTTTACGTTAAATTTTTCTTTTTATTTTGGAATTTTTCGATAGCCGCACCGTAATACTCACACACAACCAAACACACACGCATACACGCGCACAAGCGCACTCTTGTATGTTTGCACGGTTGTGGCAAGCACACACGCACACACACTTATGCATAAGTGGAGGCAGGCCTCACCTACTCATTATACCCTGCTTCATAGAGTATTTTGGGCTTATTGCAACTATCAGAATGTATGTAGCACACATAAAACCTCAAAAACCATTGTTCAGTAATCATTTATTTATTAAATATTCTATAAACTTTGTTAAACTTGTAAAAATCATTTTAAAATAGCTGTATTTTTGAGGTGTAGGGTATCTGATAGTGGTTGTATATTTCCTTCGCATTCTTGTCGATTTTCCTTTAAGGTCAAGCAAGAATAAAATAAAAAGAAAGTTTTCCTCTGTCTATTTTTTTTTTGTTTTGATGAAAATTACAATTTTCCTCTTATTTTTCTCTCAACTTTCATACAAAATGTGCTGCTGCCGTCTTGTTGCTTATGCGTCCCCCCCAACTCAACCCTCCCACCCACAAGGCAGTCCATTACCTCAGCTGCTGCTGCGTAACCATACATGTTTGAAGATATGTAGATGCTTCAGTGTGTGTGTGTGTGTGTGTGTGTGATTGTGTGTTTTTGTGGGTGAGTGTGTGTTTGTGTTCACCTCGGGGCAGTTTTGTGCCTGGCTTTGGCCAACGCTCATCAACGCCCGGTCAAAATGCTCCAATCCCTATATCTCTCACTCTCCCTCTCTCTCTCCCTCTCCCTCTTTGTTTGTGTGTATCGGATTGAAAGGGAAAGGAGCAAAATCTCAAAACGCAACAAACTGAGCTAAATCCCAGTTTAGTTTGATGGCCTTGCTTCGGTTTCCTATGCTTTGTTTCTTAGATTGGAAAGTGAAAGTTGCGCGTCCGTACTTAATAAAATGCTGACGCTGCTTCTTCTATACTATAATAATACTAATACTACAATAGTAGAACTATCCATTTGTATATGTATATGTCTGAGATTGAAAATACTTATCATTACCAATGTATACTAATCAGACTGATGAGGGCACCCATGATCCAAAATGATAAGTTGCAGAGGCAAATAATGAGATAAAGTCATCCAGTAAAATAATCACAATTTGTATTCACTTTTTACATTCTGCCTTTGAAATGGAAACTAATTAAGTCAAAGTTCATATTTTTATTTTATAGATTTTTTAGATTTACATTTCTGCTGAAATATGGAAAGCTTGAACCAGCTGAAACATTACCAGCAGCTTCACTATTGTAGCCTTCTTCTATTCCTTTCATTGCTCACCGTTTGCCTTTATCGATATCATATTGGCCAAGGACTCTGTACATCTCGTAACCCATATCGACTGTCTGCTTTTGTCCTGCAGGTTATGAGATACTTACCTGTAGCCAAAAGTGTCCTGCAGTATCTACTCTATCCAGAGAGCAAGAGCATTAAAACACAGCTCAAAAAAGTTATTTCGTTGCTTTTTTCATTGTCGTTAAGTAAATATCATTTTTTAAAATGCATCGCGTTCTGAAAACTCATTAGTAGTACTTTCCACCCCCCCCGGTTATCGGCACCTCTGCCCCTGTTTGTTGCTGCTGTGCCTACTGTTCGCTCAGTGCGTGTCATTTGCGTCATTTATTTAAATTGCCACATTTCGGCTGTAATGTGCATATGCCGTCGAAATACAAAACAAGAAAAAAACCCAAAATTTCCACCACCGTTGGAAAATGAGAAAAAAAAAACAAACAACTAAAATATTTTCCGAACAAAAATCCATAATAAGTTAAATTATTAAAGTTAGTTGTTGTTGTTGTTGTTGTTGTTGTGTTCCTGTTGGCTGCCTGGTGTGCTGTGTGGGTTTTTGACACGACGAACCAAGGACTGCGACGAGGCAACAGCTGTCCAACATTTATATTGTCTAGACGTCAAAATACTCTGTAGAAATGCAAGCAAGCATGCTTGCAGTTCTCTGTTTGTTTTATGTTGAGACTTTCATATGTACAAATAATGACAACTGACCGCATATACTCCTTCGGTTGCATTTTACAGGGCATAGGAGCGACGACATTCGAAAATGGTGCCAAAGCATATGGTGACAAAATTGTTGTCGTTGCCTTTGTTGTTCGCCTCCGCCTGAACAATTTAATTGAGAGTCCAAATTATATATGTACACACAAACACACACAAGTACAAGAAAAATGTGTGTATAGAGTGAATTTGATGTGGTGGAGTATAATTTATTGTTTGGCTGCGTTCGTGATTGTAAAATCGATTATAAACTAATTTTCAACTTGTTGTTTTTTCGATTTGGGTTTTTATTTTTTGAGTTAATGACCAGAGCTGTCAGAAAAAATGAAAGAAAACAGGACACAAGGAGCTGTGCTCGAGGCCGGGCGGCACTTAGCCAGGACAGCTCATTATGACGTCGTATCCCTGGAGTAAAGATAGCAGCCAAGTGTTGATGGGGAAAGCAATAAGCAAAACAAACAAAAACAGCTTGAGTGACGCCCCCTTTGCTGACTAAAAGAAAAATAACTCGAAATGTTTCTGTTTCTACATATTACATATGACATACAAGTATTTCTCGTCTAAGTATATATCTGTGTGTGTGTGTGCCCACTCCTATCCGGGCAAAATTATCAACAGCCTTTCAAGTGAAAAAGTTTGGGGCGACAGGAAGGACATCAAACTATAGAACTGGAACTGTCACAAACACGCGCCAGCCACACCCTAAAGGCAAGCGAATTCCAATTCCTTTCCGCTTTCAGCCTCCGGCAAAATGTTTCCCATTCTTTTGAGCGGCGCATTCTTTATAAAAATTATTGATAAGACATCCTCGCATGTAATACAAATATTGACATACTCTGATTTCGCAAAAATCGTCTACTGGTTTTTGGGGGTGGCAGGCACATACTTCAGCCGGGTGGTGGAAAATATGCTGCTGGGAAGTCAAAGTTGTTCGACTGTTCCGATATACACACATGGCTGACGACTGAAAGTAAATGTCAAAACTCGGAAAAATTGCCACACATCACGACTTGGAGGCAGTGAAGGACGCGTTTCGTCTCAAGGGCCGCACAATCGGCTTAGCAGTTAGCTAAA
This sequence comes from Drosophila cognata, assembly GCA_035041535.1. Lineage (NCBI taxonomy): Eukaryota > Metazoa > Arthropoda > Insecta > Diptera > Drosophilidae > Drosophila > Drosophila cognata. The sequence goes on from JAWNLC010000823.1 coordinate 2,055,197, forward strand.
AGTAAACTACGGCGGAAAATCAAAGGAAAAACCCCGAGACTGTAATAAGAAGAGATGATGACACGTATCGCAATTCTTTACATGAATACATTTTTTGTGATTTTTGTTATATTTAATGGTTTAAATTCATACAATATATATATGTATATGGTTGTATATATATTTAATATAATCATTAAAACACATACAATTTTTGATAAATGCTCGCTTACAATCAAATGAGAAATGGTGGGAGGACTAGGAGTGGGGTAGGGTTGGGAATTGGGGGACGTTTTTTTGTTTGCAATTATTACTGCTTTTGATTCTGGCTCTTTGATCATACATAGTTAGTTCTCTTCTTGTTACACATTACATATATATATAAATATAAATAATTACTTATAAGTTTTGGGTTTTTCACACATAGTTTTACATAATAACAAAGTTTTTTTTTTTTTGAAGAGTAAAATGTTAAATATAATATATATTTATATCATATATATATATATGTATATTTGCCAATTGCAAAATAAATTGTTGGTTTTGATTTTTCATATTTAATATAATTTTTTGATTTTTGCTCGTGGTTTCTTTTTGATTCCATGCTCGTCTCCTCCTTAACTCAACATCGTTTTAATAATAAATTTTCAATGCAAATCTTGCTTACAACTAAATGCTATTAAGAATTTTGATTTTGATCTCGTTTTGATTTGTTTTTTGTATTTTTTTTTGTGTTTTGTGTTTTTGTGTGTGTCACTTAAGTCTAATAAAATGGTTTTGATTTTTCTCCAGCACAACAGACTTTTTGTGTCTGCGGCCAAAATTTTGATTTATGCTCATTTAAAGGTACGTTGCAAGTTCTTTGTAAAATTGTTTACTTAACCATTTACATATGTAAGTATGTATATATACCTACACATATACTCTCTCTATATATATATATATATGTATATATATGTATATAATTTTTAATGTTATTTTTGTCAATTTTGATTTGTGCGCTCTTTGTGTACGAAAACTGAATTCATGATGTAAAAGAAAAGTTAATAAATTAAATGAAAATATATAAACGAGCTGAAGCCGACCCTCAATATGCGATATTGAAATTGGTAGATTTGTGATAATGTTATTTCGTTTAATGGCTGCAACGCTTAAATTTGCATACAGAATTTGGCAAATGGTGCAGAATATTTTTGCCAGAAATCACATTGCATAATCGCGGCGAGGAGTGGAACGAGGAGTTCTGAGATTGGGGTTGCTGTGCTGAAACACCCTTGGAAAAAAACCGTCACGAGACCCGTCGCGATGTCAAGTAAATTGCATTTTTCATTTTTCACATATTCTTGCATTTATATTGCATTTTCTACTGCACTCACACACACACATACACACATTTTTAAACATGCAAATTGTGGCAGCACCCCCGGGCGGAAGCGGGTCGGCCCGCTGTTACACACGGACAACTTTTTGGCAATTGTTTGCCGTAAAAATGTTGTTTGGCCCAGGATTACGAGGACAATGCCAAATGCTAGTCCATTATATATTGCCATAAAAATTCAATAGAAAATATAGGAAAAAAGGCAGGCAGCACACAATTTGCATGAAGAGAGATGAGGAGGGTGCACAATTTGCAGAGTTCCTTGAGGGTTGCAGGGTTGCCGCGCAACCGTGGATAACTAATATTTATAGAAAGTATAGACTCAATAGTTGTATCTTTAATTACAGCAGCCAGCAGTGAGAGTATCAAATGTCCTGTGCGTAATCACAGAGATGAAATTTGCATTGGACACGTGACAAATAATTAACGGACAAACTCACCAGCCCACGAGGGGTAGCTCTGCGGTACTATCAGCCGGACACTGGGCACCACTACACTTAGCGAAAATAATTAGCATTCTTAAGCTGAGAGCTTAGAAATTGTAAAATTGAAAAACCTTATCGGTAACTAGCTTTGCATAGCAAAAGAACTAACAAATTTGGTGAAGTCTGAAGAACTGAGCTCAAATTCAAGAACATTTTGAACATTTAGTAATTTGCAGAACACTTTTCGAAGTGTATGCACATTTTTAATCGATTGCTGTGCAGCTGAAGATTTATATGGTTTTGTTTGGTTTTTGTAATATTTTTTACTACCAGCAGCCACGACAGCTGCATAATTTGAATTTTCCATGGAAAATGCTCTGCTTGACCCTCACAGCGGCTGCATTTGACCGTGCTGAGTTTTTCCTTTTTTCTATTTTATATTATTCATTTTTTTTTGTTTATCGCATTTCTGCTTTTTGGTTTTATTTCACTAATCATTTGGAGGGTATTTTTTAAGCAAATAGACTAATCAGCGTTTGCGTGGGGGTTGTGCCGGAAACGAAACTCACTTTTTATGAGGGTGTCGGCCTGTGGCAACATTGATAACAAGCCGCACTCGAACTGGAACTCAGACTTAGATCCCAGACGGCAGCTGTTAAATATTTTGAAAAATGCATTAACATGTTCTCAACTGGGCCTCGCATTGTTGACAAATTGTGCTCCGAAAATTTAATCAAAAATCAATTTCATAATTTGTTCTCAAAGGCGTTCAGCCGGCATGAGTTCTAAGTAAGGGGCCCCTATACGAAATCAAAATTCTCAGTTCTTTAAAGTACAAATAAAAAAGGTCTGCAATTGCGCGTGTGAGAGTCAATTGACGGCAATCAATGACAGTTTTTTTTTAAGGGCTGCGATAAGATTAAAATGCCGTTTGGGTTTGCGGTGAATAGTATTTCACACCCGGGTCTCAATTCTGGCACGCTTCGGACCTGCGGCTTGGGCACTCAATCAATTGAAAATTAAGAAAATAAATAAATAAAATTGTAAGTTTAACAAATACATGTGTTTATTAATATATACAATACAAAATAAGATGTGAATTAAATTAATGAAAATAATTTCGTTTAATTGTAAATGAAAAATTAGAAGCTATTTTTTATATCGTTATTTTATTTGTATTTGTATTTTCGTTTAGCCTATTTTTGTTGTCATTGGTTTAACTGTTGAACAGCGACGAAATTTGCTAAAAGGCACGCAGCATTTTAAAAAACACACGTTTTTAAAAAATAAAATTAAAAATAGCAATATTCACGTCGCTGCTTAACTGTGGCATATTTTGATCGATTATTACTTTTATTTGATTTATTTATTTGATTGATTATTTTACTTTCCCATTTTCCCAGGCTTGCCCTCTTTTCAGCCCACACATTTTTGTAAAGAACAAACGCCTTAAATACTACAAAATAATGTACAAAAATGTGCCAGAAACCGAAAAGTGAGCGAGCCTGTTTTTATGTTGTAGTTGTGCTTGTATATGTAGTACTATATATCATCTATAAGGTGGGGTGCTGTAACGGCCAGGCCATTCAGCTATTCCCCGACTTTGACTAGATTGCATTTGTGTTTAGTTTTACGACTAGCTTCGTAATTTGGTCAGTTTTTATGTGCGTTTTGTGAATACGTTTTTTTTTTTTTTTTTTATTTTTGGATTTGTTTTTTTTCGTTTGGAATGTTCCACTTACAATTAAAACTAAATAATAAATACTTTTAACTAAAGGCTAATCAATATAAATTGTTGTGCGTTTTCGCTGTCTTTTGGTTTTTGTTTCTTGTGTATCTTGGGTTTTAGTGTTGGTTTTTCGTTGAGGTAAATTCACTAAAAATTTCATTTACTTCTGCTCTATAAGTTGCAGTTTAAAGTTTATAAGCATAAATGTTCATTATTCATAAATTCATTTATTTAAATTATTGTTTTCAAGTCCGTCTGAGGTAGCATTTATATATGTTTCACTTGTTTTTTTTTTTTATACTTTCTTTAAATGTTTTATATTTATTTATATTTTAGGTATTTTTTAATTTTATTTAGTATTTTAAAAGTACTAATATGGTCATTGTACTTTTGCCCTGAGTTGTTCGTGTTTGCCTGCTTGCAACAAAATAAAAACTTGACTGGCGCCATTTTATTCACTTTTCCCACACTGTATCGGTTCTATTAAGTACTACAGCAAATAGTCCCTCTATGGGTGCATTGTTTTAATAACTTTTTTGCGCTCTATGTACAGTTAGTGTGTGTGTGTGTCTGTGTGTGTGTTTTGGCATAGGGTGTACTACGTTATAAATATGCGAAACAGAATACTTAGGATTGTAGTAGGCTACACAGAAAGATTATATTCGCTTGAAAGTAGTGTAAGTAGATGTTCTAAGTTTGAAATTCAAATTGAAATTAGAGCAGAAATAGAAAAATTCGTAAATACTCATAATTATCTACAATGTTTAGCTTAAGAATGTGTTTCTATGGAACTGTTTTGAATATAAGCACACCCATCCTTAAAACTTTCTTTTTACTTAGCTCTACACCGTCCTCATTTTGGATTTTTACTACTCTCGCGAACCGTTTCGCTAAATTTTTGATTTTGAGCAAATTTGTGCATAAAATGTTCTCCTTTATATGCTGAAGCTTGAATTTGTATCGTCTAGTTTGTAAGTTAGCACTACTATATTATCCCAAATCCCAGCCATGTATGTTTTGTAATTTTAATCTGCATGGCTATGGTTACTACGATATATGTTTGGTTATATATGTATGTATATATATCCGCTATATCCCACACACCTAAAATCCGACGACCTGCTGTCTCCCTCTCTCATTCTGACATTATTCTGACATGCTTTGCGACTTATGTATTATGTACGTATTTAAATTTTCTTTTGACTAAGTTACCTCGTTTCCCTTCCCGTTTACGATACGTTAATGGCTTTTTAAAATTACTATTACGCATAGGAACTTTGATATTAATCACTAGAGATATAGATATATGTATTTTATGGTATGTTATGCAATGCTCAATGTTATTCATCTTTCATGCTTTTCCTTCGTGTTATCGGTTATGGATTTATAAAAAATATGTTTTTTTTTGTTTAGCACACAGTGTTGCCAGCTGAAACGGACTTGTTATTGTTTGTTTATAAATATTCGTTTGATGTTTTAGTATCGGGTTCCATGTTATACACAAAACGCATTCTCTTTTAAACTATATATGTATGCCACAGAATTACAGATTCGTAGACACGTCTGCAGTTTTTGCTGTAGCTATAGCTTTTGTATTTTTGTATATAAACTTTACTTTACTTTAATGAGCTCAACTAATATGCGCACTCAGTCTTTTGTAGTTCCACTATTTTGTCTTGTCTTCTTGTCGGTTAACGGGCTGGGGGGACTGGGGACGATTATCGCTGGCCAGCACTGTGGCCAGCTGACGTTTTCGATTTATAGCTCAGTAACACTGTCTTCAATGTGACACTTAATCATCAGATTAATCCTTTAATAGAGTATAAATGGAATTAAATGAAAAAGCCTTTCAAAAATTCGTTTTTTTTACTAAAAAAAAGTTCATAGTTTTCAATTGAACATTAATATAAAACAGTTAAAAATATAACTATATTTTGAACTAGTCATTTCTCAGATGTGATACTCTTACATCTAAATGTTTTTGATGTACTATTTTGTTCGATTAATCTTTTGATTAAGCCACAGAATTTGGGCCTGTGTATTTGAGCTATAAAAATGGTTCTAAAACAAAACTGATGGAATTTAACTTACATACGCTGGCAACACTTGAGTGTTGTGTGTTGAATTGTTAATCGGGTTCTGAGACCAATCTCTGGACTCACTTAGGCTGGTGTCAACCTAAAGCTGAATGTTGTCGATTCGGAGGCCCGCACTCGCACCGGCAAATAGACGAGCGCTGGCGCAAACAAGCCCTCAGCATCGGCATCAGCAGGCGCCAAATGGAAGGCCTGCATCTGATATGCCTCCTCGGCCTTGTCTGGCTGTGCATAGCTGGCGGGTTTACCACTGCCATTCGCCAGATCGCTACACATCTCAAAGGGTGAAGTGGCCGCCGAACGTTGAGCGCCAAGGCCGTTTGGCGTTTCGGGCTTGGGTGAGGTGGTGGTGTTGGTATTGGTGGTGCTGCGTCGTCGTGGTATGGGCGTTACTGTCGCGGATCGGACTTTGGGTGAGCTAGCAACAATTGCAATTGCACCTGGTGAGGGTAACGTTGTGGGCGTAGTCGTGGGCGTGGCTGTCTTTGAGCTGCTGTTGTTGGTGGTTAGGTTCGTTGGTTCGATCTCCACATCGGCACGCTCTTTGCTAGGCTTGGTTCTAGCCTTGCCCTGTACCAAAGCAAAGGATCGGTCCCTGTCGTTGCGTGGTAGTTCCGCCTCGGCGCCCACATGGGTCTCCTCAGTATTAAGCAATGCATGCGAGCGTTCGTGTATAAAGAGGAATGCATAATAGGGCGTGGTGAACGGGCACAAGGAGCACTGGTACTCCTTGAAACGCGGCGTCTGCTCAAACATGCCAGGCAGCGGCAAGGGAAGCGGCATTCCTTTGGGCAACTGCATCTGTCCAAAGAGCTGCTGTTGTGCATTCTGCAGCGCCTGTGCTAGATTATTGGCGCCAGTCGGATTTCCGTTGGGTATCTTGAGAGTGGGACTGTTGGGCTTACTGCCGGTAGAACTGGGTGGCTGCTGTTGTTGCAATTCCAGCTCACGCAGCTTCTCCACACCTGCGGCTCCATGTTCGTTCATCAGATGAGTTCGCAACCACTTGGCGCTGCGGAACTGACGAGCGCACAGTGGGCACAGCTCATTAGGAGCACTAGAGTCGCTAGGGAGTGTTGTTAAATTCACCTCCGGTTCCAGCAACTGTTGTTGTTGCTGCTGCTGTTGTTGCTGCTGTTGGGTATCTGCTTTAATCCCGTTCTGTGCGCTGTTTTGGCCACGTGGCTGGGGTAGTGGCGCTCCATCCTCGATAATCCCATGCGTATTATGTTTGTGCACGCGTAGAAAGTACTTACTGCACAGCTCCTTGTTGCAAATGTTGCACACAACGCCGCCAATCTGGGCGCCATTCTCGATCTCAATGCCGTGCATGCGTTGCATGTGCGTCTTCATGAAATACTTGTTGCACAGCTCCTTGTTGCAGATCTCACAGTAGCTGGACGTCGGCGTGATCGTATAAGCACCCCGTGGTGGTCCTGGAGGAGCACCGGCCATCGGAGGAACTGTTGCACGCTCCGGCGTGTAAAAGCCCTCGCGCAAAGGACTGCTGCTGCTGGTTGGGATGCGGCCCAGATGCACATCGGCGATATGTTGCTTGAATTCCTGACTGTTGGCAAACTCACGCTCGCACGGCTGGCAGCGGAGCTCATTGGGAGTGGGCGTGGCAGCCGCAGCTGCTGTTGGTGAACCGCCACCCACTGGCGACAGCTTAAGCGGCAACTGTTGCTGCTGTTGCTGGTAGAGCATGGGATGTCCTTCGGGCAACAGTTGACTGGCGTGTTCCGTCATAAGATGCGCACGGAGTGCATATTGATGCTCCAGCTCGCGTCCGCAAAGATGACAGGGGAGCGGTCTCTTGCCATTGAAATCGTTGAGCTGCTGCAGCATCGATTGCAACTTTTGGAGATTTTGCAATCCCATCACTGAGTTGTCGACTTTTTCTGCTGGCATCGACTCGTCGTAGGGTTCTAGTTTGATGCGCTTGCTAGGCTGCTCCTCGAGCAACAGCTCGTCGTCATTTTGATTCTCCTGCTCCGGCTGCTGTTCCTGCTCCGCAGCCGCCTTGGCCAGCATTAGATTGAGAGGCATAAATGGCCAGCCGGCAGGCATTTGTGGCTGCTCCTCTTTGCCGCCCAGCTGTAGATCCTCGGGTGGCACAAAAACGCCGTGCCGCTTCCATTTGTGCGTGCGCAGGAAGTATCTGTTCGCGTACTCCTTGCAGCACAGCTCACAGAACGCTTCCGGCAGCAGTACACCCAATCGCCGTAGCTTGTCCGGAGCGCAATTTGATTCACGTACCTGCTGCTGCAGCTGTGCTGGCAGCTTTCGCGGAGGCGGCGCAAACGAAAGCTCCTCCTGCTCGAGTGTGAAATCCTCACGAAATCCATCCGGCAACTGATACGGCTTTATTTCAGGTCCGGACTGCGCATCCGTCTGTGGTTCTAACTTCACAGGCTGCGTCTGGACAGGAGTTTGCTGCTCATTGGGGCTGCCACGACGCGCTTGGGGCGTTGGTGAGGCAGTGGCTGGGGACTGTTCGTGCTGCTTGGCGCGATGGCGACGCATGGCAAAGATGTTGGTAAAGCGCTTGGAACAGATGTCGCAGTGTACCGCTGGTGGTGCTGGTGGTGTAAGCTGTGGCTCTGGTTTTTGTGGTGGTGGTGGTGGCGCCTCGCGTGGCATTTGCAGCTGTTGAAACATGGAAGTGGAGCTGCTGCTACTGCTGCTGACGTTGTTGTTGCTGCTGCTGCTGCCGTTGTGGTTGTTGTTACTGTTGCTGTTGTTGTTGTTCATGTTGCTGATATTGTTATTTGGCGTGCTGGCCAAATCACCGGCAGGATCAAAGATACCATGTTTGTTGGCCTTGTGCGTCTTGAGAAAGTATTTGTTGCAGAACTCCTTGTTGCACAGCTCGCAGTAGGCTTCAGGATTAAAGATGCGCAACGGTGGACGATTGAGACCCTCGACGCCGGGAAAGCCAGGCATGCCCAGTAGTGGCCAACCCAGAGCAGCTGCCTCTGGGGGAAACGCAAAAGCGGGCGGCATGCCTGGAAGTCCAGGCTGCTGTTGATGTTGCTGCTGTTGCTGATGATGTTGTTGAGCCATTGCCTGCAGCCAGAGTTCGTGCTCCTTGTTACTGTTGCTGTTGCTGTGACCATTCGTTAGCTCCAGCTGCTGTTGCTGCTGCTGTAGCTCCTGCTGAGTGGGACTATCAGCGCGTTCCAGTTTTACTTTAATCGAGGATAACAAATCCATGGGGTCGTCCATGGATAACTGTTGCTGCTGTTCCTGTTGATGCTGCGGTTGATGATCCTGCAACATGTGCAAACTGAGCTTGAACTCTGTCTCAAAGTTCTCGCCACACTGCTTGCAATAGGTCTGATAGGGGTTCACCATCGATTGATCCTGTTGTTGTTGCTGTTGTTTTTCCTCCGCATCTGATATGTCTTCTGGCTGCAGCTTTTGCTGCTGCAACAGCTCGAATGTCTCCTTCAGCTTCTCAATGGACTTGGGAAGAAGCATTTTCGACAGCTTCTCCTCGTAGTCGACAACAGCATTTGGCGCCGACTCCAATGCCCCCTCTTCCGTCTCGGCACCGCTCAAATTGAGCGCCTCAAGACGACTGGGATTGTGTTGTTTGCGTCGCTTTTTTGCCGCATCGTTCAGTGCCTCCAACAGTTGCAGCTGCATGGCTGCTGCATTTGCTGCCATCGCGGCCATTGCCGTTGAATCCGCTTCCCCTTCACCGTCAGCCTCGTCCTCGGTGATGTCTTCTTCATTTATGTTGCTTCCCGGCTTTGACTTTGGCTCCGTGTCCAGAAGTTGCTGTTGAGTGGGTGACATTGTTGATGTTGTTGCTGTTGTTGCCGCTGCTGCTGTTGTTGTTGTGGCTGCTGTTGTTGCGTCTGCTGTGGCTTCATTTGGCTGCAATGTGTGACTGTTATTGTTGTTTTTGTTGCTATGGTTGTCTGTGTTGCTGCTGCTGTTGTTACTGCTGCCGCCTCCGCGATTTGTGTTGAGTGTGGATGAGTTGGAGACATCGGAGAGCGCAGTGTCTTCGCTGCTCAGATCTGGCGGTGGGGTGGCATATATGGATGCGGCCATTTTGGATGATATTACTGTGAACAAAACATACAAAAACAACATGCAGGGCAAAATAAGAGCAATGTTTTAATTAAAGAAGCCCCAAAAACTAATTGGGTGTCTAAAGTTGCAATGAAGCTTAAGCATGCCAGCTGGAATACGAGCAATACGACAGGGGGGTTTTATTGGGTTTAACTCTCTGACTGCTTGTGTGGGTCACATGTGCTACTGAGAGGAGGAGCGAAAGGAGGCGGACTTGCGGTGGGGTGGCCTACAGTATGAATAGCTTAAGGCTTAAATCGTGCTAAGCTCCTCGTACTCCTACTCCAACTCCTACTTTTGCCTCCTGCTTATGTACTAAACTTCCATTCAATTTTATTTCTATTTGCCACAAAAAGTATGTTGCCAAAAAATTGTGTTGTACCTACCAGCATATATATACTTTTACACACGCACACTAGCTCAGCCACACACCACACACACACACACACACGCATCTGGCATACAACATTTTGTGTCTCATTTCCTTATGCGCTTAATTTCATTTTTCTTTTGCTCTTGCTTTACGTTCGGTAATTTTTTTCTTCCGTCCAGCACTTTTTCATTTTTGTGCAAATTCTATGAAAAATTTTTCCATTATGTACACAAATACATGCGCACATCTCCAACACACTCATATATATATATGTATATATAATATATATAAAAGTTTTTGTGAGCTTGCTACGCGCCCATCTGCCACCCACACACATATCAACCAAAACACACACACACACACACACACACATACACTTGCAACCCCATTGCCGCACACGAAAATTTATACAAAGTCATCCGATTTAAGGAATACAAATTTTGCTTATTTTGTGAGGCCAACACACACAAACTTTTTCTCCCGCCTCACCCACAATACACACAAGCAAATACATACCCACATACATACACACACACACACTTATACAGTGTAATATTTGCCAACCAGCCACCCCTCCCCACCACCCACATTTTCCCCTCTGACACCATCACTTGAACTTGCGCATAAAACTTATAAAAATTTTCTTCAACATGACTTGGTAAAATAAATTTGATTCTCAAGAAAGCAAAAGGAAGCCGACAACGACACGAAGACGGCCCAAAAGTGGGAGGTGGGTGGTTGAGTGAGCTGGAAGGGGCAGACGAACAGGCAGGACAGGCTGCCTGGCAACCGTATGGGGCTGGAGTGGTGGCCGAGGCAAAGGCAAAAATGTCGAAATAAACCCAAAAAAAAAAAAGAAAAATAATTTTTTTCCCCATTTCTCGACTCCAGAAGGCAGAAGAAAAATATTCTCAACTATGCTGCAGACATAAATTAAGTTTCCATGGTTGGAAATTGGTTCTCTCGTAGATTTTGTTGCCGTTGTTGTTGTTGTTGTTGTTGTTGACTTTGCTTTTATACAATTTCTGCAATGAAGGCAAACCGCCTCCACCCGCCTCCTCCTCTACTTTTAGGAGTTAAGCAAAAATGCCTGCCAGGATGTGCGCCACATTTATGTGTGTGTGTGTGTGTGTGTGCGAGTGGGTGGATGGGTGAATGCGGTTGGGATTTTTATAAAGCCTAAGGTAGTTTGATGGTATTTTATTTGATTTTTTGCGCCAGCGCTTCGTCTACTTAAATGAAAATGGCTAAGGAGCCGAGTGTAGACAGGACTGGTACTTAACTATATATCAAACTGAGATACGAACCTAAACAAACACCGACTAATTGGCAAACATAATAATGTACTGCATATATAAGAGTTCAAGTGTTAGGTGTACACTTTTCAACACGTACTTATTAATTTTCATGCACAAGGCTTAAGTCATTAGTTCACTTTTGGACTAAGCTGAGCTTATCAGTTCCTTCAAATATTTTAAGATATTTGTTGCAATAATGTTCACGATGCGTTTTGTTCACTTTTGTTAGTTTTTAGTTTGCGGGGCTGTTTATTAAGTCGCTGGCGCATGCGCACTTCGCTGCTGCTGCTCGTGTCCTGCCAAGTGGCTCGCTCGTTTTCAACTGCCGCATGACGCAGCACAAACTGACAACAGCAGAAAAAACTGTCAAATCGCCGGCGTAAACAGTTACAAGCGCAAAATCAAAACAGCAATAACATTGATACTAAAATCACACACACACACACACAGACTGGCACAGATACAAATGTATCAATGCACACCCCGCAACACATTTGATAGTTTTCCCAACTCACACATATGCACACACACACAGGCAGATAGTGGCTCTACCCACAGTATTTTTTCCCAATGCTTTGCACCCAAAAAAACCTCAATAAAACACCCCAAAATATCAAAAATCAAATAATTTCCCTTAAAAAAAATATACACACACAGCAACAACAATAACGCGACAATAACTGAGCGTCGCTGCTCGGAAAACCATTATTGCTCCGCCCCTTTTTTCAACTTTTCACTAACCACCACACATAAGCGAACACACACACACACTCACACACACTCATGCCAGTGACTTTTTTCGGTGCTCGTGCCAATTTATCATTGTTCGATAGTTTTTCAATTTGTTTTTCCAGCTACTGTTGCTGTTGTAGTTGTAGTTGCTGTTGCTGCTATCGCAGTTATTGCTGCCAGGCGCATTTACTACATACATTTTTGTTATTCTAATGTATTCAACATTTTGTGACTTTGTCGCGACATTTCGGGAGGGTGCGCCCCGATGCCATGCGATTACTTGGGTACATTCTTGAGACACACTTTTGTTGTACTCATGCTCGTACTTATTGTATTCATATCTTGAACTGAGTGCATTTGACAAGTTTCATTCAAGTATTCGTGATGTGTGTGTATGACTGAAGTTCTGAACCGGATCTAATTGTAGCAATTGTGCCTCTGTCATGCGTAATCTTGCCGAGCACACATCTCACTCTCAAATGGCCTTAAGTAATTGCCATCTTGGCATGTGGGATCTTTGGAAGAGGGGTACAAATGTCTGAAAGCATAACACACATATCATGTATCTGTTGCAGTAGCAATTAAAAAGGAATTAAGAAATTGGACTTGTTGGTGAGAGCGGTTTTGAAAATACCTATCCTGAAGGGAATCTAATAGAAACACACATCTATAATATGAGTCAGATTCAAACTGAAAAAGCCGGTTTCAAAAGTGTGGTGAAAATATGCCAGACCTTTATATAAGGACTAGGTAACTTAAAATCCACCTTTTTATAATCATGTTAATCCTTTTAAATTAAGTCTTCTCAAGTTGAAGCATATTCAGATCTTAAGTACTTTTATCCCGTGTAAAATGTTTAAATTTGTGCTCAAATGGGGAAACAGATATAAATATATAAATTAGATTTATAGTTTTGATCTAATTCTTACAAGTTCCCAAATACATTCCACCTAAAATAGATGTCGATTTATTCCCCTGACATATCTAACGCAATGTTTGTGTTTTCCTTACGGATTGATAGATTGATTTGAATTTACAAGATGCTCTCGCGTATGTGAGCAAGTGTGTGTCTCTCTCATGTGTGTGGTTGCCACCCCTTTGCTCCACCAAACTAAACACACACACACACACCCAAGCCCACACACAACAGCAACCCGATGCCCCCGAGTACATGGCAGCACGAAAAGTGAAAGTGACTTGCCAGGTCGTCCCTGTCGTCTGTTTGTTCGTCTGTCTCTAGCGGCTGTCCTGCCACGCAACGAGTCCAATGTCCAATACTCGCACCGGTTTCAATTTAAAGACATGCGCACTGTATTCCCAAACAAATGGTTGCTTGAGGGGGGTTAATAGCTGCCCCCGCTGCATCCATTCTGCTCTCTCTCGCTCTGTCTCTCGGCACCGGCTGAGCGGCGGCTTTGTGGATTCACACATATGAGAGCATGTGTGTGCCGTTAAAGTCGCACTCGCCGGTTGAACGAACCAGGCGAACAAAATCGCCCAACAGCAGCAACAGCATTGGAAATTCATTGGTCCGTGTTGGAGTCATAGTCGGAGCGTTGAGAGCCGCGTCGTCCCAGTTGTCTGGCCACGTCTAGTGGTCAAGGTTTGCTATTGACTTTCACTTTTCACATGTCGGCCTGTCCCTTCAGTCGGCTTGTCCGCTGATGGTGACGTTGCGGTCGCTGTCGGATTCGGAATAGCCGATGCCGGCACTTTCGCTTTCGCATTTACTCACACGCAGCCAAATCGAGGGGGGCGTGGGGCTACTGAATGGGGTTGTGGGGTTGGTGGTTTCAGTATTGGGTCAAGCTTTAGTAGGCGCATGTCTGTTGCTGGACACACTACACGTGTGCACTCGAAACGTAAACAAACGACAACAGCCATTAAAAGAGGTTGGCATTTGAAAAGTAATTACTCCTTTGGGTGCCAACTGTCAACCGCCCTCGTAGTTGGACGGTATAAAGCAATCATTATGCATTTTAAAACTAGACTCATTGAACTACAGAACTATTGAACCGCTGTACCGCCTTCAGCACACATGCAAATGGTTCTTGTTCCTCCCTCGGTTTGAGTAATTATGTATTGAATTCGGGTGCGTGCACCTTTGGACGAGGCTGCCGCCGCAAAATTTGATTGATATTTGTATGTAGCTGTGAGCATGCTTATGCCCTTGTCGCGCATATGCCATACTTTATATGACACCCCCGCCCCAGCTGCAAATGTAATTATTATTTTTGTTCAAAATCAAATTGAAATTATTCGTGGCTCAAAATCAACCCCTGCCTGCTTCGCATTTGATGGTTTCTGCTGCGGGGGAGGAGACCATTAGTAGTTCAGTGGATGGGTTAGGTTGTGCAGTCTAAAATGTGCGCGACAAATTGATTTTGGAGTGAAGAGAGTTACGGGTGTTGTTATTATTTTAGTAATTGCTGAGTTGCAGATGCATTGGTGTTAGTTTGTTCATTTTTCTGTAATAGAACATGCCAGAGTAACAAAAATTCGGACATATGACAAAGCCTAGTGCATAGAAATACTATTTTAGGATGTCATACCCCTAAAAATGTTGACAAAACTAAGCTGTTTCCTATACGGAGGCCATTATATATTTATTTTATCTATATACTTATTCCAGCTCTGAAACATCATTATCGTCACATTCCAGCCACCAGCAAGTCAGTCAACCAATTAGTAACATAAATAAGCTATTGCTTTCAGCTATTAGGTCAAGACTTAACAAATTAGATAAGATTCTCAGACTGTTTCCTATTTTAGCATATTTTCTTCGTAATCAATACTAAAAATAATTACAAATATCTTTAGATCAAGAAGGGGGCGTGGTAGTAAGTAACTCAAGTATACAAACCGATGTTCTTTACAGTTGATTTGGTAGCAGAATTTCTAACATTGCTTCTTAGTGTGCTCATTAGTAAGAAATCTCATTAGAAACTAATGAAGGTACGTTGGCAACACAACTGCAACAACAACATCCACACACATATATACATATATACACACTCTCTCACCTACACACCCAGGCACACACACTCTTCATAATAAAGGCAATACTTTAGTGTTCGCCTTTGCCTCGCTTAGTTAAATTTTTATATATATTCTTCCTCATTTTACTCTCGCATCTCAGTCGAAATGGAGAATGGCGGACAGAGTGAAAAATTAATTTCCCAACATATTTGCTAAGGCGCATCGAAAGGAAAAGCCAATGAGAAAACTACTATTTCCATCTCGTTCGTGCACTAAATTTTTTCTATCAAATATTATTTGTACAATAAACTAAAATGAGTGACTGTATTCGTATATGAAAATGTATATGTATTCCATCCCCTGAGCGAATGAATGTGTGCTTGTATGTGTGTGAGAGTGAGGGCATGATAAAATAAAAATACGAAAAATGTGGAAAAAATACAAGAAAAATTAATAATGAAACACACACACACACACACTCACACACTAGCACAGAGACAAGGACAAACACTGTGCGTATGTATACATGTGTACATAAGCTAAGCCATTTGCGTGTGGGTGTGTGTGTGTGTGAGGGAGAGTGAGTGCGTGTATGTGTTATTTTTGGGTAAGGGGCGTCAGAAATAATAATCATTTTTATAATAATGCAAGTGTATCTGACCGGACGAACTGAACGCCAAGTTTTGCGTAATGGGTAGCTAAATGTAGGAGGGTGGGCGGGAGGAATGTGGAAAGGCAGCGATCGTCATTATCATCATCAGCATCGTTATCTCGCACACACGGCACCCACAGTCACCCTGGAAAGTATGCAGTAAAATATTTTCGAGAGCACAGGCAAAATCTATCTCAGAAATTTTCACAAACTATACGAAAAATAAGCAGCAGCAACAACAAATAAATTCCATAAATTTTTGCTGCTCTGCTTTCGTCTACGTTTCCTCTACACACACTCACTCACACACTCACACACACAAACAGTAAAGGGGAAGTTTGCAATTTTATCACACACACCCACACACTTACACCCCATTCTGTGTTGCCGACATGCAGCGACTTTATGAAACCATCAAATTATTTTCTTTTCCATTTCTGACACTCAAAAGAAACGAAAAGAAAGCAGAAGAAGGAGAGCAAAAAAGAAATTACATGGTACGGCGCTAAACTTGTAACAGAAAGGAGGCAAAAATATTATTTTCCAGTTACACACGGCTCTTCGTCTCAGTCGCCATGGTACATCCTTTACATTATTTTTTTCTGGCCATGCTGCTGGCTCAAAGTTTGTGCGACCACCACCCCTCCTCCACCCACAACCTTCTCAAACCTATCTAAATGCCTGCGGGTTACTTTTTGCTTCTCTGCCGGTGTGTGTGTGTGTGTGTTTGTTTCTATGTGTATAAGTGTGTGACCAGCTACTTCGTCTTATTCGAGTACGAAATTTTTATGAGAAAATGCCTGCCAGCTCTACTGTTCTGGTTGAGTATCTGTGTGTGAGTTTGCTTAAGCAGCCCAGTTGGACCAAACTGCATGATAAACATACTAAGCACCACCTGCCTTTTTGCCTACCTTTTAGTTATTTCTAAAAATATTTTTAAGATTTTTCCTGCAAGTTCATTTAAGAAATTATATTCTAATTATTATGGTAGAAGTAATTTCCGTTGAAAAATATAAAATAAACTGAGATTTATATTTTATGCGGTCCTTTGTGTGCCTTTATGCTATGGTATAAGGTCTGTCCCTGTCTAACTTGTTGGCAGCAGGTCCAGTTGGGTATCCCTGTCTGTGTGTGTGGGTCGAGTTATAAGCCTCAACTGTGCTGTATATCAAAATATTTAAAAGCAAATATAATATTGGTGGGGTAGCAGGCAGGCACTGGGGAAATGGGCAGGCCATAATAGAAAAACACTTAAGCAGCCGCCTAGTGGTCGTCTGGGGATGGCGGTGGATGGTAGGGGGCGGTGAATGACTGCCTGGCGCCTTAGTCTATGCTATACGAAATATCAAAAGGCATACAAAATGTAAAAATATTAATAATGAGCCGAGCGCTAGCCCAGAGCAGACCACAACCGAACGCCAACGAAATAACGCCAATGAAAATGCGGCGAAAAATTGTGGAAATTTATCGATTTTAACTTTGAGAAGAGAGAGAGAACCAAAAAAAAAATAATATAAAATAAAATGAATACTTCGACAACACATGCCATAAATGATTGGTTGACTGTTTATCTGTCGCTCATATACACACATAACGAAAATAAATATGTATCTGTGTAAATATATATACACATAAATGTACTCATATGCATTATAACAAAATTGATTTCGATCTTATCGGGCTTATCGTTGAAATTTTTATATTTTTATTGGCGCTCGCATTAAAAATACTTAATCTCACAGCGGAGTTATTACTGAAACCCACCCACCCCCCGGCATTTGCGACGAGGCGACGAGCTGCTCTTTAATTATGTCCATATCGAAATTTTACTTTATCGCGATTTTTCTCATTCTGCCTTTTTTTAGTGTGCGCCCGTTTGGTCGTTCGTATTATTATTATTTTTACGTTATTAGCACCCGTAGGGTCCTTGTGGTGTATGCGTAATGCGCGATAAAAGCCATGTGTGTGTGTGTGTGTGTGTGTGTGTGTGTGTGTGCGTGAGTGAGTGAGTGACTGTCAGCTAATGAGACTTTTTAATAAATTGCCCCACCAATTTTAGTACAATTTTCATTATTAATAAAAGTTTATGACATATATATATATATATCAGCTGTATGCATTTCTGTTGTATGTGTGTTCAGCCATTGTTTTATAAAAACAAGTATCAATGCGTTGCTTGCATAAGCAGTGCTATAAGATACCCTGTAACTTACTTCGTTATAAATATCGATCTACAAGAGATTGCGTTTAATTTTCCAAAACCAAAAACTTACATATGTTATCAAAGTATTTCAATGTTTTTAGCTGATAATAATGAGTCGGGTATACCTCACTCTGCGCATTGAAAAAATGATCAACATTTTATGATACCCTTTTTAGTCATTTTTATGAATACAGAGTAAAAAAAAGAGTAAAAAAAACGCAAGCACACCAAATTTATTAGTCCAATTAAATTTCATAAGTTCCCGGATGTGTCTGAGTGTGTGCGTCATAGCGACGTCAAAGTGCGATGTGAATAAGAGCGCCTAAAAGTAGACAGCGACCCAAAAGCAAATGATTATCTCTCTGAAATCTACGATTAGGAGGCATCTTTAAAAATTGCTGTCTTTCTGCTGCTGTCGAACAGTCGAACGTTTGAGTGTATAATATTTTATTGTATTTAAATTACAGTTCCGAGAATTATTCCTTTATTCAGTAGCTAGCCCAGATGCATGCATATTGTTTTGGTTAAATATATGAGACTAAATATGTGTGTGTGTGTATAAGAACAAATACCAACTACACTAAAATATTATATATGTATTATATATATTGTTAAGATATGTCGTGCGTTAATTTCCTTAAAGTGCTTCAAATCGGTTTCAATTATCACATTTTCTATTTCAACTGGAAATTAACGGCACTTGCATAGTATCTAAGGGATCGATGCATACGAAAGCAATAAGCAAAACAGTTTTATAGTTATGCCAATTTGAAAAGCCAATTGTTTTAATTTTAGAGGAAATTTGATGAGTAGCGTTGCCAATTTTTGTTAGGTTTTCTTTTTTGGTTTTATAGCAGGCAAATTTGAATAGCACATTATTTTACTAAGATTATATTTTATTTGCATCTTGATTAAGTTTTTGAGGCTTTGGCTTTGGACTCACAATGTCTCTAGTCAGAGAGCGCACCTTAATCCTACGTGTAAACTTATATGAAAATAAACGCGCAACGTTACGAGTTGTATTTTTCTGATCAGGATTATCAACGGCATTATGTTAAACAAAAATACGATTGGCAACTCATAACTTGCTGGTAACAAAATTAGCCACATTTTACGTGGATGGCGAGCGATTTGATTTTTTAATTTTGTTTATTTGCTTTATTTTGTTGTTGTCGTTTTTTGTTTACATTCGAAAACACTTTCAATTCTCAATTTATACACTATCTTGGCCCAGCACTTTACAAGTGTTACTTGGCTAAATCAAATCCTGCGAGTTGACACATTATTCATTCATTAATTTTTATTAAAACACAGGATGCACAGAATTCGGTCACTAAAAATGGCATTCATTTCATATTTCTCATATTCGTATTTGGCTTGCAGTTGCTTCTTGTTGTCGTTGCTGCTGTTTAGTTGTTGTTGTTATTCTTGTTGTTGAAACTTACAGAACTTGTGCAGGGCGTTTCACTTATTTATCATACCGACAAGTCTAGCACGCCGTTGTGGTGGCCACGCGCGGCTACTTCTGCACCACTTACGCGTTTTCTGTAGACTGATTTGTGTTTTTCAGCTTTTCCGTTTGCTAGCCTGTCTCGGCTGTGCCCTAAAGGATGCACAAACTCCCACACAAGCGAGAGAGAGACTCAGAGCGCAGCCAGTGCACGAGAGAGTATAAGCCAAAAAAAAAAAAAAACAAAAAAACAACCACCACCAGCAACACCAACACCAAGAGCAACTCCACCTCCCCACCACCAACCCCTGCCACCAGCAGCACCTCCACCAACTACTTGAGCGGATATCGGCGCTCTGTTGCTATTTGTTTACTTTCGTTGTGTGGGCGTTGGGCATTTACATTTGTGTTAACATGTGCTTTTCTAGCTTATATATATTTCAAATATTTCGTTGCCTACTTTTTGGCTGACATGTTTAAAGCTATTAAAATATGACAATTAATTATGGAATATTTTGAATGCACCTGGCACTAACTACTCTTACATGTACATATGTATATTTATATAGCGCGCCCACTTGATGGATTCGCAATCACACACACACACGCACACTATCACACCCACACTATCACACACACACTGACACACACACACACAGCAATATCTCACACACACGAGACACCCTCAGCGCAGAGGACATGCGCTGTTGTCAAATGGTTCTCAGAGAGTTATTTCATTCTGGCCACTCCACAGTTTTTTAATATACTTTATCAACATGTCGCAGTCTCTGATAAAACAATCATCGTTTATGGTGCAACACTCTCGCACACACATACACATACAACTACATCACACAGCATGATTGAGATATAGCACTCCCCATCCCCTTTAGCAACAGGGGATGGTTAGTGTAAGCCGCAAATAACTTGAAATGAGTCAAGTCCTTTAACAAAAGCCAAACTGGGTTAACTTCAAATGCAAAAGCAGCCATTAAATTGGGTAATGATTTTTGAATAACATTCAAATTGCCAACAATATAAATACGAATATAAATTCGAATGTATAAGCTGCGTGTGGCTTTTGGTTGAAGGGCCCAAATGTTGGCCGGAAATGAGAAGGCATAGTTTTCGCATTTCTTTTAAACTACAAACAAAACTAAAAACGCGAGCACCAAAAAAAAATAATAATAAACATGCAAGAATACTCGACGACATAATTCCCTGTAAATGGTTTATTTATATTATAAATCAACGACTTTTTCTGCCTGATTTCATACTACAACACATATCTGTCACATCCACTTGGCGCATTTTTGGATACAGGATATTAAAAAAAAAAAACAGGAAAAATCAAATATGCGTTTAACACGAAATATTCAAATTTTCTGTGCGTTTGTTGGGAACCTATTTTATTGTGAGTTTTTATATGCTATATAATTCTCCGTCTTGGCAATATACTAAGCGACTTTTCAATAACAATCGTTCGGGGTCGTCGTTCATTTGTCGCTCCTGCTGCTGCTGTTGTTGTTGGAACTTTTGCGCTGTCGGTGCTGTAAAAGTTCCTGGTATTGCTCCATGGAACCATCCTCGTGCTTGGA
The DNA here is from genome assembly GCA_035041535.1 of Drosophila cognata. Taxonomy (NCBI): domain Eukaryota; kingdom Metazoa; phylum Arthropoda; class Insecta; order Diptera; family Drosophilidae; genus Drosophila; species Drosophila cognata. The sequence goes on from JAWNLC010000823.1 coordinate 2,076,175, forward strand.
GTTAAACTGCTGCTGTTGTTGTGACGACTTTTCATTGGTGGCTTCTTTTGATTCCTTGCGCTTTTGGGCGCGGTTTGATTTCTTGATTTTATCACGCACACGTTTGCCCAACCGTGAAGCAGCGAGCACCTGGCTGACCTTGGAGCTCTTTAGATATCGTGTGCGCCATGACTGTAAATGGGGTTTTTAATGATTTCAATTGAAATTATTTCGTTGTTTTTAATTGAATTTTATATTACCTCAGAGTTGTCTCCCTGTAGCTTCTCGTGTTCATCATCGCTGGTGTTCAGCGATATGACATCGTTGTCCTTCTCATCCGGCTCGGCTAATTTCTCTGTTGTTTCATTTTTCACGTCAACAGCTGGCTCATCTTCTACTTTGGCTAGCTCCTCAATCATTTCCAAATCGCCACCAATGGAAATGACATCATCATTCTGATCCTCATCATCTACAATCGAATTGCAGTCAGCATCTGTTGGATTGCTAATGGGTTCCACCTGCAATGGCTTTGCGTCCACTTCTTCAGAAGCGGTTTCTTTTTCAGTAGACTCCAACTTCTTAACTTCCAACTGTGCAGGTTGCTCCAGCTGCACATCCTCAGCAGGAGTCTGAGATTCAGTTACAGTGTCAACTCCATCTCGCAATTCTCCCTCCTCGGGCTCGCTTTCCTCAGCTGGTGGTGGTGGCGGCGGGGGAGGTGCTGCCCCCACTGGTGTCGACTCTTTTTGTTGCTCTGATGCCTGCTTATCCTCATCGTCTGTGCTGTCACAAATAAGCAATGTTTCCGGCTCTGTTGGAATCTGTATCACATCCGGTGAGCCCGAGCGCGACTTTGGTTGTTCCTTAGTGGACTCCGAGTTTGATGTATTCGATGCTGTGGGATTGCTCTCGATTAGATTTTCCGGCGGCTTGGTGGAAATGCGATAGTTGCGTTTTAGCTTGATCTTCTTTGTAGAAGCTGCCGATGACTTTGGTATGCCGCCGTTGACATCAGCCTGTGCCTGCTCCCTGCTGACTACTTTGCTCGTTGGCAGCTCGGTAGACTTTCGCTTTTTCGCATTGGGTCTTTTGTGAGAGCTACGCTTCTCCTTGTCTCGCTGATTCTTTTCTGGCTTCTCATCATCATCATCCGATGTCACTTCTATCTTCGCTACGGGTACCATGGCCAGTTGGGAGCGAATGGCTCGAGCACGAGCCTCCAACTCGAGCAGCTCCAGCACACTCATCTGTGCACTGGCTGAGAGAGAGAGTTCTAGTTAGTTATAGTAGGCAGTAGGCAATATTATACTGAGTATTTATTAAAAACTTACGATCTTGTTTTTTATCGGCTTTATTTGCGTTCGATTTCCGCAATTTTTTAGCTGCAAACAATTTTCAAATTTAAAAAAACAGTTAACATTTAAATTGACGGTACGCCATGGCTCAAACGATTCAAAGGGACAATGTCAGCCTATCAAGTAACTATCTGGAGAAGGAGGTTGGGGGCGAACACGATCCAGAGAAGTTCACAGTACGCCTCAATGGGCAGAAGGATTTGGAGCAACGACTGAAGGAGTTTAAGGCCGCCTGCGATGCACACGAGAAACATGCCCGAAAGCGTCGAAGGCGTTGTTACTATCACATCGGTCTGATGGCTACAGTGGTGATGGAAACGACGCACGAGGAGCTACGCCGTCTGCTGGAGCACGGCACCTACACTTTTCACGTGGACATGGTTGCCTTCAAGCCAGAGGAGCTCACCATCATACTGGAAACTCTGAGCATTGCAATTTCCGCACACGCCGACGAGCGAGAATTGCGTATTGCGACGGGATTAGCGATTGAGATCAACGGGGATTGCTGCCGGGTGGGTCGACTGAGAAATAACTGCAGCACAATGCTTGCACGCGGCTCGGTGGTGACGCTAACAAAAAATCCCGCCTATCGCTATGGTGGCTTCCGAGAGATTATCTATGTGATTAATCTGGGCGCCTATCTGAAATCTGTGCGTCTAAACGATATAATTTTGATTGGAAAGGAGGTGCGTTGTCGAGTGGTTAAGACACTAAAGGAAGCTTTGACTGTGCTGATTATCGACGCGGGCTTGTTGGCCTCATATGACTTCATTGAGCTGCCACGGCAGTGTCATTCCTTGGCGCCTGAAGTGTATTCCGATCTGTTTATGGAAGATCTGAAGACGGCTGTGCTGCTCAAAGCTAATCTTGTGGTGCTGCCCAAAATCCGCTGCAAGAACTTTTTGCGAGCAGTTCGCATGACTATTAATGAAGAGTTTGATCTGAAGCTAATTGGGTGCATCGATTTTGAGTATCTGCGCAACAATATGCTGGATTTGCTGGGCATTATCAAGCTGCTGGACTACATCTGGATACCGGACATGTTCAATGTCAATTGCTGTGTGTACAATTACATTATGGAGGATGCACTGGCGATTGCCCACTGCCAAAAGAAGCCAGTGATTGGCACTGTGCCGCTGGAGCGATGCAATGACCTCAAGCGATTCGAGCTGCATGAATTTCTCTGGAAGATCGATACGATACACATGCAGAAGAGCCCGTGGTGCAACAAGTATCCGCTGATCGTAAAAAAACTAATGCCAATTAAGGACTATCGCGTAGGCGTCGTGCAAACCCAGCAACAGGTAAAGAGCATCCTCACGTCCTATCAGACGGTCGTGAACTTTATTATACGAACAATTGCGACAATCGAGTGCCAGGCGATATTCGTGTTCACCAAATGTGAGAATGCAAGTGTTGCATTGGCGCGCACAGAAATTTACTGTCCCGTTTATATGATGATACCACTAAACGAATACGATGACGAGCCATCCATCAAATGTATGTTTGATTTGGCCCGTTCGCTGCACTTGCGTCGCAACACGCATCCCATTCTGTATACGGCCGATCTAAACGAGTGCAACTATAGCCCCATTGAGTTTGGCGTGGATTATATGCGTCGCAAGGGCTGCCTTGAAGTAGGCGATTTCGTTGTCACTCTCGAGGTGGGCAAGGAGGACGAAGAGAATATTGTGCTAGGCATTGGCGAGGATGTCTGCATTTTGCGCGCCTTCTACGTCGCTCCAGTTTTCAATTGCGAGAAATTTAAATATGGTACATGAATCAGGAATGAATCAGTTAACAAACCACTGCGTGCAGTTGTACAGAGATATTTTTTGAGATGCATCTAAATTATACGTATGTAATGTAATTTTATGACGCCACTTTTCGCCTATGCTATTCGAATGTATTTCATTTGCGTTTCCCCACTTACCACGTCGCATTGCACTGCCGCCAATTTCGCTGTCGGATGAAATCTCTTCCAGCGAAACATGTTCTGCAATATTTGTATATTTTAAAATGTCTGCTTAGTCCGGTGTTTCCATCTCAATTACCTTGCTTATGCTCCACATCGGAATCCTCGGAGCTTTCCGTATCACTGGGACAGCGTGTGCTCGCTATAATGGACTTTAGTCGCTTTGTTGAGATGCAAAGCAGCTCGTTTAGGCAAAGTTCCTCAATTTCATCCAAGTTTGTTTTCTGCGAATTAAGCAACTCAGTAAAAATCATTACTGTGATTGTCAACTCACCTTTAGAAACTCTGGCGCTAGATTAATAATTGTTTTTGGCTTGAGGGTGCCAAAGATTTGTTTGACCAATTCAAGACGGTCATCGATGTAGTGAGAAATGGGTTGCAGTGAACGCTCCTCCTCGGATTTTTCCTTCTTTATGGTTATGGGCTTGGGTATCTGGTCACTTTTACTCTTTTTCTTTGAGCTGCTCATGTTGCAAAATGTCCGTTTAGCTGACAAACAAATTTTTCGTTGACTTTTTTGTGAAACTCCGAAAAACACAATCAGCTGCACGCCAGAGTTGCCGCTGTTACCACAAAAATTTTGGCATCGATAACAAAGCTGTCAAACAGCTGAGAAGAGAATTATATTGTAGATTGAATTGTGTACCAATTAAATTGTGTGTAAATTAAAATCAATCAGTTTTCCGCAGTAAGTAGAAAATTTGTTGGTTATAGATTTGTTTATAAGGCAAATTCGTAAACGACATCGGCAGACTCTGACGCAGTGCCTTTACACCCTATGTGCGATTGAATAATCATGACTTCCCTTCTTGACTGGTCATGAGTGTCTTCTTTGCTTAATACACTGAACTTGAGAACGCGGCTTCCTTAAATAGCTGTTTTTATTTTTAAGGAAAATGTAAATAAATTTACTTCATCATTTAGTATTTATGTTTTCGGATCAAGCATGGTATTTTTGTGGTTTGCTTCGCATGGTCGCACTGCTCACCATATGTTCATTTGTCTGTGTTGAGAGAGCAAGACGTAGGACCGCGTCGGTAAAAATAGTTTTTATTTCGTTTTACGGTACGGGCATCGCAATAACAATAATACTGATACAATACTGCAGCAATATGTGTGCTTCGTCAAAATAGTGAACACAAAACCAAAATGAAATACGAACAGTGATAAATAGAGCTCATAGAATACAACAAATAACACCACTCCCACATGCATAATTTGACGTTTTGACGAATATAAAAGAAAATCAGCACAAAAGCAGCAGCATAATAGAATATGAGTGTTTCACGTGGTGGTGGCAGCAATGGCAATAGCACGTCGCTAGATTTAGCGCCGCTACTCGATGCTGACAGCGACGACAGCGATAACGAGTCCAAATCCAATGGCGCCCTGTTGAATGTCGTCGCCAGTGGCGGCTCCAAGGAGCTGCGCAACAGTCACCGGGACCGGGAGCGGGACAGGGAGCGAGAGGAAGCTGATGCAGCCATATTTTTTAAGAAGGTTGTCAGCGCTCTCTTCTATGGCTTTTCCTCATTCATGATAACCGTTGTGAATAAGACGGTATTGACGTCATACAAGTTCCCATCGTTCCTATTCCTCAGTTTGGGTCAACTCACGGCGAGCATTGTGGTCCTCAGTGCTGGCAAGAAATTAAAACTTGTCTCATATCCGCCACTGCAACGGAATACGTTTGCCAAGATTTTTCCGCTGCCTCTCATCTTTGGCTTCAACATGATCTTTGGCTTGGGGGGCACAAAGGCGCTGAGTTTGCCAATGTTTGCGGCACTGCGACGTTTCTCCATTCTGATGACCATGTTGCTGGAACTGAAGATACTTGGTGTGCGGCCGACGACAGCGGTGCAGATTAGCGTTTATGCAATGATTGGAGGCGCTTTGATAGCAGCATCAGATGATCTGTCCTTCAATATGCAGGGATACACGTATGTGATGATCACCAATGCGTTGACGGCGTCGAATGGTGTCTATGTGAAGAAGAAACTGGACACCTCAGAGATTGGAAAGTATGGCCTGATGTTCTACAACTCGTTGTTCATGTTTCTGCCCGCTCTGCTGCTTAACTATGTGACGGGCGATCTGGAGAGGGCGATTGCCTTTGAGAGCTGGAATGATCCTCAGTTTGTTACTCAGTTTCTGCTCAGCTGCGTTATGGGCTTCATACTCTCCTACAGCACAATACTCTGCACCCAATTTAACTCAGCGTTGACCACGACAATTGTTGGGTGCCTCAAGAACATCTGCGTCACCTATTTGGGCATGTTTATTGGAGGCGATTATGTCTTCTCGTGGCTCAACTGCATTGGAATTAACATCAGTGTATTGGCTAGTCTCCTTTACACGTACGTCACATTCCGGCGGAAGCAGGCGCCTGATAAGCAAACCAATTTGCCCAGCTCTCGCGGAGAGAACGTGTAATCTCTACAAGAGGAGCGGGGACGAGCTTGCTGCCAAAGCCATAAATGTTTTATGTATCTGTATCAATAGAGAATCCGATCATCGATAACGAAAGCGAGCGTGTATTGTATACTGTAAACTGTACATATGTAGCTATGTATTTTATTATAATTCTAAATAATATTATTATTATTAACATAAATAGCACTTGTTCGCATCAACTGTGTCATAAGTTAACGAAAATAACATCCGTAGACCTCCTCCACATACATAGCATAGATAATTGAATTTAAATATATATTTACAAGCATACGTATGAAAATGTGTGTGTGATCTATACACAAACTTTACTATATACTATCTACTATATGTGATCCACTGATTTTGCTTTTCCGAATTCCGAACGAGAGCACTGAAAACTCGATAAGATTGTTGGGTCTCCGATAAGGTCTTTGACATATGTTACTCAATATAAATACATAGCACAAGTTGTTGCTTGTGCTTTTAATTGTCAATTATGTGACTACTTTTCTGTATCTGAAATATGTTCAGTATATCTTTTTTATGAAATATAAATGTAATTAAATTCGTGCTTCTGTTCAAAAGTTTGCAGAAAGTTATTATGTGGCACTGATAAGCTCATTTGGTTTTAGCTTTTACTATTACGCACTTATCTCAATTTTGCAGCAAAGCCTTATCTTGTTTAAATAAAACTAAAGTCGTGCCTGTATCTGTACATATACAGTTTCTATATAATTATGTAAATTTGATTGCAAAGTAATCTTAGGAACTTGCACGTGTTCATTGTTCTAATGTACTTGTCAAAGAAGCAACGAAAATAAAAATAAAAATGAAAAGGAACAGATGCGTTTGCCGCTTGGACCATTGGTCCGTTCATCAATTTGTCAGTCACTCAGTTGCACGTCAGCGGCAGCGGGTTCAACACAAATTTTGAAGGTTCAATTCTGTTTACAAGCAAAGAGTGGAAGCTATCAAAAACCGGTTTCCAAGATTTCCTGCTGTCTTTAAGCATTAACCGTTTTGAGGGGCGGCAATGTTTACTTATGAATTTTTCGAATACAAATTGTTTACTCGCAGCTGGGAGGAGGGGGGTATTGCTGGGGCCTATTATTGGAGCCATGTATAAGCAGCGCTTAAACAGTGGATTCAGTTGTATTCAGGGTCGCGCCTATTAGCCGCAAAGTCATACATACATAATTAGTCAGCCATCAGTCAACGAGGCTTCCATTGACAACGTCAATTGCTTATATTCACAGAGATGATGCAGCGTTGCTGGCAAATCTCACTGCCGCTGGCACGCCGCAGATTAATCCCCAGTTTAACAAGCCAACGTTCTGTGGCCACTGAGGCGCCCATGGACGAGTTGGATGCCTTTGAGCGTGAATACCTAAAGCAGCGCATACAGATAACACCATTTCAAAGATTGCTGCTAGGTGCCGGATCTTCTATAGCTTCCCTTCTGGATCCGCATCGGTAAGCCACGAAATACCAGATATTATATATATAGAAAAATATCTAACTAGGCACTCTACAGACACGACATGATTGCCTGCTTGGGCGAAACGACGGGTGAGAATGCGCTGCAGAACATTCTGGACACCATGCAGGCCAGCGAGGAGGGACGACGTATCCTGGTCGAAAAGCCACGCATCAATACCAGAACCATTGACCTTAAACGATTGGAGGCAATGCCGCCGAACACATTTGGGGCAACCTATGCCAAGTTTCTGAAAGATAATGTAATACAAGTTGATAACATATCCCTATATATTACACATGTGAATCTTGTTTCACAGAATGTTACCCCAGATACGCGAATGGAAGTTCATTTTTTAGACGATCCGAAGCTGGCCTATGTAATGACGAGGTATCGCGAATGCCACGATTTGGTGCATGCAGCGCTTAACATGCCTACAAACATGCTATGCGAAGTTACTGTGAAGTGGGTGGAGGCTCTAAACACTGGATTGCCCATGTGCTATGGAGGCGCCGTCTTTGGTGCGGTACGATTGCGACCCAAGTAAGAAAAGATCAGTTGTAGACACCCATCTGTTATTATGTTTAATTTTCCTGTGCATTTCAGGCAGCGGCGAGAGTACTTAAAACGATACTTGCCTTGGGCTATCGAAAATAGCAAACATATGAAGCCACTAATGCCCATCTATTGGGAACAGCGTTGGGAGCAAAATGTTGATGAGCTGCGAAATGAATTGGGCATAAAAGTGTTGCAATAAAATATATTATGATTTTGTAATTTAAACTCGATTAATTTGTGTTTACATGTGCGGGCACACCGATCGTTTCTTATCGATAATAAGCGATCGATACGAACGAGCTGGCAACGCTGTGTGGCTTATTTGCTTTGCTGATGTGTTGATATGTGTTGTTGTTGTGGTTGCTGTGAGGCGGCTAATGGATAATTACTCTGTGAATTTTCATTATGGCAGAGAAATTTAATGGTTTTAGCCACGATGAAATACTCAAAATAACAGGAACAGGAACGAAACAGGCCACAGCTAGATCAAACATTGATGCAGGTGAGGAGCAAGTTTTATTGAAGAATTCTGTGAAGCTGTGTGTGATTGTGTCCGTGTGTGTGTGTGTGTGCGTGCCAAACAAAACAAATGATATTATAATTTGTTATAGCTGTGTGTATATCTGTGCATATTTATAGCAAAGCAAGTGCTCAAAAATCAGCCTGGCATTAGACGAATGCCGGATAAAATCTATCGTCAGGCAGATCAATTACGGAAGCAGCAGCAGCAACAAGTTGTCAAGGCCAAGTCGAAAACAACCACGTCCACCGTAGCGACTCCCACTCCCACGCCTTCTGAAGATGATAAAAGAGCAGAAGAAGAAGAATCATTCAATTTGGAACGTGGCTTGACAGACTCACTGGTTGAGGCACTCTATTGTGGCACCGCCGTCAAATTGACAACGACAACAGCAATGGGAATCAATAAGAAACCTGTGGCAAACAATGCCGGAACTGTGGCAAGCAATGCCGGAACTGCTGGCGACAGCGAGACAACGACGGATGATAGCTCTATACTGAAGCTGAGCTCAACGGACGATGATGCTAGCATATTGCCCAGCACAAGAGATTCAAATGGCGACAGGCTTAACACGGAATCACCCTTTAAGGGGGTTTCTCTGAAAGATTTCGAACAGCATCGCAAAATGATCGAGGAGCAGAATAAGCAAAAGAAACAAATGCTTTACAAGGCAATTGAACAACATACGCAGAAAACCGCAGCGGAATCGCGCAAAATCGAAGAGATACGCCACGAACTCTCCAAATTGGAGACCGATCTGGCCGTGGATGTGGCCCTGCTGCGCAAGCAAATTGACAACGCTTGTATCCACTTTGCCAATGTGGAGTAAGTGAAATGTTAGTTACAAAAATATTTATAAATTACATTATATTCGTCTACGCAGAAAGCAGTACGTAAAGATTGAGGCTCAATTCTTGAGAGCGAAAATTGAGCTGCACAATGCATCTGAGAAGAAGGAGCTGCTCACGGAGCATCTGTGCACAGTTATTGCCCACAATGAGGATCGCAAGGCACAAAAGCTGACGGAATTGATGCAAAAAGTGGGTCTAGCGCCAACCGATGAGGAGCCATCTGCGTTGCCTACGCCCGATTTATAATCGAATGTAACGAATTTCTGTTCATAAAATTAGCTTTGATATTAGCAAGTGCATGTACACAATAATATAGATATGTGTTAAGTGTTTTAGTCCTTAGGCAATGAATGTGCAAGTTTCAATTAAATTAAAAGTAATTCAAACAAAATTTGTTTCCTCTTTTTGCGAAAAAGTGGCAACTCCAAACTGCTGCAACGATGCAGCCCTGGCAGCAAGCACTTCTAGCAAAATAAACGCGTGCAAGTTTTAAAACATAAACAGGACTTGTAATTCAGAGAAAATAAACTAAGGATGGCTGGACGTGGGCGTGGTGGCAAAACCGGCTCGCTCACTGCCGAGCAGATGCAAGCATTGGGATGTGTTGGGAAAGATATGCCACAAGTGCAATCGGCGCCACCGCCAACATTTCCCCCGGTGCTCAACAAGCCAATCACACTTAAAGTAAGCAAAAAGTAAAAAATATGTCACTGATTATAAATAAAAATGGACATTTTTCAGACAACTGCTTCACAGAACTATCAGCTACTGTGGAAGGAGGACTTTCTAAACCGCATGCGGGACTCCCCCTACTACATCGTCTCATCCAGCCAAGAGAAACAAAACGTCAGCGTTAAAGATCGGCGAGAGGTAAACTAAAATAAATGAGTAAATAAACATTAATATAAAACCACAACTCATCCGTCTTCAGAAGGCTCTAGAGCGCCTCAAGAATAAGGCGGAACCCGAGTTCAATTATAAGGCTATGCCACGGGAAGTAAACACAACAAGTCGCAAGAGGCGTACCGCAGAGCCGAGACCCAAACTGGTAGCGAAGAAAACAAACATTGAGGATAGACTGAAACAGTTGGAGCAGAAGGAGCTGAAGAGCAGCGGCGACAACGAAAACGATGAGGTCAAGCAGGAGAGCGACTCGGAGCATGAGGATGAGCCCGAAGATCCTGAGGCGGCTCTCGACGATGAAATGGACGAGGAAAACGATTATGCGAACGATTACTTTGACAATGGCGAAGCCTACAACGAGGAGGATGACAACCTGGACGATGGTCCCGTATACTAAGCAAGAAATAAACTATCTCATAAACAATGTTTAGGTTAGTGATTTACTATTTCGCCACTTTAAGCTTATTTAACACACATATATAAATTTATATCTGCAATGTACGTGAATCGAGAGAATCTGGACCTAATCCAAGTCTCTGGGGGCGCTGTAGTTCAAATGCACCAAGCCCGACGATTTAACCTGTAGAAGATAAAGATTATTACTAAGGAGTATCCTTATTGGAGACGTGGCTACACTTACGAATCCAATTGTGCCGGCGAGCACCAGAATACCGGTGATGAGGGCGGCGTTGTATTTGGAGTTGTTGCGGGAGTATTGCTCCTTCCAGTCACCAGCTGGCACGGGCAAGTCGTTCATGGTGGAATGCTGGTGGTGGCCACCGCCATGGTAAGCGGCACGCGACATGGCACCAGCTGCAAAAACGATGCATACACATAATTAGTCTATAATCAATCAATTCTAGTTTCCATTAAGCAGGAGCAGCGAATACACTGGGCACATTATGTAATTTTTAAGGTTATCGAATGTAGCTAAAACTTAGTGTTACAATAGTCTCACTTACCATTTCTGAACAGCAGTCCTTGCTTGACAATGTGCTTAACCAACATGTTTGCTAAAAAGTTCCAGTGAAGTGCAAAATTGTGTTTTTATATTTTCGATTTTTTTCTTGCCCTATAAATTTACTCACCAAATGTTACCTATGTATCGACCGGTGTGACAGTTTGCTAGGGACGCAAAAATACTAAAAAATTTTGCCCACAGTTATGTTGGCTGCGCGCAATTTGTGACTCGCGTGAAGCTGTCCGCGTTAGTGCAAGCGGTGGCTCAGCGAACAGCTGTTTTTGGCGGAGGCGTTCTACAATTTGGAAACAATTAAATTACTATTGCACTTGTAGATAAGGCAACTGCCAACATTCTTTAGTCATGCTGACAATTGGCACCTTGGCCAACATCAAACACATACTGCAAAAGGAGCTCTTTAATGTCTCGGCCAGTGGCGAACGTCTGCTCTCCGTGGTAACGGTGACGAAGACCTTCAAAAAGAAAGACAAACGGGCCTGTTACCTCTGCGTGGTGACGACAGCGCCCCCAGTTCCTGTTGTCTCCCTGTGCCTGGTGAAGCAGTCGGAGCAGCGGGAGAGCGAGTATAAGCGAAAGCGAAGCTGGGTGCTGGATGAGATCAAATGGATCGATGGACGCAATGAGCAATTCGAGACGCACGAATTTGATATCCAATTGGAGAAACTTTACAAATGGTACGCCCTCAATTTGCATGAGCGTCAAAATTTTCTGGCGGTGCTCAATAGACAAATACAAAAATTTGTACGTGGTCCACGTGCCGAGTTCCGGAATGTGCCCAGCGCTTGGCTGTCCGAGAAATCGCCGGAAAAAATTGCAGCTGGGCGTGCGGGAACAGGAAGTGTGGTCCGAAAGCCAGCGAACACTGACGATGAGGACGACGAGGAGGAAGCACAAGAGTTCACAGCGTTAACCGATAAGGAGGCCAATGAGTTGGGCAAACTATTTTCGGAGTGCGACTTTGCCATTAAGGATGCGGAGCAATTCATCGAACAACTCTCAAGGGAGCTGCACGATTTGGATGGCGTAAGTGAGAATTATAATAACCAAATCATATCCAATCTAATTCGTATCCCTATTTTCACAGGCCAATATGCAAAGTGTTTTGGCATCGGAGCAAAAGGTGCTTAAAATGATGGAGCACATTGATAATGCTATTACCGAGGCGGATAAGTTTGAAACGCGCCTGGATACCTATGAGGATATATTGGGGCATGTCAAGGAGACAATGGAAAAGATTGGCGGCAAGAATGCCATGATTGAAATTGCCAACAACAACAACATCAAATTGATGAAAGAACTCAACAAAGTTATTGTGTGTACCATAAATGTTTGACCTAGCTTATGATTAATCCCAACATTTAAATATTACGTCTTTTAGAGCCAACTGGACTTGCCGCACAGCCAGCAGCAGGCACTGGATGATCCCGATCTGAAGACACCGGCCGGCCTCAAGGCAGCAATTGCGGCCGCCCAGTGCCTGCAGCAGGCAATGAACAGTGACATTGATCCTGCGCTGCTGCGCCTGGAAGCTGTGCAGGATCAGCGCAAGCGTTTCGAGAAATGGAAACAAAAGTTCTCGGCCATTGTGAGTCGGTTCATGAACAACCTATTCATTCATCTGGGCAACGAGTCGAAGACCAGCACCGATTTGTCGCTGCCCAATCACTCAACGGTGCACAGGGAACTGGCACCGTATACTGAACTGATGCATTGGACTAAAGCGATGGATCGCAAGACCTACGATGGCCTAATGAACGTCTACACGCATTCCTTGAAAAAGATCTACGTACAGGATGTAAAATCCTTTTTTAATCTGGTAAGAGTGCTTTAACTCTCAAAGGAGTTTTAAATAATACCAAATGAAATCGTTGCGTTGTAGGCGAAAATGCAGGTTTCGGAAAAGCTACAAAGTTCCCGGGAAGACCTCGATATATCCAGTTCGTCGCGGAAATCGGCTGTTTCCACAATTCCGTATGGCACGCTGGGCATTAATCGCGAGCAATGGGGTCCTGGCGTGGACAGTGCCGATCGTGTGCGTTTCGATGCGTTGCTGGAAAAGGTGTTGGCCGAACTGGAACCGATTGCCCTGCAGGAGCAGTTGTTCTGCATCAACTTCTTTCAAATGGATGTGATAAGTCCGACAACGAAGAACACACAAACAACGCTGGATATGGATAAGGAAAAGGATAAGAGCATGGATATGACGCAGTCCTTTAACGCCTCAACTATCTCTCCGACCAGTGCCAGCTCAAAAGGTGGTGGTGTTCCTGGCGTACCTCAAAAGCGCATTGATCGCCAGATCAACGAAGATGTGCGCAAGCTGATGATGGGACTCTTTGATTGTCTGGAGCCCGAGCTGGTTAGCTTTATCCAAAGCTTTGAGCGTGTGGATAGCTTGTAAGCAACACTTTTCAAATATGTCATCGAATCTTGCTAATCTTGTGCTCCTCATCACTTAGTTATTCGCTTTATGTGCTGGTGCGTTTGACGCAGCACGTCATGTCCGCCCAGGACACACATTCCTTTCTCAGCATGACCTTTGCCTCCGCATTGGTGCATGTGAAACGTAACTTTGATCGCTTTATGCAACAGCAACTGCAGTCCATTAAGGAGGCAAAGCTACACAAGCGTTCAAAGGCCATTCTGCCGTATGTGGAGAACTTTGAGAATTTTGCACAGACGGCGGAGGGCATATTCCGTAAATCGGATCGACGCACCGACATGGAAAAGTGGTATTTGCAGCTGGTAAATGCTATCTTCGAGGGCATCAGCATGCATGCGCAGGAGCATCCAAAGACGCCGTCGCAGGTGGTGCGCATGGAGAACTATCATCATATGTATGCACTGCTGGCACAGCTCAAGGTGCCCGGCCTCGATGCGCTCAAGAAGGAGGCGAAAAGTCGCTACATTGATGCCTTAAAGGCATATGTCACACAGTACTTTGGACGTCCACTGGAGAAGCTGAATGTAATCCTTTCTCACTTTCGGTATACATCGCATAGATTTCTATTAATGTTTGCCTTCCCTTGTCCAGCAATTCTTTGAAGGCGTCCAACTGAAAGTGGCGCAGGGCGTCAAAGAGACGGAGATTAGTTACCAAATGGCCTTCTCGAAGCAGGAGCTGCGCAAAGTGATTAGCCAGTATCCGGCGCGTGAGGTGAAAAAGGGTCTGGAGAACCTGTACAAGAAAGTGGATAAGCATCTGTGCGAGGAGGAGAATCTGCTGCAAGTGGTGTGGCATGCCATGCAGGAGGAGTTCATTGCCCAGTACAATTATCTCGAGGAGCGCATACAGAAATGCTATGCGGGCGCCATGATCAATCTCGAGTTCAACATACAGGACATTCTCGCCTTCTTCTCGGACATTGCGCGTTCCCACTGAGTGCTAATCTTCTTCTTCAATTCAGTAGCGATTTACTTTTAAGTGCAATAGTTTTTAGAGCGATGTTTGTTTTTTTTTTAAGACAAAAATATACGCGCACATTATTTAAACAGCTGACTCTCTCTGAAAGTTTCGAGCGAGAGAGTACGAGATAAAAAGAGAGTGTTTGTCTGTAAGAGAGATCAAAATGAATTTCATTTTGCTGTCTGCTCGGAAACCAGCTTTTTCTCCGTTCAGTCAATTTGCGCGCCTCGTTCCGTGCGCTTGTTTTGTTCTGTGCGCGCTCGAGTTTATTTTCGCTTTTAAATTTTGGAACTCTTGTGTTGACGCTCGCTGCGCTTGCGTGTGTGAGTAATATTTGTTTGTGTGTGTGATATGCTAATGTTAATTCAAAAAGCCGCAACGATCGCAAATAAATTGGCAAGCAATTCGGGTGCATATACTTATTGTCTGACTGTCGGTGCCTGGCCTCGTGTTCTAAAGGCCTTCCCCCACACCCGTACACGCCCCCCTCCTACAGCTTGCGATCCTTTGCGTTTAAAAGGTAACCGTTTTGCCTCTTCTCCAGTACCCAGCGCACGAAGTATAAAGTAAGCGACCAGTTCGACAAGTTTTTTTGTTGCCTTTGCATTTTTTATGCACACGCTCTTTGTGTGTGTTGTGTGTATGTGCGCCTGCTCCGTGTTCATGTTATTTTATATTTCTTTTCCTTTGCATACAAATGCACGTAGGCAGAAACAACAAGAACGACAGCAACGTAGTATTTCCTTTCCTTCTTTCTATCCGTCTGCGCTGCTTTTTGAGCTTCGTTTGTTCTGGCGGTCATCAGTTTTTGTTGTTATTGCCGTAGCTGTATTTTAAGCAATACATAAGTTTTTTTTTGCTAAAAGCTGGCCACCTTGATAAGCCGCGGGCTGCCAAGTCCAAGTTAGCAATTGACCGAACAACAACAATTACAACAAGAACAAACAAAAAACAAGTTCAATGTTGCCGTTGAAAATGCATTTTTGGACTTCCGCTACGCGCCTGCGGGTCAATAAACATTAATTAGTTGCTTACCACGTAACAAAAATAAAAGAACTTCAATTAACTGTGTGTCTGTATGTATGTGAAGTAAAACCTATTCAAATAAAAAGCTTTAAGGTTATGTGTTAATAAAATGCATTGCCTGAAATAATGATGACAAAGAAGACTCAAAGAGATTCCGTGATATAATAATGAAATACATATATTGAGTAATAAACTGAATAATTGAAATGCAAAACTCTTCAATGACATATTATTTATTTATTTATGTTAATAGGATGTGGCAAAAACTTTTGAAAATGTTGAGATGGTTTATAGAAAACATCATATACAAAATATAACCTAATAAAACAGTCAATCTTTAATTTTGGTTGCATAATAAAAAACCTACTTTTCGTTTATTATAACCTACTTTCCAGTAGCTGATAAAATCACATTAAAACAATTTCAATTTTAACGTTAGATCTATTGATCATGACAAATTGAAAATTGCTTACATTGATTTAAAAACTATACCCCACATGTTGAGTGTTATTGACAAAAGTATAAGACTTTAAAATATTTACTTTTGTTTTCATACCTAATCATGTGTATATTTATTATTTGCTTGATGACCACAAGGGAAGTGCCATACAACTATGTAATATCCGCTGTGAATTCTCGCTACTTTGCTATTCGTAATATATACATATATGTATAGATATATGCAGTGTGCCGCTATTTCAGATATTGCATTGCCAAGAATAGACGAAGTCGAGCTGGTAACTGGCAACTGTTGGCTAGCTGGGAGTCTCTGAGGGCCATTAGTGCGCTTCGTGGGCTTGAATTGAGTCATGAGCTCGCTCTTCAGACACTTTTCTTTCAGCCTTTGTGTTGTGTACTTTATGGCAATTGCTGAGCCAAAGAACTGGGTATTGAAGTTTACTTGAGGTTAGCCCCGCCAGTAAAATGTGGCAGTTTATTTTTGTATACACTTGCTTACAGAGCTGCTTAACTAGGGCTTTACGCTTGTAAGGCTTGAGATAGATAGAGAGAGAGAGAGAGAGAGAGAGAGAGAGAGAGAGAGAGAGAGAGAGAGAGAGAGAGAGAGAGAGAGAGAGAGAGAGAGAGAGAGAGAGAGAGAGAGAGAGAGAGAGAGAGAGAGAGAGAGAGAGAGAGAGAGAGAGAGAGAGAGAGAGAGAGAGAGAGAGAGAGAGAGAGAGAGAGAGAGAGAGAGAGAGAGAGAGAGAGATCAGAGATCAGAGAGAACTGCGCCAGACTTGAGTATTTTAAGATTTGCTTTTAGAATTTGTGTTGTGACTTGTATAAATAACTTTTCTTACTAGTTCGCGTTTCGTTTTCTTTCTTTCTTCTTTCTTTTTGCATTTGGCATTGCAAATTGTCTGCTATTCCCATTTACTAACAGCTGCAGTGGGCCGCAACAGCTTTTGCTGCATATGAAAGCTAGTGAACTCTATTTGAAAAACGGTTTCGTTGTTGTTTTTTTTTTTTGTGTACCGACTAGATTAATTAAAAAGAGTTGCTTAGATGTCGTTTTTCTTTAGTCAGCTTAAGAGCGACGAAAGTTCTTGGATTACTCTAATCGCTGAGCACCTCTAAATTTTGTGTGTATTTTCAGGTGGCAGCAGTTCTTTTTAGTAGTTGTAGTCTTTTGAGTGCACATGGTACATACATACGACGGCTTAACTTTTTTTTTTACATATTTCGGATTTGGTAATCAGAAAAAAAAACTCCCTAAAAATATATGCAGTGCAAAGTGTGCCATATATGGACAAAAAGACGAGTATAATATGGTTTGTTTGTATAGTTTATTATGCAGTGGATATGTACACTGAGTGCACATTGTTCAAAACAATGGCGTTATACGATAATAGAAATTAAGCGGGTTGCATGTCACAGCTGCTGAGAAAATGAAGTCACCTCCAAAGAGTCACAAAAAGTAAAAAAAGAAGAAAAAAATACAAAATAATTAAAAAGCAAGCGAGAAAAGTTACGGCAAGTGCTAACTAACTAAATATATGTATGTATGCACATGCATATACACTACATAATACACCAGCGTCTGGGGCAGTGAATCTTATTGTTGTGTTCTCAAGTCATGTGAACAACAACAGTAACGACAACAACTAATACTACTCAAACAACAGCACCAAGTGCATTAATCAAAGACCATAAAAAGTAGCTAGTGCTGAAGGGCTGGCTGACTGTAGCAACTGTTGGTTAATGTTAATGGCTAAACCGAAAGCCAAAACTAGCCTGAAAGTAACTCGGCAGATTGTAGGCAATAGTTGTTTGCGACCATTTATGGTGTCAGTAAGGTAAGGTAAGGTACACTACAGCAAATAATGGTCGTTGTAATGATGATAATGATGCCCCTCTTTGGTTGCACAGCTCGCACACACCAGATCGCCCTGAAAGTGGTGCAATTTGCCGGTTCTGGGCCTCTGGGCTCTCTATACACATATACGAAAACATGGAGCTGAAGTTCTTTGCCATGGCCAGACTTGTGCTAGAAAGTGGCCAAAAAGGCAAAAAGAAGCAACATAACAAAACAACAAAAAAGAAATAAACTAAAGCATGTTGTGGAAAATGGCGTTGCACTCAATTTGGTAACTGACAGGAGGCAGAACTGAGGAGCAGACACGACTTCAGCTTCAGCTTCTGCTGGTTTGGTCTCTTTTCAGCCAGACAGACGTGCAGCTGATCGAGCGGCGAGTGGAACGGCAAGACGGACTCGTATTCATAGACCAGTTTGTAAGCTCATGTTAGTTTGCTTCGTGTGGCTTTGGCACGCATAGATGTCTTGTTGTAGGAGGGTCAAGCTATAATGAGACATGTCGACCAAGTTCATTGAGCCAAAATAAAAATATCAATCCTCATTATCGTCTCCTCTCTATGAGAGTAGCTGCCAAGAATTTTGCAATGAATACTTATTAATAAGCCAAAGTTTCCTCTTTGTATAATATACATCCTCTAATTATTTTTATACGGAAGCATCAAACTGGGGGTGTTTTAATGGCAAACTTCGTGCTAGATAAATTGCTAGAAGACGCAAGATTTCAAATAAAAACTGCTAAACACTCGCATGTTTTTGGGGCATTAAAAATGTTTTGTTTGAGTGCTATCGTCATCAATTATGGCAAATGTTATATGTTAGTGCTGCTTGAATTATTATTAACAATAATAATTGTTGAGTTGTCGGTTTAAAATTAGAAATGAGCAGGAAACCAGTAACTCGTCTCGGTTAACTCTAACAGCAACAGCAGTAGCATCAGCATCTGTAAAGAATCTTTATCCCAACGTAACATAATCGCAATTCGCCACATTGTATCATCATAAACTATTTATAATGCCAACTAGGAACTCATTAGTACCACCTGCAGCTACTGCTTACCTGCCCATTTGCATTGTGTGTTGTGTGTTCTGTGTGAAAAGTCGAAAAGTCAAAATAAACGGAATTCAATTACACATTGTCGTCGACGACGTCGTTGGAAACGTGAACCGAATGAAGTTGTAAAACGTTTGTGCGGTGACCTTGAAAATTTCGCCAGCTATATATTATCTCTCTGCCCGAAACCTTAATGAAGTATCTACGCTTCGGCTTGTTTAATTTTGTTTACCTTCCTACCTTAGCCTAACCAGCCTCGGGGCTTGAGTTACTAGGTTCAGGTAAAGAGTAATAACTTCAAATGTATATATATATCTGTATATACATATGTGTGTGGAAAGGTATCGGCATTATACACACTCGAGTGATTAATTTCCTGTTTATGCGCATTTTGTTCTGTGTTCTTGCTTGTGTGGCTTCTTTTGGGAACAGACAGGAACCAAGAAAAATACAACAAAAAACCCGAAACGCACATTTTGAAGGTTTTCTACTCAATGAAATACAGATGTACGCATCTATATATGCATGTATTTATTTGTATATAAGCGTATAGCTTGTTCGAGCATTAATTTCGATATACGAGGATATTTGTTGGCACAGAGTTCGCATGTTTCGCTGAAATTAACGCATCTACTAGCCACCAGATCAGATACTTGCGCACTTGTGTATCTGACAGATACATTGCGCCGGTTACACGTGTTGCAGCGGCGTATCAGGTTGTAAAACGGTTCATGTACACGAACGCCCGCTCTGCTCACTCAATGTCCACACACCACACACACACACACATACGCACATACACATTTACTACCTGACAGGTAGCTCAGCTCTACTCAGCTCAGCTCTGAGCTCGGGTGAGTTCGCTTCAGTCTTTCCATATCTTTCGTCGCTGTCGCGTCTTTTGCCTCCAGACTCTGTACGAGGCATTGTTTAGTTTTTAATGTTTCGTGTACGATTTCAGTGGGAATCGGAATTGCTGAGAATATCAGAAAAGCCAGAAAAAAAAACCCATACACACATTTACGGCTGCGACGTAATTTCCAGGAATTTTTCGCAATTGAATTGAAATTGATTTTCGGACATCGAGTGCGGTGTTTTAATGTGCATGAATGAACGACAGAGGAGAACCTGAATGCAAATGAGGCAACGTCATTTCCAAAGACCCCATTTAATGTTGTCTGTCGGATAAGTTTTATGGAGCAGCGCGGCTTCACTTACCAGTTTTTGTGTGTGGTGTTACGTTTAACAGTTAGAGCTACAGTTACCGAATATTATTGAAACCAGAAGTGTGACAATCTTTAATTTATTACCTACATAGATTAGATGGTATGTGTGTGTGTATATTAATTAATAAATTAAACTGTGCATAAATTGCAATTGATGACATAACTAACAGAAGATTCCATTAGAATACTCGCTTTATTTAGGTTCATTTTTTGTTCTTTATCAGCCGGTTTTCTATAAATAATTGCTTTTACTACACCTTTTTTTTGGCCTCGCGTGTGCTTGTTAGCTGTTTTTTTCACGATTCTATTGACTTTGAGTTCGTTGTTTGTTCAATTTGCGGTGTTTTGAATGGGGCAGGGGGTCATTTTTGTGGCTAATGATTCCGATAATTGCCATTGTGTGAATGCTTTTTGTTAAATAGATAGACAGCAAAGTCAAAGGTGCTGTCGCTTAACTCAGATAAGAGATTTGAGATTTGCATTGTTTGCATAGATTATGATTGCCAGGTGTGAGTCGGAGTCTGAGTGTGTGCCTGGAAGACTGCAATTAAAACGCAACAAGGGCGGCACGAAGTAAATATTTATGCAAATCATTGAAAGGTACTTTAACTACAGTCACATCTAGACAAGCTTCAACTTCAACTTCAACTTCAGGCTGTTTAGGCTTGCGGTTTGCACATAATGATTGAATTGCCAAGTGCAGAGATAATGCTTAACTTAATGCTCTTGACCCACTGACAAATAGACAGCAGGACAGAGAGTAAGAGACGTACAAATTGTATTCTGGTTTACGCTCGAATGAAGCACTTTATCAACGCATTTACAAAGTGTTAAATATTTCGTTGAATATACACGCAAATCAGGTATAATTAAAACCAGACAAATGTGAATGTCTTCAATTTGCAATGGTTGTTGCTTTATAATCTGCCTTGATCTTTATTATGGCGAAGTGCTAAATGCAATTTAAATTTGGTTTAATTGCGTGACGTGTTCGCTTCGGTTTCTTGATATGAAGATGAAGATGGAACTCTCCGTTGTTGACATGTGCCTCATAAAAAGTTTTTGAAATGAAACCACTGGGCCAATTTGAGTAACATCTTGCTAGATGTGAAAAATTTGTTTTGTATATGAATGGAATGGAATGAAATGAAATCATTGAAGCGTTGTGTCTTTTGTTGCTATTGTCGTCTTGTTGTGGGGCGTGTCGGGTACAGATTTGCACCACTGGCCCCCCATTTAATTACATTCGATTGAACAATCAATAAAAAGCAATCAGCGCGATACAAAACACACACATACACACACACACCCAGATACTTTTACCCACGTCTTGTTTCTTGTATCTTGTTTACAAGTGCACAAACGGCATCGTTAGTCTTCGTACTTAACCATAGTATTTTACATAATCAACTAACTGGTCGATCGACCATTTTTGCATCCATACAGCAGCAGCAAAAACAAAAAGTGTGTCAAGCCGACTGTGAAATGACAAGTCAGCTGCATTTGTTGCTGATGTATTTGTTGCTGGTGGATTGGCAGGTGCCAGTTGGGTCTCATAGTCCACGCACAGTTTTACTCGTATTATGCACTATTATGCTGAACTTGTTTCTATTTGTTGTTTTTACTTTCGTTCGTGGCGCAGCTTGGCAGTAAAATCAACAACAAACAACGGCAAGAAGAAACAAACAAACGAACAAACAATCACATCTAGTTTTACTTTCCTTTCTTTTCAAGCGACGACTTTCAATTATTAAAGCTAAATACAGATGCTAAGCCACACACACAGATACTTAGTTATCCGGCAGCTCGAGCGCCTGCTGACTTTGACTGTTCATTTCTAGCCGGGATTTACTTGAATAAGAAACTATTCCAAATCGAAATAAATTTGTTAAAATGTTATGCGCCGGGGGCTTAACGAATGCATCTTGAAATTAGTCACACAATCGGGCATTAATTACACAGTGCTGCTAGAATTTCAAATGTACTTACTGGGCTCGCATTTGGGTTTTACATTATGTACGCTCCGTCATTGTGACATTTGTTAATAAGTTCAGGTTCAGCCACTCACCCGAGAATCTCTTAATGATGCTTTAATGTGGACTTTCGCCCCATCAAAAGGTCAAGCCATTTTGATGGAGCTACTTCCTGCACACGTTCAAGCAGCTGGCCAGAGATCGCACATGTCGGAAACTACTCTGAGCTGTGTTTCGCTGGAATGCGGTGGAGTAGAATATAACATATTGTCTCATAAATTTAAAAAGAATAACTCGATATCTTGATTTTGCACATCGTTTTCTAAAATTAGATTGCTTATCAAAAAATCTTTATGGGTTTGTTCTGTGATTCTATTGACTACTACCAGTTTTTTTTTTGTATATTTCCAAACACGCTTTTATCAAGTTTGTATGCTGTGGGTTCTGGCTTTTTATGGCACCTGTCTATCTTTCCTAGAAATGTTTAGTTCGGTTCGGTTTATTACCAAAAAAACAACAACAAGCTAAAAAAACACTTTAATTTTGCCGGCAAGCTCAAGTGCAGTTTGGGCTAAATGGCATGTTAATGTTCGTTCAACTTGGCAGTGGCCACAGTTTTTAGTTCCAGACATTGGGCCCAGATCCAGTGCGGGTCCGAGTTTTGAGTTCGAGTTTGTTTGTGGTTACGCGCCGCTGACTTACCAACTGTTGGCGTTGGTGGTGGCGGTGGTGCTGTTGCTGCTGCTGAAAAATGTGGTGCTGGCTTGTCAGAACCTTTATCATGCCGAGGAGTCTACAACAATGCAGCAACATTGTCATACTTCGTTTTTCTTGTAGCATTAGTTGTTATAGCTGTCGCCGTTCAATTTGAGTGCACAATGAAAAGCAAAAGAAAGAAAGGCTGTTGTCAGAGTTCGGTTTGGCTCATAATGACGTATATGCTGCATTTTTACGTACCTGTTAATAACCTGTAACTTGATGCAGTAGTCGTCAACCTGACTCCAGACACAAACACAGTGTCGCCTAATTCCACATTTCAGTTGCCTCCGTGTCTGGCTGCGCCTCCGTCTCCGTCTCCGAATCCGATTCCGTTCCACACACTGAGTTGCCCAAGTGCCAACGGTCCAGCGATTCTGGCCCTTCAAACTAAAGTATATACTTAAGTATCTGTCTGTTGCTTTTATGTTTGGGTATATGCAGTCATATCAGTTTCTATACCTATACCTATATCTGTATCTGTATCGTTGCTTTGCAAATCTTCAGTGAAGCCGGCGCCGTGTTTCTTTCTGCAAAAAAAAAAAAAACATTTTCAATAATAAAGAGCCGTAACCGACGCGACGTCCACTTTGGTGGTGCTTTAATTTGCGTTAAGAGCGCCGACGTCAGCTCGTAAATATTTTGCACAAATGACGTGAAGTTGTATACATGTATGCACATGTATTCTGTGGTTGTTGTTTTCTTTCCATTTTTTGAACAGGCAATTGCAGTCTTAAAATTTGTATTAAACGCTTTCAAGATTGAGATACGTATTCAAAGTGGGTGTTGCTGTTGTTGGCCTGTTTCGTGGTCAGCAGTGGCAACGAACTCGTGATAAATGCTATTGACCGTTGTTTTTGTTGTTGGCTCTTGTTGCTGTTGTTTTGGCTATGGACTTTTCGAGCTGAGCTCATTGATTTGTGCAAGCGTGCATAATTATTTTGTAAATGTGCATTCCAAGTGTTTCTGATAAGAGCTGTTATATTTAGTGTGTGTTTTTCTCTGTAATTCTGTGTGTGTGTATGTGTGTGTGTGTGTGGCTGTGCTTGTTTTCTGTATCGTGGCAAGATAAAATGTATGCCATCGTGACGATAAGATGCTTGCCTTTTGTTTGCCAAGAGCAACAACAAAAGCAAAACAAACAAAAACACACTCATTAAAATAATGACACAACTCTTGTTTAACCTTTCTCGATAGACGATAGTCGATCATTTGAGTCACTCGCTTCGAAATTGTTGCCACGCTAATGTTATTCAATGGCGCTCTTGAGTTTATTTATATTTTGTATAAGCTGTTTCAACATGCGTATTAATTGCATTTATTTTTTATATAAAGTTGATATTAACCCTCAACGACAGGCCGCAGAGAAAAATAAACAAATCAAGTCTTTGATATAGAAAGCGAATCAATTTTAGCAAACTTTCAAAGCACAAAATTGACTTACATCTATTTTAGCTTAAGCCTTAAAACTAATAAGTTAATATGATTCTACTTTTCTCTGTAGAATTTTTGTAAACTTAACGAGTTAAAAATTGAGTTCGCACATACATATACTTTCAGTTTTATATAAATGACATATACGAAATTCAGCCAAGTTCTTTGTGTCAGCGTTGTATTGAGACAGCTGCTTTTACGACATTGTTTGCGAGTTTTTATATTCATTTGCTTGCTGTATTTCTGTCTGTGACAATATTTTCACTGCCCAACAGAGATAACCACAAATTAAAACACAACTGAATTTAGTTCAGTGAAATTTGTGCAAAATGCTCGAGAAGTTATTGCCACACATTATTGTGTTGTATAATAAACACAGAACTCAATGGAAGTCCGGCATAGCAATAGTGGCATAATCACACATAACACCGCAAATTGTTCCATTGTTGTGATGTGCCCAGAATTGCGCCTTTCACTTTCTCAAATCGCAAATTTTACTTTCGATAATATGCATGCCTTTAATAGTATTTCTCCTATTGTTCTGCAAACACTGCCGAATTTACATTCGATTCGCATGCAAATCGTTTAAGACGAAAATATAAAAAAAAGCCTTAGCATATGAATCATTTCCTTTGAAAAAGGTTGAAACTGAATTTTTAGTAGATTTCGTGTGAATTACAGCCGGTTGGGTTTATAAACACATTAATAAGCTGCCACAAATCTCACCTCTTTTCTCTCTGTCTCTCTTTATTGTTTTTGTCAGATCTGATCGATGAGCAAAAATTATAAGAGCCGCACCAGCGACGAGGCCCTCGTCGAGCAGCTCAGTCTGCCTAGAAGTGTCAAACCCCCGTCGACGCTCACCTATAAACAGATATCGGGTGGCATGGCGACACTGCCACGCCCCGACGCGGAGCAGCGATTACGCAACGATACGTCGTCAGCTCGCACCTGCGTCTACATTGGTGGTGCAGGCGGAGGAGTAGGTGGAGGAGTAGGCGGAGGAGGAGGTGTCGTCAGCACTTCGGCGGCAACTCTGGACCGCCGGCAGCCACAGCGCATGTCCTGGCTGAATATGCGACGTGCCAAGGCAGATGCCGCCGAACAGCCCGGAGTGACACCCTCGCCACAGACAACTCGCAGCTGCATCTCGACGGTTTCGAGTGTGGTGGACAGCGGTGGCGGTCGCACCACAGCCACCTCGGGACGCATCAGCTCCAGCGGCATCATTACGCTCAGTGGCAGCAACAACACCCTCACAGACATACAGGGCTACCACGAGCACGATCATTTGCACGATGGCGTCTCCAAGAACTATTCCTCTGTTTCTGCATCGGCGTCAGGTCATTCAGCGCACAACATTACGACGGCTAGCAATGCCAAGCTACTGCCCGCCGCAGAAGATGAATCAAATCAACAGGTAAAACTATATATTCTAATAGTTTCTAATAGATTATTAAATCCTCACTTGACTGATTCATACATATATTCCATTAGATATTTATTCACATGCACAAAAAAGTAGATTTGATCTGCTCGCTTTATCTAATCACGCATTCATATCTTATCAGATGTGTATTTAGCTTATTCATGAATGAATCAATGCTCACGGTGCAACATTTTTGCCCGGGTTGAATAATGAGCAAAAAATTTAGAATATACATACGTGACCGGAAGAGAGGAAAAGATTCGTAGACGAATCGATCAATCGGGGAGTCAAAGATCGTCTAAGATCTCTATACTATAATCAGTTTGATGTTGGCCTACGTGCGATATGAATCACTTTTGTTTCGGCTTATCTAATAATAAGCTTCCGTAGCCGTAGACTTATGTTGCCCACTGTGAGCATTGTTTTTTTCATGCATTCATTTTCGCGCTTATTTTATATTATTTGTGTGCGCTTAGTTTTTTATTATTTTATTATCGTGTCAAGCTTTTGATCGTGCGAAGATGTTGATTAAGAGTGAGGAGAAAAACTTGTTCCTCTCAAAGTTTCTGTGGATTGCTGCGGGCCGCCTTGACAAGTGAAAAAATAGCACAGCATTTTGTTTGATATCTGCAATGAATTTGGACTCGTTTGTCAGAAATCGGGTTGACTCTTTGTTTTTCCAATGCTCATTTGCTGCTGCTGGCCTAATGCGCCTGCTTTATGGGGTTGTCTGTACAACATCATAAAAACTAGTTTCGGCATTAGTTAGTATGCCGTTTGAACGTTATTTGGGTTAGTGAGGCACGGGCTGTTGGGTTGGGCTGGAACTCAGACACTAACACCAACACCGACTCTGAGACTGACCATCGTTCATTACTTTTCTACTGACCTCCGAGAGGCATCCAATTGCTTTTCGAGTGAGTGTCTGGCGGGGCATTTTATAATTTGCGTTAATTGCATTCATGTATTCGTGTGCTGGAATGAGTGCAAAGTGCACATTGAATGTGTGTCAAAGAGCTGCTAATTGGTTTTAATTATGTTCTCTCAATTTGAGTGTCCTTAATTTCAAATTAGTAATGGCTAATTAAGTGTTTACATTGCTTTTGTATAATAATATAATTTTAAGCTTTCCATTAATATATATCAGGGAAATTGTATTTATATGTATATCTAATAATTGACATTTTTTAAACAAGCTAGATTGCATTTATAAAAGTTATTTTCGACTTCGAATTTTTGTATATAATTAAAAAAAAAAAAGCCTGAAAGTATGCTCTGGACTTTGATCTCGTGCTTTGGCATTGCAGAAAACTACAGCATAAGCTCAGGGTTGCAGCTGCGCTTGTCGCTTAAGTCTTTTGTTTACACATGCAGACTTATATATACATATATCGGTATGCAGAAATCTTAAAAGTTTACTAATACAAGCATTATAGAATACATTCCGAGCATGCACTCATATTAAATATTTTCAATGCATTGCGAAGCGTCTGAGCATATTTGCCATAAATTCACAATCATATTATTATTATTCGCATGAGCATTTGATTCAGACTCGGACTCATTTGCAACATTGCTTGCCACAACACGCAGCCGCCCCGTCGCTTGCTTATTTATCTAAGTAGGTATGTGTGCGAGACGGGTGTATACGAAAACACACAAACACACAGAATACATACACTTGTGTCAGTTACTTCATCTCTTATGCCTTTTCGTTTCCAATTCGCTGATTAACAAGTTCAACAAAACGAAAAATGTGCAGCGACTTTCGGTGCGAATTCGGCGACTCAAGTTGCACGTTTTTGAATGCGTTAAGAGAGCCACAGCCCCAAATGAAAATAATGCTCAACTTGATGATTGACAGACAGATTCGCTCGCTGCCTGGTTGACTGACTGATTTCGTGCTTTGGCTTAAGCGATGACGTCATATTATCTGCTGCATTGAGGCATTGATACAAATACTAAAGCGAATCATATGAAAATAAAATTGAAAAAAAACCGGCTCAACTCAACGTGATTGTGGGAAGCAATATGATAATTGGCGATTATTAGAATTGCATGAACGAACAAGACTTGTTGAAAGCAGCTTGGCGCAGTGAAAGTGGGCAACAGTGCCCACACTGTTTGACCAAAAGAATTGTTATACTCATTTGGGTGCTCAAGCGCTTCACAGAATCCACAGCACGAAGACTACGACAATTGGGCAACGAGCGCAACGCAACACTGCGCTACCGGGTTGGGTGTAACGGAGCACTGTGGGCCAGTTAGCGATATGTCAGCTATATGGCTTCATGATTTCAACTCCTTTCACTTGCCACACTGATTAGAGACGAGACATCAACCGAAAAACAATAGGCCCCCAGTCGCACATAAGGCAGTCAGACAGTCAGTCCGTCAGACAGACCGCAATGCTCCAGTGCCCCCAAGATGCATCCCCATACTACACTAGACTTCAACACTTTACAACATTCGCCAGCCGAGTGGCAAGTGCGACAACAAAGCGATTGTCCGAGCTTACAATTGTGTGCGTCTCTTATTCAATCTGTTGACAAAAGATTTGCAGGCACCTTTTGTGGCAGCAGCCTCTGCTTCAGTGGCATTGTGAACGCATTTTCACACTCCAATTTCGTGTCGAGCTTCAACAATTGACAGAAGCTATCAAATTGTAATTGTTGTAAATGAGAGAAGCTACAAATCTGCTGCAGATAGGCCTTAACTACTATCATAATGAAAGCGGAATTCAACATACATATATGAAATTCTACATAGAAAACTTTGAGAAATTAAAGAATGGGTTTATTTATAGGTAACTTTCAGCTGGTTTCCACTTCGTTTATAATTGGCCTGAAAGAGTTGCGCTTTTCCCTATTGTGGCCTCATATTATTTTCAAATGAGGCACAAATTTTAACGGCCACTTTGGCCATTTGAAATGCCAGGCACACCAGCCAACAAAATGCTTATGAAAATAAAGCAATTATGAATGCTAAACGTAAGGCGAAAAGTAAAAATTCTATATGCCTCAATAAAAAGGCAAACCTGACAGCATGAACTTATACAGAATTAAAGAATGTCCAACTAGAAAATACCCTGCTAACTTATCTAATGAAATTCTTGCAGCTGAAGCGGGAAACATTTATAGAAAACAACAGGTTTTTTTTTTGTGTAATTTAAGAAGAATATAAATAGTACTCTGAAATATATAAAGCAAACACCACAAATTTCATGTGTTATACCTACTCAAACCTAGGGTATTATGTTCATCAAGTGAAGCTCAATTAACGCTTATCAAATATACTTAAAAAATTTCGGGAAAGTCACGCTCTCAGCGGTGTTCAAGCCAATCAATCAATATCTCGAATGTACAATGGGTCGACATTTCCGTTGCAAGATTCGCTTATGGCCAGCGCCTCAATCAGTTAACAGAGAGCCAATAAACTATCGATTTGCATATGAATTTTCGTGCTTAACTTGATAAAGGCCTGAGTAATGGCAAATGTTATGTGTATTAGTTGTGATTAACGTTCCTTCTTGTTGTTCCTATCCGACTTGGGATCGTGTGTGCGTCAGAAATAATATTTTTATTTTCTATTAACGCGCACATGATGGAGCTGGCCAGAAATCATTTATTGTTGCTATTGCGGAGCACAGTGAGTGCTGCTAATTATGTGCCCAGACAATAAGGCTTGCTATCGGGTTCAGTGCGTGTTCGAGTTCGAGTTAGAGTTTCAGTTTGAGTTCGAGTCTCTCGATGCGATCCAGTTTCGCTCGCATGCTTACATAATAATTATAATATTATGAAATTATACTGTGCTGCTTAGAACGTGTTAAAATGAAATTTAATTTAACTGTGCGAAGTAGACGCAGTACAGGCAATCAAAACCAAACCAAAAGGCTAATGGACGGGTTTTCTCTTCTTCGCCTTCACATTATTCTAGCCCACTTCATGCTGCTCTGCTGCCCTTTTCCCCACAAATAAAGCATACGAGTAAATTATGCTCACGGCATGGGAAACGTCACAGCGTCTTTCAGAATCTACAATTTAATTTTCAAACGCAGCCGCAGTCGTAGTCGCAGCTTGTGGGCGTTCCAAGAGTTAAAAACAAACCCGTATCTTCAGATAACAGAAATATAAACAGAAAAATGTGCTCAACAAGATGCGGTAAAATGTATCAAACACATTTCGTTATTAGTTAAAGCACTCATAGAACTGCCTTTGGAGAAGAAGCAGTGAGGCGTACCATATGGCAGCAGTAAACTATTCGCGCACACTGTAGAAGCCACAAGCGGTGCAAGCGCACTGTTCGGTTTTGATCGGTTCGCATTCGGTGTCGGCGTTGGGACGCTAACTTTGCGCAGTGACTGTGCATAGAAAGCCACACGCTTTAGAGACCTGGCGGCCGCCCAGCCGGAGTCAGTTCTGCATTAATGAGAGAGCAGTTCGGTTCAGCTCGCTCGCACGCTTCGTGTGGTCGCCCCCAGTGTCAGTTTTGAAGTCTCTCAAGTCTCCAATCTCACAGAGTCTCTCTGTTTCCCCGCAAGCCGCCAGGCGCAGATCCCAGTTTGTGAGTTGCAGTGAGTGCCGCGATGAAAAGCGTCTGCGATTTCGAATATATTTCTACTGATCGCAAGAGGAAAATCACATAAATCGTCGTCAGTGCTAGCTAGCTCAGTTATTAATGAAAAACTCGTTTCGTTTTCTCATTTCGATTTTCCATCGATCGATGTACAATTCGTTTTGGGTGCCGTTTGGCCCAGTCGCATGTGAACGCTGCTCCGGTGATGAGTGGTGCTCGCAACGCGTAACCTATTCACAATTGCCTTAATGGATACGAGTGCGAAATTTATTTGCCGATCGATTGCTGCATTTTAGCAGCATTACGCATACGCCGCATGTGTCGCGCTTGTCTGCTCATGCTCATGTTTTCCATCCATATCTAATGACAGTCTCTGCCGCCCGTCTTCGTTTACGGAACAAGCACGCGTCGGCATCACTACTTTTGGCCAAGTTAAAGTTAAAGCAGCAGCAGCAGCAGCAGCAGCAGAAATCGTTGATATATGAGGCGATTGCTCTGATACGCTGACGTCGCTGTTGGCAATTCGAAAAAGATATTCAATAAGCAGTTCATGGCTGACCATTGAAGGTGTTGCCAATTAATATTTAAGGCGTCCTCGTCGAAACGTGATAACTTGTTCCACATGTATATATTTATTTGTATACATATTGTGTGTATTTGCTGTATTTCTGTTATTTTTTAAAGCCAGCGCCTTTTTCATTTCTTAATATTTTTTTGTTGATTGTTGTGACATAAACGATGTTCCACCGAAATTAACCGCAAAAATGTAAATGTTAAAAGTCGACTCTGAAATTTACATGAAAAAAATTAATAAAAAAAAAATAAGTGTACTTAATTGAAAATAATACAACAGATTATACTGAAATTTGTTATAAATTAATACAGAAGCTGAAATTGATTGTGGTTTCCTAATTTAATGTTCGATACTCATAGATATCGAAATAATATTTATAAATTTGAAATTAAAAAGCAAATCCACGTATATTATATGCAAAATATAACAAATGCAAGAAAATGACAAATTCTGCTGCACGTATAACCAATACAAAATCTGTCCAAAGATGGAAATACCAACAACAAAATATTTAGCCGACTATCTCTATGTTGTGCATGAGGATGTGCCCTTCAGATATTATCGCAAAGTAAGTGCCATATGCAAAACTGCATCTGAAAGTCGTGTAACGTTAACATTAACAGTTGCTTAACGCTTGGCTTGTTTTAAGCTAGTATCAGTGGTATGCTTCATGTGGCACATGGTATTAAATGATTACAGGCATATTAAATATTAACCATAACTGCCAATCGCACCGATAAATATACGCTTGCTTGAGGTTGGGGCGTTTGGCTTTTGTTTACATTTTCACTGTGCGGTTTTCGCTTTATTAACTGCGTTTACTTGGGCGTCAAGTCTGTCTGTCCGTCTGTCCGTCCTGAGCTTGGCTGTTTGCGCTCTCTTGAATGAATTTCACTTAAAAGCGTTCCACTGGCAAGCGATTTTTTATTTAGTGTTTTTTGATTTTCGCTTT
The DNA here is from genome assembly GCA_035041535.1 of Drosophila cognata. Classification (NCBI taxonomy): domain Eukaryota; kingdom Metazoa; phylum Arthropoda; class Insecta; order Diptera; family Drosophilidae; genus Drosophila; species Drosophila cognata. Next base: position 2,107,923 of record JAWNLC010000823.1, read on the forward strand.
AAGCTGTACATTTTTTTTTTCCTTTGCCTTTTTGGTTTTGAAAGTATTTACTGTTTATGTTGTTGTTGTTGTTGCTGTTGAGTGTTTTTTGCTCCGCATCTAATGAGCTTATGCGGCACATTTCTCAGGCGTCAGCATTTGGAGACCTTCGTAATGGGCCATACTTTCTTTTGATGCTCATTACGCGATAGATAAATATAAGAACCTAAATGGGAAGTTGTGCGAAATGGTAGTAGCCATAAAACAAATAAACATAGACAAGCGAAATTGTTAACCGAAAGTAAATAAATAGACACAAAATTACACAAGTCGCAAAGCGGAAGTGCCGGAAATGACTGTTGTAATGTGGGTGTTTCAATTGTCAGCGGATGCGGCAACCGAGTCGCTTGTGTGACATCTGTCTTTATCAGTACTTATTTTTGACTAATGTGCTCTCTCTCTCTCTCTCTTTTTATCTATCTTTCTTTATCTGTCTTTCTCCCACCAGACAAAATGCTCGGTGTTTCGTGGCCTTGTGCTGTGCATTTGCCTGAACGTCAGCTTTGCAAATGTGGTGCGCTTCCCACGTGAACTGGATCGCTACGGTTCGGCCTACCTGTTGCCGTATGTGGTGCTGCTGTTTCTAGTCGGTCTGCCCATGATACTACTCGAGATATCTGTGGGCCAGTTTCTGGGCCAGGGGGCGGCGCACACCTGGCGGGCCTCGCCCATATTCAAAGGTAAGCAACAACAAATACTTCAAGAAAATCGATTGAAAATTGTTTATGTGTGTGTGTGCGCGTACATCTGCAACATGTGGCAGCAAACAACCCTCTCTGTCTGCATTTGTGTGTTGGGGAAGCAAAAGCTGTTTTAGTGCAGCCCGTGTGCAGGACAAAGCTTTAAATAAAAGCTGTTGCTGCAAGGATTGCACTTCCATCGCATTGGAATTCCCAAATTGCAATTCGGCAAGTTGCAACATAAATAGCGCATAGCATACTCTGTTGGTTGGGGCGGTCGTGTATTCCGGCAGTAAAAGACGGTTGGACACATCCCGTTCCTACTACCAGCAAACTCAGAAATTGTGTCCACTTTGGGTTACAACGCAGAAATTTACGATTGAAAAAAAACAATATCACTTTCGTCATTCTCTGAAGCAAAACTCCAAAGCAAATCAAGCAAGAATTATGCAAAATATAAAACACAACTATATAAAAAACGAATACAACAAAAGTCTAAAACAAGAAATCACGAATCGCAAAGATAAATATCAGACCAAAAAGTATATCCAATGCAAACAAAAAAACTAAAAAACAAAACATAAAAACACTAAAAAAAATGCAACTTAAATGTGAACCTAGGTTATAAAATCATCGTGTGTTATTATCAGGACGACAAAAAATCTCTGAAAAAATCTTAAAAAAAACATTAAAACTACAAAAGCTGCATTGGTGTGTGTGTCCCGTTCGTGAAATCGCTGACGCGCCAAGGTCAGCCCAATCTAATCGGGTTGGCTTGACTACTAATAGAAGGGGGTCCCAATCTGGGGACGGCTTACCCCCTTCAGACACAAAAACTTCAGGAAGCAAACTACTAGAAGGAAGCAAACAACAACAGGAGGAGAGACAACCCAATGTGGTTATGGCGCTACAGATTGGGTTGGGATTCAGTCGTTGGTCCTCCTCTCCTCTGACCACTCCTACAGCAGTTGTGATTGGAGTCAACTGGTCAAGTCGACCCCACAGCCTTGCGGAAAAGGCTGTCTCTGGCGCGTCCACAAAAACTAACCATAGAGACGTTTAAGGCAAATTCTAAATGAACAAAAGTATAAACCAAAACAAACGAAAAACCAAAGATATTCAAGAAAAGTGCAACAACATTACTAATAATGGCAAAAAGGAAAAACTGCAAATTACGACACAACACCTTCGAAAAATGACCTCAGTAAAATACAACACATATTGCTGGGTGCTGCTGGAATGTCTAGTTGTATCGCCCTTTTTTACCATTGAAATTATTTTACTTATGAGTTTGGTTTTGTTGAATTTTTGTAATTGCCTTGAACGGTTAAAGGTACTTTCTTAATTATAATTATGGTTATGGCCACTAACACATTAACCTGCTTAAATCAATCTGCACTGTCTGAACTTAATTCGCATAGCTGTGCAAAAACTTGACCGATTTTCAAAAGTAAGACATTTGTAGTAAAGGTTTGGTATCTGGATTAATACTGCATATACATTTAGAAAGGCGATTTGAAGACAACCTAAAATTAAAGACCAAAAATCTGATTTTTGTATTTATACTTTATTTATTTAATTCGTACTTACAGGAGCCAGCATAATAAGTCGCTTTGCTTCGTGGGTTTCGGCAATCTGGATATCACTACAGGCCGTGCTTGCGCTGGCCTATATAGGGATGTTCGCCTCCAATGGAATACCCTTCCGCGAATGCGTGGGCAACCTAAAGCTTAACTTGGTAAATAAATTGGATTAATCTTCATATACGAGTATACTGTATATATATATATATATATGTTTCCAGCACGGCTATACGGTGACAGGCAACAGTGGACAAGAGTGTCTGCAGCAGACCTTTCTGACGCCGTTTTGGCGCAATCCACTCTATTTTGGCCTGCTGGCAGCTGGCCTAATTGGCCTTTGGATAGTGGTCATGCTGTGGTACGTATGAACAGCACAATTTGAAGAATAATCTTTAATAGTACTTGTTTTCAATATCTTCTATTTGTAGCACTCACAATGGAAAGATTCTGCGGCGCAGTCTGTTCGTCTATGGCCTGGCAGCATTGGGTTTGCTGTGCGCCTTGACTGGCTGGGAAGTGCGCTACTCGTTCTCCCGCCACTACTTTCCCGAATTGTGGGCGTTCGACAGCTCACTGCTAGCGGAGAGCAACATCTGGTTTAATGCACTCATTCAAGTGCTCTTCTCGGTTAACTGCGGCTTCGGTGCGATGCCAATGGTGACGGGGAAGTTCCTGTACAAAGGTGATGCAGTGCGCACCTCTGTCGTCTATCTATGCTTTAATCTGCTGATCAATGCCATCGCCGTAACGCTGTTCATGGTTCAGTTTGATTTCTCGTCCAATAGCTATCAGCTGATGGATGAGCTCAAGCCACTGACTGCCATATATGATCGTGTTTTGTATGGCGCCCAGTCGGAGAGTGAGCTGATGCGTCATCTTATTCCCTCGCTCATCTATGCGCTGATTGTCCTCTCCGCACTCGTCTCCATCACCGTTGCCGTCTACACCTCGACACGACTTGTGCCTCGTAGGCCCAACTATGTCATTTGCCTGATTGCTCTGGTGGTTGCTGTCATGTCTTTTGCCGCGCCCAAGTTCCTCATAGCGCGTGTACTGGACTCACGAATTGTGGGCACTCTGATTGTGACAGCGCTAGTATTCGAGCTGATTGCCATTACATGGATCTATGGCGCCAAGAATATCTACACGGATTTGGAATTCTCCATAGGAAGGCCCATTTTCCGTGGCTGGATGTGGCTGTGGTGCAGCTGTCCGGCCATTCTGACAGGCATACTGGTCTGGTGGTGCGCTGACGATGATCAGTATGATCTCCTTGCAGGCTACTTGCCACGCTGGGCGCCAATCCTCTTCGCGTTGGCAGTGATTCTCATTATTGCCTGTGTGCAGATCTTCCGCCAGGTGGAGTACAATTTCTTTGGCATGATCTGTGAGGCCTCGAAGCCGGCAAAGGAATGGGGTCCAGCCGATCCGCTAGCTCGTCATTCCTGGAAGCAATGGCGTTCCGTCTGTCAGGATACAGGACGTCGTGATTTCACCCTACGTCGCCGTGGTACGCGAGATTACACGCATTCCATCAAGAAGGGTCAGTACTCGACGGCTCAGAAGTTGGCCACAAATGGCCATTCGATGACCCATCAACAGCAGCTGCAGCAGCAGACGCAACAAACGCACTGGAAATCCTCCACGCCGGGCAACAGTTCGCCCAACTATAGTGGCTCCATGTTTGGTGACTCGGCCATCGAGGAGGACATCAGCGTGGACAAGTTCCCAGGCATCAGCACACAACAGTACGTGCCATTCCAAGCCAGCGATGGGAAACCGCTCAGATACTCGCAGCGTGCCCGTCAAACAGCCCAGCCACAGACATTAGGCCGAGTGCCGCCACCGGGGCCGACGACGGTGGAGAAACACCGCGAAGTGGTTTATATCCGGCGACTTTCGGATGGCGGCAGTGGCAGCCATGCGACACGCATTGAGATCTCTCCCTCCAACGAGTCCATTACCTATGGTAATGGCAAGATCAACGGCAATGCCATGTCCCGTAATCCTTTGGGCCGGTCGACGGGTTGCCTGGCGCCGGCGCCGGCCCCACAGCCGCACAACAGTCACATCAAGCGCTCGGCGAGCTCTGTGGTGAATGTTAACAATCACAAGCTACCTCCGCCCACGTCCGCCGCTGCTGGCGATCACATCTGTTGGCGCAAGTTCAACATTAATCCCGAGGAGTACTCGACGGAGTTGTAAGCTGTCATTTGTTAACTGCCTTAACTGTGGCCAGCACTCAAAACGGGAACGAAACATTCACATTCAAAAAGACTTGTTGCATCCAAAATAAATGTATCTGAATCTGTTTACTTGATTGAGAGCAGATCCTCCTAACTTTAAGCTACGAATTACGCGAACTATTCCCATATGCAAAGTGTATCTTCTAGTTTTGAGCTGTAAATACAGATAGAGAACGTGTCTAACGTTAGTTTACATCCTAAATGTACTTTAGTCCTACAAATTAAGTTAATTTTTTTATATGCATAATTCTGTTGTCATTCAACCGCCACAACTAAAAAAATGTCATTCCCCAGCTGGATGACAAGTAGTTAAGCATTATATTAGAAAATTGTGAATGTGTGTAAGCAAATTGTATGTATTTCTGTGTATGTTGATGAAGTTTATATAACTGTGTGCCTGTTAATCATTTGAATATATGTATGTATTCTCTTTTAGTTTGACATAGTCCTATAATTCAGTGTAGTAAGTGTACGAATTTGAGTTTAACTGTTAAGTAAACTGCACAACGATTACAAAAAAACGATCTAATGTAATAAATGATACAGTTAGTAAATTATAAACAAGTTTCTTTTTTTTAATGTACAGTTTTAATTACAGTTCGTTGTCTTTGTTTCGAAGCTCTTTGGTCTGTTGTTTATGTTTCTCATTTCATGTCCACAGTGATAAGAATATTGCTTAAATCTTGTCAGCCTAAATATATGCAGCTTATATTGTTCAGTCAATCTGTCGAAAAGTATGCTAAGTAAATATTACAGTGTCATTTTCACTGACTTTTATAAGGCTTATGATTGACTCCACAACAACATCTTTCCCATCTTTCAACACATTTCCCAATAACCCAACTCTTTTAAATATCAAAATATTTAATTCTCAGATCACACAAAGCTTACTTTTGACCTACAGACCTACAAGCAGATTCCGATAGTTGTGAAAATTGGTGTTGAGTCAATTTATTAAATTTCAATTATGATATATTCAAATGAAATCTTTTTTTTTATACGCTAATGGCTTTTTATATAATTAAATAACTATTTAAATTTTTAAATAACTATTTTTTTATGGAGAACCATCTGTTTTTCACAAAAGTTTTACTATTTCTATTTCTTCTATTAAAACTGTAGTATTTTGTCATTTTCTTTATCTATTAAATCGGGAGATTTACATATCTTAGAGTTTTTGAATATTTTAAATACAATGATTACTACAAACTGCAACTAAAACCGAAAAAATAAATATATATAACCCATATTCAAATGATTGTTTTAAATTAAATTGGATCAGGTTATTGTTTTTCAATACTTGCAAAACAAAAACCGAAACCAAAGGAATTCAGGTTTTAATTTATAGAACGGATAATCAATTAATTATAATTACGCCCACAATTTCAAAACCATAAGTAGCTTTAAAACTTGATTCAGAATTCGTGATACCTGCAAGCTTGCAGACCTGATCGTTGAATTGATGATTGCGGTTATAGTCAAAACTACTAACCAAATCTAATAAATGCAAAAGGTTTTGGTTACCAGCGTACCGAATAATAGAGAATCATTAAACATATTGTCTACAAGCGTATAAAGATATAATCATAATTTTATATATATGTTTATTGCACGTTTGAGGTAAAAGCATGCACAAAGTAAATGGCCATATCCAATGTATAAACTATTGACCGATTTATGTCTGAAATATTAGTGAAAATCATTAATGCTTCTACAAATACGCTAATCGATCAGGTCAACAGGTACACTTAGTCGGAGAAACATACGCGTACGTGCCATTTAAGTGTATATTTTTGTATCTTTCAAGTTGGCTTTCGCGACCGCAGTGCTTCCTCTGTTTTGCATAACACAAGATTTGTGGCTTCAAGCAAACACATCTTTCCAGCTGACGTATTTGTTGACTGATGAATTTTATTCAAATTTGATATATTCGAGGTGAACTTGATTTTGTTGCTGTGGCTATTGCTATCGTTGTGTTATATTATTTCGTATTTGCTTTTGTGAAATATGTAGAAGCATCTTTTGCCAGAAGCGGCTCAGCAAGTTTAGTTCGAGCGTTATATAAAATTCAAATTAAAGCTAATAAATAGTTAAGCGCTCATTTTAGTGTCTATCGGCTACAAAATCTATGCGATCTGGCTTTGGCCACAGCCTTTGCCTAAGCCCAAATTATATTTTATTTACTTATTTTATATTGAATCCACTTTAATTCGACTCTCGATTTCAACACCGAAAATCTGAAAACTTGTCTGTCTAACCTTCAGTCAATAAAAACCAAACATATCGCAGCCAGGGAGGGGCAGCAAGTAACTAATTTGTCTTTCGTTCAAGATACACAATCAATGTCTGGCTGCAATTGTAATGATCAGGATCTGAAGTTTACTACAGCATTCTTTTACCATTTCTAGCCAGCCTAGTTATAGGCAAGCCAGAAATCACTTAGCTGGCTTTAGAACTCACATAAATTTGGTAAGAATTCTGATTTGTTAAATTTTAGCTGGCAAATATTTCATATGGTCATGTTTGTTGCCAGTGTCGGCAAACTTGAATAAAAAAGTGATAATTAAGTCCCAAACCAGTAGAAATCCATACCAAAGATAATAATAACAATAATAAAATCGGGCACAATATATAGGCTCCAAACTTGAAAATTTGCAAGTGAAGCTTATAAATTATTTGGCGTAGAGTTCAGAGCCTTTCTGTCTACAGCACAGACACACCAAATTGAAGGGCTATACATGTTTATATACATAAATACAAATGTAGGTACAAGGAGGCGAACCAGTTCGTGTTCAAATTAAATAACCCGTTCAGCTTGTCGTTTATTTTAAATTAATTTCTTGAATTTTCGATTTTTATTTGTCTCACCAATTTGGTCAAGACGCGTAGAATGTGTTAAGCACCGGCAGCCTTTCGATACCAGTTGAATCCTCTATTAAATATTACCAATAAATATAGATACATATATAATTTAAAATTATATTGATACGTATATTTTTGTGTTTATTATGTAGATACATTTTATGAATATTTCTAATTTGCCTTTGGATTGACTTGGGTCACAATTTAATTAACAGCCTTGTAAGTCTGTCGGCGCGTGTGAACGTTGCTGCTCCAATTTTCAGCTCGATTGGCACTCACAACCGCATCTGCTTCTTTAAACAAACACTCTCAACTAGGCTAATTTTCAAGCTCAGCCATCGCGTTGTTTTTGGCTGTGAAGTCCACCACTCTGGCTTTGCAATAAATCACATCACATTCAACTTTTGGCTTCATTTTCCGTTGGAGCACTTCCCGTTTTTTGTTTTTTTTTTTGGCGTGAGTTTGCTCTTGAGGTAACTTGAAAGTTAAATGAATAACTGAGTCAATCAAAAGCTCGATGACCACTTGACAGCCGGCTCTTATCCTTTTGGGCTTTGGCTAATTATAATAAGCACTTGATTTATGCGAACATCTTCTTAAAAACTTTCGCTTAAGTGATATTACATAATTCCCACAATGATTCTCAGTAACAGGTTTTTTCACTGGAATTCGATCAACATCGTCCCGGTCCCAAAACGTGACCCTCGGGGCAGATTCACCAGAGCCACCGCATAACATCCACAAGGATTTCAATGCCAATGGCCTGCAATTGGGGCAATAAATTGGCCATTCCAAAACTGGTTGCTGCTGTTTGTTGCTGGCTTGCCGTGTCCTTGATGCGATTTATTAAAGATTTTTGGGGGAAACACGTTTACTGGGCCACCTTTTGGGACTAGCAAATACTTACTGCTTACTGCGTCGCGTACTTAGGGGTTTCGCTTAACTGAAATTTCACAGCTACTCAATAAATATAAGATTGGCATGAAATATGACACTACACTCAAAAAGCACCGTTACTAACCTGCGCAAATAATAATAAACAAACTGGATGCAGCGACTTCGATAATCGTAAATTTAACGATCATTAGAATGTTGTTCGATTCAATTTTTATTTGTTTGTGAAGTATTAACGGAACCTATTCGACTATAAATTGCAGAAATCAACCAGAAATACGAAATACAAAGAAATACAAATGAAATAAAGATATAGAATTTATTTATTTTTTAATGGAATAAGTTATAAAAAATAGGCTTAGATATATATGAATGGATGTATATATACATAAGAATATATATATGAATGGATGTATATATACATAAATATATATATATGAATATGTATATTTGCTTGGAATTCAAAATCAATATTGTAGGAACAGAACAATTAATAATGAAATATCAAACAGCAGAATATTGTCAACGTTGTCATTATCTAAAGATCAAGGTTTTTTGTTTCAATGGGATGAGATTTTTAACCACACCCATTATGGAACATTATAATATTATATATATAAATTTTGAACAGTAAATTTTTGGTGTTTATTTGTGGTTTCGTAAATATGAATTCTTTGAGCTGCTTGGAAAATCAAATCCAAGATAATCAGTTGATTTAACTATTAATAAATACACAAAGTATAGAAGATGCTACCATATTCCATTTTAACCGACAATACATAGTTTTATACTTGAACTTCCTTAAATAAAACGAAGCCAACTTTTATTTGAAACCTAGGCCGAACTAGTTGGTCTGGTCTGGTCTGGTCTGGTCTGCCTGTTGTCTACTCTATGGTTATTTACATAAATATAAATCTAAAGCAGCTTGGCAAGTAATAAAATATGCTCTGCCTTGACTGGTATGTAGATGCGATCGAACATGTTTAGTATATAAAGGATAAATTTGCATAAATCAAACACACAATTAAATGTGTCCAAAAGTTGTATTCTTAGGCTGACGCAACTGATGTGACATTTGGCTGGAAATTTATATTTTTAATGTGGCTTCCATGAGATCCGCCAAATTATAATATATACAAATACATATGTATTTCTACTAATATGTAGATAAATGTGGTTGTGAATAGAATGTTATAAATATTCGACAAGCCTATCACTGTCAGCTATTGTTTTTTTTTCTTCTTTTTTGTGTCTGGATGTTATATGTATTAAAACGTTGATTATAATTTTAATGGTCTATCCGTGCAGGTGTTTAATTACGCTGATTAGATATATTGTGAAACATTTGTTGCTTCCCTCCAATTGACACCTATATGAGAGAAGATTAATGTATCGCATTAAGCATTTACTAAAGCGTTTTACAATTTGTATTTATATACTCTTCATTAAATTAGATATGTGATCTGATAAAAGTTACAAATCATTTCCGTACGAAATACAAAAAGCGAACAGCTTCTTAACAATAATAATGACTACGGTACCGGATGTTTAGAATGTTGCTAATTTTCTGAAAATCTCACACAATTTTGGTGCTAAAAAATGTCTAGAATTTGATAGATGCGGCATCCACATCCACACACTGTCACTGGCCCGTGTCACGGACATCGGGTGCGTTAATTTGACAAGCCAGTTTTGTAATTAATTTTAATCAATATTATGCACACGGTTTGTCAGCTCCGTTCAACAATCCATAACTATGCACAAAAGGCATTGAAACGTCCTTCGGCTATCTGTATATTTTACAACGCTATTGGATAATACTAACAGTTGGTTTCTGTTCATCATCATTGTTGCAAGCCTTAATGAGTCGTCAAGAAAAAAAAAAAATGGAAATCAAATAAAATAAATAAATAAATATATATCTAAATATATGTGTAATTGTTGACTTTTCTTTCCTGTACAAAGTTTTGGGCATTCATACTTGCTATGAAATGGTTTTTCTGTTTCTGTAATAAAACTTGTCACAATGACTTATCTGAAATGTCAGCAGACCACAAGTGTCATTGCCTCTGAGAGCAGACGTGCAAAGCAAGTTATGACCCGAATTGTTAGCCGTCACCAACAGCATCGCATCGCATCGCATCGCATCGCATCTGGCCGGTTGTCGTTTGGTATTTGGTATCTGACTCTACCCGGGTGGAGGTTTCTCATAAAAAGAACAATTAATAGGCGGATGGAGAAGTAACTAAGTAAGTGTTCGCTGGCGGCCATGTGAGCAATTAGTTTCTTAAGGGTGACTTCCTAAAGCCACAGTTTTTACGATTATTGTTAATTTCAGTGAATTTAATAGTACCGCTGTACAGCATCCACTTTGTACTATGTAACTATGACTACTAACACACTTTGTTGACAACTACTTTGCTGATACAAACACCTTTACATCACAATTCATACAAAGAACTACACTGGAAGAACATTTTTGGGGAAACAATTTGTGATTCTGTTTACTTATTATGTATTGCCATAAGTAAGTTGCATTAAGCAATGATTAAAGCTGTATTTTTAATATTAAATAAATAAATTCAAGAGTTTTTTTTTCAATTTTTAATGAATAAAGAGTGCTTAATATTTTAACAAATTTAATTTTCAGAGTGTAAGCACAGATTGATACTGTGGTTTCGATTGCAAACTCGAATTAAAAGTCAGTTTAGCACCTCGCTGAAAGAAATCATCTAAATAAGAGACAAATATTTGAATTATGCAAAACTCATAAATTTATGAGTTGAAGTTCTATGAGTTTATCGCTTCTGTCGCGTGGGCAGTTGTCCAAATTGGATCAAACGGTGATCAGGCTTTGCGTGACGATTTGATCATGTTTTGGGCATCACAAATTAATAAATGCTGCTTATTAAAAATTAAAAAGAAGAAAAATAAATAAACAAATACGCTGCAGCAAGTCTTAACTAAGAGAGAAAACACGTTTGGCTGCTGTTGCTGCTGTCAGCCGGTCGGACACGCAAAAATGATGCACCAATGGCTTCGGGCTTCAGACTTCAACTTGCACTGGCTCGGGCACTCGAATATCTGGCACTCACATCTCTGCATCTCCATCTACAGCTGGCGGCTGTTGCTGCAGCATCTTTTTGTTTTTAATAAAAACAAAATGTGTACGGGCGATTGTCGAGCGTGTGTGTTTCTGCTTTTTTTGTATTATTATTTTTGTATTGACAGCGCACTTTGCGTTTAAAGGTCATTTTGTTATTGGGGCTGTAGCAGCGTCTGTTGCGCTCCTACCTTAACATTCAGAGCTCAATTCCAAAGTTGGATTCCACGACTGACCCGCGAGACGATTAAAGCACGCATCAGCGGCAGCTCAACCGGTTCATCTTCATCTTCAGCATGTAGGCCTAATCTTAGCAACAAACAGCTGTAATCTTTACTGACCATGTTTGTATTTAGAGACAACGCCTGCATTGACTTCAGTTGTCCAACTGTTTTATGGCAGCTAATTTCATCTACAATTTCAGCCACTAAATACTTATTTACCTGGCGCGATGTGCTTCGATTGAAGCCTTGAAAGTGATTGCCAAAATTACAACATTTACCAACATCTCGAATATTAATCTCGTTTGACAATTAGACTAAGCATGACAATACATTTAACACTAGCCGAGCACACTATCCATGGGCGTTCAAATTACCCCAAAAATACTCGTTTGCTCGAAATAAAATAAAAAATAAAAATAACAATAAATATCAATAAAAAAATAACAAATCAAATACAAATATTGCAACGTTCAAAAGATGGGCAAGTGCTTGTTTAGCTGTAGTCACTTAATATATTTGTTGAAATAAAAGTAGCTAAATGCAAATATCAACAGCAACAACACCCAAGCAACAAATTTAGAAGACGTCAGACATTAAAAGTCTCAACTACTTTATTAAAACATTTTTTGGGGGGTTTGTTTTTTTTTCTTCGAATTTTGTATTATGATTATCATATGATTATTTTGTTTTAGTGCGTTTACTTATGTTATGCGACTGTTAAACCGCAAAAACAACAATGCTGCCATTAACATTAAGAGCAGCCAACAACAAAAGCTGCGGCGTCGCCGATGACTGCGCCGGCGCAGCTGCTGAGCCGACTGCTGCTGAGGGACTGAAACCGAAAGTGGCACCGGTTGGTCAGTTGTTGGCGTCAGCGTCTTCGTTGGCAGCATCTTCACTCGCTGCGAATGTTAACAGCTGTCGCCCAAGTCGACTTTGTCGCAGCAGCAGCAGCAGCAGAAGCCGCCGCAGCAGTGGTTTATTCAACGCCCCGAGTATATATAAGTAGAGAATCTTCAAGTTTTGATGCTTTAGTTGCTAGCCCAGTGTTGAAGCAACTTTTCTGCTTGGCATCGATCAAAAATTCAATTGACCATTGAATTTTGATACGATCGAAACACAAGGATTATACACACAAACACCATTTGTCGGGATATATATAAATTATATACTTAAGCGTTATCTGGCTGCCGTCTGTTGCAGTTAAAAGTGCTCACCATGGTAACTAAAATTAGTTGCAATTACAAATATAAATGAAAGACATTCGTGCAAAAAAAAGAAGAAAACAAGTGCAATACAAAAAGTGACCAAAAAGAAAAGACAATCGAACAATACACAAAATTAATTACTTTAACACGATCGCCTATTTGCATTGCAAATATTTAACGAGGCAGTCTCAGTTAAGCATCTTATCTTATGGCCCAAGTGACATTTAAGAGTAGAAGAGTAGAGTTTTAGTTTTCCAATTACACGTTTTGTTTGCTCCATTATTGTGCAAGTGTGAGTGTGTTAATAGCGCAAACAGGCCACTGTCTGCCAGTAACTGGCACTAACAGCCAGTAAAGCGGGCAGCAGTTGTATATTGGCCATATTACGCATACGCCCGTTGCACCCACGTGTGCTGACAAAATCGTGGCGGGGGCTATACTGCTCAGTTGGCTGTCAGTAATTGCGTATTAAATCATTAACATGCCTTTTGACTGTGGCTCAGGTGCTGCAAGCAGAAGCTGGCTGAAATAATTTAGCCTAGGTTTCTATGCCAGCGCTTAAGATGAATTTGAAACTTGTTTGCTTCATTACAATGTTTCCACATTTTATGGGTTGACCTTTGAATTGGCATATTTATGCAAATGACCATTAAATGGAGCCATACATGTATTCATTCTTGGCTCTGCAATTAAAAAATGATGATTAACGTTAGTTCATTGCTTGACAGTTAATGATTGCAGCAAGTTCGTTGCCTCAGTCTTCCGATGGCTGCAGACATTTTACTTTAAATTATCAAAGAGTCGCTTAAGAGAACAGCCTAGGTCAACTGCTGAACACACATAAGAACCAGGTTTAGTGCGCAATCGTTAGTCTCAATTGGTCTTAAACAATGCGTCAACATAATGAGACTTAAAAAATTGTCAAAGATGTTTAGCAAAAAGATTCGATTTTTATACCTCATATTTCAATAACATTTTTTCTACTTAAGGGAACAGATTTAGCGTTTAAACTAATCAATGAAATAAAATTAATAATATGTAATCATTGAAGACATCTTGACCCAAAAGTGCGTCATTGATGTTTCCGATCCGAATGCAAGGTCAGTGTCAGAGAGTGAAATAAATGAATAAGCCCCAAATTATCATAACAGGTAACTGGGAAGCAAGTTTAATGATGAATTGAACTCATATGGCACATGTTTAAAGCAGAAAGTCCCTTAGTAGCCTGACCTTAAAATCATTTAGAATCTCAGAAATTGGAGTCGTAAGGTAGAAACACACAACACAACCCTCGCTAATGTGAAGCTCAAAAAGACGAGATACCATCTCTTAATGTAGTTTGTTTGAGATGCTGTCATAAGCGAGAAGCTGTCGCTACATACCTTTGTGTGATATCAATCAGCTAGCCCTTTCACTTTCATGGCAGCAGGTGCTAACGAAAAGATTGCGCACCGAATTTAGCTCCAAGCACTTTGCATATTTGAATATCAAACAAGTTTAGAACAACCAACAACTTCAAGTTCTCTTTGAATACATTTCTGGTCATTTAAACACAGATAAATTATGTTTTTTTATTTTTGGATTTAGCGAATTGTCGAATTTTGCTAAAAAATAATCGTACAAAATTGAATAGGACTATGCAAATGTATGACTATATTATTATTTTTATATGGTGAAGTCGAAGAAATGTGGATATAAAGCCAATCCACTGAATACCAGCTGCTGGCATTGATTAGTGCGTATGTTAATTTGCTAATGCTAATTATTTTAGTGACGACTTCTCACTTTATTAATGGCCGTTGCTGATTACTATTATATAATATTGTAGTTAAAACTAGTCAAACAGAATTTCGGCAGCCATTTTGTTGCATAACTACCTATTTTTTTTTATTATTTTTTTATATACATACACACAAAGCTTATCAAAATTCTTAGTGATTAAATATGTCCACAAATTAATTGCAGTTGTCCATTTACCACTTTCGTTAACGTTCATGCTGAAAGCTTCAAGTGACCTTGTCGAAATTTATGCGATAATCATATAAAATTATAATCATAAGCCATTATATTTGTTGACAGTCGAACGGCAGAGGCAACATGACATAATCTTCGGATTCAGCCAAAGATCTTGCCTCTAAAGTAATAAATTGTTCCACATAAATTTAGTATTAGTATTTATGTTTTATTTTAATAAGATCGTAGATAAAAGTGATCAAGAAATGCTGATCAGCTCCAAATAGACGACAAACAAACAAGTTATTTAAGTAAAGTATGGATTTGTTTGGTTTTATTTTGAGCACCTACCGTGACCTAGACATTATGTCAAAGTTGAATGTCTTCAACTCTACACGTTAACTATTTAGACTAATTGCTTTTGTTGTTGTTGTTATGGTGTTGCTGATTTGAATACTCCACTCAAATGGCTGACATAGTCTGAACTTTTAGCAAACGTTATTTCTACACTTATACAAAGTTGCCTGTCATTTGGGCCTAGATCATTAAAAACAGTTGTGCATAAGCCAACAATTCGATAAGGCCATTAGAATAAAGATTAAAGTCAGAACTTTTTCAGTTCAAAATAATTTAAAATTGTACTATATTTTTTTTTTGTATATATTGAACGTATTTACATTTTGTTTCTATTCATTACAGAGAACTGCACTTTTCGTCTTGACGCTTTGCGTTGTGGCTTTAGCCACCGCAACAGCGGACACGCATGAGGTAAGCACTTGAATGTATATTGAATCTCACCTTAACTGAAAAATTTACCTCTTTCAGCGTAAGGTTCGTGCGGCTGAGGGGTATAACTACCCTACCCCAAGCGTGCCGTTTGAATTGCCAACCAAACCAACTCGTGTCCCAGTGACTTATTTGCCTCCAACAAATAAGCCACAGCCACCAGTTACCACTCGCAGACCAACTCCACCACCGACGAGATATACTGCACCACCTACCATTCGTACCACTCCGGTTCCAACATATTTGCCACCAACAAATAAGCCACTGCCTCCAGTGACAACGCGTAGGCCGACTCCACCACCAACGAGATATACTCCACCACCAACTCGGGCTACTCGTCCACCACCACCTCCTACATACTTGCCACCTACCAACAAGCCGCTGCCCCCAGTGACCACGCGTAGACCCACTCCACCACCGACTCGTCCACCACCACCACGTACCACTCCGGCTCCTACATACTTGCCACCTACAAACAAGCCACTGCCACCAGTGACCACGCGTAGACCCACTCCACCGCCTACTCGTCCACCACCACCACGTACCACTCCGGCTCCTACATACTTGCCGCCTACCAACAAACCACTGCCACCAGTGACCACGCGTAGACCCACTCCACCACCGACTCGTCCACCACCACCACGTACCACTCCAGCGCCGACATACTTGCCACCTACCAACAAGCCACTGCCACCAGTGACCACGCGAAGACCCACTCCACCGCCTACTCGTCCACCACCACCACGTACCACTCCGGCTCCTACATACTTGCCGCCTACCAACAAACCACTGCCACCAGTGACCACGCGTAGACCCACTCCACCACCCACTCGTCCACCACCACCACGTACCACTCCGGCTCCAACTTACTTGCCACCTACCAACAAACCACTGCCACCAGTGACCACGCGTAGACCCACTCCACCACCTACTCGTCCACCACCACCACGCACCACTCCGGTTCCAACATACTTGCCACCTACCTACAAGCCACTGCCACCAGTGACTACGCGTAGGCCCGCACCACCAACGACGAAGCCCACCATTCGTACTACCCGCGCAACCACCCCCCCAAGAAGTACTCCAGCCCCTACTTATTTGCCCCCAACAAATAAACCACAGCCTCCAGTTACTACTCGTCGGCCAACACAACCCCCAACACGACCAACTACTCGCAAACCAACTCCACCACCAACCAGGGCTACCCCACCTCCAACTCGGGCTACCCCACCACCAACTAAGGCTACTCGCCCACCACCACCTCCTACATACTTGCCACCTACCAACAAGCCGCTGCCCCCAGTGACCACGCGTAGACCCACTCCACCGCCTACTCGTCCACCACCACCACGTACCACTCCGGCTCCTACATACTTGCCGCCTACCAACAAACCACTGCCACCAGTGACCACGCGTAGACCCACTCCACCACCCACTCGTCCACCACCACCACGTACCACTCCGGCTCCAACTTACTTGCCACCTACCAACAAACCACTGCCACCAGTGACCACGCGTAGACCCACTCCACCACCTACTCGTCCACCACCACCACGCACCACTCCGGTTCCAACATACTTGCCACCTACCTACAAGCCACTGCCACCAGTGACTACGCGTAGGCCCGCACCACCAACGACGAAGCCCACCATTCGCACTACCCGCGCAACCACCCCCCCGAGAAGTACTCCAGCCCCTACTTATTTACCCCCAACAAATAAACCACAGCCTCCAGTTACTACTCGTCGGCCAACACAACCCCCAACACGACCAACTACTCGCAAACCAACTCCACCACCAACCAGGGCTACCCCGCCTCCAACTCGGGCTACATTACCCCCAACTCGGGCTACTCGTCCACCACCACCTCCTACATACTTGCCACCTACCAACAAGCCGCTGCCCCCAGTGACCACGCGTAGACCCACTCCACCACCGACTCGTCCACCACCACCACGTACCACTCCAGCTCCTACATACTTGCCACCTACAAACAAGCCACTGCCACCAGTGACCACGCGTAGACCCACTCCACCACCGACTCGTCCACCACCACCACGTACCACTCCAGCTCCTACATACTTGCCACCTACAAACAAGCCACTGCCACCAGTGACCACGCGTAGACCCACTCCACCACCGACTCGTCCACCACCACCACGTACCACTCCGGCTCCAACTTACTTGCCACCTACCAACAAGCCACTGCCACCAGTGACCACGCGTAGACCCACTCCACCCCCTACTCGTCCACCACCACCACGCACCCCTCCGGTTCCAACTTACTTGCCACCTACCAACAAGCCACTGCCACCAGTGACCACGCGTAGACCCACTCCACCACCTACTCGTCCACCACCACCACGCACCCCTCCGGTTCCAACTTACTTGCCACCTACCTACAAGCCACTGCCGCCAGTGACTACACGTAGACCATCTCCACCACCAACTGCACCACCAACCCGTAGAACCACCCAGTACGTCCCACCTCCGACGAGGGCTACCGTGCCACCAGTTGTAACGACCAAGCAATCGGGATACGAGTATCCCGTTCCGCACATTCCTTTTGACTTTTAAGCACCCGTTTAACTAGCTCAGTTAAACACCGTCGATGATTTCAACGACGATTATCGGGTGACATTTGATTTCATTTGAATTGAAATGATTTTGTCTTAAGAAGATATGCTTAATAACTGATGCTCAATATCTAGCAATGCAATGCCAACAATATTTCTACGGCTAGATACATCTAGTCAATACAATCAAAAAGATTTTTACACCGTTTCAAGAGGGTGCTCGAAATCGCGAAACCACTGAAGCATCGGCAAGAAAGTAACTTGTTTGTTTTTTTAACTTAATGTATCGCATACTCATACAATTAGGGATCACTGTATAGGTATCTGCTTTTGTAAACCTTAAATGCTCTACCCACTCTTGCTATGCTTTATGTGAACCGACAATGTGTGATTTTTTGTCTCCTCAGCACTTTGTGACTCAGCACTAATGAAATAAATATCTTTTATAAACATTTGTAAATCCCGAACAATAAATTAAGTTTATCAAATGTGGCTTATATGCATTTTCAATTCGACAACGGAAAATGTGTTTTCAGTGTTTAAATATTTGTTTGCCTTACAAGACGCACCCTCGCGTGAGATTGAAAATAAGTGTTGCTGGGTGGGTAATAACACTATCATATCTGGTTTGTGTTGTAAGTAATTATCAAACTATGAAACAATCAAATACATATATTTATGACATTTTGCTGCAATTTGCTTTGTTTTCAACGAGCTTGTGTTTATTTTTAAAATAGTTATGAAGTTGTAGTTTAACCGTACTATTCATTTTAAAATCTTACCAATATTTTAATAATAATAATTAACTCAATTTATTTATTTTTTTGTTTATCAGAGTCTTAAGCATTTCGGATAAACTAAACTTTTATTTCGTCTTAATTCTTTATCGTGTGTATTCGTGTATGCGAACTACAGTTGTTCATGGTCGCTGCTTTTGAAATATCTCTTTCTTTTGCATACACACACACACACACACAAACACACACACACACACACACTCACACACATACACACACACTTATTGGCATCACGAAAACATTTAGGCAATTAATTTATTTCATATAGTTTTTCTCTAGTAAGTTAAACTTTCTAATTGGTTAGCTGCACTCCACAATGAATGCAAGTTTTTAGGGGCTGCTTGGTCGAATCTGCAGGCAGTCGTCTTTGCGATTCGCGATGAGGAAGTCGCGTCCAGTGCGCCAACAGATATCGATATCAAAGCAGAACGGTTAAAACCGAAGCTCAGCTAAATTTTCAACACAGTGAAAAATGTTTATAAAGCTAGCAGCTAAGCAAGAGCCAGAGTCAAAATATAAACGCCTGCTGGATACGGATCCTGCAAGTGGTAGTAAAAATAAGGCTACAAGAAAAAGGCTACGCTTGCATCGGATTATGGGCCCGCTCTATGTGTACACAATTGTGAGACAAGTTTAGGATTTAGTGCATGCTGCAAACTAAAAAATGAAACTTAAACTTTCAATTTTTGCAGATGTCTCTTATGGTAGTTAAGGTCGCATCCACAGCAGCCTTATATCAACAACAGCAGCAGCAGTTACTCAACCTCATTGAGTCAGGAGAGGAGTCGGAAACAACACCCAGCACAGAAAGTGACAACTCAGCGGAACGTCTAAACATTGAGAAGATGCGTGCCAAGTTACAACAATTGCAGCACGAGCAGCAACAACAATATCGTCTGCAGCAACAACAGATGCAACTGCATCTACAGCAAATGCATCAACAGATGCAGTTGCATGCGAATGGAGTGGAGGCAGCTGGAAAAGAAACAGAAGCTATATCAGGGAGAGGTGTAGGTGGTGCTAATGGTGGTGTTGCTGCTGCTGGCGAAACTGCGTACTTATTGGAGCGTGCAGACGAAGTTGCGCCCATTTACGGAACATGGCGCACGAAAGCGAGACGACCTCAGCTGCAGCACGCAACTTCAGCACAGCTCAACGCGCCTGGCAACGATATCAACGGCAACGATGGTATCGATGATGATCATCATCTATATGAGCGCTTGCCCAAGCGATCCGTCACTGCAACGCCACATCTGCGAGATCAGCTGTCTCGCCCACCACGCCTCTCCACGCAACGTCCACCCTCCGTGGCGCTGCTGCGTCGCCAGTTCTCGGAGACGCCTGGCTCGTTAGCGCTTCGCGACGATTTTAAACCAAAACCCTTTCAGTTTCCTTACGAAGGGCCGCTGCCCGAACAGTTTAAGAAAGGCGAAGCGTTGAACAACATCCAGGACATACTGCACAATTTGCACATCAATAGCATGATGCCCAGCAAGTTGCCAGGAATGCAGGGTATGCAGGGTATGCAGGTTCCCTCGCTGGTCATGATGCCCTCTGGACTGCATATCGCAGGCAATTACAAGAACTTGAAGTCCAGCGGTATTGCGAATTTCTTTCGGGGCAAGCGCAACAAGAAGCAGATGCAGTTTAGCATTCCCCTGCCCATGTTTCCCATGGGAATGCACATGCCACTTTATGGTGGTGCGACGCATCAGCGCGTAGCTATTGATCAGCTATATCCTTATAAGCCACGCTCTCCACAGGACATCAATCTATTGGCCCTCCAGCAGCCGCCGTCGAGAAAGCCCAGCTCCAAAAAGAAGCACAATAAACAGCAGCAGCAACAAGAGCAGAGCAACTACAACATGCTGCTGGAGCATGGTAGTCACCAACAGCACTTTGTGGCCGATCCATTCCTGCAGAGCTTTCCACCCATCATTGCGTTGAATGCCACCCGACAGCCGAAACATAAGCGCATACCCTTTAAGGTTAACCTGGACATATACCCGGTATTGCCCCCTTCGCGGCCCACGTCCGTGCTGCGAAATCCCTTTCAGGGCGATGCTCTATCCGCATCCACAGTACCCGCTTATGCGCAGATGCAACTGCATCATGGAATGCACAACGGCCACTATCAAATACCCTTCAAGTTTCCCACGCAGTCGCCTAGTCACCTGCCCATGATATTCCCGGATCAAGCCACACACTACAGTCAGCAGCAGGCGCTCTATCAATCCCAAAAGTTGGCCCAGTTGCCTCACCCTCAGCAAAACTTGGTCCCCGATGATTGCATCTATGGACAGCAGCCAAATAGTAATTCCAATCCCAATAGTGGACTAGCTGATACACATTCCAATCAGATAATGCTGCATCTAAACGTCTTTCCCAAACATAAGCCAACAGCAACGGTGCGCACCTCCACTAATCCCTTCTATAATCATAATTACAACAGTTACAATGCTGGCTTGCAGCGTAACACATTTACTCCCAGTGAGCGGGAGCAGCCGCTGCCCAAGCCACCCAGTCCCATTGAGCCACGGCAGGTGGCACCCCAGTCTCAGTCTCAGGCAGGTAATATTTCACTGACTGCAGCATCCCCATCGGCATCTCAGTCGCAGCAGAATCAAACGAATAATTCTATTTCACGTAGTGATAACCTATCGCTTATTGATTTTGAGCATCCTATCGTGGCAGCTGAGGTACCGCAGTTGCCTCAACTGCCGCGTCCTGCTGCACTTACTGGCAATCCCCAATTAAATCGCTACAGCGTCTCTGGTGATCACTTTCGCTACCATAAGAATTCACGCATCGATCAAATGGCCGCCGAGGCTCAGACAGCTTCGCTCTTTCGCTTTCCCGTTGAGGATCTAATACAGTTTCAGGTGGACGATGCGCTATAAAATGAAATTGCTATTAGTGTTTATATACCAAAAATAAATAAAATATATTAAGTGTTTACATTAAAACAAAAAATAAAACAGTCGGAAACTTGGAATTCCGTAAGATCGTGAACCCAAGAGTATTTCATAGCTTTTAAATTCGTTGCGTTCAGCAGTAGCAGTAATTTATGTTTTGCAAATATTTGTAGCATACTTTTAGGTAATTTCTGAAATGATTTTGCCTTATTAAATTTCCCAAGACAGTGTGTACACACTTGCACTGTATTTCATTGCCACTCGTTTTGCGCATGCGCGAAATGTGTATCAAAACAAAACCGGCGACAGCACGAAACCAGTATTTACTGTGGCCTGTGGCCGAATCACGCACGCTGTTGGCCAGCCAAGAACGGCGTCAGTAACAGCAACGGCAACAGCAACAGGTAAAACGGGCATAAGACAGAAGGTGAGCGAGCGTCGCGTCGTTAAGACGTTACTGCGGTTGAAATTTCGTCGCTGAGTGACTGTGTGACAGTGGGCAAAAAATCGTACGAAATACAAGAAATACACAAAAATTCGGAACCAGAATCAAGTTTCGTACCTGGCGTCATACTTTGGCGTTGTTTTATTTTCGCGTGTGTATTTTTCGGTGCTTTTCTGTCAATAAATGTGAAATAACGAGTATATAAGTAGAATAACTCTGCATCGGATTAAGTGAGTTAGGGACTGCTTGCACTTCTGCTTCAGAACATAGGCGCGCTATGTGTAATGAGTGCTTCATCTATGTTTTATGTTTGCTTCCTTCATTTTTTTTGCCTAAACAACAACAAGAGTGCTGACCAAATAACTATATGTATCTTGCGGAAACTTATGTATCTACGGGCAACTGGCTGTTTGCGTCTGCACGCTGCGCCAGCGCAGAGAGCAACCAGTTCTGTTTTCTGTGCTTATTTATTTTAGCTGCCTTTTTGCACATTTTGGTCTTTAGTGTGTTGCTTGCTTTCTTTGCCATCTCCCCATGATTCACACACCTCATTCCTCACTATCCAGCTGTTCCAAGTCCGAGTGTGAGTATGTAATTGTGTGTGTGCGAGAAAGCCAACATTTGCCAATCGCCGCTTGGCTCGAATAGCGCCTCGGCCCAATGATTGGAACTGTTCGGCAGCAGCACCATCAGCAGCAGCAGTCGCCTCATCATCATGTGCCACTTTTCACATGCGCATAAAGTGAAATTGCCAGCGGCATCGAATTTCTTTTTTTAGAATTTGTCAAATTTAGGCTGTTAATTATAGCAAATAGCCGAGCATGTTCAAGCGATTGCTGCATGACTTTTCAATTAGGCAAAAGAACAACGGCAAGTCAAGACTCAAAGTTGTAACCTAAACAAACGTTTTGGTATTGAGCTTGCCACAATTTTTCCACTTTTCCGCTGACTGAGCGCAAGTGCTGCAACAGCAATTTCAATTGCATTGCCATTACCCACCACAGCCAAGGTCGAGTGGGCGGCTTGGCTAACATTGAAAGAGTTGTTTTAAACAAAAATTCTTCTCTTTGCATAGTATCTCGAGAAAACAGGTAAAAATAAGTACTACTCTTGAGAAGTGAATATTGTGCTATATGTGCTAAATAGTTGAGAAAACAACAAACCAAATTAATCACAGCTAACGGATACATATACAATATAACTGCACTGGAATTGGCAACGGCAACAAAATGTTGCAGCCGTCGCTAATGTTATTGTTGCTGCTTGGATTGAGTGGAGCACAACTGCAGAATCATCCGCCACATTTTGTGCCCGGCTCGGGGGATATGTCCCGCTTCAGCCTATCGGAGCATACGCCAGTTGGCAGTCCCGTTTTTCAGCTGAAAGGTAAGTTGCTCAAACTGAGGTCAACAAATGACCAAACCCAGGTCTTATAATTATACAACAAAAATACTGGCAACAATAGCCCCAATTCTCACAGCATTTGCTGCAAGCCGTTCACAAAAACAGAAAAGCTATTATTTTAGACTTAAAGATACTCTGCTGGCCATCAATTTAGCTCATGCTCATGAGTTCAGGCCAATCTCTAAGTAATTACATTATATTTGAATTGTAATTGCATAACTTAAAAATCTGCGCGCTTTTGGTTTTATTTTGCCTGTCATTTGATAATTTAATTATTTGGTAATGTGAGTTTTTGTGCACCAAATCTCAGATTGCCATTGCTGACTTTCATTTCGGTTGTTTGGGGGCTCTAGCGAGAAGTGTATATGTACGTGTATGTTTATAAATGTGTATAATTGAAATATTAAGCGTTTGGCTCGCCGCAGCGCCACCTACTTTTGCTTAACCTTGCCGAGAGTATTACATTTTTGTTTTTTGCTCTGTACGGTTTTCTGCATGTCGGTAGATTTGTGTGTATCTGTTGAGTATCTCTGGCGATTACTTAAGTCATGTCGCCAAAGAGGAGAGGTAAGAGCGATAACACTTTTGGGTCGCATGCTTAAAAATGCAGTTTGGTAATCAACGACAGCAAACAAACAATGCCAACAGATACACATGTATAAATGTATTCATTTGGTGTCTTTGCGTGGTAGATGCGGAAATGCATTTGAACACGTTTGTGCGTAGCTTTCATGATAGCAAAACAAACGCTCCGATAAAAGGCGCATGGCGACATGCAATTGATAACAATTATGTTGAGAATGGCGTGCTGCCAATTATATGCAAATATCGCTGGCTGATGGCCAATGACAAATGGTATTTGCAAGCGTATAATATAATAATGGCCAAGCGCACTCACTTTTATCACACGTAGAATCTATCATACTTTTACTTTGACAGACGACATCAATCAATTGAAAGTAACAATTGCAGCCAACTCTTTTTCACACCTGTTTGCTACTTCTTGCATAATCGCTTCCTTTCGCAACTGCAACTACAACTGCAACTGCAACGGCAACAGCAGCTACAGGTATCAGCTACTCGGGCAACATAATAATTCGTCGCATGATGATTATCCAATAGCATAAAACAAACAAACTGTCGGCATTCGCTATGCATTCTGCACGAGACCGCGTTCAGTTCATCTTCATGCTTGCTTTTGGCTCTTACACCTGTCCACATGTGAATATCGGCCGCCCCGTTGACACCCTAACACAGAGGCCCAGTTATTTTAATACAGAGATGCGGCTTGTAATTTGATGCACCCAACGCAGTGGTTAGAGATACCAGACAACAAGGCAGACAACTTTCAAGCCGGATTAGATATATGTATCTTAAGATATTATCTTCATAATTCTTCATATTTTGATATAATTTTTGTTAACACGATAAAGACCTCAAAGAGACTTAAGTTATTTCAAGTATTTGTCTTAACTGAGTAGTCGACTCTTTCATCTCTGTGTGATTAATTTTGTTGTTTGTGTTTGAGAGCTGGGTGAGTTGGGCCTACCAGCAATTTAGTTTTGCAAGCTGCATCCGTGAGATACTCGCTGAAAGAAAACACGTTTGAGCTAACAACTTGCAGCTCACTGCGTTTGAAATCAAGAGTGCCATAAATACACACAAACAAGTGTACAGACATTGCAACCAAATTGAAAAATAGCCGTCAAAAACGTTGAAATTACTTGGTTAAACTATTAGACAGGAAGCAGCTCCATCAGCTACATAATTTGTTATTGCAATTTTTACTGGCAATCATCAAGTTGCTTGCATCATAGATCTCTTTGGCAATAGGCAAAAATCTGGCAATTTATCAGCTGCAATCAAAATAAATTTTTATTTTTAAATAAATTTTACAGGTTTGGTTTTTATTTTTTTATTTTTATTCAAATTAGTCAGATGCAAAATCAATGATAATCGCCGCTAATCAAGAAATAAAAATTGAACAAAAGACTGCTCAGGGTTATATTAACTATATCTACAAATTTGTAACAAAGCAAAAGTCAGGAATAAGTTGGTCGCTTGATGAATTGGTTGAAATATTTTTGTTTTTTGTGAATTTCGATACATAGAAAAGAAAAACCAAAAATATATATATTTAATTTTAAACTACCCATTCAATAGATATTTGGATAGCTATTTTTACTTTCCATAGATTGAAATGTTAGCTGTTAAATTAAATTGATTTCATTCAGATTATGGCGTGGAGTAATTATATACACTGCTGTCTAAACAAAAAACAAAGAGGAATAATTGGGCAAAAGTTGGTACAATGCGGGTGTTTCTATTGTTTCTCGCTTTGTTACAGTTTGTAATAAATAGCAAAATATTAACAAATACGCTTCGTGAAGCATGAAATCACAAATTATTTACTACCCCTCCCCCTCTTTAAAAAACACATGATGCTTCTGAAGACAAGTGAAAAATCGAAAAGTTTCAGTTTTGAAAACTGGCATTATTGTTATTACAGGCTGCAGATAGTGTTCCCAGCTCATTTTTAAGCATTTCTCAAAGCTGGATTCCCATACGAGGCAGTAACAACAATCGTAGCCCGAATAATATAACTGGCCCTGTATGTACCAATATACGTACGGTATATGAGAAATAATAAAAAAAATATGTGTAAGCCCCGAAAAAATGAAAGAAAAACTAGAAAATGATTATGTACATTAAAAGTGGAAACGGCCACTGACGCGCCAGAGGGCAGTGGGGGAATGGAATGGGGACTATTCGGGTTGGCGACCGCAATTGTTGAGCTGTTGTTGTTGGGTGTAGTAAGCTGGAGAACGTGTTGTTTGCTTCCCGCTTTGAGTCCATGTCTTGCTCGTGGTCGCGGTGCTGCAATTGTCGGTCTCCCAGTCTGTCGTCTTCTCCAAATGGTTAGAGCAAACTTGAAAACCTGAAAAAAAAGAAAAAAGTTTGTCTGCCTGCCTGCGTCTGTGCCAAAAGTCGTTTTCCAGACCGCCGGTGGGTTTATTATTGTTAGCTTTTGTGCATGCGCTGCTGGGATCATTTGTTTTCTTTCTTCACTTTGTATGACTTTTAAAGAATTTCTAATGCTTTTCGTGTTTGCCCCCAAGCTGAGTTTCTGAATTTCGGAATTTTGATGCATGGCATAAGTAGTTTCCTGTGATAAACAAAAAACCACAAAGAGAAAGAGAAACTGCCATGTTAGAGAATAAGACAACCCATATTTATGGATAAGTTGACCCAACTCCCAGAGTCAGTTACATACTAGCTCCATTTCCACGCCCAACTAAACTGCCAGCGAGCGCATTAGACTAGAAAAGCTAAAGTGGAGGAGGTTGTGGGAACTTCATTAGCATTTTTCACACGCTTAAACATAACCCGACAGTCAGAGTGTCAGTCGATGACGTTACTCCGACTACAATTCGTAATTAAAGCAGTGAGCGTGTCGAGCAAGACAAGAAGCCGACAAACCGCTTTTACTGCTATTCACAAGCGTTTCAACTAATTTGTTACATTTTTCAGGCGTTGATCCGGAGGGTGGTCGCCTAAAGTACAGCATATCTGGCCCAGTTTTCTCTGTAGATCGGGAGACGGGTGTGGTGCGCCTGCGCCAGGAACTCGATCGCGAAACACAAGACACCGTTGAGGTTATTATCAGCATTACAGACGAGGGCGTCTATGGCACCGAACCGAATACAGTTTCTCAGCGCCGCGAAATACCCGTGCGCGACTACAATGATAACCAGCCCACATTTTATGGTAGACCCTATTCGGCCAGCGTCAGTGAGTCACTGCCTGTGGGCGCTGAACTTATGGTGGAGCCTCCTATCATTGTCGTCGATCGTGACGAGGGCTTGAATGCAGAAGTGCAGATAAGATGTGTGCAGGTAAGTCCCCCAGACTCCTTATCGTATAACCTAAGCTCACAGTGAACTCTCTATTTTAAGGAGAACAATATTTGCGATATCTTTGAAGTACGCGCTGTCAAATTGGCGGATGGTAATTATACAGCTCGAGTGGCTTTAAAACAGCAACTGGACTTTGAGAGCCGCCCTTCCTACATCATGACCATATCGGCATCTGATAGTGCGGTCGAGAACCGTCTCACCTCCTTTGCCACAATTTCAATAAACGTTATCGATGTGCAGGATCAGGCACCCGTTTTCACCAACGCACCGTATTCCGCAACAGTCGCAGAGAATACTCCGGCAGGTGTCAGCATATTGACGGTGAAAGCAATTGACGGCGATGTGGGTATACCGAGAGATATCTTCCTGTCGCTGGAGGATGAACCATTTGGTCATTTTGAGCTGGTGCCGTTCGGTAATCCTAAAGACGGCACAGCCATGCTGCAAACCACAAATGAACCGTTGGATCGGGAAAATCCGGATATTCTACAAAATGGTGGGGTCTATGTATTCTCAATTCGTGCCACAGAGCTTATCGATGGCGCCATACCTGCCGAGTATACAATCACGCGCGTCACCATTGTGGTTACCGATGTCGACGATCATCGGCCTGAGTTTAGCGCGTCGCACTTTAACGTTTCAGTTGCGGAGAATCTAGCAAATGGAATGCCATTGCCAGGTCTATCGATCTTCGTGGATGACCGAGACATGGGCGAGAACAGTCGCTATCAGCTCAAGCTTCTGGATGTCTCAAATGCTGCGGGTGTGTTTGGTGTCTCCCCTACCGAGGGTCAGGGGCGCACTCCCGTTGTGGTTAAGGTGCTGAATGCTAGTCGCCTAGACTACGATAATCCCGCACAGCGAAAATTCGAATTCGATTTGGTTGCTTCCTCGCATGGCGTTGAGCAGGCGAAGGCACGTGTGGAAGTCCATTTACTGGATGCCAACGATAATTCGCCTATTTTTGGCGAGCAAACCTATCGCTTTACAGTTGCCGAAAATCTGACAACAGACTCTTTATTTGGCATTGTGAATGCCACCGATGCGGATTCCGATGAATTTGGTCGTGTGCAATATGTGCTTAAGGGATTTGGAGCTGATAATTTCTATGTGAATCCAGAGACTGGTGGCATTTATCTACTCAGACCCTTGGATTACGAGAAGCAGAGCACATACAGCCTCACAGTGGTAGCTGTCGATGGAGGCGGCCGTGAATCAAATGCAAACCTTTTTGTAGATGTCCTCGATGTTAACGATAATCACCCGATCTTCGAGAGCAATG
The DNA here is from genome assembly GCA_035041535.1 of Drosophila cognata. Lineage (NCBI taxonomy): Eukaryota > Metazoa > Arthropoda > Insecta > Diptera > Drosophilidae > Drosophila > Drosophila cognata. Next base: position 2,136,837 of record JAWNLC010000823.1, read on the forward strand.
AGTACAGCCGTACAATACGCGAAGGTGCTGCAATCTTTGAGCCACAGTTCTTTGTGAGGGCAATCGATGCAGATGGTCCCAGTCAGGGAAATGGCAGAGTGACATATGCCATTGTCTCGGAAAACAGCATAGCTGGCAATGTATTTCGCATTGAGCCGGATTCGGGTGAAATAACACTACAGAAGGCAGCTAGATCCATGGATACGGAGCGTGGGGAATACGAGTTGGTTGTTTCTGCAACGGACTTTGGTAAGATTTAGTTATTTATGTTATATATGTTATATATTTCATATGTTATATATGTTATATATATGTGATTTCCTTTTATATATTTTTCGATTTATGTTCCCTAGGAATTCCACCGCTTACAAACACCACTCGAGTTCTAGTGCGTGTCGGCATCTCTGGCAATCAACGTCCAATCTTCAAAGGCCACTTCCAAAACGTTGAGAATTTGCCCATTATTGGACCACCCAGTTATCGCGTGTCCATACCGGAGAATGCGGCGCCTGGCTTCAATGTGACAACGGTGTCCGCACACGATCCCGATGGTCTGGACAGTCTGCTCCGATATCGAATTGTCGGCGCCAACGATAATTTCCAGATCAATGAACTGTAAGTCAAGTTTGAAGTTAATTTTTTTTAACAATTATCACAAATAATGCACTTTCAGATCTGGTTTGATTACTGTATCGCCTCAGGCGCGCATTGATCGCGACTTGAATATGAATAGTTTTGAGATCATTGTGAATGCTGTTGACTCAGGTACACCAATCCCTGAAACAGCTACTACCACGGTCTATGTCAATGTCAAGGACATTAACGATGAGAAACCCAAGTTCGAGCACAACAGTTATGCTGCCTACGTGTCCGAACGAACTGTGATTGGAGAGAGCGTGTTACGGGTCAAGGCCATTGATAAGGATCTGAATTCCCGACTGGAGTATAGTTTGCAGGGACCAGTTAAAGCCACTACCAAAGCGGGTGTCAGCATAACCAATCGAAGTAGCTACCCTGTAGAGGAAGCCTTCCGCGTAGACAGTCAAAGTGGAGAGATCTTTGTGAATAGCACCCTGCGTCACGATGTGGCTGCCATTATAATCTTTACAGTGGTTGTGCGGGACTTGAACGCGGAAGTGGATCCAGAGCTTCAAGTGGACACCACAGAGGTTACTGTTTATGTGCAGTCCTTTAAGGACAAGGATCCAGTGTTCAAGAATCCTGGCTGGAGCAGCTCTAGTCCTGTGGTACATATCAAGGTCAAGGAGGAAATGCCCATCGACAGTGCGCTCTTCATTTTACAAGCCGAGGATCCAGTGACGGAGCAGGCGATTACCAGTTTTGAATTGGTAGAGCCAAAGGAATTGGAATATTTTCAAATATCAGAGCGTACCGGCGAGATCATCTTGAAGAAGCGTCTGGATTATGAGGCTCTGGCGGAGATGGGCAGCACCCAGTTTGAGCTTCAGGTGCGCGCCAATAGCGCCGATCGCCAACGCAGCACCATCAGTCGATTGAATATAACCGTTGAGAATGTTAACGATAACAGTCCGATCTTTGAGCAGAGTTCCTATCATGCCACCATCATTGAGAATAAGGGCTACCCAGAGCGCGTGATTCAAGTCAAGGCTCAGGATAAGGATGCGGCGGTGAATGAACGAGATGAGCGTTTGGGCTATCATAAGATAATCTATTCACTGCAAGGCGAATATGCAATGCTCTTCGAGATTAACAACCTCACAGGACAGATTGTCGTGGCACGCAACCAGACCATTGATCGAGAACGCACGCCCACCATTCGACTCCAAGTTAAGGCAGAAGATTCGCCGGGCAAACCAACCGATGCCAAACAGAGCGTTGCGGAACTACTTATTGATGTCCTGGATGTAAACGATAATGCACCAGAGTTTTCCAAGAAGTTATACAGTGCTGTCATACCGGAAAATGCTCTGAAAATGGAGAATGTCCTCCAAATTGAAGCGACCGATGCGGATGAAGGACCTGGCGGTGAGGTGCGTTACGAGCTGGTCAACGAAGGTGATGCCAATGGATTGTTCAGCATTAATGCACAGAATGGTTTGCTTTCCACTCGGCGTAATCTAACGGGTAAAGGTCGCGCCGAGGCCTATGTGCTCATTGTACGCGCCCAGGATAATGGCAACCAAGTCCCCAAGCAACCCACCCTCTCCACGGATGTTGAGGTGCGCATTTTCATTGGTGATGTCAGCGCCAATGATGGTGTTCCATTTTTTGTGGCTCCACGAGTTGGTCAAAGGGCAAATGTGACTGAGGTAAGTCTGCAAGCAGTGAAAAATATGAAATTGTAGGAGACATTTAATTTTTTAAAAATAAATTAAGAAAAAGTTGGACAACAAAGTTTGAAATCCAATTATGCATCCTACTTTCAGAATGTTGCTATTGGTGCCCCCGTTTTCCAAGTGATTGCGAGCGATCCCGACGATGAGACTACGCCCTCCGGAACTATAACATATCGTATACTACCCGATACGCCTGATGCCGAATCCTTTGCCATAGATACGCACACGGGGTTGATAACTACACGACAGCCATTGGATCGGGAAGAGAAGAGCATGTACAAAGTGTTGCTGGAGATCAGTGATAATGGACAGCCCAAGCAGTCGTTGACGCGCATTCTACAGATTGAAGTGCTCGACATGGATGACCATGTACCCAGATTCGCTAGGGAAATTGTAAGGAACAAGAAATATTATCTTTAAATTTGAATAATCACCTTACACCTCAAACAGGATGAGGGTCCTATGCCAATGTCAGTGCTAGAGGAGCAACCAGCTGGCACAATTGTTGGCAACTTTAGCGCCATTGACGAGGACATGGGAGAGAATGCAGCCATCGATTATGTCATTATCGAGGGCAATAACGAACAGATGTTTACCATTGAGCGAACCAATGAAAGTCTGGCCATTCTGAAGACTAGCCAGCCCATCGATCGCGAGCTCGTCGAGTCCTTCACACTGACTGTCAAATGCTTTAAGCTGGGAGAACCGGCCTATAAATACATAGGCGATGCCTATGATCGTCAGGACACCTCATATCTGCGCATCGTCATCAAGATCTTAGACATTGACGACAATTTACCACGGTTCGAGAGTCCTGACTCCACTGTTGGTATACGCATCAATGTCCCCATTGACACGGTAATTACCACACTGAAGGCGGGTGATGCAGATGCCGAAGCTGCACCCATATCGCTCTCCATTGTGAACGTGACGTTTGTGCCGCAGTTCTACAAGCGCAGTCGCAAACTTGCCACCGGGAATCTACAGAGTCTGTTCACGCTCAACAATCGCACGGGTGAACTTCGCACGGGCGGCTCGTTTGCGGACTATGTTGATGGCTATTTCTTGATGCGCATTTGTGCCAATAACTCCGTCAAGGCCAAACGTCAGACTCACAGCAATATTAAAGTGTTTGTCATTCGCGACAAATCTCTGCTCAAATTCGTCTTTGCCCGTCCGCCCAACGAGATACAGCATAACATCCGCCCATTCCAAGAACAGCTGCAAAAGAAACTCAAGCCCCTCGGTCTGGAGCTCCATGTGCTGGACACACAAGTCTTCACTAGAGCCGACATGAGCCTGGACTTTACCGCGACGAGCTCGTGTTTCCAAATGTTCCGAAATGGCGCAGCACTATCCTTGAGCGAGATGCAGAAGCTGATGAACTCCAAGGAGCTGCGTCACGAGCTCATTGACATATACGCGGCGTATGGAGTCAGTGACTTGGAGTCTTGCTCGGTGCGACGCACTCACACGGCTGCACTTTTCGGAAATATGCTGATGTCCGCGGGCTCATGGCTAGTAATTCTCGCGGCTCTAATAGGCATTGCCGCATTGGTCTCTCTCTGCGCTGCCTGCTGCCTGAAGAAGAAGTGAGTATATGGCTCAAGTAGCTCCTTTTCTTAATAAAAAATAAAACCTTTATCATAGATTCAAGCGCCACAGCAAACGAAGCCTACAGGCGAGTCTGCGAACCCCCACAGAGCATACGCCCACATCGTATAGCTACTCGATGCCCGCTGTGCTCTACTCGGAGCCCATCTATGGACCATTGTAGCCTCAGCTCATATTCTGCACAGTCAGGTCCAGTCAATGGCAATGCTGAATTAAATTGTAGTAATCTAGTGCTCAAGACTATAAGCCCTATCTGCACCCTCTGGCAAATGCCCATAAATAAGTGAAGTGGAGTATCTATCGGTTATAACTAGAGCAGATCAGGTGCACATGGGGCTTTGGAACCACAGTTGGCCATTTCGCGTGAAGATGGGGCCAAAACAGTCCATACAAGCATAAGCATACTATGCACGTGATCTAGTATGTACATACACCTATGTAGAGTAGAGTACGATTAACTAATTTAAAAGTGTATAAAGTCCAATCAAAACATTTAGCTTTAAGTACTTCTTTTTAGACTAGAATGCGAATCGCAAGTCATTCTAAGTGTCATCTGCGCGGGATACACTGACTCACTTGCTAGGCACTGAGTTTTGAGTAGTTTTACTGTTAGCCCAACAGATTTAGCAAAGCATGAATTACTTTTGTTTTAGTAGAAATAAACTGCATTTACGTATATTTATCTTATCGTTTATTTGCCCCACTAAATGCTTAACAAGTGCAAAATAAATATGAGTTAAAATGCAACTTGGTTTCAGCAGGAATTTCAACATCCTAACGCTCCACAAATGAGCAGCCCGTTACGTGAGTTGAGGTGTTGCCCGAAAATGTACAATTTCCACTACTCAAACAATATGCATATATTTTTGCCGTTAAGGTAAATACATGTATTTCGTATATTATGAGAACGAGTAACAACAACGAATGTGAACATGTGTGCAAATAAATTGTATCTACTACAAAATACATGAATACTTAGTCACATTCCATGGACATGCGATGTGATATGAAAATGAATGAAAGTAAGTCAACAAACATTAAGCGAGACAAAAAGTAAATAACGAAAACTATACTAAATAACGATATAATATATTTTTTAGCTAGCTATTACTAAATATACCCGTTTTTCGTTTACGACTGCTTTGTTTTGTCTTGCTAACCTTCACAGCCCATATAAATACATTTTTTGGTAACTGGTTGTTCTTCGTGGGCTCACATAATATCTAGTCCCAAAATGGAACCATTCTCTCTTTTTGTCATGATATAATAATAAATACTTTGCCAAAATTCCAGTTTCCAATTAAAATCTATGTGATTAAAATAATTGCAATTTAAATTTTGAATTACAAAATGCGCCACTGTGTAAATGTATATGTAATGTCTCCAACCACTTCTACTAAGAAAGCAAAAAAGTGAAACCCATAAATAATAAATGTTGTTAAAACTAATGTGCGGCGCTCATTAGCCCCAGGCAACTGCGCAGTCGACGACACAGCCAGGAACAAGTACAAGGGATGATGATGCTGGTAAATGCCTGCCAGCCTGCCTGCTAGACCATCAAACCAAAGGGTGCAACGAAGAGTGTGTTTGTGTGTGTGATGAACTGATCAGGGGTTGCTGGTTGGTATACAAGTATAAGTAGTTAGCTGAAGCCGAAATAGCTGCCACATCTAACGAGTTATTTTTATAACTTTTAAAATCGCAACAGCAACAACAACAACATCAGCAAATCAAGTGTTGTTTGGGTCAAAGCAAGTCGGTCACTTTCTGGGGGTTGTCTGGGGATGTGTAATTACAGTTTGTGAAATTTCAAAGTACTTGTAAAGTTTATATTTGTATCTGGCGGTGCAATTAGCATAAAACCCAAGAATCGAACAGCTCGCACTCGTATTCCCGCGTACCCATTGAAAATGTTGCCAAATCATTTTCCACTTGAACATTGATTGATGATGGCGATCGTAAATCACACTTCAAACTCAATTGACATTGCGCCCCTCTTTTGTTTGCTGGCTAAACAATGACGGCGCCAACTGCCACGCATCTAAGCTATAATAATCACCAATTAATGCCCATGATCAATGAGGCGCCAGTGAACAGCCTGCTCCAAGCCTAGTCAGCCACAAGTGCCAGCAATTGCAGAGAACCCATACCCAAAGAATCATAGCCTGACTGTCTACACAGTGCAGGTGTCCTGCATAAACAGTGTCAAAAAACAAGTAGTAAAATACATATCAACTTTTTACCCTAGATTCATTTGCAGGCAGATAGTCAGTCAGTGAGCCGAGCAGCAGAGTGGGAGAGAGGGGAAGTCGGCAGCAGCTGGCCAGATGTCCAACTTTAACGGACAAACAATGCAAACAATTAATGAGTGAGCTCGTGCGACTCTCGCAGGGGAAGTCGCTCATTTCCTTAACAGTTGCGGCAAAAACTATTTGTAAGTGATAAAGCCGACAAGTAAACACGAAATGACTCGACTTACATATACCCTCTTCTAGTATTAATATGTGAAAAATAATTGGTCCCATTTCAATATTTCAATTTCATTTCGATTTTGACAAGGCTATACAAATTTGATAAGTATGATTTGATTTGAGTTAAATATAAAATCTCGAGCGCAAACTATTTAAACATTCCACATAAATGGAAAAATGTTTATAAATATCTCTAAAATAATATTTAAAACAATTAATTTACCCTTTCTATCAATAATTTCTAGGGTAGCAGAGCCTTGCGTGCCATTGGCATATATTCATCAAAATCATAACGGTTGCTTTCTGTCGCTATCCCTGTCCCTGTCAGAGGTGGCATAAAAAGCGACTTAGGACACACCCTGCCACGAGCAATTCATGCAATTGTAATTGCTGCTAACTACTTGTAAGGTTTACTGCGCTTTGGGGGAAAAACTGCAGTTTTTCGCAATATTTTCTATTTTTTATATAGAATCGTACAATGGCCGCTTAATCGCAGGATTTTCGCGCGTTTTTCGCTATACCGGAAGTGGCATTAGAGCGAATAACAGACAAACAATCGGAAGCAATAGTTTCTGCGGCTCAGCCTTTCCATTTATCAACGGGTAGCATTGCATTCAATCGCCCATTGTTTACATTAACAATAACTGGGCATGAAACCGTTGTTTTGCCGACATTTTAGCACCAACCTTAAACTCAATTTATGCACTGCGAATAAAAAAGAAAAATTAACAAATATCAAGCATAAATTACGAATGTCACATTCATTATGCACATGGCGCTGCATATTAATTAGGCAGCCACTGATGCTCCTTTACCCAAATATATTTATGACCACTTGATGAACTGCACCCAAAACCCAGTGAACAGCGAGTAGTGACGGGCCCGGCATTTATATTGGGGGTTGCGTGCATGCTTTCGTCCTGGTTGTTCTCATTTGCATAACAATCAACTCGTCGTTTGTGGTACAGCCTCAGCTACAGTTTCGCTACTGCCGTAACACTAACGACGGGTCTCGGGTCTCGGGGTAGAACTGGCCAACTCTAATGGTTTCTGTACACAGGCAGCGGGTGTGAAGTTGTAAAGTTTAATGTATTGTTTGTCTAACAGTTTATTCATTTGGAAACGGAAAATTTTTTATGTGATTGGAATATGAAATATGTATGTTATACTGGGGTTGCAAAAGGAACGTCATTTCCGGAGTTTGCAAATGCAATAGCGAACAATTGGAATGCCCAAATAAGTAAAATCACATTCAAAATGTTACCGAAATATTTTTAACGCAATCGCAGAGGAGCGTATCTTTTAAATTAAATCATAATCATTTTTAAAAAAAATAGTTCGCCCAAAGGATATCAATTGAATTTATACATCTTATCAGATCACAGTAAAAAAAGATAGCAGATTAATACGAAACTAACTAGAGTTTCTATTAATGTTACCCATTAAAAAATTTAAACAATTTTCTTCATAACAATAAATAATGTAAATAATTTGATTCATGTGTATCTAATATGATTTTTGATTTACATGTGTTTACATTTTTGTGTACCACTTTCGGCTGCAACAATGTGACACAAATCTGCTTAAATTTGACTAAAACCGCTCAGATCGGATTAAAATCACAATCAAAACTTGCATCACATTTTACAGTTTCAACTCGCACACACACACAGAGACTGCTGCTTATCCTAAGGACGAGCATGCACACAAATGCGACAGATTGGCTTCCTCGGAGCGGCAACAAATGTAACAAAATACTCGAGCGGCTGTTTGTTTATCCAATGTTTTTCGGTTAGATGAGCACACAACTCAAAAGCGGGCAAGGTAGGGCACAGCCGAGGACCTACGTTAGAGTAACAGTAACACACATACAAATGCGAACCCCGAGCGGTGAGTGCTGTTGCAACACAAACAACACGACGTCACAGATTTCACAGATTTCACAGATAAACCAATTCGAGCAGGGCAATGAATTGCTAAAAAGGTCGAGCAACTTGCTCGGCTCTGCATTCACCATACCCGTAAAAAATAAAACCAACAACAGCACCAGAGCGAATTGTGTTTGCAAAAAAAAGGGGTAAGAAAGAGGCACAGGATATGTGTGATGCTGCACGTGTACCGCAAAGGGTTAAAAGAGTGTTTTTATTTTTAGCAAATGTGTGCCATCGGCTCGCATATGAGTTCAATGCTAAACAGGCGTAAAACAATCAATTCAGCAAATAAAATTCGATTTGCGATTTTCCTATTTGGTGAACGGAATCGGAACTGAGACGACAAATTGGCACGTTTACGCTTGAACAAGGATTACACGTAGTTCATAATTTATGTGCCTACGTATGTCCAGTTTTGTGACTTTTACGATTAATAGATTAAATAACAGTTGATATTTTAGGTCTTTGAACCCATAATGTACATATACTGACAACAGTTAGCAACAAAGATATATTAACTAAGCATTCACAAGACAAATGTTATTATTTTTGTCAATCAAAAGAAAAGGCTACTACTTATATTGACTCCACAATGTGTAATCTAGATTTTATTTTTTCTTTTGAGTAAGACAATTTTATAGAATTCCTTTGACATTTTAAGGGCAGTTTTTTACAAACTCTTAAAATTGAAAATATAGCATCAACTTGCATTCCGGCTGAAAGTTGCTGCTCAGTGGGTCGTGTATGTATTGTACCCAGAGGACCTGCACTTGACGCAATCGTATTGTATTTGCTCCTTGCACCGTGCCGGCAATTTGTTTCCATTTTGGTTTCCTTATCATCTTAGGGCAATCTCCAAATTGTTTTGCCAGCCAGAGCATTAGCATAGTCATATACATAGACAGCATCTGGATTTTGAAGCTGGAAAGGGAGGCGAGACGAGACTTATTCGTAATGCCGTTATTGATCCGGCGATAAGCATCTACAGCTACCCCGACATACAGCTAAGAGCATGCAGGACGCTAATGATGCCAGCCCGAGCTCTGAGTCGAGTCTTGTCCCCGCGTATCCTGCTGCCCTCATCCATCCCTCAGCACCAGTTCTGTGGAATTGAATGCAGCTTAGCAGCTCGCCCGCTGCGTATTTGCGCCTTTGTAGCGCACCAGCACAACGACAACAACAGCCAATGTCCTGGCTATAATAATGATTATTGTAAAGATAAATCCCGACACCTTCAACAAAGCTGCACAAATGACAAACAGCAAGCGGTAGAGCAAGCGGCTTACTTCATCGGTCTTAACTTTGAGAAGTTGCATTCTAGAATACTGCATCTTTTAGTGTACGAAGTCACCTTTTATTGGTGGTTGGGAGTTTTCACTTTTCCTTGTAACGGAAAATGTCAGTCAGTCAGTTAGGCAGGCAGGCAGGCAGTCAGTCAGTCAGCCAGTTTATTTCGACTCTTGCCGGTTCATTCAACTAAATAATTTGAGTGGCATTCATGCAGGTCCACTGCCACTTGGCTCATGTTTCAGGATTGTCGGCTGCTGTCTCGGTTGCTGTTGGTTTTCGGTACATTCATTGGTACATTTGCTTTGTACCCGTAATTCTGTGGCAGGTGACGGGCAATCTTTCCATTGTTCGACTCACCCCATGTCGAATTGTAAGGGCGCAAACATGCCCCCTACGATAAACAAGCTGCATACATATACGCACACACACACACACACACACACGCACAGTCATTACACAGAGAGAGCCATTCATTTTATGTGCACTGCAATATACAATATTTATTTGAATTTAAGTCTTTTGTTTGGAATCTGAAATCTGCACACACATATAACACACACTGCAGCTTAGGGTTGTTTGCTTTTGCTGCCAGGAATTGCCTTGACTTTTACATTTCCGTTCGCAATTTTCTACAAAACAGCATTTTATTCGGTTTTTTCATCTTTCAACTTTATTAGCAAAAATAGATCTTAATAGTTTACAAAAATGCATCTTATCACGTACAGTAAAAGTAAAACCTGATCTCAAAATGACTAGCCCTCGTTTATCGCATTGCAATATTTATTCACCCACTAACTAAACTAAACCTGAGCCCAATAGTTGTTTAAATTTTAGCTACTGCTTAAAACTCTTTAAGTATACATATAGTAATGGCTTGGTTACGTAACATCTAACTGAGATGCGTAGGTATGTATATATGGCTTATTAGCCAGGTACTTGGATGCTCTTGCTAAACATATATGGACAACCGAAGTTATTATTATAGCAAGTATAGAAGAATATGAAGATCAAAAAGAATATTTTATAAGATGTAATTATAAAATATTCTTTTAGGTTCAATAGTCAACTAGTTAGTTCCACAAACAAGCAATCAATTTAAAGCAATCGCCAAAATCTATTGAGTTTAAAACTGCATTTGATATGACCTTTGACATTAGTCATATCTCATTCGTTTTTCGTTTGTGGAACCAACTTAATGAATTTAAACAAATTGAGTTATAAAGCCAGCTGCCAAGCAATGCTTTAGCAATCAATTTGGTGTTCACTTATTGCAAAATATCAACTGATTGTGAGCCTCAACGGAAATGAAGTCTAAAAACGTGAAAAATTCGAGATTTTCAAGCTGCTTTATGCAAATGACTTTTGAAACCATTTTTAACTAATAAAAGTCAATCGCAAAAGCATCCCATGGATCGTTTTCAGATGCCAATCCCGTTGTAATCAACACATTGTTGAACATATCACCCAGAGAAGACTGACACCAAAGATGCCCGCAAAACTATGCTATACCTGATGAGCAAATTGTTTGTAGAGCGACTGCTGATGTTGCGGGTGCTCCTCCTGATACTCCTTCCAGGGTGGCGTCTGCGTGTAGAAGCTACTCTGCTGATGCAGTCCAGCTTCGGTGCCGGGCAACTGTCCTCCATTGGCAGCTGCCTCAAAGTTGCTGCGGAACAGATCATATTTCTCCTGGGAAAAGTGAACCGATTCTGGAGTAAGCCCCTGATGCTGCTGTTGCTGCTCCTGCTGCTGCTGTTGTTGGTAGAAGCGCATACTGGTGCCAAAGTCAAAGCCAGGAGGTTGTGTAGGCTGATAATCCAATCCCTGAGTTGACGGATAGTGCATTGCTGGAGTCTGATGATGAGGCCCATAGGGAAAGATGCGCCCGCTGCCGAACATAGGAAACGGCTGAGGATTCACAAAGAGTGCATCGAATAACTCCTTTGTAATGCGTTCACCACTCAGCGTAAAGTTCTGCAGTTTCTCTAGATCCAGATTAATAGTGTTGCCACTCTCGAGCACTTGTTCCAGAGCAAAGATGTAGTTGTGTGCAAAGCGCAGTATCTCAATCTTGGTCAGCTTTGTCTCCTCGGGCAGCGAGGGCAACGTCACCCGCAATTTCTCCAGTGCATCGTTGAGACTGTGCATCCGACTCCGCTCCCGATCGTTGGCTTTCATGCGCCGAAACTTCTTGATGCGCACCACCTGAGTGGGACTACGCGAACGGGTAACTCGATTCTTGCCGACGGCATACTTGCGCTTTGGCCGTGGTGCATCCGGATCCTCCGGTGACTTGACGGGTGTGCTTGTCAACTGTGGCTCAAATCCGTTCGTCGTCGTCGCCGTCGCACGACTATTCAGATGTTCAACGAGAGTGCGTCCACTGCGTGTACTATGATTGCTGCTGTTGTCTAGCAGACCCACAAATCCCGCCGTCGACGGTGGTGAATTCAGCTGCACATCCCAGCCGCCACTGCCTCCGGCATACGCCAATGGAGCATGAGCTTGGCTAGGCGGCGTAGCACCTGCATTTGCACTACCGTTGTAGTGCTCCCCAAAATTCAACCGACGGCGTGAGCTCGCATTCGCATCCGTTTCGAAGCTCTTCTCGTAGCCGCTGTCGAAGGAGGCGTCATCGTCATCATCCTCGTCGAACGCAAAGGATTGAGAGGGATTGTAGGCGTTGTAGCAGGCGGACATGTTGAGATGATGTGAGTGAGTAGTTGTAGCTGTAGCCGTAACTATGCTCAAATGTCAGCCACACGCATTTGAAAGTTCTTCGTGAGTTGTTGTTGGGTTTCGTGTGTGTTTAGCCTTAACCGTTTCGCGTGCCCGCACCAACTAAAAGCTGAACAGGAGTGCGCGCCGGTTTTATTTTCAGCCATTAGTGCGCGAGTATTGCAGAGCTGTAGAGCTCACTGCCCAGTAAGCCCGCTGATTTAGGCGGCAACAACCCTCGGCGCATTGTCGTCGGTCGCGACGATGGCGGCGCCATGGCACAAATCCCAAAAGATATGCGCGCCGTGATTGCCGCTCGCTCGCTCTTGCCCTGGGGGTTGCTTTGCCCACACATCAACAGAAAACATACAACACAGCACACACACAGCACACACACTGAGTCTCTGCTACCACTACCAGTTAAAATGCGAGCATTTTTTACGCTTTGCTACCGCGCCAGCACGTAAGCCAATCGGAAGGATGAGTTCACCGTCTGTCTATCTCTCTGCTCTGCTTTGTCTGCCCGTCGAGGATCAGCAAAGTTCAAAGCGACATGCACTTTGTCTTATCATTTGTTTTTGTAACCACATTTTCCCACATCCAGTGTTGTGTCCACTTCAATCTTTGAATGGAGCGCAACTCTTTTATTTTCATTTTGCAGTAATCATTGCGGGCTTACGCCTGTCGTTAAGCGAATTACCGCCACGTGGCCAACACTTTCGGAGAGCGCAACATGTGAAGATGATATACTCCCACCTTGACGCAAAGCGTCGGCACGTGCCACATAACTGGGAGTTCTGAGCTTGTGGCATGTGGTATTGCTTTCATTTTGCGACTGCTCAAGTGTCTGCATGTGCCGCTTTGGGTGGCTTTGTGCTGTGGGATAGGACACAAAATGCGGTCGGGATTGCAGATTTAAGTAGCTGCTGGTTGCCGCTTTCCGACTGCCAATTGCCACGTGCTGGCTTGTTATGATATGTGCCCCAAATGCGTGGCAATTGCTGACACGAGTGAGCACTTTATAAATTAATTCTTAAGTGACACAAAATGTACGCTGCCAGAGATATTAAGCATGCTAATTGCTTAATATTATAATTGTTTATGTTAGTAACTCTTAAATCTTATTCAACAAAAATATATAGTGTCATTTGCAAAGATTCCGAATAGTATTTATTGGCATATTAATAGATTCTTTTCAGCAGTATTAAAATACATTTGGAGGTATTTTCTCTTAAGACTGCCTTACAGAAATCTGTAGAAAGTCGTCAAAACAATTGGCTTATTATAAATATATAATACCCGTGTTGATGTTTTCAATTTTCTTTATTTCTTAGATAGAGTATTAAATATCTTATAAAATTAGTTTATTGCAATTTAACACTAAGCTAGTTCACAATTCTACGGCAAGTTTAAAAAAACTAGCAAATTTTCGCCTCTTGTCTAATTTGGTTTATTATTATGTTGACGAAAAAATTCTCACCACTCGACACGTGTCGGCGGTGGACGCATTTGTTATTGTTCGTTACGCCTGACCAGCTCAAGTGGCTGCCGCTGATCGGACACGTGTGGCTAATTATGGTTTACCGGAATCATAAGGCGTATCAATTAAACAGTTAATTGAAGTGCGAGCCGAAGCATGCGCCCATATTGATATTGGTAAGTGAAATGTTTAAAGTATTATGGAAACTGCATCTTTGACGCTCAAGTTTTACACACGAGACAGAACATTTTACAGCCTCGGGGCTGCACAAACCAAATAAATGGCAGTATGACATAACTGAGGCTATGGGCTGGCTGCTGTACATATACATATAATTTCATGAATGTCTTAACGCAGTGCGAGTCAAAGCAAATACTACTACTACGCATGAAATATGTGCCTCAGGCTAATTGCATTTTAACAAGCGAAGCAAATTCAATTTGACAAGCTGCTTGTGTGCACAAGCTCCTCCCGTCCCTTACCTTGAACTGTGCGCGTTGTGCAACCCCGGTTGCATTCGTTCCAAACACGTAGCCCCAGGCTAGGCAAAGACAGCCCTCAAACAGAGCAGGCTGAATGAATAAATTTCCATTCTTCTTTCTCTCAAAAGGGCACAACTTCTTCTTCATAGAGTGGATCCAATTCCAGACGCATGACCACTTCCGGAAACTGGCTGACTGTCAGGGGAACTGGCGATGCTGACGACGATTGCGAGTCCGAGGAGAGTTCTATGACATCCGTATCCGCAGTTACATGCTTCGCCTTCTTTTCCCTCGTTTGGGGGGTCCATTTGTGACCACGGCGTCGTCGCATCGACGCGGGGCGTGCGGTTTCATCGGGATCAGTTGAAGTGGATGAGTCTGAGGTGATATAATTGAAGCGTTTGAATTGCTTGGGGCGCGGCTTCGAAATTATTAAGCCCGCTGATGTTGCTGCCGAATCGGATGTTATGTGAACGAATCGCTTTATATTTCTAAATCTGCTGTTCAGCTCCGACGTGGGTGTCGAAGCATTGCTGTCTTCCGTGAGGCTTTCACTGTGGATCACCTTGTTTCTGGATGAGGGCCTGCTGCGACTGCTCTGCCTGCTCTTTTCGAGATAGTAGACATGAAAATTAGTGCGTTTCACTCGCACTCGAAGACCGCGCAACTTTTCAATGTCCGGCAATGTGAGCTTGTCCAGACGTACCTCGTACTGGCGCGACAGGCATTCCTCGATCAGACGTTCATCTAGTTCGCTAACTGCAGCATTAGCTTCTTTCTCCTCCGGGTTTGAACTGTCTTCTGTTGTCTGTGGCTTGAATTGGGACTCATCGGGTTGCCCGTCACCTGGCTGCTTCAGTGTAATTTGTCCTGTTGTCGGTTGAGCTGGATCTACTCCTGGGTCTGTATCCGTCTCCACTTCAGTTGCGGTAACCGTCTCATCTGATACGTCGTCTGCGTCATCGGTGGCTAGGAACTTCCTCCTGAGCTGCAACACTGCAGTCTCCATAGTAAAATCAGACGTTGTCGCCGGATGGGGCGTTAACTCTTTACTTACACCAAAAAATTCTTCAGATTGTCCCCCGTCGAACTCGTTGGCATCATGCATCGCTATCATCGATGTTTCCGATTGCAAACTGTCCGCATCACTGTTGCTGCGGCTGCTGGATCGCACTACTTGAGTTTCAGTTGCGTTCAGATCTAATACGTCCTTCTTCTCAAGCGGCGCTATTTGCGTAATTCGGCTTGTTGTTGCTTGTGTTTTCTGTCTCAGACCCTGCAAGCTTCTGAACTTGCTCAGCAGAGAATTACTCTCCATCAGCACATTCTCATCACTTTTAATGCTAATATGCTCCTCCTTCTCGAAGCTCCAAATGTCTGCGAATGCCTTGAAGCCAGTCGTTTCGTTCGTGTACTTTGCCTGCGACTGCAGCAACTCACCAACTGAACGGCTCGGCATGGTTGGCTGTTCCTTCGGAGGAGGTTTTGAGTGCACTGTCTCGGTCTCTGGCAACTCGTCTGGTGCTTCCTCATCCGCCAGCTCTACTGCAGTAAGCGCTGCAGGAGAACGGCGGCCACTGCGCATGTTTCGATCCATGTCAGAGATTATGGCGTTGGCCACCACTGCAGCGGCTCGTACCCGAGTGCGTCGCCCAGTGCCCGTGTAATAGGCTTCTGAATCATCTGATTCCTGCTCCTCCTCCTCTTCCTCATCCTCAGATACTAGTGAAAGTATATAGATCTTACAAATCAAATATTTTTTATATCTATTTACCTAACATACCTTCTGTCCAGAATTTGGTTCTATACCTCTTCCGTCTTGTTTCCCTCTCTGCTTTCTCTCGTACTGCCTTCTGCGCTGCCTCTTCATCCTCCTCCTCGGCGCTTAGCTCAACCTCCGCTTCTGCTGTATTTGCAGCATTCTCGTAGCCCTCTTCGATAGTGCCATAGTCTAATTGAGGCCGATTTTTGTATTTGGCGTAATCGATTTTCAAAAACTTTAGACGGTCGTTGGCTTCAGCCATATTGAGAGCAACAAACTTTCGTTTTAGATCTGTACTCTTCAGCAAGGCGCTACATCGTTCGTGCAAAGTGCTCCACTCCAGCGCCCAGGAGTAGCGTTTGTTACGCGGCTGAAAGGCCACTGTCAGCAGATCCTTTAGTATGCTACGCGGCAGACGCAGGGCTTGAAGCGCCTTATAGATATCTTCATAGTCGGCTACGGGCGCACTGTGATTGGTAATGGCAACAATTTCATCCACATCAATCGTTGAGCTCAACAGCTCATATTTGATGTTTTCCAATCTGTCGACACGCGTAGTTGATCTGCTAGTGACTTGTTCGTCATCGTCCTTTCGTTTCTTTTTGATGCGCGAGCAGCGCTTGACCTCAATGTAGTTGCTGCGCGTCGGATGCAAATAGAAAGCAGTCAGCCAGAACTCAGCCTCCATGAAAACATGCTCCGAAAACACCTTCGCCAAATCAGCATAATTCTTTGAAAGTTTATGCTCAAGATTAAGCATAAACTCTGTTGTCAATCCAGGATGATAACGCCAAACTTCAATTGTGTTTAGCTTCTGGCCAATGATCTTTAGCAGCAGGGCAATCTTGGCAAACTGCCAACCTCTAAATTTCTGTAAAATTAAATTAAGAATAGGATTAGCTTGCGTGTATGATAGGATTGCTAAGCACCTACCCTCCGTGCCAGCAAATTATAAACAAACTCCAACACTTCCTCATTGTTGGGCACATTCTGAAAGACGGGATCTATTTGCCTGTCTAGTTCCTCGTCCACATCCAACAGCGGCTTTTCATCATCGTCACAGTTCTTGTAGTTTCCAATATTGCTGGCACGATTGCCCTTGCAAATCTGTTGCTGATAGTTAAGATTTAGATTCACGGTGTTTGGGAGAGCGTGGCTACTACGCTGGCTCTCCAGCTTCTGTAGCTCATTGAGTAAATAGCGTTCACTATTTTCGCGCTCCTCTACATACCGATACATCAGCACCTTGAATTTCTCCAAGTTCGCCAAAAAGTCATGCTCATTGAGCGCCATCATTTTCAGCAGCTGATTGCCCAGTACATAGCTAGTATAAGCCTCCAGCATAACAGCGAATGAGGTCACCAGGCTTAAATTGAACCTTTTAAATACGATGTGCTCGAAGAAATCATCCTTGCCCAGGCCAAGACGCACACAAACCTGTGCAATCAATCTAGCTGGAGTGTAGCCCATTTCCTCTGCATTTGGCGCCTCCTCCATGCTCTGCGCATAGAAGCGTATGTTGTACATCTGCCCGGATAAGAAAAGAATTTATCCAATTAAATATTTTAATTGTTTGTACAGCAAATTATTTACCATATTGTCAATTATATAGCCGCGATTATCGTCCGCTACAAAAACTGTGAGCAGATAAAGATGTCCAACTAACGTTATGGACGATTCCTCAGACAGCAAGCTCGGAGTAGATGTACTCTGATTGAGATTTAGCCAGGCAGCAAGAACACGCAGTGAGAGTTGCTTAACAGCTTCCCAGCTGCCAGCATCAAAGAGTTTTAGCAAACGGAGGATTATAAGATGCAGGCGCTCTTGCAATAGAAATGTTAGATCTGCCAAAATAATATGTATTTGTAAAAGACTGTTTAAACATGTACCAAGGCATACAAACCTTCTGAAGTTGCTGGTGACACTGCGTGCTCAATCACACTATGTTTATGCTGGCGTAAGCTGCGAAAGAGTTGCTGCAGGTAGGGCAGACTCCAGGGCCTGGCTTCAAAGTTCAGCATATATTGCCAGTCGATATCGCAGAGTCCCTTGATTTTCTTAAACGCACCGAAACTTTGTCTTAAATAGAAAAGAAACATGTCCTGGAAACTCTCCGAGCATCCAATCCATTCTTGGCTGAACCACAGCTGCAGCGAATGGTGCGCCAGTAATCGGACGATGTGGCCAACTTCTTCTGTGATGCAATCGCGGCAGTGCAGGCGACACGCATCCCAGCCATAGATTAGATACAGAATGCGGTCGTCGGGATTCAGCTTATAGACATCCACATCGCTGCTGCTCTCGAAGAACGTCAACATTTTCTGCGGCAACAAAGAATAACATTAGGATTTGCAAAGATTATTTACATGATGCTCTCACTGCGTCAAAGTCATTATATTGTATCTGCGAGGCGCACTCGAGAAATCTTTGTTTATTATATTGATCGGGCAATATGATTTCCATGTCGAGCACTTTATCAAATGCTTCTTCCTTCTAAAAACTAATTTGTTAAGAATAAAACAACAAAAAATTCTTATTTTTCAGCCGGTATGAATTTCTGCTAGAGATGCGAGTTTGAGATTATTTAATGAATAACTATCGATAAAGTCCTGTTTTATATAGCTGTGAGCTTTGGTCAGCTAGCAAAATGCGGCAGTTTTTATAAGCAAGTGAGAGTTAACTAAAATCCTCTTGCATATGATATTTTACACATTTTAAATATTATTGCTAACAGATTTTTATTGCAAGTGTATCTATAATAATATAGAATTTTTATATTATGTGCTACGAGAGATTTCAGCAATTTATAAAATTAAATTTTCATGCTCTCAACACAATACGATTGGCTTTTTGCTGGCCAGCTGGCATATGCAAAGTGCAAACAAATTATTATTAGCTGCCAACTGCGTCTGCTACTTCATCTTACACAATGGAAGCGCCAAGGGTATTCCTATAGAAATGTGTCCTTTCTGAAGAGTAAATATGTGTGTGGGGGGATGTTGGCCAACAAGCGGGGCTTCAACGCGTGCAACAGTGCATGACTGCAACTTCAGCTGCGTTAAGGGTCATTGTTAAGATTTATTGCTAATAGCTTCAATTTGTATATTTAGGCTAGCGCAGCAATTAGGCCAAAGTCAAATAATATTTTCCATATAAATGGCGAATGATTTACAATTGCCAACAGCAAAAACACATGTAGCTGTCCGCTATGTTAGATTACAATGTCTATGAACCGATTTATCAGGTGGCAAAATCAATTAGTAACTACGTAAGAGCACCATTTCCTATCGGTTGAGCGATGTTCGATGTGCGATGTGCCATGTTCGTCGGTGTGGTGCATAACCCATTCATTATACGCACCCGGTGGCAATGGCAATGTCATAAATATTCCCATCATCGTTTATTTGGTGTCCTCACACAGAGTGGCTATCAAATGGCACAAATGAAAACCTGTTGATATCAGACACTTACATGCACACACGCAGGCGAATAGATTGCGTGTATCAAAGATTGTGTTCATGTCGTAATTGAAAAAACGTTTTTAAAGGGAATTGAAGTGTTGCAAAAAAAAAGGAAAAGGAAAATGAAAGAAAGCTCTTGTCCATAAATATTCATGAAGCTCTAAAAGGGTTTTTATTTGTGCAGATGTTTAGGTGGGATGTGTGACATGCTGCGTCTGCTTTGAGTAGCGCAAATTGACCCTAAATGGAAAAATAGTATTCAACGCGTTCAATTGCGGCTACCACCTACAGAGAGGTGAGCACAAAATGCAATTGCATGCCATACGATGAGTACAATTCAGATTCGGTTTAGAAACACGCTTAATTTTAATCGTCAGCAAAGGCGTTGGCTTAGCTCTGGCTCATGTGGGGGACAGTAAAGGCCGTGGAGCATTATAACCCAAAATGGAGCATGCACATGAATTTGAATGAGTTTACTTCTATATATGTGAGAAAATGTTTGTTGTGTCCAAAGTCTGTCGATGCTCCCAGGGGAAGTTAAATAAACACAGCAAGGGCGCGCATGTGTGCCATCAACTTCAGTTCGTAACGCCTTCGTTAAGAAGGACAATTGGCATGGGCATGGGTAGGATAAGAGCGACGGGGAAGATGCTATTCTAACGGCCCCCACCAAGTAGGCAATGTCACTTACGTCGCTCCAACAGCACTACTGCCAAGCAGCAACAATGTTCGCCCTAACAGGCCACTGTATCTATGTGTGTATGTGTGTAAGTGTGTGTGTGTGTTGGCACTTCGTGGATTGCGCTCGGGTTTTCCGTGCGCACCAATCGTGCCTCGATTCGCTTCCGTTTTGATTTATAAACGACTGTAGCAGCCAGGCTGCGTATCATTAACAGTTGATCAACAGGTTTGCGTACACATCCCGAGACCAGAGCTCCCTGCAGCAGTGAGAAGAGTGCATCTGTCAATCCATACAGTCAGTCGCATATTGCTGCACTAATTGAATTGCAGCAATACCACAAATTCAGTTATAAAAGTAATTTCACGCGGAAATAGAAACTAAAATAGAATATAGTCGCGTGCGTGTTGAAATTTTTTATATACTTAACGAGGCGACCACAAAACCGAATCTAGCGATTAGTGCCATATATTGAAAATATATCCAATTATCTACAGACAGGTGAGTTGATTACTAAGCACTTTTGGTTTAATTTATTAAAATATGGAATATTTATTGAAAAAAGAAGGAGACTTCTCCGACCACATAAGGTAAATACATTCTTCATTAGCAACACAAGGCGAATCGACTTAGTAATATCCATCTGTCCGTCCGTATGGATGTCCTCTTTTTTACACCAATCCTTTAAATGAGTTCAACCAGCTCAGTATTAAATCTGTCGTGATGAAATTTTACATATGTATATCCGTTCCTTTCTTTTGGTCATTCAAGACTCGACGCCCGACTGGACTATAGCATATAGCAGTCATAGGAAAGACTTTAGATGTCTTCAGATTAACTCCAGTGCAGTACAAGGGTACATTAAGACCTTATTGAATTTAACTAAATATACTTATATAGACCACAGTTCAAGTATCTTAAGCCACTGTTAAGCACTCGGGCTAAGTATATTTACCATATTCTTTTAATGATAGACGAGTTGGTTGGCTTAAACAAACGCTATGAGCATTTAAAATTGAATTATTAGGTCGTCAAGAAGTAGGCATTAGTGCCTTTTCGTATAACCAATTCGAATTCGTGCCACATGTAGTGGCAAGAGTAGATTGAAATGGGGTAGAGAAGCAACAATATGCAAAACCTAACAAGCCGCTCCAAATTTATTTGCACTTCTGTGGATATTTTGTTTATTTACGAATTTTCGTTGATGCGGGCGATGATTTTCATTCAAATGGCAGTCGTCGAACGTGGGTCGGCGAGGCTGGAAACCTATTTAAACAAAATACTTACTGCCATCCTTTGGCAAATATTGGCAAGAAGACGCCTTGAAAAGAAATTCACGCCGAGACACGCCTTTTGAAGCAACCAACCACCAAAATGTTTAATTTCGATGCGTGAAATACCTTATATTTATGTACATACGTATATTGTATACATATATCTTAGGAGCTGTTACAAATCGACTTTTAGTAAGCACCCCCAACTAAGTACCTAGTTCCTGTCACTGGCCATAAATAATGCCTGGACAGGCTGAGCTGCTGAATAATAGAAAGAGTTGACTGGGAACTTGATGCTGTCTGGTCTGTCAACAAAATTTTGCCAAATTGTCAGGCTTTAACAAAGCAATAAATATTTTCCGTTCATTTCAATAACAAGCCGAGCTGCACGTGTTGTTGGTTGACTGTGGGTGCTGGTCCTGTATGTCCTGGTTCCTGGTTGATTAGTTGTCCGTTGCTAGGTCGAGTGTGTGGCCATAAAATTTGATGCGTGCCCTATCACCCCAACTGAGGGTATCTATTATAATTTAATCGCAAATCCGCTAAAACTTTCATCTGGGACGTCAATCAATCAACGACAAGCGCACAAATTAAATGCAAAGTAAGACACCATAAAACCCAGCGTCAATCCCAGCGACTCTCATTCCAACAATCAGTCAAGAGTCAAGATTAAACTGCAGAAAACGCTGAATGCTAAATTTGCCAGCTCCGATTAATTCAATAATGTAGCCATAAAGCAACAAAGTTAAGCATCATTTAATCAGCACCCGCTTCGATAAGATAACGATAACGGCACACGCCCCATAAGCAAGAAAATGCATCTAATACCGCTGGTCTTTACTGAAACCTTTTGACTTTTGGTGAAAAGCATTTTTGTGTCGGCGGCTTACATTGTAATTGTATTAATAGTGTTCCTTTCCTGCAATAAATTAATAGCATAAAGTGTCGCGTCAACTGCATTCTCGAATAAATAATTTTAGCCATGCACAGGCATAAGAAACACTTCCATTACGTTGAGCTCAAACAATCCGAAGCCGCTTAGTGCCACATATTGTCTTTTGTTGTTGTTCTTCAAAGCGGTGGAGGCAGTGGCCTCAAGTGCAATTCTATGCCACTTAAGTTCATTTGCAAACATGGCCATAAGCTTTACTGCTAAGATGATCCAGTATCGTTTGAAAGCATAATGAGTGCTTTCGACACACACACACACACACATACACACACAAACACACACATACACACGCACATACGCATACACAGTCACTTATGAACATTATGAACATTTTCATTTGCTTGCAATTTGGTGAAAAGTTTTGTGATACTATATGACTTATACGTATTATCAGTAAAATGCCGCTGCTCGGGAAAGTTACCGCCTACCGTGAGCTACCTCAACCTCGTGTTGAAACAACAAGACATTAATAGGCCATAAATTGTAACTGTTATGCGTTGTTGGCTTTTAACGCAGCGGTTGGCATTTGGCATCAACTGAACTTGGCCACTCAACGCCACCGTTGGGAGTTGAGTGCCGTCTCCGACTAGAGGCGCAAAAGAGAGAGTGCAGGGAGAAGCAGGTTTGGGGGAGAGATACCTATGCCGCCCAACCGCTTTCAATTAGAGTCGTTATTTAGCTAAATCGTTACGCTTGTTGCTGTAATTTGAGGCGTAGGCGGAAATGATTGCCAACACCAAAAACAAAAAGCGATTCGAACACCCCACTGAGTGCCCCAGGGAAAACCCTCTACGGGGCGTAGACTTCTACGGTCAAAGCTTTGACTTAATTGAAGATAAATACTGCCACAATTTAATGCTTAAATATTTTCACCTTTTTGTTTCCAGGATTATGGCTCAGTCTCTGACCTCCGGTGGTGGAGCAAGCAGCATTGGCCTTTTGCTTCTGTTTCTCCTTTGCAGCATAGGCAGCAACCAAGGCGCAGCCTTGACCAATAATAACATTGAGCAGGCAGCTACAAGTCTCTCCGACCAGGTGGTGGAACAGCTTAACGACAATGACCTGTTTGGCAACAATAACAACAAACGCGCCTGGCAATCGCTGCAGAGCTCCTGGGGCAAGAGATCCAATGATCCGGCTGTCTTAGAAGTGGATGACTCTATCTATATGACGGGACACTTTGTACCGCTGGTAATCACCGACGGCACTAACACCATAGATTGGAATACCTTTGAGCGCATGGCCAGCAGCAGCAACCTGGAACAGCACCAGCAACCATCTCAGTTGCAATCGCAGTCCAACGAAGAGTCTGATGACATCAGCGCTGACAATACACTCGAGAAGCGGGCCTGGAAGAATATGAATGTCGCTTGGGGAAAGCGACGTCAGGCCCAAGGGTGGAACAAGTTTAGGGGAGCTTGGGGTAAGCGTGAGCCGACCTGGAACAACCTAAAGGGCATGTGGGGCAAGCGCGATCAATGGCAGAAGCTGCATGCGGGTTGGGGCAAACGCTCGCTGGCAAACTAAATGCGACACAAATATCCCCCATATAGAGACGTTCTAGGCAATTAACCAATGGATTTACACATACTATCATACGATTTAACTAGTAAACTAACTGTGTATAACAATATAAATATTTATAACTAATGCGTGCATTTTAGGTAACTTGTTTTGAATAGAGATTCTCATTGCTCTACAGTGTTCTAGTGGAAAGGAAGATCATTAAGGTAAATTCCGAAAATGTATGAAAGCGCTCGCCAGAAAAACTTCTAGAAAAATTAAAGATATGTAAAAAAAAAATAATTAAACTATGCATTTGTACTTGCATTATTATATATGTGTATTTGAGCCAGTATTATAATCGATACGCATTGAATATATGCAACATATACTTAACTAATAGAAACATGTATACTTAGCACTAGTTTCCAAGTATACAATTTCCGTACAATACACAAACGTATTAAGTATAGAAAAGTTAATCGTCGCATATTTTTTAAATACGTATACATATACCTAACTTACTAAATGGCAATTACTATATAAATGCAATTATCAAAATAAATTCAACGAAAAATTCTTCGTTTTCCTAATTCGGAATTTATACACAGCTGTATAGTTTCTTTTATGAATAATATATTAAATATATTGTGTTTATTGTTTTCTTGACCATCGCTAATTATTGTGAATATGTATCGTAAATAATTGATGTTTATTTAGGGTGCATTTTGACATCTGTCGAGTGTCTAGCAATTAAATCATTATTAATAAGTAGGAGTTAATTATGGAGCATAAATAGGCTGTGCGTATTCTAATGTCAATTCAGTTGACGTTTGAATCTTATCCATGCGCTATCTACCACGACTCAGAGATGGAAGGCCAGCACCTTTACCTTGGCCGGTTGCGATTCTTCGTATAGTTAATAACATGATCTGGCCACTGGAGGATGGAGCTAGTCGTCGCGATGTGCTAATAGAGCGCTTCAAAATTTTTATCGGAGTTATCCTGTTTCATTTTACTAACTTGGCGGATTTTCACTATGTGGTGTTCAATAGCAATGATATTGAGAAAATGCTAACAGGAATGCCAACTGCTCTGGTGCTGCTTGAGATAATGTTCGGCGACTTCCGGCTGGTCTTCAATAAAGATGCTTTCAAACGTTTTCTACAGAAATTCTATGCAGATATCTACGTGACGAACGAATCGGAGCCACAGATATTCGCTAGCATCCAAAGGAAGATGTTTCTGACACGTCTAAGTGCATATACTTATATTGTGGCAATGACCATCAACTTCTTTGTGGTACCTGTGCAGAATTATCGATACAACCGGCGAGACATGCTCTATCCGCAGGAGTATTTTTTCGACCTCACGGAGATGCACATCTACATACCTTGCCTCTTAATCAATTATTATGTGGTAGCCCTGGGATCTTCCATGGTCTTCGGAGATCTGAATGTTATCGGCGAGCTCTTGATGCATTTAAATGCTCGCTATATAATTCTTTGTCGGGACATGAGTGAGCTGGCCAAGAAGTTGCTGGAGAAGGGAAATCCTGAAGAATTGGCAGCCACTTTTCGTCGTGAGCTCCGTCAAATAGTGCGTCGACATGTTGCACTAAATCATTTCGGAAAGGAAGTGGAAAATATATATAGTTCTCGTATATTCTATATGTTTACTTTCAGTGCCGTTGTTCTCTGTATCTTGGTCTTTATGGCTTATACGGTATGTGTGAAATGCAATAAATTACATTCATCTCTGCATTCATCTTCCTCTTCTGCAGAATCCATCAGCAAATTTGGAAAATATTATTTGGGCGATAGGCAAGTTTTTTCAGTTGCTAGCGCTTGGAATACTCGGCTCGATTCTTTACAAAACGGTGCGTAGTTCATGCCTAATTTTTTTAGTTGGCTTTGTATTTTTTTTGATTATTTTACTGCATATTCGCAGACAGATGATATGAGTCAAATGTATTACTGTTGTGGATGGGAGCTGATTATTTACCACTCGACGAATACACGCGAAAATGTGCATCTTATGAAATTTGTCACAATGGCCATCGAGATTAACTCACAACCCTTTTTCCTCACCGGCCTGAATTATTTTAGTGTTACTCTGACCAACGTCTTAAAAGTAATTATTTAAATGTTGAGCTATTTTAGAGTTTAATGTAATTTTCGGAACATTTCAGATATTACAAGGGACGTTCTCGTACTTTACTTTTCTCACTAAAATTCGCTAGAGCCAACCGAAGCGGAATCTTCACAATAAACACAGGATAAAGAACTATTGCTCATTTATATATCAAACAATAATAATAATACTCAATTCTTGAATTTTAAATATTATTAATTACTACGCGGCATGTAGTTTCATAGCTGTCAGTTTTTTGCAAGTGCACGATTATTTATTAGAGTGACCACACTTAATCTTATCGATATATTGCACGATATCTAAATTTGTTTCCCATTGTGTACACATTGTTTGAGTCCGCCAATTTTGCTGCATTAATTTTATTTGGAAAATACATTTTTGCACAAAAACATGAATTACTCGGACAATGAAAGGTAAAATACTGCAATATAATGCCAAGTGGGTCTGTATATAACTACATCACTTGCAGCTCACCAAAATTTCGAAGTCCTGTCGGTCAGAGCACCACAAATAAAAAGCAAAAGGCTCGTGTCAATGTGCCGAAGAGTTTAGAGATTCGACAACGGCGTGGAGAGGCGAGAAACTACTTGAAATGGGGCTTTATAAATTTAATTATATTGGCGTTAGTCTCCTATGACATACATCAGACGTGCGTCTCGGCTAAAGCTCGTTTCTGGTACCAGGCGGAGTTCACGTTTGCCGTGTTCATCTTTCTGAGCGTCTTCGCCTGCTTTGGCAAATACCTGTGGTGGCTAATAGTGGAAAACCGCCAGATCTGTGTGACTGAGCTGCAACGGTGCCTGCTGGACGAAACTAATGGTAGTCAGAATAGAATGATAATGCACCAATGCATACAATGCCTAATTGATTATTTGTTCTTATAGAAAACTCATTCAGAACTGTAAGACCAAAGTCAAAGCCACGGATTTATGAGCCGGAACGTAATATAATAGATAATGTGCCCATTATCAATTGGCATTCCTCATTTGAAGATAGCCGCTGGGGCACACCGCAGTCGCCACGCCGCAGTCCTAGTCCAACGCGCACGCCCCAGCAACCACCGCAACATCAGCAGTTCGCCAATCAATCCTACAACTGCTCCATGAGCGGAAATAATAGTTCCCTTAATGCCAGCAATGTGAGCAATGATTCAACCTACATGTCACCCTACGCTGAAGTATGTCGCGAAGATTTTCCAACGGATGTGCGCGGGCTACCACCACTTTTCAGGCGGATAAGGCGTGAGCAAAGACACAACTATGCTGAACAGGCCGATGCGGCAATTATGAAAAGCCGGAACTCGCCAAACTCATTCTGGAACTATTGCAATAATGCAGCATCGAATATACTGAAGCGTACTGTCTATCAATTGGCATCGGCGCCTGTGGTATCCACTGAGAATGCTCCATCCAATGAAGACTTTGGCATCGTACAGTTTAAGGATAGCAATTCGGAAGTCATCAAGCGCATATCCACGGTCAAGTTGACACAATACTTAAGCAATCTGAGATATGTAAGTGGTTTCCATTGTCAAATTAAGCTTCAGTGCTAATATTCCTTAATTTTAGTGGATTTCTACAACCATACTGCAGCGTTTGGTTAAGCAGATTGACCTTATGGATGAGGTGTTTCGGCAGCGTGGCCTTAGCGATTGGAAGATCGGTACAGTGAGTCTAGAGCGATTGCGAAAAATGGCGGAAAATCAACAGTTTGTTCAGAGTTGCACATCCATGCTTCCCCTGCTGCTGCCATTCCTCGATACCTTCAACAATCAGGAGTATCTCGTGCAGCGCATAAGGGAACTTTCCCAGGGCTCTTGCATTGGAGAGTATCGCTGGAACTCGGGTAATGTGCACAACGGAAAGGAATGGGGCGAACACCTGCCCACAGATGCTGCAGTGAGTTCTGCTTACTTATTAGATTCCTTAAATGTTTAATAATCTTAAATTATGTACCCTTTTAGATACTCTTTCATGTGTTTTGCGTTTATTTAGACAGTCAATTGATGCCACTGCCTCAAGGTGGTGGAGGCAGGCCTTTCCATTCGCGTTATGTACTCATAAGCCAGGAGCAACGCTCTACCAAGGATCTCGTAAATGCCGTTAATAACAAAGCACACTGCGCCATACTCGTTACCAACAATCAGCTGAAGCCCAAATTTAATTTCATCAGCGAGAAGGAACTGCACAATTGCGCCTATGACCGAAACAATTTATTTTATGTTATCATACAGTTTCTGATTTATATGCGTACACACCAAGAGTCGGCACTCGAGGGCGTCAATTTGGGAAAATGCGGCATCAACATAATGTGCGTTATCGAAGACTGAGGCACCCAATTTGTGGCTGCCCCTTAATACCGGACTTGGCCAGGCCAATGGCCACGCAAACTACTCCTTAATTTAAATTAATTTCTACATATGTATATTGTTATTTCTGGACTTAGACAGGTAAATCAATACGTTGAACTATTAAATTACGCATTGTAATTATGAAGTCACTTGCCAAGGCAACACATCAAACTGTAAACATGTTCGCGGTTTTTGCGGTTATAGCAGTCACTGCTCTTCGTAACTGGCCGCAATGCATCATCATCAAAGTGTCATGCGAACTTTTGAGAGCCATTCGTTATTGGTCCTGTTGCTGTTGTCTTTGCGGTCATTGCGGTCTACGCTTTGCCAACAATTAACTTATGCCTTGAACATCGTCGAAGTCAGTCGGATAATGCCTCCCTCCTCCGCCACTCATCACTGGCTGTGGACCCAACGGATAGGTGCACAACTTTAATTGCTTTTTCACGATTTTCAATATTGCTCTGGTCAATGCCCGTCTCCTCCAACAGGACTGACTTGAACTTCGGCTGCAACATCGCCTCATATGCACCTTCACAGCATGGATAGAGTGACAAAATTAATGGCTTCCGGCAACGGGTGTCGTCATTTTGTCGAGCTTTGAGCAAAGGCTGAGCAAAACGGCAGCCAGGCAGGCATCATGTGCAAGTTTGAAAGTGTTGGACGAAGGCGCTGAAAACACAAATACCGGCGTCAACATGAACTCTTGACTAACTCTCGTGCTGCATATACTTACGTCTTGTGGGGTCTGTGTTTGGCATCGGCTTTAGTTCTCCGCTCAGTTCTCGGTCTTGGCAGGACCGCATTACCATTTTTCTTGGCCATGCTCATTTCAGCTGCCGCTACTCTGGTTGCTGTTTCTGTTTCAGCTCTATGTTCATTTGACGTTGAATCGCTTGGTTGGTTATTTTAATGTCGTCGTCGTAGGTGGCACCTCGGGTGAGTAATGTGCTTGGGTTGTCAACTTTACACTTTTATCCCTCGCATTATATTTGCCTTACCTACACACACAAACACTCTCCTTCTCACACCCGTTTGATGGGATGGTGATATGTTTTCTTGATACTTTTCTCAAGTTGTAAATTGGCTTAAAAATAATTTGTCAAAGCATTTCAGCGTACGGGGATTGAGTTTGTGGGAGGTCTGAAGCGACAGAGGCAACGCCTACATGGAGAGGCTGTTGTTTGGACGTTCTGTTAGCTATGTACATGGAGTGGAATTCTTTTAAAGAAACGCATGTGCGCGTCTTCATATCCAATTAGAAAAGTTTTCCTTCGACTGTACCGTAATTGTGTTGATTAGTGCGGCTCGCTGGCTTGCCGAAGTCGGCAGATGAATTTCATTTTTTGCCAGAGAAGCTGAAACCCTGAAACACTTTAAAAGAAATAAGCGAGATTCGATTGGCAATCGTGGTACATTCAATAGGACTCCTTCCTTCCGTCCTTCCTTTATTTGTGGCTTACACAAACTTCGATCTAATATTATTCCTAGAGTCACTTAGTGGGTGTTCAACTCCTGCACAGCACATGCTCCCTGTCCCAGTCCCTGTCCTAGCGTTGCTTTAGTCCCGCAAATGTTTGTACACAATAAACTGGCTAGTGGCAAAGCTTTTACTTTTCGGCTTTCCTTTTTGCTGCTTATTTATTTTTATGCCCTGTTACTCAAACTTTGCAGGGATATAAAAACATGGAGTACATGCTTATAAGAAAGTTATAAAATGGTTCTCATGTCCCTGTTAAGACAGCTATGTGTATATGAGTACTGGCAAACCACGAATTTATGAGTAATTTTTGCATTTCTATTTAAAAGAGAGTTATAAAAAGTGTGTACAAAATTCTTGAAAATCTTGTGCTTTTCAAATCGTAACTTTTAAAAATTGTGGTTTTATATTGCAAAAAAATATATATACTTATAAAAATGGTTTACTAATGAGCATTAGAAGTAACAGGAAAACTCAAAGTCGAGCATACCCGAATGCAGCTCTGCTCTTTCTTGTTGTAACTTGTTTTCCATCTACTCCTCGTTGGGGCACATTAATGAACAAAATATTTTCCCTATTATGCGCCAATATGGTCGCCCATA
This sequence comes from Drosophila cognata, assembly GCA_035041535.1. NCBI lineage: Eukaryota > Metazoa > Arthropoda > Insecta > Diptera > Drosophilidae > Drosophila > Drosophila cognata. Next base: position 2,167,358 of record JAWNLC010000823.1, read on the forward strand.
TTTCGGTTTATTTAATTTTGCGCAAATAAAACGGAAGTGGCATTTTTATTTTTACCATCATCTTGTTGCTCGGTCCCCTCCCCTTTGTTCCCTGTACCCATTTTTGTGCTCGATCCTGTCTCATATTTGTGCGCTTCATAAAATTCTGATGCGAAGCCAAACAAACTTGCGACCATGATGATAATGTCCATTCTTAAATGTTGAACAAATATTTGGAGCACTTTTTTTTAAACAAGCAATTTGTATAGTGCAGACGGAGAGCTTTAAAGAGTCGACGACGTCCACACCCCAGCCCCTTCCCCAGCCACACCAAAGGCAGTTGTGAGTTTTCCCATGAACTGATGCTGTTCATGGAGAAATTGGAATAGAAAATGGTTGTCATTTCCTTTAGAAGCAGAGTTTCGTTTTCAACGCTCGCCCTCAGTGCGAAATTCGACTCTTGTTACTTGTTGAGTCCGCTAATGGCCGAAATGAGTTTTTATGGCAACTATTTGGCAGCATTCTAAGCCATGCAGTTTATCCATTGGTAAAGGAATGAGCATAAGTGTCTAGCACTCGACGATGCAATGCTAATGCAAGTACACAAAGTGCTCAAAAGCTAGTATCTATTGAAATAATAATTAGAAGCCGCCGAATGTGAATTACTGCAGTATTAGGCACACATCCACCAACAGATGCGTATAGGTGTCGTCTCCAAATTGGATGCTTGTGCGAGTGACGACTGCTGCAGTGCAACCGCCGTTGCTGCCACTCATGGCCACTACTGGTCACTCTTGGCCACTGTGGTCTTCAATGCCGTTTGCTGATTACTTACGTAACTAAGCTGTGCCACTCTATGGAGGTATGGCTGGTTTTGAGGGCCCAGGAGCATTTGCATATAATCGGATTTGTTGTCCAGATTACAGGTAGTAGAAGGACACGAAGCTCTAATTTGAGTACCGAGCATGAAGCACACAAAAAGAAAATCACTTGTTGTGTAATTGTGTGTGCGCGTTCTGACCACAACCACTGCCATGACAAATTAACGTTGCTACCAAATTCAGTCTTGGTCCATATTGATCCTCTGGTTGCTGCTCATGTGGCATCTGTTGGTCATTTAGTACTCTTAAAATTGAAATATCATCTTTAGGACTAGTAGCTTCCATAAAACTTAAGTCAAAACTTGAAAAATTAATTGTAATTTAAGAACTTTATTAAACTAAAACTTGACTTAAGCTTTATTTAATAATGTTGATATGGGCTTTCATTTAGTTATACAACATCTACTATTTATAATATCCCCTACTTCAGAAATGGAAATTATTTTTAGTGTCGTATTAGCATTTAACAACAACTTCATTGTCTTTTAGGACATCTTTTGCCAAATTTTCTAAATATATAGCCTTAAGTGCGCTTCGCTGACCAAATTTTGAATTATAGATGTTTTGAAAGCTGGTGGCTGTTAGCGTTAGAAGAGTATTTCAAGCTGAACGCTTCATATCTGGATGCCCTGCGTACTTGCTACAATTGTGTGTGTAGGTAACAAACCGGAAACATGGTAAGCATTTCCGCTTTATATCAAATATAAAAAATGACTGCTTTTAGACATGTTTGACAAAAGTTGTACATCAGATCCACAAACACAGATGGGGATGGAGAGCGAAAGAGAAGAAGGTATAATTGCATAAATCAAACTCAAACATGTAGCATGAAAAATCGCATTAATTTATCTGCTCAGTGCGCATGCAGCCACTGCCTATACACACATACACACATCACCCACATCCAAGCAGGGTACATCAGCAACCCCATGCCCATACAGACTTATTCCATCAGCCTCGCAAAGGCGCTGTGTAACATATCCGCTTATGTCAATTTTTTTACTACGACATACTACATAAGAGGGGAGTCAGCAGGAGGCGGTCGACGACATCATCAAGGACTTGCTCCACGTTCCGATCGTTCTCATTCAGCCAGTTGTCACTGTCAGTTTTGGCTTCCAGTGTTTGTCACATTGCTCTGCTCTGTCCTGGCTGTCTGCCGCTTGGTTTGTTTGTTTAAATGCAACATTTACTTTATGGATTGTTGCTATATTTTTTCTTAAACTTTCGACCCGAAAACAGAGCGTATAAATTTCACGACAATTTCCATACGGTGAGCTCAGCTGGGCGAGCCCTTGACTGATGTGGCCCTTCACAAGTTTGCTCCCTTTTAATAACTTGTTTACACACAGTCACCCATACACATATAAACGTTAATACACACTCTCACACATACGGTGACATACACTAATGCGCTAATAACCTGGTTCTTGTGTGCGCTTTGAATGTCCTCTTCATGGTACATAGTTTTAAATTCTTTATAATTGGATTGCTCCATCTAAAGTAGGCCCTGCCATGCCCACCTCTAACCCCCAAGGGGCCAGCAGATTTTTTATGACCACTCCGGACACAGACGTAGTCAATATGAAACCCAAAAACCCGCCCCGCCCCCTTAAGGCCTGCGCTACCCGTGGCATGTCAAATAGGATTTTACAGTTGACGCGTACAAACCAAAGCTGCTCAAAAGCACCAACTCCTTCTCCACTACCACCCCTTAACACCAACAAGACCTATTTGTTGGCCTTTTTTTTTGGTTGGCCGGCCAGACCAGCTCTTCTGGTATAGGCCGAGGCATCCGGCATCCCACACATGTGTGGGTCTTGAAGTGATGATATGTTTCATTTCACACGGCAACTTTCGGCAATCCTTTCGACCGCATACATACATGACCATACCGAAAATGGATACGCCTCCTGCTCCAACGCGCCGAGATTTATGTTTTCTTGTAAACAAAATAACGGACATGCCTGAGGCAACGACGGCTCGAAAAAGAATATGTGTAAAGGTGCATTGAGCGTGAGCTGACATCAGGATTAGGCGTGTGTAGGGCTGCGTATTCGATTTTCTTTCAATTCCTGCTGATATGATCTCGCGTTTGGGTGAGTTCTCTGTGCGAGTGTATGTGTAGCATGGGAATTAATTATTCAAGGGTTTATAGAAGCTGAATATTTTATCCCTTACACAATCTGTTTGCTCCTTGGCTTTAAAGGAATATACTAAAGCATATATGCTTTAAGCAAGGCGCTGACGTAACTTGATTTGCAGAAATATGCCTTAATAAATCTTGGTAGTAAAACAAACCATAAACGTTTATAAAGTAATTAAACAATGATAATAAATTTTATCGCTAGGCATGCACTTATTCTTTTATTGGTGATGGCTCTGGATGCCCACATTTAAAGTCAAAAATATTGAGCAACTTTCAGTTTGGACTCCATCTAATCTTATTATAAATTGGCTTCAAATTATGTCTAGACAGCGCCTGCAAAATGTTCTATCCTCACAATATGAGCACATTTGTTATGCCGCATACGTGTCCACGCTCAGTGAGAATCAGAGGGAACAGCCGGAGGCTCATGCTGCCACTGTTATCCTTCCACATGCAAATATTCTAATTTGCATATGTTTAGCAAAACACTCAAAGTTGGTGCACAAAATTAGGCGAGGCAGAGGCAGAGGCAGAGGCGGAGGCGAGGCAGAGCAGATTTTTGTTGAGGAGGCATTAAAAAAGCTGGCAGCTCCAAGGCTAACAAATTATGCTGAGAAGACGATACTCATACGCACCGCGTGCACCACAGGTGGAAGGCAACTTGAAAGAAAACATAAAAAATCCCGAAATTGCCCAACGAATAGCATGTCAAGCGGAAATTGCGCACAGGCGAGAGAAAAAAATGCCACAGAGAAGGAGCAACAGAAAGAGAGAGAGACTATTTCGACATTCAAAAACGTTTTTGGTTTCAGTTTCAAGTTTCCCATTCGGCTAATTGAGCACATCGGTAAATGGCTCTGGCAGCCACCCGCTTCCTGCAAAACCGTAATTATAAATCAATCGCTTGCGGTATTTGCTTTGAATTTTATGAATCTGTTTGCCAGTTCTCCAAATCTAACTACATCAGCGTCAGCGCCAGCGACAAATTCGAGCTGCGTGACATTTGGCAAATCCTTTGGGGCAATTTTTTTTGCAGCCACAGTCGGCAGCTACAGAGCCACAGACTGGGCCAGACAGCACGCCCACAGTGCCTCCCCACTGAATTTGAATCGTGCCATTTCTACACATTCGAGCGGCTGTTTGTCAGCTTGTCTGTCTGTTCTGTCTCCCGTTTGCTTTCAATCTGTGTTGCCTGCTGCGCTTTTCGTTTTCAATTTCTTTGGAAGTTTATTTCATGCAGAAGAGCAAATTTCATAACTTCCCACCCCAGCAAGCTCTCATCGCAGCCGAGCCCGCTTTTCAATTCTCCAAATATATATATAATATATAAATATATAAGTAAATATATATTTTATGTGTTTATACTCGCAGTTGATGCGTTGCCTCGAGCTGGTTTACTTTTCGAGGAAAGTTCTTGTAAATATTTTTCTATGTATTTCTGGTGTCCCGCCCGGGGGCGGGCACCGACTGACTGCCGAATGCCTCCTGCGCCAGCCTGTGGCTGATCCTGATCCGATTTATGTTATATATATGTGCATGCACGAGCCCACATTGATTTGTGTCCCAGAGCCCGAGGACTCAAGTATGTGGCGGCATTGTTTGCGCTCGTGGCGGCTGCGAGAAATGGCCCCGTAAACGTTTAATAAAATATGATTTCAATTGATTCGCAAGTCGCATTTGAATCGAAATGTGTGATATACTCGCGTTATTTGATGCCATTGCCCATCCTTTTGGACCTTACCAGAGGGCAATCAATAAAGCAAAGTGCTACAACAGAACGCTGCCTCAGCGATCTCTAAGGGTTACGTGGCCATTCAAGGATTATTGCTGTTTGTCCCTCTATCGATTCCTCTATCCACTAACCTAGTCCCTGTCTAGGGCCGCAGTTATCCGCTTAGATCACTCAACTAAAAAACTCAATTTGCATATTAATATTATTTGGGTTATTGGACATTCCTGCTGTGTAGAGGCCAATCTCCACTTCCCATCAGTTCGTCCTTCGTTGTCGACCTTTTATCTTTCAAAAACAACAACGAACAACTGGCTAAGCAAAAGTAGTTGAATTGAATTTGCTGTGCTTCAACGCCTTTTCGGTCTTTAATATGCAATGTGGGCTTTGTGTGTGGGACACACGCACCCAAAAAAGTTCAACTTGTGCGCTGCCATTCCCAGAAGCATGCTTTGGGAAAATTTTGTCCAATATTGAGTGCCACATCTAAAAGCACCACAATTATCCTAATCCAAATGTTTTTCATATGCGTATTTTGAACTTCATACCTGATATAATCATAAAAGTGATGGAACAATAAGGTTTGCTTTAGAATTGTCTGAAATAAATTGTATTTAAGTGTCACGTTTGCAGCACTTTTGATAGAGATTAACACAAGCTATATACCATAATATATTGATATAAGATACGAGTCGTGATTTATGAAATTGCCACTGCAGCTGGCATTGCGCATCAATGAAAATGGTATCTACTCAGTGTTTGCCATTAAACCGAATGAAATTTGTTGCAGCGCTGACAGCTGCAATCCAGAAGGACGTTTTCAGAGTCGACATCGAAACGTATCTATATCCACATACACCCCTAACCTTATACATAGCCATAACTGCCAAGCTCCATGATGGAGTGCCAGCAATGCCAAGCGACACTAGGGATTCTTGCATACTTATGACAGCGAGAAGTAGAAGTAGAAGTAGGAGCAGGAGCAGGATCAGGAGCAGGAGTTGTAGTTATAGCTGCACAATGGAACATATAAATCGACATACATAAAATGTCGTTACAAATATTTTATAACAGGAAATCCGTTATTTATACGCACATTGTGCACGCTGATGCTGATGGAGAGGGTAATAGTATGGTTGGGGGTGGGTCTCCCTCCTTCTCTTTGGCAAATATGAATGAATGTTGTTTGCATGTCGCATATCGCCTGTCGCCCATCGCCTGTCGTCTTTTGCCACCGCTCATCGCCCGTTTGTAGCGACAAAATCCTTATGAATTGACTACAATTTTATTTATTATTACTCTTTCTATTTGCTCTACTCCAATTGGAGCTCGCTCGCATTTCTATGGCACTCGACTTGTTTTGAGCCAATGCAGAAATGACGTTCCCAAGGCAATTCTATTAATGCGAACAATCTGTTGGCAATTTGCAAGGCTCAATTGATATTGGCTCTATCTATTTGCTGCAAACAACAATGATCAAGCGTAACGTTAAACGATTCATACCTAATAATTGGCTATTAGACTAATTGGCAAGCTCAACAACAGCTTACGCCTTGGATCTGCCTGATGTGATGCTGTCTTAAGCTACCGTATTCGTATTTCATGTATGTGTGAGCATATGTTTGTAAGAAATTAAAGCCAAAGTGAAAATAAACAACAACCACAACAACAACCACAACAACAACCTCAACAACAACCACAACAACAGCCACAACAAGGGAAACGGAAAAACAATCAAATCAGCTCCCCTCTAACTGTGCTAATATTCAGAGTAGCCTTTTAAATTAAGAGTGAAAACTTGAGCTCAGTTTTCCTGCCATCGCTTGCAATGCTCTAGCTTAATAAAAGCTCTAACTGTTAATCAATCTTATTGGTATACATATTTATTCTTTTTGGCACCAGTCAAAATTTTGCGCTGAAAACTATGTCTTACTTGAAATTCATACCAATGAATCAGCTTTCCTTGCCTTTGGGAACCAGATATACCCGTTGTGATTCATTCTACAGGGCATCAAATTCTGCTTTCTAAAACCTAATTAAAAAGTTGCCACACATTGTTGTTGCCGGGCTGTTGTGGTTAACTCACACCTCTTCTTCTTGCTGCTTCTTTTATCAGCATCTGCTCGACCTACTCGTGTTTTTAATGCTGTGCGTGCCGCACTTTATTGGCTTTTTTCTCATAATTTTGGCAAGGCCAAAGCCAATACAAGCCTATAGATGTCCACCTCTCGGAGCTGACTGATGCATTTATATCTGTCATAACCAAGTTGCAGCAGATCATGCTCCTCCTCCTCCTCCACAGGCAGAAGCTCTTGGATGGATTGACTAAGCTGATCCACTGTGCGCTCATAGAGTCTGCGACCATCTATGCGAAACTGGTGAATGGCCTGTAGGAGTTCAAAATGTCGCTGCTGGATCTGCCGCTTATCCTGCAGGAATTTTTTATGGGCGGCCAAGAGACGCATTACAATAAAACGTTGATAGCGGCGCTTCACAATTGAAATTGGTGGCTCGATCTCCTGTGGGACTTCCGTGTAACTCAACAGCGTTCGTATTAGAATCATCAGCAGCTGAAGGACAGCAATGAGCAGCATAAGTGCCATTGGCTTACCCTCCAACCGTTCCAGCATCTGTCGCCAAAATAACAAGTCACAACCATGGATGACATGACCATAGTGTAGTATACCGACAAGGCAGATGGAGATCATGGACGCTTCAGCCAAGGCAACGTGATGCATTCGGAAGAGCAGATTCAGCTGATGCCGAATTCCGAACATTTTCCACCTAAATATTAGGGATAGTGAATCTGAAACTTGAATTTTGACTGCAAAAAAAAAGTAACTTTTTTTTTTTTTATCAAAAAGATTGGTTTTAATTCTTAAGTATCTTTATTTACAAATATGGTACGACAGCTTTAAAGCAGTTTCAATGCTGCTCGTTGCACAGGCAACAAAGGATTATGACGCATTTGTTGTACATGAGATGTGGTCTGCCGTCGCCAATCTTCCAGTGGGGGAAGATGACGCGGTGGCGTAGAGTGAAGTGGCCTCTGCTGATAGAAATGCTTATGTATAGTCACAGGACGTAGATTAAGTTTGAGTTGCTCGGCACGCTTATTAGCGATGAAGCGCTGACGATCGATGTTGTCCACACTACTCTTTACTCCAAATACTATATGCAAAAACGGTTTAACCAGCAGGCTTAGAGCGACAAAGCCCAGAAAGCCGAAGACGACAGGCGAGAGCAATGTGAAGAGAAAGACGCCCAGCGTGAAAGGATTTAGTACGGTAAAGAAAGCGACGAACTTTATTAGGGGATATAGAACATGACCCACATGGTTGACCCACTCCTTTTTCTTCTTCTTAAATAGAGTGTTGTGGCGCAGTAGATACTTGATCTTGCTGAAGGGCGCTTTTGTGGTCGCGGGACGTTTGGTGGTCAACACCTGTAGGATTGTGGTTGGATTTGCTTGTTGTTGTGGGTGTGGATAATAGCTGTGGTGCGGGTGGTATGGCTGCTTTATAGGATTGGCATAGATAAGCTGTGCCTGCTGACCGAATGTGTTTGTCATTTCTGGTTTCTTCCTTCTATTTTTCTTTTTTTTCTTCTTGCGTTTCTTCTTGCGCTTCTTCTTGCCACGTCGACGTTTGCGTTTGCGGCGACGACGAATTCTCTTACGGCGCCTCCTGATTCGTTTGCGTTTGCGTTTTTGACTATCCTTGGCGCGTGACGACTCTGCCGGCAAGGACTTGTGCTCCTCTAGTGGCTCATCTGGTTGAAGGATTTCAAAGGCATTCTCATGGTCATCAAGATCCAGCTCCTGGAACACATGGAAAGGTTTCGTCGTTGTCAATTGACTGGCATGCTTCTCTTGCTCCATTTGAAGTGATTGGAGTATATTGAAGCTATCGTTTGGCGTTTTGTGACGCAATTGCTTAACTTGTTCCACGGTCAATTGCTCTAGGACACTGAAAGGTTTCGCTGTGGTCCAGTGATGGAGTTTCTCTTCCAACTCAAGATTCAGTTGCTCCAGCACATGAAAGGGCTTCTGTGTCGTTCCCTTCTTCCAAAGTGTCCGCACTTGTGGCTTGCGAAGGCCACGGCCTCGACGCTGCTGCTTGTCACCAGTTGTTGCCTGCATCCGTTGTGCACACAAAGTTTCATCAATTTTAGTAAAATTAAAAACATATAGAGGATCTGCTGGAGCAACGCTTTGGTTGCTGCCACCGATAGTGTCCCGTACAGGCTGCGCGGCGCTAAACTCAAACTTTGCTAATCCATCACGCCTCTGGTGCAGCTTCTGCTCGATCTCGGGAAGGGTGCGTGCCTCGCCGCAGTTTGGTAAAATCAACAAAAATATAACAAAGTTTGCAACACTTTCGGTATTCCATCTATGCCCCATTCTATTTCATGTTGGATGAGTGTTCGAATGTAGGAGTGGAACGGATTCGCGCTCAGTTGACAAGCTGCGGGGTTTTGTGTGTTTCTGTGATTCAGCTTTATGTTTGATTTAATTTCAACTTTTGCGCTCGACTTGCAAACTTAAACTGGCGTACCATTATGCCCATTGGCACATCATCAGCTCGGTCGTCAGTCAGTCGTCAGTCAGTTAGTCAGTTGGAACAAGAACTTGACAACTTGTTGAGCTTGTTTGGCTCCATAACGAACACATTTCATTTCATTTCATTTATTCACTTCTCCTTGGTTTCTGGGTTGTTCTTTTAGTTGGCTTTTACTTTTTAGTTTTCTTCGCTTATAGTTTTGTTTTAAAAGTAAAATTTATTGCTGCTTAGTACATCATCAACGACTTGTGTTATGACAAATTTCCGTTCTTACTTTCAAAAACTTGTAAAGCACTTAATTATGTTTTAAGCACAACAACCGAAAACTGCTGCCTAACTTGTCCAAGCATCTAAGTAACCAAGCAACAAAAATCAACAACAACAGCAAGAACAACAATAGCTACAATTACATTTTGGGCACAGGGCGAAAGCGAGAGCAAGAACGGGACTATCACAACACGAATTATGTGAACTGGCATGCAAAAGACTTTGGAAAGTGCTTAGTGGCCAATTGAAGTCGTTGTAGTTTGGTGCCTGCCGGTTCTGAGGTCAGCATATTTGTTGGCGTTGGGGATGAATATTTTAAATGCATTTACTATTGTTCTTAGTTACATATACATACACAAGTGCTCAATAGTTTTGCTGAGACACATGCAAATCACTTAAGTTTAATTAAAGGCTGAGTTTTGGCCGAGGTTTCCCCGAAATGGTATTAAGTCATAAGTAATTATCGATTTATGAAAAGTAAAGCATCCCAGAAATAGATTTGTTATTGTATTACTACAAATTATAGCTTGAATTATTATAATTAGGCAACAAATCCACCTGGTTATGGTTATCTACATTTTCCACTAAACATGATGCATTCAAATTAAGAAGAGCGATTCTAAGTCAAAATCCAAGTTGAAAGAGACTCAGTTAAAAAAAAAAAAAACAACAACAAATAATTAAATGAGTACTGTCCCAAAGATTATACAAACCAAGCCTATAAGCATTCGTTTTTTATAACATGCAACATAACGGTATCTTATCGGATATCGACTTTGAAATTGAGCTTAATCTGTGCTGTTGTCCAAAGTTAATTGGAACATAGAAGTTTTCAATTGTTTTCGCTTATGGCTTTTAGCCCATGTGATCTGTAATCAATGGCATTTTGAACAGCTATTATCGATTATCGCTTATGGCAAACTTTTATTAGACACTTTGCTGAATTACACATTTTACGAGATATTGCTTTATGGCGAATGCCGACAACCATGATGGTGGACTGGGGTGGAAGGACACGTAAATAGCTGTAAAAATGCAGGAATGTAGAAAATGGAACGTAAGAGCATGGGACAGGTGTTGATAACAATGGCGCCCCATCAAAGTGATTGACTGCGACACGCGCCCCCAAATTGAGTGAGGTGGGGCAGTCCTTGGAAAGAGGCTGTGCTCCATCTGGCCTTAACATGCTCTGGCTCGGGTTCTGTTTCTGACTCTCGCCCTCTGTGTTGCCAATTAGGCGGGGCATGCAATTTGAACAATTTGAGCAATTTCCAGCACGTTGGGGTCCCAGTGATGTGATCGCGTACTGATTGACATTTTGTGCCAGTTAGTTATTGGCGACACATGCATAAAATGACGATTGTTGCCATGGTATTAAGGAATTTTGCCTAATTTGATTACGCTCTTACCACACAGGCGTAGTATGAACAAAGCGCTGACAATTTCAATTTCCAATTGAAATATAAAACTACAGGCATAGAAGGCTTCGCAACTTGTCCTCTCATGTTCAGCAGTATGAGATTCACACAATCATTAAACTTATACAAAAACCAATATATATTCCAAAATGTACGTGAATTTAAACCGTTTGTTACAGCTACCGCGCCGGATGCTTCAGCCTCGGCCGAATCACCGAGTCATTTGTGCCACACCGCCGCTTCTTAAAATCAGCAAGTGCAACTTGAGTGACAAGCTGAATTTTGAGTTTACGGCGGAGAACAAGTGTCGCGCGCAGGAATTATTATCGCATTATCCAGAGAAGGAGACGCGTGGCGCTTTATTGCCACTGCTGGACATTGCTCAACGCCAACATGGCTGGCTGCCAATCACAGCCATTCATGCTGTTGCCGGTATACTCAAGCTCGAGCCCTTTGCAGTCTGGGAAGTGGCAAATTTCTACACCATGTTCAATCTGACACCAGTGGGAAAGTTCCATATTAAAGTGTGCATGACGACGCCTTGTCAACTTCGCGGCTGTGTGCACATTCTGCAAAAGTGCGAAGAGCTGTTGCGCCTGAAGGCTGGTGAGACCTCAGAGGACATGGAGTTTACATTGAAGACAACCTACTGTATAGGCGCCTGCGTTCATGCGCCAGTGATGACCGTGAACGACGATCTCTATGAAGATCTTCATATTAAAGACGTTGAGGAAATCTTGTGCCTTCTCAAGTCAGGCAATATGCCGCCATGTGGACCTCGTAAGGGGCGTTTTGCTAATGAGCCAAGCTCCGGACTCACCACCTTGCTCATTGAGCCACCGCCAGCGGGTTATGGTATGCAGGATCTCTGCAAGCCAAAGATAAAGCCTTGCTAAGATTATATATATTAAGTATTGTTTCACAGGAATAAATGTTCATTCCAAAGTGCAATTGTTATTTTTTTGCTGTGCTCCTGCTGGCAACAGCTGTTTTGCTTAGCTAACCTCGTCCTCATTTCATTGCAGTAAACTGGGGCTTATCTCTAGCTATAGGACATGCTTTGCAAAATCAACAACAAACAGAAATGGAAGCCGTCGCGAGCCAACCGCTAAACAACACCCAACTCCAAGTCCAAGCATTCTCCTAACCTAGTGCTTTTTGCCACCGGCTATGTCCTGTCCGCCATTACAGCAAGTAATCAGCTTTTGTCTTTTTACACGCTGCTTCCCATTCTGCACCCGCTAGATTGTTGCATGCTGCGGTTTGACCTCGGTGCAAGCCCAGTCAACGCGCTAATGAAATGCTGCCAGCCATAAACACGTAGCATCAACAACCACGACAACAACGAATAGCAACAAATGCGATAGCGATAGCAACAGCGTCGATTTTGTTTTAGTCAAAATAGTTTTAATTGCTCCACGCCCCAAAGAGGGACTAACAACTATTGCTAAACAGCTGAAAAGGGGTATCTTGAAATTATAATATTGAACTCGATTGAATAAAGCACATATTGGACAGATTTCGATTGAAAGGGTTGATGTGTAAGATATAATACGAATTTATTATTTGGGTTTTAAGGTTCTAAGTAATAAAATTATTATTATTATTATAATATTATAGGTTTACTTTAGGGTAGCTCAGAGTCAACACACGTTTAAGACTAAATTGCGTTTTATTTTATTGCTTACTGTTAAACAAACTACTCGTCCCATGCAGATTTACAGTTTTAATAATCTGTTTGTCACTTTTGTTTGCCGCTTCAATGGCCATCAACAACAGCAGCAGTCGCCGCAGCAGCAGCGGCAGACCACCGCGCCACGCCCCCATTTATGCCCATGCCACGTTTTGGGTCGCATTGTCGTGGTCCAAGCGCATGGCGATGAATTTTTAAATGAAAATTGTAGCTATTGAAAGTTTTTAATTTGTGTGTGAGTGTGCGTGAGTTTTATTTTTATTTCGTGGTGTTGTTGTTACTGTTGTTTTAAGCTGTGCAGTGCCTTTAGCCCCTCTCTGTTGGTCCGTTCGCATTTTGCGTGATTTTTACTGGCTGAAATGGCACCTTTGGGAAATTAATATCCTTTTTGGATGATGGCGCGAGGCACGAGGCGCGCCTGACCCAGAGCTAACGCCAAATCCTTGGTAGTCCAGTCGGGTCCAGTACAGCGGCCCTCAATCGGAGTCACGCGGCAGCAATGCGTGAGCTGAGCTTTAACTTTTTGCGGCCACGTTGCACGTACGCTTTTGCGCTACGCCCCCATCACTGCCGGATAACCAGGGCTGCCCTTTGTTTAAGTTGCTTTTGCTGGCTGCCTGTTGTTGACAACTTTTGTACTGTAGCCGTTTTTGCCCGCACACCGCATCCATAATTGCTGCCGGCTGGCTGGCTGGCTGGTTGGTTGGTATTCTTGTTATCCTCACCAGATTGCATGCTGCTTTTTGCGTAACAGCATGTCGTGTCCTTATTACTTTTGCGCAATTACTCATTACGTTATTGCATTTCATACTTGTGATATACACGGATAGTTGACTAAGCAACCAAAAGAGGAAGAAAGGTTGAGAACCAGGACGTGGGCGAGGTCGGATTCGTTGCCAGGCGACTCGGCACTCTGCACTCCACGTTGCTCTGAAATAATTAGAAATATTTTTGCACAATTCCATTGGAGAGTTGTCCAATTCGCCGTAGCATTAGCTACCCTCCTCAGTCCGTTGAGGAGACTGGCTGCAATTTGTTGACTGCACTTGTGCATCCTTATGGCCCTCCGGCCTGGTGGCCTGCAAAGTTTTCATTTGCATGTTTCTAGTTAATTGAATTATGCACAACTTTCCGCTTGTCGCTGAAGGCGACTTCCACCCCAACATGCATACATAAGCGCTTTGAGTCAGCACAACTGGTGCTGATATTAAGCATACCGAGCATGAAGCTCATTAGCTGTGCCCCACCATTGGGGCATTGGCAACAGCGGCCACTATTTGACTTTTTCATTGTGGAGCAGCAGAGATGGAAACTGGATTTGCTGGCTGTTTACATTGCCTGTGATTTCCTTTTATGTATTCGCCATAAAAGTCCGAGTGCGGGGCGAGTGGTATGCGTTTGGCGCTCCAAGTTTATTACATTCCTAAGCTGTGTTGCCAGCTACGAAGTCATGTCATCGCTTGGCAATAAAAAATGCTGGTGGTGCTGCTGCTGTTGTTAAGGCAGCATGCTGCACATATGGAGCGAAATCAGGAACTGGATGGACTGTGGATCTGAAACTGCGCTTCTGTTCGTGCGTAGTCAGCCGAATTTAAATTTGACTTTTATTAAGCTCAAAATCAAAGTAGAGAAATTTATTCAACTCTCGATGCCAGGAATATTTGTGCTGCTATTGTCTTCTGAATGTACCGGAGAGTATAAAAGCCATTTTATTGCTCAAGTTGAGCTGCTCGATAGGATAAGCCCCCCACTTATGCCCGTTGCCGGGCAACATGTTGCCTTTGAACCATAATTCCAATCCGTATCGCAAGTCCAATCCATGTAGGCGGCGGCCACTTGCCACCGGCTGTGGGCGTAACGAGCTAACTATTAAAGTGCTGTTAACTTTATTATTTCGAGCACTTGTTGTATAATGTGGCAGCGCTGTCATGGCAACTTACTGCTATAGTTTGTGAGAAATAAAAACACACACACACACACAAGCACACAGAGACAGAAACCTTGGAGAGGAAACAAGAAATAGCAAAGTCATAATTTGTCAAAAGTGGCTGGCGGAAGGCGAATAAATATGCTCGGCAAATATTTTCTGCAAAATAGCTTTTCTATGCAAAAAGTTGCTGTTGCTTTTTCATTTTGCTGCTGCTGCTACTGCTGCTGCTGCTGCTGTTGCTGTTGTTTCTCCCTGCCTCCAGTCTTGTTGCTATGTGGGCGGTTTCTTGTTTTATATAATCAAAAAAGGTAAATATAATACGTTCAACTTTTCCCATTTGCTACTCTTCTCCTTCTCCTGTTTGCAAATCTGAGTACATGAGAAAAATTGTAAACATTATTTTTCCTTCGCTTCTTATACGCAAAACTAAAAACTTTGCACTTCAAGAGCTGCTTTAAGCTTCCACATCTGGATTTTTAAATCAGAAGGCAATGCTTTTTCTTGACAGAGCACTGCTTTTATTTTATAATGCATTTTACTTATCACTTGCTAATTAACTGCATTTATTACCACTTACTTTAATCCGTTGAGTACAATAATGTTTATAATAGGAAATAAGATTAATTATTTGTAGTGAGTAAATACATGTTTAAGTGTTTAAATCTTATTGCTAATGCTTAAAGCATTAATGAATTACATTTTTATTCATTTCAATTTATTTTTACAAAATTAATGTTAAAAGCGTCCGTATTTTGCATATATTTTATTTTCCCGACAACGAAAAAGACAGCAAAAGCTAAAGCTGTTGTCTAGGCGATACAATTTTTACTGGGATTTTGTAATTTATGCTGCTCGTTTGACAAACTTCTTGAAACGTATAATAACTTTGTAATTATTCAATTTAATATAAAACTTATGTTTATTTTTCACTTTGAACTTAACAATTGAACACATTTAAGCTTCACAATACATGTTAATTAACAAATAAAATGAGCAATATTCAAATAATTTAATTGGGCTTCGCTTAGAATAAATGGACATAATTGAGTTCCTAAAGTGTTTCGGTTTTTGTGTTGTATTCTCATTTCGAGCCGCGATGCCCAGATGCAACCCTTGAGTTTTTGAAATCAACAAGAATTGCGTTTGGACAATCATAGCTAAAAATCGAATTTACCAAATGTTTGTTAAGTTCATGGGAAAAAGCTTTCAGCCGATGTGAAACCGTACCAGCTGTTTGGCTTTGTCGTCAATTATGTCACATAACATCTTCAGCTGTACCATTTCCAGTTTTCTAAAACCCCTTTCATTTTTTGTTATTGTCCAAAGTCAACTGTACGCTGGAACTTAATACTGCAATGAGGGCGACCATGGCTATTCGGATGCTTGCTTAAAGTCTTTCACTCCATTATACTCAGTCGCATAAAAACACAACTTACCAAAGGATGTTGGTTCCCCAAACGCTGGCGATGCGGGGTAGAGGGTAGTTGTCAGCTCGGCTGGCCATAAAGTGTCGGAGGAATCACAAAATCATTGTAAATGTTGAACGAATCTCGCATTACACGCAAGGGGCTGGCGCGTGTTGCTGGCCAAGACAACTTTTTCTAGCAAGTGCAGTGGGGCTTGGAGTTTTGGTGTCGGGGTTTTGTGGCTCGCCTGGCGCTGCACTTCTTGATTAAATTTTTGCACTGCAAGAGTGCAAAATGAACTTGCCTCGCATATGTCCTCGCCTCAAAGTCGTCAATGGACGGACTTTTGTATCCTGGTGCCTGCTGGCAGTTCCTCGGCGGGAGTTGGCGTGTCTGCGGTTTTATTTCGCCAGCGTTGTCTGTCTTGTGGCCAGCGTCTTGTGTCTTTTATTGTGGCTTCCAGCGATGTTGCCCATTGTTGCCCAACAGTAGAACTGCATTCTATTGATGCGCTCGCTGCTCTTTTTTCCCCTTTTTTTTCCAAGCTGCATTCAACTTGGACTTGATGATACTTGTAGAATACCAGCGGTTGTGTGTGCGAACGGAGTCCTTGGCCCGTGTCGGTGTCCGTTGCGTGTCAGGCTACTGTTATTAAAATATCCTTAGCTGTTCAGCAGCGTTTTCTACAGCTTCCATTCCCCCACTACTTTCCGTATCTTTTTTGTGGTTATTTTGCGCTTGCAAGGGTTGCTTTTGATAAGAACATCAAACTGACGTTTGTGCTGCTTTCGTCTAGTTGTCCGTTGCCCGGTTTGCCATTAAATTTTAAATTAAATTGTCCTGACATTCTTATGTGCACTTTGTGGATCTGTTTTGAGCTGCTTTTATGAGCGTTGTTAATTGGAATTGATTGAAAGTTATTTGATGTTTGCCGTTCGGCCCAATCCAAGCATCGTGAAAGCCGAAACCACCGAACAATATCAGCAACAGTAAAAAGAGCAAAAACAAAATTATGGCATGGGAACAGGTCGAATTTACGTGTCTATCGCGTTCTCCCTCACACTTCCTCACATTCTATCTCTATTTCTCTCGGTCTCTTTCTCTCTCTCGCTTTCTTGGTCTGCCCGTTTGTATGTGTGCGTGTAGGCTGTTGTTCATAGACTTGCAGAAGTAATTAACATAATTTAATTAGGTGTTCAGCATTAATTTTACGCACGGAATTAAGTGTTGAATTTTAAGTGTTTCCATTTTAATTGAGCGACATTTTTCAGTCACGGAGAGGCCAATAAAACTGCTGTACATACTAATAACAATGATACGAGTGGGGCAAATGAAAACTGGGAACTGGGGAGCAGTTGCTGAATCCCTTCACCACTCACTAATTAAATAGAACAAAAGGTAATCCACGCCTCCAGTTGTGCAAATTGTGTGTGCCTGAAACGTGGACAAAAAGTTGATGTAAAAATGTTTTTTTTTTTTGCTGTTTTAAAGAGAATAGAGAAAACATAGCATATGTGATATGGTATAGGATATACGGGTTGTTGTGTTCTTTTTCGCAAGTTTCAGGATTAATTGGTTTAAAAATAATGACAAAATGTAATTAATGTACTTTTCGATATCACCAAAGACAAAGCAAATCTGTAAAGTAATTAATAAGCATTAGCAAACGTAAATGAAAGTGATAAATTATATTTAAGCGGGACGTAATTTAAAATGGGTACCTTTTACAGATAAATAATCAAATAAATTAGGTTAAATAGTAAAAATAGCATATATATGTAGGCATTCACACAACGTCTATAAAAATGTTTACCCTTTACTTAAAGAGCATTAAAAATGTAACTTGCGCTGTTACTTTTATGACCAATGAAACAAACTTCCCAGCGCAGCACTCTGCCATTCCAAGTTCCATCATAAATTCTCCAGCCCACCACAATTCAACCTCCAGCCCATTCCTTCCTTAACTTGGGACCACCTACAACCAACATTGAAGGGCTGCTGCTCGTAAAAAGCTCGAGCCTAATAAAAATGCCGCAGCACGTACGTCAACCTGCTGGCATTAGCCTAACAGACCCGGACGCTAACACACATACAAATAGTGTATGTGTCTAGGAGGTCTCCTCCGCGTCTCCTGTTAGATATAACAACAACTCAAAGAAAATGTATAAGTAAAAGCTGCTGTTATTAATTTGCACAGCGCAAACTTGTTTCTCATTTACTCGCCATATCCGGCAATATCGGGTAATCAGACATAGCCGCAGCCATAGCCCCCTATCCGGCCTTTTATTTAGCTATTTGCAAGCAATTTGATTTTGTTTTTTGAGGCGGGCTGCCTTTTGTGGTTGTTTGTCGAATGAATAAAGCGTGAACGCAGAATTCAGTTGGGAGCATATCGAATTGCAGTTGTTGGTCCATTAGTGGAGCCACTTGACTCCGGCAGCTTTTAGCACCGGAAATATGTATGTATGGACAGAGAGAACGGATGGAACGGAAGAAAGGGTACGAGCTACGAGGGCCATAAAGCAAAAACAAATGCCAAATATTGTATTGCCATGCACTTGCTGGCCAAAAAGCATGGCCCAAAGTGTCGACTTGACTGCGTAAATTGAGCTGCTAATGGAGCCACAGCATAAATACAATAACAAAATATATAAAGGACTTTGTTGCCTTTGTTGTTTTTGACATTATCGTTGCCGTTGTCTGATGGCCAAGACAAAGGCGGTACCCCCTCCTCCACATAAAAAAAGGGCAGCAAAAGCAGCCGTTTGGTTTCCCAGCAGACAACACGCATTCGCCGCGTGTAACGTCGAGAGTCCCGCTGCTTTGTAAATTTAATCTGAGAGCAACTTTATTAGGCCACGTTAACAGCTACTTTGCTTGCTACTTGAGTGCCAACTTCAATACACTTTAGGCGGCAGCTAAATGAAGTTGTTGTTGTTGTTGCTTGCTGTTAGCGGCTGCTGCTACTGCTGCTGCTGCACCTGCCGCGCTTGAGAGGTTGACAGTCGTCAGCTGCTTGTTGAAAACTGCCATTAACTTGTTACAACTTCCGCCGCTACCGCTGCCACTGTTTGCATGCAGTTGCTGTTAGAACGCCGAGCAGTTGCATCTACACTTTAGTAAGCCTCTGTCTGACTTTTTATTTGCAATATTCGCAAAGAAGCGCGCCTAACTTTTGCTATGACTTCCGCTGGTGCGGCCTCTAGCCCAAGCACTTAATCTTCTTCACATAAACACAAAAAAAAAAATACGACGCATATTTACTTGACAAGGGCGGGGACGTGGACGTCAGAGTATGAGTGTAGGCGTGGCAACTACCGGCATTGCTTACCTGCTTCCTTGCCAGGTCTCAGACAAAGCCAAACAATTTGCGTCAGGCTCACCTGCTGCACGCCACCCATCCTCACCGTAATTTCACCTGTCTGCCCCAAGCTTTTGCTTTTGCTTTTGGCTGCCACAGTTTTGCCCTCAAAGTGCTAGTCGTCATCATCATCATCGTCGTCTTTATAATGAGAAAACTGTTTCAGTTATGTTTGTTTTTAGTTGCTTCAACTTGCTAAGCAACATCATTAAGTGCCATAACTTAATTCATGCCGCCCACAGCCGATATTTACTCTCGTGCTCATAAAAATAGAATTCAAGCAGCACCAGCAACAGCAACCCTTGCAAATAGTCGACGTACTTAATGTGAAAGAACAAAACTACGACTACACACGCACACTTCCACAACCAATAGATGAAAAGCTAGCAGCCAGTCACTCTTACCACTTCACCTAGCCAGGAAGATCGAGCTGTTGCTGCAGCTCTTGCAGAACTCTTCTTGTTGTTTATTATGCTAATACTATGATTTTGTTCGCCTGGATTAATATCACATTGCAAACAACAGTGGACGCCAAAGGAGACAGGAAGAATTTCTGAAGATCTTTAGTCCAAACAGAAGAACATGTATAATATTAGAACTCAAGTTTTACAGCGAATCTTCTAATCGTGCACACTTAGAAGCCATTTTACTTAATTGTTGTGCACATGCTTAAAATGAATTAAGTTGTCTTTGTGGTTAACAACTGTTAATTTTTTTTTTAGCAAGAAAGTTGGTGTAGAAGGAGAGTGCTACAAGTGTAAACTATTGTGCCGCTTCGGGGACTTTGGGCTTGTTGTATTGACACAGTGCAACGGTGTCGCCTGCTCAGCCAGTCCAGTGGCAATTGTTGTAGCATATTGTGACGTTAGTTGCTATCAGAGCAAGAAATCCCCCAAAAAGCTGCTTTATTGCATGCTCAGCACGTTCGTGAGTTTGTCTGGTTGCCACTCCCTATATACATGTACCACACACCCACCCACACATTTAACTCATGTTCATTTGCAAGCCTGAGCATTGGCAATGTGATCAAGCCTGCATTTTGCAATTTCAGGCTGTGACGCCCTAAGGTATGCAAGGAAAAATGTCAGGGAGCAAAATAAAGTTTAATTCGAATGCTTCTTCTGTTGAACGTCACATTCTGTATGTTTAAGTGTGTGTGTGTATTTTGTTGGTTGCCCTGCCTTGCCTTATCCCAACGGGTAACTGGTGGAAAATCAAAGTTATTTGTATTTATTTGCAAAATCGTGTAGCGCGTGCTGCAGCGGAGAGGCAGTAGACGAGGAAGCAACAATGCCCAGGCATAATGTAGTGGGTGTGTCGCTCTAAGTGTGTGTGTGTGTGTGTGTGTGTGTGTGGGTAAGCGTGAGAGAGTGAAATGGCCGCTACAATCTTCTTATTTGTCGTACCATTTTGCAGCCCATGTTTTCGCTGTTGCTGCTGCTTGTATTTGCAAGATATTTTTACGTCAATATCAAATACAAGTCCGACTAAGACTTGAGACGGTCTACAGTCCAGTACGCACGTGCGACACGTTCCAGTTCCGTCCAACACGTACGGCAAGAGCTACGCTGCTCTGGAGGACGCCAGGCAATTCCAGGACAGAACTGCAGATGCCGGAATAGTCTTCGCTAGCGTTGCGACGTGTATCCATGTAGCGGCAATGCCTTTGATGGCAATAGGTGTCTGGACGCTTATTTACACTCCAAATATGTTTTCAACCTGTCAATTTCAATATTATTATTTCGCCATAACTTGAATTCGGCATTTAATTGAGTGGCCATAAAAGTGAATTGGAACAAGTGTGTATGAGTGTGTATCTAGTATCTAGCCAAATGTGCTTATGATGCGAAATAGCATTAATATGGGCCATTTCGCTTGACCATCATGATTTTTCCTGAAAAATAGTTAATTTAAAATAATAGAAATGCTATTAAATATTATTGGTTTATAATATTAAAATTAAAACTTACCTTCCAAATATTGAATTTCTTTGTAAATTTAAACTGAGTAAACGACTTCTGTTTATAACCAGCGCTTTTCACCTGTCTGCAATAAAAGTTATTTATTACATTTTTTATGCATTTTTCTTTATATATATGTATAAACATATATGTATATCTCTTATCGGAAACTGCATATCTAACACTCATTTATGGTTTTAATACCCACCAGCAGTAGTCACAGATCCCGATAGGCCTTAGAACTCTGGCTTCTTGCCTCTATCATTTGACCCCAGGCAAATGCAATGCTCCAAAATCCAAATGCAATGCATAAATTTATCGCATGCCACAGCACAGCACAGCAGACAATTAAGATTTGGGGCAGGGGGCACGGACTGACTGGCTAAGCTCCCGAGCCGGTAGCAAGCAGATTGGCTGGCTTGTCTCTGGCAAACGTGTGCACTGAATGCATAAAACGGAAATCTCAAAAAGTTGACTCTCCGCACCAATGTAGACGTTTTAAATGCTCTTTCAGTTTAATTGGCTTGATTCAACATTGAGATTTTTGACTCAGCACTAAAATACACATTTGCTAAATGTTTTGAACTCCAGATAGTATTTAAATAATATAGTTGATCTAAGGTTTTGATAGTTTTTAACTTTTGAATATAAAATATTATTTATTCAATCATATTTAAAATAAAGTATCAATTAATACAATTTCCTCGAATATCAATAAATTGATGTTGATTTACCTATCTTTAAGAGAATCCATGTTTTCACAGCTTTGCCTAAACTAGCTTAAATGATTGAAAACGGTTAGTAAGTAATTCAATAAAGTAAAACACAAATTTATAGAATTTACATATTAAGAAATCAAAAAATATTTCTTTGCATTTTTTGCCCACATATTCGAATTGTTAAACCCTTTTTCTGAATAGGGCAAAAGCGAAGGCGTTTCTTGTCTGCTGCTGTTGCTGTGCGGCTAGGCCGCCGTCTGGGGTAGTTGTTGTTGTTTTATTTGTTGTTGCTACCACCATAAATAAACCAAGGGAACATGGCGCCCAACGATCCAAAGCAGCCAGCAACGACAACATAAGCAAAGCAGAGTCCATGATTGTAATACTATGTTCGTTGGCTATATGCGAAAATATATATATATATAAACACGTATACATATGTATATGTGTATGTAATATGATTTAAATTCAATTTGTGGCGTTTGTTATCGATATCAAGACAAGCCCACACTCGCACACACACACACGCATATATAAGCGCTCACATACACTCTCAATTACATGCAGTAAAATTTGTTTTCAATTATACATTTATGCGTTATATGTGCGTCTGTTTGTGTTTTTGTTTGTGTTTCTGTGCAGCGCACAGCGGGACGTATACGCAATATTTTATAGAAACGCTTTAAAGTAATTGAAATTGTTGCCCATTGTGGCGGCAATTTTTGGTTGGCGCTGGCATTAAAAGCGAAAATGATTTCGGCGTTTTTATTGTGTCCATGCGCAAAAGTCAATCAAATGTTTAAGCCACGTATCCAAGCAGAAACAGCAACAGCCACAACAACCCCCAAAAGTATGGAGCATGTGTTAAAAATTTTAACAACCAAAGTGGTTTTTGGGGCAAATTGCAAAAAATGGTAAAGAGCAAACGCATTGCCAGGGCAACAAGGCGTTGTGCGGGAGAATCTGTGTGAGGTGCGGTTGTGTGGCGTTTGCGGATGTGGATGGGGTGTCGGGGCGTGCCAGGGTGCGAACAGTTGCGAGAACTTGAAACCGCAATTTACTCATTTCGTTTCGTTGCTTGGTTTTATTTCGCTTACGAGCAAATCCATTTTGGCGTAGCTTAACTTTCTGCATCGTTTTTTGCAGCTGTTTCCAGCGAACGAACCGACCAACTAACCAACCTCAAACCGAACTCATGCCAACTTCAACTTCAAGTGGCGGTAAAGTTGTTTAAAAGGCTGATTTGCACCGCATATACTCACACACACACACACACGCACATACACACACGCATACATGCAAGCTGAGTGACTCTTTCGCTTTGTGGGACGGAACTCTGTACAAATTGCATGGTGCTTGGCTCATTAAGAGCGGCATGCAATTATAAAAGCAAATGCAAACTGGCAACTGAAAACTGTTGGCATGACGCCCAAAACGGACTTAAAAAGAAAACGGTTTATTTCGTACGAATACGCTGGCATAAGGCAAACCAATTTCGCGTCATTACACACACACACATACTGACACAAACAGAAACACAAACACATGGAGACTAGTGAAAAGGTTGGACGACGTGTTGGCCACTTGACTCATTAAAAAGCCTTGCTCTTCCTCTCGATTTTTTGTTTTTCAGCGTGCAGGGTTTCTATCTGTGTGTGTGTGTGTGTATGTGTGTGAGTGCTGAAAAGCGCTTCAATTGCAGTTTCAGTTTTCAGCTGCTGCCTTGAAGTGTTGATGAAAGCAGCAGCCCCAGCCCTCCACAAGCCTCACCAATAACACAGACATAGCAATGTAGCTATTTGTAAGCACTTTTAAGCCGTTGCACGAGTGCTCGTTATGCCACTTTTCAATGAGCAAGAGAGAGAGGGAGAGAGAGAGAGAGAGCGTGCGGGTTGGTGTGGGGGTTAAAAGAAGGTGTGAGCTGACTGAGATGCAACAGGTTGGCACACTGGCAAATGTGCATGTCGAGCCATATTAATTATACATTACGTCCGTGTACACAAGCGCATTAAGTTGCATTATTTTCAAGCCACTCGCCGCGTCCCCCTCACAATCCAACTTACCTTATATAGTTAAACGTAAACAGTACGGCGTAAAGCTCATATTGTATCCATGTGGCTGCTGCTGCTGGCCAATGTTAATCCTCGCTTGCTGTTGTTTGCTGTCCCCAGAGCTCGTCAACTTTACCCGGACACTAGAAAACCCCAAGCAGGAAACATAAGAAACTAAGTTAGTAACTCGTCGAGTGGCTTTCTCGCAAATAAGCGAGAGGGTGAGAGCAGCCAGCTACTTTTGCCACTGCTTTTACTACTAATATGTTTGTGTATCTTTTGTAATTAATAAAAGTTTTAGCAGCACTGCTCACGCACACACACACAAAGTCACACAGATGTACATGGCGAACGCTCAGCGCTAAAACTTTGTTCATTTTTCTTAGCCCCTCCGAAAAACTGTCTGGACGCATTGCATAAATTGCGTCAAATTAGACAGAAATATTTAATTAATCTCCATGAAAGTTAGTTTATTGAATTATTCACGCCGACACAGACTAAGGCACAGTCGTTGTCTTAGCGTCACCCTCGAAATTTCTCAAATTACTTTTGCAAGACGAATTAAATCTACTCGTCTACACGGCGTATGAGCAATGTGAGTAAGCATTTATTTATAAATACTAATATACACACACTTATATAAACGGTTGTCAAGACATGCCGATTGTCATTAGGCTTTTGTTGTTGTTGATATTGTTGTTCTGACAGCTGGGAAACAGCTGCTCTTGACAAATGACACGATTTACATTATACTCAATGCAATTTTTCCCTGTCAAAATGGACAGCAAATGTGTAGACGCAGATGGTAATGGGCAGCAAAAGCAGACAAACAAAAAACACAACGAAAACAACAACAAACAAGCAAACAAATGATGCGCGCTGCATGTTGATGCCCTCAGTGTGGAAGTGTGTGTGCGTGTGTGTGTGTGTGAGTGAGTGTAAAACTGTTTGCGTGGCTGCATCTTAAGCGGAAACGGAAGTCATTTGGCCAACGTCGACGTTTATGATGTTGTTCTCGTGCTGATGTTGTTGAGTTGAGCTTTATGGCAAATGCAAATACATAAATAAAAATAAAATGTAATTTCTCATTTACAGCTTGCCTTCTTTCGGCTTTCCTTCTTGTGCATTAGTTTCACGTTGTTGCTTAGCTTCGCTTGGCTTTTTTAATTTGCGTCCCGGGACAGGAAACTGGCGCCAGTCGCCGTCACAGTTACAGTTACAGCCACTAACAGCAACCGGAAGTCTTGAAATTCTTTTAAAAGTTTCAACGATAAGATTTCAGCGCGGTGACCAAGCGGATCGGGGTATCTTGGGGATTGATTTGTTTGATTCGAATCCACTTACCGGTAATTATAACCAATGTATAAGTTGCGTCTTTAAGTGTTCTCATGTTGTGGCTCTTTAAGCTGACTCATTCACTATCTGTATCTTTCGCACACCAATCACATTAGCAAGCACACTCTTTAGGGTCTATTTTGCATGGACCAGAGCCCAGAGTTCGATGCCGATAAGGATGTCGCAAATGTCAACATGATGACAGCAATTTGTAAAAAATACTTGATTTATTTGCCAAAAAAAAATCCACAAGATGGGGAACGAGGCCCAGCAACAACAACAAAAACAAAATTAAATGTGCTGCGCTAATGGCAAGTGGATGCGAATGCGGATGCGAGTGAGACTAAGAATGGAGATGGGCTTGGGGATGTAAATCCATGTGCTTGTCGCCACGCAACTCACGTAATGAATGCGAGTCGCAGACAAAGCATGAAAAATAGCACACACTCCTACTCACACAATGGGTGGGTGCTTTAAGGCGTGTGTTTGCGGTTGGCTAGCATATAATTTTCAATGTTGACAGGCAGCAAAAGTTAATAACGCACCATATACGATAATGGACCGAGCATAGCCTCACACACAAATAGCGAGGCATGGCGTTAAAGGGAAGTGAAATGGAGGCCTCGTAACAGTAAAACTGACCCTACACCACCTCGACCAGTCGCACTAATAGCGTCAGAAATGGCCGAGATTTAGTTGCCCGGACATGAGCCAGGTGGACCCACAAACTGGGGTGGAGACGGTACGACCGACTTCAATTCGATTGATGAGTTTTGTCCGCGATGGAAGTGCACGGCAACTACTGAAGTAGTGTGGTGCCGTGAAACAGCGTGGAGCGGATACTGTTCACCCACTCACTTTACGTCGTGCACTTCTGTAAATTGTGGGCAATTAACTTCCCTGATGGTTGCTGCCAATCACAGTGACCTGCCGCCTGTGACGCTTGCCGTATCCAGCCTCGACCAAGTTTTCCCTTATTCGTGCAGGGGCTTTAAGCTGCTTTCCCGCTCTGCTCCATTTCTCTCACAAATTCCATGTGTGACGTGAGCTGTTTTTCTATTTGTTTTTTCTTTTCTGTTTTTAATGTTTTTTGTGCTGTGGTCGCTGGTTCCAAGGATTTTCATTTTAATTTGCTAAATATGCTGCACACTGTAAATCCTCTCATTCGTCCTTTGCACGAAGAGCACTTGCATAGAATCCCCCAACAATCTGGTCGCCAGTAGTGTGGAGTAGGGTTTTAGGTAAATAGAGAACGGTATGCATTTAACGGATTAGGGGCGCTAAATGCTTTGATTTAGGATACGTGCGCCAGCTCTGATATGTGATAATTAATTCAGCTACCTGATACAATGAGTGCACAGCACCCAAACGCCTCGTGGTGTGCACACACAAAGTAATAAGCTGAAAGCTCAGTTAAGAGATGATGATGATGCAGACATGGGAAGTCATTTGTAGAGAAAAATATGCACCATGTCATTGAAATAAGTCAACATTGCAGCTACCCCCTTAGCCTGCTGCCAACCAAGTGCAACTGTGCATTTTCGCATAGGCAAGGACATAAAACACAATGCATAGCGGAGCAAGAGCAAGAGAAGGATCCAAGCAAATGAACATAAAATGCCACTCACTTTCAACCCAAGCATGCCCAGAAGCCACACCCAGGCTGACGACACTTATGCCACAGCCAGAAGCAGAGACAGAGGCTGACAAACAAATTTCATGTGGGTGCCGAGTGCATTCTTTGTGCAGCGACAAATGCAACACTTTCGCAGACATCTTCATTTGCATTCGGCTGCGGAAAACATTGAAACGATGCTAGGCGGGCTAGGGGGTCTGACCTGTCTGATAATGGCGGAAATTTAATGCCTGTGGCAACTTCATTTAACTTTTTTCAACTCGACTAAAACTCGATTGTATTCTGCCAGTAAATCCATTTTACACACACACACACTTATGCGAGAGATTCGAGTTGTGGACGTTGTTTTCGTAGGTGACAAAATGCTGGTGAGCCCGCGGCAAAAACGACCCGCCAGCTGCCACACAATCTTCTATATCACTGACAGTTTTATCGACTTAACAAAACTAACTGCCATTAGTTTCACTTTGCTGTGAGTGTCGCTGAAAGGCCACGAACGCTGCGTTCCACCATCAGCATCCACTACAAAAAGTTGTCCATTGTTGCGGGTGGAAGCAAAAGGATTCGTTGTCACCGCTCAAAAAAAAAAAGACAACACAAATGTAGACAAGAAAGCAGGCGATAGGAGATAGTGCAAAACAAAGCCAAAATAAACAGGCAAAAAATGGCAATGACGGAGATAAGGAACATAAGGAAACGTGAGACATAAGAACGAACCGCCTGTTTGGCTGTTCTCCTGCTTGGGCCGGACATTGAAAAATCACTTTAGCATGACCCCAAAATGTCTATTTCATTTATACAAATAAACCCGAAAGCCCCCACAGCCCAAAATCCAATAAACGATGTCGACCAAAACAAATCGCTTGTGCGTCCTGCAACAACAGTCAGACAAATTAAAATGAACACGAAAGCAACGCCGGTACTACGAATAGGGAGCTAGACCAAATGGTCGACCCCCCAAGCCACGAACACTACTGGCACAGTCGTGTCTTGCCACGCCCCGTTAGAGCGCACGTCTCCAGCTATTGACATTAAAATTTGTCATTCGTTTTAGACATTTTTTCGATTTTGCCACTCATGTATTTATAATATCCTATGCTGAGTGAATGAAGGAAGGTTCATGCTAAGCTTGTCAAATATATAACTTATAGCTTCAAAATGTGTACAGGGTACGTGGGTAGTCGAACATTTTTTTTTATGTCCCTCATTTATTTTGCAATTCTTTAGGATATATATTTACCATTTTGTTCAACTACTTCAAATGCCATGCACGTGGCCAGCCGCAAAAATGTCCTTAAAGATGGTGAAACTAATCAAGCGAGTGCTGGAAATAATTTCGAACAGCTGATCGTGAAAAGTTTTCGGGCGATTGATGAGCCCCACTTGAGCCTGCATCGTTGAGCTGTCATTGCTTGGAATTCGCTTCATTTATATTTGTATTTCATTAAAATTATTGACAGAGTGTGAGTTGTCGGCCCTTTTGTGTGTAGTCTGAGCGAGTGTGTGTTCTCCATGTGTGTGTGTGTGTGTGTGTTTGTGTATATGAACGTAAAACTAATTGATTGACACAGTTTTTGCCGGTCAGCGTGGCGGCTTGATCGATTGATTTAATTTATTGTATAAAGCAGTTGAAATTGATGGAGTTGAGAGCTGCCCGGAATGTCGAGACCACCTAAAAGCGTAATTCCATTATGCAGCACACTATAAATGTAACAAGGGCCAAAGGAAATGTAGATTAAGATTGGTTACGGCAGACCACGCCAGACGGGGGAAATTCTCAATAATGTCATCAAAGTGGCTACTGCTACCAGCAGTAAATGCATAAAGCGGACAACGATGGCGAGAAAAAAGGCTCAAAGGCAAAGGCAAAAGCCAAACAAAAATCGATAAGATTGTAAAGTGGCTGTAAGGACAGAGCAGCAGAGGCGAATTTCAAATAGCGTTAGGGTCGGGTGCTCAGTTCGACTTTACTATCGTCTTCGTCTTTGTGCACAAGAGTTGCACATTTGCTTTTGAATTGAAGTGGAGCGGAGGAAGCGAAGTTTGAGAAGATGGTGGGGAAAATTGCACTTTTCATTAAACTGAAAATAATAATACTCGTAACAAACCGGATGATGCTACTCCTGCTGTTACTCGTGGTGCAACTCGTGCTGCTACTGCTCCTGCTGCTGTTGAGCGGATCAGCGCCACTCAATGTGGTTCTACAGCTACTGACTGGCTCCTTACGGCATTTCTGAAGCGCTTTGCCCGCATTACTTGGTTAGGTCCTGGCGCCTGTCATTCATCAATGGGCGGAATTGGCTTCGCTTGGCTTGGAAATTAGTTGGTAGCATGCAACTGACATCAAAGTGTGTCAGAAGCTGATGGCAGTGCAATGGCAAAATAATTTAGTAAACTTTTGTCAACTCACGACGATACAAAATCGAAGAAAAAAAAGCAGCAAACAGCAACAAATACAACCAAATCGAATCGAACTTTAAGGGAGTCATGGCGATGTATTTTTCAATTTCCGTGACAAACGCGTAAAACGTTGGCCAAATTCAATTTTGGCAACTTTGAGAGGGAGGCAACTTATCCAGAGTCTATACCACGTAGACGCACTAAACGCTGTCGAGCATTTAAATCTAACATTATTACATTTGCCAATGAATATGTCAACACACTCCAGGAGAAACAACAACACCAACAAGTAAGACCAAATGCGTAGCAAGGACTCCTTTGACATTCGTTGCTGAATGCGGCAGTTCAAGATACGAACGTGGCCCTGACTGAATGGTAGCTTGCATGACAGACAGACAATCAGCTAAATAGACGAGCGCATGCCAAATGTGCTGAGTGACATTCTTAGCAAATGATGAAGAATGAATGTGAAATGGTAATCAGAATGTAAATCGCATTGGAAAATGGCATTGGAAATGAAGTTGGAGATTGATAATGTGGGACCCGCACGTTTAACTTAGCTTGATTTGCGAGTCAACATCAGATGAATCAACTTGCTTGGCTCCAGCTAAATGAAAGTCAACTATGCACTCTACTTTAGCTCTTGGGGCAGTTCAGATCTGTTCTATTGCCAAAATCCCCCACCTAGTGCTGCTGCATTAATCAAAATCCTATCGAACAGTGGCCATGTGTGGAACTGTGCAGGCCACTGATTGCAGATAACCCCGTGCGAAGAAGAGTCCGGCAAACACAACTAAAATAAGATGCAGCAACTCTCTGGTTGTGGCATCCTTTTGTCGTACGTGGCGCCCTGAATTATGCAGTGAAAAATTGTCGATTTCATGATAAATGGTGTAGCAGCACATAGCGCTGAAAACGTGGTCAGCCAGCAATATGCGAAGGCAATATTAAGAAGAAGAATGTGACGTGCATGCAGTGGAAAACAAACGCTACGCTGTCCGGTGGGATACAAGCGCCGAAAAAGGATAAAAATAGAGATAGTGCTCTGGACCGTACCAGCAGCAGCAAATTATGTGTTTAAGGATGCGCTGATGGCGCTTGTTTGCTCGCCAAACAGCACGTCGCCACCATTGCCGTTGCCGTTGCCGTTGCCATTGCCGTTGATGTCCTTGTCGTCCTTTTTGGGCAACGCCTTGCACTTACTTTGTGCGCATTTTCAATTTGTCAAACGCATAACGAATGAGCGTGATTGAAGTGCCAGTCGCAGGACAGCAACATGGAACAAGAACATCGAGTAAGCGCTACGGCTTTAAGATTCCTTTAGCACACACAAACACATAGGCAGAAATGAATTGCCAAGATTAATAGTATTCTGCCACAACCAGCGCTTACTGTTCTTGTTCTTGTTCTTCTGGTTGTTATTGTTGACAGTTTCCCAGCCAGCAGTAGTAAAATCAGAAGCAAGAGCAGAACTCGAGTTGCTGTGTGCATAATTGTGTGACAACACGAAGGCGGATGCAGCAGGATACACGCAGCAGCTCAGGCGAACAGCCTGAAAACTTGGCCTGCGAATTCGGTTTTGATTTTGACACTTTCGAGAAACGCCCCAACAAACTCACATACAAAACACACACTCTCACACTCACTTATACTAGCACATTTATGTGCGTTGTATATCCTTATTGCCTCAGTGCAAACAAGGCTGTCATAAATGCATTTTATGATTTTAATGAGTTTTCTGTTGATGTTTTGGGGTCGTTTAGGGACGAGAGCTTTAAAATGCCGACAGCTTAAGCAGCTGACATAATAACAATAGAGTTAAACATTAATCAAAATGCTGGAAATTTAATATAAAAAAGTGTAAGAAGTATAGAGACGATAAGGGCACAACTTTGATTTACCCTGTATTTAAAAAAAAAATTGAAATTTATGAAAGCACTATCTTCAAGAATATTATAGGTTAATGGGCTATACTTCAAGTCTCTGCCCTTTTATTTCTAGCAATTGAATTCCTTGAGTCGAAATCTGTAAAAGCATCGCATAACTAATGTTTATCGATATTTCCCATTGATTCCGCAGGGTATAATAACATACACACCGAGAGAGTGCGCATGGCTGTTCGCATTGTTAAGCAAGTGTTATAAAACATTTTTGATAAATGCAAGCGAAACCGCAAAATATCATATGAATTATTGCGTTCATAAATAATCGTCACGGCTGCCATGCAGCTGCAGCACTGAACCCACTCAAACCCCAAACATTTACCCGAACAATCGCCACTGCCGTGTGGCCTCCGCTCAAATTGATGCTCACCCCATTGGCTAGAACTGATGTGCTTTTAACAATTTTTTGTTGGAATTTAATTAAATTCAAGTGCGAATGATAAAGTTTGCTGTTGCAGGGGCACAATGCCTTTTAATTAGAAATCAAATAAAATTTAGCAAATAAAATCAACATACAAAAACCTGTAAAACCAACAAACAACTCACTAAATAATGCAAAACTCAATCCTTGCCAGAGGCAAATATATGAACCAAAAATTAAAATAAATAATCATTAATTTTTGTATATTGCCTGCATTTTAATTGCAGTTTGCAATTTTGCCCAAATAAACAAACCAACTCCGATATCCTATATCTCCTCTGAATCCCGCTGGTTTAATCTTTTTGGAGTGCTAAAGCAATTACTAAAACTACAACGCCACACCTGCTACCCATCTGCTCCATGGGCCCACCTAACTGACCTATTCGCTTTTTGCATACAAATCTGTATTATGTCCGGCAGCCATCAGCAACAAGGGTGGGCGGTTTGGAGGCTTCGAGCCCTTTTTTATACAGCAATAGCGACAGCAACGAATCCTTTTTCATTTTTTTGTTAAATTTATTGCTGCTAGTTTGCGGGCATTGCAGATTAGTTTTTATGGCCGAAACAAAAACTGATTTAACTTTTTGTGAGCCAAAATCAATGTTGATGTTATCTAAAAAATATCCGGATTTTTTACGATGCCAATAGAAAAGTGTTGTTATAATTATAGTCCACAAATAAAATGAGATTTGATTGAAAACAAAACTTGGAAAATTGTAGACATGCAAAATTTAAGATTAACCTATTAACCTAATAGAAAATGTGATTTCCTCTTTTTGATTCTCAATACTAATAGTTATTTAAGAAAATAACTTTTGATACTTCAAGGCTCTTTGACATAGATAACTTGGTTATTTTAATTTAAAATTGTGTGCATTTATGAATTTTGATATCATTGTTACTATTTGTGCCCTGAGTTGGTCGTAAACACTCCCCAGACACTGGCAACGCAACAGAGGCAACCAATAATTGCCAATTTAATGCACATTTGGTAGTGTGCATTCGAAATGTGAATGGGTAGATTCCCCCTGCTCTGTTTATACCCATCTTTACATCGTTTTCTCTCGCCTCTCCCAATTCAATGGTTCGTGCTGTTGCAGCTGTTGTAATTCAATTATGTTTGTCTTTGGGAAATCAGGAAAATAAATTCGCTTATTGTGCAGCTTTCACATTCGGATCACATTGTGAAATACGTATCATAATTGCAGTTATTATTCTTGTGGCTGCCACTGCTCGAGTGCAGCTTTGAGATTGATGCCAAATGACCTTTGATTATGCATGCGGCACGTGTGCAGAGTTTGTAATTACTTTGCAATCGAAGATGCGGCAGCCAGCATTCAAAATACTGTTAATAATACCCTTTAGTTTAGCACACAGATTTCGTTTTGCATCAGCAGACACAATCTAAGCCAATATTAATTAAAATATAAATGTAATCTGATTACAGTGTTGATTGGCGTTTGCTGTCTTCAAATTTTATATTCTCAAATCAAAACTGAACTCTGGATTTCTAATTACGCCACTTGTGTGGATTGAAAAGCCAACAAACATCGCTTTTTGTGATAAAGCATTGACGTAAAGCTATAATTTCCATAACACATTCGTTTGGGGGTGTAATTTAATTGAAATACATATATACATAATTGAAATCTCTGGAATCGAAATTAATTTGTTGGATGCAAATTAAACACATATGACAGCTGCACAGTAAGAAATTGTAATGTCATTTTTCCGATGGGAAGAGGGGGATGGATGGCATCCAATCGTCATCAGGAGAATAACAAAAACACAAACGGAACACTCACTATTCTTCCCGGTTGCCATATGCGCTGCGTTGCATTGCGTTGTTATGTTTACGGTAAATACTCGCTATGGAGTCCTCCTCTGAATGCGCGTGTCCAATTAAGTTGACATCGTTATTTACATATGCACATTATTGTTTTTTGCACGCGTTCGGCTCACTTTATGCCAGTTTATTTATTGTACAGCGGCTGTGCAACAAATTCTTTACCCGTCTTTAATTTACGTAAACCATTGAAAAATCAGTCACAAAGTATATATATTCACATATACATATATGTTTTTATATAGACGCATCGTTATCTCTATCACTGATTCCGATTCTGATTCTGTTGTGACAGACAGGCAGGCGACGATTTCCAGCTGCGTTGGCTGCCAAAACGCTGATGCGTTTTAATTGGAATTTCCGCTTCTCAGTTGGGTAAAAAATTAAAATAATAATTTTCAGGCAAGCCGCCGGAACAGCCCAGCTCAGCGTTGTGGGCAGAAGGGCGTGGCATTTAAATTTCCACCAGATATTTGCAAGTTTTGTCACGCAAATTTGGGGTACAAGCACAATTTCCGAGAACGTGGTGAATGACATCGGCGTAATGTCATTAAGCACATAGCCCCCAATTAATTATGCAATTTTATTTGCAGCCTAAAAGTATTTTCGGACAATTGTGTAGGGCAATAATTTAATGGACAACAAAAAGAAAATTTAATTGTGCATTTGAGCCCCAAAAATCGCACAACCGACTCCTTTAATTCCCGTTTGATGTGGGCTTAGACCCATAGAGGCGCCTCGCTGCCTGTTAAATGAGTTTTTAAATAAATGTCAGGCACTTTGTGCGTCTGTTTACTCATCTCGGATCCAACGCTAGCCTTTTTTAACGGCCCATAAACGTGCCCGCCAGCAAATACTTTTTAAATGTTAAATAAACATTTTATGGCTGCAAAAATGCTCAAATACCGACAAAATGATGTCCATGCGGACACTAATTATAATCAGGCCATCTTATAGGTAGAATGAATTCAAACTCATAATTTACATATCACACGCAACGGACAGTTTTGGACATTCAATAAAAATGTGTAAACATATAGTTAATATAAATAGCTACCAATTAATATATTATTATTATCTTCGTATTCCCAATCATAAATAAATATGATTGGTTACCTATTTTAAGACAAACCTTTACGATTTTTATTGTGGCTGAATACAAATGAAATTTCATAAATTATGTACATTTATATACATAATTATACTGTCTCACTTAAACTGTTAAACGAGAAATCTGCTAAGAAGGCCGCTTAATTTTTGACGCATTTCTGGCATCGTTATTATCGCCCTCGGCATAATAAAAAAAATGTTTGGCAAAAAACACCAACAATAGCAAGAAGAGAAATAACAATGAAAAGAACTGCTGTCGCTTAATGCGCGGAAATTTAATAAAACGCTCGTCGCGAGAACCGAAATTCCATTTTAAATGCCAGTCGGCCAGTCGGGTGATTAAGTTGCCAAATAAAGTGCGACAGGCATCGCGACGAGGGGTGGCCAGCAAAGGGTTAACGGCGCCGACATTTGGTCCCATCGGCACCGATGATGGCATTAAATATCAAAGGGCTTGCGCCTGTCTTGTTTACAAAGTGATTTTCCTCTTTCTGATTTTTACTTTTAATGAATTCATTTTGAAAAATTCCTACAACACATTTTTTATATATATGTTGTTTACTCTTCTTTTTTTTACATATATGTATATAACTCGTAGCTACTGTACGATGCGCTGTCACTTTAACTGCTTTCATAAATTTTAATGTCATATATTTTCTTGGTATATAATTGAAGTCCATTTACTGAAAAGACGGTGTCAAAAGTGACCCTCACCCGCTCATGTTGTGGGAGTAAGGCATATAAGAAACGGATTGGGTGGGAATTTGTTGGCCCAGTATAATTAATGGCATGCCATGCTCGATGCACAAAATAGATTATCTATCAATAGATGAGCCTTGACAAGTTACACATAAAAATGAGTATTTACGATTATATATGGTCGTACATGTATTCCTAATGATTTAATGTTTGTTGAATTGATTCTGCACAAAGGCGGCATTAAACGTTTATATTTTATATATATATAATTATATATATATATATATATATATATGTATGTAAGCACATTAGGATGTGGCTTCATGACAGTTGCTGGAAATTGAATTAATTGTGGTTAACCACACTTTTCTCTCCGCTGTCGATAAGCAGGCAACAATTTTTGCCAGTCCAGGCTGGTCTGGTTTCCTAAGCACTTATATCTATATCGGATTTAACCACTGCTGCTGCAGGCGAAAGGGCAATCGAAGCGGTATTTGAGACAAAGTTTAAAGCGCAATCCAAATACGAAAAGTAGCAAAAAGTTATTTATTATATTTGCCAAAGTGCCAATAAGTACAAAAAAGGTCAGTAAATAAAAAGGCTTCAGTTCACATTGATATATATATTTTTTTCTCAGCATTTTGCGTGCTTAGGGCGTCGTCAAAGGCAAAGTGGACAGAGGGCGAACTTCCGCCACGCACTCGGCCGGAGTTGTTATGCTTGCTTCCTTTTTTCAACGGAAGAAAGAGTTGGCATATTGCGTTTAACTCGAAACTTCCGTTTGTTGTATGCTACTTGAACACTTGCCACAAGTATGTTGCTGTATTGGTGGGTAAGACATTGAATGCCACACAATGGTAGTGCAAGAGGATTGCACAAAATGGAATTTCTTATAATTTGCGCTCAAATGAAATCAATTTCAGGATCATTTAAATCAAGGCACACGACATAAAAAAAATGTTCAAGCACGGTCTGTCAGCCAGCCAACTGGGACATGAAACAAACAGGTATTGGCAGAGCACTCAACGATAAAGAGAGAGACACCAAGGCAGTTTCAGGCAGACATACAGACAGAGAGACGGGCAGTTGCTTAGCAGCCATTATGTGCACATGCTACTCCAGCTGACT
This sequence comes from Drosophila cognata, assembly GCA_035041535.1. Taxonomy (NCBI): domain Eukaryota; kingdom Metazoa; phylum Arthropoda; class Insecta; order Diptera; family Drosophilidae; genus Drosophila; species Drosophila cognata. The sequence continues at coordinate 2,203,982 of JAWNLC010000823.1, forward strand.
GTTTCATTGAAATGGCGGCGATGTGGGGCGTTGTGTGGCTCCGCCTTCATTTATTCATTCGTTTCAATGCGGCCCTGAAGCTGAGACCGGGCCTGAGCCTATGGCAGCCATTGGGGGATTGCTTTTAGTGTTGTTATTGCCTGCGTTGACGTCGATGCTTGGCATTTGTATTTATGAAGTTGCCATGGCCATAACAAAATCAAACCACATCAATTGTGCACCTAAATGGCCAAGTGGGACCTCTTAGCTATTCATTTGGCATTTGGTTGCCTACGGAGATAGTGCCACAGTCATGGACCAAAGACAGTTATTGTATTGCGAAACTGGGGACTTAAGCGAAGCGGTTTAAATTGCAGCTGAGAGCGAAATGCTCGCTGAACTAAATGAAGTTCATATTAAATGGTTTTGCATTTTGCAATTGTCACTTGGCTTTGTTGCACTGTAAAATGAAATTAATTCTGCTAAGCACGAAAACACTCGTACGACATGTTCAGCCCCTCGTTCCATTTCTGTCTGTGACATTGTCATTTTTGTTGTTGTACCGGCTAGATGCTGTGCATTTTCATTTCCATTTTAACTTTGGTCACACACGAGTTGGGTTCGTCTCGGTTACAGTTGTGCTTGTGAATAGCTTGATACCTGTGGCAAAAAACATTTGCCTTGCATTTTCCCAACTTGGCCAAAATAGTAGCAGGAGCAGCTAAAGCAGCAGCAGCAGGAGCAGAAAAATTCCACAAAATAATGAAAAAAGTTTTATAATTGCATGAAACTTTCCAATTAACAGGCTGCCTCTGGTTGCTGGCCACAAATTGCCAAAGCCAAAGCCAAAGCCAATGCCAAAGACAAAACGGAAAAGTGGCAATTAGATCTATTCATTAGTGTTGCATTAGATCTGTTAAATATATACAAATGCATTCTTTTATTTAAATAAAAGGCAACAGAAACATTTGAACCACCGCTCAAACTCACTCCTGTCTATTTAATTGAGAGGCATTCATTTAAGCATCTCAAGCGAGATATAAAACAACTTCCTTTGTATAATCCAACATAACTTTTCACTTGTCTCCATGCTGTGGCTAAATATGCGCAGACATGAAGAGGGATACATGCAGAACATGACTATATTCTGTTACGGCTCTCTGCTCCCTGCTCCTCCTGTCAGTGGTGACATGCGGGCAGAGGAGGCAGCAGGCTCAGCCTGGCAACATTTCATTAAGTTTTGCGCAAAACTTTTATTAAAACAAATACGTGCTACGGCCAACAACAACACTGCTGAGAAGCAGGGGGCTAAAAGCGGTGGCAGGAACTCGTTTGTTGGAGCCTAACGTCCCGTTATATTTTGGGCCACATTTTTTATGTTTTGTTTTGCTTCTCGGCTTCGTTTCTTTTGCTTGTATATTTCTTGTGGCAAGTAAAAGTCAAGTCAAGTAGATTTCTGCTGACTTTTGCACAACATACAAAGGCCCAAATGCAACAATTTCCTGACTGCGCGTCGAGACGCTGTCCTGCGGCCCGACCCGCTGTCGACTTCCTTTTACCCTCTACTCCATTCCGTCAGTAGCACATTGCCTAAGAAAGTTGTTTAACTCCGACAACGTCGTCGTCGGACGTTGCCACTAACTTGCCGTTGTTGTCTTTGCAGGCGGCACCAAATGTGAAAAAAAAAATAAATAGCTAAGCAAAGCGTGTACAAATCCAAGATACCCAGGATTTCAATTCGAAAATCTTTTAATCTCAAATATACTTATATCAATAACTAGTTGAATAGCCAAAATATAAACGAAGCTTCTCAAAGGCAATAAATTGTCAAATTCTTCAATAGCTTCAATTAATGCTGCCAATTCACTCATTCATTGATTACATCAAGAATCGCTCGAAGTTCTTAAGTGTTCTTAAAGTATTCAAACATCAAATGAAATTCAGTGAAGCTACTTAAATATTTATACTGTTACTCGCCAAAATTTAATTGATATTTTTTGGCAGCTTTAGCTCTATTGAGTCACCATATTTATGGGTGCTTCATTAAATATACTTGACGTTAAGCTGCTTACAGGGTATTAATATACGCAGCCACACCCACACATCCATAATGTTGTGGAGTTTGGTGGTGTTGAGTACATTTGCGGCACTGTCCGTGCAAGTTGAAAGAAGGCAAGTTGCAAAAGTCAAGAAAATGGCATCTTGAAATGTGAACTTTTTCAGCTGCACTTCTTTTTGAATACTTTTGTGCCTGACTTTGGGATTCAGCAATTGTTACTATTGTTGTTGTTGTTTTTGCTGTTGTCAGTTACTTGGCAGTTGGCTTAAACTCAAACTCTTTTGCACTTTGTGCGCAACTGTGCACTGCATTTAAAATAGTCGAAGCTTAAGCGCAAAATCTGCAATTCAATGCCATACAATGCTCGAAATCTCTGCATCAACTGCATCGATTGAGACCGCCCCAATGTCTACTTGATTGTGTACACTTGGACCCCTCGGGGGATGAGGTATAGAATGCATGTTAACGACATTTTGATTTTGTCTGATGCTGTAGTGCATTCGAAGTACTGCATTTAATTAGATTGCACAACATTATGCAGTTGCAACCTGTCACAACAATTCGAGTACTTACCACAAAAGTGTGCAGCAATTCTCCACTGTTATCTTGATGGCCGGGCAGATTCGACTGTAAATAATGAACAATGTTGAGAATGGCAATATACTATATCTGGACAGGGTATATAGGATGTGCATGCTAATTTAACGACAGATAGTAAAATTTAAAAAAAAATAATAATAAATATTTGGCAGCCGTAAATTGTCACAGCAACTTTGTCGCAAACAGTTTCGCAACAACTTGATACATTTTAGTGCTTTATCTCATAATTAATGGCGGTTCCCGTGGCGAAGGCAGGGTATCTGTGGGTGGTCCCATGGCAACTGTTACAAGCAGACAAGAAATTAATTGCGCTTCACGCGCCACGATAAACGCTCTTCCAGCAACGCCAGTTCTGGAACTCCAGCTCCATCTATAGCCATTTACAAATGAACTGAGTCTCGTAACTGTCGCTGCTGCCGACAGGGCCGAGAATAGAGGAGGACCTCCAGTTCCGCTTGTTGCAAAATTAATTAAAAGTAAATCCAGTAAAAACTATTAAAGTTAAATTTGGCATGAACTCGACCACAAATCAATCTGCCACACTGTAAGCGCCAGCGTAAGCGCTTTATGTGTTTGCCAGCCAGGACGACAGTCGAGCCAGGATTGCAGCTGTGGCTGGTGTTTTGTTTTTGTTTTTTTGCCTCCTGCCTCGCGTGGCTAACAAAGGAATGTTAAGCTGTTTATAAAGCGTTCAAGTCATTTCTTGTCATATGTTGACTAGGCCACGTTCACACACACACACACACACACACACACACACACAAACACATACAGAAACTTGACTGAGCCAAACCTGGGGCTTACTGATTTTACGGATTGTCGATGAAAGTTCAAATCTTTTTTTTTGTTCTTTCTTGCGGCCCCGTTGCGAACATTAAGTGGCAAGTTTTGGGATTTTGTGTCGTGACTAGCGCGCTTTTAAGATGATCTGCAAACTTTGATATGATTTGCATTCTCTGACTGTTTTTGCTCCATTGCTTTTTGTTATATCGCTGGCGACAACAATGACAATTAATTAAAACAAATTTTTGGGGTCCTTGTCAATGTGACTAATCTAAACTTTGAGGGCACACACCCCAATCTATAATGCCTACCCATCACTCAAACAGGGATGAAAAAGTTTGCATAAAATCAATTTGTGTTGGGGTAACTATGGGCCACAATGTCTATGCCCTAATCGCAGCCATTTGAGTGCCGTTTTATTGACTTGCCTCTAAATGCTGACAACTTCGTCGTACAGTTCAGAACTTACAATGAAGGCAACTTAAGGCCTCTTTAAGAAGCGGGGAACTCATTTTATAAATGGCAAAGCTGAGTCCTTTGAGCCCGACTTCCATCACACACGCATGTACAGGAGACATGTACAAGTATATAGATGTTGAACAAATGGCAGGCAATCAATAGACAATTTACTGGTGCTGCAGTATCGGGTTCGCATTGCTCGACCACTTGCAATTTGCTTGCCGAATAACACCCATGTTACAAGTCATTCATTTGGCAATCATGTAGCCCAATTAAATGGAATTCACAACCGAAACTAACGCTCATATATCAATTTATTTTTTATGAACTCTTACGTAAAAAAACCATATGTCAACCGCTTTTAGTTGCCCTTTTTTCGGTTGTATTTTTCCCTTTGATTTTTGCAAATGCAGTCTGACATTGGTATTTGAAAAAACGTGACATATTTGCAACAGTTTATTTTGAAATGAACTCTTTATGGAAGCTTTGCAATTAAGTTACGAACAAAAATTACCACGCTTTATATCAATAATATATATTTATGAAATATTGCACTACACACTACAGTTTTATTATTGGAATTTAAATAAACGAAAAACAAAAGTTCAATTATAAAAAACCGCATCAAACACAAAAACAAAATTGCAAAAATGCAAATATGGCCAATAAAAAAGTATTCATAAATTGTTAACTGCATTAAAAGATGCACACAATTTTTCGGTTGAATGCTCTTTATTGTAAATCGAATTTAGTGCAAGTAAATTATAAATATTAAAGGCCCTTACTTTTAATTATAATCGAAAAACGGTGCAGAGCACAAATAAGATTTATAAATAAATCGTTAAATATGGAAATAGAAGTGCGAATATAAGTTGATAAGCTAAATGGTTTTCGCCACCCAGCCTAATAATTATAAAGCGAAATGCAATATTTATAAGAAGTTTGAGATTTATATAGAGTAACTAAAAAGTATATAATTATGTCTTTAAAGGTGCACAATATGTAAGATAAAAATTTCAATTATGTAGAAAATCGATTGCACTATAAATCCCTACCATTTCTTTTTCTCATTATCTTATATGGATATCCGGTTTTCCTTTTACATAATATATTAAAGTACGTTCGGGAAGGGTAGGAAGGCAGCTTTTAATGGTTTAGTATGTGGATAATATTGATGGATACTGAAGTGTTAACGTGAATGTGATAAGGGCGTAAATCGTTCGCAATGATATCAAACTGTTATTTAGTTAAGCCATGGCCAGCATATGAGCGTATCGACCGCAGACCACCAGCTCAAGGCTAAAAGCTATACACGCATACTCACACCCACATCCAACACACATATACAGGAAAGTGGTGGCAAGCAGCTAGCAAGGACAAGGACAATATTACTTATGTATATTGCCGCATAAGCCGTCACTTGTAGCAAAGTACAACCAATTTGAAATGGTGCCGCCATTGGGGCAGGGATGAGAAAAAGCTAGATTGGGGTTGGGGGTAACGAGTAGCAGCAGGCGGATAAGAAACGCATTTGTATTAGTTTTACGCGCATTAGAGTCTCATTGCCTGGCTTAAGGACCACAACGAACCGGAGCACAAGCACAAGCACAAGCATAAAATAAAGTAATAAAAATCTTAGCTTTGCTGCTGGTCATATCTGTGAGTTGCAGACATGTATGTATATTACATATATGCTATTTATAGCAAATACTACATATACATATATATTTGTATGCTCTGTGAGTATCTACATTTTTGTATGTGAGGGTTTGCGACTACGTGACATTTAAAAGGGATAAAGCTACTAAAACCCAAATCGAATAATAAAATACCAGTCAGTCTGACAGTGTTTTTTGAGAGCAGGCTCTGGCGCAATATCCAAAAGGATAATTGCCATTTAAAGCTAGCATTTTTAAGCTGTTTTTTTTCGGAGTACCCCAAACCCAGTTGCACATATGTTGCTAGGATTTGATTTGTGCAATTTGTTGACGTATGAAGTCGCGTTTAGCGTACAAAGTTGCGGTAATCACAAGCTAGGTCGTCACGCATATCCTCGATCTTTTTTTTGGTTTTATTTTTGTGACAGCGACCCCAAATCAACTCAAAAAAGGCAACTTTGCGACAAGCTACAAGTTGTGCGTCATTGAAACAAATGCAGCACGAAGTGCATCCAAAACCCCAATCAAAGCCGAATTACCTAACGAGCTGCGCCATCAAGTGACCTAAAGACGACAAGGACAAAAGTAGTAGCTCTTGCTACGGTTACGACTTTGGCAATGGCTGAGTGAGCCACTTGAGCTTAAGCAGATCTCCGGCAGCTTAAACTTTTTTACGGTCGGAACACCATAAAATGGCCATCACAACGACTATCCGCGCAAATCAAGTCAACTTTCAACAACTTTGGCTTGATTTAAACCCATTAAAAGTCACTTTTTTAATGCTTTTGGCACCCAGCTTGCTCGATGCATGTTTCGCCAGGACAGGGACTCACCTTTACAGCAGTAGCAGCAGCGGAAGGACAATAAAGCTGCTTACTCTTTTACCTTCTTTAGATACACAAGCATGCCCTGGGGGAATCGGCACTTGGGGAGCTATTTAGACTGAACTAGTAGAAGTCGCTTCGCAAAATGCGAACGAGCTCCACTTGAGTCAACAGGATGACGGAGCGACGTCAGCAGCATCACTGAGACAATGGCAATCGGATGAGTTGTGAATGATAATGCGCAATATAGGAGTCTCGGCTGACAAGGCTGATGATGGTTGGGCTGAGCTGTGGGTGAGTAGAAGATGTTGAGAGATGGGGATCAGTTGGATGAGTAAGCACAAGTACAAATCAAACCAAAGGCTAATCAGCTGCATATGTGTGTGTGTGCAGGTGTCTGTGTGGGTGTGCTTCGTATGTGTTACAGCTAGATGACATTGCTTAAAGTCTTAATTAATTTAGCAGAGGCCATTTGGAGCAGAGAAGCGCAGCTCTCACGAAATGTTGATTTGAATACAATGCGAGACGTGTGCGGGTCTTCAGCGCAATTACAGTAAAACGCAATGCGGCAATCATGTAAATGAATGCCATCAGCGAGACATCAAGCAACCATTCATTTAGTCATTCGACGCATGGGACTCCGAATGGGATGAGGAATGCGATGAGGAACAGTAGCTAAAATACGCACGAATGCTGCCAAACAAGGGCAAGCTGCTGCTGATGCGGCGGAAATAATTGTCTTGACACAGATAATCTCGTTACCTTTTGGCCCTGCGTCTGCTCCTCCCACCACTTCACCTCGCCACCACCCCACCACCCAGTATTTCCTGCAGCTTACCGAACAGATCCTGCTTCGGTTTGTCCGCATTATTGTCAATTTATTTGCGTAATTTATGCCTCGCCGCCCAGAGGCGCTAGACACAACACACAACGAGCTACCCCAACCCTCCAACGAATCCCCCTCCCCTCCCCTCTTACCGCATGTCAACTGTTGCCGTATTTAAGCTATTTCGTGCGCCTGTTTTAAATTCAAATCAAATCTCGTCAGAATTTCTGTAGAAAACCGCTCGCTGTTGGTTTTTCTTATTAGTTCTCCGCTCTTTATGTTGCAGACAAGGTTGCCACAAATTTTTTTCATTCGTGGCTTTCCGTCTTATTCTTGGAACTGTCAGTGTGCCTGGTCTTCACAAATTTTGATTTCTTGTCACAATTTGTTGACATTTGTTATATTTGTTGGTTTCCTTTCGTGTGGCTGCAGCCAATTAAGGCGACAAACACCACCCAGAAAAGGTAATGAAAACAAAAATAATAAAAAAAAACCCACCCAACTCTACTCTATTTATTTCATATTATCACGTTCGGTGCACGAAGCAAGGGGTCCAACGGAGCGTATGCTTTATATTGATTTTGTTTAACAAGCTACGTCAGCTGTTATTTGTATTATTGTTGTTATAGCTGTTGCTGCACTTCCGGTGCGACGTCAGTTCCGCTTTTGTTTTGCCAGGCCTTAAGGATTGCCTTTCGCTTAATTGCACAACAATGGTGCCCTTCATTTCTGCAGTCGCAAATCGCAGTGCGAATAGCAACGTCTTCTTCAATTTCCGCAATTATTGTCAGAAGGCAGTCGAGCAGTCAATCAGTTGGTCCGTCCATCATTTACTCAGTTACTTACTCCTTCAGGCGGAAACTTTAAATTGTTTCAAAGCTTCAATTAATTTGTGTATTTTGGCATGTGTGCCTTTTCTTGAGTGATGCGTACAATTTAAGTGCTAGTGAAGTGAACCATAAGCCAATGCGATTATAAGCAGTTTAGGAATCCAACTTGGCAATAAGATTAATGCAATATTTGATGCAATACAATGCATGAAGCATGAATAATCTAATATAATTCTGCTTACAGTTTGAATGAACATCCAAAAGCTCGCTTGTTGCCTGCTCAAAACACTGAACTGAAGCAGAAGCAAACTTCTGGCATTTGTAGCCCTGGCTTTCTCAGCACTACTACAACTGAAAGTTAAGTGTGTTTACTTTGCGCGGAACGTCTAAAATTGCCAAGTGTCTCAAGTTTTTAGAGCAGAGCGCACTTAATAGGCAAAGCAAACACTACCCCAAGCTCCATATCCCAAAAATACCAGGACCTTCGTCTCGTCGTGCACACACCTCTTACCCGCCCTGCTCATTATTTTCACACAAAGAATAACAATAATAATGCGTTATGTATTTTTCAACTCAATTAGAACATTGTTTACAATGCGCATGAAAATTTGATGGGAGGATGTGAAACTTTTTGGTTACCAGAAACTTTTGCAATAACAACACCGCTTGAGTAAAAAGTAAATGTTGCTCTTTCATGGAACTGGCGCACAAAACCAAAAAAAAAAAAAAAACAAAAAATGTATAAAGAAACGAAAAGAAAATGTATATAATTTAAATTGACTCTAGATGCAGCTATAAACAGAGAAGGCGAGGCAACTACAGCTCCAACTGCAAGCCAAGCCAAATTCACTTTATTAACGTCAGCGGCCCTGTTTCATGAGCTTATTTAGAATTATGAGCGCATTTGCCTAAGCACCCGAAATGCTGGAAAATAAAATCACCAGCAAATGATGCAAGTTGCATAAAATTGCTGCAGCAGCCAGGAACAGGGCCAAGACTAGGACCAGCGAACTACGAGCGAACTACGTGAGCGTCAACCCGCTTTGTGGCGACGCCAACTCGGCCAAGTTTTCGGACTGCGACGTCTGCAGTTTTTTTTTATTTCCTTATTTTTTTTTGCCCCTTTTTATTATATTTTTTCACTGGCGTCAGGTTGTCATTGCGGCAGCTGCTCACTGAAGGTTTTTCGTTTTCCGAGCGGACGCACCTACACAGTCAGCATTTTTCAAGCTATATCTGTGTGTGTGTGTGAGTGTGTGAGTGTGGCAACGTGGTGTATGCGTGTTTTTTGTTTTTGCCTGATGTATAGTTTTTGGCAGACACAGCAGTGGCAACGACTGGCACAGTTGCTTGACAATCAATGAAGATGCCATTATATATCCAGGACCACACAAATACATACACACGTGCATATACCCCAGATATATACAAATATATGTATGCATATAATATATATGTATATATAACCTTATACCTGCACTACCTTGTCTCGTCGAATGGAGTCGACGTTGCCTGCCATAAAGATAGCACACGACCATAACTTTAGAGTTCGAAAACTAATTATGCCTATAGCCATCGGCCTAGACGGCGTGTCTGGGCCTAAACTGGCGGCTGCTTTTCTGCTGCAACGTATAAATTATGCCACACTTTTATGTGTTCTGCCCCCTCTATGCTCTTATCATTGAGGCAAGATTCGAGTAATTTGTTTTTGCATTTGGTTGCATTTTATGGCTAATGGCCTTTGAATACTCGTTCACGTTGACCGGGCCAAAGCCATTCGCACTAAACTCTTTATGTGGAACGCATTTATGTACATGTCTATATATATATATATATATATATGTTGGTTCAATACGGATGCTGCACGCATGTACATATATATTTGCCAGCTTAAGTGCCGCATTAAAACAGGCCAGAGGAAGCTGTCTAAAGAGTCACCCGAGTTGCTCTCCACCATTCCACTTGTATACATCGCCATGACAATAAAGGCAAATGACGAGTGGCATGTCGAAATAATGATTAACGAGCTTCAGACCGGAGATGCCGATGGTGATGGCAATGGCGCTGGTGATGGGAGCGGGAGCTGAAGACGGTGACATGGCGCTCAGCAGGGCATATAAAAAAAATAAAATACGCAGAGCCTCATTTCTGTGTTTGGTATGTGTGTAATGGCGGGCAAATCAAATGGAAATAAAGATACAGGGAACCGCGGGGGTATGTGGGGCAGAAAGGAGGCTGCAACATAGACATTCGAGCTGTAGCATCATCAATGATTTAAATTAATCGTCGTAACACACGCAAATCTCGCACATGACAACCAAAACGACAACGAGCAAGTACATGGCAAGATTTTCACATCTCTTCTTTTACTTCTGAATTTTATTTATTTATTTATTTTTGTGTTTTCTTGTATCGGTTTTACGGTCTGCGGATATGAAGTCGAAATCAGCATATCAGCTAAATTACAAGTGCAAATATAAAATGGCTAAGCCAAATGACTAAACGTAGTGCCACAGCCAGAGCTCTTGATGGCCTACTGGAACTGGGCGTGATGGGTGTGGTCTCTATGGGTCTGAAAATGAATAAGAAAATTTGACAGTCAGTGAGTCAAATTAAAGCGAAACGTTGCGACGACAACGCCGACAATGAACCAAAAGCTTAAAGGCCACTAGGAAATGGAGTGTGGGGGCAATTGGGACGAGGCAGGATATCATTTGTATATTGACGCAAGTCTAAGTCAGTGGCAGGCAATCATGTGGGCAGCACGCTGAATGTACGTCTGTCTACTATGTCTATATGTCTGTCATATGTATATGTGGAGGCGGTATACTGTCTGCTCGCCTGCTGCTGAGCTATTTTGACAGATTAACTCACGCATGCGGTGATATACACCGCTTGCCCACTAAACACGCCCACTCTCTAGCTCGTTATGTCAATTGTCAGATCAGGCCAGCTAGACGACTGCTGTAGCTGACGGGGAGTGCAGTGGAGTGGAGTGGAGTTGACTCCCCCCAAACCAATGTCTGAGCAGTCGCGCACAAAAAAAAAAAAAAACAAATGGCAAACACAAAAGGGGCTGACTGGGAGGTGGGTGGTTTGGGGCCAAACTGCCATTTGCCGTCGCTGCATGTGTTAAATTTAAGTTTTGATTTACGACCTTTACTTTGTAGGCTGCTGTATAGGCAATGCACTCACACTCTCACACACATGTGTGTGGATAGTGATAAATTGCGCTGTCAGAAGTTGGTAGCTACAATCGCTGGCTTTTTTTTCTTTTTTTCTTTTTGCTGTTGCTGCTTGGCAGATGCGTCTACTGACAGTTAGTGGAGGGGGGTTGTTGGAGACGGTCTTGCCCATATCTGTGCCAGGGCATAGGTTGCGTTGCGAAACCTAACTGGGTTAGCAGCCGGGCTCGAGTCTGCGGGCTTGGCTCGGCTCGACTCGAGCGTTTAATGGCTGTTGACAGACGTGTCAAGTCACGACGCTTCGCTTTGTTTTGCAACCCTTTCTGGCAAATTTTTCTTCGTTTTTTTTTAATGGCCAACATCGTGTCGCGCACACTTGCAGGCAAGTTATGTGCTCATTTCATTGTTGAGACTGCGACTGAGACTGAGAATGGCATGAGGACATCGGCTCAAGTGCGCTTATAAATTTGTAATAGCGTTGACGTCCTGTCGTCGGCAGTTGTGATTTATGCGCTTGCCATGCGGCGTATGAGCGATAAAATGCATGCACCGCTAATTACAAGCGTTAAGTATTAAAAATGATTGGCTCCGATCATTATTTAAACTGCAATTTCAATTAACAATGCACTGTTCTACGGAAAGCCACTCAGTCAGCCATGGTGCGGATTAGTCGCAACTGGGGTGGTTACGGCTGCGAGGGGTCATAAAAAGCGACGGCGCATAAATTATGCAAAATGATTTATTGGCGCAGAGCTGGACTAAAAGCCACATTCAACGTTAAAACTAAACATTGACCAACCGCATAAATTAATTGAATTATGCCAGCGGCGGCACGCCTTCCGCACCCCCCTTGACCTCACCCATATTGGCGACTAGCTGTATGACATACACAACTATTATGTAAATGTGTCTGTGTGTGTGTGTAAGGCGTTTAATCAGGAGTTTTGAACTTTCGCTTGATTAGCGCTATGACTTCGCTGGGCAAAATTTATGACGACGCCAAACCTGACGGCTGAGTGAAGCGCAACTAAAAATTAAAATCAATTTGCTAGACACAACGCCTGCGACAAACAGTGGGCGTGGTTTTTGCGTGCCAGCGCACATTATTACTGCCACCCAGTGTGTGTGTGCGAAATGTCTGCGTGCATCGTTAAAGTCTATAAAGACTGCTTTTGAAATCAATAAAGCACGCGCGCGTCTTTTATGAGCCTGATTTATACATATATACATACACGTACACACGTACACACATATGTACGTCGGCTTATATGTATGAGTGGGTATTTTGTTCATGTGCATGTCATGTGCGTTGGCTCATACCCTTGATGTTAACCCCGAAGACGATGTCTTTAATTTCTTAGTAGCTGCATAAATAAACTATAAATTCTATTTTATTACGAACAACGCATTAAATAGACACAGACACATGGACATATATATGTACATATGTATATATATGTATATATGTATGTATTTATTTAGAACGGTATGTAGACTGAAGGTGTCACTTGTGTTTGCAGCAACATGGATCTGAAGCCAGTTCAAGTTTGTCAACAGTGGAGCCATTTGAAAGGATGGTTGCTGATTCTATTGCCCAAGTGCCACACGAATTTCATGTTCAGCTTGTATCAGCTCTCATATTTGCACAGTTTGTGGCATATGCCACCAGCTCAGAGTTTGCCTCAGCTGCTGTCTGGTCAAAGTGCTGAATTGTCACAGCAGCTGATGGCACTGGGTAAACGTTTAGTAGCCCGTAAAGCATCACTTCGTTTTACGATTCCATGTGCTGCAACTGAAACTGATCAGAAACCGAACAGAACAGCAGAGAACGGAACAGTATAGAAAAAGCCAAGGACAGCTATTGTGCTTAAATTTTAATGGCCATTCAAGACACTGAAGCTAGTCAGCTACTTGGTCGGCGTCTTTTATTAGCTGTGTGATTGCTAGCCATGTGTGTGGGTTTGCTGATTGTGGAGTGGCTTGTTGGTTGTTTGGGTGGATGAAATGTACATGTCCAAGGACTACAAAGTCAATTCGAAAGATACGTAGGTATAAGCAGAAGCACCAACTGCAAATAGCAAAAAGCAAACAGCAAACGAGAAAAATGCAAAAATATGCAAACGAAACGCTGTCATCAAAACTTACAATCAACTATAGAGTCCGCACACAAACACATACACCAAAAGTTACTGATACAGATACTCAAACTCGCGCGCCAAGCATTCATTGCAAACATGAGCTCCGTCAGCCGCAGCACCCAGTCAGTTGGAGCAGACCGGGTAACCCAGGCAACCCAGGCAACCAATTCCTGTGGCCTCCTCGTGTCAATGCAAATTCAAACAAAAGTGCACAACGCAGTGCAGACCATTGGCAATCCAATCTCGTCTGTAGCCTTGCCTAGCCCATCAGGATTAACAGCATCAGCAGTCGGCCAACATGAATGGAATACACAAAACAAAAGTAAAAAGATGGAAAAATAAAGACCAAAACGTTCGTTCGCACAACAAACATTCTTGTTGGTTTTGCACATTGCATACCCTTAAACAATAAAAGAGTTGCCACGTATTTTTAGAGACTGCGATAGGTGTTCGATAATTATTTTCTCCAATATACTTGCTTTTTGAAACTTAAGTAGATTGTGCCGAAATGCAATTAAAAAACCTTTTCAAAAATAATTGCATTATTTGCATATATAATGTGTATTTTGAAAAAAGTGGGTATACGATAGTCGTATTTATTCCAATTCTGTACTTCTGCCTCGTTTTTCAGCCGTTTGATTTTTTCGCCAAAGCCAGATTGGATATTGGCCGCGTGCGCTTTGATAAGTGAAAATTGGAAAAATCCGCACTTTGCATGCAAAATAATTACGAAAATATTTTCAGCGATGGCAGCGGTAACGGCAACGTCACTAAACGAATTGTTGTTGTTGCTGTTGTTATTGAAGTTGCATAGCTGGCTGGTTGAAAAGTTGTCCAATTGAAGGCTTAAATTGTGCGGCAGTAGATTTGACAGTTTTAAGCACCCACTCGAGGCATTTTTTGTGGCTAAACGAGAGCTCGGGGCTGTTACACCAGATGCAGTCATACAAGATACCACTATTGCAGGAAAATAAAAAACAACAAATAGTAGAAAAAAAAGTGGCACACATAGACAATAGCAGTCCCATTGTCGTATAACGAATCGACCAAGTTGCTGAGCAATTTTTTTTTATTTTTTTCGATCTTTATTTGGTGTTTTGTACTTTTATTTTCGCAATTTTTTGTGAGTGTTTTGCAGTTGACTGCAAATGAAAAGGCCATCGAAAACAAAAGCCCACGTTGGCTATAAATAGCGTGAGCGCAACTTGACTTTGCAGTTGCCAACTTTCTTGCTTGCTTTCTATTTCGACCCATCCCCTCAGCCGGCCCCAAACCGATCCATTTACCCATTGTCTCGTCGTGTGTAAGTTCTCTTATCTGTTTTTAGCATTTTTCGTGTAAGTTTTAGGGCGTCGCATTTTTTTCCCTGTGCATTGTTGGCAAATCCTGTAAAAATAATGTGTTGCTGTTTTGGCCATTTCCCACTTCTTCCGCCCATTTATCCATTTTCAGCAGCGACCCGTATATTTAAGCCTTCAAATCAGCGGCTACATTTCTAGGGATATTTGGAGTCAGTAAATTGCATTTTTGCAACATGCTCGTAAATCTAATTGCAATTACACAATTTGTTTCATAATGTGAACATAAATTCATGCATTTTACTTATTTTGCGATAATGTTCTATATGGCGTATTAAGTACCGCCTGCGGCTGCCTCGGGCGGGGAGGGAGGGCGGAGGTGTCAACGCTTGTTTGCCAATAAGCACAAATCGCTGTTGCCAGTATAATTTATGCATATTGGGCGCGTTTGCCTGTCAACCAACGAGCGCCAAAAGTTAATACGCTATATATTATAATTTATATTTCCAATTGTAATTATATAATATAGTTGGTAACACATCTTGCCAGTAGGCATTTTCGCTATTTTTCTATTCGCTCTCTCATTGTGACACAGTGCATTTAAATTAATAAAAGTTGTCGTTAAAAGTGCATTAAATTACAATCGGATTATGCGCATCATACACGCACCAACACGCCAGCAATTCCCATTTGAATAGATTATTTAATCACTCATCTCTTAATTTGAAAATAAATAGCTGCGCTAATAAGTATGCAACAGAATTCACAAATTTTAGCTGAAATTGTGAGCTAATAATTGTTACAATTCGACTGATAATTTGAAAATGATTTGTGCTGGAAACATTGGCTTATTCCTCTTAAGTTTTAGACTTCATTAGAATGAAGTCAGCTTTGAACTGTGTTGAACTGCTTTATTTGACTTTTATATCAGCTAAAATCTAATTCCATGATGGGAAGTATTTTAATTTATTTACGACTCTAAAGTTAGTTGGGAACTTAAATAATGAATTAACGAGAGTGCTGAAGACACGGAAAACTTTGCTTGTGACCCTGGTCTGCGATAAATTTTATTTGCGTGACTGTTGAACTTTTTAAAATTAATTCATGAATGTAATTAATATTTGATTGAAACTGAGCGAATCACACTGTAGCAAAAGTTATACACAAGTTGTAACTCATTCTAAGGGCGTCTCTTTCGTTTTAGTTGCTTAACTTCAGTTAGACAACATCTTGAATGATTTTAGCCGCAAATGCCCAGAGCCATTGCTAGTGTACTTAGCCATACTTAGCCAAAATAACAAAATTAATTAAACATTTCACAGCACTCTCTCTGTCTCTTTGGACCCTGTTGCTGAGTAAATAGAGTTATTTATACTACACTCAACTTAATTACAAGCAGCAGCAGCAGGCAAGACGCTTAATCCAGCTACGTAGCCACGCTTCATTAATCAGACGCGACTATAAGCCACAACAAAAGAGGACAGCCAACAATAACAAGAGTAAGAACAGCTGCAGTCAGTGGCAAGGTACTACAACGTAGCTAGCAACATAGTTGAAATAGCATAGAAAAAATTAACAAGCAACTTAACACTTTAACGCCTTTCACTCCACTTTACGATGCCTGCGAACAATGTAATTACTTCAAACAAGAAGACGCAGCCGCCGGCTCTGGCTCTAGCTCGGAGGCAATCAGGCACCCGCCCCACATCTGGACTGGTCTACTGTGCTCTGGTCTGGCTGCCTTTGTGGCCACGTCTGACTAACTGAAAATTGGACGCTTGGCTGCCTCTCGGTACGTTGCGGAAGTTTGGTTCTGGCTCTGGCTCTGGCTCTGGCTCAGACTCCGACTTGAAGTTGGACTGTGGGCCTGGTTGACTGTATTACCATTTGATTATAGAAAACATTTATTTAGCTTGGTGGCTTGGCCTGGACACGGACAGGGGCAGGGAGTAAACCAGGGGATGGGCTATCATTAAGCTGCCCGTGTACATAAAATGGCAGGCTGCAGGCTACACGAACAAACAAACACAGACACACACACACACACAAACAGCCTGGTTTGCCTTAGACTCAGCGCCGCCAACTAACCACAATGCAAATCCGCAGAGCAAACAATGTCAGGTGATGTTGGTGTTGGCATTGCTGCTGTCGCACGTGTGTGTGTGTGTGTGTATTTTTGCAACGACTACCATCAGCCACTGACAGACTGACAGACAGCGGCGCACCTATGCAACTTTTCACATTTGAGCAAACCGCATTCCCTCCTTTAGCTTATAGTAGCAGAGTTGGGGGTTTGGCTGGGGGACTCACGTAATTCAATCTGCTGTTTCAGTTGATTTTCAACAGCTGCAGATGCCGAAAGTTGAGTGGCGAAAAACAGTTGGCATCATGTGTTAACGGGTCGGTCTTTTGCCATTTATCTTGCCAAATATTTGGCAGGCCGACAGCCAATGCAACAACCACCCGCACAATACTCAGTTGTGTGTGCAGTGTGGCCGCATATCAAATAAAAGCAAAGTGTGTTAGCAACAGAACTTTCGGCAACAACCCTGCTGTTATAAATGTTATAGCAACACAACCTGGGACAAGGCCAGAGGTGCATTTCGGCCATGCAGCTGGCCAGCTAGCTGTATCCATGTCATAAGCTTGCCGCAACTTAGCAAATTTCCACCTGATTGCCTTATAGCAGGTAAGCAATGAGGCGCCACTTGCCACAAGTGTGGAAGTTGCGGAAGTGGCGACACTACCACGCAAACACACACACACTCACGCTCGCCTCTTTAAATTTGTGCGTACTAGTTTGTGTGAGTGGCTTAGCTTGGCGACATAATTAATTTAAACGCATACCGGCAAATGTTTGCGAAAAGTGTCAGGTGCTCAGTTTGCAACAATATATCAACAAAAAATTATACGTGTGTGTGTGTGTGTATTTGTATTTGGTGAGTTGCATTTGCATAGCTGTCAGCTGTATGCTTATTGAGTTGATTTATTATAATTGCAATTCAGCTGACAGACGGATACACAGTCATCCTCTCCATCTGTACTCTGCTCTTTAATTATGCAAAAAAAAAATACATATATATGTATACATATACATATATATATATATATATATATATATGGCAATTAAATATTGAATGTGGCTTAATTGAGGGCATGCGTGTAAGCCACTTTTAACAAACTACTTACCCAAAAGAGACCAGCTGGAAAAACTTCTTTGTCACTTTCCACTTGATTTTCAATAAATAAAACAGCAAAAAAGTTCAGCAACAACAATAACAATCACTATGAACATTTCATTTGCAGGCAAAGTGTTTTTGGCTTTTTAAAGTACCAACGGCAAAGTTTTACACACATACAAAGACATAGTCTGGCAGCATATGGCAAGTTATGTAGGGCGGGAGTATGTGAAGTGTCAGCAGTTTGTTTGGCCGCATAATGTCCACACTTTGCAACGACCGAATCGCGTATAATGCCAACAACACAAAAGGCGACAACACAAAAAAATAAGCGAAAAAATAGAAAAAACACAACACGCAGAAAAGAACAGAAATGAGCAAAAAAATAATATATATATTATGGAACAAGTAAAAACAGTTTAAGAAGAAATCAAGTCATTTGCAGGCCACACAAGAGGCTTGTGTGTGTGTGTGTGTGTGTCAGTCACTGTGTGAGCACGTCTTAGCTTGGCTAGGCGCACTCTGCTGGGCGTTGCTGTCCGTACTCGAGTCTATGCCTATTTTGTTGTTGTCATCTCTGCCTTTAACGATTTTATTTGTTCTTGGCTTTCTTTTTGTGTTATTGGCTTGCACTGCACTCACAAAACACTCTTATCAGCCAGGAGATTTTGGCTATAGGCACTTTTTGCTACTAATTCAGATGGGGGCCAGTCAAGCGCACACAACTACCGCTGCCGCAGGACGACAGCCAACTGCGCGCTGAGCATGGACACCGTTAGCAGCGCAGGACATCGTATACCAGATCGAGCTGCAACGTGTTCGCAGCAATCACAAAAAGGGGAACAGGCTCTGGATACAATGTGTTCGATGCCCGTTCACAGCCCCTCATGTACAGCCGTAGCTTCAGCAACATCAAATAAAAAAATAAGCTCGACATCAAAAGTGTTCGATGTTCTTTTGCAGTTGCTCAAACTTAGCCGCAGCAGCAGTAACCTCAAAAAAGGACACAAGCTCGAACTAAATTTCGTTTGAAGTCCTTTCGCTGCCGCTCAAACACAGCAGCAGCAACAAACTCAAGAAGGGGTAGAATCTCGAGTTCGAACTTGTTTAATATTCTCCGCAATTGATCAAACACAGCCGCAGCAACAGCAACCTCAAAAAAGGACACAAGTTCGAGCAATATTGTGTTTGATGTCATTTCGCTGCCGCTCCAACACAACGGTTGCAACAAGCTGAAGCTCAGGGGGTATAGGCTCGAGTTCCAACGTATTCACAGGAATCGCTCGAGCACAGCAGCAGCAGATGCAACCTTGAAATGAGTGGTCTAAGTTCGAACTGGAGCGTGCTAGATGTCCTTTTGCAGACGACCAAACACAGCAGCAGCAACAGCAACCACTGAAAGGGGAACACGCTCGAGCTCGATGTCCCCTCTCAAGCAAAAAGCCGAACAACGTCCAACAATGCGAACAGGTTCGATCGACATGTTTGATGTCCTTTCGGAGCCGCTCTAGGAGAGCAGCAACAGAAACATTAAAACCAAACCATGCCCCTACTCTTCAAACAGACTTTGTTTGCTCGACACTTGTTATCGTTACCGTTACAAGTGGGTGCATTAGTATGTGTGAGGGTGTGCGCGTGTGTGTGTGTGTGTGCGTGTGGGTGGCTGTGAGTGTGTACAACTAGAACCGCAACGAACGTTTGCAGTCGTGCACACTTCAGCGGCGAGATTTGCTCAGCTCATTGGCTGGCCACATTTTAGACGATACTTTTATATCTTCCGGCAACAAAACCAAGCTAATATGCAAATACATATATACATATATATATATAGATATATATATATAGAAGGATGTGTGGAACGACGACTGTCATTATTTAGCAATTTAAACGATTTGGCCGGGGTGTCAACTATTTGCAACTCAGTGGCCCGCAGCTGCAGTCATAATGCCGGTCCAGGTCCATGTCCAGACCCCTTTTGGTAATTTGCAGCAGCATCAACAGGAATGTCAGAGTATACGTGTGAAATGGGGCTGAGACTGAGCCAGACTCCGGCCATAATGGCTAGCAAACAAGTCAACACGCACACACACAGTAGGCAAATATGCGAGTGTGTGTGTGCGTGTAAAGCGAACACAGTCAATTAAATTTCAACGGGCATCAAGTGTTAAAGCGGCAAAGAGGCAAGGGCAAAGGGCATTGTCGTTGTAGCCGCTGAGCCTGTCGGCATTTATTTGCATGCGTTTTGTCGGCAACGCTTTGTTTCCGCTGCCTTTAAACTATATGCGAAAAATTTGATTAAATTTTGCTGCACTTGAATACAATTTGTAATTCAAATTAAAGCACGAATAGTTCTTTTTTGTCTGCACCACTGAGAAACTGACAGGGGGGCAGGCAAAGCCAAAGGCAACAAAAGGCATACCAAATTAGTGCTGTAGCAAAAAACAACAGCAATAATAAGTAATGAAATGAAACGCAGTCAGTGGAAATGATGCCCAGAGACGTTGCCAAGCAACTCAAAACCCAAAAAACAACGACACAACAAAAAAAAAACAAAATGAAAAATAAAAATGCCGCCGCATTTGAATACTGCGTGGAAGCAACAATGTTGCATTCCACTTGGGCACTTTGTTAGCAAGCAGCAGTCATATTGCAGCCACACACATGCACACACATGCCAGATGCTAAAGTAAAAAGGATGAAAAGTAAAAGCTATGCAGACATTTGACACCACACTACATTTTCAAATTTCAGCAACAGAATTGCGGAGCAAAACTCTTAAATGATGATCAGAACGTGTCTAACTGAAATGTTGCCAAACACATTGCATATGAATATTATTCAAGTATATATTTTCTTTGGGTGCTTCTATTATTTCTTGGCTCCTTCTGCTCTTTTACTTGATTTCATTGCTGTAAAATTGAAAGAAATGCTTATTACGAAAAGGTGGCATTTGCATATTTCAAAGCAACAGCAAGCGTGCCCCTTCACTAAACAATAGCTTGTGCTCACACTCGCTCATAACTATGAAAGGTACGCTAGATTTTCACATTTGACTTGCGCTTATAAAAGGTGAAGTGACAATATTACTATGATATTATGTTAATTTAAAAGTACATCAATTTTCAAGTTGATCTCACGCAATTTGAATAAACAAACAAAATGCGTAAGGTGTTTAGTGAGTGAGTTGCCAAATCGAATATTTGCTATTGTGACCAGAGAGGTGTTTGTTAGCAATAACACTCGCAGGCACATAAACACACCCACAGAAAAACATGCAAAATACAAAAGGATGAAAAGTAAAAGCCACGCAGGCGTTTGGCACAAAAATATTTTAAAATTCCAACAACGAAAGTGCAGACAAAACTCTTAAATGACGAGCAGCACGTGCCCAAATAAATGGGGGAGTGCGTAGTTTGTTGTAGCAACCGTTTCACCCTATCTTTCCTATCCTTGACACTCTTAACATCCTATATTCGCACGTACCTATGTATATGCTCACATATGTAAAATGGTGCAAGTGGCAAATGTACGAATGTAGTATTTCGAATGCAGCCACACCACAGACCGACGCCACGAGGACTCACTCATTCACATGTTCCAGCGAGTCAATTTCGCACAGTGTCCCTTTGCAGGATGCACAGCCAGGCTGACAACGG
This sequence comes from Drosophila cognata, assembly GCA_035041535.1. NCBI lineage: Eukaryota > Metazoa > Arthropoda > Insecta > Diptera > Drosophilidae > Drosophila > Drosophila cognata. Next base: position 2,225,456 of record JAWNLC010000823.1, read on the forward strand.
GAAGAAGCGTCCGTTTCGCCATCAGCGTCTCCATTTTTGGAGTCCTTGACTTCGCTGGGATGAAGGCTGACTTGCGCCTTGTGTATTGCTGACTTTCCGATTGCGATGTGTCAAATTGTTGCAGCACCAGATTGGACTGTCTACATGTAGCTCAGCAGCATACCGAAATCAATGAGAAAGGAAATAGAGATGGAGAGAGATAGATCACAAGAATGAGGGAATGGAAATGGAGTTGGCTATGAGGATGGGTTACTTATGCTGATGTGACAAGTGCATAAGCCAGCGAATGGAAAATGGCTTATTTATATTGATATATTGACTAAAATCAATGCCATATGGCATTAGACGACTGACTGACTTACACAAGCTACAAATAATTGCTATCAAATGAAAATAATCGACAACTAAATACACTATGTGCACAATTTATGGCTTTACACCAAATAGATTTCACTTCGTTCAACAAACACTTGACAGACATTAAAACAACATAAGCATAAATTAACATGAGATACAAACCCGGATCCCCGATGATTGGTTGCTTTAATAGCTTCTAAATGCTATTGGCTATTGTGTTCTCAATGACGTTGCTCACAATAACAATGTACATAGTTTAATATTTACAACATTTTATGGTTTCTTTTTTTTCAGTTAACAAACTTGTTACACAGCATGTGCTGTAAAAAGATTCCATAGAATTTTATTGGATTGGCTATCGCAAAGTTGGAGTGTGTTACGCCAGAGTATATGACAATAAATGCCAGATAATTAAAGTTCAACAATAATATTAAATTTATTCACTCTTCTCCTTTTTTTTTCGCTGATATGTTCCATGCGTCGACTGATGTCAAATTTGCATAAAATCAGCATTGGTATTTACGAGTGAAATTCATTGTATTTATACACAAAAAGTTGAAAATAAAAAGAAATAATGTTGAATTATTAAATTTGTTCACTCATGTACCAATAATCAATCAGTCGTAAAATAAATAACAATATGTAGAGTAATGCAATATGCATTTTAACTACCGCAGCCACTGCCTGGTCGAAATTTTTAATTTTATTTAGGTTCTTTGTTTTTTTTGTTTTTTTTTTTTGTTTTTTTTTTTGCATGTTTTTCTCCGGTCTGGGCTTGTCTTTAATACGACTTCCTGTGCCATTAAATTTTAGCATAACAAACAAAATACTTTTCGAGTGTTTCCGTTTGCTTGTTTCAGTGACATTTCGGCGGCAAACCGGCAATCCAGCAAAAGAGTAAAACTCAACAGAGCAGCAAAGGCAAAACTGCAGTAAAAAATTTGTTGAAATATGCGACGTCCAATGGCTAGCTAGCAGCCCGGTTTGGCTAGGCAACAAAAATTGCACAGCTTTTATTTGCACTTCAATTTTGCCCTCGACGATGGCCGGCGGGGCCACTCTTTATGGCGATTGCAATCCCCCAGTTGCATTTTGTTAACTGCACTGCATTGCAATGCTAACTGCGGACAAGGACTTTTGCAATCCCAGTCGAAGACCGAATCCCATTCCCTGTTCCAGTTCCAGTTGCAGTCGGAGTCACAGTCGTGCAAGTACAAGACAAGTGCTCCTAGCAGCTATTTTATTTTTGAATGTCCTTTAGTGCTGCTTATCAGCGTTTAAAATCAGACAGAAGTCTGCCCAAAAATAAAAGTGAGCAAGTCCTGTGACTCGGCTGTGGCTTGCGCCAGTCTTGGGGCTGGGGGTCCTGTGGCCGGGCCAAGTGCAGTGCAAAAAGCTGCAGGTGAAATGCACGAAAACGAGCCAAATAAAATCATGTGACACTTTGTGGTTAATAATGTTGTATGTACATATATCCAGCGCCCTGTCTCCCAACTCTCTGACGGCAAAACAGTCGCTTTCTGCTGCTTTTGTTTCGCTTGCCCAAAAAGTGGACCGCGCGCAAACAGGACGACACCCCTCAAAAAACCAGGACAAGCGGTCCAATCGTCTGGGCATCGGTGGCGGTGGCGGCGGCGGTGATTTAAATGCAAATTTATTATCATGCAGCCAGCAAAAATAATAAAATACAAGCCGACCCTCTGCAAAAATACACAAACACACACGCCCACACACACACATACGTGGAAAATAGTAAACAAAAAAAATAAATGGCAAAAAATGTTGTAATAATATTTACAAAATGTCTGCTTGCCCTTTTTTCATCTTTAATATATTTGTTGTTGTTGTTGTTGTTGTTGTTTATATTCTTCATTCACAGGGTGCAACATTTTTATGAGCATATTTTAATTTTTGCATTTGCATTTACATATTGATTAAATGATTTGCATTTTCCCTTCATCATTCGTATCAGTGTTATCATTATCGATAGTCCTCGTGCGACATAAATCTACAAAATAAATACAACTAATTTTAGCATGCAATTAGTATCTAAAATAAAGTATCACCTGTTCTTCCAGCTAGTGTGTCATAATAGGATAGGCACTGGGCAGCAAACACAAACAAGAGAATTGTGGTCACATATAGAACAAGGAAGTACGGGTAAGTCAATTGCAATATGACGACGAACCGTCGGAGTCTCCAGAAGCAAAAAACAAGTGCGACTGCCAGCGCCGACAGACAGACGCTGATGGCGCGGTAACAATTGGCCAGCTGCTTTGGCAACCAGCCATTTTTCGAGAACTTCATACTAAACACAAAAACTTTCGCAAATTGTAACTAAAATGTATGACAATATTTTTAACCTGGCATACTATGAAATACACAATTGCCAGTTCGATTGGAAAACTAATCGAGTACCTTTCTAGCTGACTTTATATAGTTGAATTTGGCAACATTTTTACACATACATAAAAAACATATTTATTTAGGCATATAGTATGTAAAATAAATATTGATTATTAAATTTACCTTTGTAATCAATTTAGATAATCTAATTTGCTATTTTATATCTGTTTGTGTGTTTGCTTTGATGATTGCTTGACCGACGTTCGGTATTCCGGCCAAGTTTACACATATATCGTTGGTCAATCGTTCTATGTGCACAATGTTGTAAATTTCGGAACGTACGTCTAAAAATTGGCGCTACTTTCGTTAAGTGAAACTGTTGTTTAAGTTTGCCATTTTTCAACAACTCATCAATCTGTTCTCGATGCCATTTGCTTTAGTCGGCCTGCTCATCCGGCTTGCCTCTCGAATGTCGCTGGCCGGAAACTGTACGTGGGGCATGGGGTACGGGATTAACTTATGCGAGGCACGCACTCACCGCAAATGCAGCAGCATCGCTCTTCTTCAGTCTGCAGCACCCTGGGCATCAACTGCTAAGCGTATGTTGAACAAATATGGCAGACTTTTGCTGATTTCTTTGCATTTTCCTCCTCGCTCTTTGTTTAACGAGGGGACGGAAGGGGGCAAGTTATCTATAGATGCTGCTGCTGCCAAGCTGCTGAGCTGATCTCGGTCTGGCATTTGCCGCTGAAGTTTCACTCAGAGACGCAACTGATGTCGCCAATGACTGTACAATAAAAAAAAAAACTTTTTTATTATGTATTTTGTTCTTTTATTATTCATCTATCATCGCTGTTATAGTTTAATAGAAAGTTTAAAAGTCATCAGCTCAGCAGCAGCGGCAGCTCCGATGACTTGCTTGCTTGCCATATGGAACCCTCCGCACATGACACGCCCATAACTCACATACATGGCAGGCTGACAACCTGAATGCCAGCCATTGAGCAGCCTGCTCTGTCATTAGCCGGGGCCAAAAGCATTTTGCAGTCCGTTAACTGTACGGCTGGCGAGCAGCCAGCAGAAAGCTGACTCTCAGTTTTTAGATAAACAATACAATTTACGAGAATGCGGCGAGCGGAAGTTTCATTAGCATTGAAGATGCAACCCCCTTAAGCCGTTAGTGTTAATTAACTTGGCGCAGAGTCAAGTGCCAAAAGAGCGCGAGTCATAAGTGCAAATGGAGATATAGATGGAGGTCTTGGCCTGGGTTTATGTTTTTTTTCTGATTCGACTTGTCTTTCCATGACAACATGTCGCACACTGCTCAGGCCACAAATTCAATAAAAATGCGTTGCAAGTGGCCATGAGACGTTTATGGCATCGCCTGCGACGCATGCAAAAAACCAAAACAACCGCAAAGTGTTTCTAATAAATTGTGGAGCAGCAACTTTTGTCTACACAATTCTACAACAAGTGTTTAAATTTATCACAGTTGCTATTCTTCCCTCTCTTTTCTCATGTTTTGCTGCTGCTGTTTGTGTACTGAATAAACAAGTAAAAATGTTCAATGCGAACATCCTTACTCAGCGGAAGATACTCTGTAAAAATGACCTTTCTTACTTTCTGTTATCACAAAATGTATCCAAAATATTTATAAAAGATTCAAAATACCATTTAAGTTCATTATAAAACTTAGCCATTTATTCACAACAATTATCTAAATTCTGTAGTATGCCTTAAGAAGAAATTCATTTATGTGATTTTGTCACAGCTGCAACAAACGTCTGCCTTTCGCAGATATACCTTGCCTCACATTTAAACTAACTGGGTACAACAATATTTTACATGAGCCAAGCCCGAGGGCCACTTTGTAAGCGGGCTTTACCATGGCTAGCGCTGACTAAACAACAACACCAACAACATTAACAACAACATCACTTGCCAACAGCAGCGGCAGCCACATAAGCAACAACAACGAAAGCCACGAAGAGCAATTATGATATCGGCCATGATTTTGTGGGCAATTGGCTTTAATGGCTTGCGGGGCCAGGCCAAAACTTCGCCGCGTCGAGTGTGAGTCAAATTTATTTAAAAGCTGCCAAATGGCAAATCGGTGGCAAATGTCGCTCCTGTAGCTGATGTCTCTGGCTATTTAAATGTAGAGCCTCTAATAAATACTCTGGGCACTTGCCAGCTGAAGCCGAGACATGGGCCTAAGAATCGAGTGGGCGCCAAGTTTCGTCTTTCCCTGGGGTTCCCCGCCGTTTTTATTTTTTTTTTTGTGCCTATATGATAATCGTTTGCATTAAAAACCTTCGTCTGCCTCCAAAAACCATTTCCAAATCCATTTCCGTTTCTGCCTTTTGCCGCTTGCCAAAAAAAAAAATTGCTTGTTGTATTTATTTATTATTCAAAGTGTTATCGGCGAAGTCAGAGGCTGTGCTGCCAGAACAGGCTGGCTGCCAGGCAGCCAAAACCCCAAAGGATTAGTTATGATAAATGTGTTTTATAAGCGTGACACACAGGCCGAAACAGCGACTAGGGTCCTGTTCCATTTAATGCACAGATAATGAGTTCCTTTGTTGGCAATATGTCAAATCGCTAGCCCAATATTTCAGACTCGACTGCAAAATGGAAAATGCTAAAGGATTCTGATTCGGTTTTTGCCGTTTGCTCTTCGCCACTTTCTATCCCACTTCCTGCTCTGTCAATCTCACTCATTGTGTGCGCGTCGAGTCGTGTTAATTGCGGCGGCCCCAAAGAACCCAAAATGTCCACTGAAAACTGCATGAGATTAGAGCCTACCACATAAATCAAGCCATGCTACCCAAATTAAGCACCAATTCCAGGGTGAACCGATGAGTGAAATTAACCTTAAGAATTTTTATCTTACCACAGTTGCATGTAAGTCGCAATCACACAGTGACTGGATAATCAAACATAAAATCATTTCATTTGTATCTAGCTTCTCCCAAAAGCTCATAAATAGCAATTAAATAATAATAAGGTGGTGAACATCTTCAGATATGAAACAAGGAAACTATTAATATATACAAATAACTATTAACGTTCAACATTCTAAACATAAATGATTAAGTGGTCATTATTTACGAGTATTTGGCTTCAGATGCCTGTCTATTTATTTCTTGCTAGCAGCAATTGCAGTTATGTAAGCTAGCAAAATAATCTACGACCTTCCGCAAACCCCGTTAGCACCACATTTAAATTAATATAACATAAATCAAATTTTCTTTGTCATTGATAAATTATTATTATTCGCTTTTATTGTCTTTCCTTTAAATTGTGTGTTTTTGGTTCATTTATTATTGGGCGCTGCAGTTCTCTACAGTTTTTTTTTTTAAAGTTTCTTTATAAGCGCCTAATCACAGTAAAGACTTCATAATACTAATAGTAATCCGAATTCAAAGTCGACATAAGGAATCGAAACTGAAGATAAATGGAACTAAAATTAAAATTCACTGAACAATTGAACTAAATTCTCTATTCATCAATGGGAAAAAATGCTTTAAAAAAAACTCTCATTTGAATTTGCGCGCAATTCTGATAGATGCCTTACCAACACTGCCACATATCTAACGCATCAGAGCGCAGTGTGCCCACATTTAGCCAACATTGAAATCGATATATAATCACCGATAGGTTTCGTAGGAACATGTGCTCAGGTCGTTTTAAAAGTGAAGCAGCTTGAAAATATTTATATTTTGTTGTTAAATTGCAATAATAAATTAGCCAAATATGGCGGATCATGCATTTCATCGGCCTGGCCCGCTGAAGCAAACCAACAAAGCCCATAAAACAGGTCGTCATCGCTCCAAAGGCGCCATCGATAATGCGCTGAAAGGTGTGTGAATTTAGCTTCAACAAGTGCAATAAAACTTGTTAACTTAATTCCATTTGTTTACCTTTTAGGCAAAGTGGGTCTCAAGGCCACCTCGCACAAGCACAAGCAGCAGCAGCGCAGGGAGCAGCGTCGCAATCAATCCAACCAGCTGCGCAAAAACAAACGCGACGAGGTGCTTCAACAAAAACGTCAACTTGGCGGTCAAAATACGGCTCCATTTCTGGTCTGCTTGCTGTCAATGCACGAACAGATCGATGCCAACTCTGCGCTGGCCATTCTCGAAAGCTGTGACAGTGAAATTGTCGTGGAGCGCTCAGCGACCGGCACTGTTTATATGAATCTGCCGCGCTTCAAGCAGCGCTTTGCTTTTGTCATTCCACCTACTGGGCGTGGAAACGAGTTGATTGTCCTGGATTATTTGAAGGTGTGCGATACCACACTCATGCTAACGTCGGCTGGATTTGGCGACGACGAGATCTTCGATCGTTGGGGACACCGTATGTTCAATATGATGTCCGCCCAAGGCATACCGACGCCTCTGGTGGCCCTGATGGATCTGGCATCTATAAATCCAAAGCGTCGACCCATCACAAAGCAGGCAGCCCAGAAATTTATCAGCAAACTGCTGCCGGAGGAGAGAATCATGCAGCTGGACACCAGCGCGGAGGCGTTGAATGTTATACGACGCATTGGCGGACAGAAGAAAAGCGTCCCGCACAATGTCAACAATCGTCCCAACTTGTTTGGCGATGTTGTCGAATTTGTGGAAAATGGGGATCTGGGTACCCTGAAGGTGACCGGCTTTCTGCGCGGACAATCGCTGAATGTGAACGGATTGGTGCATATACCCGGACTTGGTGACTTTCAAGTTGGTCATGTGGATGCGCCACCCGATCCGTACAAGCTGGACAAGAGTCGCGATGGAGTAGAAACAGAAGTGCGTTTGCTCGATCGCAGCAATCCTGCGAAGCAAACGTCGCTGCAAAGTGAGAATATACCCGATCCCATGGATGCGGAGCAGACGTGGCCAACAGAAGAGGAAATCGAGGCTGCACAGAAGGAGACCAAGAAGACCAGGCTAATCAAACGTGTGCCCAAAGGCTACAGTGAATATCAGGCTGCATGGATACCCGATGAGGAGCAAGTGGAAGATCAGGATGATGATGATGATGACGATGACGATGACGCCGATATGAGCGATGAGGACGCAGACTTTATGTCTTGTGACAATAAATCCTTCGAGGATGAGTGCGAGAAACGCGACTCCGACACAGAAGAGTTTTTGGACAGCGTTTCAGTCACCTCGGAGGCAGGCGTAAATGATGAAAAGTACGATCAGCAAATGGACTTCCAGGAGGAGCGCGAAACGCTGCAGAAACTGCAACAGGCGCGCACCGATCTACTGTGGCCAGACGAGATCGACACGCCCCTCGATGTGCCCGCCCACGAACGCTTCCAGAAGTATCGCGGGCTGGAATCATTTCGCACATCGCCCTGGGATGCCAAAGAGAATCTGCCAAGCGATTATGCGCGTATTTATCAATTCAAGAATTTCGATCGCACCAAGCGTCGCATTTTGACAGAGGCGAGGGAATTTGAGGGTATTTCGGTGAGTTCTTGAATTAATCCTGTAGTTTAGTAGTAATTGGCTAACTTTTATTGTATTTAAATGTAGCCCGGCCTATATATCACACTGCATGTCATCAACGTGCCGCTGGAGCGCTGGAATGCGTTTAGGTCCGGTCATCTGTCGGACAGTGTGGTTGTCTATGGCATGTTGCCACATGAGCACCAGATGTGCGTCATGAACGTTGTCCTGCAACGCATACCCGACTCGGAGGTGCCGCTCAAGTCCAAGGAGCAGCTGATTGTGCAGTGTGGCTATCGTCGCTTCGTTGTCAATCCCATCTACAGTCAGCACACCAATGGCGATAAGCATAAGGTAAGCATAAAGATTACACTTCCATTCAGTAATCACTTAATCTGATTTTTTATCTCCTTCAGTTTGAGCGTTTCTTTCGTCCTTATGAAACCGTTTGTGCTACCTTCTATGCACCCATACAGTTTCCGCCAGCGGCTGTGCTCGCTTTTAAGGTGAATCCCGATTCGACGCTGGCACTGGTCGCCCGCGGTCGTCTGCTCTCCTGCAATCCGGATCGCATTGTACTCAAGCGCGTCGTGCTCAGCGGTCATCCGATGCGCATCAATCGGAAATCGGCAACCATACGCTATATGTTCTTCTACAAGGAGGACGTGGAGTACTTCAAGCCGGTCAAACTACGCACGAAATGCGGTCGCATGGGCCACATAAAGGAGTCGCTGGGTACGCACGGTCACATGAAGTGCTACTTTGATGGCCAGCTGCGCTCTTATGACACGGCATTCATGTATCTTTACAAGCGTGTCTTCCCCAAGTGGAACTACGAAGAGTGTGTGGTGCGCAGCGCGGAACATACACGTCAGGAGGCATCAGCGGTGATCAGACGTAAATCGAAGCAGTCGGATGGAGAGGATATGGAACAGTAGTATAATTTGTAAAGAAATACAGTTGATTTATATGTATGTATAATTGTATCTGTGCATATATTGAAATAAATTGCCTTAGGGACACTCAACATAAGTCATACTTATTGTATCTTTGTTGTACACAATAGGTTTCATAGAACTATATTCACAAACATTTGGCTTAAATAATCGGGGGATATTATACGTATAACATGCATTTTACATATATATATATGGAATTATATATATATATATATATATATATATTATTATAAAATGGGTTACGGGTTAAAAGCTTAAGCCGCATTGCACAGTTCTATGGGTTTTTAATGGCTAATACATTGGGTTCTAGGAGAATATGGGGGGAGAGTTACAACAGATGGGATAGTTAGTAGTTGTAATCAGTGGACAGACACTTTCGGCGCTTCTTCTGAAGCAGCTCAATCTGCTCCACGATGTGCGTGCGCGTCTGGAATGCTTTATCGATGCATTCGCAAGTAAGTGCTGTGGCTATAAACTGATTTATGGATATGTGCCAGGCATCCGAGCTGTTTGTGCTGCTGCTGCTGCCACTGCTCGTCGTTGTGGTGGCTGCGCCAGCTTCAGCAGCAGCTTTCAGTTTTGCCTGGCGCAACTCCTCCTCGAGAGCGACAAACAATCGTGTCGTGCTGCTGGGCTCGGCTGCGGGCGTTGTTGGATTTCCATTGCTATCCGGTTGCTGAAGTAAGAAGAAATAATATTTCCAAATCATATCCGTTATTAGATTTACATAATCCTTGAACTCACCTCATCACCGCTGCCGCCCAAATTGAGCTGTGTAAAGCTCTCTAGGCTCGCCTGTTTCTTGATGTTGCTGTTGCCCATCTCAATGAGATTTTCGTCTGTTGATCGAATGTGTTACAAATAGTTGCCTGAACTGCAGCTTAACTTAACTTACATGCTCGTTGCATTTCCTCGTCCTGCACACAACCCATAATTTCAATGATGCTGCGCCATAGCAGCCGGAAATTGTCCTTACGCATATTCGGCACATTATGATGACATCCCGACGAGACGCCCTCGTCCGGCTGATCCAGCATATAGCCGAGACTGCCTAGGCTGCGTGTATCCGTTGCATTCGAATCGGCGCGCTCGTGGCCAGTGGCCGCGATCAAGTCGCTGATCTGTGAGAAATTCGAGATGGTCTCAACGTTCAGGAGCATTTGATCGGCAGACGTCCCAGCTGTTGCTCCTCCTGCTCCTGCTGATGTCGATGCATGTGGCGGCGGCGTGATTCGCGCCGCGCCCAAATCTGAAATATCCGAAAATGTGTCAATCGATTCGTAACGTCCCTGCTGGCGTAGACCGATGTCATAGTCGTCATCCTGCCCAGCCTCTGTGCATGTTGCAGTACCACGAAGTGCAGCGGGCAGATCCACATAAAATGTCGAGTTGCGGTGTGCCAGCGACGATGCGTTTGAGTTCAGCGAGAAATTCGGCGTTGTTCGCGACAAATCCATGAATGTGTTGCCCGAAATCCCAGCCAAATTATGCAAATGTTGTGTGGCATTCATCAGTTCAAAGTTGTGATCCGATGGCGAGGGCAGTGCCTCTATTGATTCCGAGGCATCCTCGCTAAAAAATCAAAATTATATTAGCAAACACTAGAGAGTAATAATAACAAGTAGTGATTACTCAAAGAAATCCTCCGCCTCAATGGCCTCCTCGGCATCATCTTTTGTGGCAGGACGCGGACGACGCGATCGTTCAATTTCCGCCTTTGAGAGCAGCGGCGGCAAATGCAACACAAAAAGCAACTTCAATTTCTCCATGCTTTTGCTGGAACAGACCAATCCAAAAGCGTTGATTAACTGGACAAAGTCCAGGTAACCATTGCCCTTCTTGTCGGTTAGCTGGCATAAGATTTAAATTTCAGTTAGTTTGAGTTTGAGTTATTTGAGATTTAGTTGCAGACCTACCCGAAATAGTTTCTCGCCAATGTCGACGGCAACACACTTGCGCCAGGGCGTTAGTTCCAAGAAGAGCGTGTGAAATACCTCAAAGTTGACGCAGTAAGCCTCGTGGCGACCACAACCACCACCGGGCATAATGTCCACTGGTCCAAAGCGTGTCGGCGACTGTTGATACGGCAGCAGCTGTGGCGCCTCACTCAAATGACTTTGCAACTTCTGCTGCTGCTGTTGTACGGACTTCAGCGTCAGTTTCTCCTCGCGTATGATGCTGAGCAGCATATGCAACTCGGCACTTTCAAAGTAGGCATTTTGCAAGTGTGCTTTCACAATGGTCTTCTCGTTGTCAATGTCGAATTGTCGGACGGTCAGCCGACGATGCTTGTTGCGCAACTCCTCGATGCGCTGCTGTGTGATCTCCTCGCCGAAATTGCTGTACGCCTCGTGGATAAGCGTCTGCACCGTTTGGGTTTGGGGCCGATCCATTTTGCGCTTGTCCGTGGATGGCGGCACTTGATATTCGGGATTGTAGATGCCCTCCAAAGAAGATTGCAGCACCAACATCGCTTCGCCATCGTCCTGACACTTGAGCAGTTCGTGACGATTCCATTCGATGATCTGCAGTGAGATCATGAATATGATTTTGGCGCCCTCGTAGAAGAAACAGTCCAATATTTGCAACGAACTCTCGTAGCTGATCACGCTTATGAAAATGGTGAGGAACCAGGAGATGGAGATCATTTTAATCACGCCCAAACGCTCCAGATGGTCATGCAAATCGGATAAATGCGTTTCCACCAGCTCATTGAGCACACCCTGATCAATCTGGGCGCCCACCACCTTGTCCTCGTAATAGTCGGGCAACAGGTTCTCGCAGAGGCTCGCAAGCATCCAGAAGGCGTTCTCCTCATCGCAAAACAGTAGAAATACCGAGGAGACAATATTCATGGCCTGACAGTAGCCCACCTTTGAATTACGCAGTGCATATGCCTGCAGGACACGCCGCAAGGCGCCAATGCCATCGATGCATTGGAAAGCCGGATGCTCCGGCAGCGAACGCGGCAAATCTCTATCGATTTCATCATGCACAAAGCAATTCTTTATTAGGGCGGCCTTCTCCACCAGATCCTCGTACAGGCCCGGATTATTCTCCTTATCATGTATGGCGCCCGAGAAGATTAACCATATCTCCTGCCTCAGCTTATCCGGTATGCCCTCGACAATCAAATTGATCACGTCTGTGGTGCGGAACATCGATATGCCACGGCCAAAATCACGAAAATGATCCTCCCAGCGTGCCAGCTTGTGCTCCTGCTTCTTCTGTATGTCCGCGGTGAACTGGGTCTTGAATGTATTGAGCAAAGCAGTCTGTTTGCTCCACGAGATATCGTACTTGGCGCGTTCGCGATTAATGGGTCTGCAAACAGTAAATTAAACAAAGTAAGCAGCAGCTATCTTCGGAATACCGAAGATTAAACACACAAAATGTATGAATGACTAATTAAAGTTGCACTTACATATCGGTGCTGGACAGCATGTCTGTGATCTTTGAGATGAGCACTTCACGATCCACAATTTTGGCGAACATAAAAAGCACATTGTCCGATGTAAAGATAACAATTTGATTGTCATAACGCTGTTGACCATCGTCCTTCTTCTCAACACTCTGAAAGAATGAAGGTTCCAAAATATGTTAACATCTCCAAAAGCCTGCTATAAAACGGACTCATAACCAGCTCAAAAATAATATAACTTTACCTTAATGGTTTTCATTGGGATCACAACGCTCACTAAATCCTTGACATCGCTGCGGAAGCAAAAGAAATTGGTCGACAGATAAATTTTGCCGGAATTGAAGCGCTTTGAGTAGGGCGTCCAAATGTCTGCCTTAATCTTGCCATCAATAATTTCTTTTTGCGGCAGCCGAAAATAAGCGCGAAACTCCTCGGATTTTTGGCGTGCTGTCAAATCACGCAGCAGCACAGGCTTTTTGGACGTCTTGTTGCCGAAACGTACAAAATTCGAGGGATTGTGATTCACGACGGGGCTCTCCGGGTCATGCATTAGCTTTTGGATAGCCATTTTGTTCAGCTGCTCAATTAGATCGTGCGCCTCGTTCGGGTTGAAAAGCAGCGTGAAATTGTACGTCATATTGTTGGTGGTCTTCATATAGATTGTGTTGCCAGTGCGACTGATGTTCTCCAGCTCAGCGAACCGTATAATTCGCTTGATCTCCTGGCTCAGCATGTACGAGTAGAAGCACACATGATTCAGCGAAATATATAACTGTCCCTGGCGTGGTATTTTATTTTTTACATAACTGCAGAAGTAGAAATAATAGGACTACAACTCAAGGAGTTTATCATTGTTGTTAATTTACTCACGTCGCCGAATAAGAGTTAACCAGGCGTTCCTCTTCAGGCATTTTGAAGATTTGACGAAACTGTGAGGTCTTCACTTTAAAGTCAGGTGATTCGCCCGTATTGTCTTGATTATTTTGTGTGAACAGCGATTGTATTTTACATATTGTAAAATTTGTGACTTCAACCTCGTTTTCCATTTCATTCAGAACGCTAAAGAGATTGACCTGCAGCCATTCCCAATCCTTGACGATATCATCTTGTGTTATACCAATCGCAATCTCTATAAAATTATAATAGATTTAAATATGCTATCCTCAAAGAGCACTTAAGTTAAGAAAAACCTTATAATTACAGTTATTTATGTAATAATTACATTCGTTCATTTCGTTATCTTTTAGTTATTTGGTGACACATAGTTGGTGCGCCATTAGATGTAAGAACTGTGAACTTTTATTCTCAGTATTTTAAATAATTTATATAAATAACTACAATAAATAATACGTCTATTTTGAATGTTTTGTGAAATCATTAAGAATATATAAAATCAATTAATATAAAATCAATACAAATTGTAAAATAAAGAAAATATAAACGGAAACACACAATTTCTGCAAACTAAATTTACTAAATTTTTTTAAAAATAATTTACTTGATATTGAAATCTTTTCCATTCTTGTATATAGGTATATTATTTTACAGTGAAAGAGTTATATTTAGGAATTTCTTGTTTGACTTTCTTATCGCACATTCACAGACATAAGTTTGAAATTGCCTCAGAGCCGAATACAATCACAGACTTCGAGCACATTTCTGCTGATACATGTGTGAGATTCGGGTGAATCAGTCGGTCAGTCAGTGATTGGGCACCCTCCCACTTCAATGCTGATATTGCACTCGATATGGACGACACATCAACACATGTGGCACCGTACCAGTCCGCTGTGAGGGCGTGCTTTAAACCTACCGTAAGAAACATCAGAGGAGGATGTTTGATGCACTATTCGATAAGGAGCCGGTTTAGTGTTCATCACGCTGTCAATGGTGCCCACCAGCATGGAGCCAAAGCCCCGAGATTCGCCATGTCCGCGACGCTTCTGCAGCACAAAATACTTTGAGTACATTTCGGCTGTCCTGTAAATTATAAATATGGATAAAAAACATAAAATATTTATAATAATAACGGGGCATTTGCATGTGTGTCTTGCTTCGTTTCTTTCTGTGTGTTTTTTACAGGGGTTTTTACGCAGCAAAAAACAGTTGTGCGGGCAAACAGCACAATCAATTTTTGAAGCTGACATTGCGTTTTTGTTGCACAGCTGCTATGGAATCAGTGCATAACTCTGGCGACTTGAACTCTGCTCAATTAGTTATCAGCTTATAGTGTATGCACCAGCAACAACAAAAACCACAACAAAAGAACCATTACCTACATAACTGAAGGCATGTGTGTGCGTGTGTTAGTGTGTTTGGGGAGGGGATATATTTAAATTAATCAGCTGCTGGCAAACCGCAACTGGGAGGCGACCCAGCAAAAGACATAAATGAAAGAATCCACCTACTTTTTGGGTTTCTCACGCTTACCAAAATGCTGAGGGCAGTAGCAGCAGCTCCTTGGGTTGAATCCACATTTTTCCGCTTTGTTTTTTTTAGTTTTTTTCCGTTTAATTATCGGCAATTTTCATAATTTGCTGCTGGTGTGCAACTAATTGGCGACTGCCACGAAATGCGAGGATAGAGCTATGCGTGTGAGCTTTTCTCGTTATATCTATGCGACTAAAGAACTCTAGGGGAATGCACAATTATTTACACTCTGTTTTATTTATTTCTTGAATTGTGTTTTACTGTTCGTTCGTTGTGGTCTTCCTCTTCCTCATGTCTCTCTTCATATGTTTTGCCATCCCAGAGTTTAACATATTTCCATGCTGTTATTAACAGTAAGCATTACTCTGTTTGCTATTATTTGTTATTTTATTTCAGTGCATACAGCTTTTCTTATAGTTAATTGTTTGAAATTTTGTATGTAACATTTATATAACAATAAATAGCCCGAGTTGTTAGTTATGTTTCAATTAATAAAGAGTAAAGTTGCAATTAGAAATACTGCTAATCTGTCAAAGGAAGCATAACAGAGAACAGCTGTTAATTAGTTTATCGAATATTCATTTCCTTCTGTTGCCAAATGTATTTGAGCAAAAATTTTTTTAAATGGGCAGCTATTAAATTTACTGTCGTGCTCATCAATGTAATAGCAACACCAATGTGATGTAACTAATAGTTAAATACCAAAGTATTGTTCAACAAATTTGCGTGGCGGCAATGCGATATATATTAGCAGTATCGATATTTTGGCTGTGCAGCATTTAAAAGTGTTTTTAACTGTCCGGCCGTGTTTAGGATTTCAAACCCGCCAAAATTTGTAGTAGGCCTTTAATTACAGTTATTTTTGTTAGTTCAAACAACTATTTCGACCCAACCGTGTGTGGTTCTGAATATTTTTTGCTTTTTTTACACAACTTGTAATACTAAATTTTTGGTTTGTCACATTTTTAATTTACATATGTGCAAAATTAATAGTTCACAATGCTGAAGAAATTTGTCGAGGTCAATGCGGACGCGAGTCCCTCACAGAATCCGTATGCGGTGCGCACCTACATGGGCGATGACGTCCAAACCGAGTGGAAGGTGGAGAATTGTCCTCCTCGCAATCGTGTGTGCCTCAAAAAACCACCTAACTCCACAATTACACATGTGCTGACCATTGAGGATGAGCTGCGCCGACTGCACCAGAAAGCCGAGGAATCCCGGTTCGCCCATCCGTACAAGAAACGCTGTGATCTGTACGATGAGTTCACCATGTGCATAATCCCGCAACGAACGCAGGCCGAGCTGAAGCTCAACGCCGAGATGCGAGAACGCCTCATAATGTCCCAAGCCGATACTGGCTTGGTGGAGCACGATGCACGACTCGATAAGTCGTGCCCCAAAGATCTCATAGTGCTAGACAACCCCATGGAAGCTGGCGAGGAGGAAGAGGAGGCGGCCGGTGAAGATGAAGGCGACGAAGAGGAGTCCGAAGTAAAGCCACAGCCGGCGACACCCGAATGCAGCTCCGACATGATCATAATACCCGACAAACGCATGGTAAGCGACGAAATTTAGAACAGGAGTCTATTCAAATAAGTGCAAACAATTTAATTTAAATATTTATTTATATATGCATAACTATTACAAACTATTCAATCAATTCAATATCATCGATGTCCGCTAAAATGCTTCCGGGTGGCAATTCTGCTGGTGGCAGTGCTGCATCTCCATTTGGGTGCACTGTTAGGACATGATAGTTGCCATTGGTTGCCTGCTGCTGCATGTGCACGCCCAGCTGTGAAATCAGCTCCAATGCCTGCACATCCGAGTTCAGCAGCGCGAACTGATGTATTATCGCCAGATGGGGGAAAACGCTGCTCAGCAGCGTGCATGTGCTCGCATTCATAAGCAGACCAATCGAAGGATCTCCCATCTGTAATTGCTCCTCCTCGCCATCAGATGTGCTGGCTGGCGAGGGCAGCACACTGGGCTCACAGGTGACCATTTCGACACCATCGTCGTCCAGCTCCCCCTCTGATATTTCACTGTTGTCGCTCGATAAATTGACCAATTCAGGCGCTGGCATATTCAGCGAGGCATTCACATCTATATCGGTCAGCTCCTTCTGCATAAAGTTCGGCAGCGCATGCTTAAACTCCACTATGATCTGCTCTACGGGTAGCTCACTCGCCACCGGACTAGCGCCCGTATAGCCCAATTCGTCCTCCTCGTATCTATATTTGCCACGAAAGCGATTTAGCCAGCGATAGGATGGCCTAAACGCTGGCAGCTTCAGCACCGCTGCCATCTTGAGTGCCGTTTCCTTCAGCATGTGGTTCTTTATGGTCACGCCCAGGCGAAGCTGACGACAACGCTCCACCCATTCGTGCAGCAGAAAACTGATGGCACTCATCTCAAATTTACGCCGCTTGCGCGTCATCTCCTCAATTATGATGGACGCATCCGTTTCGCTGAGTGTCTCCAGCTGTTGCAGCAGTTCGCGTTTCTTATCCAGGATGCGACGTATTTGGGTCGTGCAACAGTGAAACATTTTCGCCAAGCTATTTCGCGATATGTTTGTCTCATCGTAGTAACGTATAACGGCAATTTTCTCATAGAAAGTCAATATGTTGCGCTCATTGCGACGCTTCTTTCCCTTGGCCTTGACCTAAATGGAATATTAGAGACCATTAGCGAAATGTGTATATTATGTACATATTTACAACAGGTATGAATCGTAAGATGTCTGTAGAGTAAAACGATGTACAAATTGAGCACTGCTTCCAGATTAAATTCATAAAAAATGTTTTATGACTTATTTATTTTTATTTTTTATCATAAATTGTCAAGTGCTCTCCTGTCTCTATTTACTTGTAATCAATCAATATTTACTTACTTAATTTATTATATTTTTCTTCCCCCTTGATACCAAATATGCCCCTTAATAATATTACAGGATATGCCACTGCGCTGAAGTGTTTGTCTTCCGAATGTGCGTGTGTGCGTCATAAGCAACAACACATAACAAATCAACCCCCGTCCAGTTTAAGGGCCAAGTTAACAGAAAATTGTACGAGAAATTTCAACTTACCCCTTTCTTGTTGTTGTTGCCTTTTTTTGTGGTTGCTGATGCTGCCGTTGTCGCTGCAGTGTCCATGGCTGCTAAGCTGCTGCGCTAAATGCAGTCACTCTTCTTCTTTGCGTCTGCTTCGTGTTCGTCAACAGCTGCGCAGCGTCCTCAGAATAAAAGCTCAAACTGCTAAAAAGCCAATTGCGCTTTTGACGTCTCTTTATCTTGCTCTCTCTCACTCTCTGTCTCTCGGAGCGCAAGTGCTCTCTTTGCTGCTGCTGCGACTCCTTTTAATGCTGCGCAAATAGAAAATAAGGCATTTGTAACAATATAAATATAAGAATGCAAATGCGCTTCAATTAAGCCTTAATGTGTTTGCCAGCAATTTGATTTTTACTTTGCTCCGCTTTGTTTGTTTTTTTTATGCATTTGCTTTCAATTTCAATTGCCGGCTGCCTTTGTTGCTGTTGTTGTTACTGCTGCTGACATTTTTACACGCGTGCTTGGCCGCTGAGTAACACTTGTGCACTGTTTTTCGGTTTCAGGTGCTTTGCCGTATGTTTCGTAGCCGTTGCTGTTGTTGTTGCTGTTGCCCCGTTGCCATATGAAATAAAAACGGTTCGCTATGCACAGGGCGGCTGGCTTGTGTGAGTGCGTTTGTGTGAGTGTGTGCGTTTGTTTTGTTGTGGCAACAGCAGCGCACCAATGTTAATACTTGCCTATATGCGTGTGTGTGTTAGAAAAGGATAGCAGACCCTTTTTTGTTTTACTGTTATAGTAATTTTAAACGGTGTTTGAATGTTAAAATATATTTAGGACAACGCCATTGAAAAGTGTTCAGTGTGCTAGTTAAGTAACTAGTAGTTCTGAACTAGTTCTGCGGGAGGGCGGTTAAAGCGAGGAGCACACAGCAGCAGCAGCTGCTATACTCACAAATACACACACACACAAGCAAACGCATTTGCAGCTGTCGCTCTTCGCATTGCATTCGTTTCTATGCAAAAGCCAAGCGACGTTGACGCCAGCGTCGCCGTCCGCTGTCGGCGTGGCTGCTGTTTAATTTCGTTCGCTTTTATTGTTAGTTACATGTTTCGTTCTTGATTTCCTTTTAGGCGTGTTGTTTGTTATGTTTCAATTATCAGTGGCGTAGACGGTGGTTTATTTGCTCTTTATGAGATCTCATATGAATTATACGTAACTACATATTTTCAATGGTATTTTGATATGAACAAGTTTCACTTTTATTACTAGAACCCTAAAAATTTGACTATTTTTATTTCTGAGTGGCGTTAAGCTAATTAACTTTTTTCAAGATAAGTCAACGTAAAATATACTACAATTAGTATGCGTGAGCTCTTTAAATTTGGAGCACAATTTTATTGATACTGATAAAATCCGCTTCAATGTTTTATGGGGCGTTTATTAAGTGCGCCTTATCTGAGTGCGCCTTCACAGGCTGTTTAAGCAGTTAAATGTCACAAACGTCAACTTAAAGCATTTATTTAATTAAAGAGATCCTTTTTAAAAGCTACAGTCATTTTTTTGCACACATTTTGCCAATTACAGCTTATGTTTTGCTGTCTCCTTGACCCTTTTAAATTAAATGGGCGACGCCACTGCAGCTGCCATTGCTCGTTTTGCGCTTTACTTTGACGTCGCTTGTTTGCCTGCTGTCTATTTCATTCTGTTGTGGCGTCTCTCTGTGTGTGTTGGTGTGCGTGTGTGTTGGTTGTGTGTACCTTATGTTAGGTTATGGCCGCTCGCTTGAAAAGTTTGCCAAGCTGCTGCTCACAAAAAACAAAAATACAAAAAATAAAAGAGAAAAAGTGACAGCGCACACCTGGCCACCAAGTCTTTATTGCATGCAATGGGCTTCTTTTGTGTGGTTGACTTGGCTTTTATGCAACTTCAGCATCTTAATGGCATGTGCACATACACAACACACACAAACAAACATACATCTACATAAACAGCACACAGTCAGTCGCATATGTTATTAAGTTGGAGATGTGCTGATGTGGCTCTGTTTCGCCTTCTGCTCCTTGCTGAACTTGAAATCAGGCTGCAGTAGCTGGCACACACAAGCACCAATAAATTAAATAAATGTATATTTATTTTTGTCTATAGCTCTTGTTTAATTTGTGGCCAAATATTTATTGATTTTGGGCATTTTAAATCATTTATTTGGGGTAGTAAAATTAAAGTGAAGGTTGCTCGCTTGCTCGACTTACTGCATAAATATGCAATTGAAACACCTGTAATTTTCTCAGCTTCTGCCGACTCCTGCCTGCCCGCCCACTTTACCCTCTTCTTCTTGCGTCATGCATATAGTAATGCTTACGTACCAAGTTTGACATTTTGCCAGCTCTCGCGTCAGCGGCATTTAAAGTTGAGAGGGTTGAGTGGTTGTAGTTGTTGTTGCTGCTATTGCTGTTGCTGCTGTTGCTATACGGTATCGCACAACGTTGTCGTATATGTTGACGTCGTCGTCGTCGTATGCTATAAGTGCTCGCTCACTTGGCTATAGCTGGCAATTCCAGTGCTAGTGTTGCTTTTGCTAGCTGCTGCTGTTTCTTTTTTTTCTTTGTATGTTTTTTTTTTCTTTCGTATTTTTATTTGTTAGATGACTTGTTTGTTCTGCAGCCGACCTACGCTCGGCTCGAGTTTGTCGGGTTTTTGGTTTGATTTGGTGTTGTTGCCGCTCTTGCTGTTTTTGGCATTCGTGCGCTTGCGATAAGATTCGTGATGTGGCACTAAGCGCTGTTCGTTGTTTACTACTCTGTGCGCCGCTGTTTTGTGGTCGTCGGCGTGGCCAGCCAGCCATAGAGGCACTCACACACACACTCAACCCTCACGTACACACACATACATACACACGTACACTCATTTGAGTGTATAGTTATAGTTAGCCAGTCTAGTTGGCATTTCGTGCTTACTTTATGCCGCTTACTAACTTCAATAGTCCATCGCAATAACGTTGAGTGCGACATGGATTGGCTCTGGGCTTGGCCTCCATATTTAGCTCTATATACGATATGCGTACGTACATTTTATATACGGATATATATAATTGTGTGTATGTTACGTATTTATAGGCGCGTTAACGTCGGCATCCGTGGCGTATGCGTGCTATTTTCAGCGTTTGTAACTTGAAATGTCGCATTAGCTCGCCAGGCAAAGAACAAAAAAATAAAATATTCCCAGCAGGAGAGACTCGGACAAGTGTAAGCACAAAGCATTTTGCGATTACATCCCATATGGACTGATAGATGCATAAAGCTGACTTCTAGTTCAGTTTGGTATGGCTTCCGGATTTTTTTGTTGCTTTTTATGTTTTTTGCAAAATTTATGCAGCTGCGGGGCGCAAAACTGCTGTCGAGTCACAGCCGTGGTGGCGTATGCGTAATAACCGCACACAATTTACTTTAATTAGCTACAAATTCCGCTGCCAAGACAATCCCATCCGGTCTCAAGCGCATAACAAAGCTAAACATTGAAAATTAATAAATTAATGAAGCTCGGCAAATATTTAAAAAAAAATTTACTCCGATTTAATTTGGAAATACGATTCTTAGTCGAAATTCTTTTTCAAAAATCCACTTGATGACAATTCCAATCTTGATTGAAACTGAACTCATTTTTTCATTATTCACTGTATCTCCTGGTTATGCGTCCCTGACTAGCTTGACAATAGAGTAGTTTTATGCTTATGCTTGTTGAATTTGAACTAATCTGTTCCCATACTCGTACTCAGCTTGAATTGAAACGCCCGAAAAGTCGCATTTATTTGAATGAAACCGAGGTTGGACCTCTAGAAGAGTTGCCATTTCCATCGTATAATCCACGTGTTATTCAAGAAGGTTTAGAGGGTGAAAATTTGCGCACCTACGATATTATCGAGGGTTGCAATCCACAAGATTTGTGGACCTGGAATGTGGGCTTGCAGAGACGTGAAATTGACATGGATGAAGAATTTATAACAGCTGCTCTACCCAAATACGGTGTGTGTTTGTACACAAATTCTTATCGTTTCACAAAACATGACCACTAATTAATGTCAGATCTGTGTAAACACAGCTCACGACGCCGGACTTACCGTCTATAATTTACCCACGCAACTAGAGAAAACATTTACAGTCGAAATTGTCTTCGGCAAGCGAAATATTTATCCCGAACCCAAAGTGGAACCATTTCGCCAAAGGTGAGTTACAATTTCGCAAATACGTATATGTACAAGGGGTAGCAATGTTTATAATGGGGCTTACCCCGTTGCGTAGATATTATTATCGACCCAGCGAAATTGCTGCAATTATCATAGCCTTTGTGGAGACATATGAAGTGAATCCAGATTTCTGGACAGCTGGCACCATGGACGGTATATTGAAACGCGGTGTGGCCCTAACAAAGAAGAGCATGCAGCTCAATTATAAGTCGGAGGATAATGACTTTGACATATTGCCGCAGGTGACGGAACGTAAGGCAGCTGTAAAAATTAAAATTCACTTTACTGGTCAATTCAAGAGGGAGCCCAATGTCTTTAAGGCACTTTCTCTGTTCTTTTCGAAATATAATGCCTGTATTTTCACCTCACGCGATATGTTTCTGTTGATCTGGAAACGTTGCATGGACTCGTTCTTTATCTTCGATCCTAATGGACGCAATGAGCAGTGTCAGCGGGACTTCCCGGATGGCATGTGCTCGCTGATGGCAACACGTTACATGGAGCATCTGGTGTACTTGATAACCAAGTTCAGTGATCTCACCGACAACGATGAGTTTAATATCTATGAAATATCACTCTCACAGTATGGCAAGCTGAAGGAGCCGGAAATACTTAAGGACACACTTTATCACTATCACAAATTGTGGGCTGTGGTCAATGAGAATTTTGCCGTGAAGACCACTGAAAATAGTGGCATACAACAGCCCATTTCTGGCAATGAGAAGAATGCATCGCTGGTTGTCTCGCTCATAGCACTCATTTACGGGGAATTCGAGCTGGCAAAGTTCTGGCGACCCATGACCATTGATGATATCATTCGATATGGAATTGCGTATTACAAAACGTTGCGTAAAAAATTTCGACTCGATGGCAAACGCTGGAAGAAGAAGAAGCCGGAATTAAATGTCGTCGATTTGCCAGAGATGTTTCTGATGGGCGCCTTTAAGGCA
This sequence comes from Drosophila cognata, assembly GCA_035041535.1. NCBI lineage: Eukaryota > Metazoa > Arthropoda > Insecta > Diptera > Drosophilidae > Drosophila > Drosophila cognata. The sequence continues at coordinate 2,248,664 of JAWNLC010000823.1, forward strand.
ACGGTGCGCAAGTATCCCTTCATGATCACTGGCCATGTGACCGATTGTAAGTCCTATCTGGAATCGCAGTTAACCCGTGCGCTGCAGCAGCTGTTCGAGAAGCCCGAGTGGCCGGCGGCCTTGCTCCAGATTGACAACTCCGTGTTGGCCATTTGGCGTGATCGTGAATTCTTTTATGCATTCGATCCGTTTCGTCGTAATCGCATTGGCTTGGTTGTTGATCCCGATGATTATAGCATCAGGGGTATGGCCGTACTACAAATGCACACCACATTCGATTCGTTTGTGCGCATCTTGTATAAGAATGCACTGAAGATGCGTCGCGGTGGCAAGTTCTTTATCCATGGCATTAGAACGGGCTGCATTCGACCGTTGCAGGTGATGTCAGAGCAGCCGAACAAGTTTCCAGCACTGCAAATGGGTTTGCCCACATTTGACGATGAGCCGCTTGAAAAGGAGCTGAAGCAGAAGAAGAGCATCGAAAGCATTCCGGAGGAGGAGCGGATACCCACAAAGGATGAGAATGAGTTTGTTGAGGAACTGATTCTTAACATTATCAATGGTATTATTAAGGAACTGCCTGAGGGGAGACTTGCTCGTCCCGAGTTGTACAGGCCAGGACAGAAGATACTGCTGGCATCGGACAAGGAAAATCTGCGTGCCTTGCGCCTCAAGATTAAGCGGGGCTACGAGCTGGGCGAAGAGGAGGAACCCGACCTGAAACGTGTGCTCACCATTGAGGAGGAGCTGGAGCTCAAGTCCAATTACCAGACGCTGCACGATGGTGCTTACATCATTATGGGAACCACGAAGCTGCCACAACTGGATGCTGAAATGACGAAGCTGGGCGGTATTTTAGCTGCCCTGGTGGCCATCGCTGCATCCGCCAAATTTAAGGTATCCACATGGAACGCCGAACTCATCGAGTTCTGCATCTATTCAGTTAACAAGTTCGGCGAAGAGTATCAGAATTACGAGCTAATCCTCTCCTGTCTGCTGAATAAGAAGCTGCCAGATATTTCCGTTGGCGACAGCAATTTCTCTCTGGTTGTGCCCGAGGTATACAAGTCCTCAGTGCAATCGTCGCTGAGGCAGGACTTGCTCGAGCTGCTCATCGATAACAATCGCGTAATGGTCGTCTGTCAGCATTTTTCCTGTGTGATATTTAAGCGCTACAATTTGCTTTACATGTTCATTGGTTTTCCCTGCAATGCGATTGGCTATCGCAAGGGGGGATCGGGACCCGCCTGCATGATGCGCTTCATCGAGCTTGACTCGCTGATACGACGGATTGAGTTTGGCTGCAATCCGCAGGGCTGTTCGGTCATGAATTACATTGTGGCCGCTATTAAGATTGTGGACAATAATATCGAAGGTCGGTTCCGACGCTGGCCAAAAACGGATGAGGATAACGAGTACAATGCTGAGAAGGCACTCAAGGAGAGGTTGCGCAAGAAGCGAGTGGAGAAGATGCGCTACATTGACGAGGAGCTGAAGAAAGAGAACAAACGCACTCAACACTTTCTGGCGGCCAAGCAGAAGCATGAGTATCGTAAAATTTGCAAACGTAAGTTGCCTTGGTATACCTACCAAAATCATAACACATTCATTAAATTCATAACATTTACACAGCCGAGTATAGGGATCTGGGATTGGATGAGGGGATGGGCGAGGAGGGTGACTTGTGGGATATGGAAGAGGAAGAGGAGGCCGAGGAGGAAATCGAGCTGAAGCACAAGCCCGGCAAAAGTCTGCCCAAGGAGATACGGAAGGCATACAAGCCACGCCCCATTCTTTATGGATATCGCATGCGCGAGAAGGATTGCAACTTTAAGATTCAGGGCAGCATGAATCTGGAGAATCGTGCTGATGGCAGCTTTAAGGAAATCAAACCCTGCTACTTCGCCTGCGCCTTGGCCATCCTGAGCGTCTCGCTGCGTCCGCTGAATCGCTGGAACTCGTATCGCATCGATCGAGTGATCATTCATGCCAAATCGATTGCGACGCGTGTCTGTGATCTGGAGTCGGTGTTTGAGCGCGTTGTACGCCATGTCACGATCGATGAGTATGAATTTGATATTTGGATACGCATCCTGGAGCCGATTGGTATGTGGACGCCGGCACCGAAACCGACTAAGCCACTGTCCACAGAAGCCGCTATCGTTATCTTTAAGAAGAAGCTGGAGAAAATGCTGCATACCCGCAAATATCTGATGATATTTACGCCCAACGGTTGCTTTGCCTTGTACCACGATGAGTTCTATCATCTATTTGATCCATATGCCAGCATGGATAAGCCCGGCGAGGAGGAGGAAGAGGCGGATGATGATGCTGATGGTGGTGGTGGTGATGAGGAGGGCGATGGCAAGAAAAAGAAAAAGAAGTGCCCGAAGGGACCCAAACGTTATCCGGAACGCAACACAGCCTCCTGGGTGCTGTTTGCCGATGTGGACAGCATGCTCAAGTACATGGATAAACGCTGTGCCCAGCCAGACTGGAAGGAGCAGAATCAGTTTATGTTTTATGTCGTCGATGTGCTCTCGTATAAGAAGGCAGCACCCAATACACGCATTCTGCAGCTCTTGACTGATCTGTCCATACCGATGACGTGCTCGAGTCAGCAGTATGGACGTCCAGAGTATGAGATTTGTGCTACGAATGAATCTCTGGGCTGGCTAGAGCTGGAGAACTGTCTGCCTGTGTGGAGCCGCATGAATCGGCGAAACACAGCTGGCAAATATCGCAATCTGCCCTTGAGCAAGCTGAAGAAATATGACATTGAGATTGATGGACGTCTCTGGTCGCTTTGGGGTAATCTTCATCCTGAGGCACCTGTCTTTGAGGACGGGGTGCGCGGACGTCAATATCTTGCTATCTATGTGATTGCATGCTGTGCAGCAAGCGTCTATAACCTCATGGACTGGAGCGCTCAACTGTTGGACACGATTGTTGTCAGTGGCACCAAGTACTTCATGGACAGCGTCAGTCAAATAACTAAAGAGGACTACGAGTTCTCCTTGGAGAATCTAAACATTGACTGCGCGCTGGAGGCCACTAACTTTGTGGTGCACATCGAGCATGTTTGCTTTGGCAAACTCTATCGCGTTCCCACCTTCAATCGCATGAATCTCGCCGAGGCGCTGATCTACTTCTTCAGTCATTATCAATTCGGCATTGTGATGGTGAGGAAGCGGGCGTTGGCTATTGGTTTCTGTCCGGGTCACGACGGTGGTTATTTTATGTATGATTGCCAGGAGAAGGATCAACCATTGTTTCCGAAACAACAGGGCGCCTCATATTTACTGCGCACACGGCATCTCCAAGTGCTGCTCTACTGCGTTGTGGTCACCCTAAATGTACCCTTCTACAACATTGACTTTAGCATCCACAAGGTGGAAATGTTACGTGAGGGCGCCACCGTGGAAAACGAGGAGGAGGAGGAGGAGGAGGAGGGTGGTGCGGACGACGAAGATCAAGAGAAATAAGTGGCGATGATCTTCTAGTATTATTTGTGGGAGGCTGTGTTTGGTATTTAGTTCATAGGGATTTTTTATAAAACGGATTTGGAATAAATAATAAAAGCAATGACTAATCCCTTTGAAATCTTTTATGTATCTGATAGAATCTGTCAGTTTGTTTATTCATAATATGCCTGAGTTAATTCGATTTAAGTTTAGTTCAAACACTTTTTATTCAAGCTTTTAATACTACGTAAACATTTAACAACAATGAAATGACTAATTGAAGTGAAGTCAGCCCGTGAGTCAAGTGGTGATCTAATGCCTCAGCCGCTGCTCCTGCACAGCTTGCTTGTAGTGGTAGCCATCGTTGCGCAGCTCGTGAGCTGGCTCGGTCTCAACGTCCAGAGTCTCAGCATCGGATGGTGCCATAGGCTGCTGTACGTCCAGAATGTAGGGCATCTGCTGCTCCTGCTCTTGCTGCTGCGGCAGTTGCTGTTGGTATTGCTGATAAATGAACTGGGGCTGCTCGGCCTGTTGCTGGCCGGGCGGCAGGTAACGCATAGCAGGGGCAGTTTGGGGCTGAGGCTCCATAGTTGGCATGACCATCATTTCAGGCATGGGTTCCGTTTCGGGCATAGGTTGGGCGCGTTGGAGTTCCTGAGCGGGGGGCAGATAACGAGTGGCGGGCATAGCTTCTGGTTGAGCTGGGGCTAGATAGCGTCTGGAAGGCATGGCTTGCTCAGCTGCCTGAGCTGGGGGCAGGTAGCGCATGGCAAGCATTTGCTCCGCTTGTGGCATAGCTGGCGGAGTCAACTGGCTGCTGGGCGACTGCTCCATGGCATTCATCTGCTCGTTATCATGCATATAAAAGACCTGCTCGGGCAGTTCGCGCAATTCGTGCTGCTCGATGCTCATTTGCTCCACTTGCTCCGGCCTCTGTGGCGGCAAGTAGCTGCTGGTCAGATGCGAGACATCCGCAGCAGCCAGAGCCAGGCAGGCAAAAAGTATTACGAAACTGATTCTCTGTTAGGATAAATCCATTTAGTGTTTGCTGCTTGTCTGCTGACCCGATCACTTACCATGTTGTCTGTTTGTTGGTTGTGTAGCGTTTGATGGCTGACCAGATGGCACCCGGAGTATTTATACGATCTTGCAATGGTAGACCTTCGATTGTGTGAGTGTTTCAATATTTAACTTGGCCTGATGCCGTGTTCCGTTATTTATCTTTAATGTGTATAAATTTATATATATTTAACGCTCTTTAGCGCATCTTATCATCGGACATGCGAACGCTGCTGAATCATCGCCCAAAGTCAACAAAATAAATACTGACCAGAAAGACAGAGCACAGCAAGTGAACCGATCCAAAACTGAATTGGTCGCGGCTTAAGCCGATTTTTTGGCCAGCACAGCCTCTTAATGGGGGGCGTTCGACAATTTCAATGGCTCTCAAGATCTTCGGGCCGGAGGCATGGCAACTGGAGCAAACTGGAGGTTTGCCTGATACAACATTACCTTGAAGTTTCACATTATTTCTCTTATTTTGTTTGTACTTTTTCTGCACTGTCTTTGCCTTGTCGCACATCCAAATTTCACGGTCAACACGTGGGCAACAAGTGACGTCTGAGTGTGCGCTGGAGGGAGTGGGTCAGCATCATGTGCACTTAGCAGGTGAATGGGCTTTAAAATGAGTGGCTAATCAAGTAAATGCTTTTCGTACAAACAATCGTAGCGCAATCAAATGTAATAATTGAATATCTAATCTTTGCTTTAGGCACACAGCAGACGTGACACACAGATTCTACCTGTCAAGATATCTTTAAAATCATAAGCATGATAATATTACATTCTTTTCGTTCGTTTTCAATAATATTTGTTGCTAGAATTTGCTTTTTTTTCTTATTTTAAATATATAAATATATTTCTTATGATTTTACATACATTTCTTTTTCAGCGATAGATTTTAATACTATAACTCGAAAATGTATACGTGTACGATGTGCGGCTTGAAGAAGCCAGAGCTTGGCGGTAATCCGGAATTTGAGTTCCGCAGCCGGTGGCGTCAGGAAGAGGGTGGTTACATGGAATGCATCTCCGATTGGTGCCCAAAATGTGATGCTTTTCGATTTTTCCTCATATCTGACAATGGCAACGAGCCCAACCAATATCTGCAGGAGCAGCCCAAAAGGAAGCTTGCCAACTCTACGCTCGAGGCGACTGCGACCGGTTTGCAAAGACCCCGAAGAAATGTGAGGACAAATCGAAACGATCCGAATATGAATACGCTATTAGATCGCCATATACAACATGAGGTAGCCAAATTTTTAAGACAAGAGTCACTGACTGCGATACCAGTGCAATATCCACGCAAGTTGGATCAGCAGTTGCGCTCCCACAGCGCAGATCGCGCTCGTCGAGGTAATCAATATGTCGAACAGCGATCCAAATCAGCGGTTCGAGAGCAACTTCAGAAAATGCACCAGGAACTGCAGCAGGCGGATCATCGACGCTGCCATGTCAGAAATCTGACCGGATTGGGAGCCTTGAATTCCGACAGATATGTGCACCTGGATGAACGAGATGCAACACATTCTGCCGGACAGCGCAATGACCTGAAAGATCTGGAGGATGAACCCAGAGTGCCACTCCAGTATATGCGTAAGGCGCCCATGGAAAAGATGCACCAAGCTGAGATGATTAATCCGTTTCAAGAAGAAGTGCAAAGGCAAGTAAATCAACTGCTTGCCAACAGTGGCAATAAAAGGGAGGTGAAAGTTGCAAAGACTTGCGACGAGAGAAAACTAGATGATGATGTTGCCATAAACAGGCTAACCATGTACGAGGTGACCAGAGAAATTAGAGAGATGGAGCAGGAAGCCCTCAAGAATGAACTCGACCAAAAAATGCTTGAAAAGCAGACTCTGGTGTGCGAGTGGGATCGTATACGTCGCCGGGTCGAGGGTGAATGCGACCGGATCAAGGCGGACTTGGACGAACTGGAACGAAAGCGAAATGTAGAATTGACGTCTTGCGGTGAACGGCAGCAAGGTGGTAAACAGACTCGACCACCTCCACCACCCTACAAGCAGTTGGAAAGCGAATTAGAAAGCAAGCTAAAGAATAAGAATGATGAATTAGAGATTCAGAGAGAGAGACTGGAGAGCGTATTGGCAACGCTGCAGGAGAACTCACAACAAGTTGAGTGCCCCGTTAATGATTTGGCTGAGGACGACAATGAGAACGGCTTCGAGGCGTCTGCTCCGCAGGCCAGTGAAACGGATTTTGAGCTGAGCGAAACACATATCGAAAGTGATCATGATGCTAGCCCACCAGAGGCGGATTCTCTCTCTTCAGAAGAGTACAACCCAAATAAAGAAACCATGCATTCGATTCAATTTCCAGAAAGGACTGACACCTTATTTACGCATCCAATGCGCGTCACTAGCAATCTGAATCAATTGGTGTCCACGGTGCAGCGAGCAACATTTTGCAGTTTTGCCCAGGATCCACAAGAGCTGCTGCAGACATTAAACACAACGGATCAAGCAAAGCGCGATGGTCCACCGCCAGCACAGTTCAGCACAGTGCCCTGCCACTCCAATGAGCTGATCAGTCTACTGAAAATCAAACAACCGAAAATGGAGCGACCGCTTAAATTTTGTCGTTTGCCCATTTTGTGTCCACATGTCGATTGCGGGCAGATGTTTCATATCCCGGAGTTCAAAAATCACCTGATGCACGAGCATCCCCCGCTGCCCATTGAGCGTATTAATCCTGGTCGGGCCAGGACCTTCTATTTGGACACGAGCGCCACGCTGCTCAACAAGACCATATGCAACATGGTCTACTTTGTGAACGAGAAGTTCAACGACAAGAATTGCAATTCCAAACTACCCAATCTATTCCCCGTGCTCGTAATGACTGCTCGTTTGCATATGCCCGAGTTCTTTGCGGCCAACAGCAACCATTTAATGCAGTCCACAAAGCCCTCCATCGGTGGTCCCGATACCGAAATCTATCTAATTTGGCTGACCAGCGTTAAGCCGCATGACATGAAGATTATTGGGACCATAGCTGTGTGGCCAACAAACAGGGAGCCCCTTATTGAATACCTAACGGTGCAAACATATGAGGTCTACGACATCCATTCGGATCAAAGACTACAGAGCATATATAACAGCAATCGAGTTCTGATATTGCCCGGCAATTATGTCGATCGCATAACCGAGGGAGGCAAACACCTTATGCCCGCACAGGTCTTGATTCATTAGAACTTCGTTTTCTATATCTTTTTGAGAAACCCATTTTGATTTTAGATAATCTTTGAATAAATTTTGGTGCACATCAACATTACCTTTCTGTTTATTTAATGATTATGGCAAGAGCTCATATCTTAGATGATCGCAAAGCAGAAGACGCCCACAAGTATGCACCACAAACCGTAGCTAAGGCAATTGCCAAATTCAGAATGATTTATATTGGACAAAAGAATCGCTTCTTTAATCCAATTAAACATAATTCACAAATAAACTCGCTGCAGGAAAACACTAATCTTTCACTGAATCAAAATTAAATATTTACTAATGTATATACCCTTGAACTCGCAGTTTTGTTTCAATAAATGCAGCAAATATTGAAAATAAAATCAGTAAAATAAATTCGAGTATTCATTAAAGATTTAAAGTTTGAGCAACACAATTCTGTTCATTGTTCCCTAATAAGTCACGAATGAAAAATTCACAAAGGCAACTAAGAAAACGACCCTTTAACAAAACAAATTTCTCCAACGGAATATGGGATATAATAGTAATACTAAAAACCATCAGACGTTGAAATTATAAGATAATATGCCGACTTAGAACCTGTCAAATTTAGCTTACATTTTACATACATATTTCAGAAAAAAAGTTTATTTATTTCAAGTTTGAAAGAGGTGTGATAAATATACTGAGCCCTCATTGTAAAATCTCAACAAAGACGCAAACCTTAAAGCTTATCCATGACCAACAACAAGCTTTGTTAGGACTATGCAATATCATCCATGACAAATACCTGCCCTAACTTAGACACACACCTGCATCTAAGCTACGATATTGTGTTAAGCTTTACGCACATCTCCCTTAAGTTTGCAACTGTTTTTGAATGAAATAAACGCTTATCGTATGTCAGTTATTTTTTTTTTTTTAATATATTTTGTAATTAGCATAAGGACGTCTTCATAAAGTGGGAAATATATTAAAAGCTTTTACAAAAAAGGATTGAAAAATTTATATATATCGATAAGTTCCTGAATTTATCGCCACTCCCACACTAACATTCCTATATGCATTGCGCATGTCCCCAAAATGTCAAACAATTTGCCACTGGACAGTTTTGCCTATCCTTTGGTGTATATACCTCAAGTGGACATGCAGAAGAAAACTTGATCGAAAGATGAATTTTTAAATTACCATATAATATGTTGACTGCATTGCGTCGCAAATTTCGCTTAGGGATGCAGCGTACGGTTCTAATTGCAGTGCTGCTGGCGGTTGGCCTCTTTAGCTATGCTTTCCTAAATCTCTCCTTCTGCTTCAAACTCATGTCTCATCGAAGTCTCACGCACATGGTAAGAAAAAAAAAAAAAAAAACTTACAAACTTTCCAATGCATGATTAACACCATAAACGTTTTATAGTGCCAAAAGTATGAGCATCACGAGTTTAGTGGATCGCTCTGCGAGGAGCTGTGCGGCAGCCAGTCAAGCTTTGATAACTTCCAGTGTCCGTTGAATGACATGAAAACTATTTTGTTTACGGCCGAAAAGAATGGTGACATGTATGCGGTGAAGGTAGGTCAGTTTGGCATTAGTTTTACGGGTTGTCATGACTACCAGATAAACGTTTACTTGCAAGTAGCTGGCTAAGCACAACGATGACGATTTGAGCTGGACGAACAGTAAGGGAGATGCCATCTACCCAAAGATCGAGGAGTTCCACGAGATTGTCAAGCTGCACATAATACTTGCCTACAATGTAACTTTAGATGATAATATGGTATGCATTTTTTGCGATAAGTTGTCATGTTGTGTAACTAAATTTGGGGTGGGATTTGCAGATACGTGCCCTGGTCAATCAGGAGATAGCGGATAATAACTCACAGCAAATGGTAAGCTTCTGGCGATTGTTTAAGGACAACAACTATATGATGGGCAAGTTGTTTGATGAGGAGTCCGTGTTTCCAGCGGTGCTGGGCTCCTGTGGCCCCTACTATGCCACAGAAGGCCTAGACATTGTGCAGTCCAATCCCAGCATAATTCAGTATCTGTAAGTCAACAGAGAAATAATGAATCATATTCTATTAAGTCATTCACCATGCAGCGCCTCAAATCGGCAGCAGCGTTTGAAGCATGCACTCAACATTATGGAGTACATATTTCGGCTGGAGGAAATGAAGCCGGAGCCGTTGCGAATGTGTAAGATGCAAGTGAATCGCTTTGGCCTTACGCCCGACCGGCGTCTCAAGTACCAAAGCGCTGAGCATATCTATGTCGAGAGTCACTTGGACAAGCGTATCTCCAATGGCGCCAAGTGTCACACCAATCAGGACTGCAACTTCAACTCCTGCCGCGGACTATGTGATCCGGAGCGACAGGCCTGCACACATGTGCAGCAGAACAACAACTTCCAAATATTTTGCGATCATATCCTTTTGGGCAGCGGCACATTTCAGCCGGGACTCTTAAGTGGGATACGTTTGCCCAGATCGGTGCAGAAGCTGGTTAAGATGTGTGTCCAGCCGCCAAAGGAGCATCAGGTGTCAGGTCGTCGCCTGGCGCCCCACCTACAGTTGGCTTTGAGGCTCTACAATGAGTTGAAGCAGTTGCTTCAGGCGATGATTACTGCCTCCGGTGCTGACTCTGAAGTGGAGGCAGAGAGTCCACGGCTGAGGCAGCAGCAGCAGGAGGGAGGCGTTTAGTTGACCAGGATGCACATGTAGTCGAATTGGTAGCTTCCGCCGATGCTTTGCTCAAAAATTGGTAGGATTTTTACAGAAATTAGTTTTAATTAACTAAAAAAAAAATAAATATATAGAATTAACATAAATAAACAATTTTTTAATACATGATAAAGTGGCTTTAAATTGTAGTTTTGGTTTTGTGTTTTTTTATTTTCTTTTTTTTTTTTAATTGTCATAAATTAATGTTTAATTGCAACAATTTGTTTCACTATTGTGTAGCTTGCCGATGAAAATGTATTTCGCCTGTAACTTATTTTCAATTTCATAGAAAATCAATTGCTCTCTTGAGCGTTAAAACTTGAATTAAAATGTTGTCTTTGAAAGTGCCCAAAAGTAAGTGTATTCAAAAAGAGTTACATAAAAGTGTTGATTAGCTCTTATCACATTGACATTTTAAGTTTTTTCTTTTAGTTTTTAGATTTATATTTTGTTTGCTTTGTATTTTTGAAAAGTACAGCGTGCACATGCATATCTTATTGTTATATATATATATATATATATATATATATATATATTAATTTATTTCGTTTCCTCTGATGATTGCTGGCTTCACTATATTTCCATATTTTTCGATTTTTGTTTTTTTTTTTTTTATGTTTTTTACAATAAGTTAACGTTTTGTTATCGGCGCTGCTAGACTATTAAGTTCACATACGGTATATAACTTGTTTTTATATTTATATTTTGTGTGTTTAATCGATTTTGCATAGGCAACTTTGTTAATTTGTTTAGTTCTCTAGGGTTTTATCTGCAACCAAAGTTTACCCATGGATTGTTAACTTGTTAAACTGTGGCAGATTTAGAACGAAATTATTTCGTTGGTGTTTCCTTTGATATATATATTCATTTTTTGTTTATATTTAATTTTATTTTGTTGTTTTTGTTTTAGGCCGCTTAGCATAGTTAATAAATTTTAGCGCTTCCTTAAAGCCATTTCCAATTTGTGTATTACAATAATCAAGATGTTTTTGAGTAAATTATAAAAAAGAGTAGAAAAATCTAATAGATATCGTAATTTTTGTTAGTACACGTATTTCGTTTTGCAAAAAGTGCCCTATGCGCTCAAAAATTATTATATGTATGTTTGTAGATTTAATTCTCGTTTGTTAATTTAGTTACTTGTATGTATGTTTAATTCTTTTTTGTTTTTTTTTTTTTTTTAATATTTAAAGTACATACCTCTGCTTCTCAATACAATTTCTAAAAACATAAATGAAGCTTTCGACTTAAACTAAACTTGAAAAGGATGCGGACTGCTAAGTCAGTGCAATGGAGACCGGGTGCAGGGGAAATGATCTAAACATACCGAAAATATGAATTAACTGCCTGTCTAAGTGTAAATTTCAAAAATGTCATAATGTGGGTGTGGAAGATAGATGTGTGTGTGTGAGTGTGGTGTAGTGTATGTGTGTTTGTGAGTGTGTGTGTGTGTAAATGTGTAGGTGATTATATTCCTTCCGCAGTATTTGTCTTTATGCCGTTGTGGGCGATGCAGCCGCCGAGGCAGAATTGGCCAATATGGGCGGATGCGTGGCATTAACCACCCGACCGGGCGTATTGGCATTCTCCAGCGTCTTCGAGTGTTGCAGCTGCATCAGATAATGCTGCTGGGTGGGCTTATGCAGCGCCAGCTGAGACAAGGCATCATCAATGGTGAACCATTGCCGTTTGCGTCCAATGCTGCGCGAATCCTCCCATTCATCGAGTTCCTGGGTCACATTCATGACAAACACCTCAGTGCGATGCATGTGATCGTTATTCTACAATATAGAACAACTTGTTAACTGAATAATCCTGTCTGCCTTTAGCGATAGTTCACCTCAAAGACACCCAAACACCGACCCAGACTGCCAACAACGCCCGCCTCCTCGAGCACCTCACGCACAGCGGTCACCGAGGGCTCCTCTTCGGGTTCGACACCGCCGCCGGGCACAATCCACAATTCGGGGCGGCGTGACGAGGTCACCAGCAGCACCTGCAACATATATTGAAAACAATAGGTATGTATTGAATATATCTCTGAATCCTTTCATAGTTAAAACTCACCTCCTGTTCATTCTCAGCGCGCACACAAATGCAGGCGGCACGTCGCCGGAAGCCATCCTTATCGTAGATGCGTGTTGAGTTTGGCTTCTCCTTGACCATCTGAAAGATATGTAATCTTGATAGGGTAAATCGGCTAAGTAAAGCGACTGATGTTTTGTTGTTGCTGCACACACTTTGCAAAATAGGCATGGGTTATAATTCTTGATTTTTTTATCACTGATTGCTGTCGCTTTTTGAATGTGCGCGCACATGAAATCGTGATTCCGTCTTATCAGACAGAGGCCGTCAGCTTATCAGCGATTTATTATATATATATCTATATATATATATATATAGATATATATATTTATACATATGTGTGTGTGTGTGTGCCGGGTACCGTTTGCCGTTTGTCAATTAGCATTGTCATGAATGGTAATCGAAACATTTGCACAAACATTTTTGCGCATACCTTTGAGTTGTTTTGTTGTTGTTGTTGTAAGTACGGCGGCAAAATGAACGTTAATTGCCAACTGCTTAAGCACTTTATACACTGAGAGACAGCAGCTGCCTGTCAGCCTGTCTATTCCTTTGTCTCTTTCGCTCACTGCTCCTCTTACACTTGCTTTTTCTGCGTTCGCAACAAGTGTGTGTTTGTTGTCGTTCTTCTTCTTTTATGGCAGCTTCTTCTTTATTGACAGCTGCAATGGAAGCCGGTCGCTGGTCTCGTGCCGCTTTTTTCTCTCTTTTTTTTACTTTTTGCAGGTGCTTTTTGGTGGCTGCTGCGTCACAGCAATCAAGTGTCACTGTATGCGTTCCGTGTTTGTGTGAGTAAAGTGTAAATGTATGTGTTGCTTGTGTATGATGATGTTGTTGTTGTGTAGTAACGAAAAAAGAACTGCGCGTCGAATTGGTTTAAAAAAGATGTGGGGAAAGCGAGAGAGAGTGAGATAGAGAACAGAAAGAAAACTTGTTGAAATTAAAACGAGTACAAGAATAATGAAGAGGAAATAAAGCGCAGACAGGGCAGAATTATTTAACTACTTTGCAGTGGGTGCATGTTGTTGTTGGGTTTTTTTGTTTTTGTTTGTGTCGTGTGGGGTTTGTTGTTGTTCTCAGTTAGCCACAGTCTTTGTCCTGGTTGTGGCAAGTCTGCTTGGTTGCTGTTGTTGGTTTTTTGTTTTGCGAGTCGAGTCGCACAATTTGTTGCAAGTTGTTGAGCGAGACCGACGCACAGCTGGGCCTTTTATCTGAGCACAAAGCATGCGATTTCCATTTTTGTCGCTGCGAACACGCCCCCAAAAATGGTGTAGAGGTAGCCGCCTTTTAGGGCAGGCAGACAGACACACGCGTCGCGCCTCGAGCACCACGTATATTATTTACGAGGCTTAGGTTTGCAGCAGTTGCGGCAAGTGTCCAAGTGTCAAAAGTAACAATTTTAACAAATTTCACGAATGTTGCATCGGCGAATGGCTCAGCAAAGAGGACGACGGCAAAACGACGGTGTGACCGTCTCTGCTTAAACGCATCTGCCGGAAGACTGCTAACGGTTGGCAGCGCCATACAATCAGTTGACATTCCAAATTTGTTTAGTTGGCAACAGCTGGCCTACGACTGCTCTCAGTTGTCACTCCAAATTGGTTTAGTTGGCAACAACTGCGCTAGCACTGCTATCAGTTGGCAGCGCCATACAATCAGTTGGCATTCCAAATTTGTTTAGTTGGCAAAACAATAGATGGTGCCAGCGTTGCCGCTAGATGGCCTGCACTCAAGTTATTCTTAAGCGCTAAATTCAAATTGATACAACATTGATGAAACATTTATGCAAAAGAATGCATGAAGAATCTTGAGTTGAACCCTATTGAATTGAATTAGTATTTGAGTATTAGCTTTAAGGCCGTCAACACAGACACACACAAGATTTAGTGCCACAACGCGGCACGTTATTTGAACTCCAGCCAAAAATCAGACCAATGGGCATGTGGGAGAGGGGTGGAAGGCGAAGGGGAGGTACCCAAAATTTGCTTTGCATTTGTTTCATTTGCCGGTTGAGTTTGTATTTGGATTTGCTGCCTCTGCGTTTTGGCCGTGCTGCTTTTAATGCAACTACTTAGCACAGGGAATATTTTGGTGGCTGGTGGCAAGTGGCATGGCTGCTGTGTGTGTCTGTGTCCTTGCCTCAAACATTTACTGCGCCAGTCGCGACACTTTGGCTGCCTTTGGCCCCGGGTCGTGGCCTGTGTCCTGCATCCAGCATCCTGCCTCTGATCTTGTGGCGCTTTTTTCTGCTGCTGTTGCAAGGCAAATTGCTTATTTCTTAATGCATTGCAATTTCCTTTTGGCTTTCTTAGACATTTTGCCAGTTACACCCATGTGTGTGTGGGGTATATGAATTATGGGCTTCTTTCTGCTTTTTTGGGTGTTTCTTCGACGTGGCCATGCAGAAGTGTTGAACCATTTAACACGCGTTTTCTCCCACTTTGTCTTCCAATTGCGCTTTAATTTCAATTGCAACAAACTCAGCAACAACAACAGCAACTACAAAAACCAATAAGAACAATTTTACACTTATTTTTAGCTCATAGATTTCATCGATTGTTTTCTGACTATAATGATAATTTTTTACTTTTAATTTTTTTACTTTTGGTTTCTGTCTGCTTTTGGCTGTGGCAGGCCGTTGCTTGCAGCCTAGTCAGCTCAATGTGCCACGCTTTGTTGCACATAAATTCAATGCCATAAATTTACAATGGGCGTCCTTTTGGCTGGCAAACTTTTGTCTATTTGATGCGTCCGACGACCACAATGAAATCAAGTGCAAAAATTTACAATTTACCAGGGATGCTGAGTGCGATTACAATGAGCAGCAGGGCTGCAGTAACTGGCAATACATTGAAGATTCATAGAGTAAAATGGGAATGAAAACAAAGTCTATAACTTATACTCAAAATGTTATATATATGTATATAGAGTAGCTAAATGTATTTAATATTGTATTATTTTGAATTATATTTGTGATTTTTGCTATAAGTTGAACTTTCACTTTATAAATAAATATTGATTTAAAAAATAAATAAAAAAAAATAAATGTGTTCATTTATGTATTTTAAGGACTTTGTCAATTTTTCTTTGCAATTTTTTGCTGCACATCTTATTCCACATATATTCTCCCTCATTCCTAATCTCCCGTTGCGCATACGCCGCGTTGAGCGGCCAAACTTCGCTGAATTTAAATGAGCTCTCGCAGCAATATTTGCGGTACTCAGTGGTAATTGATTGGCAAGCAGAAATTCAATCAACTTGACTCATTCAAAGCCAATTCAAAGCTGCTGACTGCAAGTCTGTTTGTCGCAGGTGTTGATCCTGTCATTAATTAACTATCGCTGTCATCAGCAGTAGGAGCAGCAGATGCAGCAGAAGCAGTCGAAGCAGTTCTCGTGCACGTGTCCAAAATGCTCAATAGGATAAGAAGCCGCAGGAGTTGTTAGTTGGTCGCTGGTCCTTGTGAACGCTTGCTGGGCGACATATTGTTTCATTTTCGCTTTGTCTGCTACTGCGACTGTTGCTGCTGCTGTCCGTAACAAAGGGGCACCTACAAACGCAATTTGGCAACAAATTCACAAAACAGACAACACAACACAAGACAACAACAACAAACCTAACAACTGCAACAACAATGACCCGGCCAGAATTATACAATTTATGCGATTTACGAGCTACGGCAGCTCCTGCAGTCTGCCCTCCAACTCCAACTCCACATCCAGTTTCAGCTTCCACTCCCGTTCCAGCTAGCATCTCCCGCTCTCTCCTATCTTTGCCCTTTTTTTTTTGTTGTGCCTCAGGAGCCGCAAAACTATTTCTATTGCTGCGGCGCCGTCGCCATCGCCACTGAGCAAGGATATGCCGTATTTCCGTTTACATAATAAATTTGCTAACCACGTTCTGTCGTCGTCGACATTGGGCCCGGACTCGGGCTTGGGCTCGGGACCTGGCCATCGCCACCAGTGCCACCAGCGCCACCAGCGCCGCCAGCGCCAACGTCGCTTGGCATCAAGTGCCTTGCGGTTGGCATTTTTTGTTCTTGTTGTATGTATTTTTTTTTCTGTTGCCCAGCTTGTTGTTGTTGTGTGTCGCCATCGCCGCCGACCGGGGCACCTCGCAGTGCCAGTTGACACAAGGCGGCGGAAAAAAATTGGACAGCAGCCGCAGTCGCAGTCGCAGCAGGCGTTTGAATTGAGTTTTGCGCTTGCTTTTGCGTTTGTCTTTTGGCCGGTTTATAAACTTTAACTTGGACAACAACAAATTGTCGCTGGCAAGTGTCGCCTCCACCTGACGCAGCAGCAGCACCAGCAGCCGCACCACCGCCTCCCGCAATCTTCTGCTGCTGCACATTTCCTTGCCAGTTTGATTGACGGAAGTCGGCGAGCGACAACAACTTTTGCTTAATCATTGGGCGGCTCTGGCCGTCTCTCTAATTAATCTATTAAATGCAAACCAGCGCCTACAAAAAATATGCGTTATCGAGGAAGTCATCTTGCAACATTCAACATTCAGCACGGCTAGTCAATTCAAACTAGCTGCTTCCGTTTTCCGCTGGAAGTGAAATCACTCAGCGGACGTCATAAAAAAAAAAATAGCAAAAGGCGAGCCAATTCCAGGGCTACCTGGTTTCAATCTTGCTTGCTGCGAGGGCCTATCGATTTGAAATTAAGACATTTCGAAATAATATGGCAAAATCCTTAGGACTTCTTGAAGATAATATTATATTATCATATTAAGCATTGTCTTATTTTCATTTAATATATTTATTTTTTGTTCCATTTTTGAAACTCAATATTTCATATTCAGAAGTAAGTCATTCGCACCAGCCAGAAATAAAATCAACCGCTTACGTATATAAATAAAGCTCTTTATACTTATCGGTTCTACATCGGTAACAACACATCAGTAGTTGCGGTGAGCTGGCAGCTAGTCGCTTTTTCCCCTGTAATGAGGCTAACTTAAAATGTATGGAGCAGCCCACGCAACCTTGCTCTAGATGCAGTATGTGGGCTGGGCCAGTTTCCACTTGGAGGTGCCACGGGATGCTCTCGTCAGCTGTCCCTGTGGGGCAGGTTCAATAACCCGCGGCTGGTGACTTTGCAGATCGGTGGCCGCTGCTAACTACCCGCTGCCCGCAACTCTTACCACAATGCTAATGGCTTGCCACACTTTACATTAGCGTCACAATTTATTGGCTGGCTGCTGATGCTGATGCTGCACTCGCTGCGCCGGCGCAGAAGCAGACGCGCCTCAGACGTGGATGTGGATGTGGTTGCCGGCCCACTTGGCCGTATGCTTTACGCATGCTTGGTAGCTAAAATGGTCATAATAATAATAAAAATTTTCTGCCAGGCCCGAGGCCGAGGCCGATGCATGAGATTGCGAGACGATGCGAGGCAAGGCAAGGCGTTTGAGCGCATGTTTGACGCATCAAATGATGGCAACAGGTCCGCAGCAGTATCTGCAACAGCATCCCGTGCTGATCTCAATGCAAGTGCGTAAGCAGCAGCAGAAGCAGAAGCAGCAACAGCAGCAGCGCTTTCGACCGGTTTATGGTTTATGTCAACGCATTGACAGGTGCATGCAGCGGGCGATGGCTGCTCCATTTATACCAGCTACAGGCTTCAGCTCCAGCTCCGATTGTGCCACTCCAGTTGCAGCCATGAAACTGGCTCGGATGCATGCATATTTGAATTGAATTGATTTTGGTGAGCAAATGCAATGTCAATATGGCCATGAATTTATGTTTAATAAATGCATTCAACTAGTAACTGGTAACTCTAGCAGCTTTCCGCATTCCTTGCCCAGTAGTGACTGCTAACACCCACAAGTAGAAGCTTGCCGGGGCGGCGGCCATTGTGCAGCCAGAAAGTCAAAGCCAAAGCCAAAGCCAAAAGCCAAAGCTGCAGCTGAAGTTGGAGCCAACAAATTCTCAAAAGTGGCGGCGGTGGCGGCTCCTTTGTGCCTTTGGTCAGCTTGCTGCAGTTTTAGATTATTTGTTGCTGACAGCTTCATGAAATATTTATTATTATGGTATAGGTATGGGTTTGGAATATCGGGTATGGGGGATCGGGGTATGGGCAATGGGTTTGGGGCTATGGGTCTTTCCCTGGGTCTGCTACGCCAAGTCTTTTGTGCGCAGGTGTTGGGGGTGCAGCATCAGCAGCTGGACAGACAATTGCCTAGGCTCGGCATAAGCAAAGCAGCTCGCTTTGGCTACCAAAATTGAGAATTGAGGTGTTTGTCTCTGCGCACCAAAACTTGAAAGCCAAAATGCCGAACACAGGAAAAAAAAAACAGAGCCGAGGACGCCGAGGATCAAAGAGAGCTTCAGAGCGGGAACAATGCTGCGTTAAAGGTAATTGTTTGTCAATTACTTGACTCCCGACCAAGCGCGTGTCCATGTTACACAGCCTGAGAGTGTGTGTGTGTGAGAGAGAGAGAAAGATAGAGATAGGATGTAAGGATGCGAATCGCTTTGTGCGAGTATCTCTGCCTCATGCATACCTGTAAATGCATCTGTATATGTTGCTGTTGCTGTTTGTGGCCTGGGCCAATTATAGCTGCCTGCTCGTTAGCATACACGAACTGTATCCGTATTGCAATCGCAATCGCTGCCCGATAATCGTATGGAGTGTAAAATTATTTAATTCCCGCTTATCGCAGCTGCCGCCGACAGCGACGTCGACGTTGACGACCACGCCGCCTGCCCCCGTAAAGAGTGTGTGAAAATGTTCAAATTCAAGACAATGATACCTGCTGGAATGGGTATACGATTTGAGTATGGGTATGTTAGACTGGTTATGCCCTTTTTGTTTTGAATCCAAATGCATCGGTTATCATTTGTACTTTGAGATATCATTTGCTTCATTTCATTCTTAGAAGTTTGAGATATTTTTCTAATGACTTGTCTAAATGATCGAGTTAGTGTTGTGGAATAGTTAGTTCTTAATTGCTTTATTTTGTATACTAATAGAAGCTCAGTTTATAAATTATTCTAGTGTATTATAGCTTCGGGCTCACAGATGCGTCTAACCCCTTAATGCTGTTGTTGCTCGTTTTGTTTTGTGTGTGTGTGCGCTTGTGTGCGTGTGTGTGTGCCACAGTTTACACAAAAAAGTAATTTCGAGCATGTTGCTGCAATCAGACGATTCCGCCGCCGTTGCCGCTGACTGAGAGATGCTTTGATATGGCCAACTCCTGATGCTGTTCCACTTGCGAGCTCCAGTTGAAGTGGAAGTTGAAGGTGTTGCTGCTGTTGCCTGATGGCTTTGGTCAGTGGCTGCTGCTGCTGCTGTTGCTGTTGCTTTTGCTGCTGCTCTTAATTGCTTGCTATTTTCAAACGCTGGGCGCTTTCAATTTATCACATGTCTGTGACATCTGCAGTGACATTTTATTAGGCGATAACGATAAATTTACAAAGATTTATTAAGTGGCGGCGGCCAGTGGGAAAATTGCGTTTGCCAGCGCTAATTTAAACAAATTAAACGAAAATCTGTACAATTATTGATCGCATGCGGCGGCCAAGTAGCCAAGTGGGTTTAATGAACGCGCTAATGAGCTGAATAGCTGCACCGATCAATTTGTTGTCATTGTTGGTGCAACAAAAGCATCGAAAGGGGTTTTGCTCTCAATTACCACCAGCATGTGGGTATGCCATGCGGGTGTTGATAATTGACTTGAATGCAATCATAACTGACTCCGTTCAGTAAAGGGCGTTTTTGCCAGTCGACTGGCAAACTGGTAAACAAGCAACTGGCAACTGCCAGTCACCATTGAGGCAAGTGTGGCATGGCGTGGGTGATCCTAGACGGGCGCAGACACAATCCTTAACAGCAAATTATGCAAATTTTGCGACTCCTATGAGATCAAAGCAATTGCTGTCTGTCTATGTGACTGTCTGGCCAACTCAGTCCGGACCTTTGGTCTGCTTTGCTCTGTCGTCTGCTCTTGTGGGTGGACAATGTGACACGCGTCGTCGTGAAAAACAACAGTTTACTTGCCACATAGTCTACAGACGCTGCTGACATGGAGAGCTTGCAGCTTGCAGCTTGGTGCTGAACTGCTGCACTCAAAGGCCCCGGGCACAGACAGTTTTACTGACTTGACTGAAAATTTATATTATTTCATGTAATTTGTCATCGTTTTGCCAGCGGAAGAAAGATGACTTTTTATGGGTTTCAGTTTCTTTCTTTATGCTTTTGTATCATTTACTCTGTGGCAAGATATGCGGTTAGTTAGTTAAATGCAGTTTACTTTTAGATGAGTGCGAACCGCAGCAGATTATGACAGTGCTTAAAATGCGATCACGTTTTAGAAGGTTTTGCTAAATGACAAAACAATTAAAACGATATCAAGCTGCAATCATTAACGAGCTTCTGAATCACTTTGGATTTTATACAGATACTTCAAGTTGTTTACTTTACAGACACTGAAAATTCAGAAGTTATGTTTTGATTCAAAATGCACACTTCTAATTTAATTACAATATGATTCGCAGATCTGGCAAATATATGTAAACATAAATGTTCTTTCAAATAATATTGCTAAATGAAAAAGTTTAGCTTTTAGATAATATTTGTTTAGTGTCAAAGTAAACTATACCAGAGCGCAAAGCATTATTCATATAAAAATATGTGTCTCCTTGGCTGTACATGATTTGTGCGCAGTGAGTCGCCCAGAGTTGCTTCTCAGTGATTTTCTGCAAATTTTCCAGTTAATTTTGTATGAAGGAACCCGCTGGTCCCTCCCGATATGCGACATTCGAAAGATATGTGGCACATTATTGTGTTTGCATATTTACATGCATTTATGAGTTATTAAATTGGTAAATTTATGTAGCACATGTGGGCGTTGCGACGACACGCGTTGTTAGTCGCCTGTTTAACGTGGGTGTGGCACTGGGAAGATTGGAAAACAGAAATCTGTGTTGAAGCTGCACTTCAAGCTGACAACCAAGTGCGAGTTCTGGTACGACGATTTTCTGAATCTGTTGTTAAATAAAATTTAGTGAGTGCTCCGCTCCATAAGTCGTTAGAAACTCCCCCGAAGCATTATGCCATTTTCTATCTCTGTCTGTCTCGTGCCCTACTATCTCATTCCAGCGGCTCTTATAAAGCTAGATTGTTTTGCAGTGTTGGGCCCAAATTGATATTACACTAATTAAAATGCAATAAAATAAGGCTGAAATTGCCATCCATAAATCATTAGGACTGCTGCAGTTAATATGCAGAGGAGGTAGAAAACCAACTCATGGCCCAGCTTTGGCCGGGAGTTGGAGCTTGAAGCTGGAAGCTGAAATGGGACTTCGACTTCGACTTGGACTTGAAGCTATATGCAATTGAAGATTGAGGTGTGAGCCGACAAAGGCAATAACGCTGCTGCAAATTGCTTGCAAAAAGCGATGCGCTCATCATCATTAGAGCTGCCGGTCTGGGCTACAGCTGGAGTTGGAGTTGGCGTCGGAGCTGGGCTTGGTGCTGTTATATGGTATGTGGTTCCACTATTTGCTTTATGATTTTGTTAATTCTGCATAGATAGCGGCTTAGTTGTTGACCTGTGGGAAAGTTGTCTGGTGCCCATTTGGGAGAGCTTATTAAAATTGCGAGATTCGCTCAAATATTTAACAAAAGCTGCCACATCTAGAAATTATGCGCAATTTTGCGAACAATGGCGTCGTCTCCATTGATTCGGCTACCTGGTACGTTAATCGGCAATCAATATACGATGCAGCAGCCAGCCTCAGCCACAATCGGAGCCACAGGCAGCTGCCACAGGCGCGCCCATTAAACATAAACAAAATTAAGTGACCATTAAAATGCCATAAACTGGCGGCGGTGTTCATGGTCATGTCGCTGAATGTGCCTGGATTAACCATGGTCATGGCCAGGCATTTGAAAATCTGTTGGCCGCCATCCCTCCATCCATTAACCGGCACCCTTCATCCTGCAGCTAGTGCCCTGATGCTGCGTCAAGAGGCACTTTCGTTTAATGCTGCTGCAACTCATCGGCCCACATAAATCGTGTACTTGCCGCTTGTAGCTTTCAATTTGTGACAAGCCGTAGTCCAAATGGAGCTGTGCCTGTGCTGGTTGCTGGCCATAGATTTGCCACAGAGAATGCCTAAGTGAGGCCAACAAAATGCTGCGTGGGTGCTTTGCGCCTTGCGCTTGAGTCAAGTGAAGTAAAGTTCTGTCGCACCAGCGGAGCAGAGTCCTCCCACCTCGTCTGACCGCTTACGCAAAATGTTTCAATTAAGCATGGATCCCAGACAGTGTTGCCGTTGGAGTCGCTCACGCCGCACCGGAAGTTGACCGCGTTGGATGTTGGATGCTGCTGCTGAGAAATGGCAACGCGGCACGCAAATCATCAACCAAAACTTGCTTCCAGAGTCGGAGAGTTTGGGTCGTTGTCTTGATCTTTGGCCGCCGAACTCAGCCAGGTGCCAAGCTGCGGGTTGCCTCTGATTCTCATTTTAGTGTTGTTGCTCTGATTATGGGCGCTGTATTTTGTGATTGATTTATCGGCTCGAACTCTCAGCTAATTGAGTTATATTAAGCCGCCGCTGACGCTGCTCTCTATCGAGGCGCTCTCACAGACTGTCAGGCGGTCGCCGTTTGACGTTGAGCTGCTGATGACGAGCCCCGACGAGCGGTCAGACTTATATGGCTAAAACGCGCCATGAATTGCAGCGTCGCCGCTTTAATATTTATTGTCAATTATTGTTAGTTTAATTGTCAATTATTAAAAATTGCTTCAGTTATTGAGATACAAAAGTTGATGACGTACGTCGACATCTCTGGAAAATTGATGCACGCGGCGTATGCGCAATATAAGTTCCAAACAAGCCAGCCAGTCGGCCAGCCAGCATCCAGTTCTCAATCAATGCGTAGCTCAGATGCCACATTGGATTCCCAGGCATCGGTCAGCTGTCAAGGCTTCGTGGCTGCTTCACACGCACTTTGGGACTCTGGGCCAAAGCGAATCGGGGGCTCGCCATGTCTGGAAGTGATCTGCATCGGCAGAGTAGGGGCCAAAAGTGAGTTTCGGTTTTTCCCTTTCGGTAGCAGAGAGAGCGCGTAATCAATTACCCCTGACAGACGAGCGCAGCTGTGTGAGGCTTCATTAATGATATCATGATCTTCTGGCGAGAGCCTAGTTATTTTACAATAAACTTGAACCGCACTGAAACAAAACTTTTCATTCAGTTGTAAAATGGTTTGGATGGGACTTGAAAGTATATCGAAAGATCTGTATTAAATAAACAACCTACTATTTTAGATGTTAAGGAACATGTGCAAAAACATTTAAATAAAGCACCTATAGAAAATATGCATAAGAGTGTATTTCGAAGTCGGTGAGATACACATTTACTGTGTTTCGCATTTTACAACTTAATAAAGCCAATGATGAGAAGATGCCTTCCCGATTGCAGGTGCTAAAAGCTGAAGTAGCTGTTGCGTTGAGACTTTTATAACCTGGCATTGTTTCATATTGATGTATATCAGCTGCAATCAACGGCTCACGATTGCAATCACAACCCCTCTCCCCCTCTATCTCTATGTCCCTTTCTCTATATCTTTCTCTCTTTCTCTGGTTGACAAAAGCTGCGCGGCACGATCAAGGCCAGAGTTGGCCTGGTTGCGTTTTATCTCTGGCCAGCTGCAGCTGATGGGCGCTGATGAACGGGCGTCGTCTCCTCTTCGATTGTTACGTGCCGCTGCTTCGCTTCATTATTTATTGTTTAGTCTCCGTTCTCCCCCCCACATTGAAGCTCGTCCCCCTTTAGCACGGTGGGTATTGCTTTTGTGGGTAGCTGGCAGTAGAGATGCTTGCGTAATTGCGAATGTGGCAAACAAATTGCAATCGCGGATCCAGCTTGCATCTCTTACTATAGCTCCTATGGCAAGTGTGCTTGCGTTGCCAATTGTTGATTTAGTGGTCGCTGGCAGCATCTAATACAGCGATTAATCGCACAATTAACGGGTTAAACATTTTGACAAACTAAAAAATGCCAGACAATTTGTCAAGGCAATGGCAATTGGACTCGGTGGTCCAGGTGGTCGGTTGTCTTGTGGGTGTTGGGTGTGGGGCGTGCGCATGGTGCAAAAGTGCAATAAGCACACACGTAAATCAACAGGACATGCCACAGGACAAGACAGGCGAAGCAGCCCAAGCTTGCCGTCGCTGGTCGTTGCTTCTAATCAAGTCAGACGAACGACTGCGATGTCGTCCTGGCTGCTCGACTCATAAAAACCAAATGAATGGTTGCAGGAGCTAAAGTCTCGAAAAAAAAACTTTACGACAAGCCGCACAAATTGGACGCTCTTGTTTTTGGCTACTGAACTCGAGATATGAGGGCATACGAACTTGTTCTTTAGGAAAGAAATTTTCACTACGCAGATAATTTGTTAAATAATTAAATTTCTGATTGAATATAGAGCTGTATTGTCAGAAAAACATATTATAAAATTAGCGGCAAATTCATATATCTCAAGTCAACTTCCGAGATTCAATTTGCTGAGGATCAGGAAAGTGTATCGGAAGTTCGACGTTTGTAATTGATGCTCCTTTTTCTGTTTTATGGTCCACACGGCAGCAAGTTGCACTCGCATCATGTTGACGCTGATCACAAAAGCCAACGGCAGGTGGCTAAAATTTTGCATGCCCTCAAGCTGTCTATATAAATTGTTGAGCGCAAATGAAATGCAATTTTAGCCAAGAAATGTGCTCCTTATCATTTGTGTATCATCAGCACAGAAATTAAATAAAATTGCTGTCAAGGAGCAAAGCAATGAAACTTGTAGGAGGCAGCCACCGACGCCGACGCTGACGCCGACGCCGCTGTCATTTGCCGATTCCAATCGTCTGTGCGGCTGCTGTGCTCCGTTTGGCAGCGCCAGGCGGACGATTGCGATTGGAATCACTCATGCCCATTTCGCCCGCCTGCTGTTGCTAGTTGCAAGCGACAGCAAACTGCAGGTTTCCCACACTCACGCACCCAATGAGACATTTTCTAAATCGAATGCATGCCAAAACAAACAAAAAAGTCAAAGACAAACCGCAAAAGACTATAAAGATTTTTAATATGCATACGTCAGATAAGCCAACAACGCCAAAGGAACGGACGACGCGGCAGTGAAGGGGTGCCTTGCAAAGCGCAGCTGCTGTCGCATTAATTACACCGCACTGCGCTTGGGGCAGGCCGGAGACGTCAGACGGTAAGGGGGGTGAAACCAGCTTGGCTTTTGACTGTTTAGCTGTTTAGCTGTTTGGCAGTTTGGCCTGGCCGAGAGCACCCGCATAAGGCTGCATTATTCATGCTGCGTTAGAGTGCACATAAAATTCATAGCTTTTTGAATGTCATTTGTCGTGAGCCGGCCACAAGTTTGTTTCAAATTGACTTGGGATTGGCAAACCAAACTCTGAATCAATTCCAATGTCTGCTATTCCGTTAATTAAGCTTTTTCCAATAATGAGCTGAAGTTTATGCAGAATAGTAGATGAACTAAGATAGTGGATGTATATTTACAGATATGTCGAGCTTTAATAAGAATATTGTGCATTCAAATTTAAATGTTAAGGTTAAAACATATTCAGACAGCTGTAGGAAATACTGTTCCTGTTTCTAGATGTGGTTTTTGTAGGGCACAATTTAAACATGAATAGTCGGCCATGTGTAGTGTTTTGAAATTTAATTGCAATCTGAATCTCGAGTCAGATTTCAAAAAACTTGTGTCAGTGGAAGCATTCGATTCCCTTATTACATGTGGTAGATGCCAAATCTAATTCAACTTTTCTTATGGAAACTGTCACATTTATGAGAAGTCAACAAGGACAACGCGTTGTGTATAAATTATGAGTTGCAGATTGCCTCTTTATTGGCCAATCCCCAACATCTTCCCGCCCAAGTCATATGTCATCCTCAACTGTTTGCAACTACTGGTCGGGAATGCCATCTCAGACCATTTTCATTGTCCACCGTGCTCGCAATTGGCGATTATGCCGTCACGATAAGCATATTGGTCGCCTGAACCTGCATTCAACTGGCCAAAGATTCAGTGGCTAGCGTACCAAAGTGGCAACAGCAATTTGTAGCTGGGTGAACGTGTAGTGACCAAAACGGCAGTTGACTTTTTTCTGTTGCTGCTTGTGCTGTTGCTTAATTAATAGACAGTCAGTCCAATGGTCTGCTAACCACTTGCATATGATCAATATGTGTTGATTAGTGTCTGGTATCGTGCTCGTATCTCGACGCTCAGCTTTTATGGGCCGTTCTGTTGACAATTCTTTTGCCATATGAGCAACGGCCTTCAGTGTAGCTCTTGTCATATAAATCAAGCTGCTGTGCACTGCAGCTGCAACTCACCAGAAAACACAGCCCAAATACTAAAAATCAATTGCGGGTGTTGCCCCGTTCCCAGGCCAGACCAGCGGCAACGGTTTTCTCATTCTTAAGCGACCTTACAAAATATGCAGTTCCATGGCATTAATTTATAGCTTGCAACGCATTAAAATATCAGGCATGAGGCCATAGAAATCAATGAGCTGCTAAGGTCGTGTGTGGGTGTACCGACTACAGCAAGAATTGTATATATCCACAGAAAACTCCACAACGACTGTGACTGCAACCAGCTAAGATTGCACCTGTTGCAGCTGCATGCGTCGCCAACTGCAACAACAGCATTTCTGTTAGTCTTCGGCTGTCTTGGGCTCGAGACCCCATCGCGCATGCAAATTTGTGATTAAGGTCAGCTGGCATAATCATCAACTATGGCCGCAGCGTCCGCTTTGGGCTCATCTCAGGAATGCCTGCTGTTGTTGCTTGTGGGTGCTCAGCGGACCTCTGCCTGCCAGACGCTTGGCTCGAGGCAATGCGTGCACACCCCGACAGTTTGTCTGTGGCACTGTGCTTGGATGTACATATATACATACAAGTAGTTAAAGTAATGATGGGATGGTGACGGAAGAGTACTCTAAGTTTACATGATGACTGGGCCTGTAACTAACTTCTGAGCTGACAGCATTTTGAAGTATATGTGCATGTGTGCAGCCAAATTATTATTAAGAAATACAGTGTATAACAGTTCGAATAAAAATCGCTGAAAACATATGTATATTATCAACAGAGTATAACAGTTCATATGGCATATAATGTTATTAGACCATGAATATTTAACAACCGTTACCAAACAGTATTTCGTTTGCTCCCAGAGACCATGAAAAGTGTAATAGACGGTAAGGTTCCAGTTCTGCCCAATTATTAAACCTATTTAAAAAAATAGCCTATAACGAATCGATGCGATTCATCTAAATGTTCTAATCGAAATCCTATAAAATGGGTATAAAAGCTTTTCATCTAATTCTTTCAAGAGAGTAATTTAAATTGGTCGATGAAAAGATGTCTATATTTACGTTAAGCTTGGTAAGTTGCATATTTTCCGTGCATTGATTGGATTTTAAATTAGAGTTTTCTACAGCTGATTCTTGTACTGATTGCCAACTCTGCTCTGTCGCAGCTGGCAGAACGTGTTCGAGAAAAGAATATTGAATTAGAGCCCGCTGAGGATGACAGTTACCGTTTGGTGTGAGTTAAATGTGTAGTATTTTGATAATATACATAATAAGGGATTTGCTTATAGAATTCGCCATACAGATGGGACTATGCTTGAGGTATTCGTGAAAAAGACACATATCGGCAAGTATGAAGTGAAGGGAAGACTCGAACAGCCAACGTATATCCGATATGCGAGCCACAATGCACGCAGTAATTCTGCACCTCCGGAAAAACTTGTTGATGAGCCCGTACCTGATTCTTCGACGACAAATTCTGCTTAGCTTGGTCCCCTAAGACCTAAGAAGCGACCATTCTCCTGTGGCCGATGCTCCTTAGGACTCTTACGGAAATATGTTTAAATCCTATGTGGTTAATAAATTATATTTAATAAATATATTTGTTTCCCAAAAATAAGCATACTTTTTTTAGCCTTAACTGGGGTATAATAATTTTGCCGTGATGTTTGTATCGAATTTATATATATTATATATTTATTATACAAATATTTGTAGTCCACATTAAATAAGTAAATAAGATATACAAAGTATTTTAGATTGTCTTCAATGACCTTGTTGTATACGCCCTTAATTGAAGTGTGTTCATAAAATTGTTTATTCGTTTTTAAACTATAGTACAATATTGTAGTTTGACCATAACGAGATAAGTTTCTGTTTGTTGCCTAAAATTCAATTATCCACTTTAACTAATCAATGCGTGCCGCTCGTGTCTCGGGACAATAGCAATAAATATATAAATGGGGTGAACAGTTTTCTATTAAAGCCGTTCTTTTTGCATTTGACTATGGCCACAACGATAACCAACTAATGAATAACGAAGAAAGCCTGCCTATAAAAGGACGCTGTTTAGTATCTTGAACTTAATTGCCATGCTTGAGCTGTTAATGACCGCCACTGGACTGCCGCCAGTTGCCAGGTGTTGTAGGTAAAAATGAAACTTAAGGAAAAAGCGGCTTCCGTTCCCAGCAACGGAGCACAGTCACCCAGTTGGGGCTCATATAGCGCCGCGGGGAGTACTTCCGGCGTAAAAATGTGTGTCGTAAAAGCGTTCGCTCGAGCTCAGTATCTTGAATAAGCCTTTGCATTGCCAAAGCTTTG
This sequence comes from Drosophila cognata, assembly GCA_035041535.1. Classification (NCBI taxonomy): domain Eukaryota; kingdom Metazoa; phylum Arthropoda; class Insecta; order Diptera; family Drosophilidae; genus Drosophila; species Drosophila cognata. Next base: position 2,277,858 of record JAWNLC010000823.1, read on the forward strand.
ATCTCGTGCTCGAAGAAAGAAAACGTGTGTTCGTTAACTGGCACATATAGCACATTGCGCAGCTCACACATTAACTATTAATGCATATTATTTTAATTACTTCTAACTAATAGCTTTTTTATTTTCTTCACTTGTGTTGCAAATGCTAGTTAACCATAAGACCTTTCTAAATCATCTTAATTTGATAATGCTCTTTCTTGTTTGTGGGTGGCTCTGCTGTCACACAATCTGACACTGAAGGTCAAGAATCTTTATTATTGTTTCTTGAAAGTCTCCGAAATCAAAACTTGTTTTCGTTTTAATTTAAGGTGTAGAGAATGTGTTTTTAACCATAGAGATGTGTCGCTTGAACTTGTCAATCTAGTTTACTGCCAGACACGAAGTTGGAAAGGTCGAAGACATGTGTGAAAATTTGCTTAATTCGGTAATATGTATATTTGCAAAGCGTTCGAATGCCTACTAATATTCTCTTCACTTAGTTGATTCTTTTTCTACTTGTCAATTTGACGCTATCGGCATTAGTGCCACGTATTCAAGATAATGGCGTTCAGCTGCAGCCAGTTGGCGACAACAAATACACTCTTAAGTATACATTACCTGTTTAGTGAATTTAATCAATAATTTATTAATGACTAATTTCCTCGTAGAATTAATGATTTTGGAGTTGTACGAGAAGAGTTTGTGGAAGAGATCGCACCTGGACAGTTTATAGTGAAGGGCCAACTCAGCCAGCAATATTTCCCCCAGTCCGGAAAACTGATTGTTGTCTACGAAGCCGGACCTAATGGCTATGTAGCCAAGTACAGTTATGTTCAGGAAGAAGGCCACAAGGGGCCTCCCGTGGGTCTCAGCTCTGCGGCATTAAAAGCTACTGTTGGCTAATATTGCGTTTACTATCTTTAAGACTTTTACGTATTTTCACTAATATGAAATGTTAAAAGCAAATAAATGTGAAGATTTCCTTAATTGAGACCATCTTTTCTTTCGTTCGCCAAATGGCACTGCGATCATTTTGTATAATTTTGGTTGTTGAAGAGGCTCGCTTAATCGTTGATTTGACCATCACTTTCATTGCAATTTCCCGTTGCTTGACGGTGTTTTGGGCTTTGCTCTTCACAGCGCACAGACCACAGTCACTCGATAGTTTTACCAATGGCCGATCTGCGATGCAGTCCGCTTGTCTCCAGCACCCCAACAGTACTCCATGCACGCAATCAAGCGGCAAATCAACAATTTTCCATAGCAATAAAGCGAAACGGTTTGGCTTTGTGCGGGTGATTGACGTATGTTGCATGCAACTGCTGTGGCAACAACTTCAGTCAGTCAGTAGATTTTAAGTGGTCGCCACCGCAACATAAAAATACTTGCCAAATGGCCTCTCGGGCCGAACTTTCAACAGTCGGCAGGCCAAACAGCCAAACAACAAAACGGGCAAACAGGTGAAATGTTTGCTAAAAATCAACAGCTTTTCTTGGACTTTATAGTGTACCCTGCTTCACTGGTTGCCCTCAGTCTCTTCCTCTTTCTCTCACCCGGTCCTGCTGCTGTGCGTGTCAATATGCGTGCAGCAAGTTTGCCTTGGCGTATTTTTGTGGGTGCCCCACACTTTAAATTTATTACAACTCGATTACTTGTATTTACCACATTTTTTCGCCAGTTGCCAGATATCGATCAGTGTGCCCCGTGGGCCCCGTACCGCAAGCGTCTGCGCTGCAAGCGACAATTCCAATGGTCTCGCATGGCCATCGATCGCCCACAACAAGGCTTCTCCTCTGGCTTTTGCTCTTGGCACTGCATGTAAATTAGCATATCATGCGCGTAATCTGGCCAACAGGAGGCTCCACTTCACATCCTGCTGTTGCGGCATGCGAAGGCGTCATCGGAATCGGAATCGCATTCGCCGTCGCAGTCGCAGTCACGCAATGAGGCACAGCTGAAGCCAATGCCGAAGCCAAACACTGACCACTGTGTGGGCAGCTTCAGCTTCAGCTAAAGTTGCAATTGCAGCTTGCAGTTGGTCAGCACTCCTTGTGCGTGCTGCACTTTTAGCTTAATGACATTTTATCTTTTGCAGCGCCTGCCAAAATTACACATACGCAGCGTTGCACTGCAAAGTGTTTTGTTATGCGAACATAAAAATGACAAAATTTTTGTTTTGTTTTAGCTCAGCATTTTAATGCAATTGGCAGCGGAAATTGTGCCCATTGCTTTTTATGACATTTTAATATGCAGAAGTTTTTTGGGACCAAGCAAAAACCTTTCGTCCTCTAGCTGACTTCGCTTGCAGCTCCTGCTTACTTGTTTATGCATGCTGCTTGCCAAGTTTGCTTAATTTTTTATTTTTTGTTAACTTTTGACTGTTGACTGGTCAAGGAACCCAATACAAACATTAAGTCACACCATCAAAATGCATTTAATTCAGTTTTTATTGAGTTGACAAATCCAATTAGCAGCAAGTTTTAGCCATTTTAAAGGCAAACTCAACTAGCAGCCAAAACCAAACTCGAGAGCCCAGGACCCCAAGCACTTGAAGACACACTCCACATGCTGGTCATATCCCCGGAGCAGTGTCGGCTCGCTATAACACTGGCCCGCAATATGCCATTAGAGCTCACGAACTTTAGCCCTGCTGCGGCGACTGCTGTTGCTGCTTCTGTGGTTTTATCCGCATCCGCATTCGCATCCGCACGGGCGACACGTTGAAGCCGCATTGTTAACTGTTGACTTTTCTTAAACTTTTGCCAGTGTCTCCGGCACTTGGTAAAGCGGGCGGGTAGCGCATAAAAAATGTATACCAAATCCCTGCACTGCAGCTGCAGCATTACGTGGTTAGCGAATTTATTATGCAGTGGCTGTGGCAATGACTGTGGCACTGGGACTGGCGGTGGCAGTGGCAGAGCGTCAGCAGACGACACAGCCACAACCACCAACGCAAGATTCATGTGTGGGCTGCCAAAAAGTGCAACTGACTGAGAAACAATTTCTGCTCCTCTCAGATGCTTCATCAACTAATTGACTTTTAACAAACAAATCGTGCAAGAAATCATATTGAACCAGGCGCTATTCATTAGCTGTAAAGCTGTGAGACGCTTAAGTGCACTTGGAAATGTTTTCACAGAAGCCAAAAGAGCCAAGAGAAAATCTGCAGATACTCTGCTCCTAACTAGCAAGGCTGTTTTGATGAAGCAGAAAGCTTTGCTACTCATAAAATGGAATAAATTGGTAAAACACATTAAAAAAAATTGATTTTTTCTTAATAGTTTGTTTTAGGAAACTACATGCTTCTAACAATCACAATAAATAAGTTACAGCAATTGATATAGCTAATATGACTTAAAATTAAAAGAGAAACAAGTAAAAAATAAACCTTAAAGAATGCAAACATACACGGACTACGGACTTGACTTCGACTTGGTCCTGGACTGACTCGAACGCACTTGCTTAAAAATTCTATTTCTTAAACGTGCTCGTAGCGTCGTCCGTGGCATCTCAGTGCCTGGCAGTGACTACGGCTCCTGGCCGGCTGCGGACTACATCTATAAATATGCAACTATATGTATATATGTACATATACATATATATACGTAAGCAGTTGGCCTCAGTCTGGTTTTAGAGCCAGGCACTGTGTCTTGGCTGCCGCTGTGCAAATTTAAGTGTTTTGTACGTGCGCCAACAGCAATTGGCAAATTCAAAGGCGTGTTAGCATGCCATCAGTAGCCGAACGGGGCGAAAGGAGGCAGAGCAGGCAAAGGGGCTCAATGGGAAGCAGTTGAGTTGAGTCTCCGGGCGGGCTGCATACCCAGGAGGGTGTTTGCGGGCGAATTATCCTTTCAATTTGACTTGGCATATGTGTGCAGCTCCAATTGCTCGAATGTATGTGCTCGTGTGTGTATGCTCATATGTGTGTGGCAAAATCGCATTTTAAATTTGAAATGTCTTGAGATTTTCTTTTGCCAATTCGCATGTCCTATGCCATATTGACGTATGCCTTGCGCCCAGTTCCGTTTGCTGCTACTTTGGTATGCGCTGAGGCAAATATCGCAATTGATTTATATTGAAAAGTCTTAGCCCCGTTGCCGACTCTGTGTCTTGGCCACTTCCTGGGCTGTAGCTGTAGTTCGCAGTTTGTGGCTGTGACTGCGGCTTTTAGAGCTTAGATAGAGCGGAAGTCACATCAATTGGCCTGGCCTGAAATGGGTCGAGTGCTGTGTAGGAGCTAACATGTCTGCAGCATCTACTTATGCCACAAATTGCGGCAAACGAGTTCTACAACAGCAAAAAACAACAACAACGGTGTCTGCAACATTTAATGATCATTTCATGTAGGTGCCGCCAATAAACTCAATGCTTAAATATTACATTATTATGCATTATGCTACAGCCGCGAAGCTTATACCCAGCGACTCGCTTATTTGATTCATAATTAGTTGGCCGCCGCTGCAGCTGCGACAACAGGTTGCAAGTTGCAATCGACGCATAGCTGACGCATCAACCAGTCCCAGACAAACGACGCGTCAATTGGCTAAACGTTTTATGGCCGCAAAGTACCGTTCAAAATGTGAATGTGACAGTGACTGTGGATGAGCCCTGCAGGCTGCAATCAAACATTTCAAAGTAAGCAACTTTGTGTAAAATGCGAATAAATTTTTTCTTCAGCCTTGGCTTTGACTCTGATGGATGACTTAATGGAATCGACGCAAGTGAAGATGGTTTACAGCATCGCGCATATTTGGGACTGCAATAAAAAAAGTCACTGTTTGCTCAAAATTGAGATGATTCTGAAAATGTTTTTTCTTAATCATGGCTTGACCTCTAGATTAATACTGTATTTAATTTAAGAAACATGATGAAATTCATGTGTGTTCATGGGACGGTTAAAAACTTTCCATTGCCAGAGCTTTGTTAAAGCTGAATCTACTAAAATAGATTTTTACGTGTTGTCTGCATAAGATTTAGCAAGTCAGATTTGCTTTATGGAGAAGTTCTTTATGCTGGTCCGACTTTATGTCACTACCCAACTGTTGCTCTGTTATTTCACGACATCAAGTCCTGATCACGTTGATTATGAAATTAAATGCTTACCTAGCCCTATTGCCAACGCTGCAAATTGATATCCAAAACTAATGGACACGCAATGGTCGCGGCTAAGAGGCGTATGCCGGATTGGGAACGTTGTAGAAGTCGGCAAAGAAATTGGTGTTCATAATTCATGGTAGTGATGTCGGCTGGTGGTCGCTACGGTGTAGCGTCCAGGCAAGTGCATAGCTTATAGTTATAGTTAACTCCATGTTGCATGCAATTATCCAGTGGAACACCTTCACTCGGCTGCCACGATACCACACGAGGCCAATTGCGACTGGCCGTAAAAGGCGTGCTGTAAGTCGAGTAGGCACTGTACGAAGTGCGGCATACGTAGCTATTATTTGATTTTAATTTAATTGAAACATTTTTAGCTGCGTTGAGGCGACAACCCGATTGAAGTGCCCGCTGTTGCAGTCGCTGTCGATGCGATCGATTTGCATGCCGTTGGCGGAGATGCCGCTGGTGCTGCGATTGCGACTCCATCTCCAACTTCATGTAACGATGCTTGTCGCTTGTCACATTGACAGACGCTGTGTCACCCGTTGCCCCTCGCTCTCTCTCTCTCGCTCTGTCTCTCTCTCTCTTTCTCTCTCTCTTTCCTCACTGCTGACTGACACACTACAACGCAGACGCGTCTGCATCTTTGGTTTTGTTTAATTTTTTACTTAATTAAATTTGAATTTGTAATTTGCGCGGCGCTCAACTATTTCGAAGTCGACGCCTGCAAAATAAATCTGCAAGCCATATGAGCTATGTTGTGCCTGTTGCTGATGTTGTTGTTGTTGTAGTCGTTGCAGGCCATTGCCATGCTCTTGCCATGTTGCTTAGCATTGAAAATGATGTACAAGTTGCTGTAGCTGTTGTTGATGCGTTGGTGTGGCGACCAGACCAACGCCTGGCCGAGCCTCGCTGTCCCCGTCTTCGCCTTGCCAGTATGTCTGTCTGTTTGTCTGTCTGTCTGCCCGACTCTGACTGACTGTGCCTATGTGTCTGTGCACTTGCACCAAAACACTCCCACCCAGAGGGGGCACGGCTGCAGTTGCTGCAGTCAGCGCACCATAAGATTTATCACATTGTTCCACAGATTGTCTGCAGATTTTATATATGTACATACATACATACAATCTGGTTGAGGATGAGGCTGCAATGCACCCGCGCCTACCACAAGACTGCAATACCAAAACAGTCAGCGAGAGCTAAGCGAGTCTACCAGTGACGAGGGTGGCTCAAAATATTTGCCAAGACTTCGACTAACGAAATATGCTTAATATGAAGTTATTGTACTACAAACAAATTATAATTTTGGACTAATACATAATGTTTGCAACTGTTTGACAGAAAAATAATTAAATTGATGGATAGGCTTAATTTAATACAAAATTGATCCAAATTAAACATGCTTATGTTTAAATTGATGTTTATTGTCAATTACTTAATTCACATATATTTCAAGTTGCCTTCTCTCAAACTATAAGTGCAGATCACATCAGTGATCTGTAAGTCTGTTGAACTTCAGTGCAAATTGCATATTCGTGAACGGCAAAAACTATTTGGTGTGTTTTTCAGTCTGTCTGCCAGAATACTGCATACGCGTCTGCAATTGCCAATGCAATGAGCTTGATATGCATTTTCCAAAATCGCCCTAAACAGATGTCGCATAAAAGGAGTAGTTTGTGTTGTTGTCGCTAGTTTGTCGCCCTCGTCGCCACATTGGTCCAAGTCCAATTTTGCAGATGCGCTGTTTGTGCGGGAGTTTTGCAGTTGTTGCGCCTGTGTCTGGGCAGCGATTTCCTTGTTGCATGTTGCACATCGCATGAGATTGCGTAAATTTCCAAGTAAAAAGATTTGCTCTATGTATTAATAGCAACGAGTATATTCATTTGGTTTTTGGCTTTTGCAGTCTGCGTTCTGTTAACCAAGCATAAGCTGTAACAAATTTTATGTTTCAATCAGACAAATTGTTCTTGCTCGTTGTCTTCAAATGTGGTGGCTCAGGTAGCTACCCAACTCGCCTGGTGGTCGATGCTCGATGCCACATCAAATCAAATATTTTAATGTGCTGCCAATCGAATTGATTTGGTTTCGAACTCAATTTCCAGCCACACAGGCACACGCACACGCACACGCACACATATAAACACACACACTCGAACACACACAATCGAATTATAATAATAATAAAAATCATTTAGTTTCAATAATTCGAAAGTTGCTTTCGAACTGTTGTCTTAATGAAAGGTCTTAGGCTAAGCCGCGTGGCTTATCGCTTGGATGCGGCAGTGGGCCTATGCTTCTGGCACCCACTGTGCGCTCACAGTTATTCATGCAAGTCTGCGTTTGCCTCACCAATTCAAGTTAATTACTTTTCACTGCACTTGACTTTGGTCACACGCTCAATCTGCCACGGCCACGACGACGACATCGCCAGCTGCCCGTGGCTTTTCTCACCAGGGAAATCTGCCAACCAGGAAACACACAAAGACACTGAGATACTGTACACAGATCCCAGCTTGCTGAGTGGCAGCAGCAGCAGCCGCATGTTAATTTTCCGCATGCTAAACTTTTAGCACAGTAGCAAATGCAATGCCAGCGACGCGGGTGCCGGTCACTAGATGTGGATGTGGATGTGGACACGGATGCTGAATGCTGGATGCTCTGGTCAGTGGTCAGTGGTCAGTGGTGTTGCTTGTATGTTTGCTGCTAGTTGGTTGCTGTTAGTGGCCATTGGACGTGCCTAAATCGCCACTAAATTGTTATCTATGAGTGCGGCGTGTGCGCTGGCATTTGGCAATGCCTCCGCTTTGGCATCTACTCAGTCGGGTAATTAAAAACACATTCAATGTGCGCAAAATCACTGGCCAGCGTGGCCAACAGCTTGGTCAGCAGCAGTAGATGCCAGAAATTTCCATTAGGGCCAGACCAGGCCAGACCCGACTACCTCAGACCGGACTGGGCCATTAACTCTCGTTGTTTGACACATAATTCCATAACTCGCTGCCAGCTCGCGGCCAGCGTTCAGCGGTTTATCTGCTCTGCCCACCTCGTGCAATTATTCGCTTTTTGGCAGTGCAAACAATTTCGATTTATCGACGGAGCTCACGCGGCGCATGCGTACCAGCCCAGAATCGAAGCACGGTACGGTATAGAGTCTCAGAGTCTCTCTGACCACGATGGTGGCCCCAGTCTGCGCTCTGTGTATGTGTGGGTTGTGAGGTTTTGATTGTAATTGCATTGCATTACATATTTGTATTATGCCTCAAGGTCGTGTCACTGCTGTTGCGGCATGCCGATCAATATGCAATATTGGACAATTTTTATGTAAAAATAATCAATTGCAGATTTGTTTTATTGACTTTATTGGCGTAACCAGGCCCAGGGCAGCAGTCATAAGATACATGGCTGTGATATGCTTATAAAAGTGACAACTCTGAGCGATAGATAGTTTGTGTTATACATGGTCAGTATAAAAAAAATATGACAGGAAAAAAGTTGTTAGCCAGGAAAAAACAATTTAGAAATTCTTTACTGTCAGTTGATGTATAACAAAATTAGAACACTTAAATAATTAAGAGGGGTTAAAATAGAACAAATTTTTTACAAAGCTCGTCAAATTTAGTATAATATTGAATTTATTATTATCGCTTTTAGATTTATGACATTCCGTCAGACTTTTTGGTTTTGTATGACTTTTTAAACAAACATTTCAGTTTTCTATTGAAATGCAACACCCATCCCTAAACTCATGCCAAGACCATAATTACCATAGCATTTTTCCAAGCACTGTCACTCAACTGAATAAAATTACAAGCTGCAACTGACGGTTTTTGTTTTAGCAAACAAAAAGCAAATGCTTTCAGCACTGACGTCGCGACGTGTCGTAGCAGTGCCCTGCAAAATGAAGTGTTTTATGACATATTTAACTATCATTATACACATTATCCACTTAGCGCAAATTGCCGCCCCCTGCGACTAGCGCCAAATATATTAACAATGAAAGCAAACTAAAAAAAAATAAAATAGTCTAGTGCAAAGAACGACAACGGCATAAAAAATGTGGCAGCACATAAATATAAATTTAATTTGCAGCCTTTTTTTGCAGCACGCGATGACGCGACCGCATCGCCAAAGTCTCCGACTCATTGCGCTCCGCCTGTAATTATGTAGAGTAGACAGGAATGAAAACAAATCAAAAAAAAATTGCCAAAATATATTTAAGAGCGGCGCATGGCATTTTATTTTATTTATATGGCCCGTCTGGCATTTGTTTGTCTGCAGTAAGCCACCCGGATTTTCTTTGCGTTTAGCGAAATTTGTAGGAACGTGCAAAGGCTTTAAGCTATGCGCCTAATTTGCTTAGACCATACGACGTATGTGTAATCTACACTGGCCGTTTGACAGCAACCAATGGGCAACTTCATTAGGCACACAAATTAAGCGATAAAACTGTAAGAAATTCATTAAGCAAATTCTCACACCAAAAACAACAGAAACAGCCGTCGCAGAAGCCCCCCAACTTGGCGAAAGGTGTTTAAAGAAAATGCCTAAGAAAATATAGATAGGCAAGTCGATGCTCTTATGTGCTCGCTAAAAATTCGATATTGAAATGCAAATATGTTTTTTGTGGTTCTTAGCTGCAACAAAATAGAAAGGTTCTCTAAGAGTAAAGAATAACTAAATATGATTGTGTTGAAATTGAAAAATGTAGCAATATTATCTTTAATAAAACTGGTCATGAATCTGAAGGTTATGCGGTATAAAATAAGGGCAATAATCCTGTTACTAATTCGAATCAGGAAGTTAGTATTAAACCTTAATTCTAATTAAATTATGAACCCAAAAATTGTTCATCTTAAATTTAAAGAGCATGCTCAAACCTCAGATTGTAGTCTGCCTGAGCCCGATCAGAAAGGAAGGGTATACAGAAAATGGAAAGGCAATGGCACAAGCAATTGCCAAAAAGTTGCGCATGCGCAGGCGAGATTGAGATTCGATTCGATTGGAATTGGGGATTGTTGGGCCATTCAACTGGTTGGCTGGCTGTCTTGGCTGGTTTGCTTGGCCGTGTGAACGGTCGCTTTGTATGTTAACTATACGCATGTAAAATGTACTTTCGATAACAATCTCTCAGCCGCAGTCGCAATCGCAGTCGCAGTCGTTGTTGCAGTTGCAGTTAGCATCGCTGTTGGCGTCTCAGTCAGCGGCATAGACACAGTCGCTTCGGGCTCTTTCATGGTTGCCATTAATTAATTGAGCGTGCACTCACCTGAGCCACTTCCTTGCTGCGTCCCGTTGCCTGATCAGGCTTTTGTTTGCTTTTGGGCAATCTGCAGAGCTGATCTCTTGAGGCGTTGCAGTTACAGTGGCAGCTACTGAGCGTGAGGCGTTGCACCATCAGCATCTAATGCATCGTCGATTGGTCGCTAATCCATTTAATTATTATTTATATCAAGATTGTGGCAAGAATGAAGCAACAACAAAGAGCATCTCCTCCGACGAGCTGGCAAATTTCAGTAAATGTTACAACGCCGCCGTCGCCGCCGCCGCTTTGTCTGTTCTAGCTAACTGCGAAAGCAATGACGACGTCGACACTCACAACGATGCTGACTGCGGCTGCTGCGGCAACTCGGGCTGTAAGGCAAAAAGTGCGCCGAGAAATGCAATTAAAGTCATTTGCTGTTGTTTGCTGGCGACATAAAATTCCGCTGCAGCGCCCCTCTGCCTTCGGCTGTTGCTGCGGCGTCGGCGGCGTCGCCACTTTTTGCATGCCACAAAGTTTTGTGCGCCTTTTTTATGCCCATGCGGTGGCAATGCCGCCGCCGCTAAGAGAATGAACAGTGCGAATGTGATTGGAACAGGATGCCAAGTTGCCAGAAACAAAAAACCAAGCGTCGGTCGTTCAGTTGGTCGGTGGTCGTTCGGTGGCTGTTAAAAACCTCCTACTTTTCCTGCATTTCCGTTCATAATGATCATGATGATTGCATGCGTGGCTGATGGGATTTGAATGTTGTCCGTTGTTAGTTTGCCAGTTGCCGCCGCCTCTCACAACTCTTATGTGTGTATCTCTGTGTGTGTGTGTGTATGTACATATGTGTAATTTGCACCAGCATCGTGGGAGCGCACCTTTCCTTTATGACTTGAACTTGAACACTTTGTTTGACCGCAGGCTGCGGCTACCGAGCTGACCGAACCCAAGACCGAAAAGCTCCAGACCAAAACCAAGATCTAAACATGGACAAAGGCTGCTGCTGCACCTGTTACCCAACTGGGCCATAAGTTAACCAGTTGATTCTGCTTGATAAGCATGCAGCAACAGCCAACAGCTCGTAAACAGCAAAGTTTTGTCTAATAAATTTAACGCTTGCACTTAGTAAATTTCGTGGCTCGCATTATTTTGAGCACTTCATCATCAAATGCAGCGCAAAGTTGGCTCTTTTTTATGCGCAATTTACTTTGGCCAAAAGTCGCATAAATCGTGGCCAGAGTCGTGGCAAGCAACAGGGGCCAGCCCAAGAGCATCAGCAGCTAAGGTAAAATGCTGCCCACAATCCGCACACGGTACACTTAAGTGCCATAAAAGAGATTTTTATTATGTCTTGCGCGCTCAGCAGAGACCCAAAGCAAAAGTTCTTCCTTTTATTTTTTACTCTTCTACCATTGTTGATATTTCGACTTTCGCTTCGAGCATAGTGAAATGTGAATTGAGTATGTCGTCTGTTTAAAATATATAAAAATCGAATATTTTAATATGTATTTCTGAATTGGTTTTTGTACTAAAGTTATCATTGATTAATATAAATATACATTTCATAAAATGAATAATATTTCTGTAATAATAAGTAAGGAAGTAACTATACCAATATTAGTTGACTTCTTTTATTATAACATTTTTTGAAGAAAGAGTATACCGATTTCGTCCTGCTAACTCTATTTGTTTGCTCTCTTCATCTCATCTGCTCTGTTACAAATGTGTGGCACACTGAAGATGTTTGTTGCCTTACTCTGACTCCCGCACCCGTTTTGGACTGTCTCTCCATGACTCCGGCTGCTGTTTACTTGTTACTGACTGTTGAATCTGTCCACTGTCTGTTCTCTAGTTGAGCAGAGCTTATGCAAATTGTGTGCTTATTGCCCAGCCATGTGGGTGCCATCCAGTCATCCACTCAGTCAGTCAGTCAGCTGGGGACGATAGACTTGTTGCTTTTGTTGACATTTCAACAGGCTGAAAGCGACTTGGTTTGTTACTTTTTTTTGAGACAGGCCCAGAAGGCTTGGCAGTAGTCATCAAAGCATTGGCAGATACACAGTTTTGAGTTTAATGCAGCTCCAACTGTTGCTCATCTGTTTTCAGTTAGCAAGTAGTTTGTCCACCTACTATTTGCCCAATAACCAAGAAAAGATTTAGACTATGTATAGCCATCAGCCTTTTGCCAACTGCCTTTGGCAGCAGTTATTTAAAAATATCTTTTTACTAACTTGGCTGCGGGAAAAATTATATATTACGATTTGTTTGATAACAAATAAGATGTACGTAATCAAATCAAGTGTTTAATTTAGTAAACCTTGTTATAATCCAAATTACAGATTTTACTTCTTAACGCTGACTATCAACATGAAATGCAGCTTATTCATTAGAGTTCATTAGTTGCAATCAAACTGAGCAAATGGACAAGAAACAATTATCACGGCTACGCCTGCCCAGCAAAAAACCCGCCTGTTCAGTGGCACGATTGTTGCCAACCAAATGCAACCGTTGCCAGCACTGTAAGCAGTGAGAGACACCAATAGACACCAGGCCGACAATCTGTTGACCTTCGACGGCTCTTGTGACGCCCGCCCATAGACAACAGCCGAGCCAAGCCAGACCCCAACTCGACGAAGTGAAGTCGAGTTGGCCAACAAAGTAACAAGCTGGCCAGGCCAGTCTCAGTCTCCGTCCCAAGCTTCCCCCTTTGACGTTGGTTGCCTCTGCGTCTTCAAGTCTATTGCAATCTTAGACTCGAGTCTTGGACTGATCTCAGCTGCGCCTGCGTCGCTTTCAATGGCGTTATTTATGTTTATTACCTCTAAGGTCGTTCGTTACTCGATGCAGGCCGACTTGTTGTTGCTGGTGTTGTTTGGCTTGTAGCACTTGTTGTTGTTGCTGTCGCCGCTGTTGATATTATTTTGTACGCAGATATCAGTAAATTTAGATTTAAAGTGAATGCGCGCGTTGAGTGTCAAATGCGCCAAGTGTCAAGAGACAAGTTGTTGCAGTTGTTGTTTTTGTTGTTGCAGGACATATTACATAGCTTGAGTGACTGCCCAACCAGCCTGCACCTGTAGCTGTTTGCTGTTTGCTTGTTGCCTGCACCAGTTACAGTTACAGTTATAAAGCGTTGCAGCTCCATGTTCAACCTGTTGCCCATATAAGTCGAGAGCATAAATTTCCAATTGTTGCCCGCCCGCTTATGAAGACATTCAATAAGCACACACGCATATACATTATTTACGAGTCTGTCCCGAATAACCGAATGAACGAAGCACTGCCAAACACTGCGAAACGCACAGATTTTTGTGCTAATTTTATCACTTTGTGTGTCGCTCTGCCGTCACGAATTCTGACAGCACATAAATACTTATAATTTATTAATACGGTAAATGCTGCATGCAATAATTTCATAGCGACAAAGGCAACCATGGCAACAAGTGTCCACAGGTCGCAATTTGAAGTTCGCTCCCTGTTGGGAGCTATTCGGCGGTACCAATGACAGGATTTATACCCTATCCAGGCACAAAATAAATTAAATTATCATAAAAATGTATTATATTGTAAGCTTGCTTATGACTTTAGGTAATTTTTCAAATATCCAATCCCATAAGCTCTTTTCAAATATCGATACGACAAATCTTCTGCTGGTTTGAATGAGCCCCTTTGTGAGAAGTGTATAAAAAAGTGAATTTAACTTTAACTGGAGCACACGCAGCTTCAAAGACTGTGTATAAATAATAATTTCATCATTGTGCGGCTGGGATGATTTATTTGGCTGACCGTAAAAGGATTGGCTTTCGGTTATGACCAGCACCCTGTTTCCAGCTGCTGTTCACTTGCCCCGTATTGCTCTTGGTCTCTGCTGGTTGTCATAAGTATGAGCGATTTATTGTCATTGCTCCTGGAACACTATGAACTGGCAACAATTGCACTTTACTTTTCCCAATTGCTAATTCAATTTTGGGCCTGTCTTGGCAGTCTCTGTCACTTTGGGCTGTCACTTATCCAAAAAGGAAAAAAAAAAAAATAAAATAGAAAACCAAGAAGAAGCTGTTGGCTGTCGTTGATTCTGGCTGCCTGGCAGCAACGCCTTCAAACTTTGGCCCAAGATAAAAGAAAAAAAACCTTTGGCGAAATATTTATAGCAATAATTTATTGTAGTTTGGAATTTATTGTCTACGACACGTTTCAATTGCTCGTCTGCTGTTAGAGAATTGAGAATTTTTGCGGCACTTAGCGAGGATGTTGCTGGCGGCGACGGCGGCGGCAACTGCAGCACCATTTGACACATGTGAGATTTATCGCCGGCTCTCGAATGCATTTCTAAGATGCCAGAGTTGGCAGCTAATGGAATCTTAATTTAGCAGTGCCAAAATAAAGCCAGCCACATCAGCAGAACCATCAACAGCGCAAGAGGCAGCAACAGTAACCACCACAACAGCAGCAACACAATCGCAAATTCCATGCCAGTTGGCACCCTCAAAGCAATTGAAGCTGGCCGAACAGTTCGTTGTAAATTGAATTAAAATGATTCGCGACGAACTGAAAGGGTTACCAGGTTAGCTGCCGCTGCACGGCAGCAACATGTTGCCCGATCGTACAACTTTTGATAGCTACTGTTTGCAGGTGCATTCGCGGCAATGAAATTAACGCCGACTGTAGCATAATTACAATTTAAATGCGCAGTCTTTCGCCTTAAATGGGGCAGCTTCAATGTCAAGTTGCGAGCAGTTAATTGGCGATTGCCTCAGCAATTTGAGTCCATTGCTGTCGTGGAGTGCGCAACTGCAGAAGCCACCCTCGTTGCTTGCCAAGTATCAGCTGCATTATGCATGCTGATTGAGCAACATTTTTGCGCAACCCACTGAGAAAACAGCAACGCGCCTATCGACAGACAATCAACTACAGCAGCAACTGCAACCACATCCTTTCCACCTCCGCGTCCGTTATGCAGTTCACTTCCTGTCCAGCACAGCAGCCAAGGCACAATCTTTCATTCATGAAATTTGTTGCCGTTGTCATTGTTTGTGTTGCAAATCAAATGCCCGGCGGCATCAGCATGCAGCAACAGTTGCCATTGTGGTCGTATAAATTGTAGTTGCTGCTGCTGCTTCTGGCGGGGATTGTTGCCACCGTTCACTGTTCCATTTTGGCAGCACCAGCAAATCTGAAACTCTTGTTGTTTGCTGCTTCGTTTTTGGCTCAGTTATTTTAACGAATTTATTTGCAGCGCTCTCATGGTCAGCGCAACAATTTAATGTAATTTAAATGACGTGCCCAGTACACATACGCAAAGGACAGGTGCAGATTCTGAAGAGTCTCTTCAGTCGGCTGTCTACAGCCTGCCGTCTGCAGTCTTCTGCCTACAGTGGGAGTATGCGGCCTGTTCGCATTTTTCTGCTCGCCAGCGGCGGCTGCGAGCGGCGGCTCCTTTGTGGCGACATTGACGACAACGACGACTTCCACAACGGACGACGACAGGCAATGTCGCTATCAAGTTTTTGGGCGAGCGGACACATTTTAATGATGAGTCGGACGACTCTGGAATTGGGCTTGTTGCTTTGCTGTTGCTGTCGTTGCCGTTGTAGTTGTTGCTGTTCCTGCTGCTTTCCTACCTGTTGGAGGCGACAGTTGCTGCTGCTACAAGGGAAATGCTAATTTGCGTATGTCGCTCTTTGGATGTGCCGGTTGTCTTGTGTTTTTTTTTTCAAGCTTTCGAGGGTATTACTGCTGTGTAATAGAGCCTACTTTCTCAGACTATAAAGTTCTTACAAATCTCTGATTTAAAACATTTGATTAGGTTTATACAAGCTTTAGCTCTTATTCTTAGTTATAGTCTTTAATAATGTTAACTTATTTCAAGCTGATAAATTTAATGTAAATAAATGACTTAATAATTGATGTATGTTTGGGTTATGATCAAAAGCTTCAACTTGAAACACATCGGTACCTATAGAAACATCAAATTCAACATTTTTAATTTAATATAATAAATAGTAGTGGCTAAAAGGGTATTTCAAAGTCGTTGCTTCTTTGACAGAACACTCTTGTCTTTCTCGTTGGTTTTAATCAGTCATTCAGTTGGCTAAATTGAGTCGCCGTCCGGATTGTTGTGTCTGCTATTGTCGCTCTTTCTCCTTCTGCTCTTTGTTTCATATCAATCCAAAGTTTCGCTTTGGTCCATTTGCGTGGGTCGATTGTCCGACTGTTCGATTGTGCGTTGCCTTAATGCTTATTAATAGGGCTTATTAGTCGTCTGGTTAAGCAGGTGCAAAGGTAGTTAATTAGTTTCGGATTAACTAGCAATCAGTGGGACATTTCAAATGTGACCATAACAAATCAACGTGTGAAAGTTTATAAGCGGCCAAAAACAAAGATTTCCCATATACTTTCAGTTACAGTTATATGTGAAGTGACAGTTTTTTTTTTTTAACTTGTGTTGTCCAAGAATAAAATCAGGCAAACGATTGTCACAAATTATGCACAATCAATGCATCAATTAAAGCATCCAAATTTAAGCAAAAGGGTAGCATGAATAACAATTGATTTCAATTTGCAATCAAATTGAAATGAAATCAATGACAAAACAAAAACGATGAGAGCGACAACTTACACCCGCATACAAGTCGAGTCGGCATTGTTTCTGTTCGTTTAATTGATGTTGCTGTTGTCGCTGTTGTCGGTGTCGTGCTAGTTGTTATTGTATTGATGTCGAATCAAGCCATACGGTGTGAGTGAGGGTGTGAGAGGCAGCTTTTGGATATTGCGTGACGGTGGTTGTTAGAATTGCGGCTACCAGCTGCCGATTTATTTCACTTTCGAGCTGCCATTGTCGCTTGTGTTACTGCTGTTATTGCATTGCCTTTGGGGAAACAATAAAATAAAGTGGCAAACAGTCAACAGCAGCAACAACAGCAACGTCATCATCAGCAACATCATGATGGTGTGAAAACTTTTTCAATTGACTCATGCGGCAATTGTGTCAATTTGTCAGGCATTGATTTTGATATCGACTTCGATTTGTGTGATTCGCATTGGGCAATGTGTGGGCAGCAATCATTAGAGTTTATGATGATATGCGGGCGGTCACCCCTTAGTTCAATCACTCAGCAACGGCAACAACAGTAACAACAACAAACAACGAGAGCAACCCCTTGTCATGTATTGACCACGCTCAATTTCCATTTTATGCGCTCGCTGTGCAATTAAGTGATTTATCATTTGGAGTTGGTGCTGGAGCTGAAGTTGGAGTTGGAGCTGAAACTGCGTCCAATAGCCAACTTAATTTTAGCGGCAATCAAGCAATAACAAGCTGCAACATGCCGTGTTGCACGATTGCCTTTGACTCGATGTAGCTTGGCCGCGGCTCTGACGATGCTTCGTTGCAACAGCAACAGTAACATCAACTGATATCGATAGCTTTGCCTTTGCCTCAAATGCTGATTGCATCTGTTGCAGCAACAAAATTACAAGCAACAACAACAACACCACCAGCTAAATTGAATTTGAGAAAAGCCTCGCAGGCGGCGTCTGCTGCAACTTCAGCTGCTTCGACTTTAGTTTCAAGTGCGGACATTGCTGCTACGGCGACGTTTGCAACGGTGTTGGCGGTGGCAGCGGCGGCAGCTACGTGCCGCAATCAGCAACACCTACAAAAATGCCAAATGATATCGCTGCGTGCGCATCAATTGCCAGCAACCCACCTACTCCCCCTACTGCAGCTGTTTCATGTGCTGCTCTCCTGTACCTTTCGACAAGCTTAAGCACATGCATTAAATAATTTTACACTTTGTTTGCCATCTCCGTGAATGCAAATGCGATAATCACCAAACGTTTGGCAGCTAACGAGACGCAAACGACGTGGCAGCCGTTGAGCATTGGATCGCGAGGGATGAAGGGGAAGCGGGAATTGCAAGGCCAGTGATAAGGCTCCTTTTAGGGCATTGAGTGTCTGGCCTCGACAAACGGTCTTTGTCACCAGCGTTTACCGCCGGAGATCTAAGATCTAAGCCAGCGACAGACTGGAACTGTGTGGCTGGTGCCGCTGTTGCTGCACTCGCGGCACGAGCAACAAATTGCCCATTTTGCTGGTCGCGTACGTGCCGCAATTTCAAATGACATTTTCATTAGCAATTCGTTTTGAAAATTGCATCAAGTCCACCAGTCATCGGGATTCATGTGCATTGCCAACTCTGCGTGGAGTCAATCGTTTTTAAAATTTGTTCATAAATTATGTGAACATGCGAGCACTGAAAATTCGACTACAAATTATTACTGTCTTGTGTTGAGCAATGCACCAATATGTTGCAAGATTAAAGATATTCAATGGAATATTAAAGATACTTATGCGAAAAAAGTAAAAGTATTGCTACAATTTGTGATTGAATACTTGTTAAAATGTATTGTTGGCATCATCAGATACCAAACCTTAACGACTATATTATAATGAAAAATAATCAGCTTTCTAAATTTGCTCACTTTTAAAATGGTTTCATTATATGTATTATTAATGTTACAGTTACGATCATGCAAAAATCGCCAACACACAAAAACCCAATTTAAACCCAACCGTTTTGACCGCGTACTAATCGCTTTCATATAGTTTTTCAGTTTTGCATTGCAAAAGGCGATAAAAAATTGGCAGTCTGGGCATCCCAAATGCGCAGTGACATCGGACAACAGACTTGACAACTGCTGGCGGCCGCCGACGCCGCCTGTCGCTGCCCAATTCTTGGCAGTCTGGCGGCAACTGCAAGAGTTGTATGTGAACAGAGATTAATATGTCCAATTACTGTGACAAAATCGCAAAATGCCGTCTGCGTTCAACTTGCCAAAAACATAGGCACAAAAATGATATAATAAGTGGCGAAAAATCCTATGGGTGGCAATGCTTGCGATGGTGGCAACGGTGGCGCGTGCTAATTAGCGTCAGTTGACGGGCCCCAAAAAGTAAACTAATTTGTGGAAAAGTCGACGACACACGTTGCAACCCCAGCAGCTGTCAAGCAACCCCCACCAAAAAATAAACCAAAAAAAAAAATAAATAAATAAAACAGAAAGAACAACAAAATGTAAATATGCTCGCAAATATTTTCCATGTCACGTTGAATTGAGAATTTTTTGTTGCTTTCGTTTTTGTTTTTGTGCATGAAATTAATTTCTTGTCGTCTTTTGTTGCTCATGTAGGGCAACACGGCGACAATAACAACAGCAGCATCAGCAACAACATCTCACCTAAATGGCAATACAAAATGGCTGCAACCAGCAGCAAAGATTTTGTAACAGCTGCATGGCCCAAAAGCCAAAAAGCGTGCTCTCATTTTTATTCCTTGTCATTTGTTAGTGTTTTTGTTTGTGTTGCTGCTGCTGCTGTCAGGCACAATGTTTTGTTTGCCTTTTCTCATTTCTGACTTTTTATTAGTTGTTGTTGCTGCACTTGTTGTTGCTAATTTGAGCAGTTTGCCGACCAGCAAATTTGTCGCGAATGGCGAAAGTAAACAAGAAACAGCAGACAACAGACAAAAGACAAGGCACAAGAGTCACATGTTCGCCAGTGTTTTTCTTTTTGACTAAATATTTTTAATTAAAATTTGCTCAAAGCCAAAGGAAAAACGTGACTTTAGTCAAATGACTGGCACTTGAAACGCTGTCGAAAATTATATACAGCAATCTTTAAAATCTGAAAAGATACACTATTTTTGAAATTGTAGCAGATTAGATTGAGAACCAAACTGCTTAAAATAGGTTGTGGGGTATTTAAATATAATTTTGTTAAGCTGTACCGATCCTAAAGTATGAGGGCTATTTGGTTTTAGCTTGGACTCCAGATTGTTACTGCATCTATGACTTTCTTTACAGTTCTTTAAAATTATCTTTTGCTCCAGACTCATAATTATTACGATCTTTACACATAAATGATTTATGTTTCATAACATGTCTCACTTCCGCTTAATTTCTAATTTCCCTCTCACTAGGTCCCTCTACCTCACTCTTTCTGTACCTCTTTCTCTGACTGAAATGGTCATTTGCATCGCCATTTTCCCCATTTTCCCACGCCTCAAACGGCCGTAGAGTTCTGGGTCCAGTAATTAGCGAATGCAGACAGCGCCAACCTAACGATGTCACTTTATCAGCGGGTTTGTTTTTGTGCAAGTTGTACCGCTAATATGGCCTACGCCTACTCCCAGAGCCAGTCGCAGTCCAAGACGACGACAACGACGACGACGACGACGACGACGACGACGACGACGACGACGACGACGACTTCAACACGGCAAATGCCAACCAATAAAGCGAGATAAAAGCCAAACGCACTGCGTCTGGATCGTCTTTCTTCTCCTCGCCTGCTGCCTGCCTGCCTGCTTGCATAAAGCGGAGCACTTTGCATTAGCGACATAATTTATCTCGCCAACGAGCAGGCGGCGGCGGCGGCGGTGGCGGTGGTGAAGGAGCGGCACTTGGAGCACCAACAGAGGCGCACACCGGGGTTAAGGCCGGTGTGAAGGCAGGGTAGGTAGTGGCATGACCACGCAGACGCAGCGGCTGCCCATCTCAGTTGCCGTTGCTCGTTGTTGCAGTTGCTACATTCATTCGTTCGTTCGTTGCACCTGCAGCCTTGCCGCGTCATCTTCGCTGCGTCGTCGTTGTCGTTGTCGTCTTCATCGTCGCCTTTGCTGGACTTGGATTGGGTACAGGTACTAGCACTTGGTCTGGGACTGGGTATGTTTCTTGGACTACAGCCGGCTCCCACTGTTCGTGTGGTGTTGTTTTCTTGGATCTTTTTATTTTATTTTTTTTTTTGCGCAACAAGTGCAATTATTAAAAATTCCAGAATTCGCATGAGAGCAGCTGAGGTAGTAGGGGCAGCTTGTTGCGTGGGGAGTTGTTTCCAGTTGCTGCTCCTGACTACTGCTGCTGTTCCTCCTCGTTTGCCTTACGCATGCGCCGCTGCCGCTCAAGTGCGTTGGTTTTCGCATTAATTATGCGTTTCGACCCGATCCAAGAGATGCAAGCGATTCAAGCGATCCGTGAGTCGAGCCTGACCAGAAATTGATGTGGCTGCTACTTCTGGTTGGCGTTGTCCTCTTGCGCAAAAGCATTTAATAACAGCACACAAATCGATATATCATTTGGCTGTGGGTTAACTTTCTTTCATGGATGATATGCCCATATACGAGAGTGGAGAGGGAGGCTGCTGTCTTCCCACACTTTAGCTGAAAAATCAATTAAAATATTTTTCTGGTCTTTTTCGCTCTCTATGTGTGCCGCGCAAATAAATTTGCCATAAAAATTCCACTAAATCATTGCACATGGCAGAAGAAACATTGTCGCAAAGACATTAACATAGCTAAGCGCAAAAAAATCAAGAATTAAAAGGCATAGATTGATGGTGACAATGCCGTTATTTGGCAATTAAAACTCTGACGGAATGATTTGGTGTTTGAGTAAAAAATTGTAAGTTAACTAATTATTTTCAATAAAATGTGAGTAACAAATTTCAGTATAATATTAAGTGCTTCCAAGCAAAATTGTGAAGTATTCCACTGAGATAAAAATATGTTCTGAATATTAAATTAATCGATTAATCAGCTAAATGTGATAAATGGCAGCCTCATAAATTAATAGCCACCAATAACAAGTACATAAGTAACAACAACAACAACAAAAACAAAACTAGGCAAACGTCTAGCCAAGTTGCTACTGAAAGTGCTGCTGCTGGTGGAGTTGCTGCTGTTGTTGCTGACTATCGGCAACGCCCCAGACAGCCCAGACAAGCGTAACAACAACTGCCCACAGCAAGTCAAGTCAAGTTCAAGTGCAGTCTGCGGGACAGCCAATAATGCAGCTTGATAAGCTGGCAAAGAGCGCAAAATCATAATAAAAAGTCAGGAGCAGTAGAGGCAGCAGCAGCATGCGAAGTTGTTTGAGCAATAGCAACAGCAAAATTAACATCAACACAGCGTAGGCAATGTCGCCTACTGTCCAGTTGCTGTCTCATTCTGACATGTTGCTGACACAAACGCGGAGCCAGCCAAGCGCCTTAGGCTGCCAAAAGCCAAGTGGTAGTGGCCAGCATGTGCATCCTGCAGCCCACATCTTTTGGCTAGTCTAACTCTATGTTGTCTGTTCTATAGCAACAAAAAAATAAGAAAAAAAGTCTGGCACAATCAAAATGCAATCACCCACAACATTAAAGTAAATTTAAAGCGCATCATTTTTGCAGAGGCTACAAGCAGTCAGAGATTCGCACAAATGAAATGAAATCCCTGCCGCACACATTAACAGCTCATTGGCACTACTGTAGGGGGTCGCGCTGGATGTGGCATAGTCGCAGTCAGAATCCCATTCGCCAGAATTGGTCCCAAAGTGGCGCCGCCGACGCTCCACTTGAGTTTATTTCTCTCTTCTTCTCTGTCTCTGTCCCTTTCTCACGCTCCTTATTTCATGGGCCTGGGCCACGAAATAAGTTATAAATTTTGCAACCGTTGATGGCGCATATTATGATATCATTTTACAACTTGTGCAGAGCAAAAAGCCATGCGACGACCGACCTGGGCCGCCCCTTAAGTGATGCGCTCGTGAGTGTTGAGTAAGGAATGTGAAAAGAATGTAAAGCACTATATGTTCAATATTATCACAATAATGCATAATAGTGTACAAGAGCATAATTCAACTCTATATTAAATATTTATGAATTAATACATACAAACATATTATTTAAATTGATATTATTATAAATAGCAGAATTTAAATATTTCAAACTTGTAATAATAATAAATTCTGCTTACAATGAAAGCTATTTGAATATACTCGTTCTATACATAAACTAGAGCTAAGATCGCTTAAAGTTTTCAGTCACGTGAATCACACAGCGTAATCACAGTGCTATCACTAAGCCCTTATGTAAATGCTGATGCTTCTGCCATGGCTGCAAATTAATGTTGCTGTTGAGTTTAAGCGCTCGATTTCTTGCAACAGTCTCCGCTTCCCTTCCGTTCCCGTTCCCGTTCCAGTCACCATCGCCATCCCTGTCTTTGTCACTGCTACAGCCTCTGGCACTGACCGTGTTTCTGCCTCCCTGGAGTCTCAGCTGCTGTTCTTGTGTTCTTTGCATGTTGTCATTGTATGCTGACCTTCCCCCACTTTAAGAATTATTGTTATTATATGCGCTGCAGCGATAAAAATCGCAGATGCCACACAATCGTCGTCGTCGACGTCGTTGGAGGACAGGCCATGAAATACGACGCACGCACCCAGAGATGTTGCACAGGATCAGCAGCGGGTCATATGCCTTATGCATCTCGGTGTGTATTTGTCTGTGTGTATTAAAAATAATTATAATTGCTCCCACGATTTTGTGTTCCAAGAATGCTGGCAACGCTGCTGCTCCTGTGGTCAGCAATTGCTCCTACTGCTGCTGCTGTTGCTGCCCCTGCTGATATTGTTGTTGGCCATGTTGCTGCTGTGACTACTGATGCTGCTGCTTTTGTTGTTGAGGCCATTTCATTTTAACGCATATTAATTTCAGGATTTTATACTCTGTTATTTTTATTGTGACATTTGATTAATTGACGACATTTAATTACAATGCAAAGGCAGCTTTCAGGCACAGACCGCGTCACCGACTCCAAACAGCACTCCACTTTCCAGACTCCACACTCCAGACTCCGACTCATTTCTCTCTTCTCTTCTCCGTGCATGGCGCTTATCGCAACTCATTTATCGCTGGAAAAATTATGACGCTGCTGATTGCCGACGCTTTTATCTGATCAGCGTCCACTTGATTCAAATTCCTCGTCCCGACTCATCTCATCCCACAATCTCACTCTCTCTCTCTCTCAGTGAGTGGGAGAGAGTGAGTCTATCCTTCTCACTCTCTCCCTCTCACTCCCTATCTCTGACTCTCTCAGTCTACATGTGGGTGACATTAAAATATGAACTTAATGGGCTGTCTGTCCAAAGTTGAGTGCCAAAAATTACTGACTCATTTGCGCAACAAGTGCACAATTTGCTTTTGAATCAAATTAGCTTGCACGGCATCGATGATTAAATATTACGAGACTATAAACGCTTTATCTTCATTGTGGGTGCTAAGCAAATTGCTAGCTGCCAGATTATGGCCTGACAACGA
Organism: Drosophila cognata; assembly: GCA_035041535.1. NCBI lineage: Eukaryota > Metazoa > Arthropoda > Insecta > Diptera > Drosophilidae > Drosophila > Drosophila cognata. The sequence continues at coordinate 2,302,319 of JAWNLC010000823.1, forward strand.
CCACATCAGCAACACGACCACACCGACAACCACAACTTTATTCACTTGTCTGTCTGACTAATTTGCATGTGCGTACATGGCGTATAAGCAATGTGTGTCTCTCTTCTCTCTTTCCCTCACTGTGTGTGTTGTGGAAAGTGCAAAAGTAGCAATAGTTTAATGGGTTCCAGCAGCAACAAGGGGCATTCATTTGCAGTCACATTAAGATAATGTGCTGCATGTAAGCTCATTTTGAGAGTCGTCATCAAGTGCTGCGCGAACGCGATCAGCGGCAGTTGATAAACGACAACAACGAAAGCTGTTGCCAGTCACAGCAGCAGCAGCGGTAACAACAAACTGCAACTTGACAGCCAAAATATTGTGCTAGCAACTACCAGAATGTCCACTACGCGTTCTGGAACATATCATATGATAATCTTCATGCATCACTTTAACGTCAGCAAGCAAAACATGCTGAGGTTGTTGTTGTTGTTGTAACCGCTGCTGATGCTGCACCGGAAGCATTTTATTGCCTTAGTTGTTGGCCTGTCCGCGATTCACTTGAGCTGATTATTCCAGCCATCGTAAATCCCAACTTTTGTGGGGGGCACGCGCGCGCCTTAGGCTGATAGCAGCTGCTGCTTCAACAGCAACAGCAACAACAACAACAGGTGCTCGGTGCTTTTAGGTAGCTGCAAGTCAAAGAGGTGCGAAATGGCAAAGCGCCCGCTGGCATTGAATTTCAGACAGAGTGTTTTCGCCCCGGCATTAGATGATGTTGCCGTCGCGTGGGTCAATGTTAGTGCTGCTGCAACAGCAGCAACTTAAACGTGTTGCTGATACAATTTGTTTGATAGGCGCACATTTTACGCTTCAGCAGTCTGCGGTATCTGTGCGAAATCTAATACATTTTGTTAGCGCGAACACTTTAGCCAATTTTGGAGCAATGGCTGTTTTCGTGCTGTTTCTTTTGTGGCTGCAACTACAACTGAAACTGCCTGATTACTAACAACTGAGCGACGAGCAAACAAAGAGAAAACCCCAAACACACATGACAGCAGAAACAAAAGCGCCGCATTGCAGCGCTAGTCCTGTACGTGGTTAGCAAATTTATGTTGCCAAAAATAAGGCAGGCAGCAATAGCAACAGCATCAGTGCTGGGGGCGCGCAGCGGGTGAACCAACTGGCGCCAAGTGTGTTTTTTGGTTAACCATGTGTTCTTGTGCCTGCCAAGATGCTTTGCTGCATTGCCACGTAAATCGCAAAAATTGCATAATTTTGACTGACTTTTGTTGCTGGCATTGCTGGCACTGCATTTTCTTGGCAACTCGTAACGAGCAGCACCCTGAGAGCGCTTCCTTGTAGGTGCCGTTCATTGCCTTCTGGCACTCATCATTCCACTCCTTCCCCTATACCGAACGACTTCCGTTTGCGTAAACTTTAAGTGAAAAACTGCACTGTCAGGATTGGAAAATATAAATGTAAAATATCTCTTGCCATTAAAATATAAACTGATGTTCCAAAGTAGAATACAACAATTTAAAATATGTTAAAATATAAACTACTTTTGCATTTAATTTGTGTATTCATTGCATATATTTGCAGAATGTTATCACTTGCAAACAATTGATTCAAATGTTTCAGATTTTTATTCTAAATACATAATGACATCGAAAAATCAATGTTCTTTGCGTTATAAATCTCAATATTGCTTACAACATTTTCGTCTCGTCTTTCAATTGGCTTTTCCCACCGAGTTACTGGGGCCACTGTCACTTCCTGCATAGAAATTCTAAGCACGAGCAGTCTGACTTTGACAGTTTTATGGGCTTTCAAACTGTTTTATGACACGCCACAACAACAAGACCAATAGTAACAGCAACAGCAAGAGCAACTGCAATGAGTGAGCGAGTTGAGGCGCGAAACATGCCTATAATGAGAACGGGATGCTGTATAGACTCTGACTGTGACTGAGACTGACAAGGCTAGTCGCGCGCGCTGCTCATACGCCATGTAGCCCAGCGCCAATCAGACAGTTGTCCGCCCACGCCTTCTCAGCTTTCTGAGGCGATATTTAGTTGCAAGAATAATGCTCCAAAATTGAAATGAAAATGATAAATGTGCCTCAGATACAACACACAACAACAATAAAAGCAACAACAACATGAGACGAGTCCAGCACGCACAGTCGCTGTCTCTGTCTCAGTCTTGGTCTCCATCTCGGTCTCAGTTTGCGTCTCGGCGCCGTCGCGCAGGCGTTTTTGACAGTTTTTTAATAATATCAGCCAGGCCAGCGACTGAGCCAGTTGCTCTTACTGTTGCTGGGTAGGCAGACCAGCCTACCTCATATCACACACTCACATTTTGCTGGGTTGCTTTGGTTTTTTCTTTTTTGTTCTGATTTTGTTTAATTTTATTTCATTTTTTATTTTTTTACATATCTCATTGCCATTTTGGCATAAATGATGCGGACACGGGCGTAACAGCTCCCTCTCCTCTAGCTCCTCTTTCAGTGCCTCTGCATTGCATGCCGCACGACATTTTTCGCGCTGTTTCTGTGTGTGTGTGTGTGTGTGAGCGATAATGAAAATTTCTGACACTTTAACCAACACTTTTGGCTCGCCAGCAGGCGTTACTGTCAGGCAGGCAGCAGCAACTTCAGCACCCAGCGCCAGTTGATAAGTCCAAAAAGTTGTTTCCTTATTATGTTTGATAAACGCCCATTGCCCGCCCGTAAATTGATTCATAGTTTATGCGCTAAATGTGACATGACCTCTGGACTGGGTAAAAAGTCGGAGTCGGATGCCGATTCCGGTCTGTGTTGAATGGCGTGCTTTATTACTTATGAGGTCGTTGCTGCTTTTGCTGTTGCCTCGCTGCCATTGTATTGTTCTGTGTAATGACATGTAATTAAGCGCATATTTACAGACAGTTGTCGATGGGCGTGGCATTTAAGCAGGCATTTAACAGACGCAGAGTGCTCGAAAATTGACAGCTTAAAAGTGCGGTCGGCAAATTGCTGTTAAAAGCGCAAAATGGCAAAGAATTGCTGCAGCAGGTAAATTATCCATGCAACTGCAGTTTTGTCAGCTTTATAGCGATGTCCAAAAGTATCTGATTTAAGATTATGTGATTTTAAAGGTTCTTTTCAACTGCAGCTGGTTTTAGCTGGTAAATAATACTCCAGTTGTCAAACGTTTGCTATAAATTTACTTATGATTAATTTAATATATATTTTTGTACGTATAATTGTCGTACTTGGATGTATTTATTTCACAAAAATACAATTAAAAAGTGGTGCCTATACGTAGGCGCTACATCTCGAAATTGAAACCAGCCACAAGTCAGCAAGCAGTCGACGACGACTTATTTGTTATTAGGTTTTAATTTATTTCGTAGTGTGTCTGTTGCGGCCGCAATGAATTATTTGTAGCGGCATTGGGCGGACAGGCAGCGCGACCTATGGAGCGCCCGAATGGACGGACAGACTGAGATAGAAGCAAACCAAAAAGCGACGCTCGCTTAGGATCCACGCGCCGTATATTCAGCGCCTGCCTCGACTAGTGTCGAGTGTCGGAGTTGGAGTCAGAGTCGGTGTTTTGGTATCGGTATCGGTGTCGGCGTCTGAGTCGGATTGGTTGGGTTGGTAGTAGACAGCTGGCAGTCAGGCGACAGGCGGCAATAAATCAAACGGCAAAACGGCTTTAAGTGTAAACTAATTTCCATGTCGATTTATAATAACAACTTGTTAGCATTTTGTAACATTTCGAGAACTGTGTGCTGCACTTCATTAGCGGGCGCCAACGCAATCGCAGCAACCGCAGAAAAAGAAAAAAAAAACAACCGCTTGGTACTATGTTGTACAGACTACCAACATTTTGATAATGTTGGCTAAGTTGAGCACAAGTTGTGTTGTTGGTTTGTAACGTGCAACGTGCAACATGGCTGAGATAAATACCCTTCAATCTAAATGTAAATGGCTCCGCATGTAATTGCCACAAATTGCCACTGCAGTGACCAGTTTTTGCCACAGCCATTGGCCAAAGTCATGTCTATGCCATCGCTGTTGCTCTCGCTGCGTTGCTGTTCTTGCGCCTTTTTTAATTACCCGCAGGATGCGCGACAACAGCAAACAAATTGCCTCAATTTCAATGTTGTTCGCTGCCAGGCGAGTGCGTCGTGATTCATGTGATGGAGCACAGCGACAACATGCAACTGTCGCTGCTGTTGCTGTAGCAGCAGTAGGCATCTAACGGCAGCAACTCCCTCGCACACCCGACCAACTGTAAATAACGCGTAAAGTGGCCAACATGCGTGGCGGCGGTGGCAAATCTAACGGTTCTCAGTCTGACAAAGTGGGCGGCGGCCAGCGCAAAAGCAACAGCAGCGTCAGCAGCAGCGCCTGGCAACAACATTTCGTTCTCGTGCGATAAACAAACGCTAAGTGTTGCTGCCAGACACCAAACGCTTCGGCATCAACATTGCCAGCTGACTGTTGTGTGTAGACTATCTGAAATAGTGGGGCATGTTGTAATGATAATGATGATGATGATGATGGGGCAGTTATACACATCGTCGTGGGATGCTCTAAATAATATGTGTGTGCAATTGTGCAGCCCATTAGTAATTAATCGGTTTTTTTTTTTTAGCAAATTGCAAGTCCAAGTATGTACTGTCGCAGACTAAAACAAAAATCACTGACAAGTGATATTGTAGCCGGTACCTTTGAGCCACAATTGAAATTGGCCTGCGAACCGACTAACCACCTTTCTGGCAGCTCAGCATGAGGTTACCACACCAGCACTAGCCAATTGCTTGATTTATAGCGTGAATAGACTAAGTTAGCGTATCTGCCGCATTCTGCTTAATTAATTTGTATCTTTTTCCAAATCGATATACAAGCCGTTCCTCTTTCCCTCTCTCTCTTTCTCTCTCCCTCTCTCCCAACCTTTCTTTCTTGCTCTTTCCGTTTGGTTGCAGTCGTTTAACATGTCAGCAATGCTATGGTCCTCATTTTCCCTGGCTGGTTGGCAGGCTGGTCTCTTCCGCTGTGCGAGGTTTTGTCCTTGTGCCGCCATAAATTTAATGCCCCGCCTGTCAGGCGCTACACATTTTGCGTATTTATTTATTTATTTATGTGTGTGCGGCGGCAATGCAAAACTGTCAAACGAATTTGCTGGTGCTGCTGGCAGGAAATTGTTGCATTTAGCGGTGCAAATCTGTCCAGCATTGATTAGCCCCAAAACATATGGCGTTGGTATTCATTTCTCATTTTTTTCTTGTTTTTTTGTTTTCCTCTTTTTTATCAATGGACTTGACCATGTCTGGGATACATGCGAAGCTTTTGTTAGACAGACACAGAGCGTACAACACGCAAGGCACAACTATTCAATTGGCAATCAATCAAACAGCTGCGCAGCGGTAACAAAAACAGCAACAATAGCAACAAACACAAGAGTTTGACATGCAGCAACTTCCAGGCGGCAGCAGCAACAGTTGCTGCTGCCATCAGATGTGGCGTCTGCAACTGACAACAACACAATGCCCACTACAGCTATTATTGTTGTTGCTGATGTATGTAGTTGTTGTTGTTTTTGTTGTGTAGTGCTGTTGCATTTTTCATTGCCAGGCGGGAGACTTTACAGTCTCAGTGCCTCGGTGGCTCAGGGCCTCTTCAGAGCCTGGGCCTGCAAGGTGTTTTGTCCAGCTCGCTCAATCAATCAAGCCGCCTATAATTAATCAAATATTTCGAACATAATTAGATATGGAAAATCTAATGAGTCTGCTCTACACGCTCGATACTCTTTAACTTTAACCCTTCGTTGCCCCATCGTTGCGGGGGCAGCGTGTTAAATTATGAAAAATGAATGCGTAGAACGCGCTTTTAATTGTGCTAATGCTGCGATTGGACTCTTCGATTCCAAGGTCCCCAACGGAGTCTCATGTACCATCGAAGTTGGTGTGAGAGCCGGGAGTGGGAATCGGAGTCTGTGCCGTCTGCTGCTACCTCGGTGTCCCGCTAATCTCAATTTGTAAGTTAATCGGAGACGCTGTTTGACTCAGACAAAAAGAGAGGCAATTACCTTATGAAATGCGTACGCCCTGCAACTCGTCAGACTCAAAGGGGTATATCAGACGTAGTTTTAAGAGCTGGCGATATTTTCTTAACAACCAAACACATGAACGGATTACACACCTATTAATAATAATAATAATAATTAAGAAATTATTTCAACTTTAAATACACTGATACAGGAAGAAGCACATAGCGTATCTACTTATTTGTACAGGGCAGTTTCTAGCCGGTGTATCCTAATAACATATGCACTTACTTTTATTGTCGCTGCCAAAATGAAAAGTTCGATTGTGTGTTACTTGATTGGGTTCAATCTACCGCATGCTCGCCCTCTTACAATCGACTGTTGTTTGTAGTGGGCGCAACTTGTAATTAACTTGGCTGGCACATAAAATCGACAGCAACATCCCCGGCCGTCTTTCGTACATAATTTTTCATAATTAATGTGGCAGGCCGATTTTGTGGCGCGTCCAATAAACTGTGTGAAATTGGCTGCGAAAGTTGTTGCACCTTTTGCTAACACACTGCTTGATATATATTTTTTGGAAAGTCTCTCTCGCTGCTAACAAGTCCACCAGCGATGACAGAGTAAACAATGCGAATGCCTGACCCAACAACAACAACAAAAAGATCAGCAATAACAAGAGGAACAACGACATGAATTGATACGTAATCTGAATAGGCATATTATTTTAATTAGGCGTCGATATCAAGACTATCAGATTGGCACATTGAGCGATTGAGCGATTGAGAGATCGTCTCACACACACACCCATTTGGGCATTTGCATGCCAAAGCGACGGCGTTCCGACTTCGATGAGATCGTCGCATTGTTGCTGACACCTGACAACGTTGCATTCTGTTCGTCCAGTACGTCCTATAGAATTGCGTGGCAAGTGCAACAGCATCAGCAGCAGCAGCAGCAATTGCGACTGTGATGCTTGTCTTTGTCTTTGGTTTGTCAATGCACATACTGATATTGATAGACTGACAGAGGATTTCCGCCGGCTTTTGGCGTTGGCTTTGGCTTCGCCTTTAGCCAGTTTAAAACGCTTCTCGTATTGCAAGAGCTGTGCTGCTAAATATTTACAGGCAATTCTCTACGCATCGTGTAAAAGTGATTCCTCAATTTGTTGCCAAAATGTCTGGCATGTTGGATCGTTTCGAGTTTTTGGACAGCTTATATAAACTTTAAGTATTTTATTGTGGCGCGTTTTATTAAAAGCTCATAAACATTTATTTTATTTAATAAATTACAATTTCAAAAGACCAGACAGCTAAACTATAGGAAGACCAAAAAAACTACATTGACCAATTTGCATAAAAGCATATAAATTGTTCATCATGGTTTGATTGGCTTTTGGCCAGTCGCCGTGTGTCTTTGTTAGCGATGTGTTTGAAAATTCATTTAGCTCTAACGGTAGTCACAAGGCTGTGTACAACAAAAACAAACGCGAGCCGTAAACAAACACCAGCAACATATTTAAATTTAATTTAATATTATTAACAAAAGCCCCCTAAAAACAAGCCTGGGAACACAGCCGTAAACTTGAGGCTTATGGCTGCCGTATCTACAAAAAAATACTACTTTACTTAAATATGTGTATACTGCTATGTATTTTGAAGTCTATCGTAGCCGTAGCCATATTTGTGGCTAATTATGCGGGAGGAGTGTCAGCATCTCTCGGATCATTAATTAATTTCGATTTTAGTAGTTGCGACTTTTCACGATCACTATACATAAGAAGCTAATAGAGATTTGGGTAACGGATCCAAATGAATGAAATTTGATATGCACAACGAGATAGCTTACCCATAACCACAAAATATTCATCGGCGCAGAGGAGTGTCTAGAAGGCTCTTAAACAACACAACTATAAATGCACCTACACACCTATGTCCAATAATTCCCACTTCCACAATTTTGTTCAAGCTGAATCGATGTTTATAAGCTAGTGTTTTAAAAATCATGACTTAACCTCTGTAATAATTGACATTTAAAATTAGAAACGCTTATTTACGTTAATTTTCAGGTTAGAATACATTAAACATATTTCCATGGTCATAAATTTGTCCGAGGCAGTCAGTACAATATTTTATATAATATAATAATTTTACAATTCAAAACTTAAACTTATTGAAGAGGGCACTTCACCCCTGTAGTACGACGCCTCTGCACCATCACAACCCAAGACTTGATTATTGCCGTCTGCCAATAAAATGAGCTGTTGATCAACGTCTTAACATTTTTCTTGGCTTTTAAGAGAAAAATTTAATTTTAACATTTTTCAGAAATTTGTCACTTGCTTATCAAAGAGCGTCGCCCATCGAGTCGCAGACTGCCAGCCACCTAATTGATTTTCAAATGTTTTGCGCTATAAATCTGTAAAAGATTTAACTAGCAACACAACAAATCGAATAATCCACAGATGACAGTGACTAGCATTTTTCAGTTTATTTTACATAAATATATACGATCTGCAGATATACAAAACAGGCAGCAAATCCAGCTCCATTGTCTCTAAGTGCAGCCAAGTTGGACTCTAGTCGGCTGAAGCTTGATGCTTTCGCTTATTGTGGGTGCATTTGAGGGCCCCAGGTCGAGAGCTGGCCTACACATAATTATGGGCATGCGTGCGTAAAATTTGTAGCATCATTAGGCTGCACCCCCGGCCAAATACATATATGTATACAGATATAAGAATACATACCACGAGAGAAGAGACCTAACAAAACGGAATAAGTTTTGGCTTAAAGGCTTTTCAAATGAATCCCTCGACTGGGACTCAGACTCAAACTCAGACTGAAGGCCCAACTAATGACTGGCTAATCATTATGGCCTGGCCTAAGCTGAGCTAAGCAAAGCTAGATAACGATGGCTTTTTTTGAGGCGCTCGGTGCAGGGAAATATTTTGACAGTTTCATACTCAGCCCGCGAGTGCTATATGATACTTTAATTATAGGCTATGCGTTGATTTTTTAACAGAACAACGAAATCTGCCCCTGACAGCGAAAAACAAAAAAAAATAAATACCCAAAATGTATAATAAATAAGTCAAACAACGGACAACATATTAACAAAAAAAAAAAAAATGCCAAAAATTCTTTGTGCAAGTTCAAGTTCGTCGTCGACGGCAGCAAAAATCTTTCAATTAAAATTAGCATAATTGTAGCAGAGAGTTTTGCATGAATTATGTGACTACTTGGGCATTATTTAAACAAAAACAAAATTACTGCTCATAAAATAAATTTCATAAATGACAAAATTATAGTTTGGCTTTTACAACTATTTTTCAAGCCACTGTCATGACTGAAATTCAATCGAATGAGAACTGGTTGTATAGTCATATAACATGTTACTCTCGTATATTTTTATTTGGCATACTACTCTCCGAACCCCCATAACAGCGTCCAATGTCTATATGCATAACATGAAACCGATTTAAATCATAAAAATATGACTATGTCTTTATTTTTATAAACACAACCCAAGACACAAGACACCTTGTTACTCGGTGAGTGCTTGTACCGCGTGTCTCAAATAAAATATATTTTATACTATTAAGAAGTATAATAATTATGTAATTTGAGTGGCGTGTATTTTTAAGCCAGGCTTATCTATCTAATTAGCAGGTGAATGGTCGCGTTTTACACTAAAACATTGCGCTATCTGTTGATCGGTATAAAATATGATATCTTTTTGTATTGTGCTTTCTAAAATCAATTTTGAAATAAATGTCCAAATGTTAGAGGTCCACCAACATCGATGGGGGTACATTTTACGGCATAATGAAAAAGACCAAATGGAGATTTATGTTTAACAATTTTATGCTATATTAGTATGTTGTATTCATTTTGGAGTGGCCAGCATATCATATTACCAAAACATAGTTATAAATATAAAACAAAGCTAAAGCAACAAATCTAAACAATAATAAAAAAAGAGAAAAAGCTATGAAATTATGATTTCCCTCGCTAATTTCCCTGCTTGTTAATAAAAATATATGTGTGTTCGAATACTCACAAATATTGATACTGTAAGCCAAGACGACAACGACAACAACTGAAAGTTAATTTGTCTGCGGTTCAGCGGTGCGGCTGCTGCTGTGATGTTGGTGGTGCTGCTGTTGGTGGTCCACTTTATGACTGTTTGCAAGTTGCTGGTTGGTTGGTTAGGTTGCCTTCTTGTTTTGCTGGTTGTCATTTAGGCAACCACACCCCGCAGTATGCTAATTGCGAGGGAGAGAGTAGCAGGTGTATGCACAAAACAGACATCGAGGGAGAAAGAGAAGGAGAAAGAGAGAGAGAGAGAGAGCGAAGGGGGAACAAAAGGAAGTAAGAAGGTGGGGACTTAGGATGCATAAACAGCACATCAACAGTTTTTGCTGTTCGCTGTTGCTGTTAATAAAGTAATTTGTTAGATGTCCGTACAAATGAGCCGACCATACTACATATACACACATACATATACATATACATGGAACACACACGCACTCGGTGCTAAAGAGACTGGCCAACTGACCACTAAAAATTTGTATGAATTGACCAAAAATGACAGACAAATTGGCTTTTATCGTTTGCCCGTTGTTGCTCTTGTTGTGTTTATTGTTGTTGTTAGCTGTGTTATTTTTGCACCATATTAGCGTTTGAATAATTTAACAATTTAAAGTGGAGCTAATGGTGTTAGTTGTCGTGTTTCATATGTATATTATTAATACTGCTTTTGTTTAAATAAGCCAAATGTGTGTATATGTGTTTATTATGATGTGGCATCGCTACATACCATAAAGAATGCGCTCAATCTCTGAATAGCCAAATGAGTTCAATCAGCATCCATTTCAGCTCGCAGCTCGTTGATAAATTTCATATTTATGCAAATGCATTCATATCAAATACCCAAAACAAAACCACCCATCGCTTTCCGTTTCGACCTATACCAAATAAATTTAAATAACCCTCTACTTTTAGCAATATGATTTCTGGTTGCCTGCGGTGACCAGCCGATAAAGGTTCGGGGCCAATAAAGTATATAAATTATATATCCGGTGAGTTTGGGTAATGTACACCATCTGAACTGCTATCTTTGTAAAATTAGTTAAGTTTAATGGGATGATAACAAGTTGACAGGTGTTAAAAGTTTTGCCGTGTAATTGGTAGCAAGAACGGATGGAGGTGCTAAAGAACAAGGCATTAAAGTATGACTAACGATTAATTGGTGTACACATATTTTTTTATTAAATTTAATTATGTCTTCAATATGTTTAATAAAATTTAGGCTAAGCGAACAATAAAAATAAAAGTTTTAAATTATTTTGTGAAATTCATAGAATATGTTTTGCAGACAATTGCGATTGAGCCAGCTTTATGCATGCCTTACATTTAGTGGTCATCGCTTCATCGTAAGGAGATTCATCTATGTAGATTGACAGATTGACATTCGCCGTTATCGTTGTCTATAGATTACCATATTTGATAGTTAACAACCATTGGCAGGCTTTGATGTTTCCGTTGCGCTGGTCCCAATCTATCTAAATTGCTTTTACATATGTTTTCCTCCGGTGATTATGAGCAAGTTTTTTTTTGCAGCTGCTTTTTCTGTATTTAGAGTCAGTTCTTAAATTTCGTTAATAAAACTTTTATCACATAGTAAGCTGTGCTCCTTCGCCATATGCAACTTAATTATGTCTGATAAAAATCAGGGCTACGAACGTTTAATTAACGAATCTATATATGCAAATGTTGTCTTTTTATTACGCTTATTTTTTTTCATAAATTGTCATTTTTGTTATATTTTGTTTGTTGGTATCTTTAATTGTTGTTGCTGCTGTTGTTAGTTGTTTTCGTACTACAAAATTAAGCCATAAAAACTGAAACTAAGACGCTTAATTAACCGAAATCGTATTCTATTTTCAATCCAAAGACACCCAACACCCAATTAGCTACAGTTTATGTATAATAAAAACAAAATCTCATAAGTTTTCTCGTTTTTAATGGCAGTTATCAAATGTTAACTGTTACAACAGGAAATAGTTTCACAACAGAGCTACTTAAAATATATCCATAGTTATATTTGTATTTCAAAATTAATGCTTAAAGTGTTTTTTTAATATGTCATGTTTGGACACAAGAGAGTGTGGGAATTTATGGCGCCTGGCGAACAGTTAATAAATATTCATTATCATTGGTCATCAAAAGGTTAATCAAATCAAATTCAAAAGGATATTAGAGTCAATATGTGAAGAGGCCCAACGAACCCAAAACACCACACATAGAGAGAGAAAGAGAGAGAGAGAGAGAGAGAGAGAGATAGGGAGAGAAGAATTGTGTGTGAGGGAGGGTTTGAAGGGCAGATACTTGCACCAGCAGCGATCCAACTCCAAAAACAGTTCCCACAATGAAGCGCGCTTGGCACTTGTGATTTCTACGAATGTTACAACAACAACAACAACAAAACAGAGTCGGGCCATGTGCAGTGCGTTGTTGGTGTTGTTGTTGTGACATTGAGGGCGAATATGTTTGGTAAGTTTGTGTGCCGTCGCGTCGAAATCAGGTAAAAACAAAAGGTTAACATAAAAGAACAAACAACGAAAACAACAACTGACAACAACAACATATAACAACAACTGGATGGCGATTCCGCTGGCCTGGCCAGCAATAACTACCGAAAAGCCAACAGCAACTCAGACTCAGCAGACGATCAGGCCCAGGCGTAGGCTCAAACAGAGACTCCTCCAACTCCACCTCCACCGCCACCACCACCATAGCTGCCGCGAGAGAGTCACCTCAAGTGTGTGGAGGAGCCATCGCCATCGCATTTGTAACTCATGTGCGACATTAAGTACTTTGGTTTGACGACGACTGAAAAACAAAAGGAAAACTGACCCGTAAGTCATCATAAATGCAAGTTTATGGCAACAATGAAATGATGACATGCTTGGTTCGAGCTCCAACTCTAACTTCGACTCGGACTTGGCATACTGGAGGTCGTTTAGACCGCCACCGTAGCGTGTTGGCCAATGGTGTGTTGCTGTTGTACCTACCGCGCAACAGCAAAACGCAATACTCCATCAACGGTCACTTCTACGAAATCACATCAAGAGCGGCGAAGTCGGCGTCGGCGTCGGCGTCGACGCCGAACTCTGTGGACAAAGCAGGCGGGCGGGCGTAACTCTTTATAGACGCGCTACGTAGATGTATCTATTCTGCGGAAATCACAAAATGCTACAAATTTTCGTATAAAAAAGAACTGCGCTCTCAAGTGCCAACGTATGTAACATTTATACTTATGTGGGCTAAAGTTCTTTTGTGTACTTTTACTGGTTTTGTGTTTGGAAGTTGCATAGATTATCAGATGCTTATTCTGATGGCTTGTCAATCACTTTGCACATACACCATATTAAGGCGCCTCAGTTTCAGTTGCAATCTCAGCGTTTTGACCGCTCGTTAAACAATTATAGCGCTTACATACTTAAGTAAGTAGATACATCAGTCAGCCTTCGTATACAGTGGTTGAAGATAGTAACACATATTTGCAATCGTACTACAAATAAGATTATCTTGCGAAACTTATAAGGCAATACTTGAAATAGTTGTAACGGTCTCAACAAGAGCCGTTTATTTAAACTTACATTTACATTTAATTTTTTCATAAATCTATCTGTAAGATTCTTACAAATTAAATATTATAAACCAAATAGTTGCAACTAACTATAAATTGACATCGACTTGAGTCCACTGTTGCTCTGTAGCTGTTAGCTGTAAAAATGATTTGGGCTTGTTAGTGTCTGGTCTGTAGCATGATGATGAATTGTGTGAATTTTGCGCATTAGTCGCGTCATGCAGAAGGAGCGAACATAAGCTGAAACCGACAACAACAACAGCCACAAAGAAACCAGCAAATGCTGCAGCAAATCATATCAAACTGCCCTGTCCGTCCAGTCGCCTGGCACATGTGTCGTCTGGCCGTGTGTCCCTGCTCACTTCCTGAAAGCAGTACAGAGGTAGGCAGCTTCAGCTCCTCTAGTCTGCCAAGCCAGATCGATAGGCATTCATATAGTCTAAGTCCATGTCCAAGTCTGAAGTCATAGTCATTGAGTCAAGTTGAAGGCAATGCATTCATTGTGCTTGTAATTGCAATTGATCTTGATTATTGTTGTCGTGTAGCCTTGAGACTTGTCGTAAGCGTAGCAGTGATAATATTCTTATTCTATTTGCAATGGGATTGGTCAGTGGGTATAGGGTATTATATAAAAGCAGGCTGATATTGGGACACTGCCGGACACTTGATCGTTGCGTTGTGGTAATTGTTGCACTTGACATGGACAAGCAGCTCACATGTTTCTACGTGCCTCAATGTGACCGGCTTCAGCTATAGCTGTAGTCAGAGCTTCGGCTCATTGATCATCATGTTGCACAGAAGTGGGCGTCACAAAAAGCCACGATGCACGATCAGGTAGCCGCAACAAATGTCTGCCAGTTTAATTGATATACAGCGCTTGGCTTATTGACTTCAGCTAAATTCACACAAGAGTTCATTAGAGTTGACGCTTGCCTTAAAACTGACACACGTTACATTTTGTTCGAGTCTCCGACTTCGACTCCGACTTCGACTCCGACTCCGACTCTAAATCTGACTCCGACTCTTTGCTTTGACGATGTCGTGGCTTGTGCAAAATTGGGTCCCTAGTGCAATTTAGCGCGGCTAATAAGCAGCCGAGACGTCGCCAACATCAACGACACTGCGACATTTAAAAGTCAGGCTCAATCTGCCGATCGGTTGCGAATCAAACTAATCATTCAAAATTCAATACAGGCAAGCGACTGCCGTTGCTAGCCGACTCCGGCTCCAGCTACAGTGTTCAGCTCTCCGTCTTGCAGCTCAAATTGTCATCATTAGGAAAAGGCAATCGCTACCGCTCACTAACCCTGTCTCTCTTTGTTCCCTCTATGTCTCTCTCTTTCACTCTCTCGACCGCCACTCTCCTAAATTTGATTTCTTCCTGCTCGCTGGCCGCCTTTGTGCGCTTTGTGCGCCGTCAAACGCCAGCGACAGTTTGTCAGATTATTATCAGATTGCACTGGCTCACTTTTGACTTTTTGAGCGGCCAGGTAACATTAGCAGCGCGCATCTAGGAGCGCAGCTACTGCCTCTGACAGTGGCGTGGCCGCCAAGGGATCTGCCCAACCACCGCGGGGCGACCCAATTTCAGCAGTGCCGCCACTGCGATGTCCACAATATCATCGACGTCGGCGTCGACGTCAAGCAATTGTTTTGCTCCCGCGCATGCGCGCGGCATTTCAAACGAAATCACATTGAATGTCGTCGCATGCGCGTGATCAACGTTGTTGATCTGTGGCTCTGTAGCTCTGCTTCTTCCTCGTCCCCTTCCTCAGCTGCTTTATCGAGGTGCAGTTCGCTTTTGGTGCTCAGTCGAACAGTCGAATCGCAGACCGCTTTCATTTTAGGGCTTTTCAATACCATTTTATGTGTTTCAGTGTAGCTTTTCAGTTAATACCCTGCTCTTGAGGCATGTTGAGCTTGCAACTAACTAGGTAATAATCCGAACATCGTCTTAGCGAACTGTTGAAGTATCTAAAGCTTCAAATATATTATTAAATGTGCGGGGTTTACTCTTAAACATATGGACACAATAATTCAGACTTACATAATCTTAGAGTGAATGGATATTATAAGCAACAATGACCACCTTTCGCCTTCTTATCTGACATCTTTCAATTTTACTTGACTACAGAGTATTACATAGTCGATTGCTCAGCTGCCTTGTCTTATTTGTTCTTGCCCATTTTTTCGTTGGGTTTTTTGAGATTTTTTCAAGTGAATTTCAGCGCCTGGGACAATGGCGCAGCGTTTGTTGTTTTATGTGGGTGGCTTATTCCGACTGCCTGCCACGGATGGCCATGGCTCACTGGCAGTTCCAGTTAACTCATCCGAAACTCGACCAAATACATTCAACCGTTTTTTCTCTCGTTGTTGTTGCTGTTTTTACCCTTTCGCTTTAAGTATGAGTTTGACAATCGTTAAATTAAATCGCCATCGTTTATGAGGCTGCTTTTCCTTTTGGGCGCCTACCAAGCGACCCAACCGACCTCTTTCGGGCCTCAAAAAATTTGTCAACGTGCTGCGTTTTTCGTATTTTCTTACTGCTTCTGTTGTACTGCTCATAAAATATGTTTTAAGAATTTTACGATGCCGCCACTATCCCCAGTACGTCTCTCTGTCCCTCTCCATCCGTCTGTACTTTGCCTCTTAGCGACATTAAAATTATTGCCACCGGTTTTTCGAGTCCGTCTCACTTTTATGCCTACTTGTAACCAAAGTTGTTACTGCTGCGATTGTGGGTTAGCTTCCGCTCGATTTTCCCTTTTGTAATTAAAATTAAATATAATACCTGCATTTAGCACTTGTCTAACAATCAGCAAGACAACTTTCCATGCGCTCAAGCCAGGGTCTTCCATACACATTTTTATTTGCTGGCCGATTTTTAGTTTTTTCCGCCAAACAATGGCGGCAATTGGGCTTTGATCTTGGCCGATCGGTAGCCGGGCCAACGCCACCGCCATCCAGACCAAAATCCACAAAAGGTTTATTATTTATTGTTGCCAGGAGAGTAACGTTCAGCATCGGTTCGGTTCGCTTAGGTATGAAGCTGAAGACAAGTGCAGCTGCAGTTTGTTGCACGCGCCATGGCCATGCAGTGGGCCCAAATAGCTACTGCAAATCTCAGCGTGCACTCGAACGTAACAGCAACAAGGGGAACAATAACTCCAACAACAACATCCAGCAGCAGCCACGGCAACAACAAGTAGGAGCCGGGACAAAACGTTTTACAAAACGCTCGATTTAAGACGTTAAAATAAATGCACTTAAAAATGCCAAAATGCCCGCAAACAAAATAAATAAAAATGTTATTGATATTTAGCGAGTGGACGGCCGCATAGTCCCCTTTCTCAATACTTACCTTATCGAGGAGTTTCCCAAGTCTTCGAGCGCGTGCTGCATCCTGGCCACGACACTTGCGGCCATTCAAGCGGCACGGAGAGATCTTAGCATCTCTTTTATGGCGCCCGTTCAGCTAGTTGCCTTTTGTCTATGATTTGCTTTATAAACATGACTGGTCATACAAACTCAGTTACATTTTGCAGCTATGTCCGATAGCATTGTTTTATGCGCTTGCGGAATTCAGGTAGTAATTTCAGTTTTAATGCGCATGTGTTGGGGCATATTTTGCTTCTAATCAATTCCTCGCGCCCTAGAGGAACCAAGCAAATAGGCGGCTAGGCAGCTAGGCGGCTCGGCGGTTACTGAATTACTGAGTCGGTAAACGACTACAAAAAGATTTATGTGAGGCATTTGCTTGTAATTTGGTTGCAATAAGATAAACTATTTACAATTTCATTAAAATTTAAATAACAAACGCCTATCATCTTTCTAATGAACAGGTGATGCTAATGCAGTTGTGCATTTTGATTATCTTTTTTTCAATATAAGTAATTCTTATCAAAAATTCCAGCTCATTAGATTTCAGTTTCACAAGACTCACGTATTTCAAAAATGTCCGAGAACAATCGAGTGTTTAAAAAACTCATCAATCCGCGCTATGTCTTTGTATTATGTGGTGATAGTTTTCAGCTTTAGAGGCGACACTTGACTAGCATCTAGATGTGTTCCAATAAAAAGCACTCATTTAAATGCACAACATGCACCGTCAACAAATTTGCACCGGGCACCATCAGCGCCATCTTCAAGTCCCATCTACGGTGGGTGTTGCCGCCTAATAAACATCTATCATCGCACAAAAGAGCATACGATCTACAACAACAACAGCAATAATGTGCTGGATGTTGCTGCCGATGCTGCTGATGCTGATGTGCCTTTTGTGTTCTTCAGCGCCCGCCTTAACTGTCAACGACGATTAAATATACATTTGCATAAATTAGCTAAAGCCTTCAGCGGCCAGCAAGGGCAAAAGGTGAAAATTAAAGATCAGCAGCATCTCATTCGTATCCCCTAAGGGCATTTTAAGAAAAGAAATCAAATCGAATGAGATGAAATGAAATGGAATGCGTTGAAATGAAATGCCGCAAGAAACGCTCGGGCCTGGAGACAAGTAACTGAAACTAAGACGTAGATGGAGACGGAGACACAGTCTCTGCCTCTCAACTTGACTATCGGCTGACGCATTGTTATTGTTATTGTTGAACGCCTGCTAGTCGGCAACAACACTAACAACAATAATAACAATGGCAACGTCGAGGGCAACGGTGACGGCAGCAACTGTCACATAATTCCGCTATAAATTCTTAAAGAGTTTGGACTAGCTGTTGATTTCAACACCTTCATGGGGCCGCGCTTCTCTGGACAATGCAATGCCATCGCGGCGGGGGGATCGAAGGAGGCAGAGGCCTCCGCCTCCTACGCTTGCGCATATAAACTGCTTGTAATACGCGGCTATTAATTTAAAATTACAGTTTTACAAGATGTTATTGCTGTTGTTGATAGAGCTAAAAAAATAAATAAATAAAAAAGACGAGGAAAAAATTAATGGCATACGCACAAATTTACAAGTCTTGGAATCGATATGCATAAGTGTCGGAGACCATAAAAGAGCCTCTCTCTCCCTTTATCCCCTGTAGCCATAGAAACGAACTACAAAGCCACTTTGATATTTTGGCTTTGATAAGCAGCGACGGCGGCGGTGGCGTTGTCAACTCTCGTATCTTTAACAAAACACAGCAAAACCTACTATTAAAAAGGCATTTACAGTTAAACTCAATCAATTTCAATCGATTTTATTCACGACCTTCCTTCAAAACCACAACTAATTTATGTGCCGACATAAAATGGTCATTCAGTGTCCGGATGACGGCATTTGCACTGCCTCTGTGCGCATCCTTATCAAATGCATTAAGAATCCTTTCGCTTAGAGCCACATTTTATGAGTTTTCACGGTGGTAACCTCTGCTGGCTGGCTACCTGTCTCTCTGTTTATGCATCCGCCTCTGCGTGGGAATGCCGATAAGAATTGACTGCCCAGCTAGTAGCTGGCAGCTGTGTTCCGTTCGGGTACTCTAACTCGAAACTCGATGTCGAACTCGTGGCTGACTTTCATTCAGGCAATTAAATGCCGCTTTGTCAATGCGGATTCCGAAACGAGCCGCTTTCCGAGCCGAAAGCCGCAGTCAATTGGCCAATTGGCTGCTCAAATTTCCAATTGCACACTAGATAACACAGGGCAACATAAATGTCGATAGCTGCAGTTCTGGATAACAAATTTACGACAAGAGTTAAAATTAGTTTTGTTCTAAGCCAATTTCTTGTAGTTAAATTTACAATATATTGCGTGACCCACTTTGACTTGCCTATAAAAACTAAGTAATAACTATCTTGACAAGCTCTCAAGTTGGAAATATGTGAAAGCTTTCAGGAAATCTTTTGGAGAATTTATTTTTAACTTCTCAGCAGATCTAAAGAAAATTCCATCACCTAAGTTATCTAGTATTTAAAGAATAACTAGCAAGTGGCATTGATAATGACTTATTTGGCATGTTTAGCAAAGAATTATAGCTAAAGCAGCATATAAAATCTATTTAGTTGTTAACCAGGTGGCAAACACATCTCTAGTTGTGTGGTGTAATTTAGAGTTAGTTTTAGCCACGCACTTGTCGATGCTATTGTCGGCGGCCTGTGAAGATCTTGGCCAAGTATTTCAATTGGCCGTTCTATGAAATTAGCACCTGTCCTACGGTCCATTTGAAATTCCGCAAAATCATTATGCCACATCATTCGTGGCCATGGCCCAAACACTAATAGAGCAATATCTGCCATGGAATCCATTGGTCAATGAATGGTTTCTCCTCCTGCTCCTGCTGCTGCTTTTGTTCATGTGTAATAACTCCTTCAATCGAACCACAGATCGGCAGATCAATTGCTGCCGCTATCGACGCCATGGCGTGGCATGAAAATTGCATGCTTTCTATTTCAGATGAAATCAACTGACAATGGCCATAAGAACAGCCAACATCAACAATAACAAAAGCAACAACACCACTTCAATTGAGACTGAGCCATTGTTCTGCTGCTGCTCTTGCTGCTGACGAACTTTCGCAAAGTTTCCTTTGTGCAATATTACTAACAGCAGCAGCAGCAGCAGCGGCATCAGTAGGAACAACAACAACTACAACTGCTCCAACTTTGAGCTCTCAATCGAGCGTTACAATTTTCACAATCTTACAGCGATTGGACATGCAGCAGCCGCAGCAGCAGCATCTTATGCAACAGCAGGCCCACAGCTACAGATGCAGATACTATATTCGTGGAGGCAACACAGACGCAGATACAGATACACAACACGCGCGACTCGCTATATGCATGATCATGTATGAAGATCTAAATGCCGAACCTGGACTCGAACTGCTGCCACAGTTTGCAACGCGACGCGACGCGACACGACGACGATGCGCTCTGAGTTGCAGTCTCAGCCTGTGGGTCTGATCTTTGCCGCCGTTCAAGGTGTCTGCCTGGCCCCAATCGCATATGAATGTATGTATGTGAATGGTATATGTATGTACATGTGTGCATTAAGACAATTTATAGCCGCTAATGTGCAAGCAAAACCCACCGCACAATTGGCCAACTGGCTGGCAGCTTCCGTTCCGTATCATTTGTCTATTTAGTTGCGGAGCCTTGCTTTTCCGATTAACTTTTTGCTGAACTTCATTACCTGGCGAAAATGCAATAATACTGGATTTCAGATCTGGCCTACTACTACTGCTAAGCAATTTGTTATTTTTTTTATTTATTTATTTTTTTTTTTTGTTGGGGGTAGTGCCAGTGGCTCATGTGATTCTGTGCACCCCAGCCCGAACAGGTCTGCCCGGTCGCAGAGTAATGATTAAAAATTGTAAGCTGAGAAATCGAAAATAATATGAACTGCAAATTGGAACAGTGGCCAAAAACACCTGCGTACGGGCAGCTGTAGCAGCTACTGTTGATAGGCTTCCCATTTAGCTGAAGGGGGCCCAACATGGAGTAATCAAGGCATAGTCTCAAAGGAGGAAATGCCAAAGGGCTGTTGTTGTTAAAGGCATAATGATGATTGTGAAATTAATATTGTAATCGCATGATATGAGTCAATACTTCAAAGAGCAATACTGGTATACGAATGCGCATTGTAAATACAAAATTGTTTAGAGAACAGAAAACCATCCAGCAAATTATTTATTTAAATAAGAGTAAAAGTATTTTGAAATATATTATCCAAAAATTTTAAATTCTAAAAAAGTTTTCCATGGCATTTCATTTTACACATAGAGCCATGAGCCATTAAATACAGCACACCCATTTATTCAAAAGCATAATAAGTTATACTTACAATATTAATTACCATCAAATTTCTCATGCCGTTGATTTGTGGTCGACCAAATATGTGATGCAAAATTATTTCAGCCGCATATTCAGAGCTGCTCACAATGGACACCGCAACACAAGAGTCGCAGGCATAAAATATGCACACACAGTGACTGACCTCCCCTTCTATACCCCTACCATGTGGATCATCCTTGTTGTTGGCCCGTGCTGGCGGCAGGCGTTGCTGTTGACATGTTGCCGTCGCTGTTGCTGTTGTTGGTTGCTGTTGCCGCTGGCATTAAATTAGTTGTTGGCAGCGTCGCTAATACAGCTCACTCCCACCTCCTGGCCTCCTGTCCGCTGCTGCTACCCCGCTAACGATGCACTCAATTACAAACATGCGCTACCACCATCAACACCACCACCGCCGCCGCCGACGACGATGTTGCCGTCATTTTTGTGCAAATAAATTATAGATTTTCTTTTCAATTTTTGTTTTTATATATATATATTTTTTTTATGTTTGCTATGCAGCTTTTTGTCTCTGTAGCTGTCTCCTTCTGCTGCAGCTGGCCGCCGCTTTATGTAAATGTTTTTTCTATGCTAGTCTAGCAACAATTTGCATATTGAAATAAGTCGCGTCTACGTTGTTGTTGTTGCCCCGTCTAATTACAAATACTGCACTGCCCGCCCCTTCAGATGTGTGAGCTGCAGACTGCAGAGCAGCTAGATCACAGCTCGCTGCATGCTACGATATACTTTTGTGGCTAATTGGCTGTTGGGGCAGGTGTAAGACACACGGAGCGACTGACAAAAAACAGACAGGAACTGGCAATTCCAAAAACGAACGTAATACCAGAGTCAAGAATTGTCAAATTCGTACGCAAAATTCATTGGAAATGTTCAAATATTTGTCAGGCGTACAAATTGCGTTTGCGCTTCTATCGAAACCAAAACAAATTCGCATTGAAAACATTGGACAGGCCGACGAAGCGTGGGCACCTGGCGGGCATTTTAAGTCGTTCGCTGCTTTTTAAGTTCCACTTTGCAGCCCATTGCACGTACTACGGTCTCTAGTTTTGACGGGGTGTTGACGCCGCCGCCCCAAACCGATAGTTGCGATAGTTACCCCTCCCCCACCCGCGCCCACTCATCGACAGACTGACAAGCTGCCTTGCATACAACGGTGCTCATTAGCGTTGTGATTAAATTAACCGAATTATTATGTAATTAGCCGTAGGCTGACCCACTTTGTTTATCTTTGCCGTGCTGATGGTATTAGTAACAGCTTTAAGTTTTCTCATAATTTATGGAACTTGTTTGACGGCACACGGCACGTCCAGCCAGGAAGTTCAATTGCAGTGATAAATGTCCACATGATCAGATACAATGTACACACGGCTACAAATAACATTTGATAACCAAACAATAATTTTTTCATTGATTTACAAAAGCTTCTCTTTTTTTAGAACATTTTTTTTTAGAACTGATGCGTGTATGAAAGTAAGCTCAGTTTGTTACTATTTTTAGCGAAAATCGTTCGTCTGACTTTGTTCGCAATAACTATTGACAACACCCGCAAGTTGTTGTTACTATTTTTACCACTTTTGTGTCAATATAAACATAACAGATATTGCCAAGCCGTCAACACTTTGGCAAATTCCGCACGTAGTCGCTATGAATTTTGTATGCCCCATGCAAATTGTGTGAATTGATTTTTTGGACATTATAAAAATGTTGTAGCATGTTGGTCAAATTGCTAGCGCTTTCACTGTTCCGGAGATTGTTAAATTGGTTGCAAAATGCAATGGAATGGAAATGGAAATGGAGTCGATGGCCTTGCAAGCAATGGGGCCTATAATGGGGTCACCCCCCTCCAAGTGGGAGGCCTATTGGGTTGTTGTTCATACGAGTGGCTATGAAATTATGACATGATCGACCGATGGGTGAGGAAGTCACCTGGAAACGTTTTATTGACTGCATTGAGCTCTTTACATAATGAGCTTGACTGTCCAGTTTGTGTGTGTACCTTTCAAATTTGACGACAAAACTTCATTGAGAATTCGATGCACACATTACTTTCATTGCTGTGCGATTTTGATAACGTTTGAATGGCTTGGGCGAGTGACCAGCAGCTGTTCCAGCCTACCCACGCAGCACGTGCCATTGGTCAACAATTGCAATGGTCTTCCAGTTGCTATAAAATGTGTGGGCTTAAACGGATTAGACCACAGTTCAGCGACAACAGCACAGTAACACAAGTGTTTCAGGCTCACCGTCAACTTTAACTTTTGGATACACTCAAATTAAGCGTGAAATCTCCGCAATGAAGGTGGGCCCTAGACTACGATTTTGCAGTATATGTTAACTCCTAAGCTTCTCTCTCTTTAGTTCCTTATCTCCACTTTGGCCTTGCTGGGAGTGGCGCAGGCAGGCTTGCTGCCACATCATGATCAGCATGATCATCATCACGAAGATCTAGCCCATTTTGTGGGCGCCGATGTTCATCACTCGGACGGCATTCATCTAGGGCACAGCTCATCTTTGGTGATCGATGGTACTGATCATCATTTAGACGCAGTGGCTCATCCCGTTTACCATCACGACGGCTACTCTGCCCATCTGGATAATGATGTGCACGCTCATGACCATGTGCACCACGCTCATGTCCATGCGCCTGCTAAAATCGTCAGCCACGATCCCATCCATGAGGTGGAGCCAGTTCATCACGTGCACAAGGTGGTGCACGATGAGCCACATCACTTCCTGCACTACAGGAATCCTGTGGTCGATCATCACATCATTCACAATCCCCACGCCCACATTGATGAACACGCCCATGCCCATCACGCTGACTTGCATCACTTCGCTCATCACTCGGCTCCATTGGTGCATCACCATCACTCCGCACCATTGATACACCACCATCATAGCCATGCCGCCGTAGTACACAGGGCCGCCTACCCCGCCCACTTGGACGTACACAGCCATGCCAATCTGCTGTCCTTTGCCAAGCATCACTTGCACGGCAAATACGGAAAAGTGAGAATCACCGAGACACATTACTGAGAGATTTCCCCCAAAAACCTGAAGACACCACATCACACACACAACATACACTTATCCAACTGCATTGACGACGCTTTCATAGCTAATTTATTACGCTCTACGTTTAGTTTGTAGTGCTCGAATAAACGGGTTGATTTTTAAATATCTTTGTATATTGCTCTCTCTCTCTCCCTCTCTCTTTCTGTCTTTCTTTGACTACCTTTCTCTCTCCCCCTTTCATACTGCTCAGCTCATCAAATCACTCAGTGGCCACTCAACAAGCCAGCATAATACATCAAGCTGCGCGAGCCAAAGTAATTTACTTGCAATTTAAAGATAAACAGGCGCGATAATGTCTACAAAGCATAAACGTGAGTTGACGCCTACAATAGCAAGCAGCAGCAGCAACTTCAACAACTTCTGGTTGCGACAGGGGCAGAGGGACCTGCAGGAGCACTGCAACGTTACAACGTGGCAGGTTCAGGCCATACATCATCGCACTATCGCCACAACCGCAGAGAGTGAAGGTGTTGCTGTTACTGCTGCAGTTGCTGCTGCTGCTTCCTCACGCCAAGGCAACGTGCCACTTGCAACTGCACAAACTGAACAATTGCAAAGTGGCGAGCACGAAGGCAGCGCGATGCAGTCGACCCTGACAAACGCAAACGCTAAGCTTAGGGCGTCGCATCGCGTCGTGTCCAACTACAATATCCAGGGGCCAAAAGCGCATGCGCAACACGTGGCTTCACTAGTAGCAGCACTCACACTCTTACTATTCCCTTTCCCGTAGCCCCTTCGGTCATTTCGGGTGCAGCC
Source organism: Drosophila cognata (assembly GCA_035041535.1). Lineage (NCBI taxonomy): Eukaryota > Metazoa > Arthropoda > Insecta > Diptera > Drosophilidae > Drosophila > Drosophila cognata. Next base: position 2,327,605 of record JAWNLC010000823.1, read on the forward strand.
AAGCGAAGAACGCTCCAGCCACTGCAATTTTCCAGTCGTGCGGTGGCTAAGCGCGTGCCGCGCTCATTTTCATTTTCATTGGCCAACTACAAAGGGAAGGGGAATTTAGATTAGCCGAAAGCAAGACAGGTTTGATTTTGTCGTAGCCATCATATAAAAATAATGTCAAAATATAAGATGCGTAAAAACTATACCTAATAAGTTTATCAGATCAATTTCATTCGGTTTTCAGTTGTAATATCGGTTTTCAGCAATTTATATATTTGCAAAGCTGGCAAATATAATTTTCTCTAATCCACGACAAACTTTTTGAAAAAATCGTAGCACCCTATTTTAGTGTATAAATATTATTAGCAAATGGCCAACAAATACTCAAATCGCGAACTCTGCTCTTTGTCAACATTTCGCATTGAGGCACTGGTTAGAACAACATCTTCGTTGTTTGTGGCAACATCGTTAATGTTGCTAGAGCCAGTAAAATCGTGCAGCTCGAATCTAAACCAAACGCATCACGATTTTTTATTTTATTTTTTTTTGTCTGGTGGTTTGTTATTGGCTTTTTGTTGCCTTGTCGTGCGTTGCGTTGAGAATGGGGCAGGCAATGAGCGTCAAATGTGCCGCACGTTGCAATGAGTTTGTTTTTTATTTTTTTAAGCAACAGCATCAACAAAATGGCAACTGATGATCAACTTAACTCAACACCTGCCAAAAATCGCAAATATAATAAATCACAACAAAATGTTTAGATTTAGTTTTTGTTTTCGATACTTTTTTCGCCCAGAAGAAGCTGTCAAAAAACGCTGATGCGTAAAACACCCGCAACCGCCGGTCGCCGTTTCGCTACGATTAAAGCCAGCGTTGTGTGGAAACGCTAATGGCCAATGCACACAAGAGTTCGGGTGTCCGCGTGATGCTGAGAGAAAAATGCGGTTCTGGATTCAAGACCCGACCAAAAACTTCATAGGCATGATATTTTTCCTGAGTGTAGTTGTGGATATAGCTAGAGTTTGAAGTTAGGGTTGAGGTTGTTGTCGGGCAGTCAGACAATGCCACAGTTTATATTGCGAGCGGCGGCTGAGCCGTTGGCTTGGCCTGGTCATTAGCAGCATTGCAGCTGCAACTGACGCCGAGGCGGTGTAACTACAGTAGCCATTCAATGGGGCAGGCAACAACAGCAGCAGCTCACAATTGCTGAGTCCAAGACTGCTGACTGCCGACTGCTGACTACTGACTGCCGTCGTCTGCTTGGCAGCGTAATTGTGTTAAAAATTACTCAGGCATCTTAATCACTTTGGTAAATATTTTGCTTGCCAGGCAGCAGCAACAGCCGCAGCGGTGAACGAGGTTAATGCGCTACAGCTGCAACAAGAGTCGCCAAGACTCACAATATTAACAACAGCAGCAACTCGCTCCTTCCAGTTGGTTGTGTGGGTGTGCGTGTTGTTGTTTTCCTGGGCTATGTGAGCGAGAAAACATGCAAAAGTCCAAGACTGTCTGTGCCAAGTTTTCATTCATGAAATTGGCCAGATTGGCCAGGAGGAGAGGTTTCTTGATTGCATGTTCGAGCTCAGTTCATTTTCAACAGCATCAAGGATCAAATGCATTAAATACGAGACGTTGCCCAGCATCGGATATTGTTGTTGTTGTTGTTATTGCTGTTGCTGCTTTATCAGCCATGCTCATCGCTTTTGAGGCGGCAGCCGGTTAAGTTGCAGGTCCAGGTCCACGACAAAAGGCGGGTGGCGCACCTGCGGCAAACTGCTTTGCAATTATTACATTTTGCTGCTCTTGCCGATGCTGTTGTTGTTGTTGTTGTTGTTATTGCTGTTGCTCTTGTTTCGGCCCCAAAGGCGGTGCGAGCTATGCTAAATAAAGCCGCTGAGTCCCTTTCGATGATGCTGCTGCCAGCTTCCGTTGAACTGTACTGCCATGTGCTACACTTTCTCTGCTGTTGCCGCGATTCTGCGCACACTCTGCACTCGCACCGGGCATCATAATTTAGCTGCAATCATCATTATCGTTTGCCCGGCTGCTCTCCGGCTCGCCGCTGTTCCGAGATTCTTGTGTTAAACGCCCGCACGTAGTCATTTTGGCATATTTTTTATATTTTTTTTGTGCAGGCAACAGGGCAGCAGCAACAAATTGCAATTGAAACGAAACTGCTGCAGCAAAAGCGGCAACAACTACCAGGTAGTCAGTCATTCAGTCAACCTGAAAGTCTGAAAGTCAAGCAGTCAGTGAGTCTATCATTCAGTCAGTCACAGTGCGCAAAGTTGCCAGCAATTTGCTCAAATAAAAACGTAACAAGTAAGAGGGCTATAGTCGAGAGTGACCCACTAGGCTTTACCCTGTATTTGTCATAAAATGTCTGCAATTAAACGTGCTTCAGTGATTTGTGATTGTAAAATTATCAAGATTAGTGTAGAGTATAAAAGATTATCAAGAAATTTTAACATTGTGACAAAGTGTAGAATTTTAGACAATTAACTTTACTTTGAAAAAATATGTACAATATTTGGGGGCGGAAGGGCTTTCTTCTGATTGTTACATAAATTTACCCAACTCCATGTACCCGTTTTATACTTTTTTATTGGAAAGAGGGTATAAAAATAAAATGCAGTCAGGAAGCTGCTGTGGCTGCTGCGCATGCGTCTTTGGCAGCATATAATTGTGTTGGGCGAGCGAGGATGCTCCAAGATCTGCTGCTTTGATGCAGCAGCCACAGCTGTGCTCCTGCCACTACCATTGCTGCTGCTGCTGCTGCTGCTACTTCTGTCCATGTCCGGCGGCAATTGTAATTACCGCAGTTGCGCCTCCCGTCGTTCGTCTTGGCCAACGCCTTCGCCATCGGTGCACAGCCCCATCGCCTGGACAAATGCGCAGTAGCCTGGCATTTCAGTTACGCCTGCAGTTTGTTATTACTCGCATTATTTCTGGAACCCTTTGGCCCGAATGTCCCCCTTGGCCCAGCCTCTCCATAATCTCCACTGATTGCATTCAAGCAAACACCGGCGGCCAAAGGCATTTGCATTATTTTCGCATTCCACAAAATTCAGCTGCATAATTTTATTTATTTTTATTATTTTTTCCATTATTTAATTTAGTAGTTGCTGGTTCAAAATTATTGAAGAGTGTCCTAGTTGTTTCATGAAAACTTTAATTTTTGTATAATACAATACAATAGTTATTTATAATTTAGTTGAGTTTTATATGCATAGAAATTATGAATCTAGTTTTAAAGAGATTTTCCTTTCTAGTAAGTAGGCATTTTATTGATTCCTAGTTAGTGTTAATGTTAAAGTAATTGATTTATTTGGGCTGCTAAAGATTGTCGATTTAGACCACCAACAACGGGTCTGAGAATAAAATTAATCTAACTAAGCACAAGTTTACATAGCACCATAAAATAAGACGAATAATCTTGCACCTTAAAGAGAATCTTGCTATGTATAAAGATCGACTGGTCGAGCTTGTTGAGCGCTATTCAAAAATATTACCAGAAACTTTAGAAGCAGTTTCTCTCTTAATAAATATTAATTTTGTAATATTTTGAATAACGTCAACAAATGATATAGAAGTAGCATGGAAGTAATTTGATTTTGTTCTCAACTAATATCACAATGTTGTTCACTGATTTTTATAAGTACTCTAGCGTTGCTTAAAATAAATTAAATTTGATTATTATTATTATTATTATTGATATAATTATAATATTCATATATTGTTGCATTAATCTTTGATTTGCATTCTTATATCTAAAAGGCAAATGTAAGCTAAGAGTTGAAAAAGTCTTTTGATTTATTTATCAATTAATTATTGCTTTAATTTACATATTTTTAATTGTAATTTTGTTGTAGGTAAAATTCGAAAAGCGCTATAAAAATATGTTTGGAAGCGATTTGAGTAAAATTTTAATTGTTAAATTTACTGTTTGAATTACTTAAATTTTTACATTTTTAAAATTTTTTTTTTATTGAAGTTAATGTACCTTCTTTTTTTGTGCTTTTCACTTTTAGTAAATGGATCTTGATAAAAAATATTTGACTTGTTTTTATGCTTATTAAACAGCATTTAATGCTTTAATCTTAAACTTCTCAGAAGCATTAAGTTGAAAAAGTTTTGGTTAATAGACTATGTATATTCATTTCATTCATTTAAAATATCGTACGTATGCTTGGTAAATAGTTATCTATTTAATTAGTATTAGTCAAAAAGTTGATTTCTTGCAAAAACCGCATAATTTACAATGCAATAAGTTAAATCTGCTTGATTTAGTATTGTTTATATTCTATGTACAATATCAATAACTCAATTGAGCTTAATGCGTATCAAAAATTGGGTTTTTAAGGCACTTCCGTGTGACGGAAATATACTAAATATACATACATCTTCAATATATAATATCTGTCTGCAACATTTTTACACACTTTGTGCATATTTATGGCCTGGCATTTGCGAAACTATGTTGGGAGCTGGAAATACCCAGCTTAGTGCCACCTTTTTGCGAGCAGTATATCTTTGGCTAACAATAATTTGGACTGGCTCCAAAGCGCATCGCCAAAGAATTATGTTGATGAAAACAATAAAGTTTGGGGAGCAGAATGTACCGAACCGAACCAAAACTGAGATAAAATAAACTGAACTGAACCTGGCACACACAAACTTCAAACTCAATTTTCGCACTACAATTACAAATGATGGCGATAAATTTCGCGCTGCCCGAAAAGACAAAGGAGCTGCTTTAACGGCTAGTTGGTTGTCTGGTTAGATGGTTGGTTGGATGCCCGCCTGCCTGCCTGCCGGCTTGCTTGCCTGCCTGCCTGACTGCCCAGACGGAAGTGATAATAAACGCACGACACGCGCGCTTGTTTAGAGATTTATGCGTACAAAAATCCGGGCCGAGCTGAAAATAATGTCAACGGCGTCGGCATCCAAAATGATGCACGGCCAACAGAATGCAATGGATTATGCAATGCGGCATCAACCATGTGCAGAGTACTTAATGCTAGTAATACAGTGGCCCCTAGTTCGAATCTGTCTGGCTAACCATAAGTCACAACAGCCACTTTTCCCCCAACCTTTACCTCATCTCTACCTCAACCTCTCACACCCCTTTGCGGTATGGAGGGTACAAAGTGCAACATGACTAGGCGTATAGTCTACTTAGCCACCGCCTGTGATTTATGAGTCGCTGCAGTTGCGCCATATTGCCGGATCCCGCAATGTCTGTCAATTAACGCAGCCTTAAAGTTGCCACCAAAAAACTTTTGCATTGCTTAATTGCAAACAAGGGGGTGGGCATGTGGCTGCCACAATTAACCCAAAAGTCAAACTGTGCCATGTCTGCAGTTCGTGTTTTGTGTTTGTTTTGCCATACGACGCGTCGCGTCGCGTTTGCGCCCCTTCACTTATTAAGGAATTAATTTAGTCATTGGAAAACAAGGTCAGACATTATCCGCAAAACTGCATTGCAGCAGTCACAAGAGGGCCCCAGTCCCAGACGAAGTACCAGACGGAGTCCTGCCACCCGCCCGCCCACGCCTGCCTTTTGGGTATTCGTGTCGTCTGGCTATTAAGCCTAAAGAAATTTTCATGTTGCCGGCGGTAGGAGAGACGGTAAGTTGGAGTAGGTCGGTGGCACCCCCGCAAGTGGCAAAGCGTGGGAAAAACTTGCTAAAAGACTGCTAAGGGGTGTGACCATTTGGGTGCTGCGTGCTTGACTGCAATTTCGTGGCCACCTGCAACTCTGCCATTTACCGTGTAGGCGCTTTCAATTGCCTAAAAGCTTGTAAGCCAGTTTCCGGCAAAAGGATTTAGGTAGCCGTCCACATCAAAAACTTAAACGCAAATATTTCTTATTTTAAGTAGTTTACGTAGATAAAGTAGTCAAATATGTTCATTAGAAAAGCTCTGAAAAACTCTGTCCACCTTAAATCAGATCACGAACCTTCGAGACACTTCAACCCAAATTTAGATGGGGTTCAATGCGAATGACACTTTTAATGATGTTAATCCAATAATTTATGTGGTGTTCTTGCGGCTACGCCCTCTGTCCAAGGTGCTATAAATTAAAAGTAACTTATAGCAAAATGCCATAAAAATAAAATAAATAAAGATTTACGTGTGTGGTTTTTGTGTTGATTTCATTGTTTTTTGTGCGTTTTTTCATGTTTGTTTTATTTTGTCAAATAATTTTGAGCTAATAACTAATCATAATGAACTACAACATAAATTAATAATTTATTTAAGCGTTTAATTAGAATTAATAATGAATATTTCATACGCTCAGAAAAATGGTAATAAATAACAAAAACTTCAACTTGAAACAACTATAAAAATGTTAAATATTGGCAAACAGAAACTTGCCATACTTTCAATAATTTTCGGATTGCTTCAATTTATTCAAACTGGCATCTAAAATGTGTCTTTCCAATTAAAAATAAACATTTCAACTAAAGAAAACAGAAAGTTTTTATTTCATTTTATGAAAAAAAAATATATAGATGCAAAATGATACATTTTTCTTGTAAAAATTTTTGTTAAACAAAAAAAAGAAGGAATAAGTAATTTATCGGTTTTTTTTTTTATCAATGTGTCAATCGCTTCACGTACGAAATCGAAAAGTTTTTGTTTTTGTGCCCTAGGGAGAATTCTTTGTCTTTTGTGTGTGTAAAATTGTAAAACTATAATTAAATTAATACAAATTGTCTTTTAGTCACTAATACGTAAAAAACTAAATGCACGATGCTGCAGTTTAAAAATCTAAAATAAATTAGAGAAAATTAATGTTTAATTACAATTATAGCATAAGTACAACTAATGTTTGTTTGTGGTTTGTCCGCTTTGCTTTCAATTAAATTAACTAAATACATAAGTATAATATATATATATATATATATATATATATATATAGATATATATGTATAATAGCAAACGTAGCCTAGATGTGTGCGTGCCTAGCTTAATAATTTCAATGTTGTTCAAAAATGCCCAGAGGCCGATGCTTGACCTCTGCCTAACTATCAAACTAGCTAGCTAACTAAATACATACATATGTATATTTATAAAAGTTTTGTATGTGACGGAACTAAAAACTAAATTGTGGAACATGGAATTGCTAGCTGTATCTGAACGTTGTCTACAACATTATCCAAAAATACAATACTACGTATACGAACTAAGCCCGTCTCCATGAGGGTTCTTCGGCTCTTCTTACCCTACAACTATTTTAAACGTTAATACGTTGGGTGGTGGTCTGAGTTAACTCCGTGTCTCTCTCTGTGTGTATGTGTGTGTGTGCAAATTAAAATAGATTTGTTTAAACTATAAATGTATGTAAACCTAAGCCTTTAACTGTAGGTAGTAATTAGGTTCTCAGTCTTCGCAGAGAGATTTCCAGTGTTGCGCGCAGCTAAACTACAAACTGATCTATATGGGCACTAAGCTGGGTCTATGCTTTAGTGGCGCCTCTAAAAGGTCATGAACTGTCTGGCCGCGGCCGCATAAAGATACCGTTAGGCGCTCTCCGTCTTTACCACAATGGGCATGGGTCCGCCCAAGTTGAGCGGTGACTTCTGCATTAGCTCCTCCTGTTGCAAAAGCAGCGGCAGATTCATGTTCATCTTCACGTCTAGCAGCTGCAATGGTGATTTTTGTCCCTCACCACCACGCCCGGCTCCACCACCCCCACCAGCACCGCGTGATTCGTAGCGTGTGTGGGTGCGCATGTGCCGTGTAATCATATCCCGGCGACATGCGGCATACGGACACTGTGGACACTTGTACGGTTTCTCGCCGGTGTGGGTGCGCTGATGAGTGGACAGATGGTCGGAGCGCGAGAAGACCTGGCCACACACCTTACACGTGTATGGTTTGACACCGGTGTGCAGTCGCATGTGGCGGGTGAGCATGTCGGAGCGGGCAAACGAGCGATGGCAGACGTCGCACGAATAGGCTTTGGTAATATCGTTGGCGGGATTGCGCGACTTGTGCCGTGAGGCCATGTGCTTGGCCAGTCGATCGTGCAGCGAGAACATTTGCCCACAAGTCGGGCACACGTATGCGACATCTGAACCGGGCGGCATCTCCTCCACCACCGGCGACACATCGAGATTGTAGCGCCAGGCTACCGACTCCTTTGTGGTGGGTGAGGCCACATCCCCCTTGATCACTGGCACACCCACCGTTGTGGTGGGTACATGCGAGTGCAGCGGATGCATCGGCATCTCCATTTTGATCATAGCTGCTGCTGCCGCAGCTGCCGCTGCATGCGCCGCCGCTGCCGTCATTGCATATGGCGACATAGCAGAAGGGGGCGCCAGTGTCGATGTGGGCATGCTGCTGGTTAGAGAAGTGCTTGAGTGCGTGCTGGAGGCCGGCGACAATGCGTTCATGCTCTCCAGACTACTAGCGGCGCTCATCGATGCAGGCGGTGGCATCATGGATGCAGCAGTCGTTGCATGCAACGGCGACGTTCCTGCTTTGTACTTTTTGGGCTCACCAAGGAAATCGCTACGCATGCACAAATCCAGGGGACGCTCCTGTGGCGGCGGCATTGGCTTTTCTGCGGATGAGGATGTCTTCTTCTTGGTTGGCTTAGGACTGACTCGCGCCGGTTGCGTTGTGTTCACCGATGAGTCACTGCGCGGCGGTGAGGGCAGCGAGGGCGGTGGCGATGCATTCATCAGCATGCCGGGCAGCAGTTGCTGTTGTTGTTGATGTTGTTGCCGGGGATGTTGGCTGCCATTACTGTTGCTGTTTGGTGCCTTGCCCTGGCTGGTGGGCGACGTCTCCGTCTCGGAGGCAATGGAGGAGGGTGTGTGCTGCAGCGGCGAGGGATAGAGATCATGGCGTCTTCGGAACACCTCATTCAAGTACTTGGTATGCAGATAGTAGCCAAACAGCGGCGAGGGTATGGGAAAATAGCGATCATATGGGCTTGGCATATGCTCAGTCTTGATATCCACGTGCAGCGGATTCTCTTTGGCAGCAGCAACAGCGGCGCTATCTGGCGCTGGCTTGGATGCAGGCGTCGCTGCCACATGCAGCGGACTCATGCTAATACGCGGACTATCCTGATCGTCCTGATCCGAATGCGAGAGCTCCTCTGCGGATAGCTCAGGGTCAGCCTCGATCTGTTCCTCATCGCTAGCAGCTGTCAGTGCGTCACGATGTTCCCGCTTAATATAGTTAGCCTCGTGATTCTGCTTGCCATCCTCTGTGGCTTCTCCTTGGTCATCATTGCCGTCCTCTTCCATTTCATCCATATCCCGCTCATCCATATCCATTGGCTCCGTTTTGCAGGCCACTCCATTATTGTTGTTATTTGTGTTATTGTTATTGGTATTATTATTGTTGTTATTAATGTTATTGTTGTTGTTGTTGTGATGGAGCTTGTCGAGCACCGCTGAGAGACGTTTGCGCTTGCGCTGCTTCCATGGCATTATATTGCTGTTTGCCACAAACGGCTGATTGTTGTTGTTGTTGTGCTGCTCAACGCTAGCAACAGCGGCAGCAACTGCTGCCGAAGCTGCAGCCGCCGCCGCCGCCTGTTGATGCAGACTAAGCGCCAGCGGCAAATGCTGATGGGGCAATGCATGCGGATACTGAATCTGAGCATATGGAGCATAATGGGAGGCAGCTGCCGCTGCCGGTGGCTGCTGTGCGGGCGCATAATGCGGATTGGGGTGGTGATACTGCGCTGGATGGTGGTGGTGCTGATGGGGATGTGGATGATGGTGGTAATGGTGGTGGGGATTGTGCGAGCCGGCGGCGTGATGATGATGCCCCATGGGGTCGGTGCCTTCTGCCATCGTCATTAGGTCAACTTTTTGTGGCGAGGGCTTCGTGCTAGCAACCTGTGGGCTGTTCTGGACCAGCCTAACCTTGCGCGGCCAGGGATTCTTGCGGGCGACAGGACGCGACCGAATTGGCTGAAAAAAAAATTTAAAACGACACATGTAAAATCACATTCAAAAATGTTAATCTTAATAAACTAAAATATAACTTTCTTTAGTTTGCATTTGTTGTGGAAATAATCTTTGCGCACCGGCATATTTGTATTAATTTCAATCAAGCTATCTTTGCGCTATTCAAATTGATCAGTTTTGAATTAAGTTAACTGCTCTTGCGATTTTTTGTCGAATTTTTAATTTGGAAAAGGTTGCGTGCTTTAAAAACGAACCAAAAAACTGCACAAAACGTATGCTGACAGTTTAGTGTGGCCTTTGCGATCTGAATATCACCAAGCTTGCATTTGCGAAAAGGAAAAGCGTCAGTCTGGCAGCACGAATTTTTGTTGGTGTAAGCTGCCTTTGAAAGATGCCCAATCTTTGGAAAAGAAAACTTAGAAGTTGTATAAGAAGGAAACGAAAATGCAAAAAAGTGTAATATTGCATTAAATGTGTAATATTAGCTGTTGCCTTTCATTCTTATTGTTTAAAGTAAATAATTATTGGCTTATTTACAAGTGGGCAGGTCTATTGACTATCTGGCAACGATGACGCTGCCGCAGTATGCATTTTACAATTGCAATCGGCATAGCCGGCAATGGCGCCTCATAAACTTGGTCCAATCAGTCAAGCATCAAAATGCTGCACTTGCTCTTGGCTTTCGCTCAACAAATAAATAAGATAAATTTTTCGCTGTCGCTGCCAAAACTGAAGATATCGTCGACGTTGCCGCCGTCGCCGTTTACGCTGCGTTAGTTTTATGCGTTTGGCGTTTGTCACTAAATCCGCTGCTGTTCCCTGGTCACGCCCTGGACTTGGACTTGGACCTGGCACAACTGGCGGCGGCGACAACAACTTCATACATACGTCTCGCATCTCCCGCTGTGGCATTTTTTATTACTCTGCCAGCAGATTTTATGGTGCTCAAGTTTATGACATTGCCTTGACCACCGCCTGTCGTCGCACTCGCCGCTTGCCGCTCGCCGCTTGTTGGTCACTCAGAAGGCAAGTGGAAATCAATGAATGGTTCGTGGGTAACAGGGACACGCGGATGGACACAAAAAGTGTGTGTGTGAGAAAGAGAGAGACAGCATCCTAAGCCGTCGTCTGGCGCCAACATTCGCAAATAATTAAAAGTTGCACACATGAAGCGCAAGTTTAGTTGAACTCCCTTGCCTAGAGTGGTCAGTGCCAACAACTGGCTGTTGCCAGGATAGCATAGGACAGTGGCATACAGTATAGGAGTTTACACACCGAGGCACAGGCACAGGCAACGACGGCACGTCTGGAAGGACGTTTGCTGCATTGCGCTTATCCTTGTGATATATGAATATTGTGCACACACGCACGCCGCACGGCGGGTGGATGGAGGAGAAGGCGGTCGAGCTACGAGTTCTTGTACGCAGCACGCTTCACTTGGCATTTGGCTAGGACTTCGCTGGCCTGGTGGTTGGGTGGCTGAGTTGGCTTTGTGTCTGACATAAGCTGGCAGTTTATGGTGGGGTCGACGTCGTTGTCGTTGTCCTTCTGTTTGCAATTTGCGCCTACAACAGCAACGCCAGCAGCAGCAACAGCAGGAGCCGTGTCCGTGTCCTTAACGGTCACGTGTTTGCTTTACGTGTTGAGAAAATGAAAAGAGTCCACCGAACGAACGGACGGACGGACGGACAGACAGGCGTGTGAGTTGTGGGTAACTATTTGTTGGGTGTTGAAGTGCCAGGCGACATGGACACCTGTGTCCTGCCCCACGTCCTGTGCGCCAGTTAGTGGCTTGTTATTGTTACTGTTGTCGCATATGTATGTTTGTCTGGCACACTCAGTTTAATGGAGTGCGTGTACAGTCCTTTGTCTCGGAGTCCCTTTAAAGTTTTTATTAACTTTTTCGATTTTCACAACTTAAATGGAAATACAGAAAACTTTGCTCGTTATGTCTCATATCATCATAACTCATGTTCTATTTTGTGTTGCGCAAAGAAAAAAATATTAAATAAAACCTTCAATACAACTGGGGGTTGTGGGTCACAGTTGTGGCACCCCAAATGGCGAACGGCAATTAATATTCCTAATTAGCGTAATTAAACAACGCAGCACTGACAACTATGCGAAAAACTTTTGCTCCATCCCAAATGTTCTGCGGCAATTCTACACATTTTTTTTGTTTTGTTCATTCGCCCTGTGCCAAAAGACATTGAGTTGTAGTTTGTTCATTTTTTAATTTTTTAGTTTTAGTTATGAAAAAATCATAAATTTTCACGCCCGTTGACGGCGTTGAAGCAATGTTAGTGGCCAAGGTTCTCTGTACCCCTTAAGCACGCGAAATGGCTGGTGAAAAGGAATAGCGGAGAAAAAGGCAAACGAAGGAGCTGTAAACCGGCAGCAGAGATTTTTGATTTATGGCGGCAGACTTTAATATTTTTTTTTTTTATATATGCATACATATATATTTGCGCGCCAGGGAAATTGTATAATGGAGAACGTAGGACTGAAGCTGGTGTGAAATTATGCTAAATGAAGTGTTAATTCGGCTTTGGGCTGAGTAAGTATCCAATGGTTATTAAGCGGCTACTGCAAAGGTTAAGAATAATCTGAAAACAAATTTCGAGCTTCAAATTGTTTGGAAAATACTCATATAGATAAATGAAGTCTTAGCATTTTAAATTGATATACCATTGAGGACCTTGTCGAATTAGCCAGAACTAATGGCTTCTTGTTTATGTCTTGTGCAATCATCAAATATAACTGCAGAGCTTAATGTGCACCTATCCCAAAAAAAAAATTCACTTGCTAGCTCATCACATCAACAGTAAAAACAGCAGCATCAGCATGAAATCGGTTCCATTAATAAAAACAACAATTCAAATTCCAAATCTACCAAGCAACTTATTGTTGAAATTAACTAAAAATCTCAAAAAAACATAAACATGGCGCTTCACAACTAAACAGCGAAACATGCTTGTAAGCAAATGTTTGGCTTTAAATGGAACTCTGCCGTGTCATTTATCAGATACAGATACATATACATATATGCATTAATATCTATGCGATAAGCAGCACAGTTCACAAAAAGTAAATAATTGCAAGGCAGGCGGAAAATGTGCGAGCGAGATAGCCTACAATGGATAATAATGTTGCTTAATTGAATTTTCGACAAGCAGTGAGACGAGGAAGCAGCGTACATTAAATGGCGCTCATTTCTTGCTGTTGTTCATTTTTTGGTTGATTTTGCTGTCGGTGCGTTGAGCACGCTGTTCATTGTGAGCTAAAAATTAAAAATGCAAATAGCCGTTAAAAAAGAAGAAAACTAAAAATGTGCAATGCCAGTGGAAATATGATTCATTGTCACTTTTTTTGTAATCTGCTTAATTATGACAACAGTTTTAACATCAAATAAAACAATGAAAATTACAAAAGCGTGAACTACAAAAACCAACCAGCAACAACAACAAGAGGAACAACCGTAGTGTTATATAAAATGCAACGTATTTATGTGAATCTGTGGGACGAAGAGCGGGAGAGTGGGATAAGAGTGAGCGTGAGGGGGAGTTGCTGCAATGGCGGTCGCAATGAGTGCCTCTTGCCGTGGCTATGTGTGCGAGTGTATGAGAATGTTTATTTAACTTTTGTCACGCTTATACTTACACACAGTCAAACACACACATAGCGCCTGTAACTTGATGAAGTTTTAAAGTGGCGCCCCCTTCGACCAGCTCTATCAAAACTGGCCTGCAGTAACTGTCGTCGTTGTCGTTGTTGTTGTTGTTGTTGTTGTTGTTGTTGTTGTCACCTATGCGATAAGCTGCCTGACTGTGTGTCTATGGCGTCCCGACGGCGACCAGCTTACAAAGTTAACTAAACAAAATTGCAGAAATTAAAATGTAAACAAATTGTGTGCACGGCGGGGTAGACACGCTCTGCCCTGCCGCAGCTCCCACACGGGCAATCTGAAGCGAGCTCCTTTATTAGCCCTGTTTATTTGTACAAAATGTTGGCTTACATTTTGGCTGCTGCAGATTTATGCGGCTGCTATGATGGTCCGCTGGTATGGAGCCTAACCCATTAAACTGGCAAATGTCTTGCTGACGCCATTTAAGCACACTTCAACGACTTCAACAACAACGTGATACGCATTGATAATGGACAGCTTAGTGTAGCAGCAACAACAACAAACAACAACATCGGCAGCAGCAACGGTGAAGTCAAAGCCAGTTGTATGGAGTTGTTCAGCCGAAAGTAAACAAAGCATGACAGGGCACAAATATGGCCAATAATATAAAACGCCATTTACACAACGCAAAAAGCAACAGCAACAATAACAATAACAACAGCAAAAGCAAATTATAATTGAAAATGAAGTGCGCATCAAGTTAAAACAGTGATAAAGAAAACAAAAAGCTATTTATACGCCTACGCCTAAGCGGCACGAACCAATGAGCGAAGACCACTTGACGGCGGCAACGGCAGCAGCAACAGCAACAAGAGCTGAGCCAGCAACATGTTGCAATGCTCACTAAAAACACGCCCCATTCCAGCGCAAGCTCATGCATACTTAGCCGGCAAAAGCTTGTTAGAAAGCTCTTTTTAATTGATTTCAAATGTACAGACAAGAAAACATACAAACAAACATATGAGTGTGTATATATCTTTCTCTCGCATTTGAAATTGAGAGCTGCCGGCTTCCAGTTTCAGAGTTGCTTTGGCAGGCGCACTGCAATTAAAATGATCACCGTAATTTAAAGTATGAGTACGAATTGGTTTTGCTGCTCATTAAATGCCAGACCAAATTTGACGTCAATATGCGAGCTAACGATATGCTAATTGTTACTGTTGCTGCTATTGCTACTTTGGTGTCATTAATTAAGAGGATCATTGAAACCTCTGATCTCGACCAGAGATTGACGTGCGACTTACGCCGCCTGATATTGCTTCGCTTCTGCTACTGCTACCGTTGCACAAGTGGATAATGCCAGATAATGGCAATTTCCTGCCAGTTGGCCAATTGTTGCTGCCGTGCAGCAGAAACACACTCTCACACACACATGCACACACATGCACACACATGCACACACTCACACACACACACACATTTGCCTCTGGCTGACCGCAGCTTAAATAAAATTACATTCAAATTCAATTGTAAATGCATTTTATCTGTTGGTTTTGTGTTGTTGCTGCCGGTGTTGCCTCGACTCTCCAAGCGCTGTAAACTGCAATCATGTTGCACATTTTTCTTTGGCTCAGCCCCGACTCCGGCTCCGTGTCCTCATATCCCAAGTCCGAGTCGCCGGCCTAGACGCTGGCCTTTTACAATCAAATGTAATTATTTTTGCAATATACACCTTCAGCTGCTGCTGTTGCTGCTAGATGTTGCCGGCGTGGCAGCAACAAGTTGCTTAGCATACTTCCGTTTGCCACAAAGGCCGGGCGATCGCGTGATCAAAGTCAATTTAGTTGCGATATATATGTTGGTGCTGCCGCTTTTGCTGCAGTCGCAGTTGCACGTGGGCTGGGCCCAACGATCCTGTCGTCATCTGCTGCCGATGCATTTTCTTTTAGTTACCTTTTGTTTGGCTGTTCGGCCAAATTAAACCATTGCCGCTTTATCGACGACCATCCAACCAAGCTATGGCAACTGCGGCGCCTGCGGTCGCCAAAAAGAGTAAAGAATGGCCCAAAAAGAGCTGTAAGTACCTGTCTAGGGTTAAAAGCGAACCGGTTGGCTGGTATTTAAGTGCTTAAAGATCTACACAGGAGCGTATCTATGAAAAGAGTCGGTTAAGTGACTCATAAGTGTGGTTGAAATAGAAAACCTTTTGAAATTATTAAAGCTGTTTCATATTAGTATGATATAATAGAAAACTACTACTTTGATATTGAAGGAAATGAAAGCAAAACGTTGCTAAATATCCGACCATCCCCCATTACTTTGCAATATTTTTTTTTCGTTAGAATAACAATTATGTTGACCTTCCACTTCCTGTTTGCCATTTCTTGTTCACATATTTCTCTGCATTTATACTCCACCTTCTTCTTCCAAATGTTTATCATAATTAGCTACACGGTTAATTGCCAAAGCGCCAAAAAATTAACATAGACCACAGAAAAAGATCGCCAGAAGCGCAAAGTCTTTGAAATATTTGACTAAAAATTTTCAAATCCTACTCATTTCATGCTAATTATATGGCTAGGCAAATGAATGAATGAATGGTTGCTTTAGATGGATGGAACGCCCGCCATTTTGGAAGCAAGTTGAAAATTATTTAATTTTAACCTTTGGGGGCTAGCAATCATCATTAACTACGCGCTACGTATTTGTTTAGCTGCTTTTTGTATTTTGCTCGTAAAGGTTTTGGGTCAGCGCCCTGAGGCATCTCAATCCCTGACTAAACCGTTTCACCCTACCCTATCTCAACCCCCCTCCTTCCCCCTACTGTCTCACCCGCTCTGATCGCTTGCAACGCCGTTCGCTCGTTTATCAACCGAAAGCGATCTTTGCAATTAGCCTTAAACGATTTTTGGCTCAACACTCACGCATTGCCATCTGGGTCAGCTGAGGCTGAGACTGAGGCTGCTGTCCGTCACATTATCAGAACGAAATTATCGTATATCATGAAGCGGGGCGGCCCACCATTTGCAGTGCCTCAGAACTGCACTCGTTTCGGGCCGTTGACGTCGACGTCGCAACGTTGCATATTTATTTTTAATCATCTTTGTGAAAGCAGGTGAAATTTTTGGCATTTATGAAAGTGCAGCGTGACTGGCACTGGGCAGCCAGGTCTCAGGCTATATAAAAATTAATATAGATTACAAGGTACAGATACCCCTTTGTTGCCTTTGATATTAAGGAACTCGGTACTGGGCTCTCGGGTATCTGGGTACCTTTAAGGATAAGTTCAAGTCCAAGTTGAAGTTGCGACGCCAACACCAACACCACAAACAACTATAAGTTTACTCTTGAAAGTTACCACAACGTTTTGCGGCATTGCTGCAAATTTATTATGCCAAAGGCCGATCATTATCGGGTAGCCAAATTATATATGCGCGCGCGCACATGATGCGCATGAAAGGGTGGCTGCTGCTTCTGCTGTTGCAGTTCCCACCATCAGCAGAAGCAGCAGCAGCATTAAACGGCAACATGTTGCTGGCAATATTACATGTTCGATCGATCGAAAACGACCACAAGGTAAAACTATAAAATGTCGCAGACTATAAATCCACTTGGAGCAATAAATTTCTCAAAATGTCAGCACAGGCTCCCGCATTAATTACAGCCTCCATTCGGTTGTTGTTGCTGGCTGGTTATTGGAGCCTGTCTGCGCCTGTCTGCAACACCCGCATCGAGGTCGCTGCCAAAGTTGTTGCCATTGCTGTTGCTGCCTGTTTGTTGTATTGGGTAATGTGAGACACAGCGATTGGCAACTTGTAATCAATAGTTGTAACCACCAACAGGCACCACCAAATGCACCACAAGCCAACACTGGTACTGCCACAAGGCTCTGTTGTTGTTTTTGTTGTTTGTTGTTATTTCTGGTGCTAGTGTTGCAGAGGTATTTGCTTTTGACCGCAAAGCAAGTGCAAAGCTAAAGCTTTCAATTTGCTTGTCGACAACTGCGTGCACCAGGCAAAACAGCCAACAAGTTCTTTCAATTTGCGTTCGCAGTTGCCCCTGCCAGGTGGAGAACTTCAAGCGGCAAAAAACAACAGCAACAGCCTCAACACTCAACGCATATTCCTAACTATTGCAAGCTGCACATGTTTTATACTGCATTTTGATTGCCTACAAGCCGCTGTCGCTGTCACTTTGCATTACAACTGTTAGGAGCAGGGCAGGAGTTCGTTGCGTTGCCAGGCGGCTTTCGACAAGCGTCTGGCCCCAAAAGACGAGCGTAAATCGCACGGAAAAGGCACTGAAAACTCTTTACTTTAAATGATATTAAATTGTTAGGTTCAGGATTATTATGTTTGAATAATACGTTTTCTAATGTTTCCGTTAACTGATATAAAAAAGAGTTGACAAGGATGCAGAAAAACCCAAACAAATTTATCAATTGTTGTTACTAGACAATAAACTGATGATCAATTAATCATATATATATATATATATATATATATATAACATAACCGGTTTCATTTTCATGTTGTTTGGTTATTATCGTGCAATTATGTTGTATTTGATATGTTAATTTCAAAGTTGGTTTACTGATTGTCAATGAAAAGAACATAAAGCCACTGATATTTAATTTATACAGCTCGTGTCTGCTCCTGCTGATAGGTAGATTGACTCTGATCGATTGTATCGAGCATTCGCAGGTGTTAATTGATTTTCAATGGTTTGTTGTAATTTGAGTCGCTTGTGCTTTTACTGCTGCATGAACTGTTAACTAAAATTCTCGATGGTGTATTGTCGGATTTTACTCACACAATTATGAAAACAATAATATGACAAATTAGTTTACATAAATTTTTGGAAATACGCACTGAATATCACTTGCGACTTATGTGTGTGTCTGAACGGAGTCTGAATGGAGTGAATGTATGAATGGAACTGCGCTTCAGCCGCGATCTGCTGCAGGTTTTCTTCAGATTTTTTGTTAATTAAGCTGTATTTCATGTCGAGATACATTTATGAATAAAAGCGACCAAGCCACCTCAAATCAAAAAAGAAAAAAAACGCAATAATAAAAGCCAAAAAACAGTTGCAAAAAGTTGAAAAACATTCAAAATCAAACAACAAAAAAAGAAACACAAACAACAACAGCAACAAATGTGATGACACCAAAAGCGCGTCGCTTTTGTTAGGGCGTGTCAAAAGAAACTTCAACAAATGAATTAAAAATTAGCTGGCGGGCAAAAAGAGTGGAGCCAACGAATGAGATTAAGTTGTAGTTGCTGCTGCTTCTGTTGCAGTGGTACGTTGCGGCCTTAATCGCTCAACCAGCCAAAGGTCGCACTCTAAGCCAAAGTAATTGACAACGTCTCGTACTGACGTCATGTTAATTTTAGCCACAAAATGCCAATTTTTATGGCTTGAAAGGGGCAGCTGCTGGTGCTGTTGTTGTTGTTGCTATTGCAATTTGAACGTCGCCATCGTTTTCAAACTGTCGCAAGCAATTAATCTTTAAAAAGCAACAACATCGAGTTTCAGCTGCAGCTCCGAAGTTGCCGCGTTTTTATGACAAAACTTGGCAATCTGTCTAAAATGTTCAACTTCACTCATTTTCAATGGCAGTTGCAATTCCTTAGCGGCCGACTTAGAAGGTCGCCTGCCGTGCAACGCCCGCAACTTGCTAAAGCTGCCCCAGACGTAGTCTTTAAACTCAGACGGCTGCCAGACTGAGAGTGCGGTCGGGAGACAAACGAGACGAGCGACGAGGCTCTGTGTTCGAAGCCCGAAGCTGATGCGAAATTCATGCGAAACACAAGACGACACTTGAATGTTGCAAGCCGGACAGGCGCACATGATCGATACGAATGCGATCTCTGCTTGCCTGCCTGTCTTCCCTCCTACACGTCCTCCTGTCAGATTCGCTACTACGTACTCCTGCAACGCACGCATTAAATTTAAAATGCGTTTCAGTATTTTTTTTTTGCCTTTGTTTTTTGCTTTTTTTTGTGTTTGCGAAGGTTGCCAGCTTTGTCTGTGCATGGTCAGGCCAGGGTTGCCATTGTCAGCCAAAAAAAATATAAAAAAAATACAGCTGCTGCTACTTTAAAACATTTGATGTGTGCTTACCTCGTTTAGTTAGGATGTTGTTGCTACTGCAATAGACTCTGGCATGTTCTGTAAGGAATACGAACAAAAAACGTAAGATTTATAAACGTTTCATTCACAAGAGTAATTTGAGCAGAACTATAAAAATGTTTGCCATAAAATTGTGGTAAAACTTTCTAGAAACTTTCGCATGGTTTTTACAGCTGGCGACCACTTTATGGGCACTTTACGAGGTAGCTCTATTTAAATTATACGTGTATGTTTATGTCTATGTTGATGTTATGAAGACATATCTGTGTTGCTATGTGTGGCAGCAAATGTGTTAACATTTCGCTGATGCTCACAACAAAATTGTTGAAGCCAGCAAAACTGTTTGCATTTAGCTGCTAATTGCCGCAGTGATTAAAGCAGCGCATTCAAACAAACCAAACATCATTAATCAAGCATAAAAATGCTTATGACTGACTGTGTTCTAAAAAATTTATAAATATTAATGACAATACAGCAACAGCAACAAAACTCTCTATAATATTTGCAAATTTTTAATGATTTTTTTTAGTGCTTTTATCTACATTTTTAAACATATTTTTTTTTTAGCTTAACCGCAGACTGCGTGGCTTTGGTTTTGATTTCTTCGCATCTCATGAATTTTTCAAATTTGTTTAATTTATTACATATAACATTTTTTTTGCACATATTTACGCAACATGTTGGTGGGCTAAGGTTGTTGCAACATTGCTGCCGTTTTGTTGGGCCGGAAAGTGGCCAAGTGGACATTGATTGATTGAGTGTTTGGCAATAAATGCAAAATTAGTAGAAAATCGAAGCGTTGCCACCCACCAGAAAGCAAAACGGTGAAAAAATAAAATAGTTAAACAGTTGCCAATGGCCAATTAGTGGGGCGTGCCAGCAGCCCCCTAAAAACGGTGGCCGTACAGACAACAAAGGCCTGCGAAAACCAAAAGCCGATCCAATGCCAAGCACTAACTTCAGAGTCAAGTTACACGACTGATTAATGATCGTGGCTAGTTTTAAATAAATTATAATATTTAACTCATTAATTATTTGAGCTGCAGTAGCAACCAATCAAAGGCCAATCAAATGCCAGAGCCAAGTGACAACATAAAGTCGTTTACCTGTTGTTGTTGCTGTCGCTGTTGCCATTTTTGGTCAACATCAAACAATTAACAATTGTTTAAATGTGTGCTTTTATTTGCTAATCATTTAGCAGAATTGTCAACGAATGCTGAGCTGCATTTACATTTTGTGTGCTTGACAATTGAAAACGCTTATTGTTTCTGCTGCTAATTGGCTTTGTTGCTGGCACATATGCTACATGTTGCTTTGAATGCAATGGCAACAGCGCGAGCAACAGCAACCCTTGCAACCGCAAAAAGACACAGTAACTGTGTGTATGTCTGTTGTGGTTGCTGGCATTTGCCACCTGTTGCAATTAGGCATGCAACATGGCATGTTGTTGCGGTTGCTGCCAATGCGGGTGTGCAAATAGCCAAAAAAAAAAACACAAAAAAAAAATGTACATAGCTTATGTACCATATGAACAGCATAAATTTATATGGAATGGCTACCGCAACTGTTGCTGGCGTCGCAGCTGTGCGACCTTAACAAATATGCCGCCCCAAAAACTTGTTTCAAAACATATATCTCAGCAATGCTGCAGCCAGCTAGACAGTCGATTGCTGTCCACAGCGACATGAATTTATTAGCGCAACTGTTTTCAATGTTTGGTATTTTTTCAGTTTTTCAGCATTTGAATTTTCAGTCGCAGCTGTGTGCCTCAAGCTGATAAACTCTGGCTCTAACTCTCGTCCCTCGTTCGGGCTCTGCCTTATCGCGCACCCACAACAACAGCAGCAGCATCATCAGCGCACGCAATGAAGCTGATGGCTCCCATGGCGTTATCTAGCCATTGAACTGCCCTGCCCTGCCCTGAACCTTGGCCCAGCGCATCTTTATGTGCGTAAATTGGTACAAGGCAACGTTATTTAGCTGTTGTTATTGCTGTTGCTGTTGCTGTTGCTGCTGCTGATGCTGCGGACAACGCCTACTCAAAAATAAAATAAAAATAGAAAAAAAATGGGAAAAAATCAACAACAAAAAATAAAGCGTTGCCGATAAACATCATTGAGCGTTATTGAAATTGGAATTTCAAATGAGCTGCCCTGACTGGTGTGGCACATAGTAAAAATCAGTTCAGAGATTCTGTGTGAGAAAATAGCATTTCACTCGTTTAAGTTGATTGTGTTTTTATGCATATCTGAAAACCGTTTGACTTTTGCATTTAAACTTTCAAATGCAATTAGCCACAGCCATAAATTACACACATAGAACTTGCAACTGACCAAACAGCAACTGGCAAGCGATACAAGCTGTTATTAACATGATTGCAGCGGCTTTTGGTCACCCTCCGAACTGCAGCGGCACTCGAAACTGAGCACGGCTACTATAATAATGACCAGTGGCTAGGCTAAGTCGGGCTAAGCCAGACGGGGCCAGGCCACCTACTACAATCAACGAGGCGTGCATGCAACTTAGAAATTGCTGCCTGCCTTGCAGTGGCAACAGCAACAAAAACAACAGCAGCACAAAATTAGCAGCGCGTGCTAAGCAATTGGCCCATGCAACAAAAACAACAGTCTGACATACACACACACACACACCCACACACCCAGACATACAAAAACATACCCATACGAAGAGACTGTGCATATTGTTTTACAGCTGCACGGCAGCAACATGCGCAAATATGGCGGCAGCAGCAGCAGCAGCAGCATTCAGCGCTAGCTTTGGTAATTGCAACAATTTAACGGTCTGTCGCTTTGCTTTTGCGCTTAAGTGTACTTTGGTGTGCTGTTCCAACAACTTTAGAGCAATCTGGTGAAGACTGAAGACTGCCCTTGCATCTTTTTGGGGGCTACAACTTAATCAAAAACTAATTGCATTTGCATACAGGCAGTGCTGTTCCTCCTAGTGGTGCTACTGCCCACCACGGATGTGGTTTTCAACGCTTGGCTGTGTCAACTTTCAATCAAAGACAACAAAAAACTGAAAAAACCTACTGTGGTTTACTCCAGCAGCAGCGTTTCCTGAATGCAGCAGCAACTGCGGCAACAGCAGTAACCGCAAGCAGTCAAAAGGCGCTGCTAGCGGGTGCTGGTCAGCTTGGCAGCTTTGCTCAACCGTGGGAGCGCCAAATATATTTAACAAAAATAAAAATCCAACCAAGAAATATAAAGTATATATAAAAGTATATAATACTAAAATGGTATAGCAACGCACATTCTAATTTATATGCCAAACGCCCGCGCAGGCTACGCATTTTTGCACGCAGCAACAGCCATCGCAGCAGCAAAGACATTGGTGGGGGAAAGGCAGTAAACTGACATACGCGAGTGCCTCAGTGCCACACAGCTGATGGATCACCGTAGATAAGCGAATCTTGCAGATAATCGCATCACTCACTGGCCATGCCAATGTTGCAAGTGTTTCACCTTCTCAGTTTCTCAGCTTTGCATGCTTGAGCCTGAATCTCAGACTCCGACTCAGACTCAGGCTCAGACTCAAACTGCAGACTGTAGAGTGCAGACTGCAGAGTGCAGACTGGACATGCAATAATTTTCAAATACAGCAACAGCAGCAGAGGTAGCAGCAGCAACCGGCTCCGGTCCAGGTTGCAATGATGATGATGCATGACAGTGACAGTGCGTTGTAGTTGCTTATGGTTTCTTTTTGTTGTTCTTGTTATGGTAGTTGTTGCTGTTGCCGCTGCATGACATTAAGCAGGTTGCAAACAGACGCACACATGTCTGGACAGCCGCTGTCTGTTTGTCTGTCTGTTTGTCCCTGTGTGTCAGTCTCGGTCTCAGGCGAAGGCTCAGTCTCAGTCTCAGTCTGTACAGCGAATTGTGGGTGCCTTTTACAGCATTCTTTGCAGATTACTGAAATTAGCCACAATTCGCCTGCAGCCTCAGTCTTCAGTGTATCTGTCTGTATGTGTTTGTGTGTGTGTGTGTGCCAGGCAAAACTTATTTTCATGCTTTATTTGAGCGCGAGCCTTTTACAAGCGCATCGAAACACAAAATGAAATACAACTTTCATCTGCGGTTTTACTGGAGCTGCTTCTTTTGTTTTTCGTTTTGTAGCTGTCTTGAAAAAAATCAATTAAAATTCATAGCCAATCGATTTGCGCACCCTTCAGAAATCGCAATTGAAAATGCATTTCACACACACATACGCACACACACACACACACACACATACAGAAAGTTTTTGAAAACAATTCATTGAACCTTTCGATTTTGGTTTTTTTTTTTTGGGCGCGTAAAATACATAAAAACTGGCGCCAGTTGGGCAAACATTGCGGCTCCAACTGATAAAAATCACGCCGCTTACATCAACAAACAACCAGCAGGAGCAACAACAGCAACAAACACAGCAACAAACAACATCGATGGTTTTTTCTACCTGCGTATTGGTGGGGCGAAAAGGGTTATATTTTTATGTCTAGCCACCGACGCAGTTGCAGCAGCCACCGCCACCACCGACGCCAACGTCAACGGCATCATCATTATCATCATTAAAATGTCAGTTAATAATTTTTTTCTGCCGCTGCCGCTTCAAAACTTTGAGTGGTTTTTCAGTTTGACGTTTACAACGTCGGCCAGCGGTGTCTGTCCAGTGTCCCTAACCGTCTGGGCTTACCTAACAGGGGGGCTTCTGTGGACTGCAGCAGCAGCTGCTGCTGCTGAGTGTGTTTAAGCTGAAAAGATCTGAAAAATATATATCTGGGTGGTCATTTCAATGGGCCAGCAACAATACTGGAGTGTAATTCTCATATTGGAGCTCTGCCCGGAATTGTCAGCTGTTTTTTTTTTCGGTCTGTCCTCGTTTCAATTAACAGCGGCAACTGCAGCAAGTTCGTTGCTTAAGTCTTTTGTTTTTTCTGGCAAGTGCGGTAAAATGTGAAAAATGCTTAAATTGCAGTGCAATATCAACAATAAGTATTAAAGTAGCCAAAGTTATGTTGCTGTTGTAGCTGCTTGTTGCACCTGCACACAATTGCTAATAATTATTTATGTTGTAGGAAGACAGAGATGGCAGAAGGCAGAAGTTGGAGAAGCTGCCGCCGAGTGGCATTGGCTACTGTTTCTCACTGCCCAGCAACGGCTACGGCTCATCAGCAGTTAATGACCAGGCAGCCTGGCCACAACAGCGTAGCCATCGCCGTCGTCTTCGTCGTCATCGCCATTGCAATCGCCATGACTCCATAATTATGCACACAGGCTGCATTTTTGCGCATTGCCTTTTGCTTGCTTCCTCGAGTCGCGGCTGCAATTTAAGCAGTTGTTGCTTTGCGCCTTGCTGTCGCCTGGTGGGTGGAGTCACGCCTTGCTGTGGCCGCCTCTAAGGCAGCCGAAACAGCTTCACCTGGCCGCTCAACTTTTAATTTAATAATATTTTTATAGGCCGACGAGACAAGCTTGTTTACAAGCGTTCAACATGCAACTTTAAAGATACTTTTCAGCTATCCAAATGCGGATATAGGTATACTAGCGTATGCGTGTGTATGAATGGGGGTGTGGGAGAGTGGCACTTTGCATTTGCAAGTTGTGGCATTTTGCGCACTTCCTGTCGACTATCAAGACATGCCAAGTTGTCCTCGTTCAGCCCTTCTTCTGCGTCATTTCCTGCAGGAAAGGCGAAGGTGGCAAAACTTTAGCCTGCAACTTTTTTGTTGCCACACGCACGCATTGCAGTTGTTTTGCATTTAAGCTGCCCCTTTCTGTGGCCTCGGTGGCAAGTGCCAAGTGGCAAGTGGCTGCATTTCACTTTTTACTCAACACCCCCAACAGCAGCGACAGCAGCAACACGAAAGCGCCGCCAACTTAGCCAAGCAAAGTAATCCACACCAGTCGTTGGCATAGACATGAACTCGTTGCCGTTGTTATTGTTGTTGTTATTTTGTTTCTTGCTCGCTGATTTTCTGCTCGCTTGCATGCGATTAGTTTGTAATTTGATTGCGACGCGGTTGTAAGCTGTTCGCTTGTAACTTTTGTATCTAACAGATACATGCCAAGTAAGTTGTTAGCTCCGTTGGAAAGTTTTCCCTGCGCCATTTGCCTTTCGCGTGTTCGCTAATTGATACAAGTCAAATTTCAGCCTCAAATGACACTAAAGTTGTCTGAAAGACTTTACCAAAAGGACGATGAAAGCCAAACGGTTCCAAACTGCTTGCAAATATAATTAAAAATATATCATTTGTTAAAATCATTTTAGACTTAGGGCTAAAAGACTCATAAACTGATTTGTCATTTTTTGTACATGCACTTCCTGCTTAAGTTGGTGGCCGACAATCAAATAACATCGTCATTGCTGAAGGAACCTTACGTAATTAGCTTTCCATAGCGCAAATTCTGCACCATCATCTAATCAAATCAGACAGAGAACCGAGAACTGCATCGGTCTGGCGTAATAACTTCCGTTTTAGTTTCAATTAAATCAATGCCCCGGCTAATCAGAGACCCTAATGGGCGTCGGTTCCCTATATTGGATGCTTTGGTTTATAATAAGCGCATTGCATATCCGTTTCGTTCCAGTCAAATCACTGACCGTCTTCCTTGGCAAGTCATTATCCGAACAACGGCTGTACTCCTCCTCCTCCTCCTCCGCATTCTACTCTCTTCATTCTGCTATTGCTCCTCCTGACCGCTTGTATATTTTGGGCCCTCCGACAGCTTTGCGTGTGTGTTGTGTGTATTGTGTGTGTATTTCTGTATGTGGACCAGTTTGACAGGTGTTTCTTGCGCTGACTGAAGCTCAATTCTATGCGACGTTTGCGTCTTCGTCTCTCTCTCTCTCTCTCTCTCTCTCTGTCTCCGATTCTGTTTCTGTTTATTTGTTTTGTTTATCTGCTGGTCGTGTGGCGTCGGAGTTTGAATGCAGGTTGTTCTACTCGTATTTTAAATACGCTCTGACATCAGAGCAGCATCCAGCATCAGCATCTTCAAGTTAGTCGTCTTCAGCTGCGGCTGCTTTAATTATAATTTATCTGCCTGGTGGCTCGACAACGACAACGAAAACGACGACGACATCGACGCAAACGTATCTCAAGTTTTTGACTTTTATCTGCTGCTGAATTGATGAGTATATAATAAGACTTTATTGGTCAAAACCAAAGCCAAAGCCGAAGAGCCAAAAAGCCGATAAAAGGCCAATACTGTACGACAAGTGCGGATCAAACCGAAATACTTTATACCCTGCACATAAATAACAAATATAAATCAGCCCGAGGGTATTTTAGTCGTGAACCAACGCCTTAGGTAAATGAATTTGCAACTGACATTTAAAAGATTGCAAATGTTGTTAAATTTCGAACAGCGTATGTCATAGTCGGAACACGCTTACGCTGTGGGCCAAGAAATTTATACCATAAGCTGTCATGATAGCTGCGCTTCGGCATTCACCTTTGTTGTGGGTGTGTGTGGAACAGGGCCGGACACTGCGTGTCCTTTGTGGAGAGCGTGAGAAGCAACTGCGTCTCCATCCTCGGAGTGCCTCAATTCAGCTCTCCTCGTGTTGCTTGTCAATGTGTTTCGCTTGTTCGCCTGTCTTCGCCGGCTTGCCTCATGCTATTGCAATGCATTTTTGTTGTTGCTACAAATTCTACAAGCAAATCAACAAAAACAAACAACGTGTATGCCTTGGAATTTAAAACTTTGCTTGGTGCCCACCACATTTTGTTGTGGTTGTTGCTGCTCTGGTTGTTGTTGTTGTTGTTCTTTCTGTTGTTTTTGTATTGCTTTTTGTGTATAAATTGTCAACGGAAATCAGTTTGCCACTCAACAGGCTTCCCTTTTCCTGTGGACAGCCGCGCAGATAGCGTTCTACTTCTCTGGTTCTTTTTCATTGGGGTGCCAACAACGGCTCGGACTTGACTTTGACTTGAGAGACAAAGTAAATACTTTCCTCAAAAAAAAAAAAAAAAAGGAAAGAGAAGAAAAAAGTGGAACTTCTTTACGTTCGTTTGTTTAAAATTTTTTCTTCTTCATAATTTTGATTTATTTATGGCCAAGTTTAGGCACACGTGCCAGCATTTAAAAGTCGCTTTTCAAAAAATTCGACTCTTTCTTTCGACAATTAGCACACAAAAGCGGCAAAAACATACAACAAAGAATTAGGCAATGGAGAGAGAGAGAGAGAAATAGAAGTATAGTATAACCACATAGATATATGCATAAGCATAAACATAATAATAACAATAATTTGCATATTCATTTGGCGTTCGTTTCCAATCATTTCTTGAGCTCATAAGTCAGCCGAAGGCAAGAAACTGTTCAGTTCAGTTCGGCTCAGTTAAGTTCAGTTGAGTTTGAGTTTCAGTTTCAGTTTCTGGAATATATATGTTAAACATATTGAAATATCATTATTGAAAGGCCTGTAAAACTGTAAAATAATCGCGCCACAAATTTATGATTAGTTGTTAGCCATTGTATTGTAGCGAAGGGGACGCGTTTTTCATTGTTGTGTTCCAGGCAGCAAATCAAAGAAAATATCGAAAATGGCTTAGTGACAGTTTCTCAGGTTTGTTGGTTTTAGGCGCGTCTAGAAGATGACAAAAATAACAACAACAACAACAACAACAACAATAAAGCCGCTTACACTTTGTTTACAATGTTGCGTGGTATTTTACAGATTTGTTGTCTTTTTTGTTGTTGTAGTTCTCTTGCTGCGTCAATATTGATAATAAATAACAGCCCAGCAACAGCGACACAACAAAAACAAAACAGCATTAGAAAGACAACAACAACTAAAATAACGACAACGTCAGCAGCGGTCACGTCTCAAGTGAAAATGGTTTTTAAGTGCCCCATTGCCTAGTGGAAATTAAACTATCCCTGGGCACGTCATCGTCTGGCTGGACACAAGTCAGCGACAACTTCTTTAAGGCAGAGTCTCTTCTCACTTCTGTCTCCGTTCTGCTGATCTGCAGTCTGCAGTCTGCAGCCGGCTGTCTGTGTCTGCGACTATGCAGCCTGGGCAACCCTTTCGAGCTGCCGCCAAAACCAAAAGTGTCAACTCTAATTGCCTTTTGCTTGGCTTGCCCGCCTCAAAACTCAAACAGAGATTTGGTCATGGACCACTCGAGCCTCTCCTACTCTTCAATTCTCTGCGGCTCTCCTGTGTTGCCGCTGCTCGGCGAAGATCTTATGGTCAGTCCCGCTGTCTGTCAAATATTTGCCTTGGCATTGCCTGCGCTTGCGCAAATACTAATAAAATTTCGGTTAATTTTTTTAAGTTAACACACACACATTTACTTTTATTTATTTGTTTGGCATTTTTTGTCTTATTTTTTGTTAGTTGCTGTTGTTGTTGCCGGTGTGCACTTGACTGTAATGGATTTGTTGGCATGAAGATATTTTTTTATTTTTGTCAGCCATTTGCGCTTACTTAAACCAAAGCAACAAAAAAACCAACAATAGTAAGACAAGGCCGGGTTTTTGGAGGCGGCAAAGGAAAGTCAAATATGTCAACAACAATGAGGATTACATAAATCAAGCGGTTGCAATGTTTTGCTAAGAAAAAAACAAAACAACAAATATATTAATTTCAAGTCGTTGAAATTACGAGGATTTATGTACTTAATTAGCAGTCAGGAAGTCAGCTGCAGACAGAGAAAATCCAATTGAGGGCGATTTTTTGTTTTGTATGGTGGTTAGAGGGTCTTGCGAAAGCAAATTGAGTCATAAGACTTTTTTAACTTAACTTATTGTAGCAATTATTTCTACTCTTTGCCCAATGAAATCAGCTTACAATGTAAGTTACAAACTTGAGTACCGATTTGAGCGAAATAAGAATAGTATGTAGAGACTCAAGACTCATGAATTCTTAACGCATTGGAAGCACATAATAAACTAATATATTGAAATTTCAGAAATGGAGCAGAATAGTTTTTTTTACCACTTAAATATTGGTGGTTTTGTACGCATGTCATAATTTCCCTAAAGCCCTGTTCATATCTTAATTTATCATTGTCCTCAGATTTGCTCTTACTTTTTTCTGGCTAGTTGCGTATTGAAATTATTATTAAAATTTTAAGTTTACATTGCTCATACGCCGCGTAGTAAAAAAAAACTTGTTTAACATTTGCCGTGCACATAAACAAACATTACAATTAATTTTTATGCGACAGGCATTTGTGCTTATAAAGTGCACTAAAATATTATGCGAGGCAGTCGAAAAAGAAAAACAACACAAATAAAAGAGAAGAAAAACTTCAAACGCTGCCATAAAGATAGTAACCGGCTTAACTTTAAAAGTGTGAGAGAATAGGAGAATGGGGGCAGAAGGGAGATGGGTAAAACATTCAAATTGGCGACAGCGAGCGCTAAGTGCAGACAGTTGCATGTGCTAAGCGACAAATGGACAGATGGACTGAAATACAAACTGAGTGACCAGCCGAGTGACCAACTGGGTGACCATTGCGACCACTTGCGTGTGAGCAACAGGTTTGAATGTTTTCCTAATGAAGCGCCACTTGCCGCTTGCCGCTTGCCGCTTACTGTTTGCCGCTTACTGCTTTCTGCTTGTCACCTTGCTGCTTGCCACATGGAGATTATGAGTCAGTTATGGGCTTTATGCAATGCTTATGCGCCTTGCGTAGTTTACGTGCCGCTTGTAAACTTTTCAGTTCGCCTGGCCGAGTGAACCGTGTGCTCTATCACAACAGCCCAATAATCAACCACCCACCAGTCGCACGAGTGGCGGCTCACTTATCACTTGCTTATCAAATAACACCTACACACAAAACGGTGGGGCAACAACAAAAACCGAAGCAAAATCGACAGAAATATTTATTAAGTATAAATTGTAAAATTAATGAATTGCCTGGCGCTGTGACGTAAATTGAAAGTCGTGGTCTACAAACTGATAAAGCTGACCATGTGCGAGTATTTTTTGCTTCACCTTTTCGTTTCTATTATTTTGCAAAAAATCTCATTCAATTTGCTGGTGTTGTAGTTGCTGTTGCTTTATTTGGTGGGTGGCCACAATCTCATAATCTTTTAATATAATTCTTCATTATTTTTTTTATATATTTCCTTTAAATATATTTATTTTTAAATATTTGTTTTTAATGTTAATTCAAAACGCTCACGAATCGCGTCGCATAATCAGCAATCTATGTAGTCCAATGACGTTAATTGAAACTACTTGAGATTAAATAAAAAATTGTTTTCGCTGCAGCGCTGCTGCTACCGAAGTACTTTGAAAGGTGGAGGTGCCCAATGTGTGGCACGTTTCGCTATACGTAAACTCATGTGAATTTTTTTTCGTGAGTCTCTCACATAAGTCGTTGCGATATACGTATGTGATTATCAGCAAGGCTTAATTTAATTTTTATACATTTTTTCTATGTGTGGTTTCCCATTAAGAAAAAGAAATCAGCCCATGCATATTAAATAATCTGCTATATATACTCGAAAATATATGACAATTCTGATAATGCTCGACGCTTTTGACGTAGTGAAGCGCACATTTTGCTTATCAGCAGCTGACAAAAACAACAACAAACAACTAACCGCCTGAATACACTTGTACTGGTGTTAAACGCTTACCACAAAAAAAAAAACTAATAATAATAACAATAACCCATGGAAAAAATTTGAAATAAATATTATTCACCCCAGAAAATGGCCGCCAAAAATATGTATTAAAATCATGATGAAACGCGTTTTAATAGGACGCTTATAATTTAAAAAGATTCAGTGGAATTTACCGATGGCTGCTAATTGAAGGGGTGTGATCTGAATCAATCCAAGTTAGAGATTTGGCTGGCTGACAATGGCTTGAAGTTGCCTCCAGGCCACACACTAATGAAAAACAAAACGTTTATCAAATGCATGATAACAACGCATGCCCAGACATCAAGCCGGAGCCCACAGATCCGAATCCCCAATATCCAAAATCCAAACATAAACTTCGGCTTAAAATCAAATTCGTGTAGAGCCCTATCAAATGTCTGCCGCCTGCGAGGTGTTAAACTCTTCGCAACTGTCGCAACGTCGCTCAGTCTGTGCATTCTCCACATTCGCTCATTGGATTTTCTTTGTTTTATTGTTTAACGCATTCTAATTAACAGCTTTAGTAATAGACATTTGCCATGGATAGTCTCAGAGCAGTGTCTGTCCCGCTTTTTAACGCACACGTGATGATTAAATTTTAATTTTAGTCTTTATATGGCGGATCATTGTGTGCTTTAAGGTCTCGAACTCGACTCTTGAACCCCAAGCAAAGCAAGCACAACTAATCCAAATCAAATGGCTTCTCCAAATCAATTCGTTTTCAATCGTTTAAAGTTAATTAACGCCCCAGAATTTTATTCCAACTTACACATTCTTAAGTTCCTTAGCTTATTTTTTGTATTCGCTGCGTTTCGTTACGATACATTGTTGATTTTGTTTTTGTTGTTGATATTGTTCATTGTTGTCCGTTCTGTTACACGCCTTTGTTTCGTTTTTTAAATTTATTTTATATATTTAAGCATTTTTATTTTGTGTATTGTGTACATTTTATTCTGCTCGACGTCTCAATTTCAATGCGCGCTTTTGTTATTTTTATTTGCTAATATGTATATATAAATATATATATTTTTTCTTCTTATTTCAAGACATTAAAATTGTTAATTTAAGTCTATGCGTGAAATAAATTAACCAATGAACCGATACACACAAACGAGTCCCAGACGCTCAAATACTTCTAGATACCCTAAGAAGTTTGTAATGAAAGCATGAGTTGGTTCGATACAAACGAGAAAAATAATATGTAAATATTAAGCACTCTCACTAAACGCTAATCAATAAAGTAAATTAAGTGCAACATAACTAAATAATAATACATATCGGTATGGGTGCTGTCAAATTTGTGTCTTGTAAAAGGGTAAATTCTTTGTACGGAGTAACTCGTAGATGGACACTCTCGACTTGTCTTTTGCTTAAAATGCAAATGCAACAAATACCAATGAAACGCACTGAGGGTGGCAGAGAATTGGAGACGGCTTCGCTGGCGATTCCAACTGGCGACTTCGAGCCACTTTAAAATGGCGTCGCTTGTGGTGCGGGTGACGTCGCTGCCACCACGCTCTCCTCACCGCTCCTGCTCCTCAGCCTGCTTAATATGCCAAACAGTCGCTGAGTCGGTCCGACAGTCCGGCAGACGTCGTCATTGTCTTATAAGGTGCGGTGCGTATAAAGCCAGACATCGACATCGAGTTGCAAACAGAGAAAAAATCACTTGGTACACTCGCGCGACATATTGAGAAATGTGCAATAGCTTAATGCCCATTTAAGGCCAGCACTTTTCATGGCAAGTTGCATTTATCGAGCGATCAGCTCAAACGAGCGATCGATCAACGGTTTAGCCACCAAAAAAACAACATATATATTTATATTAGAACATTTTGATCATTATTCATACGAGCCGTGGCACGCACGCATGCTAATTGCCAGGTGTGATGATTTGCTGCCTAAAAAGAGTTCAACAGCAGGAACAGCAGCAACTGCAGCAACAGCAGTCACTCACACTAGCAACATGTCCTAGTGAGAGAGTTGATGTTGCTGCTGCTGCTGCTGCTGCTGTTTGCCTTTAAATGGTATAAATTACCAATGAATGACATACAATTTAATTGCCCGGTCTAAGCAGCAACTCCAGCCGCATACAGAGCAGCAGTTGCAGTTGCTGTTACTGTTGCGGCTTGCAGTTGTTGCTGGAATTAATTAATATTGCACTTTTGAAGCGCGTGCATACAAATTTGTCAGTTTCGTACGGAGCATACAGGCCGTTGCCCATTTTTATGCCCAAGGTGTAGGCAATTGGCATAGTTCACATTCGCACAGGGGCTGTTGTGTGCTTTATTATGGCATTTGATGGCAATTAAAAGTCTTTCGCATTAATCGTGTGGAAGATTGAAGGGCTTGCTGCTGCCACATCTGGTGTTGCTGCTGCGTGAGTTGAAGCTGCTGCTGCTGTGCATCTGTCTGTATTGATGTGTGTGCTGATATGTTTGTGTGTCTTTTATTGTGCGTCAATTTGCTAGCCACACAGTGTCGTTGGCAATGTTTGTTGTTGTCAATTGACGTCAAACCAAATCAGAAGCAGCAACGGGGGCAACAGCAACAACAACAACAGTCACACAGCATCTGCGCTCGGCGCATCATGGGGGCTGGTATTGATAGCAATAAGTGTAGCACTTATCAGTGAGTCAGAGTCAGGCGAGGCCAATGAATTATTGTAGGTGTTGCAATGCCATATTATCGATACAACAAGGGATCGAGCTAAGCCTTACCGCATTTTAAATTCACTCAAGGATCTACATATATATGTTATACAACGCTCAATCAACATTTAAGTTTAATTATAATTGAACTCATTTAGTTCGATTTCTTTGTGCTGCTTTGATTTCATCACGCCCTCTAAACATTAATGGGTGATCACGTCAATGCATATCTGATAAGTAGCGTCGTATATATCAACTGGCCTGGAGCTATCTGATATTGCGCTGATTATCAGCAGTTTGCAGTTGCAATTTGACTGTAAACTGAGTCTACAACAACAGCAATAATGAAAACAACAAGCACAATTTGCATTGTAATTAGATCTATAACTTTTTGACACATTTCAAAAAACTTTCTGCTGAGGCAACCAGCGACAACCAATTGGCGACTGCTGGCGCCTGAGCCTAAAAGACGTTGCCGTCGGCAAAAAACAATCAACAAAAAAAAAAAAAATACTTTAAAATGAAAATTAAACTCAAAATAAAAAGAACTCATTTATGAGTATGAAACTCACCTCGGTTGTTTAGGGCGCTTTGGCAAGCATTATCCAAGCATTATCCAATAAATGGCAGCTGCCCGCAATTCTTGATGTTGTTGCTGTTGTTTTTTTGTAGTTGTATTTGTTGTTTTTGCGCACTACACATTTAAAATTATTTGTAATATGTGTATTTATTTCTTTATTATTTTGTTTTGTTGTTGTATACTTTAATTGCTAATATCATAAAAATATCACAAACTTTTGCTTATGCGATGTTCGCGTGTTGTGTTTTAAACGAATGCAATTATGTTTAATATTTTGTTATTGTTAATATTTATAATTCAAACTTGGCAAGCTTTGCGTTTTATTCATTGCATGTATATATTTTCTTTAATTTTTAATTCTTTTAAG